>CM057927.1:8539093-10939093 GCA_030141595.1 Chydorus sphaericus | reverse complement strand
CAATCCAATTCTCTATAGCTAGCGTGTAATTCTCATTGAATTTTTTTCTCCACGTGTAGGTGAAGTAAACGTCCAATAAGGGGTCCTCAACGCAAATATCGCCAGTTGAGATTGCTGATTCAGGACAGCTGTTTTCTATCAACGGGAATAGCTGAAAAGATTTTAAACAGGATTTAAACTCATTATATATATGTATCAATTTAGAGATAAATAATACACAATGTCTTAGTAAACTGCGCGATATACAGTGCATTTTCGTTTGTATAGTTTTTTTTCTTGATCTCGAATTAACCTAAATTACATCACTTACGCGTTATTAATATGAAAAGTTAATTTCTTAATGAGACCGCACGTGAAGTCAAATATAGGTTCTTAGGTGATAGAGACAATTTTAAAAATTGGCTGACTACCGATTTTAGGTAATATTGGTTTAGAAGATTCAAATAATATTGAAGAAGCTTCATAATGAGTGTTAATAGAATTGAATGAGTGTGATTGCTTTGATGCAAAGATTTACGTTATTGAACCTATATCTGATCTTGCCATAAAAAGGTAAGCTGGTTAGTAATTCTATGGTAATTAAAGCTAACTGACCGATAGCAGCTGTGGGTAATTAATTGGGTAGCTTACTGAATCAGGAACATGCATCCAAGTGCATATTGAGTTTTATTATCCAGTATTTTTTTTAATTAAAAGTTTTTATTACAGTGATTGTTATGATAATTATATTATCATAATTTACTCTAAATTATGACAAACAAATTTTTTTTTTGTACTCTCTAGGAGTGTGATCTGTGCGAGTCCATTTTCGTTGATCCAATCAACAAATGGAAAAATAGCGGATAGTTATATAATAGATTTACCTCATAATCTTATATACATATTATTTTTTTCAATTACCGATAGAAATAGAGCGTGGTACATGTGGCGGATTCTTGAATCTCCAATAAATGCGACATGAATTTTATTGTTACTTCTGTTGTTGATGTTTGTACGATTCCCAGTCATATTTTCACTTGTCCTAAGACCATCCACACATTGTACTACATCTGATCGGCTGTAGTGATGAAGGCGACAACTATTATCACTTGTACTACTTAAAGGTAAATGAATTTCCTCGGAAGAAGCTGGGTTTTGATTTACAATCCGTTTGTCCAGAATACCTTCCGTGCATAAAGGAATAAGTCGCACTGATGATGACTTTATTTTATCATTCACCTCTACAGCTTAAAAAACAACAACAATAATATAGTTTATTTATTTAAAAATTTATATTCTTTTATGAAAGCAGACAGTTGTTTTAATACCTGAATAATCGACGCCTTTCATTAGAGTTTCAAACTCGTTGTGTATCAAGTGGGTGTAGTAAGGAAATTCAAAAAATACCGACACAAGAGTTAAAGTCAAGAGTAAACCGAAACATGCACGCTTTGACAAAATCATCATCAAATTAATTGTGTCGTCATAAAATTTGAAACGTTGTGTGCTTCAAACGCGAACAGCAACAACACACAATAACACTAAAATATACAAAATGTGACTCTTAAATATATTAATAAAGATCTTTTTTTAAACCACGACTGATGATGCAGCCCTTTTTCAAGGCTTTAACAAAAAGTGTTGCACGAATGGAACGTGGGGAAGAGAGGTACCAAGAAAGTGGTCAGACTTGTATAATGTGATGCTATAGACTCAAAACATAGTTACATTTAAACCAGTTTGGCTACGGGCGATGTATGCAGAAGAAACAGGTTATTTTTGAATCGAATGTATAGACTTTATTCCATTTTGAGCTTATACTAGCAAACAAAAGTTGCTGTAGCTTTTTTTGTTTCGTGTACAGCGATCCCCTAGTGGGCTGTAACTTATTAAGATAACTTTGTTGTACCAGTCAGTTCTAAAGTGCCTTCAGTCTAGGCTAGTCAGGTCCAAATTATTCGACGATCCGATAAAACTACAGTAAAAGAGACGTGTAGGTGGCACTAAACAAGGCAGACGAATGCTGCTGCTAATAAGAAAGTTACTATATGCTGAGATTTACATCGTGCAATGTATACGCATATTTTTTTACTTTCAAGAATTTTGCGTTGGTCGCCCAAACTCTTCGATTTATTCCCATCGGTTGTAAAAGCTTGATATCGAGCAGAGTTTGTTGAAGGACCTGAGATCAGCGCATTGATCACTGTAATTGAATTATTACTAGGAATACTTTGAATTAAATATTAATTACATCGAATAAAATTCTTTAAGCCTCCGTGAATGGGCAGCATTAGTTTAAAAAATGCCAGTAAGATGGGATCCTTGACAGAGGTAGACTATAGCAGAAATTATTAATCATATACGCATTAGGTAACAACAATCAGGAAGATAGTTCCCTGTATAAAAATTTCTAATCGAAAAAATGTTGAGCCTAAAAAAATCGCGGTAGCCACAGTTGATGTATGTACCAAAGCTCAACGTTATTGCGGTGGCATAATAGACGAAAGGTGCTTTTAGTCTTGATATACCGGACTTTCGAAGTTTCTATTATTTTTAAATTCATAGCTATTATATCTTTAAATTCGATAACTAATTCTACAGTAGGCGCAGTGCAATTTACTTTCAGCTATATATCCTTATTCCTAAGTTTTTTTTTTGTCTTTTAAACGCTTGTGCTATTTTTAAAAATTCAACGTCCTCCGTGCAAAGTTGCTTTAATTTGGTCGATTTATTTTATTCTATAGCCTCTTGAGTTTTGGAAAAATGTTCATCATATAATACCTATTCAACCTAGACTACCTAAGACAACATAAATAGTTTTTTTATACGCCATTTGATCAAGAGGGAAGCATATTCTGATAAACATATAACATTATATGATATTAAAACCCCTAAAATATTTTCAAATTTAACTTTCAGGAAGCAACATTATTAACGTGATACTAAGTGCTACAGAAAAAAAATAGATATATTTTTAATTACAGGAAATGGGTTACAAAGCAAAGCACGGAAATCATCTTCTATCCTAAAAATTAAAAATAGATAATGAACAAAGAAATGCTATAAAACTGGGTACGATGGTCTTTAAAACTATTGGTGATATTTTTCTGTTGATTTGACTATGTTTTACTTCAGTTCAACAGTCACAGACTCATAGTCTTATAAACTCGGAAATTATTTCAGATTAAAAAATGGATCAGTTTGGGAAACTTATGTTGCAGCTTATAGTAATAGTTCTTACAGTCGCCATACATTCTAAAGTAGTAGAAGATCAATTAGTGGAAATTGAAACAAAAAATTCAAAGGTAAAACGATTTTTAAATCTTTGTTTGCACAACTTTTAAAATAGTTAAATGTTACTTCCTGAATTCAGCATGAACAGACGTCCACAAATGTTTCATCTCATGATGAAATAAGACTACGAAAAACCGACACATTTGAAGATAAAGAAGATTCGTTCTCTTTCTTAGAAAAAATAACAGAAGCGTACGTGAAACGAGAAAATTATTCTATAAGAAAAACGAGATCAATTGATAATAAAACAACAAAATTCGTTGAACAATTTGAAAAAAAATTGTAACAGCTCTGGAAGTCAGCCTTGCACTTGTTATTATCCTGATCATCGAAGCATCCCACAGTTTGAAATCAGCGCTGACGAGTTTTCCAAAACTGCGTACGGTGTGAATGGTTCTGGACCTGCAAATTGTCAAGATCTTAAACATTTGAGTTATACTCTCAGAGGGTTTTACATGGTTCGCTTCAATTCAAAAAGAATCAAAACAATTTTCTGTGAATTTAACAATGAAACTTTCAGTACGACTAAGAATCAGGTGGAACACATCAGAAAACACGTCCAAAGAGGGAACTTTTTAGATCAGAGAAAATCGCCATCAATTCGATATTGCGGTGGTGTTAGAGGTAAACTATGCACCTATCTTTATTCTGATCATCCTGATACTCTACACGCGGGAGAAATGCTGTCTGGGAAGAATCGAAAAGAACCTACGAGCTGTGAAGATCTTAAAATAATAGGTCACTATCTTAAAGGATTCTATTTCGTTTGGCTGAGCAGCATAAAAGTAAAAATCGTCTACTGTGATTTTTCAAATGAAAGTATGCTGGATGGAAACAAAACTAGAATAACACGATCTAAATCGAATTCCACACATACAGAATCTCCATTATATTGCAATGGTTTAGGGAGTCAGCCATGTTCTTGTTACTTTTCGAACAGTCCAAATATTTTACAGTTTGAACTGGGCAACGATGAAATCACTAGAAAAGCATTGTCAACTGAAAATGGACCTTCCACTTGTAAAGATCTAGAATCTATTGGCTATGACCTAAATGGATTCTATCTGGTCCGATTCAGCGAAAAGATACTAAAAACAATTTTCTGCAAATTTAATACAACAGAAATGAAAAGCAGTTTTGGCAAATCACCGAAAAATCCGACTGAGAAGAATGAGAAAAATTTAATTCATCAGCAAATGGTCAGCACTGCAAAATATACTGACATTACAACTGCAATTTCAACATTCGAACCTACAATTAAAATTAACACTACTGTTAAGAGGCCAGGTAAGAAGTATTTATTATGTTTCTTGTTTTTAAAAATTTCTATGTTTGCTTTAAATCACAAAAATATTAACACGTCAATTTTCATATAGGTTTTTTTATCAAAACAACTAAATCTGTACGATATAGCCTTTTAGACGAGGTCTATCTTATCAAGAATAAGCACGATAAATGCATGTCTTCGAAACAATTTAACCAAGATATTATAGTGGTACAGTCAAAATGTAACCCTCAAGCCAAAGAACAGCTATGGATACGGACTGGTGAGTATCTCCAAAATGAATTGACGGGATATGTTTCAAAGATTACAAAGGGCGTGGACTATTTTGACGTGCACATCCAAAGGGATCTATACGAATCTAAATGGCTCAATAAAAAATGGCGCATAACAGAGCAGGGTAAAATAGAAAGCAGCAGTGGTTGGTGCTTGGGTGTTAAAGATGATTCAGCCATGAGTAATTTTCCTTTAGTTCTGGATTCTTGCGAAAAAAAAGAAAATGGACAGCTCTGGGACCTAATTCCTTTAGAATATTAAGCTCTTCCGGTCTTTCCCACTAAATTCCAATAGTTTTTTTTTGCTTACTCTATAGGAGAAATATACCCCCCCCCCCCTCCCGCCCCCTATCTATCTAAGTTAATTCAAGATTTTCCGTCATTCTTAATCTATTCTATAATAACTGCACGTCAGCACTATCCTGCTGTTTGAACAAATAAATGACATTGATTGGCTTGATTGAATGAAAACATTGATAAATTTATATGTCCATAGAATTCACGTGTATATTTCAGGACAATGGTAATTTTAAATTATTATGAGAATATCAATTTTACTCGAAAAAATATTAGAAGAGGATGGGGTACAATCGACATAGCGATGTAAAATATTAAGGGGATAATGGTAAATTTTAAAGGCAAAGAGTACTTTGGGCGTTACTGTAGATCTAAAATTGAATTCTAGAATACCTATTCCATGGGCTTGAGAAATCAAATGGCAGTCATAAGTGGTCGTTCTTTTAGAATAGGGAATGTTAACATTTGGAAAGGTTTTTTTGAGGTACCTATTGAACTATTTTGTATATTATTTTGAAGTCACATTCAGTCGCCATTACTATAAATTCAATTGAAAAATACATAAAAGGTTGACCTCTTTCATAATTAACAATTTACATTTAATTAATTATTAGATGATTCTTAAACACAGAATAACTAGTATTTTTCGATGCTTAAAATTGCAAAAAAATTCCATCCATTACATGATTCAATCTACGTAAAATGTAAAAGTAACAAAAATGTATAAAGTTGATGCCAAAAAAATCTCGGACTATCTTATACAATCTCATATTATTTGCATATGATCATATGGGACTCATATTAAATGATGTTATGATGAATCATATGGCTTTCGTATGCTTTACTCGTTCGCACACATATCATTCTCATATGACAAAAATGTATATCTCATATGCACATTATCTTGAGTCTGGTGTTCATGGGTTAACTCGTTTTCTTATTTGAGCATCATATGAAAGAATCATTTCTCATGTAATTATCACACTGATTCACATATCAAGAGTCCATATTATACCCTCATCTCTGTATTCTCAGATTCTTTAGTCCATCAAATCAATAAAAGATTTAACCGCCACCCAAATATATTTAATTTCCATATTAATATACAAAAAAATCAAAGAAAGCTTAAAAAATATAAGGAAATATTTCTTCATAACATGTATATATTGCTCAAAATTGCTGGAAAGTCTGTTCACTGCTGTAGTTATTTCAAATAAAAATTATCTCTTGGTTTCGTTGCCGAACGCAAATAGTAGTTTACCAGTAAATTGAGTACTAGTATATTGATTTGTGTCGTCGTAAATTCCTCCATTTTCTAAGAAGAGATCAACACGATCTCCTTTCTTAATTTTCAATATAGATTGAAAGGAAATTGGGGTGTGAAAGGGATGCAATCTGGCAGCGTCTGCCGAAGCATATAGGTCGCAGGAAAGCCATTTAATCGAAGGACAATCGAAAGCAGCTCTGTGTAACCAACTGTTTTAATACCCACAAAGCAAAATTCGTAAATGCCTCCCCTCGGAGCTATGAAAGCATTTTCACTTATATTAAAACCCTCGCCGACATTTAAAACCTCAATTTCGAAGGGAACTACTTCATTGCGGCTAGAAAATTTAGTCATTTTCTGTACATTGAAGAACACAGCCAATGAATAAAATATTGGGCTGTTATTACTTAAGCTATCAGGCGGGTGATAATCTAATGATAGGAGCTTTCCAGTAAAAATGGTATATTGATTGTCATCGTCATAGATTTGTCCCTGTTTAAGAAAAAGGTCGACAACATCACCCAGCTCAACTTTTAATATAGAAGTAATGGAAAATTGAGTGTGGTGGTCGTGATAGTTTATCCAGTCAGCATAAGAGTTTGCCATGGCTTCGCCGTTTAGTCGTAGAGAAACATAAGTACTTTCTTTTGTTATAGTTTTGTAACCTTTCAAAGTGAATTCATAAATTCCTGCTACAGGGGCAATGAATGCATTCTTTTTCTTATCAAAGGCTCCACCCACATTAAGACTCTCTACCTCAAATGGAATTACTGAATTAGAAGTGTTGAAACCAAATTTTTTCTGTAGGACAAAATAAATTGAGGCAGGAGAATTCGGATTTTCACTCTTACCATCTTCGTCAAATAGGAGCTTTCCACTGAAACGAATCGGATAATGAGAATCGTGTGAATGCAAAGTCCCTTGACTACTGATGACGTCGACGCGGTCTCCTTTTTTCAGTTTCAACAGAGAGTGCATAGATATCGGACAGCGAAAATTGTGCTCTTCTGTATGATCACCCACAAGTTCTTCTGACATAGAATTGAAGACTTTTTTACCGTTCAGGCGTAGCGAAACTTTGAGGACGTGCTCTTTGCTACTACCTTTCTTGTAACCGTTGAAAATGAACTCGTAAATTCCTTCTTTCGGAGCAATAAAGACGCTCTCGCTTAGACGGAACGATTCTCCCAAATTGAGAATTTCTTCCTCGAATCGAACAACTGAAGTTCCTGTTGGTATACTCGAATAAGCTGCGAGTTTTTGAACGAAAAAGCAGACTGAAATGCTTGTATATGGCGTTCCTTTGTAATTGCGTATCATAAGAGATTAGTGTATTAATAAATATATATTTATAAGGATATTTTTTAAATTACCAATATATAATTCCGATGATCGAACGTCATTGACTGCATGCTGCAGCTGAGCCTTTTCCTGCTGTAATGGAAGAACGTTTGTTTCTTCCTTCTTTTCTGTCGAGTACGTGTTATTCGACTTTTCCGAATGACCAATATTCGCTGAAATCGGATTTTCTTCTGCGACGACTTGCTTACTCAAAGGAAGTGATAATGCTAGCTTGTTTTCTATATAATTATTTATTTTCAATTCTGATGAGCGAAAGTCTTTTACCACATGCTGCAGCTGAGCCATTTCTTTCTTTAATTCAAGAATGTCTTCATTTCTCCTCTTTTCCGTTGTGTAAAGTATGTCCCATTTTTCTAAGAGACCATTATTCGATAAAACATTATTTAGTTCTTCGATGATCAGCTTATTCAAAGGAGGTGATAATTCTATCTTCTTCTCTACGAGAGAAGGATTGAACGTCCCTTCTTGTTTAAAGGCGCAATATACGGTATCAGTTTTGCTCCTGCTATAATTATGGTTGTTATTAGTCACGTTCGTCGTATAATTATGCTGGACCAAGTAGAAACCATTCAATGTGTAACCTAATCGAGATAGATCAGAGCAATTGGTTGGTGGGCCGTAGAATTTACGCGGAGGCTTCTTCGTCGTGTGGTCGTCGTCGTCCTCGTCTTTGTCAAAAAGGAGTTGTAATGGAAGCAGTCTAGCAGGTCTTTTGTTTCGCTTATTTTTCTCTGATGAATCAGTGTTATTTTTGTAACAGTTGAATGATTTCTTCATTTCTTGATCGAGTTTTTTCATAGTTATCTCATTCTGAGTGATTGTCTTGTTCTGTAATTGGACCGTTTCTTTCAACATTATGATTTCTGTGTTTTGTTTTTGATTCTCTTCTCTGAGGAGTTCAATTTCTTGACGAATCAAGCGCAACTCCACTAAAATATTTTCAATCAATCATTAAGTTTTAGAAATATAATACAACATGTTGAACCTTATACTAATGCGCCGTCAATATACTATGTACGATGCCACATAGCTTTGAACTTTCCTCTCCCCTTTTTAGTATATTTTTCCATTTGCAATTAAACGTGGAAATTTGATTATTCCACTACTTTGTATTTTACTCACCCGTCTGATGTTTTTTTAAAGTTAAAAACGGTTTCAAATGCACAGTATTTAAGTATTTTTTAACTGTAACATGAAAAAATCTCAACAGTCCCCAAAAGGTTGAACCCTTCCCATGCTTTGATTGCGTGACGTCATTTGTGGACGGCTATTGAACGTGTATATTTTTATACTCACCAATATGGCGACGGTCGTCATTGGTATGGTCGAGAGCAATTGAATTCCCTATTAAAGAAATCAGGAGAAGATAGAAGATTATTGTAGGCTTTCCTACTGGAAATACCATCATTACATTCATGCCTGTAACTAATTCGACAGCTCATCAGCAACTATCGAAAAAATGTACATGGACGACAGAATGTGCATCATATAGAAAAAAATAGATAAAAACCCACTTCTTTCATGTGCTTTAATAGCATTTGTTTAAAACACTTTTTATATAGCATGCACTGTTTCACCTGGGTTTTGAACCAATATGCCATTTTATTTTCCTCTTATCAAATAGAAAAACGAAATAAAAGGGAAAAATTGAAAACTATTTATACCCACTTGAAAATTGTCCATTTTAAAAAATTTATCCCTTTCATGTGGATCACAATTTATAATACGCCCTTTACAAAGTTTACATCCAGCATCACTTCGTCCCTTCCCTCCATGTCTGTTAAAACACATTTTAAAATTAAAATTTTAAAAAGGAAAAGGAAACAGAAAGTATCATCTCTCATTTCGATGGCAGCAAGGAATATGGTCCATAAAATGAGCACGTGTTGTTTCGTTCTGTTGATGGGATGTTTGAACACGAACGACGAACCCAATACAAAAAGTAGCTATTAATAAGTCATATTAAAAAAAAAATAAGTTGTATAACTTTTTGGAATTATTTTTTGGATTGTTGAATTATAAAATAAATCCTGCATCCACCATCTAACAAATATCCTTCGGATATCTTTCTTATAGCTTCACAAATATTGCAGAAATTCAATTGAAATCTGGAAGTAGTACACTAGTATTCAGTACTGTGTTAATTGATTATATATATATGCAATCAATATAATAGAATAGATGTCAAGAGAAAAGAATTAAAGAAATAAAGCTTCGGATAGGTATAGAACACAATTCCATGAAATAAGTTATCAAGGTGCTTTTTTAGGTCTAAAGATTTGAAGGTTCGCTGGGGCGACCATAAAAAATCAGAATTTTGAAAAGAACTCAAACATTTTAAATTAAAGAAAGAGACCGAGCATTATTATTTCCGGTGTACCATTTTTGTGGGGAAAACTGTGACAATGTTTTTTTTTAATTTTTATTTATTAGCTCCCTATACGATTATTTAATTATTGGCTCTCTCACCTAAAGAAAAGAAGTACCTATTGCGAAATTTGAAACAGACGAGGAAAAAAGGCTATGATTTATACTAATATAACTTGTGATGGCATCGTCTTTACTACTCTTCTGCCAGTATCCAGTATACCAGGTGAGGTGAGAAACCTTCTACCAGGCGGGATTTTCCTGACTATATGATCGAATATACTGAGCATTATTAGAGAACACAATTTTTTGGGCTTGCTCATCACATTGAATTGGGTGGTGCTCATAATCTATCAACTACTTTAAGTTTAACTTAAAGAAACGCGATCGAGAACGCGATTTCAATTGGTGATCAGTAATATAAGCATGAAGTATTGTTGCCGATTATTGCCGCATACTTTAAATGCTTTTTCTTTACACGGTTACGAGTTAAGACTTGCAAATATTTTGGTTAAGTTTGTTAATTGAAAGTTTTTGTTTTTTATTCATTCACGCTTTCATCCAAATTCCATCGAACCATTCCAGCTAGTAAAAATGTATAGTTTTGATCTTGAACATCATTATTTCTTTTATATAAAAAGTATGCCTAGTCAAAGCTATGCTTACCGAAAATAAGTTGGATATTATCGTCCAAATTAACAATTCTTCGATACTGTGATATCATGATTGGCCAGTCTTGGCTCCTTTACACCAAAATATTATTTCAGACTCAGACTGATTGAGTCAATTAACTTTCTTTTTCTAAAATACAATTTACTTTATAAATATTTATGTAGCTTGTTTTCTGCTGCTATGTTGTATTTCATTAACTCGTTGCGAATTCTAATATCAGGCCTACATTCGCTTACGGTAATGGTCAGATGCTAGGCTTAAACTCTCTTTCTGGCCGTCAAAATTATCGTAGATTGAAGATTTGTTCTTTGTTGTTGTTGTTGTTGAACTTAACAATTTGTTGAGAGAGCCGAAAATGACTTTGATTATGGACAAAGTAACAGCATTTTCCACCAAACATATTCTCAGTTTATTAAAACGTGAAACCAATTAACCAAAAGTAAACCTAAACCACAAAAATATATATGCTTTGAAAAGAATTGTTTTCTTTTTAAATATGAATTTCAATAATCATTCCCCAATCATTTTTCCTCATTGGCGACCGCAAATAGCAATTTACCAGTAAAATGCGTGTGTTTTTGTATGTTGTCAAAAAGTTCTCCCGATTCCATAAAGGTGTCGATGCGATCTCCCTTTTTCAGTTTCAATATAGATTGTAAAGAAATGCGGTTGTTGAAATCACCTTCGGGAACATCTGCCGAAGCATAGGTCACCGGAATTCCATTTAGTCGAAGGGCGATGTGAAGTGAATCCATGTAGTTACCGGTATGATAAGCCAAAAAGAAAAATTCATAGATGCCTCCCCTAGGAGCTTTGAAGGCGTTCTCACTCATATTGAAAGCTTCGCCGACATTTAAAACTTCGATCTCGAAAGGAACTACTTGATATTGTTTTCTAAATCCGTACTTTTTTTGGACGTTGAAGAACACTGCCAGTGAATGAAATTTTGAAATAGTGTTATCTAGGCTATTTTCAGATGGCTTCATTAAAAGGAGCTTTCCAGTGAAAGTGGTATATTGATTTTCATCGTCATAAATTTGGCCCTTTTGAAGATAGAGGTCGACAATACCCCCCTTCTCAACTTTTATTAAAGAATTAATGGAAAATTGAGTGTGATGGTCGTGAGAAATTATTTTACTAGCCAAAGAGGCGCCCATGAAATTGCCATTCAGTCGAAGGAATACTATATTTTCTTCCCTCTTTGCAGTTTTGTGACCTCTTAAAGTGAATTCGTAAATTCCTGATACCGGGGCTATGAATGCATTCTTTTTCTTATCAAAAGCCCCACCCACATTTAGACTCTCTACTTCAAAAGGAATTACTGAATTAGAAGTGTTGAAGCCAGTTCTTTTCTGTAGGAAAAAATAAACTGCAACAGGAGAATTCAGATGTTGACTACTCTTGGCGTCTTCGTCAAATAGTAGCTTCCCACTAAAATGAATCGGGTAATGAGAATCATGGTCATGCAAAGTCCCCTGACTACTGATGACGTCGATGCGGTCCCCCTTTTTCAGTTTCAAAAGAGAGTGCATAGATATCGGACAACGATAGTTGTGGACTGGATTGAGTCCTTTAGGGTGATCGCCCATGAGTTCTTCTGCTAACGAATTGACGACTTTTTTTCCGTTTAGGCGCAGAGAAACTTTGAGGACGGGCTCTTTGTTATAACCTCTCTTGTAACCATTGAAAATGAACTCGTAGATTCCCTCATTTGGAGCGATGAAGACGTTTTCCTTCTTATTAAATGATTCTCCTAAATTGAGAACTACGTTTTGAAATTTAACAACTGAGGATCCTGTTGGTTGATTGGACTTTAAAAGTACTTGGTGCCTATGCACGGCAAAACAGACTATAGTGCTCGTATATGGAGTTCCTTTAGTGCACAGTACAAATAGTTGACATTAATAGATAAATAAGCATCACTAAAAGATTTTAAAAAATAATTACCCATGTATAATGTCGATGGACGATTAAGGTCTTTGACTACATACTGAGGCTTCACCTGCGTTAATTCAAGAGTATCCTCGTCTTTTCTCTTCTCCGTAAAAAAAGTGAGGTTCCATTTTCCCGAGTTACCATTTGTTGCAAAAACCTGATTGAGTTCGTCGATGACCGATAAGCGAAAGTCTTCGAACATTTGCTGCAGCTGAAACATTTCTTTCTTCAATTCAGGAACATCTTCGTCTCTCATCCTCGTTTCCGTGGCGTTTGCGAGGTTCCATTTGCCAGAGTGACTCTTGTTTGCTAAAACCTTATCTAGTTCTTCAATGACCAGCTTATCCAAAGGATGTGATAACTCTAGCCTTTGCTCCACGCGGGAGGGATTGAAAGTCCCATCTTGTTTAAAAGAACAGTATACTGTATCAGTTACTGCACTGTTGCTAGAATAGTAGCTGTTCTCTGTCATGGTCGCCGTATAATTATGTTTGACCAAATAATAGCCATTTAAAGTGTAACCTAATCGAGATAGATCAGAGCAATTGGTCGGCGGACCGTAAAATTTAGGTAGTGGGAGCTTTTTTGTCGTGCGGTCCTCGTCGTCATCGTCTCTGTCAAAAAGAAGTTGTAATGGAAGAAGTCTAGCAGGTCTTTTAATTCGTTTTTGTTCCTCTCGTGAGTCAGTACTACTTTTACAACAGTTGGCAGTTTTCTTCATTTCGTGATCGAGCTCTTTCATAGTTATTTCGTGCTTAGTGATGCTTTTATTCTGTAGTTGAACGGTTTCTTTCAATACCATAATTTCTGTACTTTGTTTTCGATTCTCTTCTCTGAGGAATCCGATTTCTTGACGAATCAAGCGCAAATCTGCTAAAATATATTCAATAGTAAATTGTAATACATTTTGAATCTTAATACTGAGGGCTTATGCAAATTATTCACGAGCCCCCCTCCCTTTCTTAATAAATTCAAATTCAAAATAAGTTCAAAAAATGAGGCCCAAAAGCATTTGTCACATTTTCCAAGGCCTTAATCGTTATTTTCCGTCACACTTGATTGACCCCCCCCCCCCCTTATTGCATAACGTAGTGATGTCATTACTAGGTAGTAATACCTAGTTTAACCTAGTTACCTAGTATTATCTAGTTTTTTTCATAATTTAACCTAGTTTTATTTAACCTAGTTAAATAACTAGGTAATTTTATGTTTTTTCCCGATTTTACGTACCAATTTTTACATATTTTTACAAGCTGCATGATAAATCTTGATTAAAATTGCAACAGCCAGTGGGCAAATGCCCTGTCTTTCAGATTCTGTCAGCGGATTCAGCGGTATTCAGCCTTTATTAGCCTTTATATTTGTTGAATTAACTTTAAAACAACTAGGTAATCTAGTTTTACCTAGTTACCTAGTCTTTACCTAGTTTTTCGCCCCCAAATTTAAACTGATTTTTTTACTTAGTTTTACTTAGTATTACCTAGTTTCGAAAAACTAGGTTCTAGCATAACGTCGTATATTGACGGCCACTTAACATTACTTTAAAATGCTTACCAAAGTGTTCGTTGTGATTGATATGGTCTTCAGCACTCGAATTTCCTAACCAAGAAATCAGGAGAAGAAAGATTAGGTTTACAGCATTTCTTAATGGAAATGCCATCATTACCTTCGTGCCTCTAACTGATTTGCCAACTCATCAGCAACTAACGGGAAAATTGTAGGTGAACGATACAATGTGCATCCTATGGAACAACTACATAATGGTCCATGCATCATTCACATAACATCTTTCAATATCCTGCACTGTTTCACCTGAGTATTGTACAAATTTATTATTTCCTTTTTCCTCTTTTCGAGCAGAAAAAAGAATATAATAAAAATTAAGAATTTAATTTATTGTCCCTTAAAGGATCATATTTTTTAGAACGGATTTTATCCCCAACATTCCCTCCTAATCTGTTGGAAACACATTCAAAATTTAAAGAGGCAAAGGAAATAGAAATTATAATTTCTCATTATTTCCCTTGTAACACGAAATATTGCCCATAAACTAAGCCCCTGTTGTTCCGGGGTAAGTTGGAATCCGAACACAAAACGTTTTTATTTTTAAGTGATCTATAAATGATACAAATCCAACAATATTCTAAATATACTCTTGAAGAATATAAGGAAACAATTCGTCATATTATATCAACTGTAAAGCATTAACATATCTTATGTTTAAATACCAGTTTAATTCGAATGAGTCATTGATCCACATTTGCTTTTGTTGGAACGTTCGATGCACTGAGCAATTCAGCGAAATCAGTCATAGGCGTAGAGTTCTTATTTTCTCGGAGGGGGCTCTCCCTATATCTCTAACGGGGCTCAAAAACCGGAAGTCCATAAGACCCTGTACATTTTATCCGATCCCGGCGGGGGCTCGAGCCCCGGAGCCCACGCGTACTTTACGCCTATGAAATCAGTGGTTGGTTGATCGGGTTCTTATTGACACGTTGGATCCCATTTGGATTACTCTCACACGACATCATCTATCTACTATTTTCTCTATTTCTTTTAGTTGCTTCTTTTAGTGCCTTTTAGAATGGACTAAGTCATTAAGAGATGGTCTTAATTTTTATACCATCCACCACTCTCAGTTTATTCAAGTAGAACAACAGAAAATTTCCACCACCAAATAACCAATAATAAGAATTGTACTGTTCTTGAATATGGAATTTTAATTATTAGTTCTGTTTTTTATCGTTCTCGATAGCCAAACAGCAGTTTGCCAGTAAAATGGGTATATTGATCTATTTCGTCGTAAATTCCTCCCGTTTCCAAAAAGAGATCAACGCGATCTCCTTTTTTCATTTTAAATATAGAGTGAAGAGATATTGGGGTGCGGAAAGGATGCAATTTGGCAGTGTCTGCCGAAGCATACGTCACAGGAATGCCATTTAAACGAAGGGAAATGGAAAGCAGTTCTGTGAAGCGAATCGTCTTAATACCCGCAAAACTAAATTCGTAGATGCCTTCCCTTGGAGCTGTGAAAGCGCTTTCATTCATATCGAATGCTTCGCCGAAATTTAGAATCTGTTTTTCGAAGGGAACTACTTCGTAGTGTTTAGAAAATGAAGCTGTTTTCTGTACGTTGAAAAACACAGCCAATGAATTAAATATTGGGATAGTATTATGAATACTTTTTTCAAGTTGCTGATAACCCATTAATAGGAGCTTTCCAGTAAAAGTTGTATAATGATTGTCATCGTCAAATATTTGTCCCTGTTTAAGAAAAAGGTCGACAACATCCCCCTGCTTAACTTTTAATATTGAATTAAGGGAAAATTGAGTGTGGTGGTCATGATAGTCTATCTTGTCAGCCCAAGAGTTGGCCATGGCTTTGCCGTTCAGTCGGATAGAAATATTAGTAACTTCATTTTTTGCAGCTTTGTAACCTTTCAAAGTGAACTCGTAAATTCCTGATACCAGAGCAGTGAATGCCTTCTTTTTTATATCAAAGGCTTCACCAACATTAAAACTCTCTAATTCAAAAGGAATTACTGATTTAGAATAAGTGTTGAAATTAGCTCTTTTCTTTAGAACAAAATAAACTGCGATAGGAGAATTCTGATTTCGACTTTTAGCATCTTCGTCAAATAGTATCTTCCCACTAAAGTGTATCGGATAATATGAATCGTGGTCATGCAAAGTCCCCTGACTACTGATGACGTCGATGCGGTCCCCTTTTTTCAGTTTCAACATAGAGTGCATAGATATCGGACAACGGAAATTGTGGACGGGATTGGATCCAGAAGGATGATCTCCCAAGAGTTCTTCCGCTAACGAATTGACGACTTCTTTTCCGTTTAGGCGTAGAGAAACTTTGAGGACGGGCTCTTTGTTATTACCTTTCTTGTAACCATTGAAAGTGAACTCGTAAATTCCTTCTTTTGGTGCGATGAAGACGCTTTCATTTAGGTTGAAAGATTCTCCCAAGTTGAGCACTTCTTCTTCAAATCGGACAACTAAGGGTCCTCCTAGCTGCTTGGAATTGGAAAGTGCTGAAAGTTTCTGGACGGCAAAGCAGATTACAGTACTCGTATACGGCGTTCCTGTTTGCAGTGTAAATAAAACAAATTGTGTAAATAAATAAATTTATTTATCTATTGAAATTACCAATATCTAATTCGGTTGAGCGAAAGTCTTTGACCACATGCTGCAACTGGGCCTTTTCATGCTTTAATTCAAGAGTGCCTTTTTCTCCCTTCTTTTCTGTCGAGTAGGCTGGTTTCGATGTTCCCAAACGACTACTATTTGCTAAACTCTGATTTTCTTCTGCGATGGCTTGCTTATTCAAAGAAGGTGATAAAGCTAGCTTAGCTTTATTAAAATTCTTACTATACAATTCCGATGAGCGTAATTCTTCAACCACATGCTGCAGCTGAAACATTTCTTGCTTTAATTCAAGAATGTCTTCGTCTCTCCTCTTTCCCGTGGTGTGTACGAGGCTCCAATTTCCTAAGTGACTGTCATTCGCAAAAATCCTATTTAGTTCTTCGATGACTAGCTTATTCAAAGGAGGGGAAAGCTCTTTAAGTTCTAGCTTATGCTCTACAATAGAAGGATTGAACGTTCCTTCTTGTTTAAAGGCGCAGTATACGGTATCAGTTTTGCTACTGCTATAGTTATGGTTGGTATTAGTCACGTCCTTCGTATAATTATGCTGGACCAAGTAGAAACCATTCAAAGTGTAACCTAATCGAGATAGATCAGAGCAATTGGTTGGTGGGCCGTAGAATTTACGCGGAGGCTTCTTCGTCGTGTGGTCGTCGTCGTCCTCGTCTTTGTCAAAAAGGAGTTGTAATGGAAGCAGTCTAGCAGGTCTTTTGTTTCTCTTATTTTTCTCTGATGAATCAGTATTATTTTTGTAAAAGTTAAATGATTTCTTCATTTCTTGATCGAGTTTTTTCATAGTTATCTCATGCTGAGTGATGGTCTTGTTCTGTAATTGGACCGTTTCTTTCAACATTATGATTTCTGTGTTTTGTTTTTGATTCTCGTCTCTGATGAGTCCAATTTCTTGACGAATCAAGCGCAACTCTACTAAAATATATTCAATAAAACATACAATGTTAAATGAGACTTATACATAATGAGACACCACATGATTTTTCTTTTTTGACAAGTTTGGAGCCCTGCTTTGCCACGCAATGAAATCTTCACAAGTCAAAGCATCCCCCCTCCCCACCTAAATACGACGTCTACAATTTCAACCCCTTTCTGAGTACATTTTGTTTCTGTAAATTTTTAAAGTAAAAAAACCGTTTGAAATAAAAATTAATAAATAATTAAGTATTATAGGGATATATTATAGGAAAAAACTAGTCTTCTCCCCCTCCCCCCCATAATTGCATGATTTCGTATATTGAGGCCACTTCATATTATTTAAAAACACTTACCAATGTGGGTTTCGTCGTCATTGATATGGTTTTCAGTACTTGAACTCTCTATTAAAGAAATCAGGAGAAGAAGGATGAGGATAGCAGCCTTTCCTAATGGGAAAGCCATCATTACGTTCGTGCCTCTAACTGATGTGCCAGCTCATCAGCAACTAACGAAAATAAATTGTAGGTGGACGATAGAGTGTGCATCCTAATATAGAACTACTACATAAAGGTCCACGAATGACATGAAAATAATTATATAAAATTATTTTACTATCGTGCTCTCTTTCGCCTGGGTTGTATACAAATTTACTATTTCCTTTTCCTCTTTTCTAGTTAAATAGAATGACAGAATTTAATGGGAAGATTCAAAATTAGACACTTTAAAATTGTTTTATCTTTAAATTGAATATCTCTATATTCCCAACGGGGTGTTGGAAATATTTTACATTATTATTCCCTCCCTATAAATCTCTATCCGTTAAAAAGACGTACCAAATTTGAAGAGGCAAAGGAAACAGAAAGAATCATTTCTCATTTCCCTGGTAGCACGGAATATTGCCCATAAACTGGGCGCGTGTTGTTCCGCTATATTGGTGTGGTGTTTGAATCGACAGGGTTCTCCCAAACCCAGCACAAGAGGTGGTTATTAATAAGTGATGTTTTAAACAATAAGTTTAAATAACTTATAGGAATTATTATTGCGATTGCTGGAAAACAGGACAAGCCTAATATCAAATCAGTGCATTTTCATATTGATTCATTGTTTTTACCGAAAGAAAATGGGAATATTATAGTTGTTCGGCGGAAGTATTATTCACGAATAAAATTAATTAAAGTTCTTGCTACTTGATTTCAAGTGCTAAAGACTTTCATCATGAGTTTATGAGTTTCGTTAAAAAACGAACCATGGTATTGTGCCTTAATGACACCATAAACAAATATCTGCTGAAAAAAAAACTGTTTAAATCAGTATCAAAATCTTGATACGCACTGACAGAGCAGCAGAATGTCTTCGCTTCAATTGATCGGCAACGCCGGCGCCCATTATAGCCGAATTCTTATGGAGTACACTTAAAAGCGTTGTCAGTAACATCACATCAAGGAACAAATCGTTCATAAAAAATTTTCCGATATTAACTAGGAGTTTCTGGCTAATTTTTTAATTCTTTTTGAAAAGTATATTTTAAAGACACGCGTCTAAGTAATTATCGGTAGAATGCAATTCGATAAAAATTAATTACGCAAATAAAATATGTATATTGAAATCACTCGAATCTGACACGGTGCATTTATGTAATAGCGAAAAAATAATGGGTGAAACAATAGACGCAAAAGCAACGATTACATCACCACGATGATTGTTATGAAGCAGAGAGAACATTCAAAAGCAATAATGAAAAAAAATCACAAGACCAGACCGCTAAATAATAATATAATAATATTACGCCACACATTTCTTTTCTTTCTTTTTTTACTTTTTTTGTTCATCCAAAACTTATTTTTTAAATAGTTTATTTACACTTGTATAAGAGCGTGAATAAGCTGGAAAAAAAGAAGATGGGGGCAAGGCTGATTCGTGCGCGCTAATAAATTTAATATTCATATAATAATTAAATTGAAATTAATTGAGTTTCTCTCATTCTTCACTCGACGGCGAAGCCGCAAGTCTCTTCTACGGCTTGAGTCAGTTTCTCATGCATCTTCTCGTAGGATGGATAAGGAGGGAGATCCAGCCGGTTGAAGCACGTGTGAGCCTTAGGTAAGTTCTCCGGAGGCGCGTCAATCAGATGGATCGTGAATAGATGAGGACCAGAAGCTAAAGTAGATCCTATTATAAATATATATGAAATAAAAAAAAATTTTATTAATGAAAATAAGTTATGTTTTTTTTCGTTTTTCTTAATTATTACTAAATTATCTATCAATTAGTAATATTACTAAATTAGCAAGAATAGCACTAGTAAAAAATTAGAAAAAAAATAAATTAATTAATTAAACTAAATATAAAAATCTATTTGACATTTAATTGTTGTATTGACCTCCCTTATAAACCGGTACAATGCTTAACACCTAATTTCATTAATAAATTTCAAATGTAAATTTAATAATCTTTCAATAATTATTCATTTTCTCTAATAAATATGAAAATAAATAACCGAACCTAAATGAATAAAAACAAAAGATAATTTAATTTAAAACATTTTTTGATTTTGTTTCAGTTTTTCGAGGGAGCTCTTTTAAAAGGGTTCACAACGTGTATATTATGAGAGGAAAAAATAGTAATTTTCGGAACATTGCAATTCGATACTAATAAAATATAAGCTATTCAGAAAACATTTTGAATTGTATTTCTAAACTCCACAATGTCGATACAGTATTTTTTCGTATAAGCTGACAAAGCGCGGCATCAATCAAGCGTGCTGATGTGGCAGAAACGACTTCGATTTCATTCTTTTTCATAATATTAAGTAATAACCTGGGCTGGTTTTTTCTATCAAGCCAAACGTTTATCGCCTACACCGTTTATTCTTGAATAGCATTATTCCATTAAAAGAAATAATTTCATAGAAAATACCTACAGAGAGGAAAAAAGTTCCTTTTAATTAAAACCAACGGTTTTTATGTTTCCAATAAATACAAAAACTGGTTTGAATAACAAGTTTAAAAGACGCATTGAGTCAGAATCTCTTCCGGATTTCTTTGCTCTTCTAGATTCTTTTCGACCAATGTTTA
Source organism: Chydorus sphaericus (assembly GCA_030141595.1). Taxonomy (NCBI): domain Eukaryota; kingdom Metazoa; phylum Arthropoda; class Branchiopoda; order Diplostraca; family Chydoridae; genus Chydorus; species Chydorus sphaericus. Next base: position 10,918,201 of record CM057927.1, on the reverse strand, counting down.
AACAAACAAATATATTTTTCACTCGGTAATATATTTCAGCAAGGAGCAGTGTATAGGGAGGTGGATCTTTATGAAAAGTCTAAAATAGCTAGAAGCTTTATTGATGGGAAATTATTTCATAAACAATCTTTGGTGGTATATAATATTCAGAGAGAAAAATCGAGAAAAATATTCAAAGTACCGTTATTCAACAGGTTGTCCAATTTTCCCAATTGATGTTTTGATTAAATTAAACAACCAGTCCAATTGACGCATCAAGTCACAGTTTCAGGTTCCATTCTCTTCCGCATTCCGCCGTTCTTCTCTATTCTTCTCCATCAAGCAATAACCGTTAATCATCAATATATATTTTCCTCGATACTGTATTTCGTATATGCGTCAGCAACAATCCAGGGAGCGGTTCAAACTAAACTTGTTTAAATACGGAAATATAACCTTCTGAACTTCGGAAAACTGGTCTATGATTCAAGCAGTAGTAGATAAGCAATATAGAGAGAAGTAAGAAATATAAAGAGGCTGTAGGTTCCGATGCGACCGGCATAACCGACAGTTCGGTTGTGGAGTTCAAACGTAAGCTTTTGTAAGTTCAAAATTTATTTATCCTCAAATTAAGGTATTTTCTTATCTGTTTTTTTTTAAGTAACAAAATGGAGATGACAAATCCGAATACGATGTTTTATTCGGTCGTCATTGTACCTTTTTTCTTGCTGTATTTTGGCGTTTTTATGATTAAAGCGCAAAATATAGTTCCTTTCCCGACTGGTACGTCTCTTGATTCTCCACTCACTGGAAACATCGTCAACGAGCAAAAATATTTTTTGGGAATGACTGGCGCCACCACGACTGTAGTAAGTGAATATATAGCCGGATTAGAGGGGGCCAAGGGACGCCCCTAAAAACATACGAAATTGCCTATAAAGTGCCTAATTGAATTGCTTATTTGACTTTCTTCTCCTTGCTCTGTCGAGATCTTGGCAACTATTTTAGATTTAATTTTTTTCCCCATAAAAGTTCATGAACTATTAACTATTTCTTGCAAACATTTTACACGCTGAAATTTTAAACCTCTCAAAAAGTATTTCAACTGTTCATATTAAAAATCGACATTTTCATTCATGATTTTAGGATAATCAAACCATATGTACCGGCTTCACCCTTCCAGCAACACCTTCAGAGTTCTGGATCATCCAGTTTGAAGGTAAAGCGTCCGTGGATGTGGTTCATCATATGACTCTTTATGGGTGCGCCACTGTCCCAACAACTAATCCATGGTATAAAAGCTTATAAATTTGAACTAAATATGTTAAAAACCTAATCATTAAAAATCTTATAGTGGTTGTGGAATGGAGAATAGATCCCCTCTATATAGCTGGGTGAGAAATACGCCCAAAGTAAGGTACACGGGATCAGGACAGTATAGCGCGGGTGGATTCAGGATCGGAGGATCGTCGGATAAGCAGTATCTCTTCTTGGAGATACATTATTGTCATCAAGGCACAACTAACGACAGGAGTGGCATCATGATTCACACCACTCTTAATAATACCAATAATCAAGGATTTTTTTTTCATGATTTGGCTATATTCCCAATTATGGGCAAAGGCACTATACCTGGAGACACATCTAGTACGTAGTGCAAATGAGAGCAATGGAAATCAGACTTGATCGTTAATTTAGTAAATAATTCCCCTTTTTGAATTGTTATATAATAATATAAAAGGCTTCAATATTGACACGTGCACCACATCTCTACCGGCGATCTTCGATGGCAAATTGACCTTTTTGGGCTTCCAGGTTCATACTCATAACTTGGGACGCCTGGTGTCCGCCTACTATATAGCTGATGAAGGAACGGTAGGCTACATAGTCAAAGTTTATTTGTCTTACAATATAAATAAATTTATAACTTTTAAGTTTCCTGTTCATTGCCAATAATACACCATCATTTTTTTCAGGAATATGAAATCGGAGTAGGAAACCCTTTATGGCCGGAAGCCTACGTCAGAAGTAAATATTCATTTTCTCCAGTCAGCTCTAAAGGTAAGTCAATTTACACCCGTTGCGTGTATTCCTCCACTGGGACAACAAGTGCCACCAATACTAGTAAGTTTTAATTATAAATGCGATCACAACATATTTGATATTTACTATTTTATTTAATATGTTCTTTTACAGACGGCGTCTTGCCTAAAACTATGTGGCAAGAAATGTGTATTTTTAATCTCTTAGTATATCATAAAGATGATAGACTCATCACTCCATTCAGTACCAAAAATGCCTTTCTTAAGGGGAATTGTACTTCCTCTCAAGTTACCGTAATCGACAATCAACCGTCTTCGACCACACTACTTACTGCGATCCCAGATCTTGACGTGGCCGCTGCATATGGCAATATTTCGTCAGGAACTTACGGTTACAGTTCAGTCTACCAAATCAATATGGTATAAAATGCAAAGAACTGTTGTGGTCTTTTTAAAATGACGAGTTTTGCTAATGAATGAAAATGAATCGTGTTTTTTCATTAGGAAGGAGAAAACTTCGAAAACATCTTCTTTTGAGACATGATAATGAAATTATAATTCATTCACAACGCAAGTAACCGATTTCATATTTCAAAATCTGATCGAGGAATTTATTATTATCATTATTATCAACGCGTGTATCATTTAAGTTAATTGGAACCAGTAATTGATGGAAATTAATATAATGTACTTACATACGCAGCACTCGATTTCGGGATTGACCTTTGAATTTATACAATCGATTAATCGATGAAATAGTCCTATTTAATTGGCGGTTACGTTGATAATTATTACTTTCCATATGTACGCAAATAAAATATGTATATTGAAATCACTCGAAATCTGACACGGTGCATTTATGTAATAGCGAAAAAAATATTGGGTGAAACAAAGACGCGAAAGAAACGATTACATCACCACGATGATTGTTATGAAGCAGAGAGAACATTCAAAGCAATAATGAAAAAAAATCACAAGACCAGACCGCTTAATAATAATTAATAATATTACGCCACACATTTCTTTTTTTTTTTTTACTTTTTTTGTTCATTCAAAACTTATTTTTTAAATAGTTTATTTACACTTGTATAAGAGCGTGAATAAGCTGGAAAAAAAGAAGATGGGGGCAAGGCTGATTCGTGCGCGCTAATAAATTTAATATTTATATAATAATTAAATTGAAATTAATTGAGTTTCTCTCATTCTTCACTCGACGGCGAAGCCGCAAGTCTCTTCTACGGCTTGAGTCAGTTTCTCGTGCATCTTCTCGTAGGATGGATAAGGTGGGAGATCCAGCCGGATGTTTTTTTTTCGTTTTTCTTAATTATTACTAAATTATCTATCAATTAGTAATATTACTAAATTAGCAAGAATAGCACTAGTAAAAAATTAGAAAAAAAATAAATTAATTAATTAAACTAAATATAAAAATCTATTTGACATTTAATTGTTGTATTGACCTCCCTTATAAACCGGTACAATGCTTAACACCTAATTTCATTAATAAATTTCAAATGTAAATTTAATAATCTTTCAATAATTATTCATTTTCTCTAATAAATATGAAAATAAATAACCGAACCTAAATGAATAAAAACAAAAGATAATTTAATTAAAAACATTTTTTGATTTTGTTTCAGTTTTTCGAGGGAGCTCTTTTAAAAGGGTTCACAACGTGTATATTATGAGAGGAAAAAATAGTAATTTTCGGAACATTGCAATTCGATACTAATAAAATATAAGCTATTCAGAAAACATTTTGAATTGTATTTCTAAACTCCACAATGTCGATACAGTATTTTTTCGTATAAGCTGACAAAGCGCGGCATCAATCAAGCGTGCTGATGTGGCAGAAACGACTTCGATTTCATTCTTTTTCATAATATTAAGTAATAACCTGGGCTGGTTTTTTCTATCAAGCCAAACGTTTATCGCCTACACCGTTTATTCTTGAATAGCATTATTCCATTAAAAGAAATAATTTCATAGAAAATACCTACAGAGAGGAAAAAAGTTCCTTTTAATTAAAACCAACGGTTTTTATGTTTCCAATAAATACAAAAACTGGTTTGAATAACAAGTTTAAAAGACGCATTGAGTCAGAATCTCTTCCGGATTTCTTTGCTCTTCTAGATTCTTTTCGACCAATGTTTAAACAAACAAATATATTTTTCACTCGGTAATATATTTCAGCAAGGAGCAGTGTATAGGGAGGTGGATCTTTATGAAAAGTCTAAAATAGCTAGAAGCTTTATTGATGGGAAATTATTTCATAAACAATCTTTGGTGGTATATAATATTCAGAGAGAAAAATCGAGAAAAAAATTCAAAGTACCGTTATTCAACAGGTTGTCCAATTTTCCCAATTGATGTTTTGATTAAATTAAACAACCAGTCCAATTGACGCATCAAGTCACAGTTTCAGGTTCCATTCTCTTCCGCATTCCGCCGTTCTTCTCTATTCTTCTCCATCAAGCAATAACCGTTAATCATCAATATATATTTTCCTCGATACTGTATTTCGTATATGCGTCAGCAACAATCCAGGGAGCGGTTCAAACTAAACTTGTTTAAATACGGAAATATAACCTTCTGAACTTCGGAAAACTGGTCTATGATTCAAGCAGTAGTAGATAAGCAATATAGAGAGAAGTAAGAAATATAAAGAGGCTGTAGGTTCCGATGCGACCGGCATAACCGACAGTTCGGTTGTGGAGTTCAAACGTAAGCTTTTGTAAGTTCAAAATTTATTTATCCTCAAATTAAGGTATTTTCTTATCTGTTTTTTTTTTAAGTAACAAAATGGAGATGACAAATCCGAATACGATGTTTTATTCGGTCGTCATTGTACCTTTTTTCTTGCTGTATTTTGGCGTTTTTATGATTAAAGCGCAAAATATAGTTCCTTTCCCGACTGGTACGTCTCTTGATTCTCCACTCACTGGAAACATCGTCAACGAGCAAAAATATTTTTTGGGAATGACTGGCGCCACCACGACTGTAGTAAGTGAATATATAGCCGGATTAGAGGGGGCCAAGGGACGCCCCTAAAAACATACGAAATTGCCTATAAAGTGCCTAATTGAATTGCTTATTTGACTTTCTTCTCCTTGCTCTGTCGAGATCTTGGCAACTATTTTAGATTTAATTTTTTTCCCCATAAAAGTTCATGAACTATTAACTATTTCTTGCAAACATTTTACACGCTGAAATTTTAAACCTCTCAAAAAGTATTTCAACTGTTCATATTAAAAATCGACATTTTCATTCATGATTTTAGGATAATCAAACCATATGTACCGGCTTCACCCTTCCAGCAACACCTTCAGAGTTCTGGATCATCCAGTTTGAAGGTAAAGCGTCCGTGGATGTGGTTCATCATATGACTCTTTATGGGTGCGCCACTGTCCCAACAACTAATCCATGGTATAAAAGCTTATAAATTTGAACTAAATATGTTAAAAACCTAATCATTAAAAATCTTATAGTGGTTGTGGAATGGAGAATAGATCCCCTCTATATAGCTGGGTGAGAAATACGCCCAAAGTAAGGTACACGGGATCAGGACAGTATAGCGCGGGTGGATTCAGGATCGGAGGATCGTCGGATAAGCAGTATCTCTTCTTGGAGATACATTATTGTCATCAAGGCACAACTAACGACAGGAGTGGCATCATGATTCACACCACTCTTAATAATACCAATAATCAAGGATTTTTTTTTCATGATTTGGCTATATTCCCAATTATGGGCAAAGGCACTATACCTGGAGACACATCTAGTACGTAGTGCAAATGAGAGCAATGGAAATCAGACTTGATCGTTAATTTAGTAAATAATTCCCCTTTTTGAATTGTTATATAATAATATAAAAGGCTTCAATATTGACACGTGCACCACATCTCTACCGGCGATCTTCGATGGCAAATTGACCTTTTTGGGCTTCCAGGTTCATACTCATAACTTGGGACGCCTGGTGTCCGCCTACTATATAGCTGATGAAGGAACGGTAGGCTACATAGTCAAAGTTTATTTGTCTTACAATATAAATAAATTTATAACTTTTAAGTTTCCTGTTCATTGCCAATAATACACCATCATTTTTTTCAGGAATATGAAATCGGAGTAGGAAACCCTTTATGGCCGGAAGCCTACGTCAGAAGTAAATATTCATTTTCTCCAGTCAGCTCTAAAGGTAAGTCAATTTACACCCGTTGCGTGTATTCCTCCACTGGGACAACAAGTGCCACCAATACTAGTAAGTTTTAATTATAAATGCGATCACAACATATTTGATATTTACTATTTTATTTAATATGTTCTTTTACAGACGGCGTCTTGCCTAAAACTATGTGGCAAGAAATGTGTATTTTTAATCTCTTAGTATATCATAAAGATGATAGACTCATCACTCCATTCAGTACCAAAAATGCCTTTCTTAAGGGGAATTGTACTTCCTCTCAAGTTACCGTAATCGACAATCAACCGTCTTCGACCACACTACTTACTGCGATCCCAGATCTTGACGTGGCCGCTGCATATGGCAATATTTCGTCAGGAACTTACGGTTACAGTTCAGTCTACCAAATCAATATGGTATAAAATGCAAAGAACTGTTGTGGTCTTTTTAAAATGACGAGTTTTGCTAATGAATGAAAATGAATCGTGTTTTTTCATTAGGAAGGAGAAAACTTCGAAAACATCTTCTTTTGAGACATGATAATGAAATTATAATTCATTCACAACGCAAGTAACCGATTTCATATTTCAAAATCTGATCGAGGAATTTATTATTATCATTATTATCAACGCGTGTATCATTTAAGTTAATTGGAACCAGTAATTGATGGAAATTAATATAATGTACTTACATACGCAGCACTCGATTTCGGGATTGACCTTTGAATTTATACAATCGATTAATCGATGAAATAGTCCTATTTCATTGGCGGTTACGTTGATAATTATTACTTTCCATATGTACGCAAATAAAATATGTATATTGAAATCACTCGAAATCTGACACGGTGCATTTATGTAATAGCGAAAAAAATATTGGGTGAAACAAAGACGCGAAAGAAACGATTACATCACCACGATGATTGTTATGAAGCAGAGAGAACATTCAAAGCAATAATGAAAAAAAATCACAAGACCAGACCGCTTAATAATAATTAATAATATTACGCCACACATTTCTTTTTTTTTTTTACTTTTTTTGTTCATTCAAAACTTATTTTTTAAATAATTTATTTACACTTGTATAAGAGCGTGAATAAGCTGGAAAAAAGAAGATGGGGGCAAGGCTGATTCGTGCGCGCTAATAAATTTAATATTTATATAATAATTAAATTGAAATTAATTGAGTTTCTCTGTCTGTCTTCACTCGACGGCGAAGCCGCAAGTCTCTTCGACGGCTTGAGTCAGTTTCTCGTGCATCTTCTCGTAGGATGGATAAGGTGGGAGATCCAGCCGGTTGAAGCACGTGTGAGCCTTGGGCAAGTTCTCCGGAGGCGCGTCAATCAGATGGATCGTGAATAGACGAGGACCAGAAGCTCCAGTAGATCCTGGGATTTAAAACAAATTAATTAATATATAAAGCTATTTAAATTTGAATTTAAAATCTCGTTTTTTATTTAATAAGAGATTAATAAAATAAGACAGTTAAATCCAGGAAAAAAACTAAACATTTTAAATTTAGTTTAGTTATTAATAAATCATAAAGAAATTTGCAAGTATAGCATTATTACTAAATTAGCAAGAAATGAAAATTTAATAAAACTTAATGAAAGTTTAAAAAAATAGGAAAAATTAATTTAGCATTTAATTGTTATATTTAAATTTAATGAACCTTGGAGTGCTTTGAATCCTTGTAGAGGGACTCTCGAAGATCCAGTGACAAACTGGAGTAGTCTGGCCCTCAATTCCTCACTGTAAGATTCGACGACCATCCAGAACCACTGGACAACGGGCGTGTCCGCCGTGCAATGCTATTAATTGAAAAATTATAATTTAATACAAATTAAGAATGGAATAAAAATAGAAATTACTTTTAAGCGCGTGTTAGCCTGCCAATCAGCAGTGTCAATTTTACAAATGCCTCCAATAAGGAGCTCCAATTCACGCTCGTCAAACGGTCTCAACAAATTGGCCGGGATCAGCTCGTGAAATCCTTTCTGAAGGCTCAAGAACTGCGACTCGATCCCCCTCATAAACCGGTACGATACGTATAACCTATAAATACAAAAAAAAATTAATTATAAAAATAAATAGAAAATGTAAAATATATTTTTTATTTTATTTTACGTAACATTTTAAAATTTAAATTTAAAAGAAATTTAAATTAAATTACCGAACGTATTCGCGCTTATTATCATCAGTGACTGGTAGATTGCGTCCATCCGGTTTGAGGTCGTGCACCTGGATGGCGCCATAAGCGTTATGCTCAACGGAAAAGGTGGTATCGATCACGCCGCCGATGTCATTCTCCCTGTAAAAGTAACAAGTTAATCAAATTCCATTTTTTTAAATTAAGAAAATGATATAGAATTACAGCATCCAGGTGAGGGAGCGGTGGAGGTCGGCATCGACGTGCGTGATGTCGTCTAATATGATGGGCTTGCCTAACAACATCTTGTAAAAGGGCAGCGTGAACCCGCCGTCAAGATGGTGTCCGTGAAAGACGGCTAAGCCCATGATCCGACCAACAAAGTGGAAATAGGACAAATGCTCCTAAAAATATAAATAAAAATAAATAAGATTCTTTCAAAGATTTCAAGATTCTCTGCATATATGAAAATAAAACCCAAATAAACTGATAAAATTTTATAAAAACTAGAAAAGTGATGCCAAAGATTCTATCAAAGAAGCTGACATTATTTGGAAAATAAAATTTAAAAACTGAAAATTACGCCTAAGATTCCAAGATTCTTTGGAGATGCTCGACATCTTTTAAGAAAATCCCGAAATAAAATAAAATTGAAGATGCCCAAGATTCCATCGAAGATGCTCGGCATGTCCGATCTTCGAAAGATTTCAAGATTCTCTTAAGACGCCCGACATCATTTTAAAAATTTCAAAATTTTATCATTTGCAAGAAAAGCGAAGATGCCAAAGATTTTATCAAAGATGCTCAAAGTGAGGAGATTTACGGGATTAACGGAGCTGTCAGGATTAATGTGAAGGGTGTAATTGTCCTCTCTCGAATAGCAAAAGAGGCCGTAGTAGGGATTGAGCATCTGCTGGGACAAGAGGTGGAGCCATTCTCGGGCTACGCCACCGTAATCGAGACCCTCTTCACCACGGAATTTCACCATCAGCCTCTTACGAAGATCTTTGGGGCGGAGCTTCATTACACCTCGATACGATTCCTGAAATTCAAATTTTTAATAATTAATTTTAAAACAATTTTTTTTAAATAATCAGAAAGAAAAATTAACCTAAAAATAACTTAATGAAATTTTTAAACTTAAAATCAATTAAAGTTAAATTATTTAAAATTAAGTTTAACTTTTTTCGATTAAATCAATTAAAATTATAATAAGAAATCTAACAATAACTTATTGAAAATTAAATCATTTAAATTTAAGAATAATTATTTTCGATTAAATTAATTAAAATTTTAATAAGAAAAAAATATCAACAAAATTTAAAATCCTTAATAGAAATTAATCCAAAATAGAGAAAAAAAAATTAATTAAGAGAAAATTCAAAATTACCTCAAAAATTTCAGTTCGAGAAACTTCCAGCCTGCAGTGACCCGATTGCGGTTGCATCGTCTGCAACTCCGTCCTCAAAATCTTAATTTTGGCCACCAGATCCCTCTTGTATCTGGGAAGAGCTTCTTCGTGCTTCTCATCCGGAGTGGGCGGATGCGGATGAAGTGGAGGACAACCGGCACTACTGCTGCCGCCAGGTGGCGTTAATAATGAAGAAGGAGCGCTGGCCGAAGATGGAACGGAAATGGACGGTAGGAGGACGGCGGCCGGAATTGCAGTTCCGGCCGATGGATTGTCCGATGGAGGCGTCGGTGGAGACGAAGACGGTAATGGAGGGGTGACGGACGTCGTGGGCGGCGGGGAGGTGCCCGACCTCTGCTCTGATCTATGCAAACTATTTAAATAAATCAAATGTTAAATTCAATTTTGTTTAACTTAATTAAATAATTTTGGACATTTAAATCTAAATAAATTAATTTAAATTCAAAATTTTGGAAAAGAAAAATGAATTTTTAAAATATATTTAAAGATATTCAATTTAATTAGATTCAGAAATAGTTAAATCAAGCTAAATTATTTTAAATAAATTCAAAATGTTGAACAAATCTAATATATAAATTAATTTAATTTTTAAATGTGTAAACTCATAAATCTCAATCATTTTAATTTAATTCAAATTTTCTAAAAATTAAAACTAAAAAAATCAAATTTAAATCAAAATTTAAGTAAAAAATAAAAAAAATCTAATTTCAATTGAATTTCGAAAATGATATAACAATTTACTTGAGTAGATTTTGAAGCGCAAGACCGGAAGAGGACAGCCTGGGGTCAGTGAATTGAGTCGTCCGGTTATTATGGTCCACAAAATAGATTCTCCCCGACGGAGTGTGCCTCATTTCCCATCCGGGCGGAAGCGATCCCGGCATTGGAGTTTCACGAAGATCACGCGGGATTCTAGGGTCGTACCACGTGCTTATCCCCGTAGGCACGTGGTAAAAATACACCTGGCCTTGACCAGTCTTGCGCACTTCGTATCCATCCGGAAGTTCAGTCGCTAATGCCGCCGCAGGTCTCCGGGATCCTAATATTACGTAATAAATTTTTTACGTAAATAACTTTTTTTATTATTAAATTTTAAATGAATTACCTGAAGATGGTTGACTGCTTGAAGATTGCTGCGCCCTCTGCTGTCTCAAAGAGCGCCTCCGGAAGGAGGCGGAAGCGGAGCTAGTCCCGCCGCTAGAGGCAGCACTCGATCCCACACCAACTTCCGCCGAACCGCCCTGGACTAATGGAGCACCTGAAAAAAAATTAGTTTAATTTCACTTATTTTCTAATTTTATTTATCGGAATAAAATTATTTTAATAATCAACTTAACTTAATTACAATTAAATTCTCTAAATTAAATTAAAATCTAATTTCGTTAAAATTAAATAAATATTTTGAATTTAAAAAAAAGTTTCTTTCCTTTTTCGCTCTTCAAAAAATTTAATAATTAACCTAACTTAATTACAATTAAATTCTCTAAATTAAGTTAAAATCTATTTAATTAAAATTAAATAAATATTTTGAATTAAAAAAAAAAAGTGTCTTTACTTTTTCGCTCCCGACTACTCTGACTCCTCCTACTCTCTCTTCCGGTACTTCCGGCCGCCAGACCGGAAGTAGACGTAGCAGACGATGAAGATGCTTGCCCCTCCATCGGTCTCGTCCACTGACTGCTCCTCGTACTCGGATTCACGTAATAACGGCGCCCGCTAGATGTCCTCCTCTCTTCCCATCCGGCCGGAAGTGGAGTAGAAGCAGCTGCAGCGCCACCTTCGGGCTGGAGAACCACCGATGGGCCATTGATATTTGAAGGTGTCTGCTGCTGCTCATCCAGGGCGTCTACCACCGTCTGGACGGCCGGAGTCACCACGTGACCTATTCCAGAATTACTTCCGGAATCTCGGGATAACAGAGAAATGACGATCTGCCCCTTCACCTGGTGGTCAGTGTCGTTTGGATTCGCTCTAGTCAGGTCAAGCCGTTGATCTGAAATTAAAGATAATTTTTTTTAATTAATTAATTTTTTTTCTCATATTTTTTAAGGAATTTTTTGTTAAATTTTATTTTATAATGGTATTTTCAGTTTTTTTTTAAATCAATGTTTTTCATATTTTAATTTAATTTTTTTTATTAATTTAAATATTGAAAATAAGGCATCTTTTTCAAATTTTTCTCATACTTAAGGGCATTTCTTTTATTATTCCGATTTATAAAATAATATTTTTATGAAAATGAATTTTTAAAAAAATACTTTTTCATATTTTTAAATCAATGATTTTCATATTATAACTTAAATGTAATTTTGAAAATTTTAGCTTAATTTTAAAAATATTGAAAGTAAGGCATCTTTTCAAATAATTTTTCTGATAATTTACAAATTATCTACTGAGTCATGCTAATTAAATGAGTCAACCTCAAGTTGAAGAAAAACCTCATTTTGCGGTCAACTAATTTCCGCAGATTAGACAACATCTCGACCCACTTTTCTCTCCCTCACTAATTATTTAATAACTCACATCCAGTGTCCTTGAGCCTCTGGATGGCATTGGACATTATCCTCACACACCCGAGGAAGCCACCACCCTCCTTCTTGTGGATCTTCCTGTGATTCCACACACTTATCGTGATGGCATCCATCTTCCCGACATACCTGCCAAATTCAACATTGTCAATAAATTCATTACAATTCCATATTAATCAAAGTTACAGATCGAAATGCTGGTTCCACTTGGGGTCTAGCGAGGACTTGCAGGTATCCGTGCTGTGGCACTGTCCCGAGCCCTCCACGCTGACTTTGGCGAAGGGGTCGGGAAGCCTGAACAGATCCTTCTTGGCGAGATTCTTGGCGCAGAGAACTGTTCGAGAGAAAAAGATGAGAAAATATTATTTACCCTTAGGGCAGGGAGGTTTACCCCCCACAAAGGAAGGAAAATATCCAACTTGAATAAAACTTGAATAATAAATAAATTATTTAAATTGAATATTTACTAGTGAGTCGAATCTTGATTGCCCCATTTCTTCTATTTATGCCCGTGGTTGACATCGCCTCACAATTTTTAATTCTTCACTTCGAGGCGTAGTACATCAATACAGCAAATTTCTCCCCACAAAGGTGATTTTCTTTAGAGCAGACCTAATTTGCATCAGGCAGCTGTAAAAGTGTTTTTAGTGATAAATACATTGAGAAGGTAGGGCACTTGAAACACTTGGAATACGGATTATTAACGACCTGAATTGATATTATTTTTGTTAGCAACGAAAGAAACTAGCCCAAACAGTGTCGGCCATGTCAGCAGCCACTATAAAACCGCATAGCCGTAGCAGAGAGCCAGCCCCCCCACTCAACACAAATTTCTCCTACATGTGCTGCCATCTATAATACTGTTCTATTTTCGGGCTTATATTAATTTTTAAAATACTTAAAGATGGAATAATAATTTTATGAATAATGAACTATATGAAAATGATTATTTTGTAAATTTTGAAGTTACTAAATTGATTATAAGTGCAATTAAATCAAAGTTATTGTGATAATAAGTAAGTATCATATCAGAATTACAGGGGTGAAATTGAATTGGACTTTAAACGAATTTAGTAACATCTAAATATAAATTTAAAAAAATTACGAATAATGAACTATACGGAAATGGATGTTACGTAAATTTTAAACGTGTTTATATTTTGATAGATGTAACGAGGTCAAAGTTATTATCAGAATTACGCACAGACATCTTTATTTACATTTTAAAGACCCGTTGTTGTTGCATGGATTTATAAATTGAACGTCGGCGAGACGGCTGCTATTCTTTGGACGACGGCGGGAGAGATGTTTGCTAATCAGTTTCATCTCATCAGACATCTGTACTGAATAACGGAATTTTCCAACATGGATTTATTACGTTATTTTCCTTATTAAAAAATGCTTCATTTTTACGACAGACATTCTTTTTAAAAAATCATGATTCTATTTATTGACCATTTACTCGTGCCAAATTTTTAAGACGATTACGTTGAATCGAGAATAACAACCTGTTATTATTTTTTTCCAAGTCCCACCTTGAGAATCCCAGACATAAATAATAACACATGACGAAAACACCGTTAAGTGGCTATTACTGTTTAGTATCAACCTCTGTTTTGACATCTCACAGCCCTCTGGCGGATGAAACTAATTTAGAAGAACGAGGAAAAAATCAGAGAAAAATTATTTACAAGTTTTGTTTTAAAATATAAATCATCATGGGGACGATGAACAATATAATTGCTCCGATTGCGAATGTAGAAAAATTTGATATCGAAGTTGCACTCGGTAAATTATTTAAAATTAATTTTATTATTTATAACATTTTATTTAAAATGTTTCTTTGCAGAGCAACAGCTTGGGGCAGTCAATCTACCTTTCCCTGGCATGGACAGTGAGTTTATTAATTTATTTGCATAATTTAAAGAAAAAACTAATTATGAAATCAATCAGAATCAACAGCCATGGTTTGCACGCTGTTCACCAAGGGGCAGTGCAAGAGGGATGCTGTCTGCCCCTACAGGCACCTTCGTGCAGACAGGACAATTGTATGCAAGCACTGGCTCCGGGGGCTCTGCAAGAAGGGGGACCAGTGTGAATTCCTGCACGAGTTTGACATGGCTAAAATGCCTGAATGCTACTTCTATGCCAGATTCAGTAAATTTTATATTCATAAATTGGCTAATTTTAGTTAGGTAATTTAATTTAAATTTTTAAAGGTGCTTGCCATAATAAGGAGTGCCCTTTCTTACACATTGATCCTGAGACTAAAATCAAAGATTGTCCTTGGTATGACCGTGGTTTCTGCCGACATGGACCCACCTGCCGTCATCGACATGTTCGACGTAATTTTTAAAAATGATTTAAATCTTGAAATTCGGCTATTTTTAATCAATGTTTTAATTTCTAGGTGTGCTGTGCATGAATTATACAGCTGGATTCTGCCCAGACGGTGCTGAATGCAAATTCGTCCAGTAACTTAATTTATTTAATAATTTATTTGAACTTAAAATAATTCTGAATATCTCTAAATCAGTCCGAGATTTGAATTGCCTCCACTTCCGGAAGATTTGAAGGGCGACAAACGGAAGATGCCTTTAGTGTGCCACTTTTGTGGCGAAGTCGGTCACAAAGCTGGTAATTTCAAATAGTAATAACATGAAATCTAATTCTTGCTCTCATTTTTAATTATTATTTACAGCTCAATGCCCTAAAATTCCATCAGAATCGAAAGACATCTACCGTCAACCTCAAGGACCTCCTAATATGGATCCATCAGCTGCCGGTCAGCGAGGCGGCGGCGCCGGCGACCGCGCCAACTTGAGACCCCTCGACGAAGTCACTTGCTATCGAGTAAATAAATTCAAATCAAACTCAATTAAAATTTAAATTAATTACTTACTTTTAAACAGTGTGGTCTACGAGGACACTACGCCAACAGGTATTCAAGTTATTTAATTTATTACATAATTTTCAAAAACACATTTTTAATACCAAAAACAGGTGCAACAAGGGTCATTTGGCGTTCCTATCGAATAATAATAACAACAACCAACAGCAACCTCCACCAGGTGGTGGAGGTGGTGCCACACCTGAATAATCCATTTTGTAATAATAATAAATAATTGATGAATAAATACACACACAACTCTTTTCTATTAAATATAAGTGGGAGCGTGTGTCAAAGAAGTCGAACAAGCGGCACACGAATCAGCTTCGGGAGCGTTCACCAGAGTACAATTAGAACATTCCCTACCACCTCTATGCAACGGCCTGCTCTCCGGGCCCCTATTACGCGATTTAGAGCACATTTCACACACTTCCCTCTCTTCAACATTGAAATAAGTGCAGAAATGACATTCCCATTTGACAATTTGTGGACTTGGAACTCTTTCTTTGGGCCTAGCTCCATTAGATTTCAATAATCTTGGACTCTTTTTAATAGGCTTCTCCTTTGGAACACTGCTGTTGTCCACTTGATCGTAACAGAGCTGCTCCAATCTGTCGATATCCAGCAGGCTGTCGAATTTAGGGACACTCTTGACGACATTATTATTATTATTGTTCCAGATTTCGGGTTTTGGTGGAAGCCTCTGCTCGGTTAACTGGTAGGAGTAGGCGTAGGTGGGTCTCTGATGGAAGGAGGCGGGATAGAGCTCGTGAGGACCGAGGTAAGGAGCGGGATAGACATTATAAGACTCTTTCTGGGCCTGCTGGTACATGAGGCCTCGAATGCAGTGCGAGACTGAGCCGACGTAGGAATCCCTGTAGTCGAAGATGGCCGCCCAGGAGCAGGGATGAGGACTGACGCTGAGTGAAGAGTGGATTTCTCCAAGAATCTAAATGAATTAAGTTAGTTTTGAGTGAGGTTATGAAGGGAAGATGGATGGTACCAAGGTCTCCACTTGGGCGAGGAGGCAGTCGCGGTGGACCCGGACGATCTTGTCGTAGTCCAGCATGCCCTGCACCACTAGCCTGTTGAATTCTAGGTCTAAGGTGTAGCCCATCTCCATGAGGATCTCTTCAGCACCGTCGAGGTACTGCTCGATCTGGTACTTGAAGGCACCACTGTACAGCTTTAGAGATAAGAATTGTTAATAAATTGGAGTGGAAAAGTGAGAAAGTTGGGTTAATTACTCTGATTTCTTTGAATTCTTTGCGCCAGGGCTGACCGAGGAGTTTGGCAGCGTAGGTGCCGAGCATCTCCCAAGCGTGGCTGAGCTTGGCTGGGCTGAAGTGCTCGCCACTCTTCCTCAGGATGGAGGAGTAGAGAACAGTTTTGGTGGTGGTGGAGTAGAACCTCTGATTGGCAGTTACCAAGCTCAGATAATCCTTCATGTAACCTGATGAAAAGAAATTAAATTACACCCTAAAACTATAAAAAAGATTGAATTTTGATACCTTCAAGTTTGCGTTTCTGTTCGATCCTTTCGGGACTCTCTTCCGTCTGCAGGTAACTCAAATGAAGTTTGTCTATTTGAAGCCATAGATCGTTTATTAGCTCCACATTCCCCATGATTAATCATGTATAGGCCTGGTTTGGTAATAAATTTCCAATGAAAGATGAAGGAGAGAAAAAACTTTTGTTTATTATTAGCACAATGCGGCTGAAATACCCGTATTCATTTAAATGACAGGGAAACAAGATAATGAAGCCTCTTCTCACTCGATATTCTATGTACTATATCTTATGTGTTACTATATACTTCTTATGTAATATATCTTTGAAATGTCTGGATACATTGTTCTTTATAAAAAATTTTCATAAACAAGGTAGTCATTTACATACCCACGCTTTTAAAGTTTTGTTTTTGTTGTGCAGTAGAAAAATTGAGCGTTAGGTAGCGCTGATCTTTGATATTTTTCGGTGGGAAATACAAACGACGCTAAAAAGTCGGTTCACAAGAATCACAAGAATGGGATTATTCCTAATTCTTGTCTTCTTTGTTTCTTTATCTTTTGCAAAAGCTCTATTAATTATGAAATATATTTTTTGTTAATTCGCTTCAGTATTGTATGTGTCTTACGTAAATAATTGCTGCAATTATTTTAAGTTACGTGCCTTTCGCGCTGAAAAAAATAAAAAATTTACCATTATTTTTTTACATATATTTTCCATACGTTATGCATGGCAATTATTTATTTTTAAAATAATTAAATTATTTGTTTTACTTCTTGCAGACATTTAAAAATAAATGGCAACGTCTAAATGTCACTTTTTAAATTTCTGCCACAGAAAGTGTCTGCAGAAAGTAAACATAGATATTTTAATAAATTTTCGATAATTTTTTTTTTTCACTTAAAAGGCATGGCCAAGCAAACAGCTCGTTCTTTAAAGGGTCTGGCATGTGATGCTTTTTCCTCATTCTTTTTCAATAAATTAGTTTTTATAGCATCTAGCTCACTGGTTGGTGACGATGCCACACAAAAGACCCAAGTTGTCAGAGAATACCAGAGAGAATACTTTGAAGAGCAACTTTTTGAAACAGTCAAGAAATCTGTCAGGTAATCCATATTGTCCCAGTTTACTTTTTTAATGTGTGTAATACTTATTATTATCAAAGGGCAAAATGCATGGAGAAATTGAATGCAAAAGTTAGAGAAGAAGATGACATACCACCATCAAGTTTAGATTATTGTGTCATCCTTAATGGCATCTTGGACAAAGAGTGCATCAAGCTGGAAATTTCAACTCCTCGTCCAAGCCGATTCAGTTTCCTCCAGCTCATGTCAGTCATCACTCGCAGATGCCCTAATTTGTACAGGCTGTACATCACCTTCTGCAACTCCAATGATGGGATGGTCCTGTCAAAATTTACAGCAATTTCATCCTATCCTCAGTTAAATAACCTAGTTCTTCTCCATCTGTCTACTCAAAGTCCTGTTCCCAATGCCATTCTGGAGCCTGTTCTGAGCACTGTTGGTGCAACCTGTCCCGAGCTCGCATCTCTCTGGTTGAATGACTTTTCCAACATCGGGAAGAAGCTCATCCTCAACTTACTGATCAAAAGAGAGTTTGTAGATGCCCTGTTTCCTGATGAAAATGAGGGCTGGTGTGAGGACTGTTTGAAGGAAAATTTGAGGATTCCAACAGAGTTTCTCAATCCTCTCTGCTTCACCTTGCAACAGTTTGATGTTTTACGTAAAAATGCTCACTCCGATTACGGGAGTGAGTACGTTTTCGCTCTCCGTCATTTACCAGCACTGGAATTGTGGTATCCGGATGGCGGTCCTTGCGATTTGAACATTCCAGTTCATCTCATCAAAACTCTGTGCAGAGCTGAAGAAGAGAAAGAGCTATTCTCGGATATCCAAGCTGATTTTGAAAGAGATATTGCTTTCCACTTTTATGACGCATTTAAACCTTCCAAATTATTTTCAGGTAATTAATTGACTAATTATAATTTTTAAAATCATTTTTTAAGGTTTTTTTATTGAATGAATAGGTCCTCTGTCAGCTATGTATGTGTCTAATGTATCGATCAGAGACTTGGATGCAGTGCGAGCTGTAGGATTGATGTGTCCACATTTAAATAACGTCACTTTTGAAGATGTAAATCAGGCAGATCCACTATCGTCGGACTTTGCTTTGCGTTTAGAATCCGTTTTGAGGGAATGCTGGTCGAAAGTATTATTATTTAATATTTTTCTTTTCTTTACATTTACAGTACCGGCTCGGTTATAAGGACGATTTTTTCTTGCACGCCTTTTAGCGCGAAATTGAAAATTTTCAAAAAGTATCACTCTTTTTCATTAATTATTGCCTGGTCCTTGTTTTTCTCTTTTGGGCGATGAAATATGGAGGGAACATGAAGAAAAGGTCAAGGAAAAGCTTTTTTCTTATCTGAAACTAATAAAGAAAAAAAAATTGTGTACATTGCACTAGAATTGGCCTTTTCACTACTACTACGATGGGTACTCGATTTTAAGGACAATTCGATTGTAAGGACACGCTCAACTTGTCCTTATAACCGAGCCGGCACTGTATTTTAAATATTTAATTTATCCTAAACAGTTGAAGTTGGAAGAAGTTTACATGGAAAATCTTCAACCGAGTCTCGAGGAAATTATTCGAAATGTTTTCGGATCATCTGTGATGTGAATAGAAAACATAACCCATTCCTGTTTATTATGTACATCTTCAAGTTAAACGCCGAAATAAATGGAACCGCCCGTATTTTCTTTCACTCACTCATAATTTTTCATTTATAGCCGCTTTTTTCGACGATCTTTTTATTTAAAATAATTGAGCGCTTGATAAACAGTCCTAAAAATATCTAGTATTTTCACAGTTTTTTTTTTCTCTTATTTGAAAATTGAAAAATAGGAATGAGACTCTTGATTCATTTTATTTATTCTACTGCTGAATACTGATATACATAAACATTTCTTGATTTATAGTAGCAGAACTTTGAATACATTGCGGTGTGGTAGCTCAGAATTTTGGCAGCGGAAGAGAGTAGTTTGGCTCGATCAATCCAAAGTAATGAATGGGAGGAACATCGGCTGCATTAGGTCGCTCGCGATCAACATGGAACCAGAGATTAGGTCGTACTGGAACCACTTCTTCCACAATCCGAGGCCTGATTTCTTCAACTAGAGCAGGATTGAATTGAAAAAATTCGATGCAGAAAGCTAGGAGACGCTTCATTTTCGTTGCGAATTGGACGACGACGCCCGCCGTTTCCGTCGGATGAATCCAGCCGAGCTCACGACGTTGAATAGGAGCATTGTCGAACAAAAACAACCTCTCGAGAACGAGAAAAGATTTCAAAAGAGAGCCGAGTAAAAGCATCAAAGGGGAGCCAATCCCTTTAAAATCCAATCCCAACCTAATAATAATACAAATAGAATATTAGGGAAAATGTAAATAACATTTTTAAAAATATATTTATTCGTCACCTCAGCTCACGTAGATGGGTAGCCTTAGTGACAAACCGATCGAAATTCGGAGGGAACAAATCCGGCTCAAAAGTTCCATTCATGTGAAGGTTCTCCAATTTCGGGCACTGCTTAATGATCTAATTTGCAAAGATAATTTTAAAATGCAGTTAATTTCTTTCTTACAAATATATTTATTACCTGTAGTAAGAATGATCCATCGTAGAAATGGAATGATCCATGAAGGTGTAGGTGGTCAAATTCCGGAAGCGGATGACTGACAAAACGTCCCAGTCGTCTTCGATATCTTGGCCGGGAATTTCGCGATGATTGTTAAGATGAAGGACGCTGATGTTGGGGCAAACTTGGACGAGCGCCTCTAGCATTTCTATATATACAACGATAACATTTATACTAATTATAAGAACTTTAAAATAATATCTGTAGTGACATTTTCAGATCGAAAGACTAGAGATTTCAATTTAAGCAGCTTGGAATCTACTTTGAAAACGTAGTTGTTGACAACCTCATCCTCGTTAAAGTCCACCTGAAGGTGCTCCAGATTCGGATGCGTTTTAACGAAATGATCCAGCATCTGAATAAATATTCATGTAAATTAATCATTAAAGAAACATGGTCAATTACAACAGATGTAATATTTACTGAGTAGCCGTCATCGACGTAGCATTCGATTAGAGCCGATCTCAAATTCGGCAGGTAGCCTCCAGGAGGTCGTTCATGTTCTCCCGATCCTAAAAATGACAGTGGACCCATGTGTTCCAGTTGGTGGAAATACTCATCCTGAGTGATTAGTTGAAAATCTTGTACTACTTCAAAGTTGTTCAAGTCGTTTGTGAGTTGTGTGTCTGTTCCTTCCACAAAGAATGATTTCATCGGAGTAGTGAAATAGGACCATCCGAAGAGATGGCTCGTGTCGACATAGAAATTTTCCACCCAGAGCCGTTCTAGTGTCGGATGAGGCCGTGGATTCTTGTAGGGGAGCACGACGAATTGAAACAGATAATTAAATAGGAGATAACGAATAGACGACGAGCTGCTAGGATGAAGGGCAATCAGCACAAGGCTCTTCAACTTGGTCGTCATCCATTCCAATTGCGGGAAGAGTGCTGTTTTCACCATCTTCTTGACCTCTTTCTCGGCTGGAGACAATATAGATGTGTTGCCATTCGGATAATCGCTACTTTTTCTTTCAATGTAATCGCCAGCTAACTTGATGGTCAAATCAGTGCAATCTGGGCACCAACTTTGAGAATTAAAGAAGTAATTTAGATTAATATTTAATTTATTTTTAAAAATTTTAATAATAATAACCTTAAGATTCTTATGATCAAGAGCATTGGGTCGTGAAGGTAGTCTCTAGCTTTCAGAAAACTGGTTGACATTTTCAGGCAGGTGATTTTATTAAATGATTGAATAATCAAGTCCAATTCTTCCTCTTTCAAGATGCCCTGAATATCCTCCCAGGTCTTTTCATTATAACTAAAATCCAGGGCTGTGATCTTCTTACAAGTTTGAAAGACTTTGGGAAGATGGGCCAGAGACATTTTGGTGCCCGAGATGGTGAGCTCTTCCAAATTTTCCATTTTGGCTATGGCAGAAGAAAGCCACCCGGCCGGGATCCAGTAGCAATCCATCACATTGAAGCTGCTGATGAAGGAGAGGCCAGCGGGAAGTTGGTGGAAGAAGCGGTACCAATTGCTTGGCCGGGAGAGGAAGTGGGACTTGTAGTTGATCACAATATCCCTCTCATTCCTTGAAATTTGAATAATTTAAAAATTGATGTAAAATGATAAAATGACTTATTATTGAAGTATTCAAAACACCTTTTCATGTTGTAGACCAAATCAAATCCTTGAAAAAGCCTGGAGAGGGAAAGTGACAGCTGGTCTACATCATCCAAATGA
Source organism: Chydorus sphaericus (assembly GCA_030141595.1). Classification (NCBI taxonomy): domain Eukaryota; kingdom Metazoa; phylum Arthropoda; class Branchiopoda; order Diplostraca; family Chydoridae; genus Chydorus; species Chydorus sphaericus. The sequence continues at coordinate 10,896,086 of CM057927.1, read as the reverse complement.
TTTGAGATGATAACAAGTAGTTCAGGAGGCATCAAAATTACCATCTTTCCAATGCTTGACATTCTCTGAAGATTTTTACTACAACTGATGTTCTGTCAGAGAACCAATAAGTAATTACTTGGTAAATAATGAGTAGGTTTCTATTTCTAAAAATGAGATTCGTGATTTACTTTGCATTGTTTACATTCAACTGAAATTCGATTCGATTCGAAAGTCGAAACGTCGATAGAAATTCCTCTAGCGGTGGAAATAGAAAATGTTAAAACTATTTTCCTTTTATATTTAAAACTTTTTACTTGTGAATATAAAACTTTAAAAATTAAGACTAATGATTATAATATAAATAATTTAAAAAATATAACTGAGTAATCGTCATTTTCGACGTTTCCTTTTTGCTAATTCATAAATTCCCGCTTTTTAAACGAACTAGTAGAAAAATTGAGCGCGAGATGGCACCTGATACATTTACTATTAATTTAATAAACGCCATCTAGCGATAGATTTTACAACTCATTAGTTGAAGCTTGTTTTGATGTTCCCTTCTTCCTCCACACACACACACACGATCATTGTCCACGATCAGCAAATTATAATCCAGTCCCCATTTCTCCATTTCATTACAAAATTTCAACGTCGTCACAGAAATTCCACATTTTCATCCATCTTCAATTTCCAGCTTGTAAAGAGCTGTTTTAAATTCAAGAATGGAGACAAATACCAGTTCTAGTACCAGTAGCTCAAGTACCCCAGGGGCTGTTGGCCCCACTGCTGATCGCCTCAAACAGCTTTACCCTTTCGTTAACGAAGAAGAGTCCCCCCTACCTCGATGCTGGAGCTCCAAAGATAAATACAATTTCATTGGCCTCTCCCAGAACAATCTTCGTGTCCACTACAAAGGTTACTCATCACACCATTCCATCTTAATCATCTCTTTATTACTTTTGATTCAATTTCAGGTTACGGGAAGACCCACAAGGATGCCGCCAGTGTCAGGGCGACCCACCCGATCCCGTCTGCCTGCGGCCTCTACTACTTTGAAGTCAAGATTGTCAGCAAGGGTCGGGACGGGTACATGGGCATTGGCCTCTCGGCCCAGGGTGTGAACATGAACCGCCTGCCGGGCTGGGATAAGCACTCATACGGCTACCACGGAGATGATGGCCACTCTTTCTGCTCCTCTGGCTCGGGGCAGCCCTACGGGCCCACATTCACCACTAATGATGTCATCGGTTGTGGAGTCAACCTCATCGACAACACCTGCTTCTACACGAAGAATGGGCACAACCTGGGCACAGCCTTCGCTGACCTCCCGAGCAACTTGTACCCGACAGTGGGTCTGCAGACTCCTGGAGAGATTGTGGACACTAACTTTGGTCAGAGTCCCTTTGTTTATGACATTGAGGATGATATGAGAGAGTTGAGAGCCAGGGTTGCGTCAACTATATTAAATTACCCGATTCCTGATAAACAGGGACATTGGGAAGCTTCTCTACAGAGGTATAATATTTATTTAAAATTTTTAAGTATTTAGAAATTAATTTTATCATTTTCCAAAAATAGAATGATTGCTACTTATTTGGTTCATCATGGTTATTGCGCAACAGCTGAAGCTTTTGCACGTTCTACCGGTCAGGAATTTAGTGAGGAAGTTGCCTCAATCAAAAACAGACAAAGTGAGTTAAAAAAATTCATTTATAAAATTATAATAAATTAGAAATTGAACTTTCACATAATTTGCTAAATTTTATTTTATTAAAAAAATTTAATTATTTTATTTCTTTAATTAAAAATTAGACTAATTTAGTAGATAAATAAAAATTAATTTAATTAACTCAATTTTAAATTTTTATAAATATTTTAAAATATGTTTTTTTTTATTTTCAGAAATTCAACGGCTTGTTTTGAGTGGGCGGATGGGTGAGGCCATTGAGACGACGACGACTCTTTACCCGACACTTTTAGACTCTCGACCGAATTTGTTATTTCTACTCAAAGTGCGCCAATTTATCGAAATGGTTGGCGGGTTTGATTCAGAGGTTCGATCCGCTGCGGGACGCAGTCCAAGAGCCGCACAAAATTCATCAGGAAATATTAGTCCAAATATGAGCCCTAATTATGGTGCTTCTCAGGGGTAATTCATTTTAAATCTTATAGTCTTTAACTTGATTTTTTTTTAAATTATTGTAATTTATTAAAATTGTGCTTTATTATGATTAAGTCAAATATTAAATTACTAATTTTCAAATAAATTAGATTTAATTTATTTTTAAAGTTAATTAATTTATTTATTACTGAAAATTTAAATTAATAAAAAGCTATTTTACTTATTTTTTTGATCAAGTTGAATTTCTAATTGATTTAAGTTAATATAGAAATAATTTTTTTTTAATTTGATTTATTTCAGAGTTAATTCAAATTTGAGATCGAGATCGAGGTCCCGGAGTTCAAGTCCGGGCCATTCCGCAGCCGTCCAGACGTCCGTCATCCAGTCGACGAAAGCGTTTGCCACTCCATCACAACAGCATCACATGAACGGCAGTGGTGCCGGAGTGGTGGCCCCAGATACCACTCAAGAGCCCGATGGTGACGTCGAAATGCAGAACGGCTCATCCGGATCCCAGAATGGATCTTCTCATCCATTGCTCCTTCATGATATCGATGCAAATAATGCTAGAGATGATAGTCTTCTCGATATGGGTAAATTTCTATATTTAAATTTTATTCTTCCTATTTTTAAATTTTATTAAATTTTTTAATTGGCTATTCTGAAATAACAGAGGTGGATGGAGCTGGACCGAGCTGTACCACGTCCCGTAGGCAGATGTGCGGAGGGAATCAAGCGGCCATCGAGCGAACGCTGGCTTTCGGTCGGGAATTGCAAACGCTCAGTGTTACACTCCGTAGACAGCACGGCAAAAACGAAACAAATAAGAAAATGCTCAGAGTGAGTTATTCTAAATAATGGAGTGTAAATAGACGTCACTTCCACCTTAAAATATTCAAGTTCTAAATAGTGGAATGGAAAACTTAAATGTGGATTTTATTCCAGGATGCGTTTAGTCTATTAGCTTACGCGGATCCTTGGAGCAGTCCGGTGTGCGATCAGTTGGATCCCGTTGAGCGTGAGCCAGTCTGCGCCGCCCTGAATTCGGCCATCATGGAGTCGCACCACCTTCCGCGTAGACCGCCGATGGAGCTGGCCATCGGTCACGCTCGGGAGCTCCTCCGCCTGATGGCCGGCAACGGCCTCGGCTCTTGCGCCTTTGCCAATATCGACCATCTTCTCCAACCTTAATTAAATTCAATTGAAATTCTTGTTTTCTTTAAAAAAAAATCAATTCTTCAATCTCTATATAATTATTTCGAGTGGATAATTCTTTGTTAAAATTGTATGGGTGGTAGCTTCTTAATTTTTTTGTGTGTTTTGTGCGCATCATTGATTCATCATCTCATAACAAAATTATTCATGTGCTGAGCCTGAGTGTGTAGCAAAAATGACAACTAATAAAAAGTACACTTATCATTAACTCAATTATCTTGTAAATCATTTTGGTATTTTTCCTTTTCACTGGATATTTGAGTCTCAGCTTTGATTGATTCCGGTATAAATTTATGGGGACGAAATATATCTAATTCGACGACTCCTTAAAATCAATGGAATGTAGTGGTCACCTTACTCGTTTGTCGAATGTTGAACAACAGTTATAACCTATAATGGTTAACCGTTTTGTTTTTTAACATTTTGTCCCTCGTTGCCTAAATATTATCTATAATAATATTTTCCATTATTGCTAATATTGATCAATATCGTGTAATGCTCGTCGGTAATGTTATAGTGAAGGGAGGGGTCGCATCAAATCGTTTAATACTCAATATAAATTGAATTTGTGAATATATTTTCTCAGTTTATTGGCACATTATCACAACGAAATGTAGCACGACCCGTTAGCTTGTTTGGATTCAAATATTCTCATTATTATTCTATAATGTGCAAAGACTGTATCGATGAAAACCAGTCAGGTTGACCTAAGATCTTACTTAATAAGATTATTTCAAATTTGGTGAGAAATGCGAGTGCATGCTGTCCCAGATTAAGGTGAATGCTCCCAAGTTGTCGAGCCAAGAAAATTAAAATGCGCAAATTAGCTGGTTTCCTCCAACCAGAAAAAAAATATCGATGGGATAGCGAGTAAAACTAAGTAAGTTATAAATTGGATCATAATGTCATTTTTCACCGATTTCAAACATTGGGCTCTATTGACAAAACGACCTCCTACAAATGTCACAGATGGTAATAATGGCGATTGATTTGGTCGGTTGGGGATTTAAATTGGTCAAAGAATCCTACAACTGTTTGGCTCCAGGATCGTACAGTAGCTTAATTATGAATGAAGATTTCAACTTATTATTAAGAAGATAACTAATCCTGTCAGTGGTTTAGCTATCTGAAATTCATCTAAAAAAGAAAAGGAATTCTGTAATAGGTAGAGCATCAAATGGAGCACATAATCTCATACATAAATACATCTCAATTGAAGCTAAAATTTGAAAACTCGGGATAGGATTATTGACTGACAAAGACATTATCTTGCTATTCTTTCTGGTTGCATTATATATATTTTGAAATATGTTGGTACTCATTGGTGATGATTTCCAAGCTGAGAGAAGAAAAATAAAAATTCCGGTTTTTTTACCTGTATCCACGTGATCGCTTCCAATAAAGGGATTGAAATTTTGGCGATAGACAACTAGTTTCGGTAACGAGGCCAGTTCATTAAAATAACAAGAAGTCATTTTCTTATCTATTCCGCATACTATCGTTCTTCTCAGTTCTTTTCGACTCTTTGATCTGGGTCTTTTTAATTTTTTAACTTTTATTACTGTAAAAGGAAACCATTGAACCTCGACCATAAAAATGATACTTTAAAAACTTAATGTGAAAATCAACCAAAGACAACTACAACAGCAAGGGTGACTGGGTCATCCAAAACATGTTCAAATGCAGAAATTACGGCTTGATATCACACACACACACAAAATAAAGACAGGTTTTCTTTCAAGTGCGAAAAAAGGGTCACACCCAAATCATTCAAACTCGATACTAAGAAAACAAGGAGGATTTTCCAATGAGGATTGTTCAGGAAAGCTAACTCACCTGCTTCAGGCTAGGAAGTCGTTGACTTATCTAATACCATTCTGTAGTACATTCAAAAAGTTCTCCATCTGACGGTTGGAAAAATTTTCCATTAAAAAGACAGTCTCCCTTACACACATTTAGCTCCGTGATTAGCCCTATAAAACTGGGAGACCATCCTGGGAGAAGATCGGACAACCGCCAGTTTCGTTGTTGAGTTTAAACGTACAAAGCATTGCGAGTCCAAACTTTAAAGTAGCAAGATGGGGACAGCGACCAATCCGAATAATTTTGGTTATTCGGCCTTAGCCATTTATTTCTCTGTACTTTATTTGAGTATCTAAACTTATAAAGCTGAAGCAAAAACCTCCCACCCGGCCAGGGCTTAAGCTTTTACCTCGCGAAAAAGCAGAAATTCTCAACTTTTTAGTAACCAAAAAATCGAGCAAAAAATTTGAAATTTTTAGAGCTCGGTCTCATCATCGCCGGAAGTCGGTGACGAAAGTAATGAGCGTCGAAAGGCGCCGGCATCGTCTGCAGACCGAGCTCCAGATAGGGACTTTAACATGGGCACCCGTTGCCGAATTCCTTGAACTTTTGCTCGGCTCACAGACCGTTTTAATGATATAATTTGGTACGATCATGCGTGTAAAATCAGCGAAATTCTAATGAGCCTTAAATCAACAAGAAATAGTTTATAGTTATTTTTCTATAAATAAAAAACCAAATTCACCTCCCACCATACCACCCCCAAAATGTATACAGCAGAGCTAGAGATTTGTAACTCAAACTAGGCTTATTGCGCCTCTGGTGTCGGATACCATAATTAATAATTAAAGAAAATCTCCCAAATATTATAATTGTTCCAGATGGCCACACTGTAAGGTGTTTCGATGTTTACGATTTTCTCATCTATAATTTATTCACATCTATGTTTTGTTTTCTTCACGTACCATCGCAACATTTTTTAAATATTGCTCTTCATAAATTTTGGATGATCGATTGGCTGGCAATGGTGACATAATTTGTGTGTGTCATATTGTTGTTTGAATGTGCATATATTAATACAATGATTTGAATTACGCTGTTTCAATTATGGGAACCTTAATTAAAGGCAGGCTAATAGAAACACATGAAAACTAAAACTTTTATTTTTAGAATATTAAAACTGTGTAAAATTGAAAGGTTATTTCTTATGTAATTATGTAGGCCTACGCATGATTTATAATTTCTTTTCGATTTGCGATTCATAACACCATCAGAAGTTTCCCTGAGGAAATTTGAGTTAGCAGCCGAAATTATTATTTTTTATAATAAGAAATAAAACCTATTGTGGTGGTACACGGAATAGAAATGTCAGAAGATGTGTTGTTGTTGTTTATTGTAAAAAAGACTTGGTAAAATATGGAACCTGAACAGCAAGTATGTTCCTCTCCGTTTTGCAACAAATAAAACATGCTTTAAAATAGTAGTTTATTAGACAAATTTTTAAAAATTAGCAGCCTCCAGGAACTATAAATCGCCGTCGTGGACGATCAAATGCAGGAACACTACCTAGGAGATATGAAGACTACATTGTCGAAGTAAATTTTATAATAATTTTTTTGAGGAAATAAATCAAATTACTCATAGGCTACATACATGTCGTTTCTAAAAATAGCCTTCGATCTCGACAGAACGTCGCAGAACAAGATCTAATAACCAAGCATTTCACGGTGAAACACATCCGGTGCTCCGTACGGTAGGAAATTTTAAATATCTCTTTCGTCAGCTATCTAAACTTATAAAGCTTGAGCTGAAACTAATAATATTCGTGGAAGCATAGAAGTCAATGCTTATTATAGCTTTTAAAATAATGTAAATTTTCAAAAGTAAAAGCGGATTTATATATAGAAATAGAAGAATATTTTTTTAAATATATAGAACAAACTATACGTTGTACGGTATACTTTTGACTTCTTTTCGTGGATTGTAATATAATTTTAAAATAAAATTGAAACCGAAAAATTATTTTTCTAATTTGTCGTCCATTAGAACGTAAACTTTAATGCAACTATAGGTATAATGCTTCAAACCACTGATTACAGTGGGGTTTTTTTTCTAAATTTATTTAAAGAATTTGAATTTAAAGAATTTGAATTCGGATATAGAATCAATTCCTGAAATAGAATCAAATCTACTAGAGTTTAATTTTAGGCGTCATTTTTTTAGTAAATTTGTTTTCTAATATTAATTATGTATAGCAGGATAATGAAGAAATGGAAGAGGAAGAACCACAACACGCGGATGTTGCGACTACTTCTAATGAAACTACTGAGCGTTCTATTGATACGCTTGATTATACAGACAGGCGTCTTTTCCAAGCTTGCACAAATAATAATGTTGCATTTATATGGCCAAATTCTACATCTGGACGTAGTGTAGACGAAGAACGTACGCGCAGAGAAGAACGTAGATCGGTGATGAGAACTGCTTTGAGTAATTCTCGAAACCAAGCCCGTGATTCTCGAGGTTTACTAATTAAAAAATTATTTATATTAAAACAGAATAACGCTATATATATATTATTTGATTAAAAATCTGTAGCTGCCACGTCTCAAATAAGTGAAAATTCCAACAATCGCCAACTTCCTAATAACCTTGCATGCTCAGTCGATGCAGTTCTTTCCGGAAGAACCATTATTAACCCTTATTCTTGCGGCTATCGGTACGACCAGCGTAACGGAACCACGCCGCTAAATGAATGTGAACATTGTTCAGCTGTCAGATGGGTTGGAGAGCTCAATAGTATATGCTGCCAAAACGGGAAAATATCATTGCCACCGTTTCCGGATCCACCTTTGCTATTCGCTGAACTTTGGACCGGTTCAGATGAGCGGTCTGTAATATTCAGAGAATACAGCCGCACGTTGAACAATGCTCTTGCACTAACGTCACAGCAAGTGAATGAACGCACTCTGCCGGGAGCAGGATGGGCGCCCAGTGTGGTCATCCAAGGAAGAGTTCATCATCGAATTGGGCCATTACTACGAAGTGACTTGAGTAATTATATTCATATCCCTTTTAAAGTTATCAAAATAGCTCTTTTTATGCGCTCTCAAATGAATTTTTCTCTCCTTTTTTCTTAATAATATACAATTAATCACTATCTACCACACATTTCAGATGCAGCACCACGTTTTGCGCAACTTTTTGTATTCGATCCTGCTCACGAAAATGAAGAAGCGCGCGTTCGTTTACAAAACATGAGGCTTCCAGCCGGAACTACAACCGGGCAGGCTCAAATTCTTTCATCGCTTCTTTTAGAACTACGAAGATGTCTCGATAATAACCCATACATCCGTGACTTCATCACAGCTTGTGAAATCCCTGAAAATGAACTAACCAACGCAAACTTCGTTATTAATGCTGCAGCGAGGCCTGCGGCCGGACATTCGCGTCTTTATAATCGGAGTTTCAACGAAGTCTCCGTTCTTATAAGCAGTAACACCGGCGGCGAAGAGGCTACCAACCGACAACCAAGAGATATTCAGCTCCAATTACGATCTGGAGGCTTAACGACTGTAGCGGACACACATCGATCTTACGATGCACTCCATTTTGTTCTTTATCATCCTTTAGGTATAAAAATATGAAAAAAGTAAAAAAAAATAACGACAGAATTCAAAATATTAATATAAAATATATTTTTTAAAATAACAAGGTCACGATGGTTGGCACCCCAATATTATGAGATTAAACCAAGTTACTGGCTTACCGACAAATTCAAGAGTGACCTGCTTGCAGTACTACGCTTATCATTTGCACACGCGAACAGGCCAAGTGAATTTCCTTCATAGAGGATCTAGACTATTTCAAGAATACTGTTGTATCCAAGAGGCTAAAGTGGAAAACCAAACTTTATTTTTCGCTCGAACGAATCAAAGTAAACTGAGAGCTGAAGTGTACAACAACATTGCGGATGCGGTGTATCGACATGACCATCTAGGCGTTCGTGATGCATTGAATATTGGCCGTCGTGTAATCTGCCCTCCATCCATCACTGGATCGCCACGTAACATGCATCAGCGCTTTTTAGATTCCACAGCTGTGGTTAGAGTTTATGGTGACCCAACCTTCTTCATCACCTTTACATGCGATCCATCGTGGATTGAAATCGTTCATGAGCTTCTACCTGGAGAAAAGCCCTTTGATAGGCCAGATATTACTGCAAGAGTGTTTAAACTTAAAAAAGATGCCCTAAAAAAGGAAATTGTGAAAGACGGAATCTTCGGATTAGTTGAAGCCTTCATGGAAGTGGTCGAATTTCAAAAGCGCGGGTTACCCCACGCACACATTCTGGTCATTACTCATCCAGAGAGCAAAATTTGGACTGCTGATGACGTCGATCGAATCGTTTCTGCAGAACTACCTCCAAATCCTATGAACTTTCCTGAAGGATCAGAAGCTAGGCATCAGGCTGAAGAATTAGAAAAATTGGTTTTGACGAAACATCGACACGGACCTTGCGGATTACAAAGACCAAATGCACCATGCATGTTCGATAAGGATGGAAAGCAAACCAGTGTATGCCAAAAAGGTTTTCCCAAAGACTTCCAGCAAGAAACTGAATGGAATGATGAAGAGTACTATCCAAAGTACAAAAGAAGATCTCCATCGAATGGTGGTAGAACCATATCAACTCCTACAGGAGAAGTAGATAACCGCTGGATTGTTCCATATTCTCCATATTTATTACTTAGGTTCTGAAATTTTTTTTCTGATTTGACCTTTTACTTTAGAATTGTATCCTAAAATATAATATATCTATATATTATAGGTATAAGGCTCATATCAATGTTGAGATTCCTATTGGTCCATTCGCATCGAAATACCTCTACAAGTACGTCACTAAAGGATCCGATCGTTCGATGGTTGGAGTTCAAAGAGAAGGTGTAATTGACGAAATTCAAGAGTACCAAGATATGCGATACATTGGTTCTCCTGAAGCATGCTGGAAACTTTTTTCCTTCCCTATTTTTGACCGATATCCAGCAGTCTACGCCTTACGCATTCATATGCCGGACGAGCAGACTATTTTATATCAAGAAGGTCAAGAGAGACAAGCTATTTCCGGAGACGAAAACTCGAGAAAAACTGAGCTCACAGAATTTTTTACATACAATCAAAAGAATCCTCTCAATAGGTATCCACTTAAGAGAATTTTCATTTTAATCTCTTAAATAATTTAATGCAATAATTTTTTTTACAATAAGATGCACCTATGTCAACATGCCACAACTACATGTGTGGCATAAAGACTTGAAGTGCTGGAGACCGAGATTTAGGTTATTTGATACAGTTGGCCGCATCCATTCCGTTCATCCTGCAGCAGGAGATATTTATTATTTGAGAATTTTATTACATCACGATCACTGCGCAGGTACTTTATTACGAGCAATACAGATTTTAATCTGTATTCAACAGATCGCTATATATTTTGATACATCTTTAAAAAATTAATTCCGCCTAACCATTAAATTTTAGTAAATAAAAATGTTTAAAATACAATTTAGGTGCCCAATCTTTTCGTCAACTCCTCACAGTGCAAGGAAGGGTTCTTCCCTCATTTAAAGAAGTATGCGGTGCACTTGGTTTGCTACAAAACGACCAAGAGTGGAATGGTGTGCTTATTCAGGCTGCGCTTACTCATATGTGTCCTCAAATCAGAGAGCTATTCGTCACTATGCTCCTATTTTGCCAAGTTTCCGATCCACAGCAACTTTTTGAGACTCACCATATGGATTGGTGCGACGATTTCATCAGAAAAAATCCAATTTTCCGAGATCCAGTTTTAGGAAGAGCATGTGTTTTACTGGATATAGAAAAACGTCTCCAAGTAATACATTTTAATTTAGTTTCTTTTGAAATATTGCACAAAATAGATTAATATTATTATAGGAGCGTGGCCATCAACTTTCTCACTACCGGCTGCCTTCCATAGACGAAGAGACGCGGCATCAAATACGGTCGGCTCTTAATGAGAGCGGAAACCCACGAAGGTACAAACTATATAAGACTGTGTGATGATTTACATCTCTATACTGTTAATTCAATCGAGTTTCCCCATTTTATTGAAATAAGACTACCGTCAATGGGCTACGAAATAGAAGGAGAGTTATCCTACAACAGAGAAGAACTTGAACAATATCTTGACGAACGATTGCCAAAATTTACATCTTCTCAGAGGATTGTGTACGACGCCGTCATAGATGCTGTTTCTAAAAACGAGGGAGGCGCCTTTTTCCTCGATGCTAGAGGTGGGACCGGGAAAACGTATTTGGAAAATACAATTTTAGCGAAAGTGCGCTTGGTATCATCTGATGGAATAGCTCTCGCCGTCGCTGCAAGTGGAATCGCCTCCACATTACTTCTCCAAGGCAGGACTTTCCATTCCCGATTTAAAGCTCCCTTGGATATAAAATCCACTGATTTTCTCAACATACCTCGGTAAACAACGATTAACTTTTTTCCTTAACATACATATTGTTTAAAAATTCATGTACGTATACATAATGCAAGCAACTAATTTTTACAAAATTATCCCTATTTACTGTATCTTATTAAGGTTTTAATGTAGTCAAATCTCATGTCCCATGTAATCAGTAAAATAGGATTATAGGATACAAGTATATCTTTTCTTTTTTTTTTTAAGTATCGTCAGAACGTTTCTGTTTGAATATTTTATGGAATTCAGTTCATAATTAATGCGCACCTTTAACTTATAAAACCAAAACTACTCTATTCTTTTGCCTTATCTAAACTTAAAAATTAAATATATATTTTTCAAATTTTATTAACAGCTTCATTATTTAATGCTCATCTTTAATTAATGGAACCAGAAACCTCGCCAAAAACTCAGTTTATTCTATTGCCATATGATTTTTATTTTTTAATTACAGCCAAAGTGAAACGGCCCGGCTTATACGCAAGACCTCCCTTATTGTCTGGGATGAAGCTCCTATGAATCACCGATTTCTACTAGAGGCTTTAGAACGCACTCTCCGTGATATAACGGGACTTGACATTCCTTTTGGTGGAAAAGTTATTCTTCTTGCAGGAGACTTCCGTCAGATTCTGCCTGTCGTTAAACGCGGATCCAGAGCCCAAATAATTCAAGCGTCTATCAAGAAATCTCCTTTGTGGCATCACTTTAAAACATTCACATTAATGGAAAACATGAGAATCTTAGCCGCAGGATCTGACTTACGCCTACAACAGTTCGACGAGTGGCTTCTTCGCGTTGGAAATGGCACTATTGCGCCTTGCAATTCTGATAGCGATTACGTTGTTTTACCAGAAGAAAGATGTATACCCATCAACAACCAGAATCAGCTCACACTTAAAGCTTCAATGGCAAATTTAGTCAATGCAATTTTTCCCAATTTACGCGAACGCTACACTGACCGCCTTTGGGTGTCTTCCAGTGCGATTTTGTGCCCAAAGAACGCAGATGTTGATGAAATCAACAAATATTGTACTTCTCTTTTGCCAGGCGGAGAAATCCTTTGTTGTAGTGCAGACAGTACGGTAGAAGAGGATGAAGCAGCCTTTTATCCAACAGAATACTTAAATTCGTTGAACTTTCCCGGAATGCCACCTCATATACTTCATCTGAAGCCTTTGATCCCACTTATTCTATTACGTAATATCAATCCAGCTCAAGGATTATGTAATGGCACCAAGGTTATCTTATTATCAGTGCACGGGCAGCTTTTAAAGTGTGTGATTGCTGGAGGTGAACACGACGGAAGAGAAGTGTTTCTACCCCGCATTAACTTTTCTCCAAGCAAAGAGGACAACTTCCATCTAAAATGGCAGCGCCGACAATTTCCAGTCCGCCCAGCATTTGCTATGACTATAAGTAAAAGTCAAGGGCAAACGCTATTTTCTGTAGGCGTGTGGTTGAAAGAGCCCGTGTTTACACACGGACAACTATACGTCGCTTCATCAAGAGTAGGCGATCCTAATAGCATCACGTATGCTATTTGTCCGAAGCCAGGGCTTCCTCTTACTGCTACTCGAAATATAGTATATAGAGAAATACTTGAAATAAGGTATTTTATAACCATATACTTAAAAATAGCTTAAAATGTAGTCCTAAAATCTTATCTATTTCCATTTTACAGTTAATAATCTCCGCAGAAATGTTTTACTTCGATTCAATTATGTTATGCTTGGAATTATTTCAATTTGATGTTGTCCCGTTATCAATACATACATTATATGATGTTTAATTACAAGACCTCCTTTTTTTAACATCATTAAAAAAAATTTGAGAACTTGAGAATTAACTTGGCTCATTAGCGCGATCGGATTCACATAGGTCTTATTCAAATATATGCTGAAATTTTTTTTTAAAAAAGCTCATTCTTTACTTTCTTATTCTTTGTTTAAAGCAAATGCGATTTATTCAAACATATTTATAACTAAATATGTTATAAACACAAGAAAACACAGTTTCCCCCTAAAAATACGAATAATCAACCAATTAAACTTATTCCATATTCATATTTATTCCAATATGCTTTAGAGAAAACAGTTATCTATTCGAATACGTTTTTGTAATCGAATATGAGCGACCCCAATCCCTATTAACATCAATATCAATTTCTTTAAAATTTAATTTAAAATTACGCGTATTAGATTTTTGTAATTTTAAAATATTGACAACATTGTCTCACCCCTCACTTTCACCCTCTCCACCACCTTCTACCACCCTTTATTTTTGCTAACAAACTGCGCATTTGTAGTATTTTCTAATCACGTCAGCACTCTCAGCGTGCGTGTTATCGTATAGCTGTATTCTTAAAAAATCCAAAATTTCACTTTGTCGTAATTTTATCTTTCTCCGTCACTACCTGTACCAAAACTGAAAATGCCACGAACCATTAAGCCAAAATCTCCAAGACAATCCCCTCTTAAATCATCTTCGGCTATTACATTCACAACAAAGAAGATTGCAGAGCTCAATGTGGATTCTAACAGGTATATAGTGTTTTTCAACTGTAATAATAAGCAGAAAAACGTTCTATAACAGTTTTTTACTTCCATTCAATTTTCACGCCTTTAAAATTTAGCTTCACCATCACTGGTCGAATTATGATGAAGGGTGAAATCAATCCATCATACAGCAACACACCGATGATCCGCTTTATCGTGGCTGATGACTCAGGCGCCATACAAGGTGTTGCTTTCGCGAACGTCGCTGAAACATTGTACACTCAACTTGAGGTGAAATTTTTTAATTCTTTTATTAAAACTTTTCAACACATCTTTTCTTCAATTTTTCTAGATCGGAAAGGTTTACAATTTGTCTTTCCAAAAAGCTACTGGAGGTGATAAACCAACTAACAACCCAGTGCAGCCATGTGTCAAAAAGTACATGACGAATGATGTCAAAGAATTTCAACTGTACTGCAATGCATACACACGAGTTTCATCTGATGTAAATCATTCAATGTCTCTTTTAAATATTCCACTTTAACTTATGAAACATTATTTTCTACAGATTCCGAACACTTTGGACGTTCTACACATCCCTCACATTCAGTATCAGAACCTTGCTGCGATTAAGCTGTTACCTAAAGGAGCCATTGCCAGTACAATTAATTTATTTCAATATTCTAATCTTTACTAATTTTTTTTAAATCAAGATTTCACTGGACTTATCTCCCGTACTTGGGAAGTTGTTGTTGACCCTAATGGTGACCCATTGCGAAACACGATGGACCTTAGCGTGAAAGATGATTCAATGCAACTAGATGCTCAGGTATTAGAATAATATTACTATTATTAATTAAAAAGCTCTAATGTATTTACTGAAGGTTGAGATGACGATTGTGGGAAAAACTCTCGCAAAATTGGAACAGGTTCAAGTAGGAACACCAATTCGTGTTACTGGAGCTCAGATCAGAGAAGTAGGAGATGACAATGTCGCTTTTATTGACGCGATGGGATCATTGGAGGTATATTTAACCTTCATATCATTAATCAATAATCATCAATTAAATTTTACCCTATTATTTAAACGCAAATGTAGATTTTGGACGCCTCCTCTACTCTTAGCTCTTGGTTCAAGAACCTTTCCGAAAATGACAAGAAAAAATTCGAAACCGAATTTCAAGACTAGATTTCTTCACAAAAACAAAACATGCCACTTCAAGTTTCCGTCTGCAATACTCTTTTGCTTTAATCCAGAAAATATTGTGTCGTTGTCAAGATTTTTGCTTTGAGTTTTCGTCAATAAATTCAGATTTTCCCGTGTTTTTAAAAATTAAAATTCTAATTTTTTACTTCTTTTACCATTATACTAAATAAGCAAATCACCTATAGCTACAACGGGCAACTAGTTGGTAATATTGATGCTCAAAATACAGTTGATTTTCCACCTGGCACATCTCTTCCAACTCCTCTCTCGGGCAACATTAATAATGAACAAGTCTATACCTTGAAAATGGCAGGTGCTACAACCACCAGAGTGAGTAAATTACTTCATAACTATTAATTAATTGTAGTCAAGTCTTTTTTTTAATCCCTTAAACCTGGGAAGGGCTATGATTAGTTACAGGCTTGTATATATTTATATGTTCAGCGATATTAACGGATCTAACGGATATCTTAAGTTCTAATTAATCTGCATTGTGATTCTTTAAAAATAAATTTAAACAGGACAACCAGACAATCTGCACCGGGTTCAAATTACCAGCATCACCTTCCGAGTTCTTCATCATTCAATTTGAAGGTATCGCTTCCGTATCCGTGGTTCATCATATGACCCTTTATGGGTGCGCCACTATCCCGGCAAATAATCCATGGTAGGCCTATTTTCAAGTTGCCTTACTGTTTAAAAATATGTAATATTACACGATCTAATACATATCGCAGTCGTTGTGCAATGCAAGATCGATCTCCGTTGTATAGCTGGGTGAGAAATACTCCCAAAGTGAGATACACGGGATCAGGATCGAATGCCGCGGGTGGATTCAGGATCGGTGGATCGTCAGACAAGCAGTTTCTTGTTTTGGAGATTCACTATTGTCACACTGGCACAACTAACGACCAGAGTGGAATCACCATTCACACTACTGCGCCTAGGGGGAAGTAATAATGCTTGATGTCCCCATTTAAAAAAAAAATATTTTTCTCGTACATATGCTTTACATATTTATGTTGAAAATTTAAACACAATTAACCGAGGGGATGATGAATTCTTTTTCTTTGAATGTTCCAGTCTTTTTGATTTGGCGATATTTTCAATTATGGGCAAAGGCACTATACTGGCGAACAGACCTAGTAAGTAATTTAAAGAAAACAATCAAAATCAACCCCTGTATTTAAAAGGAACTACCATTTACATTTTTATTTAAATTGTTATATCTAAAAGGCGCCAATATTGATGCCTGCAATACAACTTTACCAGCAGTTTTCGATGGCAATTTGTATTATTTCGGCTTCCAGGTTCATACTCATAACCTGGGACGGCTTGTATCCGCTTATATCAGAGCTGGAGCATCCGTAGGCTAATTTACTTATTTAGCTTTTGAATAAATGATTCATTTATAGAAATAAACCGATCACTCTTTTATTTTTACAGCTGATTGAAATCGGCCGAGGAAATCCCCTCTGGCCTGAGGCCTACGTTGAAATACCACTTTCTAGAGCCGGCATCACTCTATTAAGTTCTGGCGATCAATCGATTTACACTCGTTGTGTATATTCCTCCAGTGGGACAACAAGTGACACTAATACTAGTATGAATTGTAACATAAATTTAGGCACAATTTTCTGGTATTGATTCTTCAATTAATATTACTGCAGACGGCCCCATCTTGCCAAAAACTCCTTGGCAAGAGATGTGTATTTTCAATCTTTTAGTTTTAGGAATCAACAGGGGCCGTCAATTCAGTACCAAAAATGCTTTCCTCACAGGGAATTGTAATACGGATCAAGTGGCTGCTATTAATGGCGAGGCATCTTCTACTACACTAATAACTGAAAATTACCCAGATCTAGACATTGCTGCTGCTGCTAACGGCAACATTAAGTCTGGAACATACCCTTACGGTGCAGTCTACACCATTAATATGGTATGAATTTAAATAATTGTTCTGTGCTGCCTACTATGAGTATTGCTAATGGATGTAAAAATGAATTTTTTGTTTACAAAAGGAGAAGGAGACCTTCTCCAGCCACTTCGCTTAGGATTAATTCATCATTCACACTGGAAAAAATAAATCCTTTATCAGGACGACGACGACGATAACCGTCGCGGACTTATTATTTCTATGTCTGTCTAAAAATGGTTTAATATATACTTTTCCCCATTGTATTCATTATTTTATTAAGTCAATAGTCGTGAAACCGGTATACTTGATAACCCACTCAGCACCAGGTTAACCTAGGGATATTTAAAAAAAATACATAGGTATATTTTAAAGAAAGCCTATCATTGCTTATTTTGCTTAAGTTTATGAGTTTGCCCGTCGTTTTGACTATACTAGAATAATCTTGCTCAGTCCGGCGTGAGCATGGGTATTTCATCCATATTATACATAAGATATTCTGCTCGAGGGGGTCTTTTTTTAAAACTATTTTTGATCTGGATTGTCAAGATTAACATGGAGACTCTTTATGCTACCCACCCAAATCGATAAAGTAGAATTCGTTGTCATATGGCGTTCACATGTTTATTTTATAAATAAAAAATCAGTTGCACAAAGTTCATACAGAAATAACGATTATAGAAGAAATTTGCCACAAAACTGAATCAATAATAACTTGCCGTAATTTGACGAGACGTACATTTCCTAGTTGTCGGATTAGTCCCTGTATACGATATTGAAAAAAAACGAATAATTTAGTTTGATGGGATATATACTGCACAGTATGAACACTGGGGCGAGACAACATTTGGAAATGGCAGTGCGGAGTGTACATTTTTACACAGATAAATCAGAAGACGCATACAAAAATAGAATGACAAATGGTGAACGTGAATAACTGCAAAAAAAAAATCTGTAAAATGGGAAAAAGTGTAATTTAAAAATATAAATATTTAGTGAACTTGTATTTTAGTACTTAAATCCACAAACCGGTTAGCTTGGATCGAAAAATATTGGCATCAGCACTATGCTGCTGATAGATCGAGCAACTCTTTTCCAAAAAAAAATTGTACAAAAACAAGAGATGAAGGTATACTCAGTTTATTCATTCGAAAATACTGTCATCGATAGTCGGCGTTGCGAACAAATAAGAAAAAACCAAGCAAGGGAAAGTCAATCTATCCAGATTACCCCTTGCCGTTAGACTTTGCAGCTTTTTGGGCCTCTTTGCTTTGTGTCGGCTGTGATGTTGCGGATGTTTGAGGGCCATAGAGACGGGTACCCGCCTTCAGTACGCATTGGTAACCCTCTGCCTGGAGGAGATCGACGGTGGCACCCTCCTTAAGATATTTCCCAAGATATTTCCCATGAAGAGTAGCGACTAAAAGGCAAAGAAATTAAGTTATTTATTTGATTTCAAATCTTCAAGCTTTGCTCGAATGTAAACTTACGGGTGTGGGTAATTAGCGGACTTTTTGACTAATTTATGGACAATTACATTATTTTTCCATCGCGTCTCTTTACTACATTCACTTAGATCATTTTTGGTCGCAGGTTCGAATCTCGTTAGCATCAAGCAGGTAAGAATAATACTATTCTTTGGTTACTACACAGTGTATATAATGAATATAATAGATGCAGGTGAATCGTGGGTAAGTAGAAAACCGAATACGCAATCAATAAAATTTACAAGATTATCCGTATATAGTCAACTCGACGGGCAAACCTCATTAAAATTCCCCAATTAAAATACAAATATCGGTTGTCTTTAAGTTATTCCGAAGGACTAAAGAATAACAACCTTAGGATATCCCGATGCTGTGTGGGAAGCTCCTATTCCTTTACCCTATCCTCTCCAACCCTATACAAAGTATAGTTTATCATAAACTCATTTCTCATTTTGTATATGAAACAGTTCGGTACGTAGATGGCGTGTTATATGTAAGAATAATGAAGATAAACACATTTCATTTTTTTCCACCACCGTCCATATCATCCATCAATGTGTTGATTTCTCCATGAATTCTGAATGCTGATTCTTTTTCGATTGGATTTTTTATTTCAATTATAATTTCGATCTTTTGTGGATGTGATTATTCGATTTGATCATTCGACTCGATAGTTCGATCCGATAACTCGATTCGATAATTCGATTACATTATTCGATTCGATCATTTTATTTTATTATTTAGGGTTCGATTCTTCGATCAATTTATTTAATTATTTTCGAGTTGTCGATTTGATCATTCGATTCGATCATTCGATTTTATTATTTAGGGTTCAATTCTTCGATCAATTGATTTAATTATTTTTCCAGTTGTTAAATATTTTTGAGCTGATATAAAATTATGGGATTATAACCAGTCAATCATAAAGCAGGAAGTGAATTATATTGGCTTGATTACGTTGTTGATATTACACATTGGCAATGCCTCAGAAATCTATGCCAAAAAATTCGGACGAGGAATTTTTTTTTATTTATAAATAAAAAGATTAAATTAAAATTAAAATAAAACAAGAAAAATCCGACTCAATCCCCAAATATCCGGATCAGTTCCCACTTTTGGATTTAAACCCCAGAACACCCAAAGGTAGCCGAATGGTCAATAATCCCACGGACTTCATTTGATTACGAATCCAAATAAAAATTAAGTTGGTTTTAATACTGATTTAGGTATAGAGACTTTGATTTTTTAAATACTGGTTTCAAAAAGTGCAAAATTTACCCATTTAAAGTAAATGCTCCTTTCTCTTGGTACAGACTAATCGACGAACACGGTTGGTTTCAATCGTACAGTCCGCCGAATAGAAGATCCGCGTCCGCCGATTAGTCGTCCGTACCTTTCTTCTTGGACATGTAAAAATTATTCCTGGTCTTTTATTTCTTTTTTAGTAATTAAAATAAATTCTGCTATCCGGCAGTGTCATGTAACATATCCTTATACAGTAAATATAATGCACTACTAGCCCATTGTTTGCTATGGAAAAGATGGGGTTCTCTATAAGTCGGAAATAACAAAAGAAAAGGGGAATGAAAATTCGCTTGTTGGCTCGTTATTACCACAATTAACCTAGCACGAAAAGTTACCGAACAGCCTCTTCGAATTCCAAGTTTCTTTTTAGCATATATACTGAGGTGGCAAGACTGCCTTTAATTTAAGTAAATATTCCAACAATATAGTCACGATGTGAACTAAGGCTTGGAATTTGAATTTCTCATCATCGGGTATCATCTTACAGTAGTCAGTAAAAAATTACCCATGGATTGGACAAGTAAAAGAGCACCAAAAAATCAAATTGAACTCATTTCATAAATAATACGTCTCAATTGAAGCTTAAAAGTGGACAGTTTTAAAATTTAAGAATATGGACAGATTTATTTGTTTCCTTATCGTAATGTTAATTGGGTTATATTATGTTGTATTTATGAAGACTTCCAGTTTAGGGCCCATAACTTGGGCAATAGGTAGGCCCAACAAGTTTCCCTAACGGTATTACCAGGAAGTCATAAGTTGATTCATTGAAATAACAAGAACCCAGAAGTAAATTTTTTATCTCTTCCGAATGATTGCATCGTTCTTCACGATTATTTTCCAGTGACGTCAAATCTATACTTTTCACTATTATAACTGTAAAAGGAAATCATTCAACCATAATAAAAAAAGATAAGATAAAACTCGAAGAAAGTCAAAGATAATTATCAGAGAAATATTTCGCATATATTGTCATTTAAGCTGTTGATGATTGCTAGTCCTGTGGGAATTCGATTTTCATTTTGTAATTATAGTAGATATAATAACATATGTATATAGGTTGGCAATACCTATGGGACAGGTAAGATCACCGAATCACGTATAAAGCGTTGGTAAATCGTAATGCCAAAACACGTGATGGGAGGTTTGTATAGAATCGATGGCCAGTGTATTAAGATGCCAGCAGGATATGTTGTCTCAATACCGTCATTCAAGTGCAAATCTAAATTGAAGAGTAGCGCTTCATTAGTCGTTTAAGACTCGTATATAAAATTAGCCGCTTATTCGACGCTCACGAGAACAATGAATTGAATAATGTGGATGTCACTGTGGTCGGTTTAAGACTTTTATTTATTACAGTGTTAAATTCGAATTTAGTGAAAAATACTTGCATAGTAGATCCCCTAGTCGTAGGTAAACAAGTTATTTATTAATTGTTTATGATTATTTATTTATTGACTTATTAAATTAATTAAAATGTGAACTATTTAACTTAGCTTTCCCCTTATAAATATAAATACTGAAAATTTTTAAAAGTAATTTTCTATGATGAAGTTGATTTCTTTATTTCTTTAATATATAATTTCAGAGTTAATTTAAATTTGCGATCGAGATCGAGGTCCCGGAGTTCTAGTCCGTCCAGACGTCCGTCATCCAGCGGACGAAAGCGTTCGCCGCTCCATCACAGCAGCATCACATGAACGGCAGTGGCGCCGAAGTGGTGGCTCCAGATACCACTCAAGAGCCCGATGGTGACGTCGAAATGCAGAACGGCCCATCCGGATCACAGAATATATGTCAATAAAAATAACTGAAGCTTACTGATGTGGAATGAATGATAGAATTGAGCATTTTATACATCACATCAATCTAAATTCATTTCTGAATCGAGATTTTATAAAAAAGCAATTACTATATATAGGTATTTCAATTTCTAAACGAAAATTCAGTAATGGCATAGATTCATACACCTGTTTGCTCGTTTATTTATTCAGAAACCAATTGCATTAAACTAAAATTTGGATTTTTTTAGTCTTCACCAATCATCTTAATATCATATTTTCGGCTTCCCAACTTATTCCCTCCGACATATCTCACTCCAGAAAGCTAACAATATCCTCTTCCAGCAGCGTGCCAGTAAAATGGGTGTCAGGGGTCGAATCCTCATGAAGTGTGCCTTCTCTTTTCAGCAAATCTACCCGGTCTCCACGTTTCAGTTTCAGCGTAGCGTGAACAGAGCAAGAGAAATGTCTCAATGGATCGACAGTGGCATGAGCGTTGCCAATAACCTGTCCATTGAGGCGGAATAAAACGTCCAAACTATCCGTCGGTTTCCAGCCTCCTGCATTATTCTCTCCTTTAAACTGGAAATGATAGATTCCCGATACTGGTGCTGTAAAAATTCCTTTCATCACGTTCATGGCTCCTCCTTCGTTGAGCAATTCTTTTTCAAATGGAATGATGGCATTGCGTTTGTCGAAATTCGATTTCCTCTGAACGTAAAAGTGAATTCCGTTTGGAAACGATTTGATGCTAACGTAGCCAATCTTATTCTCAACTATTGATAATGAATGGATCTGTTTAATTTTAAAAGACTCAAGCTCACAATTTATTAGTTTACCCAAAAGTGGTGATGATTTGAAATCGCAAAAGAGTGTCGTTATCTTCTTGAAGACTTTATCTTGAACCAGATAGAAGCCGGCCAAATTGTAGCCAATCATAAAGAGATCATTGCAATTGGAAGGTGGTTCTTGGAGATCATTCATTTGAGATTGGTCATTTGGAGCCCTGATTGGTGGTTTCCTTTTCTTACCAGTTTCGAGATGATCAAGTTTATTTTCCAACTGATTGATTCTTACCGTTTGATTGTGGTTCTGAGCTTTCAGAGATTCAATTTCCGTTAAGATTCGCTGCCAACGTGTCTCCTTACTTTTCCTAGCGGCCCACAAAATTGCAATCTTTTCTGATTGATCTTCGTCTTTAATTCTTTTTTGCTGATTAACTATTTCTGTTTAAAATTGTAACACCGTTAATTTTTTACCAGCAGCAATAAGTAAGATGTGTCACCTTGATTGTTCTCATGATTAGATGAGCCATCCAAGATTTCTTCCGATGGTGACGTTGCAAAAGAAAATTTTAGTGAAATCAAAAGTAATATTCCTAACTTTTGCAATAGCTTATTGTATTCCATGTTATTTGAGAAAAATATGAGATGGTACTAACTCTGCCTTGAAGTGAGTAGAACAGACTGAGAATTAATTTATTATTCGATTTGATATATTATTCGCCAAGTACGATCATTCATATACTACGTGTCATTACCAAATCAGCTATGACGTGTGCGAGGACGTATTTGTGTAGGTTATTTTTAGCTTGTAAAATTTGTTTGCCAAAATTAGGATTTCTAAACATTTTTCGTAGCAAAATTGAAATAAAAGTTTTCGCTGTTTAAAAATATATATTTAAACGTTATCATTATAAATGACGAAAATGAGTTTTAATAAGGAACTAGATTTGAACTGATTCACTTCCAAAATAATCTTCATACTTTACTTCGTATATTTTTTTGCCGCTATGAATTGCGGACAAATATGTAAATAAAAATGTTTAAAAAAGATATAAGGAAATGAATTTCGAAAAATAAAATATATATTTTAATTTAATTTAATTAACTTTAAATGTAGGATTTATTCAGTAAAATCCTTCTTGTTTCTCTGCTTCGTCGACTTTCGTGCCATGTCAAATATATATTTTAAAATTTGAAATAAGTTATTTCATATTCAAAAATATATTTGACTGCTGGGACGAAGGAAAATCCTTCATTCTCTGCCTTCATTTTGCGACTCTTTATCTGTAGCCTAGCTGTTCCTGGCTACTGTACAACTACGCAATTTAATGTAACAAATAAAAATTAATTTTAAAAAACATCCTTTTTAAACTGTGAAAAGTAAAAAAAAATCATCAAGGCGAATGTTTTCTTCATTATTAATTCTAGAATTTTGTTATTCTTCTAGAATTTTTACTATTGGGCAAAGGATTCGCTGGATTTTTCGTCTCAACTTATTTTCAAATCATCTCCAATATTCGTTGACTCTACAAAGTCAATGGAAAAAAGTTCGTCAAGTGACCGACATTAGCTTGCGCTTGTCGAACAACAGTTGGCCTATAACCTAACGGTTAATCGATTTGATATTGTAGGCCTTTTTGAAATAACAAGTTTGGTTGGATTTTATAATTAACATTTTCCTTTCGTGTTAAAATGGGTAATCTTGAGCTACGTTTCTTTGAAAATGAGCAGTTGATACTCTTTGAATCTCACTTTTACTTAGTTCAAATATTTTTTTTTTACCTTTTCGCGCTCTTTGAAGGCAACAAAGGTTAATTTCGATACCAGCATCATAAGCATATCGGTAAATTATGCGATTTTGATGTGATTTGTGAGCATCACGCTTATCGTCAGCTGATGTGCGTTCTGAGTACCGAACACTGGTAGCTAACAAATGCATACCAATAATAGTCCATCCTTCGATGTCTATCAAATATAATATCAATATGTATTTTGTGTCGCTTGAAAATACCGCGCAGTTGGTGAATTGGCTTACTCTCGATCTTGAAAAAACTTTCCATTTCGGTATATTGCGTCCTAAATCAAGGTGAATGCTCCTCCACTGTTGACAGTTCCCAAAAAGACTGGTTCTCCCAAACCGAACCTAAAAGTATACACGAACGCGATAATTCTAGCCAAGATATTAAGGGTTTTCCACTTTTATCAAATAATTAATGAGGTTAATAATTGATGAATTTGATTTGCTAACCACCCACCTATAGCACAAACTTTGCCAATATCTGACCAATCCTTAATCTGGTAAAAATAGTGTAACCAAGAACTTTTGAACGCTCAGGATATTTATCAAACCATTCCCAGCTAACAGGGAACTTGCCAATTTGTTATTGTTGCCAATAGTTATTTTTAAATAAGTTAATTTCTGATTCCCCTAATGCTTTTCTTATGGAGAAACCCGCAGGTCGACCTAAAAGTGTAAGAACGCCCCCTAGTAAAATTGAAATAAAACAAATTTTTTTTTTAATTCCATTAAATCAGGAAAAATATTTGCTTCAATTAAAAAAAAATATTCACGTACGACGAATAGTTATTCTTCTAAAAATTATTTTCGGATTCCCTAATGCTTTTCTTATGGGGAAACCCGCGGGGCGACCCAAAAGTGTAGGACCGCCTCCATATAGAGTTTCGCCTACTCTCTCCGGTTTTTCGTGAATAACTCAGAAAATACGCATTTTAGGTATAGGGATATGCAACAAGTTTACGAGTTGAAAATGTCGGGCGCAACAACAACCAAAGTAAGTGAATTAGCCTATGGTGCACTATCCTTGGTTTTAAGAAGAATTTATCTCGGAACTGATTTGTTTTTGTTGCTTTTTTATATTTTGAGAAGGGTGCTTATGTGTGAATCCTTAGTGGGTAACTCAATTATCTATCGATTAATTTTTTTTCAATTTTATTACCTATTCCCTAAAACAACTGGAGATATAAATTTTTAATTCTTATTCTGGGAGGTATCCGCCATAAGTTGTCACGGCAGTATTTGCACGTTAGCTTAAACCTTAGCGACACATTTTAAAACCTCTTAGAAATGTATCTCTCGAGTTTTTTATTCAACATTATTATTGTGTATAATTTTAGGACGACCAATTATTGTGCACCGGTTACACCTTACCAGCCAGTGCGTCCTCGGTGCCGTTTTGGATAATACATTTTGAAGGTATCGCGTCCGCCTCCGTGGTTCATCATATGGCACTTTATGGTTGCGACACTGTCCCAACTAAGGCATGGTGAGTTTGAAACTTCATTGAAGTACTTAATTAATATTACTACACTTTTAATTGTAGTGGATGTGGAATGGACAGCAGATCACCGTTGTACAGCTGGGTGAGACATACGCCCAAGGTAAGGTACACGGGAACAGGATCCTGGTATACAGGTGGATTCAGGATTGGAGGAGCTACAGACAATCAGTATCTCTTCTTGGAGGTACATTATTGTTATGCGGGCACAACTAACGACCGGAGTGGAATCACCATTCACACCACCACTACGAAGCCGTAATGATCTCACTGTGATAAAATGACTATCATTTATCGAGGCACTGGTTCATTTCATTTCTTTATGTCGCAGTACTATTGATATGGCGATATTTCCAATTATGGGCAAAGGCACTGTTGTGATTTGAAAGATTCACTTGGAGAGTATATAAAAGACGTGCAACAAGAAGTCTAGTCCATTGATATGTATTTCTTTGACAGCTCTCCGGGAGCATTGCCGGATCGAGTACAAAACACAACATCCTCTCTCTTTCAGTGTTAAGACAATAATACAATTTTTAAGCATAGATTAAATTGTTTGTGTTGCATCATGGCATGGATTCGATGAGGCGTTCACGGGGTCGGGTCACTCGTTGCGGCCTAGTTGCAGCAGCTAGTGGAGGTTCCGCATCGGGCTCTGCATCCGGAAAACCGTGGAAGCCTTCTTCTTCGTCGCTTCCGGAATCCTGCTCTAAAGTGAGCGCTGTTGGTTCGGCTGGCTCGAAACGAGGACGAAGGTTTACTCTGTTGCGACGATGTATTTTGCCATCCTCAGTGCGGATCCAGTAGGAGGACGGATCATGCCGCGATGTGATCACAGCTTCCTTCCAATTGCGCTCGTTTTTGTCCAGCTGAACCCAAACGAGTTGTTGTTCTTGTAGTTCGGGAAGCTTAGCTGCTCCTCGATTGTAGAAGATAGCTTGGCGGCGTTGGGATTCAATGCGAACTTTGAGGGCATCTGAAGGCTTGACTGTCTCTGGGGTTAGATGTCCGGTGGTGCAAGGGACGACGGAGCGAAGGTTACGGCCGTGTAATAGCTGTGCGGGGGAGCGGAAGCCGTCTACTGGTGTATTCCGATACTCGAGGAGGCCCATGAAGGGATCTGTTCCTGCCTTGGCCGCTTTTGACATGATGCGCTTGGCTACGTCGACAGCTTTTTCCGCCTGTCCGTTGGACTGCGGGTAATCCGGACTGGATGGGATAAGCTCTATATCCAGGGCTTTGGAGAGGGCCCTAAACTCAGCACAATCAAACTGTTTCCCGTTGTCTGAGCGGAGTCTCTGTGGTATTCCGTAGCGGCTAAAGTGGGCGCGAAGCTTGGAAATCACTTTTGCCGAAGTAATGGATGGAAGATGGTCCACTTCGAAGAAGCGGCTGTAATAATCCACAGTGACGAGATAGTCCCAACCATCTTGGTGGCAAAGGTCGACTCCAACTTCTTCCCATGGTAACTGAGGCGGGTTGGAGCTGGTTAGTGGCTGCTTCCTTACTGAATTGGCTACTGCTGCGCATGTAGAGCAACTCCGGATGAGTTCGTCGATGGCTCTGTTGAGGCCCGGCCAGAAGACGACCTGCCTAGCGCGATCCTTTGTCTTCTCGATGCCAAGATGGGAGCAGTGTAGACGCTGTAGAATGTTGGCTCTCATTGACTCAGGGATGACGACTCTTTCTCCTCTTACAATAACGTCACTGATGTATGAAAGCTCATCCCGATGGTTCCAGTATTGGTGGAGAATCTCGGGGCACTGGCGGCGAGTTTCTGGCCAACCTTCAGCAATGTAGTGGCGGAGCTCGATCATAGTCACGTCTACTGCTGTCTCTTTCCGAATTTCTGCCATCTTATGATCGCTGATGGGCAGTGTTGAGACAATAGCATGGACTGCGACCTCGATGTCGCCTTGCAGCTCTGACCGGAGTTCTCCATCGTCTGGGCGGAGTCGAGAGAGTGCGTCTGCTACTGGAATCTCGCATCCGGGCTTGAAGATGACAGTGATGTTGTCTCGATACGGCTGCAGGGCAACGAGCATCTGCTGAAGTCTTGGAGGAGCTTGGAACAGGGGCTTCTTGAACACCGCTTCGAGAGGCTTATGGTCGGTGTAGATAGTGACCCTCCGCCCGTAAATGTAGCGGTGGAATCGCTTGGCTCCGAAGACGATTCCGTACAGCTCCTTTTCAATTTGAGAGTAGTTACGCTCGGTTTTGTTTAAGGATTTTGAGGCAAAAAGGATTGCCTCCCCCTTGATGGAGAGATGGGCTCCAAGCCCGTGCTGGGAGGCATCCGTCGTCATCTCCAGCTCTGTTTTAGCTGGATCGAAGTGGCCAAGATTCTTGATAATGGAACTCTTGATTTTGTCAACTGCAGCTGAGTGAATAGGTAGCCAGACGAAGTCGGACAGCTGGCCTAGGAGACGGAGAGGATGGTTCAAGGTAGCCAGGCTCTCGATGAAACGAGATAAGTAGTTCACTATACCTAAGAAAGAGGCCAATTCGATATGGTCTGTTGGGTATGGCATCTCTGACAGAGCTTTAGTTTTTGTTTTTTCAGAGTTTAGTTTCAAGTTTTTGGGGGTCTGGTTGAATACCTTCTAATGTTATAAGGTGCCCAAAAAAAGGGACGCTCTTCTTTTTGTAGTGGAGCTTCGGAAGGGAAAACTTGATACCAGAGACTTGGGCTCGTAGAAGGACCGCTTCAAGGTTACGGTCGTGCTTCTCTTCGGTTTTTCCACCGATAACAATGTCGTCGGCAATGATGCTACACTGGAGGCCAGAAAGAGTTCCAGTTGCTGCTGAAGAATATCCTG
Organism: Chydorus sphaericus; assembly: GCA_030141595.1. Lineage (NCBI taxonomy): Eukaryota > Metazoa > Arthropoda > Branchiopoda > Diplostraca > Chydoridae > Chydorus > Chydorus sphaericus. The sequence continues at coordinate 10,867,375 of CM057927.1, read as the reverse complement.
AGAACAATTAAGTCCATAAGCCAGTCGAATGTATTGGAAACGACCCTGGCTTCTGCCGAATGTAGTGAGATCGGCAGATTCTTCGTCGAACTGCAACATCCAGTAAGCACATGTACAATCGAGTTTCGTAAAAATCTTATAACCATGTACCTGAGCTGCTATATCATCGAAGGTCGGTATTGGGTAATGAGGACGGATTATGGCCTCGTTAAGGTCCCGTGGATCCAAGCAGACTCGGAGGGTGCCATCTGGTTTCTCTGTGGCAACAATACCATTCACCCACCGGGTTGGCTTTGTTACCCGGCGAATAACCCCCAAGTCCTCCATCCGTTTTAGCTCCGTTGCGAGTCTTGGCTCCAGCGTTAAGGCCGTGCGCCGGGCAGGCCGAACGACGGGCTGGACTTCCGGCCGCGTGTGGATGTGTACTTGGCCCTCCAGCTTGCCGATACCGTCAAAGATAGCTGTGAATCGAGATAACGCAGCGGGAAGGGCAGTGGGCGTAGAAACCGAGGCTGCTTTAATGCTCGCGATACTCGAAACTGTGATGAACCCAAGGGCGAGACAAGTCTTATGGCCTAGAATTGGTGTAGCATTACCCTTAATGATGAAGAATTCGACGTCACGTTTGACGCCAGCGATTGAGCAGGTAAGTATAGCAGTTCCAAGGTGAGTGATGGGATGGCCGCCGTATGCTTCTAGGGTGCGTCTCGTCGGTTTAAGCTTTGGGACTGGCTGGATCTGGGAGAATAAGCTGAACGGGATTGCATCTGCTGCCGAGCCCGTATCTAATATGAATATGATCGGCTCTCTTTTTCCTTTGATGTTGATGGTTGCCTTTGGATAGTAATCGATTGTATCACTAGTCGTTGAGCCGATGACGATGCTATCTAGGATGTAAGGTTCTAGGTTGTCTGGCTCTTCTATCTCATCTACAGCGTTCACTTTCCTGCTGTTGCAGACTTTTGCAAAGTGGCCTACATTCTGACAGTTGGAGCACTTTTTATCCTTTGCACGGCATATTGATTGATGCTCTGTTGTGTATGGATCGCCGCACCTATAGCACGCCTTGCTTCGACGTGGATCCTTTGATGCTCCTTGGCTTGGGCGCGGTTGAAGTCCGCCTCGTTGAGGGCGCGTAGCAACAGAGTCCGCCTCGTTGAGGGCGCGTAGCAACAGAGTCCACCTCCTGTTTGATTGCAGCCGGTGGGGTGCTGGCCATGGCAGCTAATTGGGACTGGACAGTCTCGTAAGACCTTGTAGTAGTGATGGCATCAGTGAGGGTGAGGGCAGCTCCTTTCTCGATTAGTTTCTGTCTGACCAAATCGGATTCCACTCCACACATGATCCTGTCACGAATCATTTCATCTCCAGTATTCTCCTTGAAATCGCAGGGCTGAGCGAGAAGCCTCAAATCTGTGATGAACTGCTCCATGGTCACTCCAGGCTTCTGTGAACGTTGATAGAACTTGCAGCGAGCCACAATTGGGTTGGCAATGGGCTCGATGTGTGCCTTAAACTTGGCAAGGTATCCGTCCAGTTTGTCTACTTCACCAGGAGCCAGGTTCCAACTAGAGAAGATGTCTCTGCCGGTTTCACCCAGCCAGAGTAGTAAGAATGCACAGTGGACGTCCTCTGACTTACCCTTTAAGGGTCCTTTAACCATTATCTTCACGTGTGTTTCAAATTTCTTCCATGACGAAACACTCGCGTTCGTCCAATTGAATTTAGGGACTGGTGAACCGGTAAGATCGGCCGAAGAAAGACAACGTAGATTATGAAAATGGGTCCTAATATGTCATTTTCTTGCTATACATTAACCTTTGGGGCATAAGAATCCTTTACTGCAGTATGCAGTCTCTCCCTTGGTCTAAGAGGGGTCCCTTCTTATCTATGGTCTCTCCAAACTTTTTCGGACCCCTCCGGCAGTTTCCTGTGGAACCTGTTTCTGACGATCTGGGATTTTTCACATAGATATATTATAGTCCATTCGATAGGGAATTCGGGGCATCTAATTGTCATATTTTAACTTTTAACCGTAATTATACTTTAAGATATTGTTTTATTAATTACCGGCAAGTTAGCATCATCCCGTTACCTAGCAACCATGTGTTGTTCTTTTCGTTCGTCTGCTTGACTTCTACTTTATTTACGTGGTAGTGAAAGACATGTAAATACGTCACTCCGTCAGGTCTATATTTTATTTTTATTTTTCCCTCAGTGTATAAGGTTTTTTTGCAATTTTACTCTAATTTCTATTTTCGATATTAATGTTTCAGGGGATCTTATTTCACTTCTAACTCTCTTTAAGTGACATATGCATAAGCAAATGTGAAGCAACACTATGTCCATTTGTTCAGGCAGAATAGTTGATCAATCTCACCGATTCCAACCACTATCCACTCCACCTTCATACACGACATTGAAGAGCGATACTCATAAAAATGAAGATTCCTCCTACTTGTCGTTTTATCCAATATTCACTCTTCCTTCGTGGAAGGCATTCAAGAGCCTCTGCCGTTCCAGGTTATATTATATTATAAAATTAACCTTGCGTTCATTCAACATCATTTCTGAGAGTCAAAGGGGACACTACAATTTACAATACTAAACTAATGACCAAATGTATCTATTCGAATTAGTCAAACTACTTACTTCTATTTACATATTAATTAATAACCGACACAAATAATTCCACGTAACCCATATCAATTCGTCATATGTCGAGTTTGAAATTAATTTCATTCACATCACTTAATTCGAAATTCACAATATCACATTGAGATAAGTTGCGTAAAGTAACTAAAGTAAAGTTAAATTTTATTATATTGTTCGGTATCAACTAATGGGATGAAGGTCAGGCGACAATAAGCGGCCAAGCGCCTTCACATAACAAGTTAAACAAACAAGACATCTGCTAATATTTCTATCAAATGAAATAATGAATCCCATGTCAATCATCACGTCTTTTTTATTAATTCAGGCGAAGTCTGAATTATCCTATTAACCGCGAGCAGAAAAGCTCCCTTTACTATCTTAATATAGGTAACAACATAGATACGTGTACCTCGTCTTTCCCATTAGCTGCCAGCAATATTTTCTATATCGGTTTCCAGGTTCACTCTCATAACTTGGGCCGACTTATATCCGGTTATACCCTATACACACCGGATTTCAAACTGGAATAGCGTAACTAATCGCGAATTAAATCTTTGGTGTGAACGCAACTGGAATAGTAAATTATTCTGGAATAAGGGAAAAATTACTCTGGATTCCGTCCTAAACATAAGTGACTTTCAGAAGTCACTTAATTTTATTCTGGTTTATTTTTTTATAGTAGAATACTGGTGTGAACTCAAATTCTTAAATTGCGTCGTAAAATATGGCATATCAGGCATTGTTGTACACACCAATTGAATTAACAGACGATATATTCTATAAATTGCGTTTGATCGTTTAGCACATGGCGTTTCTTGGAAGGTATTCAAGCTGAAACCTTGTCTTTAATAAATAAGCGTAAAAATATAAGAGAAAATGGTTTCGGAATCGGAAACAGTGCAAGAAAAGAGTGGAACCAAACGGAAGCGTTCGCGAAATTGGACGGATGACGAAACCAAAATACTGATTGGAGTTGTACGTGAAAACTATAGTGACCTCAGAAAAAGTAAGGATGTCCATATTTAATAGGATGTCCATATTTAATTTTATATCCTCAGATTACGCAATTCGTTGTTATTTATTTATTGATTTTTATTTATCTTTTTTTCTTAATTTGGGTCAATTTTTTAAAATAGATTGATTATGATAGAATATCCATTTTTTTACACACTTTTAGTTGACTTTCTAAATTTGGGTCGATTTTTAAAATGGATTGATTATGATAGAATATCCATAATTTTATAGACACTTTTAGTTGACTTTTTCTATATTTTGGGTCGATTTTTTCATGGATTGATTATGATAGAATTTCCAATATTTTAAAATAATCTTTTAGCTGACATTATCTAGTTTAATTTCCAAAAATACATAATTAATTTGTATTATTGTGATTTTTAGCTAAAAGGAACGAACATGTTTTTCTTAAAATCCACGAAGAGGCAACTGAGCTTGATTTGGACCGAACTCTGCAAGAAATTAAGACAAAATGGAAATCATTGGCATCAACTTTAAAGTATACAGGATTTTTTTTATACTTATATATTTTCATTTTAATAAAAAAAAATCAAATAAATACAGAACTGAACGTGCCAAGTTGGAAACTGGTTCGTCCCCGTCCGAGTGGCCTTTCTACGAGATTTTAAGTGAATTTTTGGGAACGATCGCCTTAAATAATCACGATTCTTTAGAAACCGTTGCTTCGTCAAGTAAAAAGTCAAATAAAAGACAGAGAGAGGGTTCACCAGGCTTGTCAAACCTCAATACGTCATCTGATAATTCACTCAATTCCGGTAAAAAAATTATTTTGTAGTAATAATAATAATAATATATTTTTTGCATTTAGATCTTAGTGATGACAAAGAGCCTACTGGTGAAAAAGGGGTTCCTGCAACCGGAAATGAAACATTTGAGGTCGATCAGTCGGGATCGGGAGACGAAAAGAGCGAAGATGAGCGACCCAATCTATCCAAGAAACGCAAGATCAAAACGACGAAGAAGAAGAAATCATCATACCAACTTATAGAAGAGGAGATCAGGGAGTCAAAAGCGGCATCAGCTCGGTTGGGGGATCAAATGGAAAAAGCCTTCACCGCTCTCACCCCAATCATACAGGGGATCGGGCAGACGTTAAACACCGTGTTGCCTCAATTGTTGATGGCTCCACCATCAAATGGTCCCTTCTATCCACAAAACCATGGATTTGGAGCTCATGTTGCCCCTCCGTACAACCACCATATTCCTCCAAATAATGCCCCACAATTTAATCTCAACAACCAGGGATATGCGGCCCACAATGTACTAAACCAATATTATGCAGCCCCAAATCATGTAGCTTATAATGAGGCTCCTTTTGTTCGCCCTGATCGTGTACCTGACAATGAGATTCCTCCCTTTTATGGTAATGGAGCTCCACAATATTATCCGCAGCACCACTTATCTGGCCAAGCAGACGACAATCAAATTCAATCTGGTTCTAATGGTCACCTACACTAGAAATGTTGTCATTATTTTGGAAAAATCTTTTTGTTACCCAATCAAATTTATTTTCTTGGAAATAAATTTCTTGCAGCATACGCCTCGTCTATTCTTAAATATAAAAACTAACACTAAATTTTTTTTTAAATAAGGAAAATGAGTCCGAAAATTTAAATATTAAATAATTAAGAAAATTTGCTTTAATTTCTTTTATTTTCTATTCATCATCATCGAGAGGCATGTAGCGAAGATGGTTTGATAGCTCCTCTCGCAAACGAATAGCCGAGGGTGGGACGTAACCATTTGCAGCGATGTTTTCCCCTTCATCCTCCTCATTGGCAACTTCGTCAAGCCAACGCTGGGGTATCGTCTCGTTCATTCTTTCGAATAAGTTGTGTAGAATTCCACAGGCGTACAAGGTTTCATTTAAATTTGACGGTTTTAATTCAGCCCTTTTGAGGATTATTCGGAATCGAGCTTTCAATCTCCCGAATGCATTTTCAATTACCTATTTGATACTTTTAAATTAATGATGAAATAAAAGAAAAAGTATTTTTTAACATACCCTTCTTGCACGGCTCAATCTGTAGTTAAAATGACCTTGGGTTTCATTGAGAACAGCGGGAAAAGGCTTCATCAAAAACTCTGATAGAGTGAAAGCTGCATCTCCTATTATGTGCAATGGGCATCTCGTATTTGCATTTAATTCTCTTCCAAGTTCACGCAGCTGGTAAAGTTGCTCTTGAATTGTTCTGTAGAGCCGTGAATGCCGAAATATAAAACCGTCATTTGTTTTTCCCGGTGTTCCAATATTAAGATAAGTGAATCGATAATTCGAATCACACAAAGCCAACAAAACTGTGCTGTAGAACCCTTTATAGCAGTAGTAGTCGGTTGCATCTTCTTTTGGAGGGCTACAGCCAATGTGACAGCCATCGATCGCTCCAATACACAATGGATAGCCCCATTGGCGTTCAAAGTTATCAGCAGCAGAAGTCAGTTCTTCGTTTGTTGTGGGCCAACTGATTTCATCGCTGTAATGAGCTATCACAGCATTACAAAATTCATACTGAATTTTGTGGGCAGTTGATTTGCCAATGCCAAATAATGAGCTCACTACGCGCAGCTCAGCCGATGAGCAGAGACGAAAGAGACCAACAGCAACCTTCTTGTGCACTGGAATTGCTATTCGATAGTTTGTATCTTCACCAATCAGATAAGGATGCAAATCATGCACGAGTATATCGAACGTTTCCCTCGAGACCCGGAAATGTTCTTTGAATCTCGTTGCGGACAGAGTTGGAATGATATTATCGTACCAATCGGTGGATTTGGGTACTGTCCAAGGACGGCCAAGTGGATATAGATTTAGGTAGATCATTTAAAGTGTTAAATTGAAAAACTAAAATCATCATTATGCCATGCCATACGTCTTCTAGCAACCTCTTCATGTAGCATTGCTTGGAGGTTTTGTAACCTGAGTTCAATCAACATCCTACTAGAGTGAAGAACGTACAGCAAGATCAAATAGATCTGCATCATCGACATCATCTATGTTCAATTTTCTTTAATAGTTAATTTTATTGTTTTTAATCAGTAAAATTGATTACCTGGAATAATAAGATGAGAACAACAACAAGAAGTCGTCTATTTGGCATTTTATGTATACAACGATATGGTTGATTCAATTTTTATTGTTTACGTTGTAAATGAACGCACAATGGATTCATGATTCGACGTTGCATTTTTAAATATTTTGCCACGAATGTCACTTCTATTTTTTTTTTCAATATATGTTGTTCTCTAATACATGACCAAATTATCCCAAATTCATAAACATCGACTGATTTGATTATTTTATATAATTTCGATTCTATTATTGCGTTTAGTCTTTACTATGAGACGGGATATACAGTGAAACATATAAAGCTCAATTTCAACTGACCTCCATTCCAGTCCCAAGACTCCTTTTTTTATTTTTGAAACAAAAAATAATTTATTTCGTTATGTTGTTTTGACATGTGAAAGCTTGTCGGAGCGATGATCCTACCAACTAAAAAATTTTATTTTCGATTCGGTTATTTTGTTTAATAATTACCATGGGACGGGATGTGCACTGAAATATGTAGCTGGATTTCACCAGTAGTGATAAGTAGATGATAGCTTAGTGGGTTGAATGTGTGACACATAGTAGAAATGTCAAGGTTCGATTCCAGTTGATGGCTTTTTTTTTAAAGAAAAATTTATATCGTTGTGGTATCATTTTGAATGTAAACAATGCGCAAAAGCCTGCCAAAGCGATGCTCATATCAAACCAAGATGTCGGAACGGTATCCCAACGTCATCTTTGCCGGATTACGGCACCTAAACGATGATGTAACGACATTGACGTGCTACCTGGGATCGGTTGAGAGCTGATAGTATTGAGTACTGAAAATTAATACACTGTATTGCGTCAAAACAATCACTTAATTGTGGTTTTTCGGTTTTTTCTATTTTTGGTGTGAACAGAACCGGAATAGTGGAAGATAAATTGGTTTCGGTGTGAACGGAATCGGAATAAAACAACTAAAAACATTATCTAAGTTCCAGTGTGAACGCACTAGAATAGTAATTCTTATTCTAGTATAGAAATTCTGGAATTAGGTTTATTCCGGAATAAACCCAGTTAACACGCCGGTGTGAATAGGGTATAACTCTTATAAATACGGACGTTTAGATTGAAACTCTAATTAATTTAGCCCAATCTTGTGATCACGTAAGCCTCAGCTTTTTTTACTGGGGCTTTGTTGACATTAACATTAGCCAAAGTCTTTTTACCAGGTTTGATTTTTCAAAAATCAAAGACTTAAGCTAAAGACAATAATGTAACATATTACCCAAGAGAGGCGATAATTTGAAATCGCAAAAAAGTGTCGTTATCTTTTTTAAAGCTCTATCTTGAACCAGATAGAAGGCGGCCAAATTGTAGCCTATCGAATAGAGATCTTGGCAGTTGGAAGGTGGAATCGTCTCGAAATCTTTATTTTTCGTGCTACCATTCATTGAGATTGGTCATTTCCATTTGCAGCGTTGATTGATGATTCCCTCTTATTATTACTAATTATTAATTGGAGATCATCAACTTTATTTTCCAACTGATTGATTCTTATGGTTTGATTGTGGTTCTGAGCTTTTAGAGATTAAGTTTCCGTCAAGACTTGTTGCCAACGCATCTCCTTATTTTTCCTAGCCGCCTACAAAACTGCTATCTTTTCTAATTGATTCTCGTCGTCGGTTTTTTGTTTTTCAACTATATATAAATAATTAAAATATTAATTCTTTACCAACACCAAGTCAGAATGTGAAATCTTACCTTGATTGTTATCAAGATTAGATGAAACAGCATCATTTTCTGATGATGACGTTGCAAAAGATATTTGTAGTGAAATCAAAAGTAATATTGTTAATTTTAGCAATAACTTGATCATGTGTATAAATTAGCTTTCTTCGTAAGGTGAGAGTATAGACCGAGAATGAATTTATTATTCTATGAAAAAATTAATTTGGTATATTCGACATATATGCTAACGTAAACGCCAAGTACGAAATTCTATACGTGTTATGAAAGGATTCGATTTTTTTATTCACAAAGTCATTTAATTTTAACTTTCATCGTTGCACGAATTGTGATTTCTAAATGGTTTCTCGTTCCAAGTTTTTTAATTTAAAAAAATTAATTTTAATTGAATGATTTGATACTAAATTATGTAAATATAGGCCTATACTGCTTTTCAAACGGATTTATTTAAATGCTATTTATACTTTTATTCTTTTTTTGCCGTTATGAATTGCAGAGACATGTAAATAAGAAGAATAAAAAGAGAGAGAGAAAATAAATTTTAAAAAATAAAACAGAAATTTAGTTTATTTTAGAGAATTTCTTCAGTAAAATCCTTCTTCCTCTGCTTCGTCCACTTTCGTGCTGTTGTGGTTCTTCACTTGCTCCTGGCTTCCATACAACTCTGCAATCTATCGTAATAAGTAATTAATATTAATAATTTACTTTGAGATAAAATTAGTCAATTTATACATTTCCATCATTTTTTTCATTAAAAAAATAGCTTCCGCCGCCAGTTAGCACAGACTGGTAATTGTGGAGCGTTGTGGAGATGCTTTTTTTCCACTCCACCATTTAGCAAGCCGTAAAGAGAAAATAATAAGAATGTAAAACTTGGTAATAGATTTTGGTTTGGGTGTAATGTGCTCGGTAATGTGGTCTTTAAAGAATTCCGTATGTTTCTGGAAATCCTCGTCACTGAAACCAGTTCCAATCTGTAATCAAAATAGATTGGTAAAAATTATTTTTTAAATCAAAATTAGCCAAAAAAGTAATCACACCTTGCACAAAGATTGATATTCCTCATTGGCTCCGTCGTAACAAGCGAGAAGGAATCCTCTATAAGCTCCTGTGTGCCCAAATAGCCGCCAATGACGACCGCGTCGATCGTATCTCCGACGCCTTCCAGATAATTCTTTTTCAATTTCAGCCAATTTATAGATCGTTTAGCGATCTCGTAAGTGGCATCCTCTTCCAATCCTTTCGCCATCAATCCCTCGCAATTTCCTACATTTTAAAATAATTAATAAGCTTTTAAAATTAAATTAGAAATTCAAAATTTCACCTTTGAGAGATTCGTCAAGAAATTCTTCAATTTCTTCCGTCGTTTTGGGATCCATGCTGGTAGCTAGCGGTGGCAACCTAGTTTCTTCAGAAAACTAGATAAAATAAATATTTTTACCCAGTTTTTTTCTGAAACTAGGTATTACTAGGTTATTTTATCCAGTTTCGAAGGGAACTAGATAAAATATCTCAGAAACAACTAGGTTTTTTACTAGATAAAATAATCGTTAAAAAATAACTAGGTAAACTAGATAAACTAGGTAATCTAGGTAAAATAAAATAAAAATTACTACCTAGTTTGACCTAGAAACATTTTCAAGGGCATCAATACCTCAAAAACGTCCCTCAAAAGGTATCAATGTTTAAACTCGACTTTTTAATGCTATATTTTTGTTCTGGGCGCTAAAAAATCATTTTGCAAAAGAGTTGAAACTCGAGATTTTTTTCGGAAGCTGACAACGTCGCTTGATTTTACCTAGTATTACCTAGTTATTACCTAGGTAATTTAGTTTTACACACCAGAAAATTACCTAGTTACTAAGTAGGTAATATCTAGTTTTTTAAAAGAAACTGGATAAAATAAAACTAGATAAAATAACGGAGAAAAAGAACTAGGTAAAATAAACTAGATAAAATAATGAAAAAAAGAACTAGGTATTACTAGGTAACTAGGTAAAACTAGGTATTACTACCTAGTAATGCCACCGCTACTGGTAGCGAAATCAAACTGACCGTCCACTTTTGCTCAATTACTTCATTTAAAAAATGGTTCGATAGAGCTTGCTTTTCTTAGTTTTCTATGTAGCGCTGCGCCGTTTTATAACTTTTTTTAGAACTTCATGTTAATTGTGGAAGTGGAAAGAAGTATTACATTCATTGGCTAAACGGTGGAGTGAAAATGGCCGTCACTTCCACCATTTACTATCTAAATCTTTGGATCCGATGGAGCTGGCCATCGGTCACGCCCGTGAGCTCCTCCGCCTGATGGCCGACAACGGCCTCGATTCTTCCGCCTTTGCCAATATCGACCATCTTCTCCAACCTTAAATTTAATTGAAATTCTTTTTTTCTTAAATAAAAATCAATTCTTCAATCTCTATATAATTATTTCGAGTGGATAATTCTTTGTTAAAATTGCATGGGTGGTAGCTTCTTTTACTGTTTTGCGTGTTTTGTGCGCAACGTTAATTATTGATTCATTATCTCATTTTAAAAATAAAAATAAAATCATGTGCTGAGTGTGTAGCAAAAATAACAACTAATAAAAAGTACACTTATCATTAACTTATATTATTTATCTGGCTGTATATTTTAATATATAAATAAGTTCCAGTTTCCAGAAACATACGAATTTTTTTAAAGATCGCACCACAACCAACATCTTATTACCAGAGGCCAGCCGAGAATGTTTCTCCCCCCTGTTGAAGAGAGAAAGATTAACATTCATTAATCCATTCACAAAACATTATTATGAGACGAGTATTATAAAAAAATTATATTTATAATTATGAAATTCATACCATTTTGATATTATAGCTTCTTCTGCCGCTAGATGATAAGCTGTAACTGTAAGTTGCCGTAGTGATTCCACTAGTAGCAGCAGCGGCAGTGTCAAGGGCTGAGATCGGATTTAGAAGTGTGAAAGAATCTGGCAGGTTGTCGAGATCTGAAATCGATGATGAACTGCAGTTCCCCTTGAGGAAAGCGTTTTTTGTGCTTGATATTGGCGTGTGGGAGGGTAATTGCTTAACTAGAAGGTTGAAGATGCACATTTCGCTCCAAGTTGTTTTAGGCCGGCCATCTGGAATAGTTACATAATTTTTTTAAGAATCATACAAAGGTTGTTTGCTATTCATGCAACATATATCTTACTTGTGTTGGTGTAACCTGATGCTCCACGGGAATCGTAAATACAGCGAGTCATAATCGATTCACTGCTGGTGTAATCTGGACTGTGTTGGTCATTACCTGAAAGTTCAATATAAGCTTCGGGCCATAAAGGATTTCCTTGTCCCAAAATATACGACTAAAAAGACGAACGTTTAGTTTGTTTGTTAAAAAGAAAAAATGATTTAAAAAAAAAAAGTGTTAGCCTTGTTACCGATCCATCAGATACGAAGTAAGCGGTAATAAGTCTTCCAAGGTTGTGGGAATGCACCTGAAATCCAATAGCCACCAAACTGTTGTCGAAAGCTTGTGGTAACGATGTAACACAAGTATCCATTTTGAAAGCTAAACGTTTTAGGCATAAAAAGTTACGGTATACAATATAACAATATATCAAAGAAACATTGTGAAGATTATATTTCGTAAAATAATTTATACACACCTGCATGACCCGCCGGTATAGTTCCGAGGCCCATAATAGGAAAAATCGCCAAATCAAAGAAGCTGCACATTTTATTCATTGAAAATTAAAATTCTACTGGTTAGCGACTGAAAACAATGTAATTTTAAATTATATTTACTAGTTTTGGCTGAGATTTGCGGAGATAGTAATGACCGAGAGTTGTTATCCATAAGCAAAGAAGAAGAAAAAAACATCACATTAAAACGCATTAGTTCTAAAAAAAAATTAAATCGAACCAAACTGTATTTTTACCTGGACGTTTGAGTAGTGGTGTGAATGGTGATTCCACTCCTATCGTTAGTTGTGCCTGCATGACAGTAATGTATTTCCAAAAATAAAAACTGCTTGTCTGACGATCCGCCGATTCTAAATCCAGCCGCTGTTAATGTTCCTGATCCCGTGAATCTCACTTTTGGTGTATTTCTCACCCAGCTATGAAGGGGTGAACGACCAGGCATTCCACATCCGCTGAGTTAATTATAGAGTAGAATAATAGAGTAATATAATAATGAAATAATGCTAACATATTTGAGTCGATTTGTATTGGTTTTTACCATGGATTAGTAGTTTGGACAGTGTCGCACCCGTAGAGGGTCATATGATGAACCACATCTACGGAAGCTTTTCCTTCAAATTGTATAATCCAAAATTCGGATGGTGATGCTGGTAATTTAAAACCGGTACAAATTGTTTGGTTGTCCTAACAAAAAATAATCTATTTTTTTTAAATTTTATTTCGGGATACGTGTCAATTCTTTCTGGTGAAAGGTTCAATGTGTTGTGTTGAATTTAAACGTGTTTTATGGAAAACGAATTTCTAATGAAATTCAAGCTCATTTTCAAATATTTGGAAAACCTATAAATAGAGAGTGGTCAACCCTTCGGTTGAATCTCCATAAGGTAAGAATGTGCTTGTCATCTTTGAATTGGAAAAGATTGTATTTAAAATAGAGCTTCAACTCGGTACTAGATTCTTTAAATACAGCGTAAAAAGCAAAAAGGACTCATCACTTTTTTGCCTAACAATAAACTTTAATTTCTAAATTAAAATCTAAGATTTTTAACGATTGGAATACTGACGAACTCTCTAAATCAAAGGCATGAATTGGCTAAAATAAATAAGAGTGTATCACTTTTTTTGGTTCGTTCAAAACTAATCCCCCCCCCCAAACACTCGAGTTGATTAGAAAAGAAAATTATTTTAAGAAAATTATTCACCTACAAGTTACAACTCAAAAATCTCCTGATTAAAAAATTAAAACGTGTAAAAAACAGGTAAAAAGTGCATCGCGGTAGATACGAACTTAAAATAAAAGGTTGTGAAAAAATCTACAAGTATTAAGAAATGTTTTAACATTTCTCAATAATATGATTGCTAATATGATCATGATCAACTTACTCTGGTGGTTGTGGCGCCTGACATTAACAAATCGTACTTGAACTCGTCGTTGATGACTTCGGGAGTGGAGGTAGTGACGGGCGTGCTAGCCGGAAATTCTACAATATCTTGAGCTTGAACTAAAACATCAAGACATAAATACAAAAGAGCGAAAGAAGTTAGAAAAATCGAATAAATGAAATGGTTCGGATCCGATCCCATCTTGGTGCTTGCCATTATGGTAAATTTAAACTTGCTACAAACGTTGCTTTCGTTCAAATTCTAGAATGAAGCTGAATAGTTGCATCGAGATGGGCTTCTATATTTATAGCAAGAAAATTCAGCATTAGTCGTACAGGCACCTGCTGACTGAACTGCTGATTGAACTTTGGGTGTGCCACTTAAACAACTGGTAAATTAAAACTGGTCTTTAAAATATTGATGAATAAAGAAATCAGCCGGATTTATTTCCGCGAAAAAAACTTGCCATTTTACCGTTATGTGACTCAAATATTCACGCAGCATTTTTCCCAACTAATTTACAAAGTACAGCAGCGGTCCAGATAGTGGGACACTTGAAAAGTGGGATTTTCCAGAAAGTGGGACTGAAAAAGGGGTGCGCGATTTTCAGGTCCCTAAGAGGTTACAACGTTACACGGTGTGCAACCCTTTTATCGTCAGATTGAGTATTTCCATATAAGAAACCCAAACGGTTTAGGCAACTTTTTCACATTAAAAAAGCAGGTAGGTCGCCATGCATCCCATTCTTGCTGAACCCTTCTAATGCTCTCCTTATGGGGTTTCAGAAAGTGGGAATTTCCAGATAGTGGGACGAAAAAAGGGGTGCGCAATTTGGTCCCACTTTCTGGACCGCTGCTGTACAACTCCTGGACATGAATATCTGACCCCCTCCGCGGGGCATTTGCCGCTTTTTATTTTGACTGACGGCGCCCAGACACAGAAAGACCCATACTATACTTTTTGGTACACTATGCGCCACCTAGACCTCGAACGGTCTATCCCAGAATAAAAGCAGCTTCTGCCCGTATTTTGTACTTTTGAAAGTACAAAATTACAAAATATGACCTGAACATAAGTAAGTTTTAGGCCATTAACCGAAGGTAGGCAGGTACCCAGGGCTCCTGGATTTAAGTATAAATTCGACATTTTTTACCTGTCAAGCAAGGAGAGTGAAAAGGTGAAACTATTTTAAAAATCAAATGTTGATCACGAAAATAATTGACTGAAAAGCGTTAAAAAGGGTTAGGTGAGGGTATCAAACCCATCATGTAATAATAGATCAATACATCCAGTCGATGGTAACTCGACCGTACTAGAAGGTCGTATAGGACATGACGTCAATTGCGGGTGTAAATATGGGATCATTTATTCATTTGATTCAAAACATAGTTTTTAGTACAGTTTAAAGTCGTTCGACTTCGAGGACGTTAGGTTTACCTACTGAATGAAGGTCAAGCCAAGCAAAGATGACAAGGTCAAGCTTCCCCTCTTTCTTACAGCAGTACAGAAGAAGGGTGAATGAAGGTCTCGCGCTCCCCTCCATATAGAATTTAAAACATACTGCTGAAATAGATTACCAGAACAAAAAAGACAGCAAAAAAGCGCGGGTCATTGGATATATAGAAATGAGATGTAAAATTTAAAATCAGTATTCCTATCATTAGCCACTGTTAAACCGTAAGAATTTGGTAGGCTTGCATGAGTCAGGTTCCTGGCTCCGACAATTTTTTCCCGCTATCTGAGGGTACCGGGCTCTGTGCTTCTTTTTATCAGGCTTGAGATGGTTCATCACAAAATAGACCTGCTGACGGCCCCTTCTCTTTTTCGGCTTTAGTATTTTCCCCCATTAAGCCATCAGGTATTATTGACCCGAGCGCAAGGGGGGATCGGCCGCGAGCCCGCGAAAGAGCGACGAGGTAGTGCAGGACTTTGAACGCGTTTTTCTTCCACTAGAATAACTTAGTGCAAGTAAATTTGATATTCTTAACAAATAAAATCCACTAAAGCAATGTCAATCCTTCATTTAGTTTGAAAATAATATGAAATCATTCGTGGCCTAAAGATATAATACGTGGCCTGAACGCTTGTACTGTGGCCTGAACTTCCCCGATGTTTAGGCCATGGCCTAAACGTACCCTATCCATACCATGTATATTTTTGGGAACCATCAGGTTTATTTTTGCCCTACATTGCTACAGCTTATTTGATACAATCTGTGAGAACAACTACTGCTCCCAAAGTTGTACAGGCGCCTGTCGTGCTGAACTTTGGGTGTGTCATTTTTAAAACAACTGGTTAATTTTAAAAACTAGTTTTTAAAATATTGGAACGTAGTTGTATGCCCTAATTAAAGGTTATTAATGCTTCTTATTGTGCCTGCGTAATAGAGCTTAAGATAAGCCTAAGATATTGAGAGTAATCCATTTCGTTTTGCGGATTAGTTATACAGTGTTTTGAATTATTGCTGTATCTTGACTGTGGTCGTCAGTGTACGGCTCTCAAAAGTAAAGTCTGCAGCAGGTCATTACTTCCTATTAATACTCACTAACACATCATTATATATATGTTTATACCTCGTGTAATTACATGAACACCAGCAGTTGGGTTATCCAACGAGCTTGAACAAATATTCAAATTCTTTATGCAAAGTATTGCGCGTCCTAAATCAACGTGATTGCTCCTTCGCCATTGATCCTAGAAACCTGGAACTCATTGCTCTCAAAAAGACTGGTTTCCCGAAGCAAAAAAAAATATATATATTTGTATCTTATTCGAGATCTTATTTTGTCAACGACAATTAGGGAATCGGAAACCAAAAAAACTAAGCCGAAATCGGTTAACATTATTTGCAAGCTAAAAGAAGTGCGAGAAAAAAAATTATTTACTCTTGTGCTGTTGTTTAATTCTAGGATCTTCTAAACGTCTTTTCCGTTTATTGATAGAACGATGAACTCAATTATTTTTAAGCGCCAATGCGTGTATAATTTTGTTGAAAACCAGTTGATTTTTTTCTTGGATCGTAACCAAATATAAAAATATTCAAATTTGGTAGGGAATGTGTGTGTATACTGTAGCCTAAATAGAGTTCAATGGTCTTCAATTATGCGTTCTCAAATTCTAAATTAGGAAATTTGATCCAATTAGGAATTTAAACTTCTTTATATAAAAAAGATTTGATCATCTGCTGTAAACAATTCACCTACTTAAAAGCCGTGGATGTATAACTTGAAATAGAATAGTGCCGTCGGTCATTTGGAAAATAAACACATTACCGCACAAATATTGTGCATATCGTGGCGATGAACGATGAAATGATCGATGAAGGAATCGGTTCGTTCATTTATTTATGGAGAAACCAAATTATACATATACATGTATATTTCTCTATCTTCACTACCATTTTAACATACCAAATAACGTCTTATTCCTAACTTTCCTCGCATACATATGCCTAAAAAATAAAGCTAATATCCTCTTCCAGCAGCGTTCCAGTGAAATGGGTGTCAGGGGTCGAATCATCATGAAGCGACCCTTCTCTTTTCAGCAAATCTACCCGGTCCTTGCGTTTTAGTTTCAGCGTAGCGTGAACAGAGCAAGAACAATGTCTCCAAGGATCGACAGGAGCGTAAGCTAGCGTACCAATAACCTGTCCGTTGAGTCGGAAGAAAACGTCCAGACTATTCGTTGGTTGCCATCCACCTGCTTTATTCTCTCCTTTAAACTGGAAATAGTATATACCAGGCACTGGTGCTGTAAAAATTCCTTTGATCATTGACCATAGCTCCTCCTTCATTGAGCAATTCTTTTTCGAAAGGAATGATTGAATTGCGTTTGCCGAAATTCGTTTCCTCTGAACGTAGAAGTGAATTCCATTTGGAAACACTTTGATGCTGACGTAGCCAATCTTCTTCTCAACTATTAGTAATGAATGAATATTTTTAATTAAAGACTTCAGCTTAAGACAATTTTAAAAACTACCTAAAAGTGGCGATGATTTAAAATCGCTAAATAGTGTCGTAATCTTCTTAAAAGCTCTACCTTGAACCAGATAAAAGCCGGCCAAATTGTAGCCAATCTGAGAGAGATCCTGACAATTGGAAGGTGGTTCTTGGAAATCATTCATTTGAGATTGGTCATTTCGAGCCCTGATTGGTGGTTTCCTTTTCTTACCAGTGTGGAGATGATCAAGTTTATTTTCCAACTGATTGATTCGTATCGTTTGATTGTGGTTCTGAGCTTTTAGAGATTCAATTTCAGCCAAGACTTGCTGCCAACGTGTCACCTTATTTTTCCTAGCGGCCCACAAAATTGCAATCTTTTCTGATTGATCTTCGTCTTTGATTCTTTTTTGCTGAATAACTATTCTCGTAACTATTTCTGTTTAACATTTGATTACGGCCAATTCTTTACCTTTAGTAAGTAAGATATAAGAACATCTCACATTGATTCTTCTCAAGATTAGATGAGCCATCCAATATCTCTTCCGATGGTGACGTATCAAAAGATAATTTTATAATTATTTCTCATATTATTTGAGCAAAATATAAGATGACTCTTCATATGCATTTAAGCGATTAAGCAGACTTAAGAGACTTGACTCGATGAAGAGACTTAAGAATTTAAAATTTATTAGTCGATGGGAAGTCAATTTGGTATATTTGCCAAGTACGGTATTACAAATAGTCAAATACTACGTGTCATTACCAACTAGGTTGTGACGTGTGCGAGGAAGTGTCATTAACTATTTTTATATCGATTTTGTTTGCAAACTTTGGGTTAAGAAATGTTTCTCGTAGCGAATTTGAAATAAAAAATTTTCTGATTTATTTTCAATATATACTTCACCATTATAAACGACGAAAATGACTTTTAGTAAGGAAATAATTTCAAATAATATTAAAAAAATAATATTCATACTTTAATTCGTATATTTTTGCCGATATGAATTGCAGACAGACATGTAAATAAGAATTTTAAAAGAGAGAGAGAAAATGAATTTCGAAAAATAAAAATGAATTTATTTTATTTCTTAATTTGAATTAATTAAAGAGGATTTTTCTTTCAGTAAAATCCTTCTTCCTCTGCTTCGTCCACTTTCGTGCTGTTGCGGTTCTTCACCTGCTCCTGGCTTCCGTACAATTCCGCAATCTATCGTAAATAATATAAATTAATAATCTGCATCGAGATAAAAAGGTAAAAATAAATATTAGAAAATACCTGTTCGGCCGAAGTGGCGTTTTCTGGGCTCTTATCATCCCTGATGCGCAAGAATCGAGGGAATCTCAAAGAAATCCCTTTGACAGGATCCACAATTCCTTTAGCAGCTCGGTGAACGGGTGAGATGGACAAATCGGCGCATTTAATCTCCCAAACTTGGACCGGCTCGAACCAGTGATCAGGAGCGTGACTCGAATCAAACTATGAAAAAAAATAAAATCAAAATTATTTTCCACAATTTACTTTTCTTCCACTCGACCATTTATAATTTTTCTAAAATTAGTTCCGCCATTTAGTGTCAACTGGAAAACAGTGGAAAATGATTTTTTCCATCCACCATTTAGCAAGCAAAAAAAATATTTTTACCTGGTAATAAGATTTTGGTTTAGGTGTAATGTGGTCTTTAAAGAATTCTGTATGTTTCTGGAAATCCTCGTCACTGAAACCAGTTCCAATCTGTAATCAAAATAAATTGATAAAAATTATTTTTAAAATAAAAATTAAGCAAAAATGTTAACAAACCTTGCACAAGGATTGATATTCTTCGTTAGCTTCGTCATAACATGCGAGAAGAAATCCTCCATAAGCTCCTGTCCGCTTTCCAGTGCCTAAATAGCCGCCGATGACGACCGCGTCGATCGTATCTCCGACGCCTTCCAGATAATCCTTTTTCAATTTCAGCCAATTTTTAGATCGTTTTGCGATCTCGTAGGTGGCGTCCTCTTCCAATCCTTTCACCATCAATCCCTCGCAATTTCCTACATTTCAAAGTAAATTAATTAACTTTTTAAAATTAAATTATAAAATCAAAATTTCACCTTTGAGAGATTCATCAAGAAATTCTTCAATTTCTTCCGTCGTTTTGGGATCCCTGCTGGTAGCGAAATCAAACTGACCATCCACTTTGTGAAAAGAATCCCACAACTTCTTTCGGCGCTCAATCAGAGGCTTCTTGACCAGAGATTCTCCGTTCAGGAACAGCAAATCAAATGCAAAAACGCAAACCTACAAATAAAAATTACAAATTAATTCCACTTCCACCAAATTCGAATAGGTGGAAATCCACATTCCACCTTTTAGAATTCCAATTCCATTAAATTTTTATCTATATTTCCACTTAATCTCTACTCTGATTGAAATTATTTTTAAAATAGAAAAAAATTTCAACCAAAAACTAATCGGCGGAATTCCAACAAATTTGAATCGGTGGAAATCCACATTCCACCTTTTTTTTAAAATTCAAATTCCACCAAATTTCAATCTACATTTCCACTCTGATTGAAACTATTAAAAAAATAAAACTAATCGGCGGAATTCCACCATGGAAATTCGAATATATTTATTTAAAAAATAGTTTTACTTGAACTTTGATGTCGGATTCGACGGCATCTTTCCTCTTTCTCGTAGAGAGCACTTGAAAGGGGAGGATCTGCTTCTTCTCAACATCCCAAGCAACTGCTTCAGAGTCTATAATGGCCGATTTCACTTCGACATCCTTCTTGATCCAAGACTGAAATCTTCCAATGAGATCCGGGTACTTTGAAGTGTTGTTCTCCTGATTCCGGCTGTAGATCCTGATCTCACCGCCTTCTAAAAGGTGGATCTGGGCCCTCTCTCCGTCGTACTTCCACTCGCAAGTGAAACTGGCGCTGTCGAACCGAGAAAGGACCTCGGAGATGCCTCGAGTAGGGCAGGCCAACATAGGTTTCAGTGGGATTCCCGGAGTTAAAGTGCAGCGATCCGGAAGAGAGGCCACTCCTTCCCTCAGTAACACTGGGATGATCCGGTCGTAACTTGGACATTGACTGTAAAAATATAAAGTAAAATAGAAATTAATTCAATCATCCATAAAAATTTCCACTTCCGCCTTTAAGAGAAAAAAATTTATAAAAAAAATAATATATAATTTAATTAAATACTTCATTTAGTGTTAAAACATTTCCACTTCCACCTTTTAGAATGGAACAAATAAAAAACAAAATTTAAAATTAAATAGTTCGATAGTGGCTATGCCATTTGGCCACTTGTGAACGATCCTTCCTCGGTACGTGCGACGAGTCTTATGCGAATTTATAACTCGAACTGTCAGAGTTCTATTAAGAACTCCCCTTTGACTTTGAAAAGTACATGAACTACACTAAGGTCCGGAAAACTGTGTTAGAGTCAACTGCCCTTGGCTCGCTCGTTTCTTTCATCCCAACGATCCTACCCAAACGGGATCGTAGTCAACTAGGGACTCTCATCGCCCAAGTGCCCTGCCGAACTATAGGCTCTTCCTGCTCATAATTGCACCACGAAGACGGACTGTTTCGTGGTTTTGTACCTCTAGATCGCTCATTCGCTTTATTATTAAGTGGTCTCTTGCCCCTTTTATACCCATAAAAAGAAAAAAAAAAAAAAAAAAAAAGATAAAAAGTACGATCCGTCGTCTGATACTGCAACGAGTCTTATTAATTGGGGTTTGAAAAGTCTTCAGATCATCGGAAAATCGTCAGATCATCCGAAATTTCGGTCGCCTACGTTCACATAGACTACGCTCCCTGGGCTATTCAAGGATCCGATATTCAAGAATCCCAACTGAAAGCCGCATTCACTCAGTGAAGTGTGAGTCGCACCACCGGCCGTGGGTGTACCATCAGGATCGTTCATACACTCTTACTCTAATCAGCTTACATATATACCCATGAATTTTTCAAAGTTGACTTGCAAACGTTACTGTCGATCACTAATTATTGACTATTGATTCTTAAGCAGGGTTTTTGAATGAGTCAAAATGTAAAAAAAAAAAAAAATTTAGGTGAGGTTATGGGTACTCAATGGAGCCGACTCTTGCCCCTAGTACTAATTGGGTAAGTCAGTTATCTTCATCAAAGAGGTAATAAGTGGATTGAAGAGGTTTGCTACGTTCATTTAGGTATGTTACGACATCTAACTCGCATAAGTACCATTTAGCTAGAAAAAGTTGAATTGCAACTAGATTTACATGGAAAAAAAAAAATAAAAGTCCGACCTGTCCGTCGATATACCTCTGCGACCTCTTGGACTCCAAGCCCAGATCAAATACCTATCGAATGGCGCATAGGTCGGACAAATAATGATTGAGAAGTTGACGGAAAATTAAGTCTAACCCCATAAGCTGTACTATGACCGGTCGCCACCGACTTGGCACGCCCGGGAAAGTGGTTTAGACCCCGGCGAACTCGTCCACCTCTCTCGGTTAAAATGCTTCACGCTTAAATTAAACTCCCTTCACATCAAACACAATTTAGCAATTGAAGACATCCCAAAACGAATATATATATTTTTTAAATTAAAAATAAATTATACCAATAGGCCGTTTTGATGATGATGGCGTTAGCCTCCACTTTGGCTTTGGCCGCTTCGGCGCTGAGGCCTTTAAGACAGTTGAGCTCCGTTGGCGGAGAAGGCTGATTGGGTGGAGTGAGCGTGCAAGCCTGCGCCAGAGCTTGAAGTACAGATTGCTCAGCCAGACCAATGCGAAGTTTACCGGCGATGGATCGGGTGATGTAACGGGCTTCTAGTTTCTTAGCTGCTACTAATAGACTGTGGATCTTGTCCACTTTCTTCGTCTGAGAGGCGTTGCCCGTCATGGAAGCAATTTCAGTCAATTTGTCGAATACGCCACGGACAGTCAAACTTGGCGATCTAAAATTTGAAGAAAAACAAGGGAAAAGTTAAATTCATCCACAATAATTTTTTTTTAAATAGTACTTAAAATGGTGTATTAATTTGTAAAAGATAACATAATTTGATTGAATTTATGAAGTAAAGAAAATATTTTCTAAATAATTTTTTTTTGCGTTTTAAAAATAGAAAAAAATTACTTGAATTTAAATAGAGTTCTTTGAGTGCTCTTGGAGGCCTCTGCTACAAGACCTAGATCACCCTTTTCAGCGGCGTCCGCCTTGACTTTATCGGCAGCTCGACCCGTTGCCTGGGCCAGAGCTTTAATGATGATCCCTTCACCAACTCCCAACTCGAGACCTTTAAAATAATTTTGAAATCATAAAAGATAATCGTAAATGATTATTACAAAATTCTTACCAACATATGCAGGTGCTAATTGATTGAGACAGAGGTAGACAGAGCATAATAAATCATCAGGTGACAGGACGAAAACCGTGCGAAAGTAATTGGCTAAAATTTCAATCATTTTAAGCCTCGAGCTCGTTTCTTCAATCTATTTAAAAGTTTAGAATCAATAAAATCTGAATTATGTAATATAATAATTCACAAAACTGACCAAAGAGAGTGTTCTAGCTAGAGCCATGTATGGAACTTTTTCACCAGATTTCCAGGCTGCATCTTTCAGTGGGTGGTAATCACTCTTTATTGGGTTGTAACTGGCTGCTTCACCATCTGCATCTTCAACTTTACCTAAACAAAATTAAATAAATAAATTTGAAAATTTAATTTTAATATGAAAATACTTTTGGGAGTTTCAGTTTTATCAGCTACAATTTTCTCCTTCTTTGGTAATGGAGATTTGTCCTTATTCCCATTCTGATCTATTACAACTGGAGGTGATTTCTCCTTCTTGGGCTTCTTCTCAGGTGTTGCCTTCTTGGCAGCAGCTGGAGACTTCTTCACTGGTGGAAGTTTGACAATCACTCTCTTCTGAACCTCCTCCTCTTCCTCAGAACTGGCTTCACTGCTGCTTGAAGCCATTTTATGCTTCCTAAAAAACCAAAATTTGATAAATAATTTAACTTTAAGATGCCAAAATTTAAACTGATTATTACTTGCTGGCACTCTTGGCACGAGAGGGAGACACTTCTTCCTCATCACTGGCTTCACTGCTGCTTGAAGCCAATTTGTGCTTCCTAAACCTCAAAATTCAATTAATAATTTAAACATTTAAACATTTAAATTTACAATTACTTGCTGGCACTCTTGGCCTGAGAGGGAGACACTTCTTCCTCATCACTGTCAATGATCTGGGCCCTCTTTTTGGGGGCTCTCTTGATCGGTGAGTCTTCCACCTCTTTCACGATGGATTTCTTCTTTGGCAATTCCTCCTTCTTCACCTTCTTAGGAGCAGCCTTTTTAATTGGTGATTCTTCCTCTTCCTTCTTCACACTCTGTTTCTTCTTGGGAACAGTCTTCTTCACTGGCGATTCCTCCACGATGGTTGCATCATCCTTCTTTCCCGAGATTTTGACAGGTGAAACATTTTCAACAGTCTTCTTGGTCCTGAAAAAGAGTAAAATTGGTTTGGGATGACTATTATGGCTGACTAGAGGCTTTAATGGCAGTAATTGGGGTAGAAATGCCTTGGATCTCATGAAATGCCTCAGCAGCATCCTTTTATCACATTTGGCGGGAAAAAAGGGGACTCACAACGGAAGGACGCTCTTCTTTTCGCCACTTTCGGGGGTTTTAGAAGCGTTGGAATCGGGGGAAGCCACCACTTTGGGCTTGGAGAAGAAAGCTCTGTAAATTTTGAATAATTTTAGTAAGATAAATAATTATTTAATCGAGTATTTGACGTACGTAATCGGTCGCTGCTGAGACATCGCACTGGCAGACTCTTTTTTCGCCATTGTTATTTAAACGTGCGACGATGCCACATTTATTTAATAAGCGTTATATAAGAATATTGAATATTCGATTTTTTTTGTTTTACTTTTCAAATCTCCTTTTCTCTCAAAAAAAATTTATTTGATTTATATTTCGTCTGATTGCGATTTATTTAAGTTTTTGATTGAAAGTTGATGCGTTAATTGTTATTGCATAAAAAGCGTTTTGGACTCGATTCAAATTTCAAATGCAAAGACACACTCTAAAAGAGTAACAAATCACTATTTAATCACCTTATGAGTGTCACCAGGGGGCGTAGCTCAGTGGGAGAGCATCCAACTGTAATTTCGGAGGTCGCTGGTTCAAATCCGGTTGTCCCCTTCCATTTCAAATATTTCATTTCAGGCAGAAATGGATGTTTGAAAGTTTTATTTTGATTTTTACAAAAATATTTGATGATTGATGACGTCTAGTTAATTTCACAGATCTAATAGCTTGTTCTACAACTCCATTAAAATTTAAAAATTTTGATTAAAATAGGGAGGTTATCATTCACGGGGAATAATTAAGTCAAATAAATTTAACTTGCGAATTTTGATTGCAAGTTGATCAAAAAACTTAAATGCCGTCTTTTTTTTGGCTTTTCCGATCAAAAAAAAATTGATCTGGAAAAACTAGTTTTAGATTTTCCAGAGATTTTCACATATTGGCTTAATCGATACATTATTTATCAATCGATTTCCAATATTTCGTCTGCTTTACTCTTTTTTTTACTCTTTTTTTTTTAAACTAAAAAAAATTATAATATGACAATAACAAATTATTTTAACATATTTTAATTATAAATAATATAAATGCGGATAAATCCAAGGCCTATTTAGGTAGCATTTAAAATTTATTCTTTTATATATGTATAATGTAATATTTTTATCTAGGCCGTTTCATTAAAAAAAATTATTTGGAGATGACAAAATTAGCTCTTATTTTAACAAGTCCTTTACAGTATATATAATAGTACTCTAATGGATGCATGTTAAAAGAAATATTTTAATATGTTTCGCCCAAAATTAACGTGAAGAAACCATCCAGTCACGGCGGACGGGCGGAGCAAATCCAGTGCTGATTACTCATATTTTAGTTGATATACCGTCAAATCGGGCAGCCTATAGTATATAGGCAGTAGGCATTTATAGAGTTCCAGGTAGGGAGAAGAGAGTAAACCTGGGCTACATCTCAAGTACAGGTTGACGGGGTGAAGAGAGACCAAGCCCGCGATTGTCTGTAGAGCCCGGCTGGTTGAAGTCTACACAGTAGTACTCTACAGATGACTTTGAAAGGTAAACGGACCTTTTAGGGCCCCCAAAGGAGGTTTGATAGACCGGAGTCGGCGTATAAGTTCTAGGTTTCGAACGGACTTTTGATGGGAAAAATAGGATTGATAGTCCCAAACTGGTAACATTGGAGTAGGATAACCTGGTAACATCGGGTTATGATGGTATACGAGCTGTACTAGATAGCCATCAGGGGTCAACTTATGAACTATATGCAATTATTAAAAAAAATAATTACGGGGTTGGATAATATTTACTCATATTTATTTGATAAAGTAGAACAGTTTAATCATTAAAATATACGTGTTCCCTATAAGTAGGCCTAATTATATAATATATTATAGACCTTCATGGCTACATAGTACATATTGCCTTATTATAAAAAGAAAGTATCTATCTCAAGTTTTCTTTTTTGTTAGGAATTATTCCTACATATATTATAATACATATATTCGCTCCTCCCCTTATGCGACAGTTGTTTGGTTGTTTGACATTTCAAAAGTGTCTGCAGCTGCCGCATTTGCCTTGAATCTGATCTTTTGATCCACGCTTTTGATCTGTCTTTTTACCTCAGGTCAAGTTTTTCAGATCTCGATCAACGTATTTAATCGATTTTCAACACTCCGGGCAAAAATCAATGCTCCGAGTGATTTACTTTTTCAAATAAAATGGATCTCGATCAATTTTCGATCAACTTTCGATCAAACAACTGCTCGAAAACTGATCTCAAAAGCCAAAAAAAAAACGGCATTAATAAACATGAATAATCATATTTTGAATTGGATGAAACTAGGAAGTCAATTAAAATAATGTGCAATAATTGAAAATAATGTGCAATAATTGAATAACTATTTCTATATTTTATTTTATTTGCAATCAACTCCAAAGTATTGGTGGCAATACTAAGTAGTTGTACCTAGTTGTACCTAGTTACCTAGTTTTACCTAGTTTTTTTGGGGCTTAGTTTTACCTAGTTTTACTGTACCTATAGTTTCAAATTTTTTTATTGTACCTAGTTGTACTTTACCTAGTTATAAATTTTCATATTGTACCTAGTTGTATTTTACCTAGTTTTTTGGGTTCTACCTAGTTTCAACTAGGTAGAACTTTTACGAAAATGTTCTTCAAAATTAAGAGTAAATAGCAGCTAAAACCTTTTATTTCTTCAATATTTAACACTTTTCTTATGTTTTTTGCTAAATCTAATTAATTTGACAGCTGAAATAATTAATTTGACTTCTTATACGAACAATCTAACCATTTTTGAAACTAGGCAACTTAACTAAAACCAGGTAGTTTAGTATTACCTAGATCTTTGAAAAACTAGGTAAATTAGTTGTACTTTACCTAGTTTTAAAAATAACTAGGTAAATTAGTAATATTTTACCTAGTTTCAAATTTAAACTAGGTAATTTAGTTGTACTTTACCTAGTTTTAAAATTAACTAGGTAAATTAGTTGTACTTTACCTAGTTACAAAATAAACTAGGTTGACACCAATACTCCAAAGTAGTGGGTGATGGAAGAATAAAAAACATATAAAGTATCTTTAGCTAACAGTTTATGCAAATGTTTATGCGGTGAAACTGATTAGCCGAGCTAAGGCCTATCAAAATTTTTCATTTATTTATTGTGTGTATTGATTGATTGCATAAAATATGCGTGCAATTGTAAATAATATTTTTTAACAGCTTAAAAAAATCTATCATAGAAAAATCTATATCTTTTCAAATTTTAGAGGAAATCAACTGAAAGTTTTTGAAAATAGTTTAAAATTATGATAAAATAAAAACTCATTTTCCATAATTTCAGTATCTTGTGATTCAATTGGAAAAATACATCATAAACCATAAAAATTTGTACGTTTTTCCTCGTGCAAATAATTTGCTCTAAGAATTATATTTGAAACCATCTGGCACCGCTGTTCGGTGCAGGTGTTTCGGCTACACGTCACTTCTTTCTCAAAAAACTTGTTTTCCGATTGTGTCACAAGTTTTTCTTCTTCTCTGCAAAAAGTAAATTCAATTTTCAATTAATAGTTATCTATTATCATACAAGTATCAAATCAATTGGTTAAAGATGGCGGAGCCCGTAGCTGAAGTAATTCAAGAAAACATAACAGCTGCCAATAATGCTTCGGCTCGAGTGCCGAGTACTCCCGAGGGTATGGCCATCGCATATGGAAGCTTGGTGCTCATGGCACTCTTCCCAATTGTCATTGGCGCCTTCCGTTCAGTCAGTCATCACAAAGAACAAAAAGTAAATTTTATTCTTAAAATTTGCACGATTTCAGACCTTTTAATGAAAAATCTCATATTTTCAAGGAATCGGGAGAGAAGCCTGACACGATGACACAGAAGGATGCCGCCATGTTCCCGATCATTGCCAGTGCAGCCCTATTTGGGCTCTACATCTTCTTCCAGGTGTGATAATTCAATCAAAATTGTTAGAAATTAAATAAACTCTTCAAATTCTATTAAAATAGGTTTTCTCCAAAGAATACATCAATCTCCTCCTCACTGGCTACTTTTTCTTTCTGGGCATCCTCGCTCTTACCCACCTGTTGAGCCCCGTGGCCACCAGGCTCATGCCAGCCTCTGTCCCGAAGATCCCTTTCCACCTCCGATTCACCAAGGGCAAGGCCCCACAGCTGGAGGACCTGTTGAATTACGAATTTACCTCTCACGATTTGGTCACCATGGCTTTTTGCACTGCCATCGGCGTTTGGTACCTCCTCAAAAAGGTGATTATTTAAGTTTTAAATTTATAAATATTTTGTTTAAATTTATTTATATAAAACAACAGCACTGGATCGCTAATAATCTGCTCGGATTCGCTTTCGCCGTGAACGGCATTGAGCTGCTTCATTTGAATAATGTTGTGACTGGCTGCATCCTCCTCGGAGGCCTCTTCTTCTACGATATCTTCTGGGTTTTCGGCACCAATGTCATGGTCACCGTCGCTAAATCATTCGAAGCTCCTATCAAACGTAATTTTTATTAAAATTTATAAAGTGTGTTTAGGGATATCACTGCAATTTTTAAATTTTTTAAATAAATTTCTTAATAAAGTACCTATTTTTAAAAATTATTCATTTAATTACGAATTAATCATCAGACATTTCTTTGAATTTTAAAAGAAAATGTTTAAAGTGTGTTTAGGGATATGACTAAATATTTCTTAAATTTCCATTTTCCACAAATATTATTTATTTAAAAACTAATTATATTTAAAATAATTTAAATTGTAATAATGTGTTTAGGGGCGTGACTAAATTTTTCTAATCTTAAATGATTTATTTTTAAGTTGATTTCTTTGGATTTTTTTAAATTAATAATTATTTAATTTATTTATTTCAGTGGTTTTCCCTCAAGATCTTTTGGAGAAAGGTTTGGATGCCAACAATTTCGCCATGCTCGGTCTGGGTGACATCGTGATCCCTGGCATCTTCATCGCCCTTCTGCTCCGCTTCGACAACAGCCTCAAGAGGAAGACCAATTTTTATTTCAACGTGACTTTTGCCGCTTATTTCGCCGGACTGATGGCCACCATCTTGGTGATGCACATCTACCGTCATGCCCAGCCGGCTCTCCTCTATTTAGTCCCGGCCTGTCTCGGCGTTCCACTCTTTTTGGCCCTCGTCAGGGGCGACATCAAAACCATGTTCAAGTAATTTATAATTTTATAAATTAATTTAAATTTAAATTTTGATTCATTTTGATTTAAGTTAATTTTTTTTTTAATTTAGAAATTAAAAAAAAATTATTTGATTTAATTTAAATTTCAACTTAAATTAATTTTGATATAATTTAAATTTTAAAATTTCTTTGGAATGAAATAAATTAAAAATTTCTAAATAAATTATTTTTAAATTTAATTAAATTAAATTTTCTTTATTAAAATTTTCTTAATTTTATTTCTATAATTTCAGGTATGAAGATCACCCGGCCGAAGCTTTCGCCGACAAGAAGGAAGAAGTGAAGAAAGACAAGTGAAGAATTCAATTTTAAATGGCTTCCATTACAAATTCAGACAGCACATCTTTTTCCCCTTTTCTGATCACCCTTTACACAGAGTTATTATGATTTTTTTTTTTCTAAAATGGCGGTTTTTTCTTTTTCTTGAGTGTTGTGATGTAATTGATGTGACATATATATGAGGAATGTAATGTCATCAGAGGAGTGCATCTCAGATGTATTATTATGAACATACATGACGTCAATTATGTTTAGTGTCTCAATTTACTCGCCGCTTCTCTTTAAATGGGTTTCAGCAACTTTATTTACCAACAAGTGTCTCCCATTTAAAGGGCCTTCAGTTTGCCGAACCCTTGTTTCACCTAGCGGACAAATTTAGTACTTCAATTTCCCGCTTCCCCTTTAAATGGGTTTCGGCAACTTTGTTGTCACAGGTGTCTTGCCCATCTCTTATGGCTATTTAAAGGGCTGCTATTTGCCGAACCCTTTTCCCTAGCGGACGATGCTGTAACTAGACACTTTTTTCGTTTCGAGTTCGCTCGACGTTCTCTGCAGGTTCCACAACTCTCACGTTTTAAAAAAAGAGAATATTACTGAAATTACTCGATTATAATTTAATGGCGACTTTGAAACAAAACAATTCTTCATCTTCCAAAAAGAGGGTTGTACCCCAGATGTGCCCAAATCAAAAGTTTCCTTCCAAGTTGTGGAACCTGCTGGGAGAATGTACTGATGGGGCAATCAGGTAGACACACTTTTTCAACTCCATTCTTTCTCATGCTAAATTTTATTATCTATAATCAGTTGGTCTGAAGATGGGGCCAAGATCCACATCCACAAGGAGGAATTCCTCACCAGCCCGATCGTGCAGAAGTACTTTGTGGCCAAACTCAGGAGCTTCAGTAAAATAAAATTTATATAAATTCAATTTTTAAAATGTGATTGAAAACTTTTGTATTCCCAGTTCGGCAGCTGAATATGTATGGCTTCAAGAAGATCTCTGCCTTCCACCACCCGGAGGAGTACCACACGCTGGGATCCACCAAGTGCTCGTGCAGCCACAACCTCCCGTACATGGTGTACCAGAGGGCTGGCTTCCACCGTGGCATGAACCCGGCCCAGCTCTCCGGCATTTCACGCAGGACCAAGGTGGCTTCAGGCCAGGAGAACATGGAGCAAGATTCAGATGTAAATTTGGAAAAAAAAATTAATTTGAAAAATTATTTAAAAAAATTAAATTTAAAATTTGAAAAAATTTAACTTTGAAAAATTTGAAAAAATTTAACTTTGAAAAATTTGAAAAAATTTAACTTTGAAAAATTTGAAAAAAAAAATATTAAGGAAAATTTGAAAAAAAATTAAATTGGAAAAATTTGAAGATAATTTTAATTAGAAAAATTAGAAAATAATTTTTTAATTATTTAAAAAGGATGGTGATGATGTTTCCCCTCACTCAAACATTGAGAAACTTGAGGGGAACTGGATGAGTGGTCATTCTGGAAATGCCCAGTACATGAACAGCCTGAAAGTTGCTGCTGCCCAGACTGAAAAGGTGCCCACCGAGAAGGAGGACAAAGTGGAGGCCATGGATCTCACTGAAGATGACGATGATCACAACTATTGCAGTGTCATGGATTTCAACTCTATGCAGATGTCAGCTGATACTCATGATGAATTCACTACAAATGGTAAATTCTTTTAAATAAAAAAAATCCCATTTTATTACTAAATTTAATTATTTATCGATTTTTTAAATTATTTGTTATATTTTAGTCAATAATTAATTTTAAAATTTAATTTTAATATTTACTAATTTTTATGAATTTATTTTAGAATTTTAAAAATTTGATTTAAAAAAAATTAAATCTTTTATTGACTAATTTATTTAATTTAAATTAGCAACTGGCGATTTTGTGGATTTCCAAGTGGTCGAGTCTCTCTACGATGTGGACGGTACCGAAGAGTTTCAAGTCGAGTTCATCTACGGAACCAACGAGCCCGGCAATATCAACTTGACCGGAAACAACATCAACAACAACAGCTTCTACTAGACACTTATCTTTTTTTTCTTTTTTTTAACCTTCCAAATATCTGTCCTTTTTACACATCTCCAGCAAAGTAGAGACGATTTACTTTAAATGCTGCCTTCTTTCTAGTGTCTTTCTACTGTCGAAGTGACAAGTCATGAATATTTTTATTTGCATTTTTTCAAATCTCCCGCTACGGACATTGTTTCTTTCTGCCATCAGATGGCGTATAATTTATATGTATTTAATTTTTCTGTGCCAAAAGTGAAGATTATATTTTATGTTTCCTTCTTTAAAATGCGTGACATTTTTTAACGAAATAATTTTAAAAATACACGCGAAAAATATTTCATAACCAAGTTATAAATTCTACCGCTAGATGCCGTTTGCGTCATCCGCCTTAGGGGCTTGAGTTATGCTGCTGGACACCCATCAAGTGAATGTCTCCCAATACAACACACAAAAAAGAGAAAACTTGTTGAAAAAAACCCTCAGTTTCCAAATTCTGCCGGAATTACTCCACTCCATCATCATCAGTTCTTACGCAATCATCAAAAATGGATTATTAGAAAAACTGTTTTAAAAGTGTAAAAATTTTGTGACCTACCCCCCACTGCTGCCTGTCATCCATTGTTGTGTTTTTCGGCTTGGGGTGTGTTCCCCTCGGCATTAATAAAATGGGCAACTGTTTTAGCTCGGATAGGCGGCCGGATCCTCGGGATGAGGCACCACCTATGAATGGAATACCCTTCGTGCTCAACACGACACCTGTCAACCCCGTCAGCACACCGAATCTGGGCCACATAGAGAATCCACCCTTTCCCGGTAACTTCCATAACGATTCACAAACGATTTCTGGTCATCAATGTTTTTTCTCCCCCCGAAGCAGGTCCGATGAGACCCAACGGGCCATCGCTGCCGGCACCGCCAGAGCAGATGGACGTGCAGGGCTCGGGGCAGGGTGCCAAGGTCTTCGTGGCACTGTACGACTACGATGCCAGGACTGACGAGGACCTGAGCTTCAAGAAGGGTGAGCATCTCGAGATCATCAACGACACCCAGGGCGACTGGTGGCTGGCACGGAGCAAGGCGACCAAACAGGAGGGCTACATCCCATCAAATTATGTGGCTAAATTGAAATCAATCGAAGCTGAGCCGTGAGTTTTTAATTTTTTAAATTTAATTTAATTATGTAGAGTGAAAGTTGTTGATTCAATTACCACAAAAACTTGAATTTGTGAAAGTTGATTAAAAAATTTTTTGGTTTCACGCAGGTGGTATTTTGGTAAAATCAAACGGATTGAAGCTGAGAAGAAACTTTTACTGCCTGATAATGAGCACGGTGCATTCCTCGTCCGAGATTCTGAAAGCAGAAG
The DNA here is from genome assembly GCA_030141595.1 of Chydorus sphaericus. Taxonomy (NCBI): domain Eukaryota; kingdom Metazoa; phylum Arthropoda; class Branchiopoda; order Diplostraca; family Chydoridae; genus Chydorus; species Chydorus sphaericus. The sequence continues at coordinate 10,834,365 of CM057927.1, read as the reverse complement.
AAATGATTACTCTCTTTCTGGTAATTATTTTTTAAGTATTTTAAAAATTTTATTTTAAATTTTAGGAATTTAATTTTAATTTAATTAAGTTAATTCGAAAATTAGAAACTTAATTTTATTTAAAATTTGGTTATATTTAAAAAAATTAATTAGATAAAAATGAATTTAATTAATTTGAATTTTAAAAAAATTATTAAAAACTTTACCAATTTTTAATTGATTTTAAATTATTCTAAAATTAATTTTAATTGAATAAAAATTAAATGAACTAATTTTAATTTAAAAAAAATTGCCAATTTAATGAAAAAAAAGTAAGAAATTCAATATTAAAATTTGTTGGATAAATGCCAAGGGCGTTTTTTTGTGTATATGGCGATCCAGTTCTACCAGTTTATCTAATTTTCTTTTTAACGGTGTCGCAATCAAGTGAAAACTTTTAGAGAGAAAGTTTGATTCGAGTGACCAGTTTCTTACTTTATTTGATCCGTGTCACGGCCGACCAAATTTGTCAAGTAGACACACTCGGACTTGCTTTGCGTGTGACCTAGAATTTAGAAATTGGAGAGAGAAATTTCTCACGCTTTTTTGACTTAAGGAATTTTATTTCTTCAATAGAAATCAATCTTAATTTTTGCGAGGAATCCCGCTATTTATGTTGGAATACCACACATTGTGGGAAATGATAAATAATGGCCGATTGTTTACTTCTTTTTTTTGGGCACACATCCTGGAATTCCTAGTTCCTTGAACGGCTTTTATAAACATTTCTTTTTTTAAGAACAGGCTTTGGAAAAAAAATTTCTTTTTAAAAATTACGAAGTTTGAATTAATTTTTATTTTATTTTTTACAAATTTGAAATAAAAATAATTTTAAAAATTAAAAATCTTTGAAAAAAAATTAATGCGGAATTAAATAAGATTTATTAAAATATATTTTTTTAAATTAATTCATTTTTTTTAAAATTATAGTTCGAGATGGAGATACAGTTAAGCACTACCGGATTAGGCAACTGGATGAGGGCGGATTTTTCATATCAAGACGGACCACTTTTAGGACGCTCCAAGAGCTGGTGGAGCACTACAGCGCCGATGCGGACGGCCTCTGCGTCAATTTACGCAAACCTTGCATTCAGGTTTTTATTTTTATAAATTTTTAAAAAAATTACTTGTATTAATTTTATTTGAAAAATAGATTGAGAAACCTGTGACGGCTGGCATGTCATACAACACTCGAGACCAATGGGAAATTGACCGTACGTCCCTCAAATTCGTTCGTAAATTGGGTCACGGACAGTTTGGCGAAGTTTGGGAAGGATTGTGGAACAATACCACCCCAGTCGCCATCAAAACGCTCAAACCTGGTATATTCTCATTTTTAATTACATTTAATTTCTAAAAATTTCACGATTGCATTTTTCTCAAATTTTAAAAATTGAGTTTAATTAAGGAATATATTTGTTCAATTATTTATTTATTTTTAATTCAATTTAAAATTATTAAAATTTAATAAGTAATAATTTTTGGATTTTTTTTTTTAATGAAATAATAATTTCTCAAAATTTGAATTATCTCTACTTTTTAATTCAGAAAATTTAATTTTTAAAACTTAAAAATTTAATTTTTAAAACTTAAAAATTTAATTTTTAAAACTTAAAAATTTAATTTTTAAAACTTAAAAATTTAATTTTTAAAACTTAAAAATTAAATTGAACTTTTTTTTGAAATTTTTAAAGGTACTATGGACCCGAAGGATTTTCTTGCCGAGGCTCAGATAATGAAGAAACTGAGGCATTCTAAACTAATCCAGCTGTACGCCGTCTGCACCGCAGAGGAGCCCATCTACATCATCACAGAGTTGATGAAGAACGGCTCCCTACTCGAATTTCTCCAAGGAAAAGGAAGGAACCTCAAGCTGCCCCAACTCATCGACATGTCCGCTCAAATCGCTTCCGGAATGGCCTATTTAGAATCCCAGAATTACATCCATCGCGATCTGGCGGCCAGAAATGTCCTCGTCGGAGAGAATAATATCGTCAAAATCGCCGATTTCGGGTTGGCGAGAATCATTAAAGAGGACGAGTACGAGGCACGAGTAGGAGCAAGATTCCCCATCAAATGGACGGCACCGGAAGCGGCGAATTATTCTAAATTTTCAATCAAATCGGATGTGTGGTCCTTTGGCATCCTGCTGACGGAATTGATCACTTATGGACGCATTCCTTATCCTGGTAAGATATTTCAAATAAATTGAAAGTGTGTTTAGGAAATGAATTGAAAAGTGTGTTTAGGGATTGAATGTATAAGTGTGTTTAGGGAATGATTGAAAAAATGTGTTTGGGGATTGATCGTATTAGTATGTTTAGGGAATGAATTGAAAAGTGTGTTTAGGGATTGATTGGAAGAGTGTGTTTAGGGATTGATCGAAAAGTATGTTTAGGGATCGAATGGAATAGTGTGTTTAGGGAGTGACTAACTAAAAGTGAAGAATTGTCTTAAAAGTCATTTAACCGGTAGGGGTGAACGAGTTCGCCGGGGTCCAAACCACTTTCACTGGGCGTGCCAAGTAATTGGCGACCGGTCATGGGGCAAACTAGTTTTCCCCCTTTAATAGTTGTGCGACTTTTGCTATTAATGCGTCGTTCGATATGTTATTGCCTGGGCCTCGAGTTTAATAGGTCGTAGAGGTAAATTGACGGACAGGTCGGAGTAGTAGAGCGAACAAAATGAGGGAGAAAAAAGTGTCGGGGTCAACAGGGTCTCGGCCCGTACGACGTCGGGTCGACCGCACTCGGTGACTCGGGTACGAACATGTAAGATGACACACACTAAACACCCTTTATAGGGGAAGCAATCGAATCTGCTTAAGAATCAATAGTTAAAAATCAGTAATCGATACTTAACGTTTGCAAGTCAACTTTGAACAATTGTGGGCTATATATGTAAGCTGATTAGAGTAAGAGTATATGAACGATCCTGATGGTACACCCACGGCCGGTGGTGCGACTCACACTAGTTGTGTGTGAATGGGGCTTTCAGTTAGGATTTGAGATCTTGATAGCCTCAGAAGCACAGCCTATCGGTGATGGGCGAACGAGTCCCAATAGTTTGACTACGATTCCTAACAGCATGAATCGTTGGGATGAGAGATCTAACACGTGACCGGCCAAGGCCCAATCACTCTACATGAGTGTGCATCTTGGTAAGCGATGATCTCTTCAAAGGTCAAAAACAGCTCAACTTAAAAGAAAATTACATAAAGACTTGTCGCAGTATCAGATGATGGATCGTATTCTATTTTTTTTTTATTATTATTTTTTTTTTTAGGTTATTATAAGGGGCAAGAGAACATTTATTAATGAAGACTATCTCTTCCTTAATTATAATAGCGAATTAACGATATGAAATATGGAATTGGAAATTCAATCTTAATTTTTATTTATTAATTTCTACAGGTATGACGAATGCTGAGGTGCTGCACCAAGTGGAGCACGGGTACCGCATGCCGTCGCCGCCCAACTGCCCGCCCGCCCTCTACGAGATTATGCTTGAGACGTGGCATAAGGACCCCATGAAGCGGCCCACTTTCGAGACACTCCAATGGAAGCTGGAAGACTTTTTCACTATCGAAGGATCGGAATATAAAGAAGCAGCTGTCGCCTACTGATTGAAATTCCGAGAAAATGAGAAATTAAAATCACTTCTTTTTTCAATTTTGTTGGAATATTTTTAAAAAATTAAATAATAAAAGAAGGTTGATCCTTACCAATTTTTTTTTTGAGGTGCGATCTGTGTCTGTGTATAACTTCTTTCCTGCCTGTTCTTCATTATTTAGTGTCCCGATTTTTTCAAATGTCTGGTCCATCAACATATTATGTAACAGTACTATTACTCAATTTTTTTTTCTCTCTTTCCTGATCGTCTATTATTATTGTATTTGGGACATTTTTCTTTGTGTGAGTTGCTAAAAAATTACTTGTTTTTGATGACTTGATGATGAAAAACAAAAACCACAATCCTCTTTCTTCCTATACTATGTAATAGAATGCAACGGATCATATCTAGATTTTGACAATACAGCACTCCTCTCTTTTTTAAATTAATTAATTGCGAGTCCAGTTGATTACAGCTGTTGAGCAGTAGGATCCTCAATAAATGGAAGCTAATTATTCTTTGGTGACAGTGAACTAATACCAGGACCAATTTAAAGTGGATCTGTAAAAAATATTCAAAATTTTTTGGTTTTATGTTTACAAATAGTAGTATTGAGATTCATAAAGGTGTGAGACGAACGAAAGCAGATTGCACTGTAAATCCTATCGCAACTAGCTCTCTTTTCCTTATGAATATCTAAAAGATTTAATTGATAATTTATTTGTCGAGATCTTCCTCAGTTTCTCCTCTTTCATAATATTTCTTAAGGGTCCTTATCAGTCACCCGTTTCAATATTGAAAAATTATGTCTGTTGACATGCCAGCATTGATGATTATGAATCTTCTTCACGAATTCGATATTCAAGCGAGCTCTGATGACGACCTCTGAGCGACCATTTAAAGCACGGGAACTTGATTGATTTGGTTCAATTCTTATTGATTGGAAATGGAACGAGCGTGCGTCAACTTAATAATAAAGCTCCGAATACTGTTAACGTAATGAGGCATAACGTTCAGATGGACATTAAATCAAAACGGAATAATGGGTTTCGTGCAGCACCGATGCGGTTCGCGATGAGCGCTTATGCGGTTCCATCCTGCATGGATTGCAGGTGAACTGTTAACAGCGTTGAGTACGTCTACTTGCTAGAATCCTTTGTATATTAGATGTTACAAAATGATTTATATAGGACGATAGCGCGCTTTTATTCATTTTAATGCGACTCTCTCTCGATCTTCTTCCGACTGGGTTCTGTTTTTAAAATTCGTTATTTTCAGCTAGACAGTCAGACCGGAACCAGGCAGTATTGACATGGGACATCACAGCCTAATTAAGGAATAACTTATAATCTAATTTATTCTCAAACGAGAACCAGTATTTCCTTTTGAACCTGATTAGGATTGCATTTGCAGGGATAACTGAAATGGTTTTGTAATGAGCGCCTTCGGATGCGCTCAACAAAACCATGGGGTTGAGAAGTGCGCTCTTCTTTTACATTATGAGAGATCAAATGTTCCCTCCATGATCTCATGCTATTTTTTTTCACTTTTAGCATTCATTTGTGCCTATTAACTCAGTAAATTTTCATGTATACTATTCACATGAGTTATAAAACCGGCTCACGGTGCAACGGTAGCAACGACTGCATTCATGTTTGGCATACTTGTCAGTTGTCACCTTTATTCTTACGGCAAAATTGCTGCTCTATTTGATGATTTAGCTTCCCTGAAAGTACAGGATTACAGCTTCGAGCTGCATCAGCACAAAGTGGAGGTAAAGTAATGAAGCAAGACTATAACAAGAACACAACACTGCATTGTGCTGATTTGTTTCTGAATTTAACAAGAATATCCGTTCTTTATTTTTCTTACTCCTTAACCTCGAGCTTTATAAAAACTTCCTACGTGTTTACAGAATTTCGGGTAATCCCTGCGTTTCACCACTGCGCCCTTCACGGGGGAAAATGCGACGCCCAAATTTCTGCTTTCGCAACAATTCTTGAAGAACAGGTTTTTCGAGTTTTAACTACAATACTTCTCGATTGGCTTTTTTTGCGTATAAAAGCTCTCCGTGTTTGCAGCATATTCACAAAAGTCTTTAATACCTACCACATCATTATCCTGAAAACAAAACAATTTGTAAGCAGCAGGTAACAAATTATATAAAAGCTATTATTACCTACAATATTGTTAGTAAAAAAACTCTTATTAATTTCAAAATATAAGCCTAGGTGAAATAATGGCCACTGTAAAATTCATGATGCTCGTTTTAATGCTGGTTATTCTCTGCTGTGCCGCAGCAGTCTCAGCGCAACGAAGATGCAGCACCGATAGAGATTGCCCGAATGGATCCTGGTGCATTTCAGGCGGAACTTGTGTAGCTCGGCCTGCTTCTTTTCCTGGCGGTGCCGTCGGTCGTTAGTCTCTAGCAGTGCGTTTATCCTTTGATTCCTCCATTTGATTGTTTTCCATGAGAATTACAAGCCATAGCTCTTTTATGGAATTAAATGGCTTCTTAATTTTATTCCATGTAATTGCATTTTTAAGTTTATTAATTGCTTTGCGTACAGCATTTTTTTAACTCAATAAACCTAGCGTACTCCGAATTGAGTGCTAATGTAGGCATTTAACATTCGTGGTTCGAGTAGTAAATAAAATTTATTATTCGAACTGGTCGTCATTACAATCAAAATCTTATTTCACAGATACATTACTTAATTTTTTTTAAATAAAAAAAAAATCTTAAACGAAAAAATATATATATTTCAATTTACTATTTTTATGTATAAATTAAAAAGAACGCACATATATATTATGTTCACAGCAGCTTATCAGACGCGGGAATCTTCATTATTACACCATTACTTATTTGATTTCACAGGGCTTGCTGCTTCCAATAGATTGGCTTGAGAGTGAGGAAACTATAAGCCCTGTTTATATACTTTTGATTAGATTTTTGAGGCGTTTCTGTTAAGATATCCGGTAGGGGTGGGTGAGTTCGCCGGGGTCCAAACCACTTTCGCTGGGCGTGCCAAGTAGTTGGCGACCGGTCATGAGGATTGAGGCAAACTAGTTTTTTCCCGTTAATAGTTGTCCGACTTTTGCTATCTGTGCGTCATTCGATAGGTAATTTCGACCTGGGCTTCGAATGAAAGAGGTCGCAGAGGTATATTGACGGACAGGTCTGAGTACTAGAGCGAACAAAATTGAGGGGAAAAGTTGTATCGGGGACAACAGGGTCTCGGCCGTATGACGTCGGGTCGGCCGCACTTAATGGTGGTTAAAATGTGACCTGATACACACTAAAACTTTATGTATTGGAGTCACTTGTAGACTCATTGGTCTTTTGATACAAAAAAAAAATACGTAAATTTTCTGTTGCAAACCAACTTATCCTGGCCAAATGGTACTTAAATAAGTTAGATGTCGTATACCCAAATGAACGTAGCCTCGAACGTAGCAAACCTCTCCAATCCACTCTTTACCTCTTTGATGAAGATAACTGACTTACCCAATTAGGACTAGGGGCAAGGGTCGGCTCCATTGAGTACCCATAATCTCACCCTAAAACTTTTGCTACTTTTTTTTTACATTTTGAACCATATTCAAGGGGTATATAAGGAGCAAGATAACATTTATTAAGTGAAGACTAGCTGGTCACATGGAAATGTATTCACTGACTATTAGTGAATGATCTTAGTGACAATTTGGCCTGTTAGAATGAGGTCGTTAACGAGCGGACCGTCTCCCTGCGGGGAATGGTACTAGTAACAACGGTTTAGATCCGGGTTTAATCAGGCTCGTCCCAGCAGTCTATTTCATTAAATTAGTTGCTATATATTCTTCTCTATCTCTTCCTTTATATTAGCGAATTAACGATATAAAATTTGGAATTTAAAATTAAATCTAATTTTTTTTTATTAATTTCTAAAGGTATGACGAATGCTGAAGTGCTGCACCAAGTGGAGCACGGGTACCGCATGCCGTCCCCGCCCAACTGCCCGCCCGCCCTCTACGAGATTATGCTTGAGACGTGGCACAAGGACCCCATGAAGCGGCCCACTTTCGAGACACTCCAATGGAGGCTGGAAGATTTTTTCACCATCGAAAGAAAAATGAATTTTAAGGCTTATTTGTATTCATGCAGAGCGGCAATTACAGGCAGTGTCTTGTCTAAGTTGTCTTTAAAATGTTAACAAACTAGCAGAACTAGTTTATTTTTAACTGTAAATAGCTTCATTTGGATCTTCCGTAACATTGGCCATTTAGGCAATATTCGTCCCAATTGCATCTCTCTTTCCCGAAATTTCTTTGCGCAGAGACTGCTGCTGCACAGCAGAGTATATTACCTGCTTACAAGTTTTTTTTTCAAAGTAGATGTGATAGATGTTTAGCTGTTGCAATTGGAGTGTGAATATATATAATATCACAAATGTGAAGGGTTTTATGCAAAATTTTATGGGAAAGTATTGTTGAAATGGAACTTTCTTACTTGAGAATAAACCGGATCTGTTAAGCATCACAGTAAATAAAGTAGGATAAATTTGAACGCCACTACTATTACCGATTATTGAAACAAATCAGCATCGTAATTGTGTGAAATATCCAGTTTTGAAACGCGGGGATTACCAAGAGTTGAATGAAAAAATAATATATTTATGTCACTATATAGTTTCAGTTTTACTTTCTACAAGAGTTATTATAAATGTAACTAAGAAATTTAGCCTAGCAACTAACATTCATCCAACGTCTCGGAAAAGTACCAGTGTGAATCTACCGTTCTAGCCTTATTTACCCCTCTGTAGATGTATCAAATCGAGTTTACGCGTCCTTCCTATTGACATTAATCATAATAAAACAATGGTGTTGATAGATATGTTTTAAGGTCATCATATATAACATAATATTAAACGAAAATGAAAGGTTCTTATGAAAGGATAAATATAAAAACTCGATTAGACGAGATTTTACGGCACACTTATACTTGAACCCCTTAAAGATGGTCTACGCATCGTGAGCCGTCATAAGCAGCAATCATCAGCATCATTAATCTTATCATGTACTTATTGGGGTCACTCCGATGGCGCCTTGCCTATTCTTCAGTTCAAAAGTGTCAACGCCGATGATGCTGGTGATGGCGATGGACGCTGAATGTCTATCGATATTAACCATCGTCATATCAACAGCAGGTTCATCATATTATTTTTAGAGCTTGGACTTCGGACAAAGTCTAGAAAGACTTATATAGGTATGCCTTAGAGCAACATGTGTATTGTATACGCATAGTGCTGTGTCAAGAATTTTGTTTCTCATGTTAAGTGAACCACATCTGCTTTGGACACATCATATTCTATTGTGTGGGTGTTAAGGTGTTATAGTAGTAATGTATAAGCCATTAGCGTATTTTTTTATATTAAATTTTTTTTTGATCTGTGTCAAAATTGGGGCCTAAATATAGATTGATTTAATTATTCTGTGACTCACCAAGTTCAGGGTTATATAACTTTCAGGTATGTATATATTAAGGAATGACCGAATGATAATTGAAAATAATTAGTTATAGAGCTGTAGTATTGGTGTTTTCAATTTTCAGATATATTTAAAAATGTCAATGTGGTAAAAAAATATTAGACTAGATCACTAGAATGTCTAAAATTATTGTCTGTAAGATACGTATTATTTACTCATTTTTTATGTTTCTTTTTTTTTGAAAAATTATATTTGGCCACTATTCAACTTTGCTGGTAATCTACCCGTATCCTTGAGAATCGATGCAAAAAATTTAAATTTTATAAAAGAAAAATGATGGATTAGGGACATAAAAATAGATGTCCATAGACTACGATTATTTTGTTTCTGGATGCCCATTTGAGCAACTCTAATTTTATATTTAAAAAAAAACGAGTAACCTATAGGTAAAAAATGGCGACTGTGAAATTCATGATGCTCGTATTAATTCTGGTTATCCTCTGCTGATAATAATGGAGTGAATTCACAGGCCTAACTGCTTCCAACAGATTGGTTATAAAAGAGTAAAGCAACTGCAACCTGTTTACATAGAATACTTGGGATGGGATCTTGCGTCAGTATTAAGTCATTATAAATTATATGTCATACAAAAATTACTTTATTTTATCGGAAATTATTGTTAGAATCAGTCTTAATATTCTTAGTTAACCAGCTAATCAAAATTTAAATTAATGTAAGAGCTTCTATAACATTAATGATAAGTAAAAAAGTACAGTTTAATTTATAACAATTGATTAATCTTTTTTTAAACTATTAGACAATTAAAATTTACTTCAATCGTCGTCTTATATAATGCAAGTTGTTGTATACTTAACGGCCATCACGGCTTCACCGCAGGAAAATAATGTTTGCGCAACAGATGGAGACTGTCCGATAGGTGCGTTTAGGAAGCCGGTCGGTACTTGTGTATTTGATCCAGCTGTCAAATTTTACGGTAGTTAAACCTATCAATTCATCGAGTGTATACAGCTCTAATAATATTAGCACTTCAACCTTTCTTATCGATAGAAACCAATTTTACTTAATCAAAGCGAGACCAACATGATTCTTCGTCCGCTGTAATACTCTGGTTTAAGATTGAAATCGGGACGAACCTCGCGCTAATTATATGAAGGAACCGCCAAAGTTTATGTTCATCGGGGGATTTGATTAGGTACAGTACCAATGCCCTCTTCATGAGGTCCAATAGTACATTACATAATGTTTCACCTGATTTGTTTTACAAAAATCTAAATTTATTAATAAGTCAATTAGTCAACCAAGCCATGACACATAATTTTTTTTTTTGCAACTGTTTTTTAATTTTATTTCATCATTCATTTTAATTTGTCATTCGTTGTATGATATGCTTTGGTTTGCTTAAATAATAATAAAACTGTTTTTTTTTTTATAACATGCTATGCCATCGTCAACCATTATTCCATCAAAACAAATCACCAAAATTAACACAATAATTTGAGAAAATGCCAATAACTGCATTATGCTGCTGTATAATAATTTATAAAAAATGAAATAATTACAAGTCAGTCGTTCCTACTACTTCTATGAAAAAACACGGTGACTTCGAGAACAGGTACAGCGACGCGGACAATTATCATTACGGCTGCAGCGGCGTCTAATGATGCTTGCAGATTCAGAGTTTTCCATGCTGTCGGGTGCAGCCTGCAAGCCTAACTGACGAGCTTCGTGGAGATGGTTTTCATCTGCAGGACTGCAGACTGCCAGTCTTTGGCCAAAACCGACGAGAATACAGCAGCAATGAGGAAAATGTGACAAATTTAAGTATCGTCATAAAATTATTGAATTAAAGGTCTATATTAAAGCATTTTTTTTACAAATTATTAAGTATTATTATTATTTAGACACATCATATTCTACAATGCAGGTGTTAATGTGTTATAGTAGTATTGTATACGCCGTAAGTGTTATTTTAAAAGATATGATAAATATTCATTTCTAAGTAATAAGGTGAAAAAATGACGACCAGAAAATTGACTTACACTTCAGTTTTTATGCTCGTCTTGTTCCTGGTTATCGTCTGCTGTACAGCAGCGGCATCGGTGCAGTAATTTTACTGGAACGACCGAGAGTGTCCTATGCGCTCTTGGTGCACTGCAGGCGGCGTTCTATTCGTGTAGAAAATTGATGTCATCGAAAGAATAAAGCGTATTACAATATAAAGGAATGAAAATTGAAAAATTAGCAAGTTATTAAGAATTCATAAGCACACCCATCAATAATTAGTAGAGAATGACAACCTAATATATTGAAAAAGATTAGATCGTGTAGACTGTACCACCATTTGTAATGAGCCGTGATAAGGACTTCATCTTCCTTCTACACAACCAGCAAGCAGCGATGACGAGGAATTTCTGAGAGTTACTGATCATATGAAGTGAGTGTATGTCTGATTCTCTCTCTTTACTGTGAGTCTTTTACGCTATATCAATGATCTGCGGTGCGAAGGGAGTCAATAGAGTTCTCTATCTAAAAAAAATAATAATAAGAAACCTAAGTTGAGAGACGTCCTTGAATGCCTGTCTGATGATCCGATTTAAATATGCAGGATCAATGCGTTAAACAATATGGCTGATGAAAAAACTGAATTTGGTAACGTATCTAAAACATAAAGTGAATTCCAGATCCTATATCAGATTGGTTCGCGCTATTTGGGAAAACCGAATGTTGAGAGCAACTCAAGCAATTTTTTTTAGCTCTTACGGTATATCTGACAACCGGCAAAGTAAGACTCAAATATAAAACTTGGATCACTTTACTGGAGAGCTCAGAGCTGTTCACTTAAGATTTACCATATCACTCTCTTTATGCCTTAAAACCAGTTTGACTGCTTGCTGTATTCCATGGGGTGAGTACTTCACTCATCAATATGCGAATAAATAAAGGTATAATCTTTTTTTACATTGCTATTAAATAAGATAGTAAAGCAAAGCTTTTCAGCTCGCCTTCTTGATAAAGTAATCCAGCGTAACTGTATTATACACATAATGACTTCCAGGTTTTTTTTTCAAATAAATAATTGCAAATAAGGTTAAAGTTTGTTGCTGGCAGTTCAGAAAAGAAAAACAGTCCCTACATAGAAATGGTGTATTTGTATTTTTATCAGTTTTCGGAAACAAACAGAAACGATCAAGAAAAAAAAAGTCCCTACGCAGAAAAGGTGTATCTGTATTTTTATCAGTTTTCGGGAAAAAACAGAAACGGTCAAGGGAAAAATAGTCCCTACGCAGAAAAGGGGTTTTTGTATTTTGATCAGTTTTTGGGAACAAACAGAAACGGTCAAGGAGAAAACAGCCCCTATGCAGGAAAGGTGTACTTGTATTTTTATCGGTTTTTGGGAACAAACAGAAACGATCAAGAAAAAAAAATAGTCCCTACGCAGAAAAGGGGTTTTTGTATTTTTATCAGTTTTTGGGAACAAACAGAAACGGTAAAGGAAAAAACAGTTCCAATGCAGAAATGTGTATTTGTATTTTTATCGGTTTTTTGGGAACAAACAGAAACGGTCAAGAAAAAGATAGTCCCTACGCAGAAAAGAGGTTTTTATATTATTATCAGTTTTTGGAAACAAACAGAAACGGTTAAGGAAAAAACAGCCCCTACGAAAAATGTGTATCTGTATTTTTATCAGTTTTCGGGAATAAACAGAAACGGTCTGAGAAAAAAAACAGTCCCTATGCAGGAAAGGTGTATCACAGTATCTGTATTTTTATCAGTTTTCGGGAACAAACAGAAACGGTCAAGGAAAAACAGTCCCTAGGCAGAAATTTTTATTCACGCTTATGCACGACTTATTAGCTCCGCCTACGCTACGTTTTTTTCGCTTCGCTCAAAAAACTCCGCTGGCTCGCAATTATAATCGAACCCAAAATTAATCTGATAAGTTTTCTGGTTTTAAGAAATTTTCAAAAAAATAAAATATTTAGCTAGCTGTATTGTTACGTGTTTTACATCACCGATTTACACTTCACATTCAAATAATTTACTGCAGCTGAAAGAACTGTTCAAAGCTGTGGAGCCATCTGCATCACCTAGCTAAAAATGTTCAACTTGTTTATCAGACAATAATTCTTTTATCCGAGGGAAATGTCGTGGGCAGATTTGGATAGTGGATACAGTAATTCGTTTTTGGATACACACCGTATTCCTTTATCTACATAACCATCGTTGACATTTTTTTTTAATTCAGTAGGCATAGTATCGTCTTTATTTTATATTTATTAAAATTTAATAGCCAGTTACATGCTTGAACGAATTAAAGGTTTGAATTGCCCTGTCAAATGGCCTCAAGAACCGCCGCGCCAATCCTTGCCCTCCGATGAGCCCTCTCTGTGAGTCTGAAACGAGGAGGCTGACACCATCACATTCACTTCGTCCGCCATCAAATCACCTGATACGAAAAAAAAATAAATTAAAACTCAATTACTCTTGTAAATCGAGAAAACAAATTAATTCACCTGCAGCAGTGGCGATCAAAGAATTGTTTCACAAGCTGCTACTTCTAGATAGCCTATAACCTCATAATCGACATCTAGCAGGTGATGGTGCTGCGGATTACGGTGGATAACAGAGCTCAGAAGATCTCCAACACCGCATGAACCTACTTTATAGCTGGGACTCGGGGAGCTCATTCATTCGGGGTTGATGGTATTCTCGCTCTCTTATGGCGAAGACAGCCACACGGTAGAGTTTCTTGCCTTCTTCCCTCAACTTATAAACCTAATCTGGATTTCATTATAATACATGGAAAGCAAGCTTTGATACATACCCGTACAAGAAATTATATAGGCTTTTGGGGAAAATGCTTAATTGCAACTAGTAAGGAACTATCTTTAATTTTAGCGCTTGCCAGGGGTTTCAAGCCTGGGTTTCTCGGTTTGCTACAAGCGCTTTGGGACAACTAAGATTAAAGCTATATTCTAGATCACTAACGTTTAACCCTAACTTAACCCAATCAGTGGGGAACTAAACCCCTTACGACACCTATGATTGGATAGAGTGGTTACTAGGAACAGCAATTACATCTGCCACTCTTTCCAGTCACGGACTTGATTCTACTGAAGGACTCACACTGAATAATCTTAGCGTGCCTTCCTCCCTCAACTTATGAACCTAATCTGGATTTCATTATAATACATGGGAAGCAAGCTTTCCTATATACCCGTAAAAAAATGATGTAGGCTTTTGGGGAAAATGCTTAATTGCAACTAGTAAGGAACTATGTTTTATTTTTAGCGCTTGCCAGGGGTTTCAAGCCTGGGTTTCTTGGTTTGCTACAAGCGCTTTGGGACAACTAAGATTAAAACTATATACTAGATCACTAACGTTTGCCCTAACTTAACCCAATCAGCGGGGAACTAAACCCCTTACGATACCTATGATGGGATAGAGTGGTTACTAGGAACAGCAGTTACATCTGCCACTCTTTAAATCACGGACTTGATTCTACTGAAGGATTCACACTGTATAATCTTAGCGTGCCTTCTTCCCTCAATTTATGAACCTAATCTGGGTTTCATTATGATATATGGGAAGCAAGCTTTCATATATAGACTTTTGAGAAAAATGCTAAATTGCAAAGCGAAAGAGGTTTGATCTGCTCTTACATTAATGGAATATGGGTCGTTGCTCTCACATTTTATCAAATGATTGAATGTGGTTAACTCAAGAAAACACGGAATCTATTCTTTTCGCCCCCATACTCATTATTTTCTTTTCGGTTTTCTTCATGTAAACTGGTCAGCTGAAAATGTTGAATTGCAAATCAAAAAGGGTTTTGATTCTCGAAGTTTCTCTATAATGATTACACATGGGCAACCCGAGTTAGTACGGGCAACGATATTTTTCTCCCCACAGTCCTACTTCTGCCTATTTCGTATTATGATTTTAATGGTTCATTCCGCATATTTTCTTACTTCTTATACTCACTTCTTTACTGACAGGCTTTGCCGGTTAGCTGTATCAAATTAGGTATAACGGAAAACGTTAAACGGATGACTTTTGGTCATACCTTATTCAAAGTGTACATTATTTCTGAAGACCAACTTGAACAAACTTTTATGTGGCAATGAAATTCACTTTAAAATGTAGAGTAATTTTAGATTTGTATTTTTTTTTTCTACGTATTGTTAATCAAGAAGATTCTTTTTCTTGAACTTGAATTGTTCTCACTTGCGTTCTTTTGATTCTGATCCTCATCGCGATTTTGCGTGCCATCCGCAATAAGAAGTGATTCCTACCCTGAGTATATGACTGTCAATGAGTTTTTTTCGGAAAATATCCTGACGTGATTCTCCCTCAGCAAATCTAAGTGCGTTCTTGGATTCGATGAGGGGAGAGTGCGTCAGGTTATCGACCATCAAAGCTTAAGTTGTTTTAATATTTGTTTTCTTCAGGAAAGAAACACGATTTCCGGCCGAAAGCGAGGCTCTTTTGCACTAAATATCGAAGAATCCGCATATGTACGAGTGCTTGTCCCGGGCTACTACTCTTTAAATTTACGAAATAAAGATCTAAAAAGGAATCCTTCTTCAACTGTCCCGTGGTATATATGAAGAAGGACTTTACCGAAGTCGGTTTTGGTTAGTTCCGTGCTGAAATCAACATTTTTTTTTGCGGTGACCAAGGTACGAGCAAATATCAGCTTCTACAGTACATTTTTAAAACTTGGTGCCGCGCTCGCAGTATACTTCCGGAAGGGTACGCTGGCTCTGTAGTTGGCCTTACAGCATACGTACGTTAGAAAGGATACCGAAACCAAACAGCTCGTCCCCCAGACGGATGCTTTGGTCCTATTGCTAAGGCTGGCATCATCTGTCAACTTAACGCTCGTAATCTGTTCTTGCTGTTGCCAATCCCAACGTTTCGTAGTAAGACAAGGATAAGATTATTATCGAGAATATCCAGCTTCCTCACACACTCATATCTAGGTACATGACTGTTTATATATTTATTTTTATTATCAGTATTTTTTTAATCTGAAATTTCTGGTTTCTTGAAATCCCCGGTCCTTATTATACAATCATTTTTAATTACTTTTAATGACTTGATTTTTTTCTTATTAGTGCACTCACTTTTTAAAAAGAATAAGATAATAAAAACACAAATTGATTTACATTTGTTTTCCTACTTGAAAAGAAATAATTAATATCATCCTCATCTGCTTAGTCTTCCTGAAACAAAATTCTTAATTTTAATAAACCAATTATACCCAGACAACAACGCAAATAAAGGTTTAACTTACGAGAGGGTCGAGCATGCTAAAGGGGTTTGTACGGTCCGCAGCACCGGCCGTTGCTCTATAAAATTCTTACTTAAACTTATTGTGGCCTTATCTCATTCCCAAATTAAGAAAAAAGGAGGTAATGGAATGACCAGCAAAATGTAAAATTTTCAAAAAAAAACTCACGATGTTCTTTTCTTTTGAATGGTCCGCAAAAGAGGGCCCTACATCGACAGAGGAGGTAGCTAACGATAAGAAATATATATAATATCAGTACGATTCTTACTGCGTCTTGTTGACTATTACCTGCTGGACGGCCGCACAGCTGATCAGATACAAGGCGAACGCCTCCAATGGTTATATCGCCAATTTGAGTACAGGATTTATGCAAAGTATAGGCCTACGGAACGCATAAAAGAAGAAATAAAAGAACGAATTATATTCATCATCGAACATTGGATTTCTTTCTTTCTTTCGTTCTTAAGGAATTATATTATTTTTTTTCCTGAAATGAAGGTGAAAAAATGTGACCATTTTAAAAGAATTTATTATTTATACGGTTACAGCACCCTCTCAGCATGTTAGAATGACAAAGAAAAAAAAGCAATACGAAAGTACAAAAGGGAGAATGGAAGATGGATAATGAATAGTATGAGCATGGACCAAGCTCGGGAACAACACGACTTATAATGTGCTGCAACCGCTCCTTTAAGTGAAACATAATAAAATCCAGACATCTCCAGACATCGCATAGATGTTAAGCTATAGAATGATTGTCTACTTGGCTTCAATCACATCTCGTACGGAAGCAAATCTGTCCTTTCACCGACTTGATCGAACGTTGAACGGGAGTCAGCTTGGTCCGAAAGATTTTTATTTCAATCTGCTGGTACTCGACAAGGTTTCGAGAGATTTCTTTCTCTTCCAGCAGAACTTTTGATTCCTCCAATTTCTTTCGTTGAATGTTGTCCTCTTTTTGAGCGTTCTTGTAACCAGCATATATCTTGAAGCGGTATGAATCAGGTGAGTGATATCCACCAGAAACAGGGCCTCCACAGCTCCACTTCGCACATACCGAAAACGAAAATTATTTAAAATGGAGGAAATATTTTGAATTGAAATTACTTATAATAAAGGATTAATTACAGTATCCTGAACGTTACAGTTACAGTTAGTTGATTCACTGTAACCTCCAGCCCACGCTGACTGTTGTCTAAGTAATTATTTCAAGATCATTTCTTATAAAAGTTTATGTAAGTAATATAATAGAAGAATCAATTGGTAATTACAGATGTCATATGAAGGGGATACATGGCTGAAGGCTTCTTATTACTTTTGGGAAAAAGAATAAGTTGGCGACGAAACAGCTGTGTGTCTTTAAACACATTGACAGCATAGTCAACTAAAAACTTATGTTCATGCAGAACATAAGCATGATTTAAAAGAACATTCGGTCAATTGTTGATTGCCTAGAAGGAATGGTCACTTTAGTCAATGGTCGACACCTTGGAGATTTCTGCTGAAGCTTATGCTAAAACCAAGTATAATGTGAATCTTTAACATTTTCATCACAGCGAATGAATGAAAAGGCGTTGCTCGGGTTGATATGAGTAATTTTGTTACACTGATTCAGCTTTATAAACAATGTAAACATATGGTACAAGGTCGGGAAATAGGTGGGTAAACTGACCAGTATATTGGCTGGAAAACTAGTCGGGTTTATCGGGCCTGCGGCCGGCCAACGGCAAAGAAGCCGACACACTGGTCGGTTTCGCATTTATTGGGCCAGCGGCGGGCATATTTTTTTGGTTTGCAGCGTATAATCTTAGTGCTTTAAACTTAGTAACTTTATAACTTTGTGTGAAAAAAACTACGCTGGCTCGCAATTATATGCTAATTATTAATAACGTATCACCTAATGTGATCGCTAAATCTATTGCCATGGTGGATCCGCCATGGAAACGCATCACCTACGTTACTACGTACAGTATCTTGTGATGCACTAAAAATCTTTAACTGATGGAAGTAAACTCAGCAAGTGATATATCTAATATACTGATTTTGGAAATAGACAATTTTTATCACCATTCAGTATACGCATTAGAAAAATCGTATAGCTAGGCTACTACAATGATTAATGATTTAAAGCTATAATACCGTGCAGCACCTACTGCAATTGTGGATATAGTAGGGCACTATTTAAAATAAAATAAGCAGAACACGCGTAGTCGTATTAATCTGTTCGGTGAAAGAGTGTGTAATTATTTACGAAATACCGTGCGACATTTAATATGATGAGTAACTGGGATTATACACAATAAACTACTAGACACCAACATTTCTTAAAAATTACTTTAAAAGTCAGTTTGATGAAACGATGTTCACTATTTTATTTTGTGAATCTCGTGTGAAATCGTCCTCGGGCGAACGGGCTGGCGGGGTAAAGTTCAATAAGTCATAATAATCATTTCAATCTAACTATAAAAAGTTCTGCGAGAAAAATCACAACTGCCGTGGTACAGCCACCAATGTAAAGAACGAAGATTCCGAAAAACTCTTTGAGTTTAAGAGGAGTATTTCCAACTTGTTTCTGGCCCCAAGGTTCACAGCGCTTCGGCATGGGCTTGAAGGCTTGCTGTCGCAATCGCTCTAGAATGCCATTCTCCCATACTCGCAACATGAACCTATTTTGTATGCGAAAGAATAAGACTGATAGTGTACTTTACTTCATTCATATAATATTACAATGTGATTACTCTCGATTGTAGGTCTCAGTGTAGGGGCTTCCTTTTTGTAGAGCTGTTGAGATGGATACGAAATAGGGTAAAGGCTTTGTCGCGGTTGTCATGCGACATTCTCCGTAAGCTTTCAAATCCGCATTGATAAAGTAGTTGACAATATTTACTGGCTAAAGGCGAAATTATTCCTTTATTAATTCTCAAATAACATACAAGTCTTATTATTATTTTGATTTAATACTCCTGGGTACACGCAATCATTCTTGGCAACGTTCAACATAGCATCCAGTGTATTAGTGATTAGTAGTTCCGGATTTTTCCGAAGAGAGTCTCCTAAAATTTTGTTTGGTCCAGAGTCAGCGTTCTAGTTATAAAAGTTCGTTTCATAAAAAATATTAACGGTATATTGCGATGGAAATAAGCAAATTTGAGTAAGTAGAAAAATATGTATAATTATAAATATATTTTTGAAAAAAATACAAAAATGATAATTACTAAAATGTTAAAACTTATGTCCGAGTTAAATTCGACGGTCATCTTTAGTTTTCTAGATGCAGCCAAGTCCTCCAAGGTGTCTACTGTGGGCTCCAGCTTAGGTACGGACAGATTTGCAGTATACTTGCCAATGTAAGCATTGACTAGAACCACCATTGAAAGGAGCCATAAGGCGACCATTAATCGGAAAAGAAACCTCTTCACCTCTTGGGGAGTAGTATTCCCTGCGCGCTCAGCCCAATTATTATAATCACAAGTGATTATTTAGGAAAGCAAGATGCTTTTACCTTGTGCCGTAATGATTGTCAATGCATATTGAAATCCTTGGTATAATTTCTCCCAGTGGGACTGGGGACGTTGTTGGATTATTATGTCGGAATAACGAATCCGAGTATGAACGACCACAGTCACGACGATGGTAAAAATGACGATGGATAAAATGAAAAATAGCCACACCTTTTCATTCATTTTTAAACATACTTGTAAATCTTTGGTTATTATGATTTTTTTCAAGAAATAATCAATTATACCTCATTAGTAAATGGTATAATGGGAGCAGATAGTCGGCTCACTTCTTTGAGAAAAGGTTGCATCAAGATATAGTCTTCGACACTCATTGGGTAGCTCAAGTCGACGTCCAGGGAATAATTCAAAATAAGACGAAATGTAAACGGTGCATAATCAACTTCCTATAATACGTTTGTGTAATACATTTTGAATACTACAACTTAAATTACCAATATGTTACATTATTTTTAAGCTGGTGGATTAGAGGTATTCCCACTCCATACTTTTTTACCTCAGCCGGATTAACCGGGACATATTCAATTCTCGTAAAAAAAATAAATGCATAATGAAACATATAACATCTTTTCTGATTAATAAAAAGTGAACCAACTACCTCATGTTGAAATATTCAATCATTAATTGTAAGGTATCGATAGCGAGACCCGTGTAAGTGACATTTCCCCGAGCCCCTCGATGGCTCTTCATGATCGGTGGAAACTATACATTGTATTAAGCATTTAAAATTTCATACGTCTAATGGTCTTATATAGGTCTTACCTCGAAAGCAGATACTCTAAAAGTGACGTCATTCAACAAATGTTTGTTATAGCCATCTCGCACCCCCTCAGTCATCATGACATTAAAACAACTTATAAGATAGATTGTTATAAGCCTCGCAAAGGATTTCATCTCTCCTCCGACCAATCCACCAAGCAGCGGTGATGAGGAGCTTCTGATGATTGCAGTTCATTCTGTGCGCGAAAGTATACACGAAATCTTCCATCTACTCACTCGTTTTTGTTTAGTGCGCTAGTATGGGCAAGCAGTAAAATAAGTAATCATATTGGTGCTCATCGCACGAACCCAGCCCGTTTTCCGAACGCGCGGTGGTATGAATGCATATTGTATGCTAGATCGACCATCAGGATATGAGATTATTATTATGGCCTTGATTGTAGATGGACGATGCAAATAATTTAAGGCAGAGCAGGGGTATGTATTGTTAGTCCCCTGCTGTTTTTGAGACTTCTGACAACTTATTGATTATTTATAAGCTTTCCGTAGCCCTATCCTAGCTTTAAATAACTTATTTTGATTGGTCTTTCATGTACCTTATGTATAATAAGCGTAGGGGATCGAAGAGCGCACTAAATATGCTTAATTGTAAACTTTTAATACATGATGGACGTTTGAAATCCTTGAACTGGAAAAAATCCATGGAATTATATTAGACCTATACCAGTATAGTAATTTATTTTTTTTTTGCGCCAAGAAAATTATATTTTAAATTTCAAAAAATCTCTTTCAATAACATTATGCAATTTTTCAGAGTGACTCAATTTTTTGTTGTTATTTTATTGTGGGTTTTTAAAAATTATTGTTATTTAAATTTAAACATTTTGGTTAAAAAGTGTCTTTTGTGTAGTACGGGATCCGGTAGCTCGTACCTACGTGTGCGGCTTCTTGGGTTGATCCATAAGTTTACCTTTCCGGTATAAATTGTAATCAATAACATTTATTTATTGTTATCCTTATCCTGGCTATTGTAATCCTTCCATCATATCACTTTATAAAAAGATTTCTTTCAAACATTCGCTGTCGAAACCCACCAGGACCAAAACTTGAGTGATGCTTTTAAGTAAGATCTTGATTATAGTGACCCAAAAATTACATTTACTATCATATTATTTTCTACACTGTCTAACTAACTTATTATTCGGGCCACGAATGATTATGCCTACATCAGCGATAAATATAATTCGGAATACGTTAGACGAGTTCATTAAATGCTGAGTGTATACCAATTAACATATAAAAAATGCAATGACTGGAATAAAATTGGGAAGCAATTCATTTATTTAGAAGTATAGCAATAAAAAATAAATGATTCTCATTGTATACTATTAAATGAGGAATAAAAGAATAGACACATTACTGTAGACTAACGACCGCCAGGCCTTGCAACACAAGTACCACCTGCAACGCACCAAGAGCCGATCGGGCAATTCCTATCGGTCGTGCACCTTCGTTGCGCTGAGACTGCTACAGCACCGCAGAGGATAACCAGCATTAAAACGAGCATCATGAATTTCATGGTCACCATTTTTTCACCTAAATTATTGTATTAAATTAGTAAATTGTTTTCTTTTTGCGTAAAATATTGTAAACGCTTAAAAGTAATTGGTTACCTGCTTGCAAGAAGTTTTGTTTTCAAGACAATGCCGCGGAAGATACTATAGCTTTTGTGATTACATGATACAAAAACAGAGGGCTTTTATACGCAAAAAGCCAATAGGGAAGCATTGTAGTTAATACTCGTCAAACCTGTTCTTTAAAAAAATGTTACGAAATTTGGGCGTCGCTCCTTTACAAATTTCAATGGGAATATTCCAAATCACATGTTGGAGAAGTGCGCAGTTGTGAAACGCGGGGATTACCCAGGACTTCGACCCGCACTACCGTATTACCCGTATAGGCCTACTGACCACTACGGTTAGTAAGGTATATATTTTTTTATAAGCATCTACTTCTACCAATAATGCGGTGTAATTCAAACTAAACGGTTGAAATCAATGTTGGAAAAATTTCCTGGAAATAATAACTGTTTGATCTTAGTTTGTCCGTATCGCGATAGAAGTCCCGATTTCTAGCTGTATCTCGTAGTGCAGCACAGTTTTAATTGAACGCATCTGCAATTTGACCGGCTCTACATAAGTCCTTGATACTCTCATACCTCATATATTTGCTTATTTTAATCGCCTCATCTTTTACAAAAGTATTAGGTATTTTTCAAATTTTGTAATAATCCGGGTCCAAGTCCTGGGTAATCACCGCGTTTCATAACTGCGCACTTCTCCAACATGTGATTTGGAATATTCCCATTGAAATTTGTAAAGGAGCGACGCCCAAATTTCGTAACATTTTTTTAAAGAACAGGTTTGACGAGTATTAACTACAATGCTTCCCTATTGGCTTTTTGCGTATAAAAGCCCTCTGTTTTTGTATCATGTAATCACAAAAGCTATAGTATCTTCCGCGGCATTGTCTTAAAAACAAAACTTCTTGCAAGCAGGTAACCAATTACTTTTAAGCGTTTACAATATTTTACGCAAAAAGAAAACAATTTACTAATTTAATACAATAATTTAGGTGAAAAAATGGTGACCATGAAATTCATGATGCTCGTTTTAATGCTGGTTATCCTCTGCGGTGCTGTAGCAGTCTCAGCGCAACGAAGGTGCACGACCGATAGGAATTGCCCGATCGGCTCTTGGTGCATTGCAGGTGGCACTTGTGTTGCAAGGCCTGGCGGTCGTTAGTCTACAGCAATGGGTCTAATCTTTGATTCCTCATTTAATAGTATACAGTGAGAATCATTTACTCTTTATTGCTATACTTCTAAATAAATGGATTGCTTCCCAATTTTATTCCAGTCATTGCATTTTTTATATGTTAATT
Source organism: Chydorus sphaericus (assembly GCA_030141595.1). Classification (NCBI taxonomy): domain Eukaryota; kingdom Metazoa; phylum Arthropoda; class Branchiopoda; order Diplostraca; family Chydoridae; genus Chydorus; species Chydorus sphaericus. The sequence continues at coordinate 10,810,746 of CM057927.1, read as the reverse complement.
GGTATACACTCAGCATTTAATGAACTTGTCTAACGTATTCCGAATTATATTTAGCGCTTATGTAGGCATAATCATTCGTGATCCGAATAATAAGTTAGTTAGACAGTGTATATAAAATAATATGATAGTAAATGTAATTTTTAGAACGGGTCACTATAATCAAGATCTTACTTAAAAGCATCACTCAAGTTTTTTTAATAAAACAAAAGTTACAAGGTAACAAAAAAAAACTAAATTTCAATTTTCTATTTTTATATATAAATAAAAACAAGATGCATTGGTTCACAGCTTAAGACGCGGACAATCGCCATTACGGAATTATTACCATTTGACTTATTTGATTTCACAGGGCTGCTTCCAATAGACTGGCTGGGGAGTGAGTTTGTTGTAATCCTTAAAACCTTGTTCCTAATCCGTATAGACAAACGGAACATTTTAGTAAATAATTTTATAATAAGGTAGCTAAGAAATACATTCATTCTCAATTAGCTATAGAACTGTTGCAATCAACGCTTATTCAACATCCAGTAAGAAACCAATCGAAAAGCAATTATGATGAGAAATTTTATAAACTTCAAGAGACTATTTCTGAAGCTAAACAATTGAAACTATACGCTGCCCGATTTTTCTTCATTTCAATCATAAATTTCGTCTAATTTCTGTTAATAAAACGCCAGCAGTATATATTGCGCAATAATGAATTCTAATAATTCTATACAAATTAATAGAACAAATACAGATTAAATATATAGAAAAAACAGACAATCGAACATGCTGTTTTATTTAAATTCCTGAATTATCGTAGGTTTTGGCCTACGACGAGTCGCATGAAATCAAATGAATTTCATTTATTATCGCAGGCAAATAAGTAGAATTTGACCTTCTATTACTTCTACACAATTAATGCATCTGGTCTTCGTGTGCTGTGTCTTTTTTGGACTCTCATCGATAGTTACTGCATGCCGGAGAAATCGTGATTGCCGGGCCGGTTTCCATTTCCCGCCCTGCTCCTAAGCCGACAACTCGGGATGTCAGATCGATGCCGACTGCCTGACTGACTATAACTGTCCATACGACCATACATTGTTTAGTAGCTCCTTGCACGTGTAAACCAGTGAACAGTAAGGTCCTGTCTGGTTGTGACGTGGTCGTCTTTTTAACCGACGCCTGCTAACATTGTGCGATCGCTCAGCCCCTGGTCCCTGCCACCTTGGTTGATAAATACGCAAATCTCTTTGTTTTTTTTCCAATATTTAGTCCCGATTAATCGAATATCTGGTCCGTCAAAATTATTACGTTAGCAGCTATTATTACCCCCCCCCCCCTCTTTTTCTTGATCGTCTATATTTCGTCCTGGTATTTGGGGTATTTTTCTTTGTGTCAGTTCCTATATGTTTTTTATGGCTTGATAGTGATGAAAAACACCACAATCCTCTTTCTTCCTATATTATGTAATAGAATGCAATGGATTAAATCTAGATGTTGACAATACATCACTTTTCTCTTTTAAAAAATGAGTTTTGAGACTAATTACATTAACTAGCCTTATCGTATTATTTGTATTCGTGTAGCGTCAAGAACAGGAATTTAATATGTCCCTTTTAATCTTTAAAAAAAAAACTAGCGGAACTAGTTTTTTCCACTGTAAACTATGGCATTGGTTTTAGGTCCACATGGGTCTAAGCAATTGCCACTTCGGCAGACTTCGCGAAAATCACAATCCTGAGAGGTCCTGCACGCTGAGACTGCTGCTGCGCAGCAGAGGGCAGCCAACATAAAGATTAACATCATGAATTTCGCAGTCAGCGTTTTCCGCCTAATTGTATGAATATGAATTTACCATTATCATGTACAATATATTGAAGGATTGTTATAGTTTATGCAGTTTATTTTGTTTATAATTAGATGTGGTAGAAGTTTGGCTTTTGCAATTGGTGTGCAAATATAAGCCATACAAATGTAAAGGGTTATTATATGCAAAATATTATTGGAAAGTATTACTGTAATAGTTGTTCTACTGAGAAACTTGTTCTGTAAGCATCGTTTGCAGAATAAATTAGAACGTTACTATTACCGATTATTGGAACAAATCAGCATCGTAATTTGTGAAATGACCAGGCAACCAGCTGTGAAACGTGGGGATAACCCAGGATTCTGTATTTGGAATTCACACTCTGAGCTTGACTTTCTAATAGTTATTATAAATGTGACTTAGAAATTCGACGAGCTTTATATGGAGTAATTAATTTCCGTTGTATTACTTCTGGCCATTTATTTTCTTAGTAATTTTAAGAAATATCAAGAAATTGATTCCTCCGTTCGATGTTAAGGGGAAAAGGTTGTCGATGAAACAGGAAATTTTCTACTTAAAAAAATGCCCCCTCCCCCCCCCCCTCTGTCGATGAGAACGAAGGTATACCCATCCAAATTTTATCAATAATGTATCCGAGTGAAATAAAATTAATACTGTCAGTTACAGTAGGCAGCAGAAATATTAAGCCTTTTTTTTTACTCCCATAAGCCGCCGTGTTAAGGGCCTCTCGGAAGAAGGAGTAAAAAAGATAGAAGGAGTTGAGCTCGAATTTTTTTCCTATTTTTCCCTGAAAGATAATAAGCTAATCTTCAAGTGACCCAAATATGATTGAGGTACTATCAAGAGCCATGGAATGGTAGGACGTGGCGTATTTATTAAACCCTGTTGTTTCCGCCGCGGGTTGGCCAACGGGAAAATAGGTCTCAGTAAAGTCTAAAAAAAGGGGTGAAATACTCCTTTTTATAGGCTAAAGTTCAGTTCAGAGGACAATGATAAAATGCGCTTTCAAATTTTGCTAATAAAAATCAAATCGGTTCACTACTTCATTTTTCTTTTAGGCCCCAAAGTTGAGATTGCTGTTTTTTGCTGTTTTTTTCGACCTCTCCCCGGAGGTAAACACAGGTAAGTATAGCAGTTCGAGGCTAAAGATGTCGAAAAAAACAGCAATCTCGACTTTGGGGCCTAAAAGAAAAATGAAGTAGTGAACCGATTTGATTTTTATTAGCAAAATTTGAAAGCGCATTTTATCATTTCAAGCATCAAAGTTGAGATTGCTGTTTTTTGCTGTTTTTTCGACCTCTCCCCGGAGGTAAACACAGGTAAGTATAGCAGTTCGAGGCTAAAGATGTCGAAAAAAAACAGCAATCTCGACTTTGGGGCCTAAAAGAAAAATGAAGTAGTGAACCGATTTGATTTTTATTAGCAAAATCTGAAAGCGCATTTTATCATTGTCCTCTGAACTGAACTTTAGCCTATAAAAAGGAGTATTTCACCCCTTTTTTTAGACTTTACTGAGACCTATTTTCCCGTTGGCCAACCCGCGGCGGAAACAACAGGGTTTAATAAATACGCCACGTCCTACCATTCCATGGCTCTTGATAGTACCTCAATCATATTTGGGTCACTTGAAGATTAGCTTATTATCTTTCAGGGAAAAATAGGAAAAAAATTCGAGCTCAACTCCTTCTATCTTTTTTACTCCTTCTTCCGAGAGGCCCTTAACACGGCGGCTTATGGGAGTAAAAAAAAAGGCTTAATATTTCTGCTGCCTACTGTATATATGTATATATATATATATACATATATTTACAGAATATCGGACAATTCCCAAGTTTCACAACTGCGCATTTCTGAAATATGCGGTTCTAAATGTTCCCATAATTGAAAAACGAGCTGCACCCAAATTCCCGCTTTCGCAACAATTCTTAAAGAACAGGTTTCTCAACTATCAACTGCAATACTTTCGCGTTTGTTTTTGCGTATAAAGAGCCTTCCGTGTTTCCAACATATTCACAAAACCTATAATAACTACCAAATTATCTTGAAAGGAAAACAGAAACTTAAAAAAATCCAGGTAACATTATTATTTAATAATTTATTACGATAAATTGTATACGTAAAATTAATTATTACTTATTTTAAAAATAACCTATAGGCGAAAGAATGCCGACTGTGAAATTTATGATGTTCGTCTCAACCCTGGTTATTCTCTGCTGTGCTGCAGCAGTCTCCGGGATCCTCGAAAAATGTGGCCCTCATGGAGAATGCCGGAATGGCTTGTATTGCAACCCAGACTTGGGGGCTTGCTTGCCTCCTTCGAGTTAATTAATGCCTCCTTTTTCAAAATCTCCTCATGGTTATAAGGTTTTTGGATTCAAACTCGTTTTCTGTATAAAAGTCATTAATGTGATACATATAATAAGCCGAATGACGTTGGAAAACTGTAAATCTATTTTTTTTTATCTATTTTGAAATTGGTGCCTATAGAAATACAGATAGATTCAATTATTTTGTGACTCTCGAAGTTCATGGTTACATACCTTTCAGGTATATAAGGAATTTATAATTGAAAAATAATTAGTTAGATCTGTTTAGTGTTTTCTTATATATTTAGAAAATGGCAACGGGTGGTCAAAAATATTAGACCGGATACCTAAAATCATTGAGCTCGATTGAGCTATTGGATATTGTAAACTTAATAGCAAAATTTTGTTGATGTGCGCACAATTGAACAACTTAGTTTAACATATTCTGAGCTGAGCGCGAACAGGCTTCATTATTATATATCATTCGTGAACAGAGTGTAACTTGGAAAGCATTTCTACCTCATCGTTACAAGAAACCAAATCATCTTCATAATCAAGAAAGATAGAAAAAGAAAAAATGTTCATTCCCAGTTTAATTGCTTTATATTCAACACGAGCAAAACAACAGATGTTCATAATACTTCAACCAGGATGTAAAACTCCTGTAGACATTTTGAAAATACTAGAGAATCCCATTAATTGATAATTAAAACCAATAAGTAGTATACACTGAAAATAGTGAATATAGAATGTGTACACTGCCAATCGAATGATTTGTTTAAATAAAGAATATTTTTTCACTGCTGCGTATAATATTGTTCGTAAACAGACGTCATCAGCAGAGAACTTAATCAACACATAATCAACACCCCCTGAATGCACGTATAAATCCATCGACATTTTTATGATATAACTGTGCCGAAGTTAGAACTTATTCACAATTAGACGAAAAATGAAGCTTCAAGTGGTTACGATTTTTATCCTATCTGCCGTTCTTTTAATAATGGCATCTACTGACGACCAACTCGAAGTTAAGTGGGCCAACTACAAGGTAAAGATATTTTATAACCGCAATTATATTGCGTAGTAAAAAAGCAATGTTTTTGTTCGTGTTGGTTTTATCACTTGGTATTTGACGGGACGAACCCCAGACATTAAAAAAATTAATTAAATATATATTTGTCATTTGAAAAACTATTCTGTGAAATTCTAACGAACTAAGTTTCACAACAAAATATATGCGATTGATTTTATTTTAGATCGAGTACGGCAAGTTCTATGCTTCAGAAGAAGAAGAAAACTTTCGCAAGGCTAATTTTTTCAATTTGGAAAAAGAAATCCAGCTTCACAACAGCATCGAAAACCGCGAGCTGACTACCTTTACTCGTGGTCATAATCATCTGTCTGACTTGGTAAATACGGCTTTTTATTTATGAGTAACTATTATAACGTTTGCTCAGCCAAATGAATCCTCACTAATCTAAAAAAAATGTAGAAAGAGGGATTTGAAGTTAATTGTTTGAATCGATTTTTTTGTGATTTCATTCTTAAGATGTTATAAGTTTGGATAATTAATCTCGAATCTATTCAAGTAAATGTAAATAATATTGCCACAATTTGGTATAAATGCGGCAAAATAATACTAATACAACATCATGAAAAAAATGTAAAACTGTTTATACCAATAATTCTTAGACTGTAGAAGAGAGAAATGACCTATTAGGATTCATTCCACCGCCTGAAAACCACGATATCCCAAAGAGTTTTTACGACGAGACCGAAGATGATCTTGATAGCGCAGCGCCAATAACTGGACCCCCTCCTTCCTCAGTAGCCTATACCTTTTCAATAAGCATTAGACATACCTTTGGTCATTTCAAAAATCGTTAAATTTTGTTGTCACTTACAATAGTTGGATCTACGCACCACTACAAAGTGCATCGGGCCTGTGAAAAATCAACACGTCTACGGAAGAGTAAGTCATGTTTAGATTTTATACATTAAACACTTATAAAGAGTATCCAACAGCCATGATCCTCAAACGCGTTTAGGCCTACTCTCACAAAAAACCAGATAAAAATATGATAAATTTAGATATTAAGGAAAGTATAAGTCTTGATTGAATGATATTATAAGTTATATCATTATATGATCCCATACCTTTTATTTATTTAAAAAATATGAACAGAACCGACTATGATTTATAACCGGTTTCTACATGAAAAAATGAAAACATAATCAAACCTCAAACATAGTAAAATATATGTATATATTTAATCACAGTGTGGAAGCTGCTGGGTCTTTTGTTCCATCGCACCAGTCGAATTTGGCTATTGTATGGCTCGAAACCAGACTTACGTAAGCCTCAGGTATCCAAGACAGTGTTAAAAACTAAAATAATGTGATTAGCTAATAGCTAAAAAATGAATGTGCTCAAATTTAGTGAGCAACAGGTTATTGACTGCAGTGGCAGAGGATGCAATGGTGGGTGGTCTTTCTATTCCTGGAACTACCTAATTTCTGCTGGAGGGTCAGATCCAACTTCGTTTTACCCTTACCTAGGGCCCAAAGTAAGTATATAGATACACTTAAATGCAGATCAACTAATTCTGAGTGGGGATTTATTTTAATTACACGAACACCTTGATTTTATTTCACATAAAATTTACTATTGATATTATTTTTTTGGATTTATATTTGAACCATCTAATTTTCCTTGCTCGTGAAGGCACATGCTTGTACTTTTTCACTGAAGAATGTTGTAGCAAAGGTTGTTGGCTATAACCATCTACCAAGAGGCAACGTTTCAGCCATAGTTGCAGCTATGATTCAATACGGCCCTATTTCCGTTGGCATGCAAGTGAATGCCCCTTTTGGAAGTTACAAGTAATAATCAACACGTAATCAATATATGAAATTTTTTTAAAATGAAATTGGAAATTTTGTATGTTAAAGGTTTTGATGAAAATTATATAATCTTACTCATTTGAACGATAGGTCTGGCGTCTACTCGGACCCCAGTTGCACTTGTACTAAAACCAAATGTCCTTCAAACCATTGCATGACCGCGGTTGGCTACGGTACCGACCCTGTATCGAAAAAGGATTACTGGATTAGTAAGAATGGAACTTAAATTATATATAATCATTTCGTTAACCAAAGATTCATTTCTTTGAAAACACATTCGTATTATCGCAGTTCGTAACTCTTGGGGAACTGCATGGGGAATCCAAGGCTACATCCTGGTCCAAAAGGGAGTCAACATGTGCGGTGTAGAAAACTTTGCCTCTTACGTCATTGCAAAGTAAACCAATGTTGAACTTAAGATCGGAATGCCAATTAACTAAAACCATATACTGTTATTATTGTAATATGAGGTGTTGGAAATAGGTTAAGGTATAATAAAGAAAATACCAGCAGCATTTATAATTGTTAATAAAATATTTTATTTCGTCCTTGGTTGCTGAAACCAAGCAAATAAAGGTGCCTTCTCGTTATAGTGTGAAATACACGTTTACTAAATTTAGTGCGATATTCAAATTAAACTGCTTTAAGAAGTTATGAATCCAATTTAGTGAACTAATCCAGTATTTTGATTTCCTGTGGTTCTATGATTTTGGCGAGATGATGGCCAAGAGATAAATTATGCATAATTCAAGTTTTAATGGAATTACAGCTAGACTCGATTATGAAAATATTTAATAAGAAAAATTCCCAAACAAATAGAGAAGCTTTTAACTATCGTACAAAAAATAAATCAATTCAAGCTTTCATTTAGACCAAATCTCTAACAAGATATATTTTGTAAGCTATGAAATTGTATTCATAAAATTTATACATACACAATGAAACTATTCAACCAGGATGTAGATATCCTTCAGCCATTTTGTAAACATAATGAAATGATAATATACATTTATGGTAATATCGGTATGTATATGTTCAAATAAAAGATTTATTCGCCCCTTGTACGCGCAGTAACTATTCAAGCTTCAACCAGGATGTAAATATGTAAACAGGAAAAAGTAATTAACTGGCAATTAAAACAATTAGTACAGTGTAAATGAATAGAATAATTTACTATTAGTATTCAATTAGTTTACACAAATAAGGAGCATTATGTAAACTTAAAAGTAAATTTTTTGCTTAAGTACCATATTTCGAATTGATCGCAAATTGACGTCACCATTAATGGAAAAACAACTCCTGATCATAGTAGACAGCTCATCAGAAAATGTTTAAAACCTAATTGAGATTCGCTCTTTGTGGTTCTATTGGAGAAAAGTCCAACAAAGACGCAGAATGAAGGCTATTCTCTTCATTACTTTACTTTCTGTTGCTATTTTGACCAAGGCAGCTTCTTACGATGAACTGGAAATAAAATGGAGAAATTTCAAGGTACGCATAAATGTTTATTTTTATATCTTCAATATTTTTTGCTTAATTGATGGTATTATGCTTCCAATGTTTAATAGGTCGAGTTTGGCAAGACCTACGCTTCGGACGAAGAAGAAATTATAAGAAAATCTCATTTTTTGAACGTCGAAAAACAGATTGAATTGCACAATAGCATTGAAAACCGCGAGGTCTTTGATTTTAGACTTGGTCATAACCCTCTATCAGACTGGGTAATAAATAACCTGTCTTTTAAAATGACATTTTCTCAAGAATAAAATAATATTTTTCAAATTATATAGACAGAGGAAGAGAAAAAAGACTTGTTGGGATTCACCCCACCTATTCGTCCGTCGAGTAATGATGAAGATGAGGATGAGCTTGATAACGCGGCGCTAAGTGAACCTCCCCCTACCTCTGTATGTATGCATTTTGAATGACCAAACCACAAAATTATGAAAATATTTTAGTCTTTATTATATCAATAGCTGGATTTGCGCAACACTACAAATTGTATTGGACCAGTGAAAAATCAGCATATTAACGGAAGAGTATATGGAAATTAACATATAAACGATACTAATTGTCGATTGATTTATTACAATAACCGATATTTTACTTAGTGTGGAAGCTGCTGGGTCTTCTGTTCCATCGTGCCAATCGAGTTTGATTACTGTATGGCTCGTAACCAAACTTACACAAGCCTAAGGTTTATAATGAAATATTTAATTGAAAAAAGACTAATATATAAGTTATTTTCGATTTGGTATAAAGCGAGCAACAAGTTATCGACTGTAGTGGTAGAGGCTGTAATGGTGGGTATCCGGATATAGCCTGGTCCTACCTGAAAAAAGGATCAAATCCCACTTCAGTCTACAAATACGTGGCACCTGCAGTAAGTTTTTGTTATTCCAAGGGCAGAATTCACTGTCGATCAAATTATTATTCGAAAAATGTATTCTATGAATGATTGGTACTTCTATTGCCTTTATGCAGAACCATGCTTGTTCTTTCTCATCAAAGAATGTAGTAGCCAGGGTTATTAGCTATAGTTGGCTTCCTAGTGGTAGCGTTTCGGCAATTGTTAACGCCTTGATTCAACACGGACCTATTCCCGTTGGCATCCAAGTCAACGCTCTCTTCGCAACCTACAAGTAATCAAAATTAGATTTAGGAAATGTAGATAAATTTACTATATAGTTTTTACTATTGATGGAGGTTTCATGAAAATGTATCGATATTTACACACATTTTAACGATAGGTCTGGCATCTTTTCGGACCCTACTTGCGTCTGCACTAAAACTAACTGTCCTGCTAATCATTGTGTAACCATTGTCGGTTACGGCACCGATTCTGTTTCTAAAAAAGACTACTGGCTTAGTAAGAATAATTAAGATTTATAGATTTAGTTAATTGAATGTTATCTTTTATTATTGTTTTTTCCCCATTCTCATTCTCACAACCACAGTTCGTAATTCATGGGGAACTGCATGGGGAAACAAAGGTTACATCCAGTTCTTAAAGGGGGTCAACATGTGCGGCGTGGAAAACTTTGCCTCTTACGTCGTTGCAAATTGAAGAATGACACATATGAATAAACCATTACATCTCCCTTTTGATGGAATTATAGAAATGCCAAGGAATGTGAAATCATTTTTTATGCTTCACATGCTACATCAGATATTGTTTTTATTGTTTAAGGTGTTGGGTATAATTGGCGATGCATTAAGGAAATTCAGAAAAATAAACAGCATTTAAAAAATTACTCGTTGGAAGCATTTTAAGCGTGTGGTCGTTGAATCCATTCGGCGAATTCGTCGCGAATTATATTAATGTACCACTATCATCATACGTTATGGCGTTATTGAGGGGAGGAAATAAACGCTGTTTAGTAGGTTATTATTTCATAAAGAATAATAATCTAATAATTCTAATAGGAAATATCGATATTCAATGTATATAATATATCCCTTAGCCTATTATATTGCTATATGTAAATCTTTTTGGTGAGGATTGAGTTGTTCTCAATATTATTTAGCTTAAACTTAGTGATAACCCCTGATACCCCGGGTCCATATATGGTATACGATATAAGTAAATTATTTTAAAACTTAAATGTATTCTAGCTGATATGCATAAACATGTAACTATGTGACCATAAGAGTACAAATACTAGTAAACCATGAGATGATGACCATCGGCCATATGCGGCATCACAGAATAAAAAGTAATACGCTTAAAACTTCTTATTTTTGTCAACTATTGAATGTTTGATTTTTTTTATTTTTCAAAATTAATACCATACTTAATTTCAGTAGGGTCCTTATTTTTAAAAATATAAATAAAACCTAATTCGGCACGCGCGCTAAAAAATATATGACGTACAAAAGAAAGATCATCTTACATACACGTATGCAAAATTATAACCTGCATTAAACAAATTTACGTTTTTTTTTCTCATTCATCAATTACCATTCCAGTGTTACAGTTGTAGAAGCTCTCCAGCAGATATCATTAAGATTTTTTTAAACTGTGCTTTCAGTTTAATCAAAGAAAAAATGAAGTGCTATTGCGTTTTCAAATTGGTTGTTATTTTGCAAGCTATGGTCTCCCTCATCCTCGCCGGAAAAGCAAGCGGAGATCGTCCAGTACAAGCAGCAGGTCAAGCAGTCAAAATCCAATCTACATCAAGCAGTGTAATCATCAATGGTGAGTTTTTAAAAAAATACTATTTTAGAATTAAGATTTGAGTATATAATGAAGTTTCGAGATATGGGCTACTGTACATCATTACCTTTCTTTTATTCAATGTATGGATTTTTTTTAAATACTATAATTTCTTTTATTAACAAATCCACAATTTGCATTATGGCTCTTTAAACGTAAATTACAGAAGGTGAGATGCAAGACGACTTTTAGTTTTTCGACAACGCTAGTTTTTGTAAAAAACTATTTTTGCCTTCGGGTTCCAGATTTTGACTATTGATTTATTAACGCGCGCTGACGTGCGCATGTACATAATATGCCTCATTAGTAAACTCAACTAAGAAAATTCAAGAATTAATGTTTATTAATTAGTTTTAGTTTAGTAAATATCATTCGTTGAAAAAGATCGTAGGCCTAATATATACTAAAAAAATAATGAGAAATACTAAAATATCGAATTGGCATTGCCGCTTATATTAAAAACATAAATAGTTCTTATATTTTTGCTGCCTTTCTTTTTGAAATGTCCAAAATATACAAGTGTTTTGTACGTTAAATGTGCTAGCTACGTTGTTATAATGATCTCAAATTTTAAATAGATAAATCGAAGGAAACCGAGCAGCTAAAAGCTATTACCAGGCCGTGGAGCATCCCAAAACACATTGGAAAAGTACATTGATTAAACTTTTATAAAAGTTGGTATGATACATATCACCACATGCTTAAAAATGATCTTCCTTCTAGGCGGTGCGCAATTTTAAAGATGAACGATTCAGAAAGGGAGAATCAGAATTTAAAACCATCTTCACCCTATTCTCTAGAGATAAACCAGAAGTATCAATATTTTTAAGTAAATCGTTACAATTTAGGATTAATAAACATTTTAAAACTTTTTTAGGGAGAGATAATCAGCGTCGATAACCTGGGGAATATGAAAAACACATCACCCAGTAAACCATTGAAGTTCGTGGTTAATGGATATGTTTACAATGACAACCCTGATTGGGCTCTGGTAATAATACATTTTATGCTTATTTTATTCAAACAAATCAATAATATGATCAAAACCTATGCAGGAAATGGTGACGGCCTCTTTAACTCGTGAAGATTGTAATGTGATCACGGTTGATTGGGGTAAGTAAAGATATTTTTGTCATTTATTAGCAAACTATTTAAACGATGTATAGTTTAACTAGGTGATTAGCCATAATTCAATACACAGCCGTATTATAGCAATTCTATTTGTGTAGGAGAGGCCGAGTATGGATATGCTTCACATTACCGTAAATCTCTTTGGACCATCATAGGAAAAGTGACTCATTGTATCCGTGATTTAATAAAAAAACTGGTAAGTCCAACACTGATTTAAGCCCTTACAATTTAAGAAATGTTAACATAATGAACTAAAATCATATTAATTATATATATTACAGATCAAAGAGGGAAATATTAGCGCTTCTAACATCTATCTGATTTGGGACAGTTCAGGCGCGCATACTGATGCCCATTTATTACTTCAACAACCAGCTGTAGATAATATGGAAGACTCAACTTTTGTTAAAAATCCACAATATCAAGACAAATCTTACAAAACAAGTCTATTCAGTGGACAAGTAACGCACACGCGCATGCTCTCCATTTGCGACCAAATTGACAGAGAGGGTCGACACTTTTTAACGAAAAACTTCGAGAACTTCGAGGGATCAATATTCCTAGAAAACTTGGAGCACGATGACATTTTTGAGGAGAATTCTACAGGTTATCTTGACAGCATCTTTGGATCACTATCAGTCCAGCAGAGATTGATGTGGACTGGTTGTTTCGGAAGATGGATGCTCGACTCGACGGAAAACTCTGGTAGTTGGGAATTCAAATGCAGCAACAGAGACGACTTCAAAAACTTTTGTAGTAAGACTGGTTGGGAAGCAGACTTGAAAAAACTTCAAGACAGTACTGAAAAGACAGACGGATATTTGTCGTCAAAGATTTCGGAAACCCAAATACTGCCTGCAAGAAGTTTTTTAACTCGAAGCAACTGATTGACATTATGGGTCAGTCTCCTGAAACGATCCCTGAACTTTCTTTCATGTGTGCTTCAGCTAAAAATTTGACGATCATCTTTGATCAGCAGAATTCTATTCCTGCACTCATAAGAATGAAAGTTGAATCAGGGAACTTTCTAATCTACGGTGTGTCTGCAACCCTTGAAAATGCATTAAGGGAATGTGAAAATCAAGATCATCAACTCGTCACAATCAACAGTCTTTCCAAATTGAGAGAAGTGGAGAACGTATTGAAAATGAATTCAAACTACTACACTACTGACGATATGTTCTGGACAGGAGGATATATGAATGTATCAATCAATAGTACACCATCAAGCCGGATTTTCGAGTGGTATGGTTCACCAACTACCATTACAGCTTACTCAACCGAGCTGTTTCCAAACTTCAGCAGCGCTGAATTGGATCAAGCTGTAGACAACCTGATTAAATCCATCAGCAGATGCAAAAATAAGGGTAGATCTGGAAAAGATTGCGCTGGGCGTCTCCATGTAGGACTACACCATCCAAAAACCTCAGATGACAAAGGATATTCAAAAGGATTGACCATACTGAATTCTTATGGAAACTTCTTGAACCAGGACACGCATTATTTCTATGTCATCTGCGAGAAGAAAGGAAGGATCTAGAAATGGTATCTACGTGCCTCGGAAGAATATGACGATCATCGGATTACGGATGAATATTTCGTTTATAGATAAAACTTTTTCTTGACTAAATTATGCTAGATTCTTATAATATTATTATTCATTTTGCTGTATATGTCTCATATTAGATTAATTGCAACAATACAGTTACTTTGGCCATCAACATCAGTATGTTTTTTTATACATATAAATAGAAATGATCGTTTAAACTGATGCTGCTATCTAGAAGATTTACAGTCGCGATGTTTTACTGATATCAACTTGCTAAAAATCTATATGTCATTGATGAAGGTATTGGTAATCAAGTGGAAACTGAGATTGAATAAATTTAAGATCACACTTTGAGAACCGACGTGATTATTCCAAGACTCTGAAATTCAGTTTAATACAAGGAAGTTTGATCAAATACAACGAAAAACATAAATTTTTCTATTCCCACAATTATTTCACACCTCAATAATCTTTTTATTGTTGGAAAGACTAAGACAATTAGGCAATATATATGCCTTAGCCTATATATTTTACCAACATTTCTGTTAATCTTATTATGAGAAAAGAATTGGGAACTCTTTGGTCCTCATCAGTTTCGAGAATTGAAAATTCTCCAGCATAATATTCGCCATATTCAAAGTAGAATATGTTCTCGAGTTCTTTTATTTTTTTTTTTTATATTAACGCCCCAAAAATATACACGGGTGCTGCGAATATTTTTCTGCTATATCTTTACAACAATGTAACAGATGATCGATTGTATTTTTCTACTTTAGTAAGCACGTATATGACCGATGATTAAAGTCAACTTTTAGATCTCTACCTTGAAGTTTAATGGAAGGAATTTCTAGGGACTGAAATTATTATTCAATTGCGCCTTTTAAGTTTTAGCAAAGAGGATTATTCGTGTTTTAGGAACTTAAATTATCTAGCTTTTTCCAATTTAGAGGAATCTGAATAATCTTTTATTTGCAAGTTCGCATCATACTATTAGGAATTAGGAGAACTCTGTCATACTGAGAGTGACTCACTGGGAACGATGTGACAAATGACGATAAAACAAACACACGTTAAAATGCTAATAATTCATTGCTTGGTAAATGTTAATACAATCAGCGTGCTTAAATTATTCAAAAATAAACATATTTAATTCTAGTAATAGCTCTTTATGAATCCAGCTTAATAGATGAGTCGAGAATTCCAATTTACTTGATAAAACTTAAACAGAAAGAGCTACGAGATCGCATTTCAAATACAAAATCATTTCGAGTTAAACTACGATACATGGTTAACAAAAAAGGGGAGACCAAAAAAAAAACCACGAATGGGCTATAAAGTAGATTGAAACTAAACGTTTAAACAAGGAAGGCAAACATACGGAAAAGAAAAACTCGAATGAATTAATTAAATTAGAGCTAATGGGTTCATATTTGTATTCCAATCACACCATTCCTCGTTGTGGTTTTATCATCTTTAAACGGCTCACGGCTGTAAACGAGGGAATACTCTTCTGCAATTGGTTATGTGAAGATGAAACATTTAAAGGAGATAGATAATAATATCAAGATTGTTATATATTATCTTGTATTGTTTCAGATTTTCTTCTTCTTTTTTTTTAAATTTAAACTTTTAGGGAGTCGTTCAAGTAGATAAAACCTCGACCAGAAGCTCAGAAGCAGCAAGCAGGATAGAACGTTTTTATACCTAATGTCTTTTATGTCAAATTGTGTTTTGTAAACGTTTCAAGGAAGGTGCTTATTTTCCACGAATTTCATTTGCCCTAATTGTAAATTTTAAAAGGTATCGCTGTAGGCCTATTGATCATATTTAAACATTTTTCGCTTTAATAGAATCAAGAATTCAAAAATAATTTGCATTTAGAGTTAATATGAATATTTCACGGTAAGTTTTTGATTAGCTATGTTTTTCTTCAATCTTCCTTGAATCTTTAAAACTTATGCGATTTGAATCGATTCAGGATACAACTTTGGATCAAATCAATTCAACTTTGGATCGGCAAACACTAGTTAGGTTTGCTTAAAAACACCGCATATTACTTGAATTCACCGAACAACCCAGCAAACATATGTGAAAGAGCCCAGCAACCTGATGGTATTGAACATTTCAAACTTTGTAGTCACAGCACAGCAGGCACTGATGCTGATTATACACAAATGCTCATTTGAGATTTTAAAGAAGAGATTACAACTCCGAGAAGTTATCTATCCTTCGGTTAAGTTCTTATACTTACGAAAGTTACAACGATTGCATTTATTCTGTAAGTGATACCCACATTATTTTAGAAAATATCCAACAATCACATCGCATTGGTATTAGCCATTCAGGAGACTGAATCATCAAACATTAAATCATTTGGTAACCATTTTTGGTCGCACTCGATATACTTTTAACCTGTTTGTTATACCAGTTATGACATCGATATGCTAATCGCATCTAAACTCTTCTACCTGAAGAACATTTCTTCCACGGAAATCAATTAAAAAAGGGAAATGGATAAATTCCAAAAGCAATTTACTCTGCTATAATTAAGGAATAAAATATTGGAAAAAAAATCGGACGAGGGCTTCATTTCAATGAACGATTTTTATAATAACTATCCCATCTTAGATGTAATCACTGATCAGGACATAATCGCATAACTGTCCCAAAGTACTGTATTAATATACCATATCCTTGTTTATAAGAATCCGCCATTTACAGGCTGCCCCTACACATAATAGTTATCCGGCATCTACGAAGGCTGTCCCTATGCATATAGTTATCCCTTTCCTGCAGAAACCCTCCTTTTTCATAGTGTGGATCGTCCGAAGTATCCCTTGCCACATTGATATCGCAATAGTATTACCCTCCTAACTAGAAAGATATTCATCCACGAACCCTGTGAACGTAAAGTATTACTTCCGACAGTATAACTTAATTCTGCCGGGCCAAACTTGCGTGAAATTCAAAAAGAAGAACTTTTGGAAATTCAGAACATACAATCCATTAAACATTTATCAATACCCATATCCCTTATATATGAATTATGTTAAATCCCCCCCCCCACCCACTTATGTTTTAAGTTATATAACTGTATAATTATACAGTTTTATACAAAAGGAGGAACATCCCTATAACCTGGTTGTAATTATTTATTGGGCTGTAGTCACAGCCGAGCCACAGATTTTTACATGGATTCTTGGAAACGGGACGACGGACGAGTGCAAAATCAAAGGATACGAATGCGAGGATATCGCAACTTTATACGGCGTAATTACATTTAACAATTATATTCGATTACATCAAAGCATCCTGGACGATAATTCGGAAAGTTACCGATGATACTGCTGGACTCATAAAAAAATTGGTATACTAGTCACAACAATAGATCTTCTATAAAATGAACTACGGTAAAATAACCAATAAAAAACAAATCAAAGAGCGAAACATAAATTCCTCTCCTCTCCTCTAGGATCCAAATAATAGGCCATAGCTTAGGCGCTCATACCACAAATTGGCTGGATTGCAGACATGAATGTCTGTTTTGCACTGTACCTAATAAGCACAAAGCTTACATCTTAATTAATCTTACAACAGCACACGATCCTGCTTGACCGCGTTTTAGCGAGAAGTCACGAGAGGAGAGACTTGATAGTTCAGATACTACATTTGTTGAAGTAGTTCCTACCGACGGAGCATATATATCATTACCCCTTGTCACCCGTAGGCTTTGTGGGGAAACAAATCGAAAAATTAGGCTATATTGCAGCTATTGAGCTGTTCAAGTCAAATACGAATCCAACAAGAGGAGATCAAAGCATCAAACTATTTTACGGAACCGCTCAAACGGGACTTTTTAGTGAAATAATTATAAACAGATATTGGTAAAACTTTATTTGTCAACTCCACATTCATATGACCATATAGTAGGACTTCTGTTACCGTGGTCAAAAACCCACCTTATGACATCCCTATTTTGACCATTCGCAGTGTCCCTTAAACTCCCTTAAACCTTTTACTCTCTTAAAACCTGGTGCCCGGACCAATTTGGTCCCTTTCCCCACCCCCCTCTGGCCCTCTCAAAGTCTCAAAGTGACTATAGCATTAGCTAAAGAAACTAGATAAAACATTTACGGTAGGCTAAGTATTACATTGTTTTGAGATTATGAAAGAAGTTCAAATATTTGAACTCACGACTATCCAACACGAACGCCATTTCTTCCATCATGGCGGTATGGAAAAACAATTCATTTTGTTTGGAAAGGGAAGCGCTGGAAAGATATCCCGCGTCAACTTAAAATTTCCCTCGTAATGGAGGAAGAGTAAGTATATACGCAATCAATAACCACACATAATTAACTAAAAACAATAACCGAAAAAAGACGGAAGTACTAGTAGGATTACCAGTAAGTTTGAATTAGGCAAAACTTTTGAGCCGCTAGTTGAAGAAGAAATAGTTTACACGCGATCTAGCCCTTTTCAAAAAGAGAATTTCTTCTCCCTTGACCAGCGCTAGAAATCTGGATGTCTCCTTCTCGCCTCCAAGCCAGCGACTGAACGCAACTCACAGCCCCAGAACTGAGTTCCAAAATGGCGTTTGCCCCTCACGCCATGCTATTTTTAGTTTATCACTGCAATCTGAGAACATCCTGCAGGTGTTGGGCTGCCATATTGCGGTTGACTCATGACTGCAAGCTGCGATTTTCTTGTTTGGAAACTAGTTTCAACCAGTTTGAAACAATTGATCTTGTTCTTACTTCTTGATCCCGGTCACTGCCACTTTATGACGTACGTTGCTTTTTTTCCTCTCCTTTTGTCCCTTTTATCGTTCCTTTTCTTCTTGCCTCTCTCTATTTCTTTTCGCTTGTTTTCGTTCAGAAAATGGAAAAGAGCGAGGGAAAATTGTAATAAATAAGTGGAGAAATGCAAAGAAAGAAAGTAATAACATCCGTTCAACTAGGGCTCAGATTCAGTTCGTAATCGTACCAAAAAAATTCAATTAAATATCTTTATTTTTTATAAATTGGCGAACCCAGTAATTTGTTAGTAAGCCAATTATATATTTTACGTATTATGCATATTCAATTTTATTAAGTATTTTCATAGTCTAAGCGTATTCATAATCTTATTATTAAGGAAAAAGTTTAGTAAAATTCAAATAAAAATATAAAATATCATGAACATCCGGCCCTTGTTGTTTATGACCTTTCAATCGGCACGTTCTGTTCTAAAAATAAATGATTTCATATACAAGATATATTACGCAAATGATTTTTTTTTCGTTTCTTAAAACAGTTAATTTTTTTGTCACTTAACAAGTAGCTGTTTAAATTTGTAGCAGCATTTCAGCAGCAATCAAAAAAAGTTTTTTTTTAAAGATGTGTTATTACGCTTTAAAATTCACACTTATTGCATTAGTGTTATGTTCTACTACAATAATATCCGGAAAAACATGTGCCGATAGTGAATTCATCCATGCTGGTGAGCCTTCATTTTATACCTTTTTGTGATATTTTGAAGATGATAATGAATAAATTTTGTAATCAATAATAAATTCGTTTTTTAAAATTCTGCTTTTCGACATTTTTTTTGCCAATAATAGTTTAAATGTTGTTGTATAATAATACTGGATAATTTTTAATGCACCCTAGAAGCGATGTAGTACTGTAATGCGTTTTTGTATTATTATACTTTTTAAAGCAGACCAGGAAAACAAAAAAGAAGTAAACAGGACTATGCAGGATTACACCCATCACAAGCAAAATCCAGTGCCCGGAACCTTTGGAAAAAAAGTTCAATCAAGGGTTTTCTTGATTTACAACGAACTGGCGACACTTGAAGAAGCAAAGAGGGAATGTCAAGCAGAAGATTACCAGCTGATCACCATTGATAGCCCTGCTAAGCTGCATGAAGTCGAAGAGGCTTTGATGAAAGTTTCAAACTACCGCACAATTTCCGACAAATTCTGGACTGGAGGATATTTGAATCTTTCCAGCATGGGGAAAATACCAAGCAGAGATTTCGAGTGGTATGGATTACCAAAAAAGACCACTACATATTCAACCGAGCTGTTTAAACAATTCAGCAGCGCCCAATTGGATACAGCCATTAAAAACCGAATTGAGTCCTTTAATAAGTTCTGCAAAGATCAAGTTAGAGATTGTGCAAATAAGCGGGAAAATCTTTTGTATGTGGGGCTACTTCATCCGAAAACACACCGTGGAAATTCATCAAGAGGCTTGACGATATTGAATCCTTACGGAGCTTTTTCGAACCAGGATGAGGTCAATTTTTATGTTATGTGTGAGAGAAAAAAGGGCTATCATCATCAATAGTCATTGGAAAGAAAATATGTGTCGCATTTATTGTCGCTCATCAGATCACATCTGAATATTTGTATTTGAAGATATTTGCTTTTATTATAGTAGAATATACTTGACGAGATTGGATTCAAATTCGTTCGGGCGCACACATTTGTTTACTGTTTATTTACTTCATGTATAATAATGATTTAAAATAAGTCGGGAACGATCGGAACTGGTCCGCTTGGGCAGACGCCATCACGGCCGATCATTGGCAATTGCCACTCAACTTAACTGTTGAAACGATTTCTGGGAATGTTGTTGGAAAATTTTAAGAATAACATGGGGATTCTTCGATTAGGTGGAGCAGTGGGGGAGGCAGATGACCCTAGTCCTGGTGTCATAGACCCTAGTGGTGGAGCCACTACCACTGCCAGTTTTGTGATAAAGTATACATTTATTGCTATTATTACCTCATGAATTATTTCATTAAACGCGTATCTTTTTGTTAACAGACGTTTACTCAGAGTGGGCAACGATCCAATCACGAAAAACTTCACTCTAATGAGCGGACGTGAGCGGAATTACAAGTGCGGAATTTGTTCAAAGGTATATTTAAAAAATAATGATAATGCAGATCATGATTGTCTATCAATAATAATCAATATTGTGTAATCATATAGACCTTCCCAATATCTGCCTATTTACGAGTTCACATGGATGTGCATCGAGGCGATAGGATCTTCACCTGCCATCTCTACCCATTGGTAATAGACATTTTCTTCTTTTAGTAATATTTGTTATAGTAATCATCATCTTCTTTACAATAGACTTTCAATAGGAAAGGAGGGCAATTGATTCACACTTATAAATGCAAGGTAAGAGCACGGGCAGCTCTTATAGAAGATGTGGTGGAGTCGTGGAGGCGGAGTTACTACTATTGGAAATTGAAAGTTTCTGTTTAGTACTGACCGTCAATTTGACAGCAACTGAGTCAAGTTTGCCGCCCGGTACCTTCAAACGCCAATGTTTTCTCTTAACTGCAAAACAATAATATAAAAATGGCTAAGAACTCTCTCGTCCTCTTTTAATTTTCAATTTTAGAGGTATGTGTTGTATTACCCAATATTTTGTATGTTTACGTGTATTGTGCTCATATAAATTATAATGATTTGTTTTTAAATTCTCCATCATGATGCCTCTTATTTGCAGTTTGTCAGGTTTAGTTTCAAATACCAATAAAGAATATACTCTTGTTTACTCTGACCACGCTCTGACATAATCATGGATGAGGCAATGGAGCAGTGTACTGTGTGTGACAAGGTAAGCTGATAATTAAGCCAAGTTCCTCATCAACATCAATCGTGCATTCGTGCACATCCCCAGCAATACTTTTCATAATGCTAATTATTTGTATAATGTTTTTGCAGACTTTCAAGGTGAGCTATATGCCTGCTCATCTTAGGATGCACAAAGCCAAGAAAGTGCACAAGTGTGATGAATGTGGGAAGGTACGAAACACTTTAAAAATATATTTATCATTTGTTTCTTGCTAATATTTCAATTTTTTTTTCATTAACAGGGTTTTAAAAGGAAAGATCACGTAAAAACACACAAAATTTCGGTGCATTCAAAGATTCGCCCTGTCCAATGCGAAATTTGTGGAAAAGTATCTTTATCTCAATAATATAGCATTTTTTAAATATTTATTTTTTTAAATTATGGCATAATTTATGTACTTAAAATAGGGATGCAGTGATAAAAGTAAACTAGTTGTTCACATGAGAACTCACTCGGGAGAACGACCTTATGAATGCAAACATTGTGGCAAAGTATCTAAAATTCCATCATCGCAACCTTATCTCACAATTTTTTATTTATTTTTAAAATTAACTATTTTTCTAGTGTTTCGGTAATCGTGCTTCCATCGTGTATCACGAACGAACCCACACTGGAGAAAAACCCTATAAATGCGCAGTGTGCGATAAGGTACACCCATCATATTGCTAATATATAAAAGTTATGGAAAATAATTTTTAATCAATATTATATTATGGAAAATGAAAGACATTTGCAGGGCATCATTCTCTACAGCAACACGCAAGGATCCACACTGGCGAAAAACCTTACGAATGCGATATCTGTTCAAAGAAGTTCACTCAAAAAGCTCATTTGAGGGTCCACAAAAAGGGTTTCCATCTGAAACTTCGTCCGTTCAAGTGCGACATTTGTGAAAAGGTAAAATCTAAATATAATTTTGAATTTTTATGGCAATAATAGTTGAATTAAAATCTAGGGATGTGCTGATAGAGTTGCTCTAAAATTACATATGAGGATGCACACAGGTGAAAAGCCAGTTGAATGCAAAATCTGCGGAAAGGTTTCTTTCAATTTTTATTAATTATTTTCTAAATTAAATTTTTACTGTTGTTGCGC
This sequence comes from Chydorus sphaericus, assembly GCA_030141595.1. NCBI lineage: Eukaryota > Metazoa > Arthropoda > Branchiopoda > Diplostraca > Chydoridae > Chydorus > Chydorus sphaericus. The sequence goes on along the minus strand of CM057927.1, from coordinate 10,788,086 downwards.
CTCTTTTTTTTAGCGGTTTACCACTAATCAGTATTTGGCTTCACACGAAGCGAACCACTTTCGTGAAAAGAACTTCCACTGTGAGCACTGCGATGAGGTAATAATTTATACTAGCTTTCTCGAAGAATATTTGACCAATTAAAATTTGAAATAATTTCTTCGCAGTCATTTACCAACAATACTCGGCTAATGAAACATAAGCAGAAAACTCACTCTGGCCAGTTGCTCTACCAATGTGGATCCTGCCCAAAGGTATAGTCATCTTTTCATCAGCAGCGCATCTGTAATTACATTATTATGTAATTTTCTTATATCTGTACAGAAATTCCATAATAAAGGCGTGATGAAAGTACACGAAAAGAGTCACACGTTTGTGAAAACGATTTACAAGTGTACATTTTGCGCTAAGGTATAAAGACGTTTTAAAACTTAATTATTTCTTATTTTTATTGAATTATTTGTTTCGATCATTATCAGACCTTTGCCAGTGGACAGAGTCTTAGACATCACGAACGTATTCACACTGGAGAGAAACCTTACGAATGTGAGATTTGTGAAATGGTATATTTTTAAAATTACAATAGATTCCTTTGATAATCCAATTTGAATGATTTATTTATTTTTAAAAATTTACAGACGTTCAGCACACTGACAGGAAAGAGGCATCACGAAAGGACTCACACTGGAGTAAGGCCCTTTGAATGCGACATCTGTTTCAAGGTATTAATTTTTTTTCCGTAATATATTTTTAAATTACTCAAACTTAATACCATTTTCTTTAGTCTTTTGGAGAGAAATCTCAGCTGAAAACGCACCAAATGGGCGTGCACTTGAAAGCCCGTCCTTTCGGGTGCGAAATTTGTGGAAAGGTACTATTTTGAATTGGTTAAGTTATATTTTAGAAACTAAATATTTATTTAATTAATTAATTTTTTAGGGCTTTCTTGTGAAACAGTCTTTGAAGCTACACATGTCTATTCACACTGGAGAAAAGCCATATGAATGCAAATTCTGTAGCAGAGTAAGCGCTCTAAAAAAATCTACAATTACTACTCTTTATTACTCTTATTTTTATTTTTATTATTACTCTATATTTTTTAAATTTTTTTATTATCTCAGAGGTTCAGAATGCGTTCCACATTTAAGTCTCACGAACGTACCCACACTGGTGAAAAGCCCTACCACTGCCAGTTTTGTGATAAAGTATAGATATTTAATTATCAAAAGTTTAAACTACCATAACAGTTAAATTTATTTTATTGTATAGACGTTTACTCAAAGTGGGCACCGATTGGACCACGAAAGGCTTCACTCTAAAGAGAAGAATTACAAATGTGGAGTCTGTTCCAAAGTAATATCAATTAATTTACTTCGATTCCGACCGTAATTTACTATAACTATTCGTAGGCCTTCTCCACATCCACCTATTTACGCATCCATATGGATGTTCATCGAGGAGATAGGATCTTCACCTGCCATCTCTGCCCATTGGTAATAGACATATTCTTATTTTATTTTTTAAAAATCTAGTAATAATCATCTTCTTTTCGATAGACTTTCAACAGGAAAAGTGGGCAATTGATTCACACTTATAAATGCAAGGTAAGAGCACGGGCAGCTCTTATTGAAGACGGAATGAGTGAAGAGGAAGCTCATCTCGCCGTAGAACCTCCTCTGAAGGATAGCGAATATGACGAAAGCGGTTTCAGCGACGACGATGACGATGAAAACAACAATCCTTTTAAATTGAAAAATTGCTCCATTCGCCTTCAAAAGTTGTGGTACATAGAGCAAGCAATTGAATTGGGTTGCCCAACCGTATGGATTCCTCCAAAGGGTAGCAACCGCAATCATTTCAAACCAAAACTTGTTTGGTGAAATCGATTCTCTGCATTATCGTGATATTGTGATTAACTTTAAATGCAATATTATGACATGGGAATACAAAGGACATTTTCAAGCGGCGTAGTCTTTTTATTTAAATAAGTTAGTGGCGCTATAAGGATCAACTTTCGGTTTTAGCGATTTAAAAAGACCTTTCACCATGTTCGGTCTATCACGGTGCGCTATTCTGCCGGCCGCGCTGTCTATCTAAAACCTGTTCATTTAGAATTTGTCGTTTCTGATGGTCTCATACAGCAAATGCGTTGAATAAGTGGATCAAATAAAACTGCTCGGTAATTATGCAACACTCTTTAGTTACAACTCAGCTGTACGTCTTTATATTAGACGTAACGTAATTGACTTAATATTGATCTGTATAATATACATGTAATCGAGAGCGATAACAAGCATCAGAATATTAAATGTTAAAGCTAATTTTAAAAAAAAACTTATCTAAAAAAATGTGGCTATATAAGGATAAAACTACCGGTTTTCGACAATTTGAAAAAGACATTTCGTTATCTATCACAGTCGATCAATTGCTATTTTGCCGGGAGCACAGTCATCCCCCTCCAGCAACTCCGAGTACCTGCTGTCCCTTATTCCTATTTTAAGAAAACCGGTTCCAGTTTGAATTGTCTCCTCTTTTTCTGACATTACAACTACATTGAAGATGTGGCCGGATCAAATAAGACCGATATTTGTGGCGACCAACAATATTTCAACAAGGTTGTAATTCAGTGGTGTGGTGCAGATCCAAACCGTATCCAGAATTGGTGTAAAAGTGAAGAAAGTTTCCAATAGGAATGAACCTTGACTTCTGATAAATATCGAATGAGGTGAGCACGAGTTTCTACAGCTTACTACCTTTGCCGGTAGTTTGGTGTCGATGTTTTTGAATCAACAAATATTGGATATATTCCATAACAACAATATTCATAACATGTAATAATCATTGATAATATATCTGCTACTTGAATGAACATATCTTTTTAAAGAATATACCTAACATATTGTAACAGTTTAAAAAGTGAAAGTATATACTGGTATTATATTTTCTATTGTGTTAGATATACTATAACTTGAGCGAAACATACCAGATACTGATGTTAAAAGTACAGAAACGATGGAAAATGAGGAGTTGGAGCATTGCACTCTTTGTGATAAGGTGAGTTCAATAATCTTCAATAAAACCATTTTTTTAAAACTTATACTAATTATTACAGCATTCATTTGTAATTTCAGAGTGTTAGGAAGAGTTATTTTCGAGACCACTTAAGAGTCCATAAACTCAAGAGATCCCACAAATGTGATGAATGCGGGAAGGTAAAATTTGCACGACTTATCTGCATATATCTATCACTTCGTTTTAAATTACATACTTTAAATAGGGATTCAAGCGCCCGAGTCAGCTGAAAACTCACAAAGAGTGCGTTCATTTTGATATTCGCCTATTCAACTGCGACATTTGTGGCAAAGTATAATACTTTAAATTCTTGCCTCTTTCGAATTCAATATTAAATTGTACATCATTAAATAGGCATTCCATGACAAAAATAAACTATCAACACACATGTTAGTTCACACAGGGGAAAAACCTTATGGATGCAGATACTGTGACAAGGTATAATTTAATTACGCATCTATTATTGTATGACCTGTAATAAATTTGTTTAAATAACCATAAGTTCTTTGGAGGACGTGCTCAACGAAAATATCACGAACGTAGGCATACGCATTTTAGTGAAAAACCTTATAAATGCTCAATCTGCAACAAGGTTATTTAAAAACATTTTTAATATTTTTAAATTTAAAACAAGCCTAATTTAATATTGAATTTTATATAGGCTTTTACCTCGAGCAGTTATGCTAGAAAGCATGAAAAAGCCCACATTACAGGACGAGAAAAATCACATCAGTGCGATATCTGTTCAAAGGTTTGTTCGAAACAATATCTCCTATAATTAATTATACTAATAAACATTATGTCTTTTTTTATTATTATTCTAGAACTTCACGCACAAATACCAATTAAAAGTCCACATACAGAGCGTCCACATGAGAATCCGTAATTTTGAATGCAATATTTGTGGACACGTATAATATGATTTCTATTCTTTGTCCTTGTAAACTTTATCAACCAACCAAAAAAATGTAATTGTATTATAATAGGAATCATATGATCAAAAAGCTTTAAGGAGGCACATGTTTGTCCACAGGGCTGTAGAAAAACCTTTCAAATGCAAGTATTGTAGCAAGGTAAAAGAAATATCTAAAACATTTTTTTGTTATTCATAAAAAAGTTATTAACCGCATCATTTAATAGTGCTACTCTACCGCCATTAACGTGGAACGACACACCAAAAAAATCCATTTGGGTGAAAAGCATTTCCAATGCATTCACTGCGACCAGGTAAATTACAGTTGTTGTATAGTTTAGACCCTATAATATAGACCCTTTTAAAAGTAATTATTAATTACTTACAGTCTTTCATAAATTATCATCAGCTAGTAATGCACAAACGAAGAAAACATTCTGGACAGCTACTTTACCAATGTAGATATTGTCCTAAGGTAATTATATTTCTATGCGATTATGTATTTCTAAGTTACATACATGATTAAATTGATTATTATTAGAAAGCCCATAATAGAGCCCACTTGACTACGCACGAGAAAAAGCACATAACTGAGAAGAAATTTTACCAATGCAAATTCTGTGACAAGGTATACTACTGTACGCTACTAATAAACTGTATATTATTAAAAATTAATTCCAACATCTTATTCTCCTGCAGGGTTTTCCGTTGCATCAAACTTTATTACGACACGAACGTGTTCACACAGGGGAAAGACCTTACAAATGCCATACCTGTGATATGGTACTATGAAATTTCTAATTGTAATATAGAAGTTTAAATAATTTTGCTGATATATATTTCTTATTATTAGGCATTTACCTCGCATTCAGGTCGTAAGAGGCACGAAAAGGTTCATTCAGGAGAAAAACCTTTCCAATGTGACATCTGTCCTAGGACTTTCAGAGAGAATGATGTACTTAAAAGACATAAAGTAGTGGTACACCTAAAATCATTTTCTTTCAAATGTGAAAACTGTGGACAGGTAATATTAATTTAATGTTGTTAATCTACTCATTAATAAGTATTATTGGATTATGATATTATTGATAGGATTTCCTTGTGAAGAAAAAAGATATGCCGCTCAACGATGAAGAAAGGCCTCGCGAATGCGAGACTTGTAGAGAGGTGATTATATGAATTGAACCTATTTAAAGTGATCATTTCGTCTCTTTTTTCATATTAAGAATTGTTCCTTATAGGCATTTAATGAGCCAGGAGGGCGTAGAAGTTATCTGCATAAATTCCCAATTAAAATATCTCGAGCAGCTCTAACTAATGCCAGGATTAGCGAAGAAAAAACTCGTCGTGCCGTCACATCCCAATTACTTTCGAGTAACATTGATAATACTTCTTACGAATGCGGAATCTGTTCTGAGGTAACTTTTTTTCGTGTAATAATAATGCCCAATCAACAAGCACTCACTAATATTGCGTAATATAGACCTTTTCCAAGCTCACATATTTACGAACCCATATGGATGATGTACATCTAAGTGATAGAATCTTTTCCTGTCATCTCTGTTCTAGGGTAATAAGACAATTCTTCCTATATTCATATTTTATTTTAAAAGTTAAATAACCATCTTTTGAAAAAGACATTCAAAAGGGAAAAAGGCCTAAGTATTCACTCGTGGAAATGCCAGGTTAAAGCTCAAGTAGCTCTAATAGAAGATGGAATGAGCAAAGAAGAAGCTCTTCTAGCTGTCCAACCCCCTATTGAGAAAAGCATTATTAAGATAATTGATGACCTAGACATACCCGCCTATTCACAGGTAAACAACACGGATTTGCGCCAATGTGCTGCTAGGAAATTTATCTGCCATCTCTGCCCTCTGGTATAAATAAAAGTTTTCTTTAATTCGTATTTAGTATTTTAAATATAAATATTATAAATAGACATTCAATGAAGAAGGAGAGCAAAGGATTCACACGCGGGAATGTCAGGCTGAAGCCTGGGCAGCTCTAATAGAGGATGGAATGGATGAAGAAGAAGCTCATCAAGCTGTCCAGCCCCCTATGGTGAAAAATAATATCAAGTCGATTGATGGCCGTCAAGATGAAACGATTAGCAATCATTTTAAACTGAAGAAATGCTTTATTCGTATTCAGAGATTGTCCTATATTGAGTTAGCTATAGAAATGGGCTGCTCAACTCTGCTTATACCACGGAATATTAATCACAATGATCGCATTTATGAACCCCAATTGGTAATTTACAATAACTAACTACATCAATATACCATATGATGCATTTTTCATAAAGCTATATATACTCAAAGTTTTGGGGGTTATTGTGCGCTCTTATTGTTAATGGTTTCAAGAGAATGATATGAAAACAATACAGTCAAATGATTTAATTAAACACGTTATTGTTTAAAGAATGCAATTTTCGATATACCATCATCATTATCATCTGATTTGATAAGAGCCGATTAAATACTGCTTCTAAGTAATTTCAAAGTAGAAATACATTATTACTATTATTATTAACCTTTTTGGTTTTTAAAAAATGTTATTTGCTTTAACTGTTTTTGTCCATATATTCTTTCCCCTTATTGATGAATACAGTGATAAATGATTTTTCATTATCGCTCCAAGTCGATCTTCTACGCTCGCCCTCAGAAATATTCACGAGTGACTGACGTACCCTCGTCTGGCTTATGGTGCTAAAATCACGTGACGACCTGGACTACCTGCTGACCTAAATTATTTTCTTTCGAAAAAAAAACAGTTAGACTTATTTTAAAAGTTGTCACTTGAATATAATTTTAAAAGATTTTTTGAATATTAGATTACTATTCTACTAACATAACTTATACAAATCTAAACTGGATTAGAGATGATTGGATTATACCTCTTATAAGATAAATTTTTAAAATTTAAATAGCTTACTTAAAAGAATAAATTCAAAACAGTTCATTAACATTATGAAATATATAATCAATCAGCAGCTGATAAATGACTGAAATTAGTATAAATTTATATGTTATTATATGGCATTGAAAAAAAAATTGCTATCATGATTCAAAAGATTCTGTTTAGAATGGACCTTTGTTTTTCTCTTCTACAGAAACGATTTCAGGTCAATGGTGCTGGCGATCTGCAGTGGATAAGTTCGCCGGTACTTTTAGTCCGATACCCATGTAGTTAAATCAGTTATATTTCTCATTATTTTCTAAAAATCGTCTTAATAAGTGGCCTAATATTTTTTACAATTAATAATTAGAGCAGTATATTTTTGGTTTAATAACCGAATCATTATGCCAGATGTTACAGTCAGTGTTAAGACAATAATGGATGGTATGGAGCAGTGTCCTATATGCGAAAAGGTATAGGTTTAATTACTCTTTTCCATTCTCTATCACGTTCATTTTTACATGACATCATTCTATTTTTATTTTAGGTTGTAAAGAAGAGAAATATTCGACAACATGTGGGGATTCACACACTCAAGAAAACGCACAAGTGCGATAAATGTGGAAAAGTGGGTATTCATAAATAACATATTTTTTTCAATAATTCTCAGTTGAATATCGTGATGCAGTGCTATAGCCGTTCAAGTCATCTCAAAATTCACATATCAGACGTTCACTTAAATATCCGCCCTTTTGAATGTGATACTTGCGGCAAGGTAATTATTACTATTTTAATATGTATATTGAATTGGATTTAATTATTGGATTATGCGTAGGCTTTTGCCGATAAAACCAGATTATCACTTCACATGGCAGTTCACACTGGAGAAAGGGCTTATAAATGCAAATATTGTGGAAAAGTAATTTATATGATTATATAAATACAATTCATTTCACTAATTTTATCTTATATATTTAGGGTTTAGGATCCCTGAAAGCGCTTATGTATCACGAACGTAGTCAGCACACTGGTGAAAAACCTTTCGAGTGCAAGATCTGCGGCAAGGTATACAAAATTTTAAATAAGAGTATTTACTTTATAATTTATTTTTAACACAACTAGGCATTTGCAGTACGTTATTCACTTAAAATTCATCAAAGATGTGCTCATTCTGATGAGAGACCTTATCAGTGCGATATATGTTTAAAGGTAAATCGTATAAGTTTTTTGCCGTCTTTCATTATAAAAATTAGAAGTCAATTTTTTTTTTAGAGCTTCAAACAGTCTACTAGTTTAAATCTTCACAAGAAGAGTATTCACTTAAAACTACGCCCATTTTCGTGTGATATTTGTGGAAAGGTATTATGTGACCATCATTTGCATTTTGAATTTTATACATGTATATATATTTTTTTTTCGATTTATAGGCAGTTCTTAGTAAAAGAGCGTTGAGAATACACATGTATGTCCATACTGGAGATAAGCCAAAACCGCATAAATGCAAACTCTGTGACAAGGTATTATTAAGTAAGCATTAATTATAGATTAAAACAAATCGCTTAAGCGAATATGTTGCCACCATCAGGCATTCTTTTCCTCTACTCACTTGGCAAGACACGGCAAAACGAATCACTTTCCCGAAAAGAAATTCCCTTGCGAACATTGTAATGAGGTAACAAATAGCTATATTACTCACTTAATATACAGCTTCAAATAAGTAATAATATTAATTTTGATTGCAGTCTTTTATCAACAATTTTCAACTAAGAATACACAGACAGAAAACTCATTCAGGACAACTCCTTTATAAATGCAAATATTGCTCATATGTAATTGGAAAATTTTAAAAAAAGAAACGTATTTTTTTTCAATTATAATTTTCTGATTGATTTTACTATTAGAGAGCGCATAATAGAGGCTCAATGACTCGACACGAAATGAGACATACAGGTCAGAAGAAGTATCACGAATGCAGGTTTTGTGACAAGGTAAAAAGGCATTTTTAATTCGATTAAATTATTTTTTTAAAGAATTAAATGCGTGACAGGGTTTCCAAAGATCTCAAACTTTAATTCGACACGAACGTGTTCATACGGGTGAAAAACCTTATGCATGCAAGTTCTGCGACATGGTAATAATAATAATACTACTATGGATTATAAAATATTATCTAACTATATAGTTATTGGTTCTATAGAGATTTACATCGCACTCAGGTCGTAAGAGGCACGAAAAGACCCACACCGGAGAAAAACCTTTCCAGTGTGATATATGTTTTAAGTCTTTCAGAGAGAATCAAAAAATGAAAGAGCACAAAATCGGAGTTCACTTGAATTCGGTTTCTTTCAAATGTAAAAATTGTGGCCAGGTATTATACAATTGGGATTTAAGTTTAAATCAATATAAATTTGCATTCTAAAGTTAATTTATTAGGATTTCCTGGTGAAGAGGGACGATAAGGCACTTCTCTCGGGAAAAAAGCCACAAAATTGCATGATTTGCAGTGAGGTAATATTACATAGTTTATAATCCCTAATATAATTGTGATTGTTCATAACATACTCGTTTAAACCATATTTAGGTATTCGATCAGCAAGGAGGGCGAAGGGTTCACAGGCAAGAATGCCAGATCAAAATAACTCGTTCAGGTCTGATTGAATCTTCCAAGATTAGCAAAGAAGAAGCTCTTGTAGCAATCCAGACACTCTCAAGTCCTAATAATAATGCAAAGATTAACGATGAATTGAACAATAACCATGAAAAGCAACCAGGAACAAAGAAAAAAATTCAACATAACAATAATAAGAATAATAACAAGCAAGTGCGCCGGATCAATTCATCTCGGGTAGCTCTTATTAGTGAAGAAGAAGCTTATTTAGCCGCCCAGGCTCTTTCAATGAATCCTTCTAACGTTTATGAATTGAATAATCCTTTAATACTGAAGAAATGTTGCATTCGTATCGAGAGATTACCGTGCATTGAGTTAGCTCTGAAAAGTGGCTGCTCAACTGTACTATTGCCTAATAAGGATGTAGTTTGAATTTCAAATAAACCCAAACTGGTTTATTGATAGTGATGCTAATCTATAATTCTCGTCTAATATAACCTGTTTGCTGACCGCTTTTTTTGTATGCTCACTGTCGCTTTATTATTTGTGGTGTATTTTGGACGTTATGACTGAATAGTTGTGTTTTGATCTACACCTAAGAAAATGATTAAATAACATGTATCATAAGATTTTTCCAAGATTGTTGTATTAAGTTTATAATCGCTTCATTTGAAAACAAAGCCCTAGAGAACATGTGGATTCCTTAGTTATTCATCGAACAGTAACATCCAATTGAATTAGAATCAAGAGAAAAAATATGCCCTGAGGTAATGTATAAATTAAACTATCCTCGACGTTATCAACGCGAAAGGATCTCGGGTAGCAGTCGCTCAGGTGCGCGCGTACCTGTCATCGGAATGGGAAACATCATCATATCTGCAGGATGGAGGCTGGAGGACTGATGGCTTATCTTATTGTCTTCCTTCACTAACTACCTGTTGCAGAATAAGCCTGATTTTTACTTACTGATATTTATGACAGTATATAACAAACAATTATGTTACTATCATGAGCCTAATCGATTTCGACAGAAAATCGACCATCGAAAGCAACGTTCTTAAAGCGACGAATAATTAGAACATATATTTTAAAAACTAATTATAACTTTTTATGTTTCTCTTTTTACTCTCATTAGGCTTATTTTGTACTGGTTCTGTATGTGCCTCTATTTATAAAATTAAGATAGTAAAGCGAGCTTTTCTGCTCGCGGTTAATAGCATAATTCAGACTTCGCCTGAATTAATCTTAAAAAGTTGATTTAGATTTCGTCAGGAAGAAGATAAACGAAATTGATTGATAGTTGATTGTGGGAGGAATTATTATGTATGGTTTAATTAAATATGTATGGTTTAATTAATGGATTGGAAGATTCAGGGAAAGCCAAAGCTATTGGTAATGGTTTATTGCGCCTTTTATGGATTATTTTCAATTAAAGACTGAGGAATTATATAAGAATAAGTATACCAAAAATGCAATTCAAGATCGTAAATTCGCGTAAATAAATAATTCGATAAATAATTATGTAAGAAACTAAAAATGAAATTCGTTAAGTGAGAAAGTAGAAATCAATAAAAATTTTGAATGAAATTGTGTTGTTATTTAATCGGAAAAGCATTGTGTCTATCAGTAGTCATAATCCTAAATCGTAAGGTGCGGGACTTCAAAGTTCAAACCGAATAACTAATGTCATCTAGGAAGCAGACGAAATTCCCCCTAGAAACGGGTCTGCCTTTTCCATGGAAGTGGAAGTTCCACGGTTGCTAGGCACTGAAATTACATGGGCTCTAATGGGAACAAAAAGGAATCGGTTAAAACAACAGTTTTACTAATTTTAAGGAAAATTCCCTAAAAACGGACCTAGATAATGGAATTCCCTTTCGAATGAACTGTAATTTAGTAAAAAGAAAAATCCCAGAAAGGCTAAAATAATCTGGATACACATACACGCCTCGGGGGTTCAGAAAATTCTGAGAGGACTACTATACGATCCATATACCCGTAGGGGAAATGAATAGGAGAAGAAATGAGTTATTAAGCTCGCTACGCTCGCAATGATATAATAATTACATATTACTTATTATTTTATTAGCATATATACGTTATAAACCATTGGTATTTTTAAGTGCTCGGATGCTGTAATTTACTTACGCAATAAAAACTGATACGAAAACCCATGGGAGTGCATTGTGATTATTTTTGTTAAAGCAGGTAGTGATTATTAATCTTTCCCTTCTTTTCTTTTTCTTAGTGTGTACTATTTCAACAGTTATTCCATCATCACGGAGGAAGAAGGTTTCTCAATTAAGAATAATGTCAGAGCAAAGCAGCAGATCTGATAGAAACTACAAGCAGGTTACTGCAGAAGAAGCTCTTATATCTGTTCAATACCCTTTCAAGTCCTTTGAATATTGGTAAAAAGCTTTTAAACTAAAGATTATTAGCTTCATTCGTATTCTGAGAGTGTCGTGGATTCAGCTTAGAGCTACTTCTATAATAAGATCTATAGTTCTAAAAAGGGCTTCTTCAAGACTGTTGATGTCAAAGAATTACAATAATATTAATAGGATTTCCGAACCCAACCCGATTTGGTTATAATGTATCTTTTTGTCGTATGTTTTGAAATTTTCAAGATCAATGTTTTGCTTGACTAATTGAATATACAGCGCAAACATTCCATGTAAGGTTTGCCTATACAGTCCACCCCGGTGCGCCACAAGATATTTCAAAGATGTTTAATAGATATCCAGGGCTGGATGTTATAGACATCAACATTGGATATCCATCAGACATCCATAGAGGATATTCAATTGTCCGGGCAATAGGACGTCTATTTTAGAAATCTCTTGGATGTAGTCAGTTTCGATGAAAAAATGTTTCAATTAAATCCCATACCTGTATAATATCGACCCTCTCCTATCATGCAAACTTTACCTTTATCGACCCTCGCTACTTTGAATTGAAAATTATCCTGTATTTTCCTGTATTTCTGCAGTAGCCCTCCATGTATAAATGCGGTTGTGATGAATGTATCTGATTTCTTACGATCTAGTAGTGTATCGCTCATCTTTACATACCTACTACTTTCTGCTCCCCGCAACAGCGTCAGTACTTACAAAAAACTTGTGAAATAACAGATTTCTACGAAATTAGAATAGTTTACGCACCGATAGGCGCGCCCTCTCACGACATTTATAGCTCATTTCATAATTTTTTTTAATTGACAAAAACACCTACAGGAAATGTGTTATTCATATATAAGATATCTACCGTTAGATATCCTTTGGGATGTCTATCCCAGGATATCCATGCGACATTCATTGGATGTACAATTCAGAAATCCATTTTGAAAGTACAGGCATCCGCATATTGATCTCCCGTTTTTTGTAACTCGTCTTTGTAACTCCCATGTTAGCCTTATGAGGCTACCTGGATCCACCTGGCGGATGCCGGGGATTAATTCGCGGGTGCCTGTACATCAGACATCCAGGGCTTCATCCAGGAGATATCTGTGGCACACTGAGACTGCGTGCATGCAAGTTTATGTGTAAAACTTTTTTTTTAAGATGTATAAATAATGGTTTGTATGCTTCCTTAGTTAATATCATGCGTAAGATAAAATAAGCAGCTTTTATTTTCTGGACAAGAAAGTATAAGAATGACCTCAAGAAGAGGGAGAGTCGACGGTCATTTCCATCAGCGTTCACCTTCCCTCTTCTTAATATATTCCAGGAACAAACAGCACGTATAAAAAAATAAGCCTAAAATATACTAGATAAGGATCGCCAAGGGAACATGAACTCTTCTATCCCTTTTTTAATAGTATTTTCTTGTGAAATAAGAGTCGATGACCCAGCATGAAGGACTATACAGAGAGAGAGAAAGGAAAGTAGATGCAAGAGATGCCTCAGAGTGCCCACAACATCCACCAAGGTTAGTTCGTTTTTAGATAAACTGTACTATCCATCATATTAAAAAAGCATTATTAATATTAAAATTGGTAATAACATAGAAATGAAGTGGAGTAAGCATTTCATCGTTTTGATGCTATGCATTTTCGTCGTTAACGAGAGTAAAGCGGGTCAAAGCCCTTACGATCGAAGCGCGGATGAGTTTGATTCTTTCTCTAATTCTGATGACAAAGTTGTGATGAAGAAGAAAACTGTAATCCAACAGAGGAATAAAAATGATAATAACATAAACGAGCGATATACTCCGGACTGGAACAGTTTAGATTCAAGACCACTACCGGAATGGTACGATGATGCCAAATTTGGAATCTTTATTCATTGGGTAAAATCTTAAAAGAGTACCTATTAATTTATTCTTTACTGGACGTTGATAAGATATTATTGAACTAAATAGGGACTCTACTCAGTGCCAAGTTTTAGCAATGAATGGTTCTGGGAGAAATGGGGTAATTTTAATAAAATGATATTATTTTATTTTTAAATCATTTTTTACCTAACGTTTTGTGTCATGTAAAGTGACTGGTGTTCCACAGTTTGTAGACTTTATGAAGAAAAACTACCCACCAGGATTTCAGTACCAGAATTTCGCTCCTCAATTCACGGCCGAGTTTTTCAATCCCAAACAATGGGCCGAAATATTCAAGAGTTCCGGAGCAAAGTTAGTCTACAATTATAAATATTTCAAACAAATGAATTTAAATAATGAGCTGGTGGATTTATAACAAAGGTATGTTGTTTTGACGAGTAAACATCATGAAGGCTACACTTTGTGGCCATCGAAGCACTCTTGGAATTGGAACTCTTTAGATGTTGGACCAAACAGAGATTTAGTTGGTATTAAACATTCAAATTTGAGTTACTACATGAAAATATAAGCTTGATCTACTTTTTAATTGGCTTAGGGGATTTGGCTGATGCTATTAGGAATTCAACTGACTTGAAATTCGGTCTCTACCACAGTCTGATGGAGTGGTACAATCCAATCTACTTAGACGATCGGGCGAGTAACTGGACGACTCAGAATTTCGTTACGTCTAAACTCATGCCAGAGATGCATGATATGGTAAACAGCAGTTGAATCATTTAAAACATAAATTGTAGTTATAATTAAATAATTAGATTGAGAGGTACAAGCCAAGTGTCATCTGGACAGATGGAGATTGGGAACCAAACACTTATAAATACTGGAACACGACAGAATTTTTAGCCTGGCTCTACAACGATAGTCCTGTGAAAAATGAAGTCGTAGTCAACGATCGCTGGGGCATTGGAACAGTTTGTGAGCATGGTGATTTTTTCACTTGCTCTGACCGCTTCTTTCCAGGTTTATTATTGAGAGATTATATCAATAAGGCCATGTGGATAATGTGAGGGATTATTAGGTACTTTACAACCTCACAAATGGGAAAACTGTTTCACAATCGATCGCTATTCTTGGGGATACAGGAGGAATGCGAATATTGCGGATTTCTTCACTACTTCTCAACTGATTCGTGTCTTAGCCAGAACTATCAGTGTAAATTGAAATTCTCTAATAATAATGTTCAAAATTTTAAAACAATTTTTATTGAAACTCAGTGCGGGGGTAATCTGCTTCTCAATGTTGGTAATCAATATTATTACTTATTAAAGAATTACAGCATACGCTAAATGTTTTTTTTTTTAAATAAAGGACCAACTCACGATGGAAAAATATCTCCAATTTTTGAAGAACGTTTAAGAGACATAGGTCGTTGGTTGAAAATCAACGGTGAGGCTGTTTATGGCTCAAGACCCTGGTTATTCCAGAACGACACGGTTACTCCCAACGTTTGGTAACGTTTTACATTATAAAATGTGTTGTATAATCCTATTCTCATGATTTTTGGCGATGTATTTATAATAAGGTATACTGAAGGAACCGTCCCGTCGATTGAAAACATTAATCCTGTCTACGCCATGGTCTTTTTCTGGCCAACTAACGAGGACCAAGTGGTCAAGCTCTTTTCGCCCATTGTTGGACCAAAGACTAATGTTACTTTCTTAGGATACTCTGGATCAGAAGAAATTAAGGTTTATTATATTACATTTAGCTATGCTAAATAGGTTTACGTTCTTATAAAAGAATTTTTTTTATATAGTGGGAACCAATGTCTCGCGATGGGATAGAGATAACCTTCCCACCGAAATTCCAGGTGTCCAATGAATGGACATGGGTTCTCCGTTTGGATAATTTACTCAATAAATAAACAAATCCGAACCAAATAATATTATGAAAAAAATAATACTAAAAAAAAGCAATAAGACATAATATTTTGGTGGGTTTTCTTTCCGTTTAACAGATATGTTAACAAACAAAATTTTACTAATTTTATTACCTAATCATCTAATGGCTATACAAACGTTTAGTATACATAATACTATATCAGTCTTGATTGTCAAGCTGAGTAACAAAGTTCAAATCGGATCCGACCAAATTTTGCTTTATCCATTGGTCGATTTTTTCATTCAATTCTGGACTAAAATGGTTCTCCCAATCACCAATTTTCCCTGTGTTCACGTATTGAATCATCGATGTATAGGATTATTATACGTGAAATATACAATAGTTCGACTTGCCTTTACGGTAGAATCCAACATCTTTTGGCCCCTGCATCTCTGCCATAATGAATTCCGAGGAAACGGGTTGCAGGGATGGTATAGTGTCATTTTTGGAAAGATTACCGAATTTCAAATAGCTGCTTAACTTAACCACTTGTTCATATGTCACAGATTTGGTCAAGAAATGTGCTACTCTCCTTATCTCCTTTTGTAAATCCTATGTTACTTGAAAATATGATATAATGTTAGTTGTTTTCTAAAATGAAAATTAATATAAAGTACTTGTTTCATGTTTTCATAGAATAAGAAGAGTAGGTTGTTGGGATTCTGATTCCTTTTTGACCAAGCATCCAGAACGTGGTTGAAATATGGGGTAAAGAGAACTAAAGATTTACAATGGTTCCATTAATTCATACAAAAAAGGAAAATAGTTCTTGTTAAAACATACTTTTATCTTCCATGAAATAGTTAGCAAACAATTCTACATCGCCGGTGAAGGCGAAGGGCTTTAAGCGCTTTTGATGATAGAAAAAGGAGACGATGACGTCTTTTGGATTACGAGCCACATAAATCACCTATCATTTTTTGTGAAATTACCTTCCATATCTATACTTTAAAAATATATATATATCCTGCTATATTACATACTTTAGAAGTGTTCAAAATGTTTGGAGGAAGCAAGTAGAACGGGAAATGACTCTTTAGAATCCGAGGCGAAGGCATTTTCTCTAACTTTCTTACATCAAACAATTCCTCTCTCATTGCATCCATAACGGAATCTTCAGATTTTCGAGGCGTAAAGCATTGCGACCTGATAAGGAAACGAATATAAACTATATAAGGCGTATTACATTTAATAGAATCAATTAAGTTACTCAAAAAAGGGCGATCTCTGATAGTTGTTCGTTTTTCCAGCAGTTTCCATGTCGAAATCGTTTAGCAAAAGCCATGCAAGCTCCGAAACCCAGTGTGTACCTTAAACCGATTAATAATATACTATTGGAAAAATGGTATCGGCCTAAATTACAGCTCACCTGATTTTGGAAAAGTAAGGATCCAAACGTCATCTTCCCTTGGATGAAAATTGGTGTAGAGATCGTGAACGTTGTGAGCAAAATCAGGAGTTAGCGTAATACCCCCCGGATGAGAGCGAACCAGTCCCTCTCGCATGCCAGTGAAATCGCGGGTGAAAGGCTCGCTCAAAGTCTCTGGGATTAAACTGAATTCCATTTCCAATGACTTACATGTCTTGTCGTCATCATTAGAGAGCATCCTGGAGTCTTATTGCTGCGATTTAACAGCGCTTAGTAACACAAATTGGGCGTTATTCCTTTTCAATAAAATTATAGACAGAGGCTATATACGGTGCTTAGTTGATACGAAATTGATAAGAAATGCTGAAAAAACATGTAACGAATAATGTAAATTAGGCGTTATCGCGTGTAGCATAGTCCACAAATGTGCTATGCATAATGACTGATAACAATACTTGTTTTCTTGATCCATCTTACTCAAGTCCGCTGTCCGCGGTGCTAATATCATTCTTAGTTTATACTTCTGCCATGCCATTCATGTATACCGGCATGTATGTATTTACCACCGTTTAAAATACTATTAATACAGAAAACTACATATTACAATAATTCATTTGTAGGCTATAGCTAGAGATAGAGTATAGTGTATACATATAGCGTTGGAATGTGGTAGTAAACGCTTTTGAACTAAATTTATAATAGCCTTTAGCCCAAGTGTACTATAGCTGATGATGTATAGCTAGAAATAGACATAACATGATAACAATAGAGTTGATTTTGTGCATTTTAGTCAATTTTATTAAGTGTGAGAGTACTTTTAAATAATACATAGGCCCATTTGCAAGCTAATTGTGATGCTCCCGAAGAAATCTTAAAAACGGCCAATAAAGTATTATATAATATCAAAATGATAGAGCAGTTCAAATGAACTTTTCCAGCAAAATATATTATAATAAAAGGAATAAATAGTGTGGTGGTCCAAATAGTATGATGGTATTTTACTATGACCATCATTTTTGTGAAGTTCGCTGTAGTGTGATGCCGGTGAACAACATTTCTAAGAAATGTAACTATGAGCCCTTGCGACGATTAATTCAAGAAGAAATACGAAGAAAGAAACGCCACAGCCGCAACCCAAGAGAAAGAAAGCGCTCGTAAACTCATCCAAAGTTAATTTCTTGGTGCTTTTGTGTTCGATATTAACCGTCAACGGTTCGTTGCATCGGTTCCGACGAGGCCAATATTGACTGTGCCAATAATCCAGTAGACCAACTTGACGAAGCCAATTGATTCTGAAATACAAACATGACAAACCATTAAGAACAATTCTTCTTCCAAATGGTAACAATTTTGTTTTTATGGTTAATACTCGCGATTGAAGATTAAAATGATGGGGCTAAATTTGGGCAGTGCAAACGCCGATAAATGTACCCCCCACGGTTTATTAGCTAGGTATACTCGGCATTGTCCTGTGGCTTTCAAGTCTTTCTCCATCAAATCTAAAAGCACTGCCTTTATTGCAGCAAAAACTTTGTTTTGTTTGACAACAAGTCCAGTGGCTTCCTTATACACACTAAAAAATTTAGGTCAACTTAGGTCTACTTATAAGTTGGAAAATGGAAAAATCCACTTATAAGTGCATGTGGTATACCTAACCCTTAAGTAGTTCGAGATACTTAAAATTTAAGTGTTACTGATACTTAATTTAAGTATATATATATACCTAATAAGTAGAATCTAGGTATTTTTAAAATTTAATTAAAAATAAACTTAAATAGATATCTTATGTCAATCCCAACTCCAATACAGTAGTCAACACTTGATCTTAAACCAATTAATAGTAGAATTTGATTTGCATACATCGGGAATTGATCCTTAGTCATTTAGTTGAGAGTCTGAAGCGTTAACCATTCAGCTATATGGGCCAATACTTTGTAGCGTTTTCTTACTATAAATATTTGATTATGTATACTTAAGCTCCTTTCCATTAAGTATTATTAGGTAGAAGCTAAGTAGACTTGTTAAGTCATTCCTTCATAGTAAGTAAATTATAGGTTTCAAGTACACAATTTCTACTTATTAAATGTATGTGATGTATCAACTTAAACTTAATAAGTAGATCCCATATATAAACTTAAATAAGTATTCCTACCATACTTACCAAGTATGGCAATAACTTAAATTTTTATCTACTTAGCTCTACTTACCAGGTGTATACTTATTAAGTATAACTTAAGTAGAGTTAATTTTTTTAGAGTGTAAGCAGTCTTAGGGTTCAGACTTAATTCCGGATATTTCCTCAACGAGTCGGCAATTTTAAAAAGTACTCCAGAATCAGCAGTCTTAATGAGGAATCAATGCATTTTAATTAAGCATAGCATCAATTAGATTAGAAGTTACGCATTACCAAAACGTTTTCTTCGTGGGAACTGTATTTTTGTACCATGAAGACAGGTCTTTGCATGGTTACGATATCTTTCACCGAGTCAATCATCGGATGGTAGCGTGGAGTCATCAAGTAAGAGGTCAAAGTCGAGGAGTAGGCATTGGATAGAAAGATGGACACCATACCCCAAACGTAAAATATTATACGTACTGGTGCCCTCAACTTAACTATATTATCACCAAAGTTATACTGTTTTATTTTAAAAATATTACAAATTTAATATTTGAAAAAAGAAGCCTTACGAATATTTTGAAAATGAAATAAAGACCGGAAACTGCGGATCAAAGAGATTTTCTTTTCGTTAGTTATAATTCCTCTTTGATTATTAAACATTAGAAATTCGAGGGATGAGATTTTCCAAATGACAGTGGCAATAGCCACCACGGATATACCAATTAAAATCCATATCTGCGCGTTAAAGTTAAGTCCTGATTGGATATTTTCACATTTAAAATTGATGAGTTAATATAATCACCATACCTCGTATTGGAAAGGCCTTGTGACGGCATCGATATTTCCAAGAGTTTCCAATGCTGGATATGGCATGAGTAGTGCCCTTTCATCCACGTCGAATGGAACAGTTAATCCAACTGCTGTACTACGGGCGTAAGTAATCGTAAAACCCGTTGCAATAAAATCAATTTCCTACATTTGAAACAAATTGATCAATTATAGAAATCTCGTTGAATTCCGTTTTTACCATTATACGAATATTCGATGATCAAGACGGATTACATCAATAAGTGAATTTAAGAGAAAAAAAACTTACTCCTCTGGATAGCATACCAACAAGACCGTTCCAGGAACCGTAAATAAACGAGCCAAAAGCCAAATCGGAAGATGGAACATACTCAAATCTTGAAAACGAAATGTTAAATGTACTGCACAGTTTATGTTTATCGTACTGATAATTTGTATTTAATTCATATTTACGCGAATTTATATTTGAACGCCAAATAGAGAACAATTTGGTGCACCATACCATCCAGATCAGTGATGCGTCCGTCTAAGGAAACGTTGGTGTATGAGGAATAGGGAGGGAGCTAATAAACATAAATGGAGTTACCGAATACAGTTCTTCCTTATTAGTTTAAAATTATATAGAAACAATGAAAATTACATAATAAGTTCCAATCGTAAAGAATCTTCCATCTAGGAAGCTTTTACTAAGCAATCTAGCATTAGATTCCGAAGATGACATCGTGGTCGAGATCTAATTTCCAGTTGATTGCCGTTGTATATTCTATCAGTAAGCTATAAAAATATTTGAACCAAAAATAACATGTAAACTTATTTTGTTTTATAAGATAAATAAAGTTCTTGCGAAATTGAACTTTTCCTTAAGTGCAACTACTTCTACGCTCTTTAATATTTGGATTAAATGAAAATGAAGGGTGGTATATGGGTATACACATGAAACAATAGCTTACCTTATCAAGTGGCAACACCTATAGAATATGGACCCGCTCTTCCAACTTCCGAATAGAGACTGAGTTAAAGATGCTGAGCGGATCATTTATATATAGCTTTCGCCTAGTTGTCTTTGATGAAACAAGAATTACTTTTACGCCCATCATCGTTACTTTAAAATCCGATACGATGTTCCTGTACAGAACCTAATATAATATAAATAAATAATGTAAGATTTATAGTGATGACTCCGTTATCCGACCTGATTTCCGAGTGGTTCGATATAGTCGATCGAAAATAGCCGCAACCCAAGAGCAATAACGCACTCGATAAATCATTCGAAGTAAGTCTCATGTCTCAAGCTCCTTTATAATACCAAACTTTTGGTAATATATTAAACTTTTAAGCCTCTTAGCATCGATTTGGGCGGACTCTTTTGCAAAACCTCAATGTTTCAACGATGAGCCATGGATCTTTAAAATAATGCTAAAAAATTAACGTTATCAAGAAATATCTAACATAACATGATCTTTCGAGGTTGTTTAATCAATGGAACTGATGGAACTATATTGATTCATAATATATAACAGTTCCTTCGCGATGAATCATTTTTTTTTTAATAGTCACATTTCCAATTTTTTTTTCTCAAATGGGATATATTTCAATGCACACTGTTATCTGATATCCTGAATGAAAGGACTTCAGATACGGAATTATATTCCATATTATTACGTTGATTTCATCGGACCTCAACGACAGGCAAATTGGCTGGTTAAGCAAGCAGTGAACTTAGTAGTTTAATTGCTAAAGCAACCGGCTAAGTAATCGGTAAAGTGGCTAGCAAATGTCGGTAAAGCAGCCGGTCAACTGGCCAGTTCGATCGGGCCTATGACCGGCAAATAATAATTGTATGCCGTAAATAGACAGCACAATATTTAACTTATTTACTTGATTAGCTCCTCGAAGAATTATCTCCATAAGTTGACCTTGAAAATAAGGCGCCACCGTTAAGTTTAAATAAATTTTAATTGATTTAGTTAAGCAACTTATTAGTTTAGTATTGGAAAATGTATTTAAAATTCGTTTTATAGATTTTAATTTTATAATGGAACTTAAAGAACCACTTCTTGGCAATATTTTCTGAGTTATTTTCTGTTTGAAAGATCGTAAAATTGGATTAGACTAGGCAATGTTGCAGACTACAGACGAAGCTGATGGCTGAAGAAGAAGAAAAAATAATTTAAGCAGAGCACATGTGTCTGTTTTCATCCTTTTTGTGAAACTTTTTTTTTTACCATTTAGTAGGTTAAAACTTTAGTTTTGTAAAGGTTTAAAAAATTCTGATTCATCTTTTACTCAGTTTTAAAATAGTTAACTTTTAATACAGAAAGTTACAATAATTCATTTTTGCTTGCAGCAGCAGCTGATTTTATTCCGCGATTCCTTACTGTGACTCAGTAGATTACGTAGCCTACGTATGTCAAAATCAATTTAATAATTTATGGTTCTTTGTCTAAAATAATAATCAGCTTAGATTTCTGTGTGTATAATAGACTCATTCAGGAGCTGAAAGATGGAGGAAAAATGTGTCTTATGCCCAAGGGTATGTATAACTTAACTATATATTCTTACATTGGCTGTACACAAGAATTATATCTTTTTTTTAAACTACATCAGATGTTCAAACAAAAAGATGAATTGAAAACTCATATGAGGGTTACTCATCCTACTGTCCATTGGTGTGAAATATGTGGCAGGGTAATATTTAAAAAAATTTCACTTTAACATTTCATAATACTATGTTTAAATTTTTTGTGATTTTAAAAGGAATTCAAGCAGAGATGGGATCTAATTAGACATGTAAGGACTCACTCAGGCGAAAGACCTTATCCATGCAAAGATTGTGGCAAAGTATTATTAGTTTCTCTTTTTTATTGTTTATTTGGATTTTTATAATAAAAATATTCTAAAATATTTTTTCATCTTTAGTCGTTCTCACAGTCAACCCACCTGAAGATTCACTATGGGCGCGTTCACTCAACAGTCCGCCCATTCAAATGCGATGTTTGTAGCAAGGTAAAAGCCAGTCGTCTGCTTTGATTTTTTAATTTTTAAGGTTACTAAATTATATACGGGTTTGTTGATTAATAGGAATTCTCTGATAAAACCTTTTTAACCAAACACGCCGTGTCTCATACTGGGATCAAACCTTTCGAATGTAAACTCTGTGGAAAAGTAAAACATTCATTAACTTTAAAATATAATTTAAAGTTTGTATATTATGTAACTTATTTTATGACTCATTTATTCAGAAGCTTTCTTCTCGCCGAGCTCTTGTGGACCATGAAAAACTGCACTTGCGTGAAATCAAATTTCACTGCCAGTATTGCCATAAGGTTTAAAATAAATACAAATTAATTCAAATTATTTTTAAATTAATGCGCACTTGTCTTGGTTTGTATGTTACAGTCATTTAGCCACAAGATTCTCGTGGTGAAGCATCAGAAAGAGTCTTTAATCTGCTGGAATCCTGAGTGAGAAAAAAGCTCTTTCTCCTTACAGTTTAGTCTTCTTTTAAAATATTGTTGAGGATTATCTTGTTTTACATGTTCACTTAGAAGTACACAGATGACATCAATCTGATGAATTATCAGCAGGTCAAAATTAAGTCACTTATCGTAATGTGTATTTCAATTGGAGGAATTATCGCTTCATAATCTGCAGGTGCGCAATGAAGTAGATAAAAAATATACCAAATAGCTGACTGGTTTAATTTTTCTTAAATATAATTGAGTTTAAATCTAAAAGCACTCCTCACACAGTCACACTCTTTCGTTAAATAATTCTTCACTTTTTTCGAAAGATTTTAAAATGCTGTAATAGCTGTATTTCACGATGTTTACCACTTTTGCCGCTACATGTGCTGAGCGCTGCGTGCGGCGGACCATTATTTGGTTTTTGGTATACAAAGTTTCTGTTTAGCCCACACCCTAACTTTGGAGTTTTGGCTTTTGACAGAACAGGTTACGTACGTAAACAAAGATTCGCCTCGCATTTGAGTTTGTGTTGATAGCACGCATTAAAACCTGCATTCAGTACACATATTCAGTTTTTCGTGGACTTAAACGATTAAGAAACTCAAATTCTAACTTAAATTCCTTATCTTATGTGAGTCTTATGTGTGAGTATTCTAGTAGCTACTTACACTTTGTACTTTTTTTCAGCCTTTTTTTTCCTCCTCTGACAGTAATTTAATAGCTAATCAGTCAACTGAAGCCCCATAATTGAAAATGGGAGGTCATTCCAAAAGTAACCCTTTCCAGTGTGATCATTGTGGACAGGTAAACTGCTCCTTTAATTTTACTCGGTGGAGGTACATATGGTTTCTCCCTGAGGTATTTAAACAACAATATTTTTAATACCTAAAATACAGGAATGTGATTACAAGAGAGAGCTGGAAGTTCACATGATGATTCACACAGGGGAAAAGCCCTTCAAATGTTTAGACTGTGGAAAGGTATTGATTTATTAAAAATTATGTCACAATATCAAGAATGATTAACATTCTTTCTTGTAGTGCTTTAGACTGAAATTCAGTTGGGAAATTCACAGACGCATCCATACCGGTGAACGACCTTACATCTGCCAAATTTGCGATAAGGTAGATTTACATACCGGCTTTAAAAAGTGACATTATATATTATAATTCTATATTTTTAAATAGTCATTTAGATCTCTAAGTGACAAATCTAAACACGAAAATACTCATTTTGGCAGTGGCAAAAAAAAATTCAGTTGCGAAATCTGCTCTAGCGTAAGTAAAAAAAAAATCAAAAATTGATAAATAAATGATAACAATATGAATTATGTAATAGAAATGGTCCAGTAGAAATGGATTGGAAGCTCACAAATTGATTCACACAGGAGAAAAGCCCTTCACCTGCTTGGATTGTGGAAAGGTTTTATTTTTAAAATTATGTAATATGCCATGAATAAATTTGAATTATTTAAATTTTTCTTTATTTAGAGTTTTCGGCTGAAAAACAATTTTGACATCCACAAGCGTATACATACTGGTGAAAAACCTTTTAAATGCAAATTTTGTGACAAGGTAATGCTGATAAACAATTTAATTCCTTGTCTAATTTAAATTATTTTTATTCTATTTACCAGTCATTCAGAGCTCCAGGGGACAAGCTGAAACACGAGCAAACCCACTCTGAAGAGAAAAAGTACCATTGTGTAATCTGCTCCACAGTATGCAAGTTTTCTTTACAAACTTTGTCATCAAACTGTTTTATCTAAATATTTACTCCATTTTAACCATTAATTTTAGGCATTTTCTTCGTGGAGTGGTTTGAATAAACACAAGAAGAGCGTTCATTCTACAATCCGACCTTTCAAATGCGA
This sequence comes from Chydorus sphaericus, assembly GCA_030141595.1. Classification (NCBI taxonomy): domain Eukaryota; kingdom Metazoa; phylum Arthropoda; class Branchiopoda; order Diplostraca; family Chydoridae; genus Chydorus; species Chydorus sphaericus. Next base: position 10,762,749 of record CM057927.1, on the reverse strand, counting down.
AGTTTGTGGAAAGGTATATACATAAATCTATAGTTTAAAATTAAATTACTAGTTTTTCTTGCAATGGAAATTAAAGGGATTCGTTGGTAAAAGCGTTTTAGCTGCGCATCTGTTGACTCACGATAAAGTGGTTACAAAAAAACCCAAGCCTCATTACCAATGCAAATACTGCGGAAAGGTAAGGCATTCAATTTAATTCCATTTACTTATTAAAAATCATTATATTATTTTTGTTGGACAGGAGTACGATCGTAAGTCAAACTATGAAGATCATTTACGGGTTCACACCGGAGAAAAACCTTATCAGTGCAATTTTTGCGACAAAGTAAAATAAATTTAAAAATTCTGCTATGAAGATATTTGAAAACTTCGACACTGAATTTCTAATTATTAAATTAATAGGCTTTCAGCACCCAAAGTGCTACAAATTTACATGTAAGATTAGTTCATAGTCAAGTGAGGCGCTTCAAATGCGAAATTTGTGACAAAGTAAGAAGATAACTTTTGGAATTCTTTATTTTCTCTGAAGAAATAAATATATATTTTTCTTGTAGACTTTTAAACAAGCACAGAATTTAAAGTTGCACCAAATCGGAGTTCACTCTAATACCCGCGATTACAAGTGCGATATTTGTGCAAAGGTATTATTTTTCAAGCTTTAAATACTTCTATTGTTGATGCAGTAATTCTTGAAATTATTTTCCAACAGGATTTCCCGATTAAAAGCAGTCTAATGTCTCACATGAAATTTAGTCATGGTGGAGAGAAGCCATTCAAATGCAAACACTGTGACAAGGTATTTGAATATCAATCACACCAATTTTCAATCTATTCGTAACATCTCATGTAATCTATACTCAGAGATTTTCCACTCGTCAAGGAGTAGATACTCATGAGCGTGTGCACACGGGTGAAAGACCTTACATCTGCCAGCATTGTGACAAGGTAATCAATATTCAATTCTACTTATGATTGGTCATTCTACATTAAATTCAATTTATGTAGACGTACAGTCAAGGGAGTCATCTGAGAGAACATCTAAAAGTTCATTCAGGATTGAAACCTTACAAATGCGGAATTTGTCCCAAGGTAAAACCCTATTTAAGAACCTAATATTTTATCTATAAATAAATATTAAATAAACTTTAATTTTCATTAATAGAGTTACCGCCAATCTAGCCATTTGAGAGTCCATATGAAAACGCACAGTGCCAATAGACCATCTTGTCATTTGTGTCCCACGGTAAGAAATCATATTTTTAAGACTCTTATGACCTATAGAGTAATAATCTTTGTCGCAGGTATTCGTTTGGAATAGTGAGCGGAGGAAACATCTTCTTAGATGCCAACCAAAAGCTCGCAAAGCATTGATGGCAGACGGAATGACCGAAGAAGAGGCTCTTCTCGCGGTTGAGCCTCCCTTGAGAGTGACCAATGACGAATCTGTGGATGAAGCGGAAGAAAATGATGATGGAAGAAATCCTTTTAAGTTAAAAAAATGCACTATTCCTATTCAAAAAGTGTCTTACATTGAAAGAGCTGTGAAAGAGGGTTGCATAACAATATTGGTAACCAGAGATAGTAAACGCAGGCAGTATGTTCGATTGATCTACGACTGATGATTTTTTTTTCAAAAATACATTTCTGACACTTCGTCAAAGCAATTTGTTTGCCTTCTTTATTGTTCGGCTCTATATTACTTGTAGTTGTTTGAATATAGTTCTCGTTTATTGCAACGTTGCCCGACAAAATTAAACCGCACTCGCGTAACATTCAACATAATGCAAAGTTATATGAATATACGCATAACATACTTTTCAACAAATTCAAGGATTTTATATTGATTGGTATTATTATCCTCGTGAGACAGGTGAGCTAATCGGAGGTAGTGCAATACCGAGTCAACCCGTGGCGAAGGCCGTGCAAATACGACGCATCCGCCCGGTTCCAAAAATCGGTTCAACTTTGTTGGATCTTAGAGTTAAATCCATATCATAAGTCAAGCTGATATAAATAGATTGTATATTGTATTATGGTTTTCCAAAGTTGTGGAATAAAGCTGTATACATAAAAATAAAATAGAAATAGAATCTGGAATTTTGACATTTTGTAAAGGTAACACTGGTTCGTAAATAAAATAGGAAAATTTGATAAGCATTTAGAAGAGTGAGTTACTTGGGATACAATTTAGATCGAAATTTGAAAGATGGGGGGAAATGCCGGCGAGCGAAAAATGCGAAAATGGTCAGAAATATCTGTATAGAAATATTTTTTAAGTTATACTATATACTGTATTTTTACCAATAATTCAAATTACCAATGAATATGGAAAGCAGCAAGAATTAAATTTAGGGTTAAATTTCGGGTTCCGGTTCTTATCAGTCATCGAGTTTTTTGACCACTCAACATTTGGGTGCATACCATTAGAATCTTAAATTGAAAAAAAAAATCAACATTTTGTGGATTTAAATTTTTGCTCCATTTTTCATTAGATTTTTTTTCATTGAGTTTATAATTTAAAAAAATAATTATAACAGTTGTAGTATCTAAAGCTATTGCAAAATATATATTATACACATGTTTAAACAACGAATACATCTAAACAAGTTTTACTCAAAAGCACAAACAATTCCTATACAGTGTAAAATAAATAGTCGTCATTACATCGTTAGTTGCGCATAAGTCTATACTTTCTAGGTGATTTGGGCAGACGGCGATAGAAGCTTTTAGGGTAGGACGAATCAGTTCTGGATCGGATATTTGGGAAGGATTTTTTCTTACCTGGCAGGATCGTGACGCTACAATATGGCGATCTGGTTGCCCGAGTCGGTTTCTTTTGAGGTTTTAGAGGCTTATTTACCAGTTTCGTCTGTGGGATCTGGACTTCGACGACCGGCGGCGGCTCAACTTTCGGCTTCTTTGGTTTGGCTTCTTTGGACTTTTTCGGTTTAGGGCTTTTGGGCTCCTTGATTGCCGGTTTCGGTTCTTTGGCGCTCTCTACCGGTTTGAGTTGAGGGCTTGTCGGAACCTTGGAGATCGGTTTGGCTTCTTTAGACTTTTTCGGTTTAGGGCTTTTCGGCTCTTCCGACACTGGTTTCGGTTCTTTGACGTTCTTTACCGGTTTGAGTTGAGGACTAGTCGGCTCCTTGGAAATCGGTTTGGCTTCTTTCAGGGCTTTTTTGGACTTTTTCGGTTTAGGGCTTTTTGGCTCTTCCGCGACAAGTTTCGGTTCTCTGACGCTCTCTACCGGTTTGAGTTGTGTACTAGTCGGCACTTTGGAGAACGGTTTCGGTTTAGGAGAATTCGACTTTTCAGCGACCGATTTCGGTACTTTGACGCTCTCTTTCGGTTTGAGTTGGGAACTAGTCGGCTCCTTAGAAATCGGTTTAGCTTCTTTTGACTTTTTCGGTTTAGGACTTTTGGGCTCTTAAGTGACTGGTTTCGATTCTTTGACGTTCGCTTCCGGTTTAAGTTTAAGAGGATTTTTCGGCTTCTTGGTGACCGGTTTCGGAGCATCAGGATTCTTCTCAACGGGAAGTTTGGTTGGTTTCGTAGATTGAGGCTGAATCTTGGATGCTGCGACCATTTTTGTCTTTACATTTTTCTTTTCGGGAGCCGATTTGATTTTAGTACCCTTTACAACCGGAGCTTTCTGCGTCTTAGGCTGATTTGGTGAAACTGGTAATGGTGCGGGATTATTGGTTTTCTCTACCGGTTTTGGCTTAATCGTTGAAGTCGACTTCTTTGCGATATTAGCTTTCTCATCAATGTTGACGACAGTCTTTTTAATGTTGGATTGTTTGCTAGGAGATTGCATGTTGCTCTTTACCAGGATCAGGCGCTCTCTAATATGAGGGATTCCCTGGAAAACTTTGGCTGCAAGCCAATATTACCATGAAAAGCATAGGCTCTATTGGTGAATAAAAAAAAAAAAAAAGAATTGACAATTTTACCATCCAAATTTAATTTCTTCCAGTTGAAATTATTAATATACAACAATAATACAAAATTGTGTTGCGTAAGACCGTAACTGTAATCGGTAGTAATAGCCTACGTATAAATAAATTTTGTTCTATTTAAAACATTTGTTACTGGCTTTTCAATTAAAATTTTTATTTGAGGAAGTAAAAGTACTTTTCCTAGTTTACTTTTTAAAAGTTGTTACATAACCAAGAAAAAACCTACTTTTGATTTCTAAATATAGCAAAATAATATTTCAATATGTAGCTTTCTGCTTTCGGAATTTATATATGGGTTTCATAACATAAATGCTGTAGTAAATGGATATGGATCGCCTCATTGCCTGACGCCCGCTCTGGCCTCTGGGCGCGCGTGATCTGGAATACTAAGATTCTGTTTAGCCTACACCCTAACTTTTGACAGATTCCCCTCGCTTTTGACTTTTGATTACGAGCGCGCATACATCATTGTTTTTAAAACCATCTTATCAATTTCTGGCCACCTAAAATTCTTTTTAATCCATACCCACATGAAATTCTTGCTTTGCCGAGGAGCCGGTTCTGTAAGTTTGCTCGAAAAACGTTTAGTCTTCTTTTTTATTCTCACATTTAATCGTGTATGATTTTTTTTTATGTATAAATATCTAAATGTAGTGACTGATACAGATTCTTATATCAATAATATTTTCTCTCGTTATACTGCAGGTAAGCGCCTAGTAGTCAACGGCAGCACCTGAAAACTGAAAATGGGTGGTCAATCCAAAATTAGTAACCCTTTCCAGTGTGATCATTGTGGACAGGTAAATAACTGCTCTTTTAATTAAACTTGGTAGAGATACATGTATATGACTTTTCCCTATAATTCATTTTAATTCATTTTAATAATTATGCATTACTATAATAATTCAGGAATGTTCTTATAAAAGAGAGCTCGAAGTGCACATGATGATTCACACGGGGGAAAAACCCTTCAAATGTTTGGATTGTGGAAAGGTAATTTATATTTTTTAAATCATGTCATAATGCTTGTTGACTATTTACAATCCTTCCTATAGTGCTTTCGACTGAAGTCCAGCTTGGATATCCACAGACGCGTCCATACTGGTGAACGACCTTACAGCTGCCAAGTTTGCGACAAGGTAAACAATTGATTTATTAGATTCACGAATTGATACGATGAGTCCTAAATTAATTCCATTTTTAAATAGTCATTTAGATCTTTAAGTGACCGTTGCCAACACGAAAAAACTCACATTGGCGGTGGCCAAAAAAAATATAACTGTGAAATCTGCTCTAGCGTAATTTTTTTTAAATTATTAAATAAAAATTAATGTTAAAAATATATTTTATGTAATAGAGTTGGTCCAGTAAAAAGGGACTGGAAGCTCATACAATGATTCACACAGGAGAAAAGCCCTTCAACTGTTTGGATTGTGGAAAGGTAAATATTAAAATATTATTCTTGCAATCATGCCATAATTGGCATAAATATTTCTGAATAATTTTAAATTATTATTTATGTAGTGTTTTCGGCTGGAAACCAATTATGAAATTCATAGACGTATACATACTGGTGAAAAACCTTATCAGTGCAAATTTTGTGGCAAAGTAAAAACTGGAATATAATTTAATTATACTCAATTTTTATCTCATTTTTAATTATTTTTATTCTGTTTATCCAGTCATTCAGAGCTCCAAGTGACAAGCTGAAACATGAGCAAACCCACTCGGAAGAGAAAAAGTTCCATTGTGTAATCTGCTCCACAGTATACAAGTTTTCTCAACAAATTTTTTCATCATCAAACTGTTTTATTTTATATTATTTTATCCATAACCAATTTTAGACATTTTCTTCGTGGAGTGGTCTGAATGGTCACAAGAAGAGCGTTCACTCTACAATCCGACCTTTCAAATGCGAAGTTTGTGGAAAGGTGTAAATAAATCAATAATTTAAAAATTAAGAAAATTACTAATTTTTCTTGTAATAAAATATCAAAGGGATTCCTTGGTAAAAGCGTTTTAGCTGCGCATCTGTTGACTCACGATAAAGTGGTTACTAAAAAGCCCAAGCCTCATTACCAATGCAAATACTGTGGGAAGGTAATCCATTTGATTTAATTCTACACTTACATAAAATCCTATTATAATATTCGTTGCATAGGATTACGATCATAAGTCGAACTATGAAAATCATTTACGGATCCACACTGGAGAAAAACCTTTTCAGTGCAATTTCTGTGACAAAGTAAAATAACAAATCCCGATTTTTTTATACAATTTATTTAGCTTGTTTGCTTATTTAATTAATAGGCTTTCAGCACCCAAAGTGCTACAAATTTACACGAAAGATTAGTTCACAGTCAAGCGAGGCGCTTCAAATGCGAAATTTGTGACAAAGTAAGAAGAGAACTTGTGGAGTTCCTTGATTTTCTCCTTCAATTAATTAATAATTATTCTTTTTTACAGACTTTTAAACAAGCGCAGGTGCTGAAGTTGCACCAAATTGGAGTCCACTCTGATACCCGCGATTACAAGTGCGATATTTGTGGAAAGGTATAATTTTTTTCAAGCTTTAATCTTCTAGTACTGGTGTAATAATTCTTTTAATCATTTCCCTAATAGGATTTCCCTATTAGAAGTAGTCTAATGACTCATATGAAATTTACTCATGGTGGAGAAAAACCATACAAATGCAGACACTGCGATAAGGTAACGAAATATTACATAAATTTCTACCTGATTTCTACATATTCGTAATATCTCATGTTTTCTATTCAGAGTTTTACCACTCGTCAAAGAGTAGACACTCACGAGCGTGTGCACACAGGTGAAAGACCCTACATCTGTCAGCATTGTGGCAAGGTAATAAATTAAAATATTTAATAATATTACTGATAAATGGTCATATTATATATATCTACTCGGTTTTATAGACGTACAGTCAAAGGAGCCATCTGAGAGAACATCAAAACGTTCATTCGGGATTGAAACCTCATAAATGCGGAATTTGTTCAAAGGTAAAAACCATCAAGGACCTTATATTTAACTAAAAATAAATCAACTCTTATTTGCATTATATAGAGTTACCGCCAATCTAGCCATTTGAGAGTCCACATGAAAACGCACAGTGCCAATAGACCATCTTGTCATTTGTGCCCCACGGTAACTAATGATTTTCTACTTAAAGTTCTCAAGACCTAATGAGTAATAATCTTTTTATTATTACAGATATTCGTTTGGGGCAAGGATAAAAGAGAGCACACTCTCAGATGCCAGCTCAAAGCCCGAAAAGCATTGATGGAAGATGGAATGACAGAAGAAGAAGCTATTCTCGCTGTTGAGGAGCCTCTTACGAAGGCGGCCAATGCATCTGACGATGAAGTAGACGATAGCGATTTCAATAATAATGAAAACAATCCATTCTTATTGAAGAAGTGCTCCATCCGCATTCAAAAAGTGTCGTACATTGAGCAGGCTTTGAAAGCAGGTTGCCGAACCATTTTGGTCACTCATGTAAACCGTATTCAACGTGTCCGGTTTATCTACGATTGATGACGAAACCAATAACGGTTAACTCATTCTCTGTTACCTTTCTTGATCCTTTTTTATTACATTCGAGAATTTTTTTTTTCAAAGAGAGGAACAGCCTTTTTCGCGGGAATCAATTCAAATAAACTCATTTTTTTTTCTCATTCAACCTTTTTTCTGTGTAGTTAAAAGTTATGAATATCTTAAACCGATTAGTATAGAAAAGATAGTGAGAATGGCAAAATTGATAGAGGCTTTTATCATTTATCGAGAATGGGTTCTCTACTTAACAATATGAGTCGATAGGCGGCACAGACCGTGCTGTAGCGCAACCCACTCGCCCAGCGGTTCAGTACTACATCACGATTTATAGATATTACAACTAGTATTGAAAATGGTTGTAATTTTATATTATTTCTTCTTATTCCTCTCTCGAGAGAGGTGGGCCGAACTCGGAGATAGTTTAATACCGAGTCAACCCGCGGCAGAGAGCGTGGAAATGGCGGTTAATGTAAGGGCAGTAAGCCGGTAAATTGGTTGAAACTTTTTCTTACTTTCTAAATAAAATTAAATTGGGTTAATATATTTTATTATAGCACTTCAATCGACTCAATCGATATCGGTAATTTTAAAAGATACTCATTTTAAATACACAAAACCGAGAGGGCCTTTTGTCATTTGGGTCTCAAGGTATAATTGATTAGTTGTTATATTACGAATGAAAGATTCCATTCTAATTCTTTCTTTGCCCTATGACAGTATTATATCTGAAAGAGAGAAAGAATAAGGCAACTTGTGATTCAGTGGCGAAATAAAGCCCGCGCCCGATTGGTAAGTAGGTGATGAGCGAAGAAGAAGACCTTATTGCTGTGGAATGCCCCTTTTATTTAAAAACTATTCCAACATGGAGGAGAAGAAAGAGAGGATAAAACAGAAACTAGCCCTTTTAAGTTGAAAGAATGTTTCATTCGTCTTCGAAAATGCGCAAAAATAAAAAAAAGCTTTGAAAACAGATTTTTTTTTTAAAAGAAATAAAACATATGCGCAAAGTAACTGCCATCGTATTAGTATTAGTTAAATTACGCGCCCGACTTTTAAAAATAGCTTACCCAAACTTAATTATAATATTCAAATTATATCTTGATAAAAATTTGAGTCTATATATAATCGTCGGTACAACCCATCGGAAAAGCATATATTAGTGAAATTTGTATATGTTATTCTGGCTCATTCCCAAGATTTACAGTTTCTTATCCTCTAACTGATGGTAATAAACGGTATTAAATAAAAAAAAACTGGTAATTCTCGCATAATACCCAAACGGCCAAACAACATAAGTACATAAAACGCAGAATTTCAAAAATAGGTTGGGTAGTAAACCAATCTGACAATACTTAATAGCGACTTTAATACGAAATTTATTAATGTGCAATATTTTTATCTAGGAATTACTGAATTAGTAATAATCATTGCTATAACGAAGAATATGTAGAACTTTTACGTTTGAAAATGTAAAAAAAAGTTTGGTACCTAAGGTTTGCAGAAAATTGTATTCAATGACCAATTTTCGATTCATAAAATCTAAAGTAAAGTGTGCGTATACCAATCCAATGCAATACCAAACCTTGCACGTTCAATTGATTTTCTTAATATTTTGAAAAAGTGAATCATGAAACAAAAATGTGTTGCAGATTTTATTGGATTTCCAATGTCAAAGGATCAAGGGCCAAATTCATCATACGATACAGGTTCTTAGCTTTATAAATGGTTAAAAAAGTATATTATTATTGTTTTAATTATCATATAATTATTTAATAATTACCAGCTCCACGAATCACAGGCACATTTCCTATTTATGCTGCTCATTTGGTAGTATTCATAGCATATACCATAAATTGACATAAGATTAATAAGATTGAAAACTTTGTTCTTAAATTGATAATACATCATCGGTGTCATTCATACCAATTCCATTTCGTACAGATACATTGTTTGGTATTGGTAGGTTTCAAATTATCCATAAAAGTTTCAACCTGTTCGTTAATATTGCAATACATTTTAAAGTGATTATTAATAATATAGCAACAATTCAATAGCTTTTCAAGGAACTACCACTTTAGCTAAGGTTGATACTCCTATTACAGGCGAAGAATATACCATTCCCATCATCACAATAAAAAAGAACTTGAAAGTGGAAGAAAAGAATAAAAAGTAATTTTTCTTAAAGTTCATGAAAAAAATGATTTTATGTATTATATAGCAGTAATAACGTTACCAGTAAAGTAGTAGTAAGGCGCATTTTTTAATCGTGAATATTTACTGGAATGATATACGAACGAGACGACGCTTAAGCTCAACGTTTTGTAGCGGGAGAACGGTGTATTAGTATGTGTATTAGTACTTTCATACGTACGGAGTAACACCTTGGGTAAGCCCCCACCCAAAAAAAAAAGTGTTAGTTCGTTCACTATTTATTTTTTGTGACCTGGTCGAGTTTTTTATCCTGTTTTTCTCATAGAATGTTATTCCCAGTTTCTTATTCGGTGTTCTTATTTCATTTTTTAGAAAAATATATTGAAATTAATAAAAGGAAATAAAAATATTTATTGTAAGAGGACTATAGCGAATGATAGGAAAAAGTAAACGAAGCGAAACAGATATTTATATTATTCAATACAAAAAAAATCCGACATCTGGGACTTTGTATAAGCGGTTGTCAGGATTTTCGGAAAATATCCCACTTTTTTTATGTTGTCTCAAGCTTTGAAAACTTCAGAGGACTATTAAAGTTGATGCAATATGTTTTCAATCTTATAGCTTTGTATTGATTATAAAAAAATATAATTTGATTACATTAGATCAAATTCATTTGTATTTTTCATTTTCATTTTATTCATTCTTACATTTTTATCAAATTCATTGTGAAGCACTGCATTTAAATGTTTGAACCAATTATTTAGCTATATACGGCCTGCTACCATCTGCTGGTGCTGGTGTTTTGAGCCTGTATAAGTACATACATTAGTCTTATACTTAAAATTAAGATAACTACTTTAAAATTATTCTTTTCCACCCATCTCTCTAATAAATCATCGATTATAAAAAGCTTAATTAAAAATTGGGTTTCCTGTAAAATAAATGGGCTTTATGACTTCATAGAAATGAATTAAAGCTCTCCAGAACAGTTTGCAATCCTATTTTCCCCAAAAGCATGTCTATATATATATATAGGATTATGTGCTTGAATAAAACGACAGAACAACTTGACAAAAATGCAACTTTTATTCTTCACAATCTTTGCTCTACTTGCTGAATTTAGTTCTACTGCGTTTTCTGCTGACTATAAAGGTGACCTGGATGCCGACATTATCAAGACTGGTATCCCAATGAAGTGGATCATAATAATTCTAATCATTGTAGCAACTATCATTGTCGTGACCGCCTGTTGCTTATGCTCGAAAGGTAAATCGACTAAAACCAAACCAGTCCGATCAAGCGTACATCCGATTCAATCTCAGTGTTCACCTTACTACATTGATCCGATTCCGACAAATAACCATTCGCTCTACCCTCCGCCTTCGACCCCGGATAACTTCGCGCCCTCTGCTCCTACATCGGAATACAATTATTCTCATCCTGGCCAGAATCAGCTCTACCCGCCTTCGGCTCCGGTTATCTTAGCACCCTCTGCGCCTCCACAGGAATTTAATTTTCCTCATCCTAGCGCCCCGTATTTTCCTGACTCTTCGTATCCTGTGCCGTATCATCCTTACCAATAGTTTGTCATAGATTACCCGCGTATTTTCCAGTTTTCAACTCCATAATCAATTATGTATTTATTATATAAGAAGGCATTTAAATGTGTATCAATTTGTATTGTCTAAAAAATAAATTCGTTCAAATAATAAAATTTGTTGCATGAATCGCGAAATTAATGTATGAATGTATATTCAATGTTTTCCTGTGGAATATTTAATTCTTATCGGATTTCAAAATACAATTTTTATTTAGCTTAGAAGATTTCTATTATTTTCGAGATTATTTTCTTACATTTTCAAACAAAATATAAAGGGGAGCATTATTTATTGTTGGTGATGAACAAATGAAGAAAAATGGCAACTAATTGAAAATACTGTTTCTTTGTTGAGAGGTATATAAGAAAGTTCATAACATAATAAAAACACTTCTATAACAACATGGAAAATCGCAAAAACTGTTTAACATTGAAAATTTTCATTATCTTAGCCCTCTTAGCTGAACTTTGTACTGCTGTAGAATTTCGTCAATCAAATTTCATCAATCACCAATCAATCAATATGAATGGTGATATCGTTGATGTCAAGAATGTTCCCGAGGCCGAACAGCTCTCAACATGGCTTGCAATAATTGGGATTTTCTTTCTAATCATCGTCGCCGCAATTAGCATTGCCATCATCTACTGCTGCTGTTGCTCAAAAGGTAAATCGACTTCAACAAAGTCAACTCAACGTCTACCTTATTACATTAATAAAAACCAGAATCAGGCCAACACTTCTTCGGTCCCGAACATATTTATTGCGCCCTCTGCGCCTCCACCGGAATACAGTTTTCCTCCTTCTATTAGCACATCTTATTACCCACACTCTCCTGCTGGTTCTGCTATGCCTTATCGTCCTTTTCCTTAGTTTGCCACCTTGCTTACTCTATTTTTATCATGTTTTGATGTTTAGCATTTACTAAAAGAAGATAACAAAAAATATATAAAGAACAAATATGTTTAATTTGTATTCTACGATCAATTTTGTGATATTTGTGATATTTGTGGAAATACGCATTCTTTTTTTTCTTTACTTATGAATTTTTGTTCTCATTAAATTACGTTTATGGTTCCACGGCTTATCGATAATTGGGAAAAAATAAGTGTGGGATTTTGACGGAGTGTATCACCCAGAATCCTGAGTTTCTGTGCGGCCATGGCTACGCCAATGATGTTATGAATATCCATTTTGCACACATATAGCAGGTGCAGCATGTACATATGTTTGAAACATGATCAGGCCCTTGGCTCTGTTTAAGTATAAATCGAGTGGCAGTATCAATACTACTCGCCAATCAGGAAAGTGGAAAATATAATGGGGCTGATGTTCCCAATACTTGCTATCTTTCCCTAACTTTAAATTCTCTTAAAAAACCATTCTCGCTTATCTCTGCTTTTAATCATGACGTTCCATGTAATAATGGCGTTAAATTTAATCCAGGCGCCACTGGTAGCTGAAGATTCTGTGTAGTAATAATAATAAGACGCAGGTAATGTTGCCATGCCAATGCATTATTGTGAAGAGTGTACTCAACATAAATATATTTACCAAGTCAATACTATACCTTAGATATATCAGACATTTGTCAGTATAGCCATGGTATATTTCAAAATAATATACATAGAAATGTAAGCATGCACTGTAGGATTCCATAAATAAAGTCATATATTGCGAACGCATCAACAAGAATTCATAAATACTTTAAGGAATTCAGTCCATCCAATAGCTAGGTCTATTCTGAATGCCTCGACTTAATAAACAAGCTTAGGTACAGTAGTATGCTTGTAAAATTTTAATTATAAACTAATACAGCTAAACAGACTGTCCTGCTATTTTAAACACCAGGATTTATTATTGTAATTTTGGTTTTGATGTTTCGTAAAGATCATACGAAGCTAGAATGAATAAATTATCTTCTTTGTTCTTAGACTACTGTAAGAATGTTCTTCTTAAGTTTAAAGTTCAAAGTATATATGTATGGATTTATGATTATGAAATCGTACTCAAATTAATGCAGCAGTCGGGGTACAGTACACTTAGTGATAGGATTTAGAAAGTGCATAAAGAGAGTATGGCATTGTTTTCTATGTGCTCTCATAAGGTCTTTCAACGCCTGATTACAAGATTTTTAGTGGTAGTGGGTAGACAACTTAAGAGTCTGTCCTTAATCAATTGAATTCAATAGATAGTTATATATCATGCTGAGAATTATTGAATTAATGTGACGTGCTGCGTGCTTCATAAAATGAATTCAATCCATTGTGTAAGTAAAAGGATTTTTTGGTAATGGTGGCAAGGTGACATACGTTCATGTTCAATTCAACATGAATATTTTAAACCTCAAATGGTTATAATTTTTCTTTCACTTCTTATTTTCCTCCCATAATAAACAATGAGTTCCAATGAGAATATCATGATAGACAACCCGAATCCGATGCCGAGAACCAAGAATACGCTGGACAACTCGACCAGCCTTATCGGCTTGGCTTTCTCTTGAGAATTCTGGTATGTGTCCAAATTGCATTTGTCGATACTTGGAATGTAAACTTTCTTCCAATGATTGTAGAGGCCAGCTTCCATTACACGCCACTGACTGTGTTGAACAATATCTTATTAAACAAATTCATAGTATAAAATATGATAAGAGGCTATATTACTCCAGTTCAACAGCCTTTGTATAACGACTATTTTTGGGTAAGATAAACGAATACGATTGAGTGTGAAAAATTGGACTAGAGGCTGTCAACTTACATGTCCCGTTCATTTTCATGTCTGCTGCGATTCTAAGAGCAATTATCATTCCTGCCTGTGTTTCAATATATATATTATATATTTTCTTTTAATTAGGCGACGTCACTACAACATAATACCACTTTTTTTTAATGTATACTTACATCGACATTGGCGGCCTTGTGTTTCAAAACATTTTCCACTGCTTGAGGGTATTTCGAGAAAAGCAGCTATGGATTCTGACGAAGAGTATCGCCCAAGGTTTTATACGTCCCAGACGAGGCATTCTAAATATAATAAAAATACAGTTACAAGACTGGTTTTGCTTGAAAATAAAAATGTTTAACAAATCATGTGTTTCATTATACGAGAAAAGCGTCGGATAGGATCTGGTTCTTTTGAATAATGGCGACTTTGTACTCCTTCATTTCGGCCAATTCTTCCAAAGATTGCGGGAAAGGTTTCAGTTTGGGTACCGCCATCAAAGAGGTCAAGACGCCTGTGTAGGCATTTATGATGACGATCATCATCAGGAGCCATATGCCCAACATTATGCGAAGAGGGAATCGAGATGTATAACTTATTGATTGACCTAAAATGATGTATGGTCAATCAATTTGAGTGTTTTTAATGAAACTGATGGACAGTATACTGTAAGGTACCATGATTCGTGGTAATGGAAATGACAAACAAGATTTTGTCGCTTACAATTTGAATTAATTTCCCCGAATACGTTGAAGCATCAAAGTATCCAAAATGGAAATAAACCAATAAACTCAACATCCCAATAACCAACAGGAAAGATACAGCTATTATCATCCAAGTCTGTTATTATATTAGGCAAACAAAAAAATCGAATTGCAATCGAATTATGTGTTATTGTATGGCGTGATAACTCTATTTTAAAAAAACTTACAGCCCAATCGAATGGTCGCGCTAATAGTGTCAGTCGGCTAGTCTCTTCTGGCCACTTGACCATAATTTTAAAGCTTTCACTGAACGCGGGAGATGTCATATCGAACATTTTAATCCGTTCCGGAGTCGGAGTCATTCCAAATGGGACCAAGTCAACTTTCTTGATGAAGTAAATACACCGTATTGATTACAAGTGGCAATTTGTATTTTTTCAGCTATTACCTCACTCATGACTGCGTTAATGAGGGCCTGAATTTGCCCCACTTTTGCCACCTCGGATGGATCTTCTTGAACATATTCAATACTGAGTAAATAATAAAAACAAAAACCAACCATACAACGTGATAAATGAACAATAAGCCCATGCTGATGATTGCTATTTATAAAACTTACGTAAGATCATAGTGCTGCGCCATGTAATTAACGTTTTCGCCGCTTGTTCCCGAGTAACTTATGGGCGATGAGTCATTAATAGTGCAGGTATCGTTATTCATGATCGGAATCAGCACTGGTGGATACTAGGATAATGTATGCGCATTAATATAATCACAGTAGGCAGCAGGATGGTAATAAATTATCTGATAAATTATGATAATAACACATTATGCGTTACGTCCAGAGCGTAAACTTTGAGGTGAATTTTCCGAATAGACTCTATAAATCATCCCATTCCTTGTACAGCTTTTTAAAATCCGTTGGTGCTGGTTGTTCACGTTGCTCGTTGTCGCTAAAACAATTACCTAAACCAACTGAAATACTGAATAATAATATAATCATAAATGAAAATAAATGAAGGAGTGCCATCTTCTTGTTTGTAGGCTATAGTAGCCAGGGAATCTTTGCCAAGGTCTTTGCTGCTATATGAAAATATAATATTGTCAGAGCAAAACCCTTCAAACTGTAACGAAGCTCGAGTCCAACTGTTCTGATTTTCCTTTTGCTATGATGAATAAGTATACTGCTATAGCATATCACAATATTCTTCTAATGGGACTTGTCCTGATGGGCGCAGGCCGATGATTATTTATGCAAAATATGACATCTCAGGATTGGACTAGGTTTAGGGATACAAAGACGAGGCATCAGGATAGCTGGATATTTCAATATATTGCTGCTGATGGTAGACGCGAGCTAGTTTTTGCATTGAGGGACGTGGGCTTTTATTGATTCGGATTGGTATAACATGTCCAGGCTATGTTTTTATTTTATATTTTAAAACAAATATAATAAAAGACAAAAAAAAAATGTATATAGTCTTGTTTTACTCTTCCCAAAAACACAGGCCTAATAAACACATAATGAATGTCGCTCGGTTATAAGGACACTCGATTATAAGGACAATTTGGTTATAAGGACGATTTTTCCTTGCACACATTTTGGCGCGAAAGGGGAATATTTTTAAATAATGGCCCTTTTTCATTTAATTTCTTCTCTCTTACTTCTTTTCTTACTTTTAGCGAAGAAATCTGGAGGGAGAATGGGGGGAAATGAAGAAAAGGGTGGAGTAAAGCTTTTTTTTTTTTACCTGAAAGTGAAATGAATAAAAAAATATAGTGCGCATCGCACTTGAATTGACGTTTTCACTACTACTACGATCGGTACTCGGTTATAAGGACAATTCGTTTATAAGGACACGCACAACTTGTCCTTGTAACCGAGCCGGCACTGTACTCCATTTCTTAAAGTTTCGTTCTATTACAATCAGTTAAATGAGCTCAAACGGAAGGGTCGATACTATTCACTAATCCGAAATTGGTTTGTTATAGTGTCGGAATCCATTTTCTAATTCCATCGCAAATGAAGAGAGAATGTAAGTGAAGCGCATTGACAGAACGTGGCTCATCCTATGGCTTATTAAACTGATGGAAGAATGTATTTTAAATCATAGTCATAATTACGATCCAATAAATTTATATACAGTACTATAATACATGTATATTTTGCTAGAAAAGTGGGTGCATGTACGCATTTTCCAGCAAGTTAAAATAGGAGTTATCTTTCTTTATTGCTAAATCGAATACAGGTTTAACATACTTTTATAATGACAAATTTTATGTAAGTCCCCCCCCCCCCCCAAAAAAAAAATGTGTATGATAAAGTATATGTTGTATGTGTATTGAACAGTTACTATGACAACGAAACAGCGCATGCCTAGGTCAGTGTTTCTTCCTATCAATTTTTTTGTTGATATTTTTTTTTGTCAAATATCATTGTCAAATTAAAATTCGATATTTTAGAAATATCGAATATCATATCATATCACTGGTCAATCTCGTCTTATCAATGTCGATGTCAATATCAATATCAATTTCTAATGACTAGAATCTACATCTGCTGCTGAATTGAATTTATTGAGACAAAAGGCATTTTATAAGTAGTTTATAATGAGTGAAACGTATACGAAGCACGAGAACGTCAGCATGTGAATGTAAACCAGCCTTCAACAGTCACTACACTGGTGCCACCACTCGGCCACCGCATGATTTAAACCGGAAAACTTAAAAATTTGAAAATTTGATATTGGATATTTTTCCTCCAAAATGTTCTGTTAAATTATCAAATATCAATATCATTCCGATGGCATTCGTTCCGAATGCTAGGTTCCCGAAGGGATTTTAAATAAAACTATTTTCAATATTCGTACATATTCATCAAATTATACGAGTATTACGTTTTGTTTAAGTCATTTTTTAAAGAAAATATTTCGATCAACTATAGATTATTGATCAAAAGAATTTGCACAGTATACAACTATGATTAACTAATGCGAATGAAGTGATCGTGAATTTATGGCATTTCCGCTTATACGACTAATATAGCAAAGCGCGCTTTGAAGGTAATATTATCGAACGTCATTGCTTCTGACCTGTCACTCTATTGCGATTTGCGGCCATGCTCTGTCACATTAATCTAAAAAGGCCACGCATCATACATGAACACGGATTTGAATCGCATAGCTACCTCCTATGTCTAGCAGCTATCCGTGGACAGTGCTACATCCTATGTCTAGCAGTTATCTGTGGGAATAGCTGCGGGACAAACTAATTTCGTTATCAATAAATCGCATTCAATTAATTTCGGATAAGATAGTTCCATTCTCCCATCAACATGTCTATGTACTACCGACTGTCATCTTAATCATGACTAGTGCTGTGCGGTTAGTGGTTTTTCAGCTAACTTTCGTTATCGTTAATTTTTCGTTAGTAAATTTTGACGAAGCTTCATTTTAGTATTCGCTTCGTTTCCTTGTTTTCAAAAACGACGATTTTCGTAAACGATCTGCGGATTTTTCTAAAAGATGCTGCGAATGAAGAATTAATGGAATTGAGGATGCTGATATATTGGTGCTGATGATGCTGGTTGTATGGGTTTTTTAAATGCTATGTAATGCAAATCAGGATGCTGATTTAAATAACTGAGGATGCTGATTTATTGGTACTAAGGGTGCCGATTCAATTGATATTTTATGTTTTTTAATGCTATGTAATGCAACTGAGGATGCTAATTTATTGAAACTGAGGTTACTGATTTAATACGACTGAATAATTGGAATTGAGGATGCTGATATATTGGTACTGATGTTGCTGGTTGCATGGTTGATTTAAATGCTAAGTAATGCAACTGAGGATGCTGATTTATTGAAAATGAGGTTGCTGATGATGAGATTGAATATAACTGAGGACGCTGATTTATTGGTACTAAGAGTGTCTATTTAATAGAACTAAGGATACTGATTTTCTAGAACTGAGGATGCTGATTTATCAGTTCCAAGGATGCCAATTGAATAGAATTTAGGATGCTGGTTTTTTTAAACTAAGGATGATGAATAATTGGAATGGAGGATGCTGATTTATTGATACTAATGGTGTCTTTTGGTACTAAGAATTCTGGTTTTATTGGTATCAAGGATGCTGGATTTATGGTATTGAGGATGCTGGGATATATAACTGAGGATGCTCTTAATGCAATTGAGGATGCCGATGTATTGGAACTGGGGAAGCTGATTTTTTAGAACTGAGGATGCTGAATGATTGGAATTTAGGATGCTGTTTTATTGGTTCTAAGGGTGCTGATTTATTGGAACTGAGGATGCTGATTTTTTAGAACTGAGGATGCTGAATGATTGGAATTGAGAATGCTGTTTTATTGGTTTTAAGGTTGCCGATTTAATAGAATTGAGGATGCTGATTTATTTGAACTAAGGGTGGTGAATACTTGGAAATGAGAATGGTGATTTATTGGTAATGAGGGTGCCGATTTAATATAAATTAGGATGCTGATTTATTGCAACCAACTATGTGATTTATTGGTACTGAGTATGATGGTTTTATTGGCAATAAGGACGCTGGTTTTATGGTATTAAGGATGCTAGTTTTATGGTATTGAGGATGCTGGTTTTATGGTATTTAGGATGCTGTGAAATATAACTAAGGTTCTGTCAATTCAACTGAGGATGCTGATTTATTTGAACTAAGGATAATTAATAATTGGAATTAAGGGTGCTGTTTTATTGGTACTGAGGGTGCCGATTTAATAAAACTGAGGATGCTGATTCATTGGAACTACCGGTATGATTTTTTGGTACTAAGAATTCTGGTTTTATTGGTATTAAGGATGCTGGATTTATGGTATTGAGGATGCTGGGATATATAACTGAGGATGCTCTTAATGCAATTGAGGATGCCGATGTATTGGAACTGGGGATGCTGATTTTTTAGAACTGAGGATGCTGATTTTTTAGAACTGAGGATGCTGAATGATTGGAATTGAGTATGCTGAATGATTGGAATTGAGGATGCTGATTAACTAGTACTAAGGGTGCTGATTTATTGGAACTGAGGATGCTGAATTTTTAGAACTGAGGATGCTGAATGATTGGAATTTAGGATGCTGTTTTATTGGTTCTAAGGGTGCTGATTTATTGGAACTGAGGATGCCGATTTTTTAGAACTGAGGATGCTGAATGATTGGAATTGAGAATGCTGTTTTATTGGTTCTAAGGTTGCCGATTTAATAGAATTGAGGATGCTGATTTATTTGAACTAAGGGTGGTGAATACTTGGAAATGAGAATGGTGATTTATTGGTAATGAGGGTGCCGATTTAATATAAATTAGGATGCTGATTTATTGCAACCAACTATGTGATTTATTGGTACTGAGTATGATGGTTTTATTGGCAATAAGGACGCTGGTTTTATGGTATTAAGGATGCTAGTTTTATGGTATTGAGGATGCTGGTTTTATGGTATTTAGGATGCTGTGAAATATAACTAAGGTTCTGTCAATTCAACTGAGGATGCTGATTTATTTGAACTAAGGATAATTAATAATTGGAATTAAGGGTGCTGTTTTATTGGTACTGAGGGTGCCGATTTAATAAAACTGAGGATGCTGATTCATTGGAACTACCGGTATGATTTTTTGGTACTAAGAATTCTGGTTTTATTGGTATTAAGGATGCTGGTTTTATGGTATTGAGGATGCTGGGATATATAACTGAGGATGCTCTTAATGCAATTGAGGATGCCGATTTATTGGAACTGGGGATGCTGATTTTTTAGAACTGAGGATGCTGAATGATTGGAATTTAGGATGCTGTTTTATTGGTTCTAAGGGTGCTGATTTATTGGAACTGAGGATGCCGATTTTTTAGAACTGAGGATGCTGAATGATTGGAATTGAGAATGCTGTTTTATTGGTTCTAAGGTTGCCGATTTAATAGAATTGAGGATGCTGATTTATTTGAACTAAGGGTGGTGAATACTTGGAAATGAGAATGGTGATTTATTGGTAATGAGGGTGCCGATTTAATATAAATTAGGATGCTGATTTATTGCAACCAACTATGTGATTTATTGGTACTGAGTATGATGGTTTTATTGGCAATAAGGACGCTGGTTTTATGGTATTAAGGATGCTAGTTTTATGGTATTGAGGATGCTGGTTTTATGGTATTTAGGATGCTGTGAAATATAACTAAGGTTCTGTCAATTCAACTGAGGATGCTGATTTATTTGAACTAAGGATAATTAATAATTGGAATTAAGGGTGCTGTTTTATTGGTACTGAGGGTGCCGATTTAATAAAACTGAGGATGCTGATTCATTGGAACTACCGGTATGATTTTTTGGTACTAAGAATTCTGGTTTTATTGGTATTAAGGATGCTGGATTTATGGTATTGAGGATGCTGGGATATATAACTGAGGATGCTCTTAATGCAATTGAGGATGCCGATGTATTGGAACTGGGGATGCTGATTTTTTAGAACTGAGGATGCTGATTTTTTAGAACTGAGGATGCTGATTTTTTAGAACTGAGGATGCTGAATGATTGGAATTGAGTATGCTGAATGATTGGAATTGAGGATGCCGATGCTGAATGATTGGAATTGAGTATGCTGAATGATTGGAATTGAGGATGCTGATTAACTGGTACTAAGGGTGCTGATTTATTGGAACTGAGGATGCTGAATTTTTAGAACTGAGGATGCTGAATGATTACAATTGAGGATGCTGTTTTATTGGTACTAAGGTTGCCGATTTAATAGGACTGAGAATGCTGATTTATTTGAACTAAGGGTGGTGAATACTTGGAAATAAGAATGGCGATTTATTGGTAATGAGGGTGCCGATTTAATAAAACTTAGGATGCTGATTTATTGCAACCAACTATGTTATTTTTTGGTACTGAGTATGCTGGTTTCATTGGCAATAAGGACGCTGGTTTTATGGTATTAAGGATGCTAGTTTTATGGTATTGAGGATGCTGGTTTTATGGTATTTAGGATGCTGTGAAATATAACTAAGGTTCTGTTAATTCAACTGAGGATGCTGATTTATTTGAACTAAGGATAATTAATAATTGGAATTAAGGGTGCTGTTTTATTGGTACCGAGGGTGCCGATTTAATAAAACTGAGGATGTTGATTCATTGGAACTACCAGTATGATTTTTTGGTACTGAGAATGCTGGTTTTATTGGTATTAGGGATGCTGGTTTTATGGTATTGAGGATGCTGGGATATATAACTGAGGATGCTCTTAATGCAATTGAGAATGCCAATATATTGGAACTGAGGATGCTGATTTTTTAGAACTGAGGATGCTGAATGATTGGAATTGAGGATGCTGATTAATCGGTTCTAAGATTGCCAATCGAATAGAATTTAGGATGCTGGTTTTTTTTAAACTAAGGATGATGAATAATTGGAATGGAGGATGCTGATTTATTGATACTAATGGTGTCTATTTATTAGAACTGATGATGTTGAATTACTGGACTTGAAGATGCTGATTTACTGGTACTGAGGGTTTTAGTTTATTAGTACTAATGGTTGAAGAATTATTGGAATTAAGGATTCTGATTTACTGGTACTGATCATGCTGGTTGTATATGGTTTTTTAATGCTATGTAATGCAACTTAGGATGCTGATTTATTGGTACAAAGGGTGTCTATTAAATAGAACTGAGGATTCTGATTTATTTGAACTAAGGAAGATGAATAATTGGAATAGAGGATGCTGATTTACTGGTGCTGAGGGTGCTGATTTATTAGAACTGCGGATGCTGAATTATTGGAATTGAGAATGCTGTTTTATTAGTTCTAAGGTTGCCGATTTAATAGAACTGAGGATGATGATTTATTTGAACTAAGGGTGGTGAATACTTGGAAATGAGAATGGTGATTTATTGGTAATGAGGGTGCCGATTTAATAAAACTTAGGATGTTGATTTATTGCAACCAACTATGTGATTTATTGGAACTGAGTATACTGGTTTTTTTTTGGTAATTAGGACACTGGTTTTATGGTATTAAGGATGCTGGTTTTATGGTATTGAGGATGCTGGTTTTATGGTATTTAGGATGCTGTGAAATACAACTGAGGTTCTTTTAATTCAACTGAGGATGCTGATTTATTGGAACTAAGGATAATTAATAATTGGAATTAAGTATGCTGTTTTATTGGTACTGAGGGTGCCGATTTAATTGCTGATTCATTGAAACTACCGGTATGATTTATTGCTACTGAGGATGCTGGTTTTATTGGTATTAGGGATGCTGGTTTTATGGTATTGAGAATGCTGTGATATATAACTGAGGATGCTCTTAATGCAATTGAGGATGCCGATATATTGGAACTGAGTTTGCTGATTTTTAGAACTGAGGATGCTGAATGATTGGAATTTAGGATGCTGTTTTATTGGTTCTAAGGGTGCTGATTTATTGGAACTGAGAATGCCGATTTTTTAGAACTGAGGATGCTGAATGATTGGAATTGAGAATGCTGTTTTATTGGTTCTAAGGTTGCCGATTTAATAGAATTGATGATGCTGATTTATTTGAACTAAGGGTGGTGAATACTTGGAAATGAGAATGGTGATTTATTGGTAATGAGGGTGCCGATTTAATATAACTTAGGATGCTGATTTATTGCAACCAACTATGTGATTTATTGGTACTGAGTATGATGGTTTTATTGGCAATAAGGAAGCTGGTTTTATGGTATTAAGGATGCTAGTTTTATGGTATTGAGGATGCTGGTTTTATGGTATTTAGGATGCTGTGAAATATAACTAAGGTTCTGTCAATTCAACTGAGGATGCTGATTTATTTGAACTAAGGATAATTAATAATTGGAATTAAGGGTGCTGTTTTATTGGTACTGAGGGTGCCGATTCAATAAAACTGAGGATGTTGATTCATTGGAACTACCGGTATGATTTTTTGGTACTAAGAATTCTGGTTTTATTGGTATTAAGGATGCTGGATTTATGGTATTGAGGATTCTGGGATATATAACTGAGGATGCTCTTAATGCAATTGAGAATGCCAATATATTGGAACTGAGGATGCTGATTTTTTAGAACTGAGGATGCTGAATGATTGGAATTGAGGATGCTGATTAATCGGTTCTAAGATTGCCAATTGAATAGAATTTAGGATGCTGGTTTTTTTAAACTAAGGTTGATGAATAATTGGAATGGAGGATGCTGATTTATTGATACTAATGGTGTCTATTTATTAGAACTGATGATGTTGAATTACTGGACTTGAAGATGCTGATTTACTGGTACTGAGGGTTTTAGTTTATTAGTACTACGGTTGAAGAATTATTGGAATTAAGGATTCTGATTTACTGGTACTGATCATGCTGGTTGTATATGGTTTTTTAATGCTATGTAATGCAACTTAGGATGCTGATTTATTGGTACAAAGGGTGTCTATTAAATAGAACTGAGGATTCTGATTTATTTGAACTAAGGAAGATGAATAATTGGAATAGAGGATGCTGATTTACTGGTGCTGAGGGTGCTGATTTATTAAAACTGCGGATGCTGAATGATTGTAATTGAGGATACTGTTAATTATTGGTACTAAGGATGTCGATTTAATAAAAATAAGGATGCTGATTTTTTGGTACTGATGTGCCGGCTTTAATATAATTGAGGTTGCTGATTTATTGGCACTGAGGATGTCGATTTAATCGAACTGAGGATTCTGTATTATTAGAGATTTGGCTAAGATATTTTTACTGATGATGCTGGTTTTATGGCTTTTTAAATGCCATGTTATGCAACTGAGGATGCTGATTTTTTGGAACTAAGGGTGTTCTTTATTGGTACTGAGGATACTGGTTTTATTGGTTTTGAGGATGCTGGTTTAGGTAATAAGAATGCTGTGAAATGAAACTGAGGATGCTTTGTAATGCAACTGATCATGCTGATTTATTGGAACTGAGGATGCTGATTTATTGGTACTAAGGTTTGCCGATTTAATAGAACTAAGGATGCTGAATTATCAGAAATGAGGATGCTGAATGATTTGGATTGAGGGTTCTCATGTATTGGTAATTAAGATTATGATTTTATGGTTTTGGAGATGCTGTGTTATGCAACTGAGGATGTTGGATTATTAGAGATTGGAATGCTGGTTTATTAGAGCTAAGGATGTTATTTATTATTACTGAGGATGCTGGTTTAATGTTTTTTTAGAATGCTGTGAAATGCAACTGAGGATGCTGATTTAATAGCAATGAGGATGCTGAATTTTTGGAATTGAGGATGCTTCTTTATTAATACTGGCGATGCTGGTTTTATGGGTTTTAAAATGTTGTGTAATGCATTTTAGGATGCTGATTTATTGGAACTGAGGATGCTGGTTTTATGGTATTAGAATGTTTATGTTTATGGAATTAGAATGGTGTGAAATGAAACTGAGGATGCTGTGTAATGAAAGTGAGGATGTTGTTTAATGCAACTGAGGATGCTGCGTAATGCAACTGAGGATGCTGATTTATTGGAACTGAGGATGACGATTTAATAGAACTGAGGATGGTGAATTATTGTAACTTAGGATGATCATATTTAACTGAGGATGCTGATATAATACACCTGAAGATGCTGATTTTATGGTTTTTAAAATGCGTATAATGGAACTGAGGATGTTGATTAATTGGAACTGAGGGTGCTTAATTAATGGAGGTGAGGATGCTGATTTGTTGGATCTGAGGATGCTGATTTCATGGAACTGCTATTTTATGCTTTGTGAACGCTGATTTGTTGGTTGAATGGAACTGGGGATGATGATTTATTGGTATTGAGGATGCTGATATAACAGACCTTCGGATGCTGTTGAAATGGAACTTAGGATGTCAATTGAACAGTTTTGAGGATGTTGATTTATTGGTTGTTAGGATAACGTTTTATGGAACAGGGGACGGTAATCATAAAGTTTTGAGGATGCTGAATTATTGGAACTTAGGATGCTGATATAATAGATCTGAAGATGCTGATTTATTGGTATTGAGGATGCTGTATAATAGAACTGAGGATGCTGACTTAAGAAGTTGGTTATTCTGTCGATAGATCTCTTTCCATGCAAGAATATTACCTAACAAGCTTGATTAAAAAGAAGTGTCACGGAACAAAACTGTAGCTTGGTCTGAACACACTATATGAGGTTGAAGATGTTAGCATAGTTTGATATTTGTAATTCGACCGATAAGATTTGGTTCATATTCAAACCTTTTATTCTATACTCCGTGTGCCTATAGTTCGTCTAGCATTTTGATTAAATTTGGTGGATTAGATCATATTCAATAAATCATTTCAGCAAAAATATTCGCAATTTCACGACGGTTAACGCCAGATTATTTTGAATTCCGTATTTTTATACGGACTTTTGAAATTAAATTTACTTTTGAAAGTAAATACTACCATGCTTCCAAAAGAATCGTGGTGATCATTAAACATGAGAAAGGTGACGTAGTGCACCACCTCATCACCAGGTGCAACAGCCGCTGCAACTCTCTACGGTACATGTTTCATGCCAATTAGATACGATAAGGTCTATGCCGCCGTCCTCCAACTTCGAGCTGTCCTCCTCGGTATATTTTTAAGGGGGTCGATTACCACTTAGCAAACTTCTCTGAGATAAGGGACCATCTTATACAACGAATAACGAAGTTTTTAGTCCTATTCTCCTAAATAACCAAACAGTAAAATGTCGGTAATATAATCGTCTGGTCCATATTGTTTTAGATTTCATATTAAACAAAAGAAGTACTGATTATTTAAACGAATATGATTGGATAGAATTTAAATTTAACCGTATACTGACCGTGGTGGTTTATTGTAACCCCAAATGAACCTAATATAGCTATAAGACTTGTGACCATATGGCCTGATTTCTTATTTTCATAATTTCAAATTAAGATTACGTGTCTTACTTACGCTTACAATCTATGGGGCTTAAAAAGTTTACCATCAAATGAAACGGTATATCTTAGTTATATTCAATAGAAATGCGTCACTAACGGTAAAGAAAATGGTCAGATTCAATTTCAGAGTATTTTGCTGTTACGACATAATATTTTTTCTGACTTGTTATAATGGCCAGTTCACATCAGTTATAGAATTCTCATCATACTATGCATTAGGAATTCTTTATCAATTGCATTGCATTGGATAAAATAAGAGAAATACAAAGTGATTGAAAATACTTCAAACTGATACGCGGAGTCGTTTTTAAATATATTTATGTATGCATTCACTTTTGGAATTCTATTTTATTATTAACTTGGCTCAAATGTGCCGCCAAATTTCTACTACCAGGTGGCGCCACCGGCCACCCATAGCGCTAGATTGAGTTACGTCATAGCCCCTGGATAAAATTACGCTAAAAAATCTAAGCAGCCTATACCGGAGAACTCTTTCTCCTCTTTCGAATGATACCACTCCCGCGTTCACCGGAAGTATACAGCAGTCAGGTATAAGGAAATAAAAAACCCAAAAACCATCTAGTGGGACCCAGCGTCAACTTTGGCCATACACAAAAAATTTAACACATATGGTCTGTGGCCATCAAACTGCCGGTTAGAATCCCTTCGGGAAATTATCAAATATCGAACCATTTTTTACCGACATATCAATATCAATGTCAATATCAAAAATTGATAATTATCGCGATAATTATCATGTTTTGATAATATCGTTTTTTAATAGGAAGAAACACTGCCCTAGGTACCGTCAACAAGTATAAAACATGTTGTATGCCTGTATTCATGCAACAAGTCTATATTGTTTCAGCGTTCAATAGAAACTAGAAGGAATATTTCAATTGTAAAATGTCTAAATCAGGAAATATATACGTCATTTGTTTCTTGAATCTCCATAGAGACGGTTTCTTTTAAATAAATATATTACGCACACAAACATCGCTAAAAAAATGAATATAATATAGTACAGTATGTTGAAGGTAAAAAAAAGAATTGATTTGACAGCAGAACGACGTATACATGGCTACAAACAAGAATTTAAAAAAAATGTTGCATACTTATATCAAGCGATGTCAATAGTTTTAGTCTTTCAATAAAAAAAACATATTTCTTCTGAAATAAATACATATCTAGTCTATATTAGGCGATACATATGCCATGTTTTCTCAAATCTCCATGGAGATGATTTGAAAAAATGAATACATATTTCTGTTAAACAGAACAGCGATCAATACTCTATCTGGTTTTTTAATCATAGGTGGTTTATAAGGGCACCAAAAAATTGAATTTTTTTTAAATACAGAAAGCTCGGCGAATTAATGGCGTTTTAGTGAGTATTTTCTTTATTTTTCTCCTAATAAGTAACACTTGCTTAATTGTGAGCAATTTTGTCTCTGGCGGGGAGTCAAATCGCCTTTTAGGGGTGCCATCGAAGTGAGAAAGAAGAATGTTTGCTGATAATAACTTGAAATATACATTAGGCCTACCCAGCAGAGCGATAGTAAAGCGAGCTTATATATATGTTACGTCGAAGTCTATTGCATTTGTGACTCCATATGAGTTTATCGAACACAGCCTCGAACAGAGCAGTCATAGGAACGTTTACTTCAAACCTATTTCTTAGAGCCCTAGAGACTTACTCTCTCGAATAATGTATAATCAGCGTTGATCGGGATTCGGAAAATTTGATCACCCACTACTCTTAAAAACTACTCTACTTTGTGAATAATGATCTTCTTGATAATTATTTTAGAGGGTCAAAATCTTGCAGAGGTTTACTTATAAAATTAATTTTTATAGTAATATTTTTTCCAGTAAATTTGAAACGGCGCAGCCAAGTTTGATATCTCGTAAATGGACATCTCCAGTTTAAAACCTTTTTGTCCCGTGCGTGAGGCTGTTAGTCACTACTTATAAGAAGGTACTAAAAGCTCCATGATATTTTTTTCTTATGTTCCGTGTTAACTTAACAACATAAACCAATGTACACATCATTTCCTTGTTTTCTTTTTCTCGGTTTTTAAAAACGAAACAAATTCTTCTCATCTACGCTTCTCACGTCTCGGTTCACTATTTACTGCCGCTGTGTTTCATGGCAATGTGTTTTTGTAAAGTAGCATTTTGTGCACTACTAAAAGAGCACAGGTCACACTGGAAAGGGTGGCACATTCCATGAGCTGCAAGTTGGGAGGGAGCTCGTATATCGTGAACTTCCATCAGATGTGTCTTGAGTCCGTCTTTCCGGGCTGAGTGATATTTACAAAGAGTGCAAGGGAAGGAAGGGTTCTTTCCACATCTTTTTGACAAGTGAACTCTTAAACACGGCTTGGTGTTGTAGCGTTTTCCGCAGATATCGCACAGGAAAGGCTTTACCGGTTGCTGCTTGGGTCCTGTGGGAAAAGACAACACGGTAAGCATTGCACAACTAAAAACGGACTAACTTAGATAGCTAGCAATCTTATCTTACCGGCATCGTATTTATCAAGTTGGGAAGGCTCAATAATTTTGTGAAATTGAACGAGGTGCTTTCGAAGGTAGGCGTTGCGGCTAGCTCGATAATCGCACATTGAACAAGCAAACCTTGGCTCGATCCCACACTCGTATTTCAGATGGTTCCTCAAGCCGCTTTCATTCTTGTAACCTTTTTTGCATTTCTCGCATTTAAAAGGTCGCTGAGGACAAGGCATTTTCTTCTGATGGGCCTTCTCTACACGAATTTAAATAATAATAATAGATTTTCTATCATGTATCGAACTAAATTGGAAAATATAAAAATAGTTGCAAATAATATTACTACCTCCATTGGAATGGCTGGTTCTTGGTAATTTCAGTTTCGTTGAATGCTTCCGTCGATTGGAAGTTCCACCAGTAGAATTTGGAGAAGCATCTTCATCTGCGATATAAACGGGAACAGTAGGCACATGAGGAAAAAATAAATAATAATAATATCGATGAGGCGACTATTACCATCAGATGACGAAGAGTTGGCGTCATCGAAAGACGAGTGAAGTTCGCTCATTTCATCTGTTAACTCTTCCAATTCGTTATCCTGATATAAATATGATACATTTTATTATAAATTTTTATTTAATCAAATGGTAGTGTAGTCTCATTAAAAAAAAATTATTACCAGTTCCATTTTGCTATTGCTTTTAGCTTCTATTTGTCCTTCTTCATCTTCAGAGTACTAAATTTTTCCAATAATGTTAATGAATGAATCTTACTGTTATAATTCAAATAGGTATTCACATGCTGTATAACTTACTTCTAGGACCCAATCATCATTGAATTGCTCCTGATTTTGAGCTAAAAGAGCCTGCTGCTCTGGATTCTGATGATTATCTTGGATCTCACAGCCCTCTTCATTATTGTGGCATGGCATCTTCATGAATATCTGCCCAGCACTTTGCTTAATAAGTGAGTCCTAAAGTCACAATGTTTACTCATAATTTAAAGTGTACAATATCAAGAGTTGAATAACATACCTTGAATTTACAGAGCAAAGGTAGTAGGTAATAGTTATAAAGTTAAGTACACAGAGTAAATTTCACGAGTTGCTGAGCATTTAAAAACTACGACTATCATTAAACTCTTTTAAAACAGTAATAATACAAAGGAATGATAGGTTTTATTTTTTTTATGTTTTGCGTATTTGCTTGGAAGGAAATTGAGAGGCTTTTGGAGTTTTGGGCTTGTCTTTGAATCGACGAATAGAAGCTAAGCAGATGACACGACACTACGGCACATGTAAAAAAGAACGACAAGCGTTTCCTTGGCGATTCCCGCTATTTATTTGATTCCCTCGGTCGATTTCGATTTTCGCACAGCTGAAAAATAGATTGAAAAACGTGTAATGTTAACTAAACATAGAGAAGTTTTTCTTGCATTACTTTCTTGTTTCTTCCTCAGTTACTGTTAATTTATACATACAGATGGTATTTAATATGCACCCATAGAATGTGTAAAGAATTTTTTTTAATAATTAAAACAGTTTGTCAATTAAACAATCGCCAATAAGCACAGGGCAATCAATGTGTTGCGTGATAACATTCACCTTTTGCGGCACTGTTGCACCTAAATACTACTGCGCCGGCTTTCTTCTTCACAACTGAAGGGCCTCTTTATTTTTGAACTCCTGCTATCGACTTCTCTCTTTCCTTTTCAAAACGGTAACACAATTGCCTTAATATATCACGTCCCCAGTCCTATAGTGACCAAGTGTTACATCGCCACCGTAGGATCCGGTTACAGAGCACCTCAGCAGCCTTTATCGTCGACACCCATGAGCGCGTGTGGCGCGCCAGCCGGGCGCCACCCTGATCAACCTCCGATGGCCGGCTATTAATAGTCGGCTATTGTGTAAAAAGATCACCAGTAATTGAGAGTGGATCATCTCCAGAAACCACTCATATTTCCTGTTGCTGAAAACTCACAAATCTTTTAAAAATCTTTCGTGCATTGAAATACAAAAATATCAGATTTGATCTTACCAACGTATATCTTTCAACGTCATTTTAATACCAAGACTCGGATAGTCGAATTCTTTACACTGTAGGATGTAGGCATACCTCTCTACAATGGTGGCTAGTTCGTCATCCCAAAACCTATTTTTTATGTTTAAATATACACATATACAATTTTATCAAGATATCAGGATCTTTTTTTATGTTTATGTACAAATAAAACCCATTCAGTGAATGTCTACGTATTTTACTACAGATATCATGTTTGCTGCCTTAGATTGAGATCCAGGGTGACCTCTTTTCTCCTTTCCAACAGGCCACAATGGGCCACAATACTCTTGTACTCGTTGCGGGCATCGATTATCTCTTTTTTTTTTACTGTAACGAAAAACTCTTAAATGTGTGAAATTTTCCGTGATGCTCAACTGGGCCAAGTACAAGCTGTTGTGTTCAATTTAAACTTGGTAGTTCAATAATTCACATTCCAATTATTAAACGTAGTACCATAATGTTTACTATTATTACACAGCCGACAAGCTCGTTATATTGCAACTTACAGGGCCAAAAGAAACACTATTATAGGTTGACTACTCACTGGTATTTTTAATGAATAAAAAAGGTCAGATTAAACAGGGCTTAAATACATCTTATAACTTGTATTGTATAAAAGCATCAGTTTGAAATTTTTTATCATTTATTCATTTTAGCGCTTCACGCCAAAATTTCTAGATCTGACATCATCGCAGCGATTTTGTTTACAGTTTACCCTAGGTTTACCTTTTACGTGTTTTTGGAAACTGGAATGGAGTACTGTCCTTGTTTTAATGTCCAGTTTTATTACTTCGTATTCTAATTTTCCCAGACTTCCAAGTTTTAAGAAAAAGGAAACTGAATTTTTTTTAAGAGTACAACGTAATCTATGTTGATTTTAAGATGGCCGTTAAGTCATCTGTCGAAATTCGCACCTATATTCGCACTTTTAAATGCGACCACTGTGAAAAGGTACATAACATTTTCTGCCCTAACTAAAACATCTCCCTATTTTAATTCTTCTTATTTTCTCTTTTACAAAGGAATTCCCTAGTAAGCGAAACCTCAGCGTGCACACAAGGATTCACACAGGTGAAAAGCCTTTCCAATGCAAACACTGTGGAAAAGTATGTATATTTCCACCAAAAAATCTCTCCTACATTTTTAAAAACCCATTTCTAATTGTTCCTTTCTCAGTTCTTCACCCAGCGTACAACTTTGGTTGCTCATGAGCGTACCCACACTGATGAAAAACCATTCAAATGCCAGTTCTGTGAAAAAGTAATTAAAGATAAATTATGATTAGGAATGAGAATTATATATTGTTGCAAATATTTTATAGACATTTGCAGCTTTTCACACTAAAGTGAATCATGAGAGGACTCATACTGGAGAGAAGCCTTATAAATGCGAATTTTGTGACAAGGTAAATAATAGGGCCTCAAAAAATTTTGGAAATTAAACTTTTTTTAAAATATCTAAAATAATTTATTTTCCACCTAAATTTCATGTGTTATGAAGACCTTTGCTGGCCTGGGTAGTTTGTATGGTCACAAAAACACAGTGCACACCAAAATCCACTCTTTCAAATGTGATATTTGCGCAAAGGTATATTTTATTATCATCAGTTTCATAAAAATGTAATATTACCTAATTTTTTTTTTCAAGGTATTCTCTTTGAAAAAAGATCTTGTTACTCACTTGATGGTTCACACTGATGAAAAGCCTTTTGAATGCCAGCATTGTGGCAAAGTATGTATATCATCATCTCTAATTAAATTTTTTATTTTAATTTAATTTCTCTTTTAATATAGCACTTTAGACAACGCCCACATTTGGTGTTACATGAGCGCACCCACACGGGCGAGAAACCCTTCAAGTGCGAGATCTGTGACAAAGTATGCTCATTAATCAGTCCTATTTAAAATAATATTTTTTAATCTTAATTTATTGTTCAACACTTAGACGTTTGCCAATGCTGCTGTTAAGAAAAGGCATGAATTAAGTATTCATGGTACTGGAGAAAAACCTTATAATTGTGACATTTGCTGGAAGGTACTACATTCATTGACCCATATTTCTATATTTCTAAATTTGAAAATTTAATTTGTTTTCAATGAAGACTTTTACACATCTCCCTTATTTGGATAATCACAAAAAGAGCGTCCACGACAAAATCCGCTCTTTCAAATGCGACGTATGCGGGAAGGTAATAATTTATTACTGATAACTAATTCTTAATTACATTATGATAATCACCATTAAATTATTTTCTATCAGCGATTCTTTGAGAAGAAAGATCTTGTCAGGCATTTTCTGACCCACAGTGGTGAAAAACCTTACGCGTGTCAACACTGTGGCAAAGTATCAATCGTACTTAATTAATATTTTTAAATAGTCAGTTATAATTTATATCTAGCGCTTTAGACTGAAAAGTTCATTGGGGTACCATGAACGCGCCCACGTTGGAAGAAGAAATGTTTTCAACTGCGAATTGTGCTATAAGGTATATATTTTTAAATAAATAAAGTTAAGTTCTATTATTTGAATTAAATTTTTTTTTTGTTTAGACATTTACCCAAATGGATTATTTAAAAGCGCACAAACGCAGGGCGCATTCCGATTTTCACCCATTCAAATGCGATCATTGTGGAAAGGTAATTATTATTTCTCTTGTTGAAAATTTTAGTTATAAAATAACGACAACTGTTTATCCAAAGGGATTTCTTGAGAAGAGCAACTTAATGGAACATGAAGGAAGTCGTCACAGTGGAGGAAAAGCTGCCAATAGCCTCGCAAAAGAGACTACTTTAGATGCATCTTTTGATGATGAAGAAGGCGATGCAAATAACAATCCTTTTAAATTGAAAAAGTGCTCCATTCGGCTTCAAAAGTTATGGTACATTGAGAAGGCGGTTGATTTGGGTTACTCAACTGTTTGGATGCCTCCGAAGGGTAGTGATCGCAATATTTGCAGACCTAAACCCATTTAGTGAGCCTCTCTTTCCTAATTAAATTTTCATGTTTGATGACAGTTAAGCTTTTGTAATCACGTTCTCAATTCGTAAAAAATACTGTCGAAAATACAATTTAATTCAGAAGTAATTCTTAACTGTAATACGGTTATTTTGAATTGATTATTTTAGTTTTTATTGCTTTTTGACTGTTTTAAAAGTTACAAATTGTATTATTTTTAATAATTTTGAGTTGAAATCAGTTCGAAAATGTCTCGTTCTCCCGCCCCATGCCTCTATTGATATAAGTAAGTCTGGCAACACTGCACTGTCTTGTTTACAAATGGGCATTTAAAATAGAAAATAAATTTTTTAGATAAGCATACCGTTGGATTCGCGGCATTGAGGCGAGTCGAATGGTATATTTGTTTAATTTTTTAAAAAAAATTTAGCGGGAGTAATCCCGCGTCAAAGTTTTACGCGCGAAAAAACGCACGTCACGTGACATTTGAAAGGTCCTGACGTCACAGTTGTGCCCGTCGGAAAAAATAACACGGCGTAGTATAGGACTTACGGCTTCAACTCGTCCTACCGCTTCGTAGGAATTTTTCCGACGGATTTGACACACACTATCAGAAGCAGAATTTCACGCTGATTCTGAATATGCTATGTAATAATATATTTAAATATTTTTTACCCTTATTAATAATAAAAAAGAGAATTTCCTTTGTTTTTCCCCGTCGCGCCATTCCCCTCAAACACTTTTATCCCCGCAGGCAATGCCGAGTAATAAGCTAGGGAGAAATACGGGTTTTGATGGAAAAATTTTGGTTTTCTTAAATAACTCTCTATAAATACATTTTCCTTTGATTTTAAGAAATGAACTTCAAAATACCCAAGTTTTGTAATGATTTATGATAGAAATATCAACTCCAGCTTGCTTCCTTAATTTTATAAAACGAAGTTCATTTTTCTAAATTTACCCACGCACCTTAAGAAAAAGCAGTTTTTGCTCGTTTTGATGCTTTTAATTTTTAAACAATGCAATTTTTATAACAGATTCAGAATCAACGTGAAATTCTGCTTCTGATAGTGTGTGTCAAATCCGTCGGAAAAATTCCTACGAAGCGGTAGGACGAGTTGAAGCCGTAAGTCCTATACTACGCCGTGTTATTTTTTCCGACGGGCACAACTGTGACGTCAGGACCTTTCAAATGTCACGTGACGTGCGTTTTTTCGCGCGTAAAACTTTGACGCGGGATTACTCCCGCTAATTTTTTTTTTTAAAATTAAACAAATATACCATTCGACTCGCCTCAATGCCGCGAATCCAACGGTATGCTTATCTAAAAAATTTATTTTCTATTTTAAATGCCCATTGTAATAGACGTCACTTATTTTGAAGACTCAACTTCTTTTTCAAATCAAAGTTATTGTTCAACTTTAATGAAATTGAGAAGGAACACCATATTTTAAATTGCAGTTGGCCAGTTATTGTTTATAATGGCTACCAAGTCATCTACCAAAATTCACGCCACTAGATGTGACGTTTGTGGAAAGGTATCGTCGCTTTTGGCCTAATTCATCGTACGTTAAGGTTGTATTGTTTATATCTAATATGCAACTATGTTTCACTTTTAATTCAAAGGAATGCTTTAATAAGGATAATCTCAAAGTACACTCGAGGATTCACACTGGAGAAAAGCCATTACAATGCAGTCACTGTGGAAAAGTATTACAATTATAAAGTTATACTGTATTAATTTAGAACTGACTTCATTTTACTTTTAATAGTCCTTCAGACATCATTCAAGCTTGGTCGTGCATGAAATGACCCACTCAGGGGAGAAACCTTTCAACTGCCAATTTTGTGATAAAGTAAGGAGCTACTAAAATGTAAATATATTTGAATTAAACATTTAAAAGTTTCACTCTTTTTTAGAAATTTATCAGTTCAACAGCTAAAAGAACCCACGAAAGAAGGGTCCATTCTGATGGTGAGAAACCATACCATTGCGTTATTTGCTGGAAGGTATACATTTTTAAATATTATTATTTATTACTGGATGAAATATGATTTTTTTTTCAAATTTTATGTTACCTAGACCTTTGCGGATTTTGCTTATCTTAAGGCGCACAATAATAGGGTTCATCTCAAAATCCGACCATTTAAATGTCATATTTGTGGAAAGGTATATATTTTTTTACTATTTCGCTGCAAGTATTTGATGAAAAATAAATAAGTTAAACGGAATTTATTTTCCAAAGGCATTTTACAGTAAACAGAAATTGGAGGTGAGACATGCCAAGACTCATTCTGGTAAAAAAGCTGTTCTCGCCGTTAAAACTCCTTTGAAAATATCTTCTGGTGATAGTGAATCAATTATAAATCATCTGAAATTGAAGAAATGTATCATTCGGCTCCAGAAGTTGGCTTACATAGAGGAGGCTATTGAATCGGGTTGCACAACCATATGGATTCCCTCAATCGGCAGTGACACGAATATTTACAAGCCGAAACCTATTATGTGAACCTCTTCTATTTTAAAAGAAAAATATACTTTTTAGCCATCCTTTTCTTCTGCTCAAATATACTTAAAACACGGAAAATATTTTTAAAGAGACATTTACTCGGATACTGTGTGCTGAATTAATCCTAAAAATCACCTCAATTACCAGCAAGTGTAATGATTATGTCCAAATTTACATACGAAAAAGGTTTGTTAAAAAAAAATCATCATCAAATGCCTCACTTCCCCTCGCCGGCTCTCGGAAGTATTTAAGAAATATTCATGCAAATTGTACGCAAGCATGAATTAGATTAGTTAAATGTAAAAGTCGGTCCATTTAGCTAGTCTGTACCTCAGACGGGCTACCAAGAACCATGAAGGTCCGACCGCCCAATTTCATAGCAACCCTCTTGGTACGCACCGTCACTTCTGCATTACTAGTAACATCAACGTCCACCCGACAAATTCTATCGCCGCGCTCGATATATAGCTTTAAACATTAAACTTTCAGACGCTTTCTTTTCTTATTAGATGAATTTCGGGGAAAATGAGGATATGAAATGCACGTAATATTCTTATAGAAATTGTGATGAAAAGAAAACAAAAAAGAGGATTGGGATCGAGAGAAATATTAATGAGGAATGTTAAGGGTAATGAATAACACGAAGTATCTTTTCTATGTCCCGAAGTTTAGGTAAGAAAAATTAAATCAAATGAAGACCCAGGAAAAAGGAGAACACGCACACGAAGCATTTTTGCCCTATCTTAGGAGTTAAAACAAAAATAGGGTCAGGATCGGAAAAAAATAGACCAGGATCCGGTTATGAGAACAAAAGCACGAGCGACAGAAGTACGGTATATAAAGTGCGTTTACACGACCACTTATTTTCTTTTTTCCCCCCTTATTTCCTTATTTTTAGCCTTATTTTTTTTCATAAGCCAATCAAAACGCACCGTTTCGGAAAAATACCGTCCTTACAGGTAAGGTAATCTCATAAATCAAACCGGCCTTTATAGCTTGCCATAGATAGTCTTGAACAAAGATTCGGTCTAAATCATCTATATAGGCACTATAAGCCCCGGGACCAGCGATAACCGACTAAATCGTCAGGGTCTTGATTATCTTCACGGGCGTGCAAAGTCCACCAAGACCGCCACTGCCAGAAAAAGGCCGACAAGTATTCCTTTTCCTCATTGGACAATTTCAATTTAAATAAATGACTTGTCATTCTATTGTGTCATTTATCTCTAGGAGGCTGACCTACACGGTGCTCTAATAAAGTGGGTTGTGTTAATATAGTAATTGCAATCCAACTTTCTACTGCCCAAGTATATATATATAAAGCGTGATGACGCGAAAAAATAAATCAGGGGGAACCAAGTCGATATCTTCTCCCCTCGGCCCATGCTGGAACCCAACTCGGTAATATATCTCTTACTTAATCTTTTATTCATTCAAATAATTATCTAATACTTTCACGCTTATTAGATGCAGACGGTCAGCCCATAACTAATTGAAAGTGAATAACCATCGATTCTTTAAATAAGCTCCGCCCAACCCAAATTCTGACCAATTATGACCCTATAACACCCAACTTTTGATTCAAAAGGATATCGTGTCTATGTGAGATCAATGAAATGAAAAACTACATTAGGGGGAATCAAGTCGATATGTTCTCCCCTCGGCCCGGACTGGAACACAATTCGCGGTAATATCTCTTACTTATTGTTGTCCGATAAATTAACTTATAGCCTAATACTTTCTTATTTATTGGATTCAGGCATCAAGATTTGCAAACTTACTTTTCACTATCTAAGCCTATATAAAGGAGCCTACCACCAACAGGTAAGTAAGGTAAGTTTCTTAGTTTATCTTTAGCCCATGATTCTTGGGGAAACGGAGGAATAGTTGCTATTGAAGGGGCGTCTGGCTTCGCCGCGTCCAGGCCCCGTTGTGCCAGTATCGAAGCATCGAATTGCCTTGTCCTCCAGTCAATGACTTTCCGAGCCGTTGAGGATGATGTGCCACTAAGTGGGTGTTGGAACCGTATAAAAACCTCTGGCGGGTCATTGTTGTTTTGGTAGCTAAGGGATATTAAGTTAGGGTTCTGTAGTATCTAGTAAGTTAGAAGATCATGGGCACCGTAAGGATTAATAGTGTTCTTTGGAACCAGCTCTTTTATTTACAGGTCTTGGAATCCTGGGAGCGTCACGCGGAATAAGTGCCGTCGTCAGGTGATGACGATGGAAGTGGAGAGGAACGAGGTCCGTGCTATTCAATACTGGAACCCGGGTGGAATATTTGGTATACGGTAATCAATCATTATGTCTCTGTAATTATGTTTATTATTAGTGTTTATTAGTAATTATTAAATTGAAATCAATTGTTTTTTCGCAGAATATATGAGGTGCGACCAACCACTAATACTAATCTATTGATCGACCAGGAGAAGACACATTCTGCATTCAGATAAGTATTTTTCTAAAATAATAATAAATTTTATAATAAATGAAAGATACGGTAGGCATTTTAATATGATTTATTTAAGTAAATATTGTTTGTTTTTCAAAAGGATATTAGATTAATCTAACAAACAGTTTATTCTAATAAAGATTAAGTAAACATAGCAAATTAGAGAAAACAAGTTAAGTAGATCAGTAGATGATTTAATTTAGATTAAGACTATTTTTAAGGTCCATGATTTTGAGTGGAAGACCATGCTATGAAGCCGACTTTACCGTGCGTATGCTTGTGTCGTTCCAGTAATTAGTCCATGACCTGAAAGTTTGGTAGATGTGCGCCCGTTGGCGATCCTGTTACAAACCATTCTGAATGTCATTGGTTGTTAATTGGTATAATTAGAAGTTTGAAATGAGATTGATGGTTAATTTGTTAATTGGAGATCAGGGGCTCATTGGTAGAAAACAAGTTAGATTTCATGGACACAGCGCGTAGATTTAATAAGATAAAGGGTGTATGTTGTTGTAATTTATGAGCAATAAACACTATTGATTCATTAATTTGTCTTTCTTTTTTTCCAGGATACCCCTCGGCACGACGGACACCCACGGCGCAATCAAGAGATTTTCTTTGAAACAACATATTTAATTATGTTTCTGGTTTAAATATATGGCTCGTTATTCTATCGTGTCATTCTTCTCCGAGAAACTGAGCTGACCCATATCTCTTATTAGAAGAGTTGTGTTAATATTGTTTCACATGTGTTGGGACCGTTCAGTTTCTTGCTTCATGTATTTTATTTATTTAGTTCTTAACGTCTCACGCCTTGTGAAAAACTAAAATTAAATTTATAATGTATTTGAGATGAAACCAGTTTTAAAATTTATCATTCTCCCGCCTCGCGCTTCACGCGGGACAATTTTATATCAGGCAACACCGCATCATATTGTTTACAAATTAGAATCAATCACTAATTGTGCTCTTACGACAATTTGATTTTGAAGTAACAAGAAAATCAAAACCACTAATAATTTACTGATGTTGATATTGTACGATGGGGAAGAAATTATCTGACAAAATTTACGCCACTAAATGTGACGTGTGCGGAAAGGTATTATCGATCAATTGCCCATTGAATATCATCCATTGCCTATCATTTATTTATAATTTATTTCACATTTTATAAAAAGGAATGCTTTGATAAGAGTAAGCTCAAAGTACACCTGATGATACACACCGGCGAAAAGCCATTAAAATGCCGTCACTGTGGAAAAGTATTAAATTTATGTTGCTTTCAATTAGAACTTGCCTACATAATATTTTCATTTCACTTAAATGTGTAGTCCTTTAGACATCATTCAAGCTTGGCTGTGCATGAAATTACCCACTCAGGGGAGAAACCTTTCAACTGCCAGTTTTGTGATAAAGTAAGCTACAAATATTATGCACTTATTATATAATATTACACATTTGAATTTTAAATATTTTGTTTCATTCTCTCAAGAAATTCACCAGTTCTTCAGCTAAAAACACACACGAAAAAAGAGTCCATTCTAATGGTGAAAAACCTTATCATTGTGTTATTTGCTGGAAGGTAAATTTCAGAATATAATTTATTATTCACCATATTTTATATATTTATCTAGTCTTGTTCTGTGCATACAAAATATAAGACCTTTACGCATGGGGAGAATTTAAAGGCGCATAAAAATAGGGTTCACCTCAAAATCCGACCTTTCAAATGCCGTTTTTGTGGAAAGGTATAAGTTATATAATTATTTGAAAAAAATATATATAATCCAACGAAATTCGATTTCCGAAGTCATTTTTCAATAAATATAGGGTGGAAAGACATGCTAAAGGTCAACATTCTGGTGGAAAAGCTGTGCTCGCCGTTGTCCCTCCTTCTGGTGACGATGGAATTTTAACAATGAGCCCTTTAAAATTGAAGAAATGTACTATTCGCCTTCAGAAATTGGCTTACATAGAAGGGGCTCTTGAATCGGGTTGCACATCCATATGGATTCCCCCAGTGGGTTGTGACCCGAATATTCACAAGCCGAAACCTATTATGTGAATCTCTGTGTATCATACCTCTTCTAATTCATAATTTTCTGCTTTTTAACCATATTTTAACCATCTGCTCAAATATACTGGAAACACAGAAAGAAAATTTATCAGATAATCCACGATTTTATTCAAAAATGAATTAACCATTTATCAGACAAAATTACATTATTACTAATATTCTTGACTAAGATGAGAGAACAGTTTTGATCCTTTGAACGACATCGCTGACGTGGACTTGCTCCTGTAAAAAAAATAAAATAAAAATATAAAATTGTTAAATGATAAATAATTAAAGAAACAAATAATATAATTACTTTTAGAGTTGTATCTCTCTTCCTCAAATTGCAGATGCCCTGATCCAGCGTAGAATCCTGTAGGAGGATCAGGTAAGGCACTCCACGGGCGTCACATTCAGCGTGAGACCATCGGGCATCTGGCGGGAGCACGGTCGTCCGACTGCTGCCAGACGTCAACTGGAGGACCAGCATCTTTCTCAAATCATCCAAGTCTTTGAATTTAGATGGATCTTGATTTTCAATCAAAATTCCGACAGGATAAGGTGCCAGAGAATGATGAAGTCTTAAAACTGGCCTGAAAATAAATACATTTATTATTCAATTTTTTTTATTTTTAAATTAATTTAATAATATACTCTTTGGAAAATGCGTCCGATAAGAAGAATCGTGTAGCCTTTTCTAAACAGATTTGTGACGTCATCAAACAAGGCCAGGATGCTTTGCCAAGATATTTGATTAATAATGACTCCTTTAGATTATCATCCACCTTAAAAAATAAATAAAAATTAGTTTGTAAATTTGAAAAATTATTAATTAAAAAATAAATTCTTACATTGAGATCTGTAAACACTTTTGGTTTCCACAAAGTGAGCTCTTCAATCGTCTCATTACCGAAATTCTCACTCGTAAATCTGATTTTCTGCTCTATCAGCTCGTCACCCGACTCTCCCAAATCAACATTGAGAGCCAGCAGTAATTCAGGATGCTCTAGAAATGATTTCCACCACTTTTTCCTCCTTTTCTGGAGCTGGGTAAACTCATCAATCTTCTTACTCGGAGCCACAAATGTCTGGCTCTCTAAAATATTATTTTTCTCACTGATGAAAGTTATCAGTTCTGAATTATTCAACAACTTCTTGGCTTCACTCAAGTCTCTTAACTTTTCCACACTGATTCCACTGTTTCTGCTCCAGAAAGTGCTGCCTTCGGGAGTCACTGTGCTAGCCACCCACTGCTGCTCGATTCGCCTCACCAGCAAGTTCCCGAGGAGGGAGAATCCACTCTCGCTGAGGAAACCATGGGTGGCACAGTGTCGTAGCATGTCAGTAGTCTCTGTCCTCCTTCTCCGGGAGAGGTATGTTGCCCGGAGGTGCCAGGAAGTACTCGTCCTCAGT
The DNA here is from genome assembly GCA_030141595.1 of Chydorus sphaericus. Lineage (NCBI taxonomy): Eukaryota > Metazoa > Arthropoda > Branchiopoda > Diplostraca > Chydoridae > Chydorus > Chydorus sphaericus. The sequence goes on along the minus strand of CM057927.1, from coordinate 10,720,142 downwards.
GACAGCAGAGTTGGAGAGGATGAGCTCCCGCTGGTCTGAGTCTGTGACAATGTCCTCCCTCACTGGGCAGCCGTGGCCCTCTTCGTGCAGGATGCTGATGAGAGGCTCCACCCCAGAAGTGTCAACAGAGTGAATCTGATCAGCGAAATGGATGGCCTCTTGAAGGCGATTGATGCCTTCCTTGTTGGCGAAATCTACTAGAGATAAACGTTCCAAATGTTTGATAGTTTCTTGATTTATTTCGACTTTGTTATTGTTTGGAGATGTTTTTAATTGGATGGGTACTGTAGGAACTGCAGAATGGAGATATTTATGAGAAAATTTGGGGAGAAAAATTCGAAAGTGACAAACACGTTGAATGGCAGACATTTTTCGTCTGCTAGTGTCAGTCAAATTGCCCGTATTTCTTTTTTTTCTAATTAAAACATTTTTCACATTTAAAATATTATTTAATGAAGAAAAATGAAGTTAGATTTTCTTTAATCGAATTTCCTAATTTTTAATATCAAATTTCAATGAAAATTATTGAGAAATTCCAAAAACCGAGCTAGAAAAGGCTTCATCTTTCTCGAGGTAAATTTAAAAAAGGAGAAAAGTGTTGTTTTTGTGGACGTTCTCTGAAGCCTTGGTTGACTTAAAAAAGAGAATGTTAAGAATTGAGATTTCTCTAAGAAGGACGTAGTGTTTATTCTTGAACGTACAACAACAGACTGAGTAGAGATAGTAATAAAAAGCAATTAATAGCTTCACAAGGACGACATATGGACGTATTTCAACTGAATGTATAGATGATTCACTGATGAGATCCCTCGGGATAGGGGCAACAACAACTCAGCGTTGATGACCGTCGTAGGTTGAATAATAATCTTAACACTCCCCCTCAAACCAGACGGCTCAATAACAAGCAATGAATTACTATCCTTTTTAAATAGAGACTATAAACAGATTGCTCAATTCAGATATGCTTATGCTATAGGTTCATCTCTTAAATCTGGTCATACCCGATGGCGACTACGTATCTCATACCGCCATTAAAACTCAGCTTCAAGTTTCACCTATTGCTTCTTGCAAGTTGCACATATGCTAAAAGTAAACGGTTCTGTATAGATAAATCTTGTGCTAAGTATACCTCAGATGGGCTGACTTGAGTAATCTATGCTAATCTTAGTGTGACGAATATAGTTGCGCTTTTAGCTGCTATAGATTTAGTTGATGTACTACTTCCGATACTAGTACTTGGATGTGTCCAGTTGTGTTAAGCTCTATTGCTAGGTAAACCTGTCCGTTTTACCGATCATAGCTAGTTCAGCGAAAAACTGATTTGGTACTTAATAGGATGGTGTACACAACCATATGCCCTCACTCTCTTGGCTTCGCAGATTCGAGTCTCATCAGTGTCGTTCAGCTCAACTGAATGTAGATGATTCACTGATGAGATCTCCAGGGATGAGGGTCAAAAACAATTCAGCTATGATGACAGTCGGAGGTTGAATAATATCTCAACACTCCCCCTGAAACCGGACGGTTCAAAACACTGACAAACAATTCGCTCAGTAAATTGGAATCGTTTAAGACTTTAAGCCTTCGCTGAAGAAATGTAGTTGCTCCAGGTGGCCTGAGTTGAACTGTTGAACTCAGCGACGATAGCTCATGGCGTATAGTTAGCTTATAGCTGAATTTAAGTTATTTTTCATGTACGTAGTAAAGGATTATGTATATATAGGCTGATATGGCAGGAGTGCAGCTCATATGAATTAATCCGATGATATCCTCTTCTCAATCACCAGTGGCGTTTTTGCTCTCATAGTGGGCGAGGTAAATTAATATATGTAAAGTTGCAGTTGTGTCCAGTATCGTTTGTCTCTTACTGGATGTACTTGCTCTGATGTCTCAATAGTTACTTGAGACGAGATAATAAATGTTGACTTTGATTATCCGCTCGGCTGATATGACTAATATTTAATCCCCATCCTGACTTGGTGTAAATGTGCTGCTGTTGCCTTTCAATTCATGGTAATAGCAGTTAACAGTAATGGGGCTCCGATAGCATTATTAGCGGCACTAGCGTGCTGCGTGCGCCTTCACTATTCAGGTAGACGTGCCTCTAAAGGCATGGTTCTCTTGCTCTCTTAAAACATGCTGTGTCACTGTGTGCCGATAATATTCTTTACGAATGTACACCCGAGTTGCTACTTGCTCAGAGGTGCTGCCTTTGGCTAGCTTTGACTTGAGTGACACAATGAGTCTGCTCATAATGAGTGCGCTCTATTAGAGGTGTAGTTTTCCTTCCTCCGGTTAGATAAACTTGAGTAAGCCTATCACCAGTGGAATTCTAGCTCTGATGGATGTATCAAGCATATTAGCTCAGTTCAAAAACTGATGGGCACTTACTAAGAGATTAAATATCGTCAAAGAAGATCTATTTCGGCTTGACATACTTAGAGTCATCAGTGGCGTTTAGCTCTACTGAATGTGCTACTTTAGACATACATATACAACTTGGGTGTCACCAGTGGCGTTTATATTAGCTCTACTGATTGTACTACCTCAGAGGTTAGATAAACTTAGGTGTCACCGCAGTGGCGTTTTAGCTCTACTGGATGTACCACCTCAGAGGTTATAAACTATAATCGAATGTTTTGTATATAGTTTATGATTAAATTGAAGAATCTAAAAGCGAGTGATGTGATAGATCCACAACGACAACTGATGAATCGACGACGAATAATGAATCAACGACGAATGACGGATCAACGGCGAATGATGAATCAACGACGAAAGGTGAATCAGCGACGAGTGACATTTCAACGACGAAAGTTGAATCAACGACGTATGATGAGTCCATAACGGCGAAAAGAAGATACACACATTTCATGCTATTAACTTGGGTGTCACCAGTGGCGTTTAATAGCTCTACTGATTGTACTACCTCAGAGGTTACTTAAACTTGGGTATCACCGCAGTGGCATTTTAGCTCTACTGGATGTAATACCTCAGAGGTTTGATAAAATATGATGAGATGATTAGTAAAAAGTCGGCGAATGATGAATCAAGCTAGGTCGATAAGATGGATGCGACGGACGGGGAAAGATGTACCAGCGAGGAGTATAAAAACCAGATGACGACGAAGGTAGTGGGTTGAATCTATAGGGTCATCGACGAAAGGTGAATCAACGACGAATGATGAATCCATAACGAAGAGAGAAGGTACATTGACTATTAACTTGGGTGTCATCAGTGGCGTTCATTTGCTCTACTGATTGTACTACCTCAGAGGTTAGATAAACTTGGGTGTCTCCAGTGGCGTTTAGCTCTTCTGGATGTACGACCTCAGAGGTTTAATGAGTGATGATAAGATCTTTGGTGGATGAAACGAAGGATGTGATGAATCCAGCCGCGTCAATTGCTGAATCCATAACGACTCAAGATGAATCAATGACAAGTAGATCTGGTGAACTAACAATCAACGGATGGTGAGCTCCTGTGGCTCAATAATAGTAGTTTGCATATTCGCTAATGTATCTTCGATGGATAAAATGTCGTTGGGTAGGCTTGATGGTAATGATATAGGTGACCAGATTCCGGTAGGTCGTAATCTCGCAGGAGTCCTCGTACATCAGAAGGGTAGAATAATGCAGTATAAAATGTAAAGCACCTTTTTTTTTTGCACGATAGCCTTTGCAACGCGCTCCTCGGTTCAGATGAACCTCCAATATTTGCGCATCACGGTCAAACTAATGATCATTAAAATATGCTGATGGAAGATTTCCATAGTTTTGGGCTAATGACGTTATCGTTGTAGCTTGCATCAGTGTTGCAAATTTAAACTCCGTAAGGGCCATCCTCGAACGTTGAAAGATGCGTCAGTCAAGGGCACGATTAACTGTATGACGACGAATCTAGTAGTTAGAATCTAGAGTGAACCACGAGTCGTCGCATGTTCAAATCGGACTGGTTAAGGCATATAGCTGAGGTAGCTTCTAGGCCGGCTACAGCTACGTTCTGCTCAGATAATGGAGAATTGCTGACAAAGAAATAAATCATTATGCTTTGGGAGGCTGTGATCACGATGATTCGTCAAAATAATGAGATCATAGTGACTGAATAGATTCTCAGGATTTCTTTTCAATTGATTCAGTTGAATAAATGAAGCATGGTTCATATCCTCGATGTATAACGGTCAGTTCAGGAAGAATCTGTGATTGATGCGCTTTCATAGTGCACATGATGAGATGATAGCTAAGTGTGAAAGTGTCCTTGAAATATGAGCGTTGGCGAGGAGGACAGGGCTCGCAAATGATTCACATTATTAGTGAATTACATGAAATGGTCGATATCGTTAATGTTGAGATTAATATTTAGTTTAAAAAACTTGCCAATGATTAGTAGTTAATGAATAAGGATGTAGATATAGGCGAAAAATACTTCAGGCCATCCAGTGCCTGTTGGGAGAAGGAATAGTTCTGGTCTTAACTTCCATCTTGAGTCCATCTAAGTTAGGTAGTTTTCGAGCTGTGCTCTAAAGATGTAAAGGCTCTATTATCGTTGAGCTATAGCGTCGCGGTGGAGATATTACTGCGAGTTGTATGCGAACCTCAGAGAAATTGAATTAGGTAGATTTCGTTCATCGGTTAAGACAAATGTATTATACTCTTTAAAAACTTGCCTTCTTAAAGTTGAAATTCTCTTGCGGCTACGTTGTCTGGGCCCATAACCTGTTAAGAATTGAGATTTCTCTAAGAAGGACGTAGTGTTTATTCTTGAACGTACAACAACAGACTGAGTAGAGATAGTAATAAAAAGCAATTAATAGCTTCACAAGGACGACATATGGACGTATTTCAACTGAATGTATAGATGATTCACTGATGAGATCCCTCGGGATAGGGGCAACAACAACTCAGCGTTGATGACCGTCGTAGGTTGAATAATAATCTTAACAAACCGAGCTAGAAAAGGCTTCATCTTTCTCGAGGTAAATTTAAAAAAGGAGAAAAGTGTTGTTTTTGTGGACGTTCTCTGAAGCCTTGGTTGACTTAAAAAAGAGAAAATAATGCGGCCAAATAAACATAAACCAGTTCTAATCATAAGCACCACAATTTCTTTTATTCAGGAGACTCCACAGGCCGCAGGTATCCCAAAATATAGCGATTTAAAAAAAAAATTCTCAGTTTGCATCGACAAACAATTAGAAACGTTGTAAGTGAAAGAATGGAAGAAAGAAATGGAGGACACCGCTCAGTGGAGAGACACGAACGGGATGAGCACGGCAGGCACAATGGCTCCATCGTCGTACGGCAATCGGTGACGACGGATGACTCGGGAGCTGAGGCAAATCAACTTCGGCACGCCTTCTTTAAGCCAGTCTGGCAGTCTATCTCTATCTTGATTGTTCATCTCTAACCAGTAGTCAGTGGCCGTCTTGCCTGCATTATCCGCCAAATCGAGATGGGCTCCAAGTTGTAGTAGGAGGCGAGCTGCATCATCCCTGTTCTCACTTTCGGGCTTTCGGGCTAGAGTATGAAGAACTCCGGAGCCGGAACTGTCGTTCCTGCGGGCGTTGGGATTCGCTCCTAATTGGACGAGAAAGCGGATGGAGGGCAGATGAAGTTCACGAAATATAGAGCAGGATAAGTGCAAAAGGTTGGCTCCCCACAAGCGGCCGTCACGACGTACTAGCTCGAATAGGAACAGCCTAATTTGATCTGTCATCATTTCAGGGAGTCTAGAGAGAAACCTAATCATCTTGCACAAAGTTGACATGGGGCCATATCCCATAATAGGTGGCGTTTCCAGGTTAGTGATGGGGTTGGCCAAATCCGAAAGATACGACATAGAAAGCACCTCTACAAACTTTTGAAGGTTCTCCAAATTTAGAGAGTTCAAATCGACACTGGTGGCTTGCGATAAAGTGAGAAAACGGATCAAGATCCGCTCTTCGATTATGTAAACTAAACCTAGAGTGTTCTTCTCATGAGGACGTTCACAATTGAGGATAGCATCCAGTGTTGTCCAAGAGAGATCAAGAATTTGTGACATAGAACACTGATGTGGTGTCATGTCATCTGATGTGTTCATCCACAAGAAATCGGTGAAAGACTCAAAAAAGCATTTCCAAACAGCTGCCCAGCAGAGGGTGGAAGAGATCCTCAGCTTAACGAGGAGCGATTGAATTAGGCGCTGGGCTGGATCTTGTTCCATTTTTTCGAGTTCATCAAGAGTGCTCCACTCAGAGAGCAGTCCGCTACTAGATTTGGTGGGCGTCTTGCGGAAGGGACGATTGTTTTCAATGCCCACCAGTCGCAGAGCTAGAGCTCGACGCCAGTACTGTAAGGCTAGCGGGAATATGTCGTGATTGTCGTCGCGGCCAAGAATCACAGCGCCGGCCATCTCCATGGCATCTATCTTGTCGATACGAGAGATGTCCTCCCTCTTCAGGAGGTAGTTCAAGACTGGCAAGTTGGGGGATGTCCCGTCACCATAAGCAGCAGCAAGAATGACAGAAATGCCGGTGTCATCACGGGCATGGAGGTCTCCACCATGTTGAGACAGTAAATTGGAGATTTCCTCTGAAGATAGGTGGGCCATGATATTAACTGTGGACGGAGTAGTCTCTGTATAAAGTTTGAAAAATGGAAATTAATATTTAGGGTTAAAAAAACATAAAAATGCATGTAGATTTTCAGTGGGATTTGTATACCTTCTCGTTCTCTTGAAATGTGTTGAAGCTGTAGCAGGTCTATCGTGAGTGAGAATGCGAGATCGTGAGTAGTGACGTCAGCTGACAAAGTGTCAAAAACCGGCGTGATGTCACTGGCTAAATTCATAGAATGTGATTATTAAAAACACGTTTCAAAAGTTAAGTCATTTTCACCAAACAAAATTATTACCTTGGCTAATAATCGGATTTTATTTTATTTTAAAGGAACAAACTATTACTCGAGAGTCTTTCATGTGCTGAGGATGAACCGATGAAAGACTGGCAGTGAGCAGACGACTCTTTTCAATGTTTACGTTGTTATTATGTAATCTTTAAAGAAAGAAAAAATCTTCCCCTAGCGGCCCGATTTTTTAGTTTATTTAATTATAATCCCAGGAAAGAAATGAATAATTAATTTTCTGTTATTTTCATGATTGGTTTAATATATTAGAGCAGATTTCGCATTAATTCCAAAGTCTCGCTCGAGTATTAGCGTCTATCTTTTATAATCGATTTCAGTTAGCTATAATAATAGATTTAAGTTAAATAAAATTGGCTTATATTCACATACTCATTAATTGTGGTATATTGCGCTTTATTGCAACCAGAAAGTTAATGCAATTCAGCTCTCAAATCAAATTTGACTTACTAAACGATATTACGAAATCACGATCCGTTAATTAAACTTTAAATTTAACGGACGATGTAGCGCAGTTGATTTACAATCCAAATCCTATTTGGTGTATCTCTATTTATCATTAAGGCATTTACGGCATTAAGGTATCATTAAAGTATTATCAAGGTATTGTTCTAATTCACTCATTTATTTTCTGTTTTCAACATTTTCCTTTGCTGAAACACGGGAAAAAATACATATTCACGCGGTCACATTCAGTAAAATGTATGTCCTGATCAATGCAATCCTGATTCAGGATCACTTTGTTTACCTCATCGATCCTGATTCAGGATTGCAAGTTCCTTATCCAGCCGTGACATTGTTTTTGGAAATTCTTATTCAGGATTACTTGTGTACCTCTTCGGTCCTTTCTAAGGATCGCTAGTACTATATATATATTGTACTTATTCATTAATGATCAGGAATAAGGATAGGGATCTGAACAATTTTTGCACAGAGAAAAGCAAACTGCCAAAAAAAAAGTGTAGACTATAGATGGATCCAGTAAAATTATAAATTGCAAATTTTCAAAAAGTTGTTTCCTCGGTAGTTTCCCTCCTGAACTTGTTCGTATAATCACCGATTTAGTTTGTATATTTTTTAATATGGTCGTCACTAGAATTCCTTTAGACCACCAGGGTTTTAAAACCATTTTCTACAGCGAGCTCTATAACATGCATTCTTTGAAGACGAACAAAACACTTCTTCAACTTATAAGGGTTGTTAGCATCTTCATTATCCAAATTAGCAGAGCCGATTTCATCCACCAAAGTCATCAGAGGAGGCTGGACGGCGAGAAGCGCTTCTTCTTCACTCATTCCGTCCTCGCTAATAAACAGATCCTTGCTTTGGTTTGACAACGAGGCGTGTGTTTCCTTTGATATTTCTTCGAAATGAATGTCTGTGACGATAGTTCAATGACATATAAATTATACGACAAAATTAATTAATAAGCGGATTACCTTTGGGCATAAGTGACAGGAAAATGATTTTTCAGCACTGTGAATCATGGAGTGATCTTTCAGATATCTTGATACGCTCAAACGCTTTTTAAAGAAGAAAATTGGTTATAAATATTGAAAAGAATATGATGATGGAAAATGCTAAGTATAATTACCTTTGAACGCAGATTTCACATTGGTAAAGTTTATTATCTTTGTTTCTATGGAGTTTTTCGTGGGCGCGTAATAAATATCTGCGGCTGAACGACTGCGGGACACGATAAAAATTAAATGAATCAATTTTATTTCAATGATAAATGTATATATTACCTTGGGACAGATTCCACATTTGTAAGGTTTATCATCTTGATACTTAAATTAAATGAATCAATTTTATTTCAATGATAAATGTATATATTACCTTGGGACAGATTCCACATTTGTAAGGTTTATCATCAATATACTTAAGTCATAGAAAAAAATGTACACAATTTTGGTACCTACTATTTTATGATTGCGATAGCCTACCTTCGAGCAGATAACACATTTCCAAAGCTTCATTCCAGTTTTAGCGTCCATATTCGATTCCAGTTCTAGAAAAATAGATTTTGAATTTAAACAATTTGCTTATTTACACACTTATTATATTCATCGGGATATATATAGTGCGCGCTCTCTGTAAATCCTATATCTCCTGCTTTCCTGCCCCCTTCCAAAATGAAATTTATTGAATCATTATAGCCTGCACCTCGTTTTATTCCCCTTTGAAATGGAATTTATAGAGAAAAATAAAAGAGACGAGTCATGTTGCTGTGACTATAATATTGTGAATAAAGCTATTCAAATAAATCCTAATATGTTACATATAATATTATTAGTCTGACCATCATAGATTAAAAATCTATTATACTATATAGAGATTATACATAAATGAATATTATATGGGTGGTGTGAGGTAATGTGATTCTGAAATAACTTGACGCACTATAATAAAGAAAAGGATTTTTTTTCTGTATAGGTTGAAACTGGTGAGCATATTAGAAACTCACGAGTGAAACATCGGTCGATTCTCCAGACCAATCAAATGTTTAATGCTATATATTAATAGAAAAGTAAAATATATATTTTCCTCTTCCCGAATTGGTGACTTACTTCTTGTCTTGATGAATAATGTGCGACGGTTTTGGTTATGCACTTTGCGGTATAAGTTATAACAAGACAGAAAAACCAAGTTGTAGAACTTGGGCGCAGTTGGGATATCACTGGGACCACTTTAAGAGCACGACCGTTCTTATTGACGGCTAGTGAACGACGGCACTCAAATAACGTATGGTTCTCTCTACCCGAAATAGACTGTAGACTCTACAGAACGTGGTTCTTGGTTGGTTTTCTATCGAGAAACAAAAATTTCCAAAAACACGCATCATTTTAAAAATTATTATTTATATATATTTTTTCTAATTTCGTCAACTCCGCAAAAATAATTTTATTTCTCAATTCAAAACAAAAATGGTCCGACATTTATTGAGCTGTTGTCTCTCGCGCACTAAAAGATATATGTAATGCAAACATAAAGCATCTTTTTATTTAAAAATAAAATAATAATAACTGAATTATTTTGGATCGTGTCTGCCTACGGTTAAGTTGGATTCATCATTTATGGTCTTAGTTGGTCCACACCATTTATTCGAATATAAGGTAGCGTTTTGTCGGACCTGTTACGAAACTACTTTGGCTGCTTGTTCGCGGAGGAAGCATGGAGCAAACAAAAACAGTGTCATACCGTTTATCAACGAATAATCAAAAACAAAAAAAAAAAACAAAAAAAAAAACTAAATTACACAGATCCCGCTGCGCTACCCGAGTAGTTTGTTAAGATAGAAAGTCTAGAATTCGGATCGCTAAGTTGGTGTCTTTGAATAACCCAAGATAACAGAGTAACCTGGCCAACCGCGTTCTCTAATAATATCGAATCCTAGAAGGCGCCATCCATGAATGAACTTGACGCACTCGATTGAATCACATTAACAGGGATCTTATAACTATAGTATATCTTTTTAAGCATATATACCCCATTAAAAAAAAAAAAAAAACTGGACTGATGAACGTCCTTAGGAACTAAACTGAACTATTTGTTAGGAAAGAAAGTCTAGAATTCGGATCGCTAAATTGGCGTCTTTGAATAACCCAAGTTTTAAATAGAGATTTTAAGCTTTATTGCCAACCGCGTTCTCTAATAATATCAAATCCTAGCAGTCGCCAGCCATATATATGAACTTGACGCACTCGATTGAATCGCATTAACAGGTAATGGAATGGTTGTAGAGTCTTAATACACGTTCTCTTACCAAACAGATTTACTTATATAGACTTTTGGGGAAAATGTTGAACTGCAAAGTAGTAATTTTACGTTTATATTCGTTTTGGTATATTCTTTGAAAACCAAAATACGTAATAAGGAAACAGGTCACATATCATGTATTTATGCGCCATCTAAATATTATATTACCGCAATGAGACAAGCTTAATACAATACCCAGTGTATATACTTTGATGAACACAAAATTAATCATATGACATAAATAAAAGCAAGAGTTGATAAGAAAAAATATGACCACCATCTATGGTGGTACCTGGTACCTTCTAATCATAAACATTTGAAAACCATATCCAAATAAACATTTAAAAAAGAATGCCATAAAAACACTTAGTCTTATTTAAGATCAACGAGGGGGATTCTTTGAAGAAGAACATAACACTCTTTCAAGTTATAAGGATTTCCGTCGACAGCTTCATGATCGCTTGGGTCGGTATCATCATCCGCCAAAGCCAAAGGCGGCTCGACGGCGAGATAGGCTTCTTCTTCACTTATTCCGTCTTCTAATAAACTGGTCCGGGCTTTTGTTTGACAGCGAAGTGTGTGTTTCTTTTGATTACTTTTCTCCGTGAATGTCTGCAATAGCCATTTTACCGCATAAAAAAATTATCTATATTTATATTAATTGAAGAAACAGATTACCAATGGACATAAGTGGCAGGAAAATCTTCTTTTATTATCGTGCAGCTTGGAGTGAGTTTTTAAAAAGCTGGCAAAGCTGAAACACTAATTTCAAAAAATCAGTTAAATAGTGATTCAAGCTGATAAATATTGCGGCGCTATATACCTTTGAACATGTTCCACATTGGAAAGGTTTATTCTTTTCGCTAATATGGTGCTCGTTATGCTTTCGAAGACCCTTTCTTTGGCTAAATGTCTGCGATTTATACAAAATAACTATTACTTTTTAAAGTTCTAACAATTAGTATTGTACCTACAAGAGAAGATTCACGAGAATATGATAATTACAAAATACCTTGTCACAATAGGAACAGAAGAAGGGTTTTTCACCCGTGTGGATGCGCAAATGAGTCACCAAAAAGCAACGCTTGAAGAACTCCTGCTCAAATTATAAATAAATTGTGTTTTTCTTTAATATACGAACATTAACTAGGCAAAGGCGATTAAGTTCCAAATCAAATCACCTTGCCGCAGTGTTCACACTTGTGAGACCAACTTCCTTTCATATGGACCGCCCTAATGTGATTACTCATAGTACCCTTCAATTTAAAAGTCTATATTGTTGTCATAGATAAAAAAAAATGAGAAACAAGATATAAATAAGTGTTAAGCACACTTTTCCATTCCAATATTTGATAAACTTATAAGAATATTCACCATGCCACAAATATCGCATTTGTAAGGACGGATGTCGGAGTGAATGCTCGCTTTGTGACTCTTTAAGTTTCCCTGGAACGCAAATGCCTAAAAAAAAGGTATTTAAAAAGTTAGTTAACTTGATATTTCTTTCACGTGTTTTTATTTTAAAAAGTATACGAGTTTACCTGAGAACATATTTTGCATTGGAAGGGTTTCTCTCCAGTGTGAGTCCTTTCGTGTGCTTTTAAGGTACCAGCCCTTAAAAATGTCTGTAATATTTACATAAATATTAATTATAACTGAATATTATTTTTAAAAAAGATATAATAGTTTAAAAAAAATGGGACGAATTACTTTTGGGCATATTTGACAAGAAAAATTCCTTTCACCATGATGAATCTCGGAGTGAAATTTCAAATTGTTTTTCTGTGTAAATCGCTTTTTAAATAAAAAAAAATTAAATAGGACATAATAAACTAAAGTGATAAATATTACTGATATTATACCTTTGAACATATTACACATTCGTAAGACTTTTTGTTGGTGTGGATCTTCTCATGCACATTAAGGGCGTGTTGGTATCTAAATGGCTGAAATACGAAATGTTTTAATAACGGTATAATTTAGAAATATTATTGATTTACAATAATTAGCCTAGAAATAGGATACCTTTTGACAGAATCGACACAAGAAGAGTTTTTCAGGAATGTGGACGCGCTCATGATCCACCAACATGCTAGGACGGAAGAACTCCTGTTGACATAAAAAAAAATGGTTTTTACGAAATTAAATAATATTTAATGTACAATATTTACCTTGCCACATTTTTTACATTTGTGATGTTTATTACCCTCCACATGGCGCATCTTAATGTGATCTTTAAGTCGATGCACAATTGCAAAAGTCTAATAAGTAAAAAGTTACCTATTAATTAAACTGTATTAAATTAAACCAATAAAATATTGTGACCTTTCCACAAATGTCGCATTTGAAAGGACGGATGTCGGAATGAACGGTCACTTCATGTTTCTCCAAATAACGCCGCTCCAAAAATGCCTATGATAGTATTTTAAAGAAATATATTAATTAATTGCAATTTTTTGTTATCAGACGTTGATGGTTATTTCATTTACCTTTGAACATATTTTGCATTGGAATCGTTTCTCTCTGGCAGCGTGAGTCGTTTCATGCACTTTTAAATGATAAGCTCGTGCAAATGACTGTAATAAAATAAAGTGAACAATAAAATTCAATACAAATGTAATGTATCAAGAATGTTTTAGTATTACCTTTGAACAGATTAGACACTGCCAAGGTTTTGCTCGAGAAGCGTTCATCTTCCAGACTCGATTGTATATCGCTATAAAATTTTAAACTGATCAATTATAACGTTAATAAGTACATCCAAGTGAGAGTCGTATTTCTAATTCACTCATAATATGAACAACAACAAAAAGAATGTTCCAAGAATAGTTTTGTTCTGAATGTTTTTCTTTCTTTTCTTTTTTTGAATACAAAGGATCTGTTTCATCGCAATAGTGATATCAAGTTGCTCTGCAGCATTCAGGACGCTAATATATGCTATACAATAAGAACTTGAGCGGTCCTGCACGCTCACCTCTAACCTCCGGCCCTCCCTTATTTCTTTCAAAAGAAATGTGAATCTTTTCTACAACTTGTTGGGCTCCTATACTTAAAATAGCCTCAAAGATCGTCAATAAAACCTTCACGTTTCTGTGATTTCTTGCATTAGCGGGAAGAAATATCGAATAAACTAAATATATATATCAACCTTCTGTTCAATGAAATATTTCTCCTAGAACGAATCCATACAACGATGTGCATTGAAATAACAGTGACCCATAGAAAAGCACAGCCCTAACAGACCGAACAGCGCAGCTTATAGGGATAGAATGTCGTCGTATAAAATGCAGAAGTATATCTTCAATAATGATTATGCTGTGTTTAATCATTAGACTGAGATCTTTTAATAGGGAAAAACATATAGCAATAAATGGTATTTAAATTTGCGACTTACTCCTTGACGTTGGAAAATGTTCGACGATTTGTTTAACGATGGATTTATTATAGCTGCGGGAACCAAATAATGATGAGTGTTTAAAGTTGCGAATTAAGACATCAGTAGATTTGTAGAGTGAATGCAAGTATGAAAGAGTTCTGCATCAGGGTATCACTATGGGAGCACTTTATTGGTGTGACCGTTCTCCTCGGTGGCTAGAGAGTGAATCTCAAGTTACGCATGGTTTTTTAGTGAAAAGTCTCCTCCTATATTGGACCAATCGTGCTATTTATTGGCTTATAAATGCCGCACTTATTGTGATACATTTCATCACGATGAAATACACGATTCAAATTTGAGTGACCCTACGTTCTTACAGCAACCACGCCCTCCCAATAAACTTGCGGTTTGGCTCTTATGCGTAATATACTTGGAATAGCCTAGTGGTTGGAAGGAGAGTCTGGATACATCAACTTCAGAAACAACATTCCACCTTATAATGATGTAATATACATGAAAGATTACATAAACAAAAATGAATGATAAGAAAATCTAAGAAAATCTGACAAGTAATCTTAATATCTCACATCGATAAAAACATGACGATATAACTGCGCGCGTACAGTATAGCAATTAGCAAACACACAAAATAATATTAGAATCTATTCATTAAAAAAAATGAAATTTTGTGATTCTTCTCTGAATGGTACCATCCTCTGGTAAAGTAACAAGAAGAGTTGAAGCGAGGTAACTAAGACCAATCGTTTCACGCTTTTCAAAGTTGTCAGTACAGTAGATACAACAGTAAAAAAAACGTGATGATTAGGTATCCAAGAACTTTAGAAAATATATTGGATATAGCGATTAAGTACTGACGTCAAATGTCGATCAGCAGTGGCTTTTAACCGTCTTGTTTATCGGTTATATTCAAAGAGGTGTAACGTTCGGTCGAGCAGTATTCCATTTCGATCGAGGAAACGTTTTTCCTTTCCAGTGCACGATCATCTTTTATAATTTATACTGTGACTATAACCATTGTTATCAGATGTTGCCTTAAATTTGCTGTTGGATATATTGGAATTCATCGAAAATTCAACGAAAATCCGGATTAGAGTCTTAAGATGACCAGAAGGAAATGCAGGAGCACAAAAACTAGGTGCATAATGATTAACTCTCGTGGACGACGATAAAAGAGGTACTATAATTAACAAGAAAATTTTGAATTAACGAAGAATTAACTATATACTTCTTAATTTTGAGGATCAGATGTTGGCTTGATCTGCGGGATCTGGAGATTTTTAAGAAGCTCAATAAGTGTATCATCAATACTATCAATATGAACTTATCGACCCTGCTGCATTTGAATGCCGCTGAAGCAATAAGTTTATTACCAGGGCAATCGATGTACGGATATGGGATATTAAAAATGCGTTGCCATATATAATATCTGGTGCAGCGATGACCGATGTGCATTGTTTTAGCCCATCATTGCAATAAAAAGAAATGTAATAGAATATAAGAATACTTGCTAATTCACACGCAATGAAACTATATACACTATACCCACTATTCTTATTTTCTCTTTTCGTATCTATTACCAGCAAAAAAGAAAGAAAAAAAAGTTTTTGCCAATTGCCATAGGGATTGTCCTGGATTAGACCGATTGGGTCCATCGGTCGGGTTTCCTCGTGGATTCGTAGTTGGACTTGGGAATTATAAAAAAGCGAAATTCTCTCTTGTTTATTCATAACGCTTTATTACTTATTACAATTTTTAATCAAATGTTGTAAACGAACAGTATTTTAAAAATTACCAGGAAATAAAAACTAAAACTAAGAAATCGAATGGCATCAAATGTTTTACAAAAAAAAAATATTTTTTTTTCTCTGGCGCTTAAAAAGCACAGAAAAGGGGTGGAATATTAATCACAAAACAAGAGAAGATTACATAAGTACACATAACGCTTCACCTGAAAAGTGCCCCAAGTGAGGATCGAACTCACGACCTCGAGCTTATGAGACTCGCGCGCTGCCAACTGCGCTATCGAGGCCTGCGACAATGGTAAGTTCAAACCTTAAAAAATCCGTTTAGAAATTTGAAATGAATTTCTGTAAGTGACCGTTCTCCTCAGCATTTTTATTTACTAAATACAATTAGCTCTTCTTTTCTTTTTGATTTCAACAATTAACAGCCGTGCCCTTATTATCACCAAAATAAAATAAATACTGTAAAGATTGTTGGCACTTGCAAGGGATTGTCCTGGATCAGACCGATTGGGACCATCGGTCGGGTAAAAACGGGTTTCCTCGGTGTCCACGACGCGTGTATGTAATTCACGTTATTTAAGTCATTATATTCTGATTTTCTGACATAAAAAAAAGTTCATCTTGGGTCTTGATTGTTTCTATTGTATAACAAAGATTTCCAAAAACACGTCATTTAATTGTTATTTATATTTTTTATTCTAATTTCGTCAATGGGTCTCCCAAAGTCACTCTATAACAATAAAATTTCTCGATTCTACACGAAAATGGTCTGACATTTATTGAGCACATTCACGATCAAATTCATCGAGTAGGTCTGTATGTGGCCTGTCCATTATAACTATTCTTGCCCATCAATAAGTTCTGGAAGTCCCTTTTCAAACCGAGCTCGATGTAGATCTTTCTCTGAAGTCGAATGCGACACTCTTTCAACTTGAATGGGTTATTTTCATTATCACTAGAATAGTCACTTTCATCATCAACCACAAGAAAAAAATTGAAATAACGAAGAATTCTAAATTTTTAGAATCAAATGTTGGTTTGATCTGTGAGATTTACATGAGATGATAAGTTTATCATCAATACTATCAATGAACATATATTGACCATGCATTTGAATGCCGCTGAAGCAATTAGTTTTATTATCAGGGCAATCGATATACGGATATAAGATATTCAAAATGTGTTGCCATATGTAATATCCGATGCAGCGATGTGCATTATTTTAGACCATCATTGCAATAAAAAAAAGTAATAGAATATAAGAACACTTGCTAATTTACACGCAATGAAACTATACTTACTATAATACTATGTGATGTGTCGTTGACTAATTAATATTTAAAAATGAAGGCTAAACTATAGAATGCGACTACGCTTTTCGTTAATTAGTTTGATCAAATCACTTAAATCTCTTAATTACTAAATTGAAAAAAACATAGGGTTTTGTGTAAGAGATACTTAATTTACTTTAATCATTGAAATGACTTAATTTCTTTTAAAAAGTTAAATTGCTTTAATTCCGTCAATTAATGGAATCGAATGTCATACCGAATGGACTTAGAAAAAAATCTTTAAAAACTAAAATTTTAAACAATTTAATATTTTAAGTAAATGAAGGGATATAACTAAATTAACCGCAGCATACCCCGAGAATCGAACCTAATATCTTGCTTACAGTAGCCCAGTACTATACCAATGAGCCAGCTGAACTGCTGGACGATGAAAACCCATCAATTTATTAGCTAGTCAATTATGTACCTTACATACACATATGTATAATATATGTATATTAAATTAAAGTAAGTATTTTTATAATTTTAAGAATATTAAGTATATAACGAAAAAGAGTAGTTACATTCTATAGTTTTACCAAAATGAATTAAAATAGGCTACGTTTATCCCAGAATTTTTGGGATTAACTGGTCAGTATCTCCTGCTGTGTGGTTCATTTCGTGTGCTTTTGAGTTTGAGCCCTAGTAAATGACCTGAAAATATAAATATTATTTTATCAAATGAATTAGCAAACATTATCAATGAACAATTACATCTTAGCACATATCTTCCAAGAAACATCTTTAACGAATATATTAATAGTTTTTTTTTAATTAATTAACCATATAAAAAAAATAGTCAGCTAGAAATAAAAAAAAATTTTAAAAATAATAATCAAGATCTAGAATACCACAAAATTTTGTTTAACAGAATATTTTCCGATTTCTTGAATTTAATTTTTTTAATGAGTTTTAAAATGAAGAAAACTAAAAATCCTTCTTTCCTCTTATTAAAGGATTTCGGAATAAGTGCCCCGAGATTACAAAGATTAAAACCGAGAATACTAAATCAATTGATTTTCACATTTTTTATTGATTGATGATTTGAAGAATGCAGAATAATAAATCCTTGGGTGAAATATTAAGTAATTTTGTAAGCTAAAATGCCACATGAAAAATCGTCAGGGAATCAAAATAAAATAACTTAGAGCTCGTAAAATATCTAAGAGCATCACATAATTTTAATCATACATTTTTCTTATTATTATTATTTTTTATTATTTGATAATAGTAATTTGTTTTTAAATTATAAAAAAGTCAAGTGTTTCCAACAGTTCGGCCACAACTCAACAGTAGTGCCCCGAGTGAGGATCGAACTCACGACCTCGCGATTATGAGACTCGCGCGCTGCCAACTGCGCTATCGAGGCATATAATATGATATTACAAAACTTAATAAATACCTTTGGAAAGTTAAAAAGAATTTCTATATGTGACCTTTCTCTGCAGCTTTTTATTTACCAAATTCAAATAGCTCTTCTTTTCTTTTTGGTTTCAAAAATTATCAGCCGTGTATGACGCGCCTATATTATCACTTTTATCAGCAAAATAAAAAATAAAATAAAAAAGTTGTTGGCACTTGCCAGGAATTGTCCTGGATCAGACCGATTGGGACCATCGGTCGGGTTATCATACGCTCTACATTTATCATTTGTTTTGTGTGCTACAAGTGCTCTTATTACTCATTTATAGAGTTCTGCTTTCCTATTTATACCCCATAAAACACGTATAAATGGATATGTCATTAATACATTTATCTTAGAATTTACAGAACGAAGGATTTCAATATTTTTATTTCAAAGAATTACTTATAAAATAATTGCAATTAAATGTATTTGAAATTAATTGATAAAAACATATTCCCGAAGGGTTATTATTGCGCAATATGGTACCGCGTACATTTGGTTCGTTCAAAAAGTATGAAGTATTACGGAATTAGCCAACTCTTTTTGGGTTTGATTTCTGAAATACTTTTTTTGGGAGCTTAATACGAGCTCCTCTATTAGTTGATTAATTCTGTCATATTATCAATCCCTTCTTAACAAGATTTGTTGCCCCTATCTCGCGTACGACTTTGAGCTGAATTAAGTTAAAAAGCAATCAAAAAGATCAAAATTTGCTTTGGAGCTATTTATTCAGCACGAAGCTAGTGAGTCATGTATTCTTTCAATTTACAGTCAATAGATTCAATGAAACACTGAAATGTTTCATTTACACGAAAACAAAAATACTCTTTTTACCAAATAAGTTTACGCATGAAGCAGCCACTACGATCCCGCTTCATCAATAAAGTTTGGCAACCCTTTTTCAAAGCTTGCTCCAAATAGTTCAATCTCTGAATGCGGATGAAACATTTCCTCAATTTAAAATGATTATTGCCTTCATCATCGCTACCAACATTTCCCTCAATTAGAGATTCATCCTGCGCTTTCAGAGGAGGCTCTACGGCGATTAGCGCTTCTTGCTCACTCATTCCGTCGTTTAATAAAGCGGTTCGGGCTTTGATTTGACAACGGATAGTGTGCAGCCTTTGATCTTTCTTCCTAGCGGTTGTCTGTAAAAAAATGTGTAATATAACAAAACATTATTTTCCAATAAATAATAATAAAGAATTACCATTGGGCATAAGTGACAGGAAAAGATTCTTTCAGCGTCATTGTGCATTTTGGAATGAATCGTTAAATATCTTTGCAAACTGAAGCGCTTATTTACGTAGTTAAAAATCAGAAAATCATATTAATGCAAAATTTAGATGTACAAGTAATATGATGAATTCGATGTATACTTTTGAGCAGATCCCACATTGATATGGTTTATTATCTATGTTGATATGGAGTTTCTTGTGGTAGTAGAGGGTACTTCTATCGTTAAATGCCTGAAATGGGCGAAACAAGCCAATTTGTAGTAGATATATTTGTAACGATTTAAGAGTATAATATATTACTTTGTTACAGTGTGAACAGAAAAAGGGTTTTTCACCTGTGTGGATTCGCTCGTGAGTCATTAGAAAACAACGCTTAAAGAACCCCTGGACGAAGGTTTTACAAGAAAATATATAAGTATTACATAATAGAAATCAAAATTAGTAATACCTTGCCACAATATTTACATTTGTGAGATCTATTTTCTTTTGTGTGGAGATTTCTTATGTGGTTACTTAGAGAAATGCTTTAATTTGAAGTTCTGCCTCGGATACATATAATTTTACAAAAAAAAATCTTTTAAAAACAGTAAAATATTAGAAGCAATAACAATTATATTAGTCACCATATCACAAATATCGCATTTGAAAGGGCGGACATTGGAGTGAACGCTCAGTTCGTGAATCTTCAAAGTTCCCTTCCGCGTAAATTTCTATCATGAATTGCAGCAATGATGTTAAAACAAAATGTTTTACAATGATGGTTAACTTATTACCTCCAAACAAATTTTGCATTGGAAGAGTTTTTCTCCGGTGTGGATCATTTCATGTACTTTTAAGATATCAGGTCTAGCAAATAACTGTATAATAATTCATCACAGGGGGGTATTAATAGCTCACATTTAACAATGTCATTCATTTAAATAAATATTACCTTAAAACAGATTTGACATTGGCAAGAGTTGCCTCCTAGATGGGTCCTCTTCTTCATTTTTTTTAAATTTCTATTCCAGAGTTATTTACATGTAATATGTATTCAAGTATAGGTGTCTTATATCTTATTTCAAAATATAATTAGGAGTTTAAAACATTTAAAAATAATTAGTAACAAATATTTAGGAAAATAATGTGGCATCCAAAACTATATTCTTATTAAGGGCTTAAACTGGGTACAGGCTATATGCTGAAATTCCAGAACCTTTTCAGCAAGTCATTGAACCTTTTATACCAGGCAGTAGATTTGTATTAACGAAAATAGCAACAAAAATTACCAGGCAATTTCAAAGTATCATTTACTTCGATACAAATGTACAAATTAAAGTGTTTAGTTTTTCTCTATGGTTTACCTACTGGCTGCTTCGTGAAACAGTCGATGTTTTCTTCTGTCACAAAAATTGAAAAAACAAAAAAATTAAACAGCGAAGGTCTTTCCTAAACAGAAACTTCTAAACCACCAGGCACCAACTTTTTTCTTTAAAAATCAGGAAGAAAAAAAGTAAAGACTGATTGAATCAAATTAGAGCTTCAACTATTCATGAATTGTGTTAATTATGTAAAAATGTAGAAAGACAGAAAGACCAAAAACGAGATCATCAAATTTGTGTAGCACCTCTACCTATGGTAATTGGTACGTACCCCTATTGAATTGGTTGAAGTTACGGGCGTTGAAGCAGGGTTGCCAAGAGCGCTAAAGCGCAAAAGAATTGCCGCCACTTCGCCAGCCGTGTATGTAAATCAGTAAATGTCATTCACGTCATTATATTCTGACATATTTTGAAAAACTTTCCTTGTTATTTTTGTCAAAATATTCTTTTTTTTATTTGTCTGTCGTGTCTGGCAGTTCGGTTTCATCAAGCTAATTACCCTATAGTTTCCTATATTTGTTTCATTTACTTAGTATTTTCAAAAAGAAGTTCTCTCGGAATTGTAAGTGGAAGAAAAATGCCAGCTATAAGCGCACGTAGCTCTGATAGAAAACGGAATGACCGAAGAGGAAGCTTTTCTGGCTATTGATCCACCACTGGAGGTGGTCGATGATTCTTCGGATGAGATCGACGAAGTATGGTAGAAATCCATTTAAATTAAAGAAGTGCATCATCCGACTGAAGAGAATGCGATTCATTGAGAAAGCCGTGAGCGACGACACGTCGCTCGCTGTATACGACACGTTAATATAATGGGGCAAAGAAGCTAAGTTAGAGGAGGTGCCACTGGGACCACTTTAGGTGCGCGACCGTTCGTATTGATGCCTGCAAAACGACACTCAAGTCGTCTCTATTCGAATACGACTTGTTTCATGATTGATTGATATCCCATCTAAACAGAAACACACGTAATTTTTTCGGCGATCATATATGTGGGCGTCAAATATAATTAGTCGTGTCACCATGTGATTGAACTTTTATTCTTCTCAAATTTATCTATTTAATTATGTTAAAGACATTTTATTTCTGGATTAAATAAAAATTTGGACGATTCCAAGAGATTTTACAAACAAAAAACTGTAAAAAGGAATTCTTAAAATAATCATTTGTTTTCATAAAATCACACTTTGCCTAGAATTATGCGTATTAGTGGGATCCACTTAAATTATACATTTTATATTAAATTTTGTTTTTCTTCTGAACTGTTTTTCCAGGTGGTAGAAGCGGATGACCATTCTTTTCACACCATCCAACAGGGAAAAGGTCACGGGAGTCGTACCGGCATCGGTAACCGAAAGCTCCTCCCCATCCATCAAAATGGATTTCAACATCATTCTTTTCAATCGCAACTAATTTTTAAAAATGATAATTAAAAACCAATTACAAATTTTAAAAATATATATCTATCACCGATGGAAGCCGGACAGATCAAGTGAGGATTCTTGCGATCCACGGCTTCTAATTTCTCTCCAACACGGAAATAATTGGAATCTGGTCGAGATGGTTTTGGTTTGAAGCACTCTTTGGCTGCTACATTCGCTCCATCCAGAGTTTTGACCATAAAAGTGAACCAAAAAGAATGATCCTTTTGGAATCCTAGTGGAGCTTGCAGCATCTTTCCAAGGCTTTCAGAATAACCTTTAATTAAAAATGAATATTATAAATTGAGACAACTAGAAATTACGATGATGTAATACCGATTGGTTTAATCGTGTCGTCGTCAACGAGTCTCCAAAAGTCACTCAATTTATCAGATCCATCGAGCCGCAGACGGATTCTCGGTCCCAGAGTAGCAATCACAGTGGCGATGCAAAAAGAATTACAATTTCGAGGATCTCGAGATTCTAATTTCATCCCAACAGTGAATTCATTCGTCAGAAGAATTTCACTCTGCAAAATCATATTTGTTTACATTTTATTAAAATTGATTTTTAATTGAATTAATTACCTGATTGAAGCAGCGATGAGGTGCAGCAGTACTGCCAGTTCTGGCCAAGTACTTTTCCCAGCAGAAAATATTGCTCTCCTCTTCTTTCACTTCAGCCAAGAGTTTGCTTTCCTTCAATAATTCTAGTTGGGATCCATCGGGAAGAGTACTGCTTCGTGCAACATACTTCAGGAAGAGCCCAAAACAATCTTTTGAGCAGAATGCCTTTTTGATGAAGTCAACCCTCAAACGGTTTGAGAGTTTTCGCTCTGAGGAGTAAGTTTCAGCCCCACAGAGCCCACAGAACAGGTACTGTTTGAACTCCAGGAGGCAGGTGACCGAGCAGAAAAATTTGCTGCCCTTCCACAGAGGCAGCACAAAGTTGTTGGTCATGGATGACTGGTGGCATGAGGCACACTATATATAAAAAGTATTATCAGTTAAAATTTCATTAACCATGAGAATTTAAAAGAAAAGTGTTGTACCATTGAAGGCATAGAAGGAGCCATGCTTATCTTCAATGAGTCAAAATTGTTATTGACTTAGTTTAGAGGAATAAATGAAGGACTGAAACAGACTCAAGTGGCAGAAAAATTCATTTTAAAAAAAGAAATATTCATGGGCAGGAAAAAAAAGTTATGAATGGCAATTTCAAAGTGTGTAACAAGTGTTTGTCAGCTCATTTCACGTTTTCCAAGGTTTAGAGATTCAGTAGTCGACTAATAGTAGCTGTGAGCAGACTACGAAGCCGACTTGCAGCCTAGGGAGTCGACTTTTCCTACTCGACTACTTTACAGGTGCTTCTATGTATTCGTAATTTCCCGCCCTAGTACACAGAGCCATCTATGAGTAGTTATGTAAACTAATAAAAAAGTTGAAGAAATAATTTTTTCTTTTATTCAGTCGACGACTCATTTTGACACAATCACGCAATTCTAAAAAAAAAAAATGCTCGCTCAATTTGAAGTGGAGGGGGTAGTAATGGTGGCGCTAGTAGTAGTGGGAGAGGAGGAGGAGCTCCCGCCAAAATTTTGAACGACGGAAGAAGCCGGAGATTGGAGCACTTTGCGTGAGAGTCTCATCCGGCCCGATACAGGATCCCGACCGAAATATTTCACCGATATCTCCTGCCCGACATCCAGCCCCAGAGCGGAAGGATGGAGAACCTTCCGGACATCCAGCTGAGAGTTGTGGAGCAAAGTCGGAGGCATGGATGGATAGAGCGTAACCATAACTCCCATCTCTTTCAGCTCAACGATCCTCGCCTTGTAAATAGCTCCAAATTCTAATTCCGGCTGACGTTCCTCCTTCAAGAAGCCCGTTATCATCTCTTTCGCCTCATCCATCGCCGCTTGATTGGGAGCAAATAGAGAGTAGATTCCTTCATCCATACTTGTTACCTAATATTCAAAAAATTAAATTAATCATTCGCAATTTTATTAAGTTAAAAAGGAGAGAGACCTGAACTCCAGTTTCGACTGTCAGTTTCTTGAGGTTCGCTCCAGCCAG
This sequence comes from Chydorus sphaericus, assembly GCA_030141595.1. Taxonomy (NCBI): domain Eukaryota; kingdom Metazoa; phylum Arthropoda; class Branchiopoda; order Diplostraca; family Chydoridae; genus Chydorus; species Chydorus sphaericus. Next base: position 10,695,511 of record CM057927.1, on the reverse strand, counting down.
TCCGATAAATTTAGCTCTTTTATGAGCCTCTACTTCGAGCTTCTCAGAGACGGGCCAAACGTCTTTCTTATCCGTCCTCGGCCGGCTCAAAGTCTGCGCCATAATATCCAAAATGTGGGATTTAGCGCTGCACGCCCTCTCAACGGATTCCATTATGATTTTCAATGGAAGTCCCGGAAGCTTGAAATCCGCTTGGAGAGCCGTGATTCCTTTCTTAGTACCGGCTAATTTGAAATCCATATCTCCTAAATAATCCTCAATACCCTAAAAAATTTAAAAATCTAAATATTTGTTAATATAATTACTTTTAAAAATGAAGGATTTACGAGAAGGTCTGTTAGGATTCGATAATCCTCAATTTCCTCCGTTTCAGGATTGACTCGAGTGACTAGACCGACGGCGACGCCTGCCGCCGGCATCGAGATGGGAACGCCCGCGTCCATCAGTGCCAGAGAGCCGCCACAAACAGAGGCCATTGACGAGGATCCGTTCGATTCCAGCACTTCGGATGTGAGCCGGATTGTGAATGGGTAATCACTGGGAACGATGGGTCTCAGACCTTTTTCAGCCAGAGCTCCGTGACCCAGTTCTCTCCGGCCTGAACCGGAACCAGCTCCTCCCATCCGCCCCGTTTCGTTCGTGGCGTAAGGCGGGAATTCGTAATGGAGGAAAAAGTTTTTCGCTTTCATCCCACTGTTTAATAAAAATCAATACATATTATTAAACATTTCCTATTTTACTAAACAAAATGATTACCCAGTGAGGATGGAAACGGGATCGACTTTGAGCGCTGATTCCGGAGAATCGAATGCCACCGTGCAGACGACTTGAGTCTGCCCGCGCTGGAAGAGGGCGGAACCGTGAAGCGGCTTGTAGAGATCGGCAGAACAAGATATTTTACGAATATCCGTCAATTTCCGTCCATCACATCTAAAAAATTTAAATAAATTAGTTTTTAATTAATTTAAATTCTTATTTAAAAATTACCGAATTTCTTCTTCGAGAATTAGATTTCTGAAAAGATCTTTAAAAACTTTATTAAACGTTTCCATGACGGTTGATGAATCCGTTTCCGGGAAGCTAACTTTCAAGTTCTCAATAACACTATTACGGACGGTGGATACGGCCACATCTCGTGAGATTTTATCGTGAGTAAAATCCCGGAGAATGTCTCTCAAACGATTTTCACTCATAATTTTTAAGGCTGAATAGAGCTCGTCAGAGCCTGTTGAAGGTTTCACGAATTCACGCTTCACTTTTCCGGCTTTCTTACGCACTTCGTCGATGGCCTGGACGACGGTTTGACACTCCTTCACTCCCACTTTAATGGCCTGTAAGAAAATGAAATAATTTTACATAATTAGAGCAGCCACAATATTTTGACAAAAGATTACTTTGAGAAAATCTTGAGTGTAAACATTTTCGGCGGATGCTTCGAGCATGACCACTAGATTGCGGTGAGTGGCGCTCACGACGAGGTTCAGAGCACTTTGACTCATCTCTTTGCGTGATGGGTTGGTAACGACTTCGCCGTCGATAAGACCCACTCTGACAGCCCCCACTGGACCGTTCCAAGGGATATCAGAGACGGCTAGAGCCGCCGAAGCTGCATTTATGCTCAACACTTCGGGATCGTTCACTCCGTCCACTGAGAGCAAGTTGCACACGATTTGCGTCTCATAAAAGTAGCCTTAAAAAAAAGTCATAAAGATTTATAAGGTAATTTCATAAAGTTGGGAGGAAAAAAGTTATCACACCATCTGGAAAGAGGGGCCTCAGAGATCGGTCTATCATCCGGCTGGTAAGAATCTCCCTCTCGGTGGGGCCCAACTCCCTCCGGAGGAAGTTGGTGGGTATCCTACCAGCGGCAGCAGCTTTCTGTCTGAATAAATAAGATATTAATAATTCAAAATATAATTTCAGTATTGAGTGGTACCTGTAGTCAACTGTGAGGGGCAGGAAGGAGGCAACGGGAACACTCTTGGCCTTGCTGACTGCAGTAACCAGGACTGCAGTGTCACCAAAAGAGGCCACTGCACTGCCGTCAGCAAAACGAGCATATTTACCCGTCTGTATTTCGAGGGTCCTCCTGTATAACGTGACAGTTATTCAATTACATTTCAGGGGATATAAATATATAAAAGTGTTGAATATTGCATACCCGGATAAAGGCACTTTGACAGAAGAGTAATTCCTTCTTCTGCATGGCTCTAATCTATTTAGAATGTGAATCAATTCCTTATTACTAGTTCCTAGAAAGAAATGTCGTATAAAAGGACGTCCACTAGCTCTCACGTGCAGAGCCATTTTCTTTATTTTTCAAGTGAAAATGTCGTCTGCTTGAGAAATGCCCGTCGTAAACAGAAGACACTTCTAACCAGAAGTAATCGATTGGGACACACACACAAAAATAAATCTCTTTTTATTTTTTTTCGTTACACTTGATTTATACCGGTTCATGCTGCTTTCTTCTATATAAGTACTCTTGTTGAATTATCGTCGAGAAGCTCTTCTGCCTTGTTTCCTCCACTTGATCTAACTGCTGTCCGGTCATTAATCTTTCGCTAGTCAACTAAGTAAAAAAAAAAGAAGAGAATAGTAACGTTTTAAATGAATGTACTTTCTTTTTCTGGTTCCATTAGATAAGTCTATATAATATAATATTATTCTTCTTCTCTATTTTCCCCCACTCAATTGGATCTCATGGGCTTTCATCTTTCTCTCTAGCCGATGAGATTAAAAGGCTTCGTTCTTCTTCCTCCATCATTGATGGATCTCGGACGTGTAATGAAGAAAGACAATGCTGCCGAGTGGCATCAGCAAAGAGAACGAAGAAACTATGAAAGATAACATCCATTCTTTTGTGGCTGTCACATAGGAAGAGCCACTCTATCATCTGGAGACCGCCCGCACGAAGAAAATGCGGCGGGCTTGTCCGACCCAACAATTTATGCGACCTAGGGTTTCTTTTTTTTTTCTTCTTATATATATTTCTGACACTGTTGATATATCTTCCTTTAGGATATGACATCGACCACAAAAGAGATATTAAAAGAATTCACGCTGCGAGCGCGTCAACCTTAGCAACGCCTTTGGAAATTGGTTTTCATTTTGGTTGGAGACCATAAGATGTAACTTATTTCAATAATAATGTTGTGTAGGCTAATATCATGGATGAGCGAACACTGTCATCCCGAGGGGTATTTATATAGGAGCTCCCTCTTGACTCTGCAAGATATTATATTGAATCAAAGAATCGATATTGAGTGGGCCTAATACGTAACAATATGTGTAAGTGTACTGGGGTACTCTGAGCACGTTCCACTCGTTTATTATATCAAGTCAAAAAAAAAATCAATTCAATTAGTTGAAGGAGCTGCTATATACAGCATGAAAAATCTTATACGACCAATACACAACGCTGCTTGACCGTAAAACTAACTAAAGGCGGTCTTTTTCCTCGTCTGCTGCGCTCTGCAAAAGGATTGTAAGGCGGCAGGATTGATGACCGTAACGCCATTTAAAAATAAGATAAAATGGGGAGAGAACAGCCGCAGACGAGCGCAGTTGTACAACCAAAAACGCTCTATTTCGGGCGAAGTTGGCAAGGACAAATAATAATAGCTAAATAATAACAAAAGGGCCAAAAGGTTCGCCGGAAAATAGAGGAAACTAATTATTAGCATCAGTGCTGCTGCAGATATCTGCCTTTGTTTTTGCTGTTTTTGTATATATACATATGCAGCATTGCTTATTAATTGGATGAAGAATAATGATGGTGGAAACTCGAAGCGATCCTTTTGTATTATAAGCCCGGGGAATAATAAAAAAATAAAAATCGATCAATAATAATAACAAGATTTCTTAGCAGTAGGTTCATTTAATTTAATCATTGAAGACGCGAGCGAATAAGTGGTGCGAACATTTCTAAGTTTTCCTCGCTCTCTCTATATAATTGATTAATTTTCCGAGAATGTATTTATCAGGATTATTATAATCACTCTTGAAAGGGAAAGGGAGGATCATTATAATAAGCCTTAGATGATGATGTTGGTGTAGAACTTGAGTGGAATGCTTTGATGTATGGCTGAAATAACCATTCTTTAAAAATAAAAATTGCTGATGGGTATGCTGCATTGAGATTCATATATACGCTCGACTTAAGCCGGTATATCACCATCCATCAGGAGCGGCGGATGCCGCCCGCCTCTGATATCAAAAGCTCAGGATCAAGAAAAGACAGGAACAGCGGCGGCATCAGGAGAGATATCTTTATTTCAAAAGGCTAAACATTGTCCTTATTTTTTATATAAAGACTTACACCGATGGGCTGTATATACTAACTATACACGATGAGAAATGATTCCGGTTGTTGTGGGGACTATTTAACAAATTTGAAAAAAAAAGTTAAGTTTAGTAGACGGTCAGATACTACTCTCAAGTATAAATACTGCTTTTATTTAACTTAAATATTGAAGACTTGCCGATAGCAATGGATTATTTAACTAGATTTAAAAAAAAATCATTATGAGGATCAGAGAAAGATTCTTGGATGCGGCATCATCATGAATCCTGACGTATAAGTATATAACAGCACGCCTAGGATGCTTCGAAAGTCCTCTAAGTAGGGCTAAATCACTCGTGCTGTTGAGCATCTTGCTGCTGCTTGGATGTTCATTAAGAGCGGATGGCATCCATCCAAGATGCCATCATCATCAGTCAGACCGAGGAGAGAGATAAGATTCCGGAAATAGCTCTTGTATTCACTGCTTTCCCCCTTATCATCTGCACAATATGTGTGCGATGTTCATACTAAATACAAGAATCCCTTGTGCGAAATCCTACTTTTCTATTAATAGTATAATACATCTTGCCCTAGATGTCTAATTGGAATGCTCTATAATGTTGAAATTCCATCGTGCTGATAATGGGATTCCATCAGAATGTAAACCAAATTGGTATTATGTATCTATACATGCAATTATACAATGAGTTTGCCACTTTAAATTTGGATGTACAAAGCTTTCTAAATGCAAAAATGAAAAACAAGTCCGTCACTTTTTATCTGGCTTATACTGTATTTTTTTACTTAACTAAATTTGTATCATATAAAGCTATAAAGAAAAAGTATCTTTTTGGCTAGCTGCAGCTCATTTTATTGCATGGATATTATGCAAAGACATGGCAGTGATGATGACAGCGCAGCAGTGCGGATTATAAAATAATAACTTGTGCAGAACCGGCTGCTTCTGCTGCCCGCAGCTCATTTAGACCAAAGGAAATGACTCTGTTTACCATCGGCATATTTTAAAAGTATAATTAATATATACAGCACGCATATCCAGTTCAATTTTATTAAGTTTGCAGCAGCAGCTGATGTGATTATTCAGGTGGAGCGTAAACTCGTTCTCAACAGTCTCTCAAAATTAACGAAGTTTTACAAATTAGACATCTTCACAACTTTTGCATGACAAAGTTTCTATAAGTAAAAGAAGGAGAAATTCATAAATCCAGCAGCAGTATCAAGTTCTGATTCAATATATATCTCAAGCTGCTTCGCAGTTATTAGACCAAAGTTTAAAGAGAGAAAAAAAGGTATTAGCTCTCTGAAAATCTTTATATTTATGTGTATACATACTGCTGTGTACTCTTCAGGCCAGCTCTTTATCGACTTAAGATATATACTGCTGGAACTTTCCTGACCATCATCAATTTATATCGTTTGTATATACAGAAAATGAATAGATATATGTAGTAGGGTACGGTATATCTTCTCGAGACCAGCATCCAATAAACATCCGGATCCACTCTCTGTTTCAAACTTGTATGTTGTACACACAATATGTGGCCTCGACATTCTTTTCTCTAAAGAGAAGGAAGAAAAATCTACTGGAGGCTACTGCTGCTGCTGTACGCCCAGGATGTTACCAGCATCAAGGAAATCAAAGGAGCAATGACGTAAAGAGACGGAAGGAAACCTAATATTCAACAGCATGCTGCATACTACTGCTCGAAGCGCCCAACCTATAGGGAGCTGCTGGCCCTCATCTCTCTTTCTCTAATACTCGCGCTCGTAACACATGATATAAAAGGGCGAAAAAAAGAAGGGAGCCAGAGACGTTTTGGCGCTGCCACACTAGAGAGAGAGTAGTATTGATCGGCCCACTTCTCCTTCTTCTTCCTATTCTTCAACTGCCTGCGTGAGGCATCTCGTCCGCTATGTCACGCGATGACTTATTTGAATCTTGGAAATGTATAACATCAAATGTTTCTTATACAAAACATATCACAAAAGATGAAAGATTCTTTTCGCGTATATATATATATGTATATCATCACAAAGAAATCAAGATTTGAGAAAGAAGCACGTCAATAATGAAAACGCCCTCGGTCTTCTTTTCTCTCCAAATACAATGTTGAAGCAGAGAGAGCAATATAGTCTTGATTGGAGAACATTCCCTTCTCCCTCTTTTTTAATTAAAAAAGAAAAAAAAAGAAAAATCCCGACATCGTCCGCGATAGATGGTGGTTTCCCGTCTGAAGACGTGCCGCCGACGCCACATCAGCTAGCGACCATACAGGCTTCACCGCTCGTTGTCGTCGCTCTAGCATGCGCGCTAGTTAATCGAATTAAGCAGACCACTGCTACTGCTAGTATACTCGGTCGTCGTGGCTCCTCTATAATAACGCTTCGCGTGCTAGAGCTCCTTGTTACGGTCTACAGCATCACTTTCTCTAATCAGGGACAATATGTAGAGCCTACTACTGCAATATGTTTCGCTTGGATTGCATAGCAATTTTTTCCATGTCATTTTAACTTAGACTTAATTATACTTATCGCATCTGTTGATGCAGACATGAAGCTTGCTATACATTGAATCTACAGTTGTACTTTTATACTATTTAAAATTTGAATAACATGAACAAAAAAGCACTCGCAGCTGACGAGCACGTTATATAGCTAGCTGCACAGCAGCAGACCTTTTGTTGACAAAAGGCTTTTGCGCGTGTTATCGTATATCCAGTGTAAACATCAAGGCAGAGTGCACCTCTCACGCAAAGAGTCTATAGGAAAGAGGATGCTCAACATCATCATCTACCAAACATTTGCTGTAATACGCTTTTATTATATAATATATACATTCGAGTCAGATAATATAGAGAGATATGGGCCCTTTATATATTGTTAGCCTTGGTACCTGACAAGATCTAATAATCAAGATCGTTATGATTATTATGCCGACGATGCTTCGTGCCAAATTAGAGCTGCACATATATGACGAGACATGTCAACAAGAAAATAGTAATAACGACTATAGGAGAGCCATATATAATAATGAGTTTGAAATAGGAGAAGATGATGATGATGTTCATGCGGCTTCGCACAGCGTTGCCAAAACAGTCAAGTCGCTCAACTATTATTGATGATGAGAAAAGTTTGAATAACAATAAGGGATACGCTTTTTAATGATTGATAGGATAATGTAAGCCTCTCTTTGTGAAGCGACTCTCATCATTATTGATGACGAAGAAGCTGTCGACATTCTGATACATCATTATACCTAGATGACATGTTGATCTCTTTTCTTATAACAAGGATATGCGTATACTAATAGAGAGACTCGTCGATACTTGATATACATATTCATACAGTATGCAGAATTTGAATTAGTATACATCTGCTAACTCAGCGCAATTCAATGGGGAAAACTGAGTTCATGTTACTAATATACATGAAAATGATCATCATCGTCAAGTAAAATTATATACGCCCAAGCTAATATCTAATATCACATTACATTCCTCGAACAACCCAGCCAGCAGCAACGGGAAAAAAATTGGGCACATGTATACACTTGAGGGACGAGAACGAGTAATAGACCTTTCTAACTGTGTGACAGGATCATTATGATTGCTTTGTGTGTGTGTAATAGAGATATAATACATCTCGCCTTCTTTTTCCGTATAGAAAATAAGTGTAAACATTTTAGCTTGACTCCGTTTCCAGCTCATTAAGCTTTTCTTCTTCTTTTTTTTAATGTGCTCGTTTTCGTCCCTCTCTCAAAGTAGTGTTTTTCCTTCCAGTAGTAGCTAGTAGTAGTAGGGGAAATGTTTGTTATTTTCTTGCTGGGCTACCAATAAATAAAATCGTCTCACTCTCACCCATAAACGCTCCTTCTTGCGCGTTTAACTGTGCCCTGGAGGATATCTCACGCGGATATAAAAAAAAGAGAGTCAACGATGGTGGCAACGTTGCATACCTCTTTAAAGCACTTAAAAAAGGGAAGAAGGAGAGCAGCTTGGGACCGGATGAAGCGATGCTGAGAATAAGGATGAGCAACTCTTTCTTCTTATTATATTCTTCCCCGACCGGAATCCAATCCCATTAAATCCCATATAAGAGTGCATCACATCCTTATTTTTAAGCTTACTATACTGTATGTAATATTCACACTTTATTGATTCAACTTTATAATAAATTTAGAATTTTTCTCACTTCATATACTACTACAAAAAATAAATCGATTTCTAACAATGGTACGCACTATCCGGTATGTATTTTTTCCCCTGTAGGCAAATAATGAGGGTTTTTCACATGTACATTACAAATGAATAATGGAAAACCCAGCGAGTACTGTTACGTCAATACTATATATCGACTTGTATGATATTACACGAGAGATTTACAACCCTAAAATAAGTATAATAGACTGTGCTCGCCGCCGCACCTCCTTAAATATCACAGGGCCATAAAAAAAAAAATAATAAGTAGAAGGCGAGAAGAAAGTCATTTATTCTTTTTGGGCTACGTATATATACGACATCGACATATTATTATTAAGTGCTTTTAAGGATTATATTATATAGAACAGAATATATATGGCAGCAGCGCTGTTCTCCTTTCATTCCAAGCGTGACACCTCATATATTACATTCATAAAATTCCTTTTTTTCTGTACAATGAAAGGTAAATAAGATGAATATAATTTATACTTTACCTCTTGCGTCAACATATTTGTGTGCGCGTCAGTACAAAACTTAATATGCTGCTGCTGCATTGACGTCATAATCAACATTTTTATTCCTGTCTCTATTGTCTTTCTTTTTTGAGATCAGAAAATTCTTTTATCAATATTAAGAATTAAGTTTTACGACCACATAGTGATGGTGGACGTCACGGACATCCCTGAAGTAAAGCGGGACTGAGGGAGAGCAAGCTAGACAAAGGGTGTTATTACGTGTGTTTTTAGGTTGTAAACTATCCCTATTCGTGTCGAATGGAAATAAGAACGAGGATGATCGCACGCGAAATAAAAAATCGATTTTGAGCCGATATGATGTTCTTCTTCTTCTCTTTTGTTATATTAACGACAACAATAGTTGGGCACGGGATTATTATTGATCAGCACCTTGTTATTCATATAGTTATATGATGACGCACGGGACATATGGAACAATATAAGATTACATCAAGAGAAAGGCTCATTAGCAGGACTAATAATACAATAAATTTTGTATATTACATAGGTCTGCTTGGATGTTTATAGGAGGGATTAGTGGATGGATTAAGTAGGGGATCAAAGCAACTTCAAAAGGGAACAATGTTGTATACAATACCATCGAATGTATTGAATGGAAATTTATCATAAATATTTCAACCGTCTTTTTTTTTTAATATATGGCTCAATCACGAATGAAAAAAAGAGCGCGCGGTTTGAACCGCGTTAAACTTTGCCTCACGGACTGGCTGTATATGATACATAGTAATGAGCAGGTCTAGACTAAAGAGGAACTGATGTCATCACTTGTTAAAATATAAAATTATCAGCTGATAACAGAATTTGTCGACTTGAATAAATTAGACTATAAATTCGATTTTAATACGCAAAAAAATGAATTGAATTATTTAAATAATATGTCAAAGTACATTTATATATTGCTATAGCTAAAGGCCGATTTTCTAACATTTCCGTTATGACATTTAAAAAAAAAAGATAAGATAAGATCATATCGTAAATAATCATTATCTGAGCTCGTCACATTTTAGAGTTGGCCGGGCTACGACAGCGATATGTCGGCTCCCTTTTTTATTTTATTTTTTTTAACTTTAGATTGAAAAAGAATACAAGTTGATCCAGCCTTTTCTATTGCGTCAACAAGGAGAGAAGAAAAGATGAATTCAGAAGGAAAAAGCATCACAAACTCACGTCGTCCTCCCTGTTATATATACAGGAGCACAAGGGACGGCTAAATCCAGCTGTGCTCGTCCGGGATCCTCTCAGTTGTCGTGTGGCCACCGTCACGATCGGTCGCACACTCTTATCTCTCCTGTCTCGTTTCCCGGTTCCTTCTATTTCTTCTTTTATTTTTCAAATTGTGAAACATGATTTGAAAAAATAAAAATTGGGAGAAGAAAACTTTTTTTTTTTTGAAATCCCAGCTCCCATTGGATTTTTTGTTTCTTACAAACCTCGCAAAATAAAAGTATTCTATTATGGAGGCTCAGAGGTGATTATATATTGAAAAGTGCGTGAGTGGTGTGTGCTGCCAGTGCGTGTTCAGTGTGCCGTTTCAAAAATAGCCTATAGCTCAGCCTTCTCCAAAAAGCGGAGAGCGGGAGACTTGGAACTCGTCAACTTAAAAAGAAAAAGAAAAATTCAAGATGAAGATCCGAAGGCATAATCATCATCATAGACGAAGGACATTAGTGAGCATCTTAGGATTGATCCTCTGCTGCTTGCTGGACGTCGGAACGGCCCAGCTGGATGATGATATGAGTCCAGCAGGTACCATCAGACGGACCGACGGTCCTTCAAGTGAGCCATGCTAACGCCACGTCGGAGAAGAAGGACGGACAGTGTCAGGACGGCCTTCTCATCCCGATGTGGCGGCCCTACGAGAATCTGAGTACCGGCGACCGAGTTGCCCGCGGTCTCGTCTACTTCATCGCCATGTGCTACCTGTTTGTGGGCGTTTCCATAGTGGCCGATAGGTTCATGGGTGCCATCGAGGTCATCACTTCCAAGGAGAAAGAGATCCGAATCAAGAAACCCAACGGTGACGTACAGATCGTCGTCGTTCCGCGTCTGGAACGAGACGGTAGCCAATTTGAGCCTCATGGCTCTCGGATCATCCGCTCCGGAGATCTTGCTCTCCATCATCGAGGTGTACGCCAAGAATTTCGAGGCCGGAGATCTTGGACCGGGAACGATCGTAGGATCTGCTGCTTTCAATCTTTTCATGATTATTGGTCTATGCGTCTACGTTATCCCTGATGGACAGGTTGGTTTCATATTTATTAAATTAGAAGATTCTATAGTCACTTTTCGTCTAGTATAGCACATGATGCTGAATTTACGAGCTGCTCTTTAAATAAAAAGAAAGATAGGATCCCCCCCGTCCAGACTCTATTTTGAGAATATACAGGCAGAGAAGGCAAGGCCAGGGCCACGGTATAGCAGCAGGTTAATAAATATTTCTCCTCCCAGAGAAAGAAGAAAGAAAAGAACTTTTGGTATATAGAATGTCTAGCGGGCTTGAAGCCAAATCAAATTGCGTCCAAGACAGAATGATTTATTATGCGCATCTTTCAGTATAATATACTTGAAGAAGATCACATCATAGTTAACCTTGATATCATCATCACTACTATTAGGTACGGAAGATTAAGCATTTGAGGGTGTTCTTCGTGACGGCGACTTGGTCAATCTTCGCATACATCTGGCTCTACATCATCCTGGCCGTGACGTCTGTCGGCGTCGTCGAAGTTTGGGAAGGGAATCGTCACTTTCCTCTTCTTCCCGGCGACGGTGGCGACGGCCTACATCGCGGATCGACGACTTCCTCTTCTACAAATACATCTCAAAGCAGTACCGCATCAATCGGAGAGGCATGATCGTCGAGACGGAAGGTAGAGACCGAAACGATATCGAAATGGCAGACGGATACGGAAATAAGGACGGCAGTGGAGCGGACGGACTTGGCGCTCTCAGCGACGGACTCAAAACTTTTGCTGAAGAGGAGATGAACGAGGACGTTCGTGAGTTTGAAGAGCACCGCAGAGAGTACATCCAACTCCTCCGCGAACTTCGTAAAAAGCATCCCGACCTCGACATGCAGGTGAGTAATATTTATGAGCAAAACGACAATTCAATACTACTAAAACGTTTTCTATGTATGCACAGTCCATTGAAGCACTTGCCCGAGAGGAGCTGGCCAACACCGGTCCCAAGTCCCGCGCTTTCTACCGGATCCAAGCCACCAGGAAATTGACCGGCGGTTCGAACCTCGTCAAAAAGGCGATGGACCGCGCTGCCAACGACGCCGCTATCGTGACAGCCTCGCCAAGCGTGAATGACGGCCGTGTGGGTCAGTACGACTCTAACGTGATCCGCATCTTCTTCGATCCATGGCCACTACACGGTGATGGAGAATGTCGGAGAAGTTCGCCGCTTCTGTGCGCCGCGAAGGCGGAGATCCGAACGTCACCGTTCAGGTCGACTTCAGGACGGAGGACGGCTCTGCGAACGCCGGATCTGACTACATCGCCGTAGCTGGAACTCTGACCTTCCACCCTCGAGAGACTTTGAAGACGTTCAACGTCTGCGTCATCGATGACGACGTCTTTGAGGAGGACGAACACTTCTACATCCGATTGAGCAATGCTAGACTTGTTGCCGGCACGGAAACCGGACATGGTACGTCATCTATGCACATTTAAATGTGATTAGATAAAGAAAACAAAGGAACTACTTCTTCTTTTTCAAGTTATTTCTTGCATGACATTTTATTTGCCTTTCAACTTGGGAGGCAGCATAAAGAAAGTTTCTCATGGGATCTAAATATTTGTTTTAAAATGGAGCTCCATTCTTTTTTTTTTTCTTCTGCTCTGCTCATGACAGCATGTTGTCTTTTTCAAAACGAAAGAAAGAGAGAGAGAAAGACTTTGGTTGAGGCCCAACTGAATAATCCTTTCTCCTGCTGTTGGTTTATTCATGAAAGAGAGAATCTGCATATAGTTCCCATCGATGTATTATGATTCAATTGAATTGTCTTGTCTCTTCTCTTTCTGGTTCAAAAGAAAAAGAGTTATAATCAGTTTAAACTTCAAAAGATGCTTCGTTCTTTTTATTATAGGTACCCAAGGGAAAGGAGAAACTCCGTTGAACGGAGAGCTGGGCACTGGTAACGGCTCAGAGGTCCGCTCAAGGAGTAGCAGCGTACTGACTCCTCTAGTGGCTCCTGCCCAGTACCAAGGATCGTCTTCTCCAGATGTTCAACTTGTGGCCCCCTTTTTAGCCACTGTTATGATCCTGGATGACGATCACTGCGGTATCTTTAATCTGGCTGAAAAAGACGTGGAACTGGTCGAATCTGTCGGTACTTATGACGTCAAAGTTGTCCGCTGGAGCGGAGCCCGTGGAAGGGTTTCCGTACCATTCAGGACGATCGAAGGAACTGCTAAAGAAGGAAAGGATTACGAGGCTCAGACCGGTGAAGTCATCTTTGAAAACAACGAAATCGAGTGAGTTCTCAAGTGCGAATCTATATATATAGGGAAGTTGTATTCCAATAGTTTTGTGGTGCAGCACAAAGTGCCAAGTTGCGCTACTATGGATGGATCTATATACATTAATTATAGAATAAAGTGCTATTATGGGGGAAAATTAGCGAGATGTAGAGAGGCCCGGCCCTTATTATTATCTATATAGCTCATCATCAGGCCTAAATAAAAAGAGAAAAAATCCCTTGAAATAGGATAAGGGAAAGCCGGTTCTAACTAGGCGTGGCGTCAGATTGGCTTATAAGAAGGGCTCTACAAAAGAAAAAGAAAAAAAAAGACGGGATCCTAATAAGGACCTCCCCGACCTCTGCGTCAATATTTATCGGTGCTGCTCGTCGCAGTTCCATCTTAAAAGGCGAGGAGCAGACATCAACAACAGACAAATATAAAGAAGAGAAGCTTCTTTTCTCTCTCTCTCTAACTCTGTTTGTGTTTTTCCCGCACGCGCAGCAGCAGCAGCACCGAGAAATCCCGAACGACTGCTACTCTATGACGTATATATATATATATATACCGCACAGTCTAACAGAATTGGATTATTTCAAAGAGAAAAAAAAGAAGGAGAAGAGACAGTGCTGCAGAACTAGACTTGATCCCCTTGTTGTCAGTAGGCTTCTCTAAAAGTTTCGTTCCGCGCGGGATGCCGGCGAATCAATCACGGTCCCGCTAGGAGGACACACAGCTGATAAAATTAGCCTCTCTCTACCCATATATACTAACCTAAGAAGAAGAAGAAGAGAGGAAGAAAATATGGAAGAAATCCTGCGTGAAAGCGTAGCTTGTAAATGTTTATTTTCGGGTCCCGAGGCACAGGTTGAACACAGAATGAAAGCAGCATCTCTCTCTCTCTTCTATTCTTTTTTTGGCTGATGTATATACACACATTCCAGCACTATACTATACTCTGGATCCCACGCTAAATAATGATCATATATATGTACGTAGGGCTTCACGTCTAAATGGGATTTGAGCAATAAGTCGCCGAATTATTGATTTATTTTCTACTCCTTGTATATATCTAGAGAGAGAGAGAGAGAGAGAGAGAATCAGGAAATGCATATTAATTGTTACGCGATCAAAGGAAATATGCAAATGGAATCCCTTTAATGTCTAGACAATTGTTTTTATTAACAGGAAAGTGATTTCCTTACAAATCCTGGAGGAAGACAGCTACGAAAAAGATGTCCTCTTCTACCTGGAAATTGACGAGCCGACACAATTAGGAGGTACATAATAATGACGTCATGTTATGTGTGTGTGTGTATATCGACGCTGTTTATTTGTTCAAAAGCTCGTGCTCCGCTGCTTGCTCCTCGTCTACTAGCAAACACAAACCGATCCTGTTTACATTATATCGATATATAGAAAGAATTTTTTTTTCTTCCTAAATTTTTCATGGTCAATTCAGAATTGGGACCGGGAGGAGCTGAAGGTGCACGACCCAATCAGCTCAGTGAGGAAGAAAAAGTGGCTCTACTCGGCCGGCCAAAACTAGGCGAAATCACCCGCTCCCAAATCCGCATCAAGGAGAGCAAAGAGTTCAAGGTATATAATAAATAAATAAATAAATAAACGTGAGGAAAGACTACGTTCAAGTGCAGTAGATACATGCACTATATACTGAGGGCGTGTACCGGGCCAGTGGGTAGAGTAGAGAAGAAGAAACCGTAGAAAATAAATATAGGAATCCTTATATTTTTCGGAAGTTTTCATAATTTTTAGTAAAATAAATTATTTTTAAATAGAACACGGTGGACAAATTGGTTCAACGGGCCAACGCCTCTCTGGTCGTAGGATCTTCTTCTTGGAAGGAGCAATTCGTGGAGGCCATTACGGTCAATGCCTCAGGTATATATCTTCTCGATCCTGCGCTGGCCAGGATCCAGCTAGACAGTCCTCGTGACTGTATAATTCTATTCTGAGAGTGGATCACTCTAGACGAATGCTTTTTTTTCTTTTTCTTCATGTAAATTAGATGATGATGATGAAGACGGCGATGAGAATAACGACGAAGAGAAGATGCCGTCCTGCAGTGATTATGTCCTCCACTTCCTGACCCTCTTCTGGAAGATCCTGTTCGCCTTTGTGCCACCTACAGGTTGTGATTTATAATAACTCTACTTTTTCTATAAAAAGTCAGCATAGATGTAGTTATATCGATGATGATGGCTGCAATAAGTGACTAATGCTGAGAGTAAAACAGACATCTATGATGGATACGTCGCCTTTGTCATATCCATCCTACTGATCGGGTTCCTGACGGCCGTTATCGGAGATCTCTCTTCACACATCGGCTGCACCTTGGGTCTTAGGGACACCGTCACTGCTATCGCCTTTGTGGCATTGGGAACCAGTATCCCAGGTACCGGGATCCCGCAGAAAACAAGCAAACCAAACCAAAAAAAATCCTTGCCCCTTTGCATCTATCCAGGAATGGAATGATCCAACGCACACACACACACAAGCCAAAAACAAATAAATTTATTTTGTATAGGCCGTCCCAGCCCAGCTGCATCATGATTATATAACAATTGTAGATGAAAATATAATCCCTTTTAATTATAATTTACTAACTGTACCTATAAAAACCCCCTAAAACAAAGATCGATGGGGAGGTTGGCTTGCCTTCACCGTTTCGATCGTTTGGATCGGAGTCCTAACGGCCATAATCGGCGATGTAGCCGGAGCTTTTGGATGCTCCGTCGGCCTCAAGGATTCCGTCACGGCCATCGCTTTCGTAGCCCTAGGCACGAGCGTTCCAGGTACACCTAAAACAAACTAATCAAACAATTCTCTCTCTTATATTTCTCGGGAGCGAGTAAAAACTACATCTAAAAAAGAAAAGTATATAGAATCAAACATATAGAAAAAAGTATATATATATAGTGCCTTGTTGTTGATGAAATTGATGTGTTTGATCAATAGTTTATAGAGAAACGCTAGCCTATAATGAACAAGAGCTATAGAGAGATCGATTGCACTGCTCCCCTGCTGTGTTTGTTCGACACATTTGTATCCCGCTCGATCCAAAAGAGGAAAAAAAACAACCATAATAATAGCATATCATGTAACGTGTTGAGCTTGACAGGTTCCCAAGTTATTATTAATACCATTAAACATTAATTTAATACAATAGACAAATTGATATATTCTAATATATAAATCTTGTGCAATTAGACACTTTCGCGAGCAAAGTGGCAGCTGTTCAGGACAAGTACGCCGATGCTTCGGTGGGCAACGTGACGGGCAGTAACGCAGTGAATGTCTTCCTCGGGATTGGCATCGCCTGGTCCATGGCTGCCATCTATCACAGTTACCATGGTCGATCCTTTGACGTCCCTGTTGGAAGGTAAAAAAGACCTTTTTTTTCCTTTTCAATTAGTAAGGATTCTTTTTTGCATTGAACTCGGATGATTGATGATCATGTCAAAGTAGAGAGAGTACTGCATTATGAATAGATGGAAGATCAAAGAGTTGGGATATCTATCATGCAAAAGTCACCCTCACTTAGCGCAGTACTTGATCCGTCATGCAATGCTGCGGGAGAAAAGTGCAATCCCTTGTTGTCTTTCTATTCATCACTAAAAGTCAGTGATGAACAAAGTCGTGCGAGCGCAGCGCACCGTAATTGAGGAATGATGTAAATCAACTTTAAGTTGGCTGGCCAATTCAATTACATTTAGCAAAGGGCCCACGCCCCTAAATAATATTATGTATTCATGCTGCTCCGTCCTAGAAAGCAAATTTTCTTATGCTAAACATAACAACAAAAAGAGAGAGAAAGAAAGAGCGCATGCGATCCTTCTTATAATCCTTGTGTGTAGGAGGACTATACTCTTCAGGCCGTCCCCGCATAATTTTATAGATAAAGCCTCTCTCTCTCTTCTTTAGGCATGCCTTGCGTGTCAAGATCTATAAATGCAGTGGGAGATAGACATTGTCCTTTTAAGAAGGATCGATATTCTTTATAACATAGCATTCCTTACTTGAATCATTCACATATAATCGATGATGGTTGGCCGTGTATCTTCTTGTCGCTATACACACCAAAGATATTAAAGTGGGCTCAAAAGAGCTGATGGATTTTTGTCGCTTTTTCACGCTGAATCCTGTGTAGCATCAGTGGTTTATCATGGAAGACATCGTCGCTCGTTATAAGCCTTGGCTCTTCCTTCCTTCCTCTTTTTTTTTTTTATACAACTCTTTTGAGGCCGAATATAAAAGAGGATATCGCTCTGAGACTCTCTGAGAGATTTATGAGGGGAGGATCCAGCCAGAACCTGATTGGATCCTTATTCGATCCTTGTCGTCGTCCTTGTCCTCGCTTCCGTGCATAAGATTGTAGCAGGTTAATAAAAGAAGAGATAGAGAGAGACGTGTCGATGCACACATCCTATAAATGGGGGATACTATATGGGTCGCATAACAATCGACTCGGGACATGATCCTGCGCGCTCATCAGGATTTTGAATACTATTATATCTTATTGCAATTTCCCTGGAATGAATGGGAGTGATTATCAACGGTACAGCGGATGGAATGAAAAGAGGATCCCCGACTCGTATACAATGTCGATCATCAGGGACAGCTTATATAGCCAGGAATAATAAGACTTCATTTGCAAGTAGACTATGCATAGAATATAAACGGTTTGATACGTCCGACTGCTGGTTCCTCCTGACAACTGTTGATGTTCGCTGCCATGGATAGCGAATTCTATAAAGACAATAGAATCCTTTATATAACGAAATTTCGATCCCGTTCCCTAGCAGCGGCTATTGTTTGATATAAAGCTGTAACAGTTACTATAGTGCGCAATATACATAAAGGCCTTTTTATTCGGGAATATTTTGATTAAAAGTCTTTACATACTTCACGTGCTTAAGGATCAATCCTGATTTCTTTTTTACTTCAAGAGACATTCAGGATCGATCCTGAAAAGAATCTCGAAATTCTTTTAAAAAATACTTCGTGTGTAATATTACATCGACTTTTCTTCCCGTTCAGGATCGATCCTGATTTTTTTTTCTACGTGACTTAAGACATCTATATATTACTTTGCTTCAAGTAAACGTTAGGCTATATATATATGAAATGTAAGCAGGGCGGGATCAAGAGCAGAGGGGAGCTCACAAGGGACGTGAACGATGATTGCGTATCGATCGGGACAAGCGGCGCGCTGCTTCTAGCAGCTCCCTTGTTGATGTGATGGCGCGCGTCGGGGCGCCACCTGCTACGTCAGATTCGATATAGATATATAGTTATAAAAAGAGCGCCAAGAAAAGTTTTGTTATTCTTCTGTTGCTGCCCACAACTTTATTTTAAAAAGAGAGAGATATGATTTATAGCTGGACGGTTCTCTTTCTTACTTATTCAACGATAAAGAAAATGAGCTGCTGCTACGCTGGCCTCGGATAGGATCGGGTTTCTGGACTTGTCCTATTTCATAATAAATTATTGCGGGAAAGAAGAAGGAGCTGATATGGGGTCGGCTGGAGTAGATTATACATGAGAGCTGCGCAGAGAAATCAATAATAAATGGGCGACTTGCTTATACACGCTCTTCTATTGCAAAACAACACTTGCAAGGTTTCTTATGTTATTAAATCCTTTTCTCTCTTCTTATTGATATAGTTTGGCTTTCTCTGTGACGCTCTTCTGCACGACGGCCGTTCTCGCCATGATGGTGATGATGCTCAGACGGATGCCGATGATCGGCGGAGAGCTTGGCGGTCCCCGAACCTACAAGATCGCCACCAGCTTCCTCTTTGTCTTCTTATGGCTTTTCTACGTCCTCATGTCTTCACTGGAAGCTTACGGTTACATCCAAGGTAAGATTGATGGATCCGATTTATCAGTTAATAGTCAAACTTCCAACATAAAAAATTTGAACTTTTTCAATAGACTTTTTCATTGGTAACTGAATTGTTCAGTTTAGTTTCCATGGTAGTTAATGTTGTTATAACTTAACAATCGATATACTTTTCCTAGACAACGCGCGTGTGCTTCCTCTTGTCTTTCACGCTTTGTTTGTTCGTCACTTTAGGTTTCTAAGCGGCGTCCAACGACCCGAGAACAACAGGCCAAGCTTAGCTGCTGCTGCTGCTGCTGACGTCCGCGCGGGAGCCAAGTAACCAAATAAGTCATCACAGTACAGTTGAAAAGAAGAAAACAAAAAAAAAAAAACAAAAAAAACAAGAATAATGAAATTTTCTCCTTTTTATCTCTTCCTATTATCAGCATTTATATATTAAAATTACGTCCAACCGATACATATTATTATTATAGTTTTGTCACATCACAATTTTCCCCCTTTTTTCTCTCATTGTTATTATGATGGTAGTCGTGCTGCTAGGTTGATTATAAATATGTTATAGGAATTACAATTGTTGTAAATGATTCTTCTTTTTTCGGAGCACACGCACACACAAAGAAATCATCATCTATTTGGGTCGTAATATATTATTATTAGAAATAATTCTTGAACGACATTGTATCGTTTTTTAAAATTAGATCTTCAAAGAAGACATCTTGTAAAATGTGACTGTTTACAAAACAGCCCTTATCAACTGACCTCCTATATTATATACAGTAGAAAACAAACATGAATATTTGGATTACTACATCACATTTCTTTTTTTTCTATACATGTGTGTGTGTGTGTGTATTACTAGAGACTCACGAAACGAGCACCCCTGAACTTCTTTTTTTTTCTATACACATTTTGGCACTTGTAGGTCTGCTCTTCCTGTGCCAAGAAAAGGGATTTTCCCCTTTTTTTTCTCTCAAATGCCCCGAGTTATTTTTAAAACACAGCTCCAATCCTTTTTTTTTATTTTAACCTTCTCATCTTCACCAACCATATATATTTATATATATATATATTCCCTGAGAAAATGTGTGTTTGCAAGACCTCCACGAGGGTCGAATTTGTCTCTGAGGGCGCCACCTATACAGTAGAAAAAAGACTCCCTTTTTTTATTTCTACACTACACCTTTTCACATTTGTTTATTGTTTATACGAATGGTGTGTGTGTGTATAATAGGTTTTATTTTCCTCCTCTTATAAATATCCGAATACCCTGCTGTATATTGCTCTTATTCTACTTATTACATCATTTGAAAAAGAGAGAGAGAGAGAGAAAGAGAGGAATATTGCTCTTTTTGGACGCACCTTATTATGTCTTCATTTTTACTATATTTTGTCTCTTTATTATCTCCTCTTCACAGTATATCCTTTCATCGATTTCTTCCTCCTCTTTCAGAAAACAATTGTTGTGTTTTTAATTTTTTTTTTGTTCGTTGTGTGTGGAGTATATTATTATACATAAAATAAACATGGTTGTCCGTTATGAGATTCACACACACAAAAAAGAAAACCGTTCGAGATTTTCCTTCGGTATTTGTTTTTTAAGAGACCCTTGAGAGGGGAAACAATGGCAGAGAGAACGTGACCAGAGTTAATTTTAAAAACTCGTCAGCCGAGAAAATATAGAATCGATACTGAACAAGTATTTTGAAGTGGTTTGCTTTAAAAAAAAAAAGTAAAAAAAGTTGCAGATTTCTTAAAATATTTTCTTGTAAAATATTATAAAAAATATTTTTAAAAATATAAATTAGAATTAGAATTTAGTTTTCTTTTTTAAAATTCAAAAATCGCATTTTCGGAAATATTTTCCGTTTTTCTTGGTTCATCTTGCGAGTACACTGCCCTCTAGGTAAACAATTGTAAACTACTAGCAGGTTTAAATAAATTGATCAATTTTTCCAAATATAAGTTTATCAATGAGGTCAAGGTTTATTCAGTTCTTTTAAAATAATATGAGTCAACATACAAAAATAATCGATTAAATCGATTATAGAGTTTTACCGAACTCGGGTTTACATTTTGGCCCACGGAACGTCACTTCAGCCCGACTAAAAAATGGGATAGACACCGTACTACTTATAACTTATTCTACTTCGTTTAATTAACTTTTACCCATCATCTGAATTTTAAAAAATAGGTTTCTGAGATTAATCAATTAAGGCAGTTTTAAATATTCATTCAGTAATTGAAATGTTTGGTTTTAAATTTTTAATCGTTTTTCACTGGGTAATTCATCAATTTTTCAACTTCATTTTGTTTTGTTCGTAGAGATCGTTAATAATTGGAAAGTCATTTACTGGCCTAGAAACACTATCGGAGATGAGGTTCCCACGCATCTTTGCTGAGAAATAAAAAATGAACGTGTTTTTGTTGTGCCTTTTTTTTCTTTCTGTCAAATAACAAGTTCCAACGTCACGAATTCATCAATCCTTAAAACTGGCAACGCTGTACGTTCTCAGCTGATAGCGGGGTTGGCCTACATGGCAGTTCGGTTGTTTTCTCGAAATATTTTACTGTAATCCACTTTCTAAAGGAAGTGTCCTCTCTTGTTTTTTTAATTAGGGAAAAAGTTTGAAGGGGGAAGAAAATACAAAATTCTAACTCATGTAAAATAAAAGGAAAAAACAGGAATGAAGTACTCTTTTTCTCTGTTTAAATCGGTGCTCCTCTTTATTTTTGTGCCTTATGCTGCCGAGGGTGCCGGAATCTCCGACCTTCGACTGTGCGCCGATCCAGACTGCAGAAGTACTCACAATTCTGACGTGTACAAAATTCTCATTACGTCATGCTAATTTTTTCCCTCAATTTTTAGATCCTGTGTCCACTGGTGTGGCCACGCTCCGATACCAGAGCATAGATCCCCTGGTCCTCTCCTTCAACCAGGGAGATGAAGTTACCATCTTGAGCAAAGAGGCTGGTCAAAATAAGGAACTCTGGGGTGCAGAGGTATTATTTTATAAAAATGTGAAAGTTTTACATCTTTTTAATTATAAATTTAAAATAGGTTCGGGGCAAGAGGGGCTACATCCCAAAGCGATTGGTCAAGGAGATGAGGATCTATGTAAGAAACCCTAGTTTCACTGTGCCAACAGAGGCTATGCAGCAACAGCCACCTCCAATGAATCCTCAAGCTCAACAGCCACCTCCTCAGCAGCAGCAGATGAATCACATGCCACCTCAACAACAACAGCCACCCCCTTTAAATCATCAACAGCAGCCTCCTCCGATGCAGCAGCAAGGAAACTTTCAGCCACCTCAGCAGCAACCATGGCCAGCTCAACCTCCTCCTCCACCTCAACAGCAACAGCCACCACCTGTTCCACCTCCGAAACCAGTGGAAATTAAGGATACGCCCCAACCGGTGGAAATGAAAGCTCAGCCTCAACCGGTGGAAATGAAAGCTCAGCCTCAACCGGTAGAAATGAAAGCTACGCCCCAACCGATGGAAATGAAGGCTACACCAATGCCTGAACCGATCCTGAAACAAGAAGAAGCTCCCATTATACCACCACCAGAGATTCCACTGGAACAGAAGAAACCTGAAGTCGTTCTAGATGAGGAAGAAGAAGATGACGATGATGAAGATGAGGACGATGAAGATGATACTGGAGCAAATAAGAAGACTGAAGAGGATACTATGGATGAAGCACCTAAAGTAGAGCCAATCATCGAGGCTGTGGAACTACCCCAGGTTCCGATTGTGGAACAAGTTTTAGTGACGGATCCACCACCAGTCGAACCTCTAAAAGATGATGAAAAGATAGAAGAGGAGCCATTGAAGCTTCCTCCGCCTATAGAAGAGGAAAAGGAAGAAGTTGTTATGCCAAATATTCTTTTAGGAGAAGAAAACAAGATGAAACTGAACGAAACTAATGAAGAGAAGATTGAGATCCAACCAACGGAAGATTTCGCTATTCCGGAGCAGAAAGAAGAAGAAGAGGGAAAGAGCCAACCGGCGGAAGTGGAAGTAGCGGCGGATGCTGCCGAGCCTCTCAAAGAGTCACTAACCAAAGAAGAAGAGATGCCTTCGATAATTGATTCCGGTAGCACGAGCAATCCTGAAGAGAAGATCCAGTCGTCAGTAATAGAAGAAGGATCGAATTTCAATGCTGAAAGTGTCACGGAAGTGGATGGCTCCGGAGGAGGATTCATCACAACAGCTCTCAACTGGCTGGGCCTAAACGAGAAAGATGAATCACTATTGGAAGCTTCGGGAGAGGAATCCGATTCAAAGACTCTTCAAGAACAAATAGCTTCCATGGATCCCTCGAGCATCCCTGCTGATACAATTCCCACTGAGGTACCTACTCTTACATCATCACCACTAGAAGTCCCGGAAGGATTTTGTGATAAGGATGATTGCGGTAAGATCACTCCTCCTCCTACAGTGAACGAAGTTCCTAAAGAAGAGAGTATTATTCCACCTCAAGGTATTAACAAATAATTCATTTTTAAAATTCAAATTTAATTTAGGAATTCAAATAAAAGTAGATATCCCTGAAGTTGCAACGGAATCTTACCAAGATCATCATCACCACGATCACGATCATCATGGACATGGTCATAGCCACAATCATGATCACGGCTCTCCTCAAGGTAGAAGTTTTTTTTGTTTTTGTTTTTAATTGAAAAATCCATTTTATTAAGTATTTTCATTTTTAAATAGAAATTCCCCAAGTTGCACTGGAATCTAATCACGATCATCATGGGCATGGTCACGGCCACGGTCATAGCCACGATCATGATCACGCTGCTCCTCAAGGTACAAGATTTTTAAAATCATAACTTTGGTAAAAACTAAAATATTTTTTTTTGTTATAGAAGTTCAAGTTCCTCAAGAACCAACCCATGATCACCATCACCATGATCATGGCCACGGTCACGGTCATGGTCATAGCCACGATCATGATGGCGGTTTCGGGCACGGTCACTCACACATTCCTGGCTATATTCCGGGTTTCGGTCATCACTATAAACCGCCTGTAGCTCAGCAACCTCCTCCTCCTCCTCCGGTGGAGCAGTCAGTAGAGCAGCCGACTGGACAACAAGTAGTGGAGCCTCTTCCGGTTCAGGATCAACAGCCATTCTACCCTCCACCGTTAGAGCTTGAAGAGCCGCCCAAATTGCCTCCACCTCCGATGCAGATACCGCCGGAATCTGAGCCTCAGATGAACGTTCCAGAGTACATTCCAGTTGAAGAGATTTTCCGGACGGCGGAAGAGGCTGAAAGAAAGAGGAGGCTCGAAGAGGAGCAGCAACAACAACATCAACTTGGTGATGATAGTGAAGGAGTATTGAGTCAGGTGACGTCCATGTTGCTAGGATACGCGCCTATTCTTCAGGATCTGCTGCAATTCAATAAGTTTGATGGAGAAGGAGGATCTTCTTCCTCTGGTTTGTATCCTACTGTAATGACTGGAGCTATAGTCCTCTTTCTGACGCTCCACTACCTCGTCAATAACAAATCATCTGAAAGGAGTCTCAAAGCGAGGATCAGTCAGCTGGATTCTCTTCTCTATGAGAGTCAAACGGCCAAAGAAGAGTGCGGAAGCATCCAAGTAAATCCAGATTAAATTAATCAGTAGTAAAACATTAACTTTATGTATTTCAACTTAGACTAAATTAACGGAATACGAGACGAACGCAGCCGAACTACGAAGCCAGAAAGAGGCAGTCGAAGTTGAAAGGATCGCACTATCCAGGCGCCTCAAAGAGCTTGAGAGAGAGAAAGAGGCTTTAGAGAAAGATTTGGAGTCTGCTACAGAATCGGCCACTGAGGCTACCAGACTTTTTGAAGAGCTCTTGGCATCCCAGACGGATAGTGACTCTTGGCAGGATTCCATGCTGGCCCTTCAAGCTCAATTGAATAATCAACAGCAGGCCGTAGAGACTCTTAAAGCCAGTCTGAGCCAAAAGACGGCCGAATGTGACGCTCTGACTACAGAAGCCGATGAGCTAAGGATCGAATCGGAACGTTACAAAGTTCGTCTTAAATTCTATTTTTAAATTATGTGATTTAATAAAAAATTCATATTTTTTTTAAAAGGTCCGAGTGAAGACTTTGCAAAGCGATTTTGAAACATTAAAGACATCCAACAGGAATTTGCAACAGAAGAGTGCTCAGGAAGGCACGGAATTGGTGAAACTCAAGCAGGAGAAGGAGAGTTGGGTCGGAGAGCGCCGGAATCTGACGAATCAAGCGAACCGATCCGCCAAAGAAGCGGAAGAGATGCGCTCCAAAGTGGATCAGCTGAGCAAATCTCTGAAAGCGAAAGAAGCCGATCTGGCTAAATCGATCCATCTGCTCAAACAGAGCTCTTCTGGAGGCGGAAGTGGAGACATGATGATGGACGGCCAGTTGAGCTCTCTCATCCAGCTGGAAGCGGAGCTCGCAGAAGCTAAAATGACGATCGAACGGCTCAATGAAGAAATGAAGAGCAAAGCAGAGGAAGAAGAGAAGTTCAGTGCGGAGCGGATGGCGCTCCAGGAGCAACTGGATCAGTGGAAGACTACCGTCCAGACGGCAACCAAAGACAAGCTGGAAGCTGAAACTCGTCTAAAGGTAATACTTTTTGCTTCACCGGTTTCGGCCGATAGCGCAGGCCCGGCTAGACCATCCAAATGCCGGTCAATCATCGACCAAGACCGGTAAATTTTTTTTTCTTGTTCCAGGTGCTGTCCACTTATTTTACAGAGAAGGAGACTCAGTTGCACAAGGAATTGGGAACACATGAAGCCAAACGTGCCATGACAGAGGAGAATGTCACTGAATCTGTTCGAAAGATCCTCGAAACTGAGGAGAACATGGCTCTCTACAAATCTCAGGTAAATCACTTATTTTTCTACTCTTTAATGATTACTAAATTAAAAAATAATTATATCACAGGTAGAGACGTTGACAAAGGAGATTGAAGAGCAAGAACGGAGCTACAAATCCCGTTTAGCTGCCCAGGAGAAGCGTGCTCACGAGAATTGGGTAGCAGCCCGGCAGCTGGAACGCCGGCTGGAAGAGTCTAAACAGGAAGCAGCCCAACTTCGCGCCCGTCTAACTCAAGCGGAAAAAGAGCGGAAGGCGGAGGCCGGTGTCAAAGAGAACGGAAACGTCCTCGCCAACGGGGGCGGACCGGAAGGACTTGGGGACCTCATTAAACCCGTTGCCAAGCGTGAGTGTCTCTTTGTACTTCTTATGAATGAGTTGTATGTTTTTTCAGAAAACTAATTTTAGACCTTTGATTACCCTTCATTCATAGAAATCTTTAAAAAAAATCTTTAAAATCCTAAGGATTTTGAGATTATATACATAGAAAACTAATTTTCGGCTTTGTTGCTCTTCATTCGTCAGGATCTTAAGGATTTCTGTCTTAAGAAGGATTTTATTTTCTATAAATATTGAATGGAACTTGTTAGGAGCCCAATTATTGAAATGTTTTTTTTTCTTTTTCTTCTAAAACTGTCGGATAAGGATCCTTATGAAAGAAAGTTCAAAGACTTACTTCCCCCATGTATCCTGATTGATTGTACAGCACACACAGTCTGTTGCACTGCAGATAGAGCATGTATGTCGCCCCTCCTACGCAGCCCTCGAGAGAAAATCCCTTTTCCTCTAATTAGATTGCATGTTATTTTCTCTGTAACACAATACCAGGGGGATCTCGCCTTGTTGTATAAGATGTCAAGCATAACAAGGAATTAGGACAAGCTTTGCTTGGTTTTTGGGTGGACCCTTTAAACTTTTTTTGTTCACCCATCTTGGGCGATGATGCACGCCCGGTTTGATCATCCAAATGGGGGTCTGTCATCGGCCATTACCGGTAAATTTTTTTATTTTTTTTAGGTGTTGAGGATCTTACGCTGATGGATCCCTCCCTATTATCGCCTCCGATTCCGCCTCCACCTCCAATGCCTATGCCTCCGCTCGGCCTGGATATGGGAATGTTGCCCTTCCACGATGCCATGTTCCCTCCGCCGCATTTCATCCCACCTCCACCGGAGATGCACCTCCTTCCGCAGATCCCTCTGCCCATGGATCACCACCCACACCGACCCCCTCCGCTAGGAATGATAGCTCCCGGAGGAGGAGCCGGTCCCGGCTACGATGTTGATTTCCAGAGGGATCGGGATCCACCGAGACATCGCTACAGGGACGGCGGCCGTTATGGCCCTCAGCTCTCGCCAGGATCGGAGCGAAGTGACCGATCTGACCGCATCATGGATCGCTATGATGATCGAGACTATAGGCCTGTTTCACCTTACGCTCGGCACGGTAGCGGAAGGCCGCGCTCAGTGGGCCGCAGCCGGGATGCATCGCCGGAACGACCGAGAAGTTTTTCACCCTTACCCTCACCTCTTTACCCTCCTCAAGGTAATAAAGCTTATTAAAGTTTGGTAAATTAAAGATGAATTTATTTTTAAAATTTTGGGTTTTTAGTTCACTCACCTGAAGATTGGGATGATGGACGAGGTTACAACAACAACAACAATCGACCTCCAATGAATCCTAGAAACCTTCGGCAACCTCAATTAGGTATAACTAAATATTAATTAATAAAATTTGAATTGATGATAATTTTTTTTTTTCTATTTAAGGTCCGAAAACTTCTTCTCCTTTGATCCATCCGGTGGAAACCAATCATAGGCAACATTGAGCTAAACAAAAAACAAAAAAAATTGGAAAAGCGTCTTATGGATCCCATCTTGTTTGTTTAAATTCTTTTTTTCTTTCCCCCTCGAATTTATTTTCAAATGATCAGAAAAAAAACAAGGCTTTAATGATCATTTTTTTCTGTCCTGGTTAATTATCTTAAAAGATGAAAAATAAATGGAAGAGAGTAAAATTTCTTTTAAAAACATCTTTATAGTTTTCTTTATTTGTTTCTTTTGTCGTACAAGAAAGATGAAACGAGCTGCTAATCGCTTCTTTGTTTAATGAGCCATAAGCTCACAAAACCCAGAAAGATCGATTCTGCTCGTGATGACTTCGGAAACCGTCATCCCACTTAAACCTAAAACCCTGGGGAGATTCTTCTTGAACGAGAGCTCCATTTCGTCTAATGAATGATGGTAGCACAAACATTTTACTAGGTCACGGATCAATGTTTTTCAACGCTCCAGATTTTTACAAATTGTCTAAGTTTTTGTTTCTACTGTCGTCGTCCCCATTCTGAGTTAATAGGCCCTTAAAATATTCAGGATCGATCCCGTCGAAACTTTTTTTTTGACCTGAATTCTTAATGTTATCTATTTTATCTTGAAAAACCTTAGATAATGGGTCCTCATAATATTCAGGATCGATCCTGAAATTTGCTGACCCCAAAAAAACTGAATAAAGCAGCATCAATCCTAATTTTAAATGATGCTTAACCTAATTTTGATTTAACCAAATCAAGGCAAGCCGTTTTTGTTTCAGGATCGATCCTAGAAAAAATGAGCTTGCGTGTTAGAGCCTCATTTAGAGGCGTACCCAGAGCCACTGGGGAAACTGAATACTACACTGTTAACAAATTGAGTAGGAAGGTATAAAACCCAAAAACATTTCCTAACTATTAGGATCGTCCTCACGAAAAAAAAAACAACAGGAGCAGCATCAGCGCAACCATATAATATAACGAATCACTAACAATAACAAACGGACATGCTCTTGCTCCCGCTAGTAACTCTAAACCTTGCTGTGCCGAGCAACATAATATAAGTAAGGTTGCTCCACTTTTTTTTTAAAAGGATCAGTTACCATCATCATCGTTATCATCCCTATTGTATGGTGCGTGGAAAAATGCTTAGACAGATCAAATTTCACCAAAATTGTCGAATCGATCCTGTAGCTTCCCACGCAGCTTTCTTATATTCTTATTTAATCCTCTTTGAATGCTTTATATTCTCATTTTCAGCAGTGCGGCAGCGCCGCAAAAATATAATCCTATACTAAAGGCGCCTGGGCAGCAGACCATATTATATCTCTTTCTTTAATAGCGCTTGCGCCACATTGCGGAACGCTCTCGCTAGGATCGTATTGATCGCTCTAGCTCCACTCCTTTCAAGTCTTGCGCATAAGAGGGAGAGGACACATAGCTCTTAACTTGTACTATATAGATCGAAGTTGAGTGGAGCAGTCGCCTGCGAAAAACTGTCTAAAAAAGAAGAAGAGAAAAATCTGCATACACATTGATGGATTGATCCTGCGACCCGATAATAATGGCGCCTATTATTACTACTCCGCTTTTGTTTGTGGTGATCCTTGTTCAAATTAGTGTTAGGACAGTTTCAGCCACTTCAGCGTTCACTTTAGAAGGATCGGTCAACTCTTATGCCCAGTTCCGTAAGTGGAATGCCGGCCTCAACGGCACCCTGAAGCTGGAATTCAGGACTGGCCAGTCCAGCGCTCTTTTAGCCTACACGGACGATGGCGGGAAATTCGATTTCTTCGAACTGAAATTGGTTGAGGGAGCTCTACGGCTCCGCTACAATTTGGGATCCGGCGCTCAGATCCTCACCGTTGGCAGGAATCTGTCGGACGGACAGTGGCACAACGTGACGATCCGTCGGGCCGGAGAGCAGACGGCCCTCACAGTTGACCACGTCACCGTCACTCGAGCTTCGAAGGGTAAAGAGTTCTCCTTCGGATTGATGGTCAGCAATTCGCCCGTCTATGTGGGCGGTCTGCCGGCCTGGTATGGAGGAGAGCTCACCCGGCTGGCCCTGCCCAGCGTCTACTTTGAGCCTCGCTTTCGAGGTGATGTCCGCAATTTGATCTATTCGGACGCAGTGGGACAACCTGCCCGCCAGCAAGAGATGCTCGAATCTCAAGTGAGTCAACTATTATTTCTACATAAGATGTAGTCCCAAAGGTTAAATAATGATGCCCGGAAGGAAATAGTATGCAAGGTAGTCTATAGTCTTATATATATATATATATTCCGCGCCGACACGCGCGCATCATCATCATCATCGCATCGATTCGACCTCTCCCGCCTCTTGGTTCTGTAGTAGTAGTGCGACAGCCACTCCGCCGGTAGCCCCCCTCTCCACTCCGCCCAATCGATATAACCCTCAAGGTGTATATGATGTATATTTCTCTTATTGGTATAGACTATAGAGTTGAGACATTATAGGAAAGAAAGGATCCATCTACTAGATTTCCTTGTGGCCCGGCAGCAGTATAGTTCTTCGAAGCTGCAAATCAAACGATGACGCTTCCTTTCTCCCTATCCTCTCCATCTGATGGATCCTTCCTGTCATCCTACGTACAAGTTATTTCTAGAAAGAATAAAAGCTTTCAAGGATATATACTCTCTTTCACATCTTCACGCTGTATAGCTGCATGCCCTATTTTCTTGACTAATGAGGGAAAGAAAAAAGAGAGCAATTACTCGAGATCGTATTATACATGCCAAAAATTAGATTCTTTGTTCTCTTCAATTTAAATAAATAAACTCAACAATTGCCCTGATATTACTTGACGTCATCCTCCTATAATATGATGGATAATAAAAGGGAACGTGCCACTTGTTTGCATTTAGATGAATAGGGCTGATGCCACTGTCATGATCATCACGAAGCATCGTCAAAGATTTCCTTACACCAGTAAAACGACATGTTTATCATACCTAGCGCATAAAATAGTAATATCTTCCCTCTTAATTAAAAAGAGAAAGTATAATGAAGCTTTTGAACTTTACTTCGTTATTTTCTCAATGAAAAGTTTTTCTAAAAAATATATTCCTTTAACAATGGCGTGCTCTTTTAAACTGAAGGGTCGTAAATCTCTTTCAAAAGAAAATACGTAATGGTCACTGATGGCAACACTGTAAATCACGGACGATTCTAAAGGATGTCGCTGATAATACCCGATAATTGACTATATTTATAAGATAGTTCACTTTTTTCTAAAATGAATTTAAACTCTCTACGACGATGTCATGCGACTAATATCGATAAAAAGGCTCTCAGAAAGATGGCCACTCTCTCGTTTATATCGTGTCCCGCGGGAGCTTTCGTGTATAGAAAAGGGCGCCTAGTATAAGAAGGTAAAAAAAATTGGATAGGGAAAAAAAGAAAGAAAAGGTTCATTCCAATCGGAGGTCACATCATCATGTTCGTGGAGCGTGACCGTTACATATTGAATGGAAAAGATACTGCTATGATGATGGTGGTGGTGGACTTTGCCTTTTTTCACTGCGCGTGAAAAGGAGCTCTATATACTATATCTAATCATATATTTATTATATTATTACATGTACACATACCGGCTTGACTGCTTGAGGGTTCCCACATAATTTATTTGATGTATCATGTAGTATGATGTATATCTTTCAAAGGTATACATAATGGATCACCTATTCAGAAAATAAGATATACATTTGATTTATCTGTAATAGAATCATTCCAGATTTATTATTGTGGTTCCTTTCTTTTTTTAATAAATAGCCAATACGAAACTTTTTATTAAATGATTGTATAGACTGTACAAGTTATCGCAAGTGATATGTTTTGCTATATGAGCAGCAGTATAGTGTGTCTAGTCTGCGTATTTACATAATAATATAGATGCGCTACTGGTACATGGTGCAAGTAAATATAGAAAGAAGGATTTGTCGGATCAACTCTTGAAGGATCTCGTATATGTAATATCCCGAGTGCATACATGTAATCAACAGCGTGGCACTCTCTACATAATACAGCAACATTTCTCACAATAATAATCCTTTATTTGCATATCTTTTACATTAGAAGCCTTCTCACTTGATATTTTAGCTCGTTTCTTTGATTGACTTGCCATTGTTACTCCTTACATTTTTGTACTTCTTCAAAATTTGGTTCCAAAAAGTATTTTCAATACCTAGAAACTGATTTAAAGTATACCGT
This sequence comes from Chydorus sphaericus, assembly GCA_030141595.1. NCBI lineage: Eukaryota > Metazoa > Arthropoda > Branchiopoda > Diplostraca > Chydoridae > Chydorus > Chydorus sphaericus. The sequence continues at coordinate 10,663,220 of CM057927.1, read as the reverse complement.
AGTAATTTACAATGAACAGTCACTTCCATCATGACAATTTTTTTCAAAACATGAATTTATAATAGGGAGTTCGAGTGAGCCAGTTCGATATGTGCGTCCAACAAGATCCTTGTCAGCATGGTGGGATCTGTATCAATACGGACACGGGACCCGTCTGCGAGTGCCGCAATGTCGACTTCGATGGACCCTTCTGTGAGAAAGGTAATAACTACACCTATAAAATAAGAAAGTAGAAAACGCCCTATAGGCTCTAGTATAGCGTAAACATGTTATGATATGATCGATCCTCCTACGTGATGACCAGGTACTCTAGTAGGATCATCGATCCTTGTATACGCAATGCTGCAATAACAGATCGATTTCCCGATGATCGGAAAAGAATTCCGATAATACCTTTAGCTATTATTCACGATTCCGAATCTTTTCCAAATATGAGTGGAGGGAAACGCCCGCGTCCGATTGTTATACGTTCATCGATCCTTCTTTTCTGCTGCTGTGAAGTCCTTTTTAAAAGATTCAGTAGCAGCATCCCAGGCGCGCTTATTCCGCGCTGGCTCACGTCGTCGTCGACGGAAACTTATTGCTGATGGGAGCAGCACAGCAGCTATAGGGAGTGGGCGGCTAACAGAAGAAGAAAGATCCTTAATACTATGAAGCTGTGCTGCGCTGCTGAGATTGAATCCCTTGGCGGCGTCATCAGAAAAGAAGAAACAACTTTTCTTTTTTCTATTTCATCGGATAAAAGATAGAAAGGATCGATATTACATACAGCAGCACTTGGGATTCTATATTTTGTAGATCTGATTGGGTAGATAGGCTATACCACTAGATATGCAAATAAGCTGATTGATGATGTATTTTAAGTAGAATCAACCATCAAAATGTCGTATGTAGACTTCTACTGAGAATCTCTGATAAATCGATACTAATTAAAGTGATGCTCGCGATCAATGAGTGCATATGCGACGATGCCAGGTATAAACTTTGGATTTCTAGTGATGCTATACATAGAAAAAAGTTGCTGGGGGAATAACTTCCGAAATCATTAGCGCGCGCTCCGACAATGACGTATAATATCGACTATATAGACTACCTGTTTTTATGATGACATTTTAAGCACCGTGTCCATTTTCAAAACTTTGACCAAAAGTCACATTATAGAGGCGTGTTTGCAGCTCATGTTTTGACGGACATTGATCGCGCGCTCACAACTTAAAACTTTTAAAACTCATTATTCTTTATAATATATGCCAAATCCGCATTATAACTGATGACAAGTATTTGTAAGAAGGACGAATGATCCCACCGTTGCCAAACGAAGCGATTTCAGCATTTCCCGTTACATCGTCGTACAAAATGTGATATTTACGGCCCATTACCTATAAGAAACGTGGTCATTGTTCCTATGCTGTCAGGAACAGATGAAGAATAAAAATTTTACGACGTTGCCAGACGATGAGCAAGCGCTTGCGTTGACCCTACATCTAATATTGATAGAAAGGAATGCAAATATTTGAAAAGGATCGATCCTGCGATTCCTGGGATCTCGAAAACTCTTGTCTAAATAACGCGCATTTTAGATGATGGTCTTTTAAGTCTATCAAGACTCATTCGCATGGTCAAATATTCTATATGGTCTTTGATCATCAGTTTAGGCGGTAATTCTATAGCGTGAAGCGGATCATCAAACAGTTCTATTCATTTGATGTTCATCATTGATATAACAGTGAAAGTTCCGGCGGAAGCCACCCTCCGCGGCCACGAGTACTTCTTCTACGACATGGCGCAAAACGGCGGAGAGGCCATCGTTTCCAGCACCGACGAGATCTCCCTCTACTTCAAAACTCGACAAGCTACTGGAATGCTATTCTACACCGGTCAGTTGAATAATAATTATGCAATACAAGTTTTATCCATAAAAGAATTCCGGTTACGTCAGGGTGAATAAATTCTTGTCCTGTTACGTATACATTATCGATCCGATGCAAACGATATACGCAATGCCAAAAAGCGAGATTATGGCGATGTTAACATGCACCCTTTTCAACCCTTTTTGCTAGAAAAGGTCCAAAGTAGTTTAGAGTTAAGTTAAATTAGACTTTAAAACTCTTCGAAGAGTCAGGAACGTTATTTGTTATTATGGAGCCTGTAAACGTAAGATTTTCATCGTATTTTACGTCATGATGTAAAAACTAAAGGGGACGGCGAGGATTACCTTGCACTGACGCTCCGCGATGGCGCCGTGACGCTCAACATTAATCTGGGAAGCGGGAAGCTGGACGTCCAAATCCGACCTCCCAGGGTCCGTTTTGATGACAACCAGTGGCACAAAGTCAACATTCACCGCAAAGCCCAAGAGGTTTTTATTATATAATACATTAAGTCTTATGTTTTCTCTCTATCGTTAAAATGATCCAATTCATGTTCGTTCAGATTTCTGGACCTGAAAGTCTGTGTCACGTAAGTTATGATACCATATGGATTCAGTTAACGGTTTATTATATAATATTAACTTAAATAGTTGGTAATGACTGTGGACGGGATCCACTCTGAGAGGTGGACAACGGCCGGTACCTTCTCCATGTTATCGTCTAGCCGGCTCTTTGTGGGCGGGGCTGACGCGGGTCACGCCCTGCCTGGACTTCGCACACGCAACGACTTCATCGGCTGCCTCCGCAAAGTATATAATCCTCTTTCTTTTTTCTTCTTCTTCCAACTTCATATATAATATAATATATTAATATTAAAGGTGGAATTTACGGCGGACTCTTTACGATTGGATATCATCGAGTTGGCCCGAACTGGCAACAAGTTGCTCACCGTCGCCGGCCGACCCGAGTGGATGTGTCAGGCGGTCGAAGTTGCGGACCCCGTCACTTTCACAACACCGGATACGGTCCTCGTAAGTCTTAATAGTAAATAAATAGGCTGTCCACCCACTCGCTTTCTTTTGGATGGTTGACGTCAAGACTCGAGGAGAGCTCAATTATTATTGTTCCCTTGTGGACAAAAAGAGGTGTAGGAGCGTCATTAAGTGTTACACTCTGAGAGCCACCTACGCGCGCAACAGTCGTACATAAATCACCCACACCCACGTAATCCAGGATCGTCGATCCTTGAAAATGTCACAATGTCAATAGTACAGAGTGCGAATTGCTCGGCAATCTTGATGAAATCATCAAATAAAGTGATCCTTTTCTTTTACAAAAGCTTCTTCCTTCGTGGGAAGCTTCAAAAACAGGCTCCATGTCTTTCAAGATCAGAACGAACGAGCCCAACGGACTATTGCTCTACAACAACGGAGCTCCTCATGCTCAGGTATAATTCAGAGAAAGAGTGCGCACATCATCTCTTGAAAGATAAGCTATCAATATTTCTTATTAAAAAGGGAGATTACTTTGCTGTGGAGCTTGTCAACGGTCACGTCTACCTCCATCTAGATCTGGGATCTGGTAGCGTCAAGGTCAAAGCCACCTCCCGTAGGATCGACGACGGCACGTGGCACGAGATCGCTATCAACCGCAACGGCAAAAGCGGCCGGGTGACTGTAGATGGAGCCAGCACGGATTTCATTACGCCCGGTAAGAGCCTTAAAATCTGAAATATAAAATTTATACATTGTAATAGCAAGAAGGATTTATGTGATCCTACTATTACTACTTGTCCATTAGCTAAAGTGCTTTGAGATTGCACAAAAAGCCACAAAAGTGGGATTTTCTGAAAGTATTTAAATCATTTGAATTTTTATTGCTAAAGAAAATGAGCTAAAAACTATGAAAATATGTTCGTGAAACACTCAGCTTTAAAGCTCATTATTCAGTTTTTGTAAATTGCGTCGTTTTAATTTCCGCATCATTCACGGAATCAATACTACTATTCAATGCTATTTCTATAGGGGATTCGTATCAATTGGATTTGGATGGTTCTCTGCTGGTGGGCGGGATCGGGACTGCCGTGGATGCAGCAGCCATCCCATCTAGTCTCTGGTCCGCCACTTTACGTCACGGCTATGTGGGCTGCATGCGAGATCTCGTAATCAATGGCAATGCTGTAGATTTAGCAGCTTTTGCCCGGCAACAGGATTCTGGTAAGTTTTTAATACCATATCTCTTATTAATATCCGTAATTCCTGCTGCTGCTGAGATACTCGCATAAATAATAAGAGTCTCGGCCGCTAGTCGAGACTTGAGAGAAAATGCGTCACATGCATTTACATAATTAATTAGGGAATATTCATGATTAATATGAACTTGAGTCGTCAACTCTTTAATAGAACTTAACTAAAAGAACAGAAAATTTATTTCTTCGGGTTTGTAATGAATTTTGTGTTATAATTAAGTTTCTTCGTAAGGTCAAGCTCTTTGATTAACAGAAGATCCTCTAATTACATCATTCAAATGTCAAAGGTGCGATTAGGCCGGCTTGTCACGTCCTGCCGCCGCAGTGCGAATCTCAGCCGTGCATGAACGGAGGGACGTGCACCGAAGGTTGGAACAGATTCTTGTGTGATTGCTCTTCTACCAGTTTTAACGGACCCACTTGCGGCAAAGGTATTATATAACTTCAACATTTGTAAGATCTTGTGTAATAAATGTGATTTTATCAGATGCGGCAACGTTGAGCTTCGATGGAGCTCAGCATTTCCGAGTACCGTTCGATTCGCCATCTAGAACGGAAGCTGAAGATTGGAGACTACGATTCAGGACACCGAAACCATCCGGCCTTATTTTAGCTACTATGGGGGACAGTCAAACATCTCATGGTCGAGTAGAGCTGGATCTGGAAGGAGGCCGGCTCCGCTTCACTCAGTTTTCAATCGATCGTCCCAAAGTATGATCAAAATTGTATTTGATATATTCTTGTTATTAGATATGTTAGTAAGGTGTTATTTTGGTTTTCAGACTTGGTTCATTGGACAAGGCTTGAACGATAATCAATGGCATCAAGTTAGCATCACAAGAAGAGGAGGATCAATCCGTCTATCCATCGACGACGAGCCACCCATTCAAGGTGCCAATTTTCTTCAAACGAACTCTTCAGAGTTGAGTGTACTAATTATATTTAATAGGAGAGATTCCTGGAAGACCGGCTATTTTAGAGACTCGAGCTCTTATAGTTGGTAGTGGCCTCCGGCGTGAGGAATTGGCATCATCAAATTACATCACAGCATCACCCACTGGCATCCATGTTCCGTACAATTACAAAAGTAATACATCAATTATTACAAATTAAATGGCTTAAATAAATAAAAAATATTTCCATCTTAATAGCAAATGTTGGGCAAGGATCGTCAGGATTGATGATGCCAGCAGAACCTCAACCGAATTTCGTCGGTCAAATCCAGCAGCTCTTCTTCAACGGTGTCTATCTTATCGATCGGGCTCGAACCGGCCAGCTTTCAGCAGCCAACGTAACGGCCAAGTTCGGAACTAGAGAGCAGAGCATCCATCATCCTGTTAATTTCAAATCCAAGCACACTTACGTGGGCCTGCCTCAACTCAAGGCTTATTCGTCTACCAACATCTACTTCCAGTTCAGGACTTTAGAACCCAAAGGGATCATCTTGTTCAATGCTGGTAAAGGTCAAGATTACATCGGAGTGGAACTGGTTAACGGCCACATCCATTACGTCGTCAATCTGGGAGATGGACCGATAAGAATCAGAGATAATTTGAGGAACAGTTTGAACGATAATCGATGGCATTCAGTGACGATAGGTCGTCCTGGTCCCAAGCAACATACACTCATGGTGGATGATTCAATCTCAACTGTTATCAGTCAGGGTAAAAATGAGAATCTGGACCTCAACGGCATCCTCTATTTGGGTATAATTAACCTTTATCGATTACCAGTTGATTGAAATGATTTATTCAATCTATGTTAAAAGGTGGAGTTAGGAAAGATATGTACAACTTCCTTCCGAGACAAATCCATTCCCGTCACGGCTTTGAGGGCTGCCTGGCAAGTTTGGACCTTAACGGCGAATCACCCGATACGACTTTAGATGCTCTAGTTCCAAGTCCTTTAGTCGTTCCTGGCTGTGAAGGTAAGTCATCATCATCCCTTTGAAAATTTTCATTTGAGTTCATTAATATTTATCAGCATTTTAGGACGTTTTTGTTATTATTTGGAATGCGCCTTTAAAACCCTCTGTTTTAAGTTCACCTGCCCCTGCATTATCAGTTTGTTTTCATTATTCTTTCGAGTTTATTTCAATTAATTGAAATGTGATTGAAAATCAGATTCGGTTGCGTTCGAATTTGGACCGAAACATGGCGTCCTAATCTACTCTTATCCGGAGGATCGACGGCCCGATTCAAAAAGCGACATTTTAGCATTCGGTTTCATCACTGTGCAAGAGAATGCCCAGCTAATTCGAGTTACAAGTGCGTCAAGTAACGATTTCCTGGAACTCAGCCTGCTCGACGGCCATCTCTACGCTTCGTACAATATCGGTACGGACGATCACAGTTTGGGTGAAGTTGCCGTCAAGGTGAACGACGGAGAACATCACGTCGTCCGACTAACGAGATCCAGTGCAAATGCTACTCTACAGGTAAACCTTTATGAATAATTAAGTCTCTTTTTTTCCGAAAAGTTGAGCAGAAAAAGTTGTTTAAACTTAAGTTCAGCCCATTTGGCTCTTAGATTCGTAACTTTTCCATCCAACAACTTTTATAATGATCTAGTTTATAGTTTCACTAAAAATTAAGTTAAATTCAGTAGACATAACATTTGATCTTTCTATCAGGTTGATGATTACAACGTTCAGACCAAGAATCCAGCTGGTAGGCAACGAGTCATTTTCAATAGTCAGTCCCAAATTCACGTCGGTGGTCGGTGGAACGATGCCAAAGCCCAAGTAGATCGACCTTTCGTCGGCATCATAGCCGGCCTCGTTTTCAACGGAATCAGGGTTCTTGATTTGGCAGCTGAAAGAGATCCTAGGATCCAAACTCGGGGTGAGATCGAACTGCTCACATCGATCCCGGCCGACTACCGTCAGCGTTTCAAAGACAACAATCAATCGATGCAAAGAGCCCCCGAATCGAGTTATACTTCGGTGACGGATGATCTAGTCTTCTCCGGTGCTGGATCTGGCTGTCCATCAGGTTCTAGCAGCTCTAGCACCGATGACGAATGTGTACCCACTTTCAACACTGGACGTGGAGGTATTTGTTGTTCTATATCGAATTAGTATGATGCAATTATAACTAATTCGATTAAAATTTAGATGATTTGATTACGCCGGTATACAATCCACCCACTCGACCGCCCAAGATCAAGGTTAAACCAACTTCACCAACGACATCTATAGTCGTTCCTGTAGATCGACCTTGCGATGATGAAGACTGTTTCGAAAGCTCTGGATCGGACCCACTCGCATCTACGGATGAGCCTATTCATAATAATAATATTAATGAAGAAGTGATGACCAGTACCGAATCAACTTCTTCGATGGGCAGCAGTACTTCATCATCTACGAGTTGGACGAGTAGCAGCAGTTCGAGCACTACTACCTGGTCCTCTACTTGGACGGCTACAACAACGACCAGACCGACATCAACCAGATTTGTCACTACTGCTGTTAGCAGGACTTATCCTACACCCAGAACGTTCCCGACTCCACCACCTCATCTCTTCCCACTACCATCCCCGGCTACTCCGCGCATCCGGGTCCGTCCAACTCCGCCGGATATCCTAGATAAATTGTGGAACAAGAATCAGGAGCGGGAAGAAATGGAGAGGAAAAAAGAGCTAGAAGGTACTTTTATAAACTCATTAATTTAAATTTAAAGAATCTAATTGATTTATTTTTGAAATTCCAGAAAAGAGTAAAAGGATTCGCGACAGGATCAGTTCGGAGTCGGCGGAGAATACGGCGCTCATTATCGGAATCGTAGCCGGGGCCTTGATCGCTGTCATCTTAGTCGTCTTATTGGTCCTTAAATTGAAAAAGGGCAGCACTCCGTCCTACAAAGTGGACGAGAGGGGCGCCGCAGGATCGGGGAAGATGATGGGCGGAGGTAAAGGAGCTCCACCTAGCCACAGCAATTCAAATGCAGCTCTACTCAATACGAGTAATACAGGAGGAGCTAATTTGATGGGTAGCACCGGCGGGATGATGGGCCGGACAGGTACTGCTCCATTGAGCAGTATCAATCCAGCCTTGGCCGGCCTAGAAAAGAAGACATCACCTCAAAGTAAAAAGACAGGCAAAGATATCAAAGAGTGGTATGTCTGAAAGGAAAGAGATCAACTCTGCACATAATTTTATTTAATATTTTTTGAATGTGTGATTATGTTGTTTCCCGCCCGATGTTATATTACGAAACATTTATTTATATAACAATAATAGAATTTTTTTCGAGTGTATTTTATTTATTTATCTCTACATTTTCTTGATGGGAACAGTTTATACTACATTTTTTTTAATTATTTAGCCCCAATTTTTTTTTTTCAAAAGAGTGTGTAACGCAATATAATGTAATATTTCTGAAAAAGAATGAATGATGATGTGAAAATGTTTTGTTTCTCATGTGTTTAATATAGTAGTATCTCTCTCTCTCTCTCTTTTTGCACATAAACTTTTCTCGTTTCATATTGTCGTTTTGTCGTTTGTGATAAAATGCAGTATGTTTTTAAAACCAAATATTTGAAAAAGAAGAAGAGTTTTCCCGCGTTTTATGTAAACCGTGTTTTTATGATCGTATTTCTATGTTTTCATTCCCTCACTTTTTTTTTATAAAATAATATAGATCATCGTCCTCTGCTGTACCTTCTTTTATTATTCGTTATACATCACCCATCATATACACTTATTCCTCAACGTCTCTTTAAAATGTGTTTCATTCTCTTTCATATATTCGTCATCGATACATTGCGAAAGATATTTTGATAACACTTCTATCCAAGTTGATAAGCTAAGGTAGTTAGGTAAAAAGTTCATCACAAATTCACTTTCTAACACACATATATTGAAGACTTTATGCCTATAGTCTTTTTTCGAACAATGGCAATGATTCAATTTGGTTTATCTTGATAGAGCACGTGACACCCGACACTCTTTTATTCAAGCAATAAAAAGTCTAGTTCGTGCTACTGATGAAATCAAATAATTTAGAGAACACGTCATCATCGTTGCGAAATTAGAACCTAAAATTCATTTCCTGATAACACAAAAACCTTTTATGCTCACATATAATTTATTATCAGTTTTAGGCTTTTGGGCGTGACAGCAGATTAATAATTTTTGTTCTGGGAAATTTGTCTATTATTACTGAGCAAGTGCGGTTGACGCATCATTTATTCCCATCCAGTCGATTCTCCTGATCGGTTCGTATATGCTAATCATCTCTAGATTTTTTTATTGGTACTTTGAAAGTAAATTGCTATACATCCAGGAAAACCTTTGATGGTATCTGTCGAGGCTACTCCCGAGCCACTATTGCATCAGCCCTTTTTCAGTAGGTCACTCCCCTCGTTTATACCGATTTCGCGCAACTTTCTGGCAGGTTCTCGAACTCTTTTATTATCTCTCTCATATAGTCAGCTGTTAGATGTTTGTATAGTTAACGCCCTGCTCATTTCTGGTCGAAAACCTAGCGCTTACATTCGTTAAATTACCGCTGCGGATTATTAAATCTTCTGAGCGACATCATGACCAGGAAGAAATCAAAGAACAAATCGCAAGGCAATAGTAATGCTGCTCTACTTGATGGTAACATATACAAATTACGACTGTTCTTTTAGATTGATATATTCGGTAATAAATGTAGCAGCAGCAACAGCAGAGAGTCAAGTTGAAGTGGGGAATGCTGCACCGGCAGCCGGTCCCCAGCAGCAAGAAGCTCAGCCAGTTGCCTCGTCTTCTGGAGGCCAGCAGCAACCTTCAACTGTCGCTAATAGTAAGATATTAACAGGTGGAACACAAGATCCTTCTAAAGCACAGGTTCCAGTTGGTAAGCCCGCAAACTCGCAACAGCAACCACCAACCGATAAAAAGCAGCCAAGTGGCAGAGCACAAGATTCAACTAAAGCAGAGGTTCAAAAGCCTTCTAATCAACAGCAACCGAAGCAAAAGCCAAATCAGCCTAATAAAGCTGGACAATCTGCTGTAGCTACTTCTTCTGGCATTCAGCAGCAGCAGCAAAGTGGTAGAGCGCAAGGTTCAACTAAAGAACAAGTGCCAGTAGGTTCTACTGTGCCTCAAAACCAACTTGGGAAACCTTCAAACCGAGAGCAAAGTCAACCGATTGCTGGTCAAGTTACTCTAGCTCGTCCTGGGGCTCTATCAGGAGCTTTGAAACCTCCACGTCGCAATGGAGTTGGAACACTCGGAAGACCTATTTATCTATCCGCCAACTATTTCCGCGTCACGATTAAAAATAATTACATCTATCATTATGACGTTGACATCAATCCGGTGCCTCCCAAAGCGCTTTTCAAGTAAATATTAACTTGTGAATCTAATTTAAGTACGGAGAATCATATTCACATAATAATTATTTAGGAAGGTGATTCTACAATGGATGGAAAGTAATGACAAAATTAAGGATAGCCTCCCTGTTTTCGATTTAAAAAAGAATATTTACACGGCTAGACCAATTCCCAACATCAAGTCTAAAGTAGATTATTCACATCATTTTCACTCTTCAACAACATATATATGGTTATTATTAAAGGTCGACTTCAATTATGAATTTGAAGAAAAGGATCGTGAAAATCCACGAGTTCTCAATTACGTTATTTCGATCCAACCGACTGGAGAAGTTGAGATTGATCTTTTTGCTTTGAAAACATATTGCGAGAGTGGAACATCCATCGATCCTCCACTTCGTCCTATTCAAGCACTTGATATTGCATTGAAATATGGTGCCCAAAGACGGTACCACCGATCCTTAAAATAAATTGAAAAGGCTTTACAAAAATATCTTTTTAAATTATCACCAGTCCTGAAAAGATCCTTCTGGGCAGTTGCCTATTTACGAGACCTTCAGAGGGACACACTGAATATCTTGGCGGTGGTCTGGAAGTGTGGTTCGGTCATTTCCAATCCCTACGACTTTGTTCTCAATCCTTTTTAAATATTGATGTCACTCAGAGGCCATTCCTAATGTCGGGTAAAGTACATGAAATAATGGCTGAAATTTATGGAACTAGGATCGGAGAAGAGTTGTGGGATAATGATTACAAGGATTTCAGCAAGAAAGTTGCTACTTTAAAAGTATGACAATTTATCCAATTTGATTGGTTTAATTATAAAAAAAAATTTTAATCCGCAAATATTTTAGGTGAATTACAGTAGAGGGACTTACATGGTAAAAAATATTGGATGTAATGGATTAAAATTTGACAAAAGTGGACGCGCTATTCCTGCACACACTGAAAAATTTGATTGTGAAGGAAAGATTATTACTGTCCAGCAGTACTTTGAAGATAAACTGAAGAAGAAGTTGTTATATCCATACCTTCCTTGCGTTTGGGTTGGAAATCGAGATAAAAATATTCTGGTCCCGATGGAGGTTATTATTAATCTGATACTATTAAACTGATTATTTAGTAGTTGATAACGTTTAATTTAAATGCAGATTTGCACTATTCCTCCTGGTCAAGAGTACCGAAGAAAGTTGAATGAAAAGCAAACTTCTAAAATGATCACAGTGGCTACCGTTCCGGCCTATGAACGAAAACAGTACACTCTGGATGCCGTTCAAGACATGCAATTTGACAAGGATGATTATGCCAAGGCTTTGGGAATAACAGTGGACACTGAAATGGTCAAATTTAAAGGTATGCTTATACTTAAAGCTTTGTAACAATAACTGACAACAACATCTTTCACTCTTCAGGGCGTGTCCTGGATCCACCAAAAATGGAGTATAAAAACGGTGATGTGACTCCCGAAAAAGGGGTTTGGAATATGAATTCTTTCAACGGAACGAACCTTACTTTCATCGACGCTCGTAAAATGCTTCATTTCGGAGTGCTAAACATCACTCACTCCAGGCCCGAAGATATCAGAATGTTCATTGATGCTCTGACTAGGAGTGGTCGTAGAATGGGTAACAATTATTAGCCTATTATTTTAAAAAATGTTTCAGGATTTTTATTTGTTGGATAACATAACAAGGCATGGAAATGGGTAGCAACCTCTTCATAAAAAATTGTAGGGAAGAGGAGCTTGAGAAGCTAATGTGTGCTGCTAAACAGCAGCATCCTAATCTGCAAATCTTAATTGTCATCATTAACAAGAAAAGAGACCCTGCTCACGGTACAATTTACTGTTTAAATTGATGATGATATAAGTTAACCTAAACTGTAGTAAATGTTTAGAAACTGTCAAACGAGTTGGCGATTTGGATTTATGCTTGGCAACCCAGTGCGTTCAATCAAAGAACTTGATTGGTAGGAAGGGCTTTCCGGATCCTTCCACAATGTCCAACATTTGCCTCAAATTGAACGCCAAATTGGGCGGAATCAATACAATTGCTCGTGAATTCCGGTGAGATCTCTTTTTCAAAACATTCCAAATATCTCATTCAGTCTAATCTTTCGAATCTAGTCCTCAAGTGCTACTTGAAGAACAAGTAATCATCATGGGAGCTGATGTAACTCATCCTGGAGCGGATCAGCAGGATTCGGGCAAACCATCGATTGCGGCCGTTACGGGCAGCCTGGATCCACTGGCTTCAAAGTACGCTTGCGAGATCCGCATCCAGAAATCCAAACAAGAACATATCCAAGACATGGAGAACATGGTGTACAACCTTCTCCTCAAATTCTTTCGCTATAATCGAGGTACATCGACCGCAAAGCCTCAAAGGATCATATTCTATCGGGATGGAGTCAGTGAAGGTCAATTTTCAAAGGTGATGCGAACCATCTAATTGGGTAGGATGATTTCTATATAATTTTAATTTGGTTGAAAAGATACTTGAGACGGAGATGGTGGCCATTCAGAGAGCTTGTAGACGATTGGAGGACAGTTATCGTCCACCAATCACTTTCATAGTGGTGCAGAAGCGTCATCATACTCGTCTCTACCCTGAAAACCGAGCGGATATGGTTTGATTTATTCTTAATCAACATGTATACACTTATATTTCAATTGATATTATCTTTTTCATGTAGTGTGGAAAAGCAGGCAACGTTCCACCTGGAACGGTGGTGGATACAACGATCGTTCACTCAACTGAGGGCGATTTTTACTTAGTTTCCCATCTTGGAATTCAGGTAGAAAATATTGGATTTATCTTCGAGAATAATTTAGATGTTAAATACTATAATTTAGGGGACGAGCCGACCTGCACATTACCAGCCACTTTGGGATGATTCAAAGTTCAGTTCCGACGAGATTCAGAAGATGACTTACTACTTGTGCCACCTATTTGTGCGCTGCACAAGGAGTGTTTCGTACCCCGCTCCGTGCTACTACTCGCATTTGGTGGCCTTCCGAGGACGAGAATACTACGACAAGTACACAATACCGACTCTTATTATTATATCAAATATTTAATGACATCACATTGTATAGCCTGTCGGGCAGAGTGACGGACCAAGAGTTGCAGACGGCTGTGGATCGTTGGACTAATTTCATGTTCTTCGTCTAAGAAATATAGCACTGCTCTTATCCTATATCACCTCTACCATAATTGAATTTTTGTTAATTGAAAAAAATAAATCGAAATTAAAATCTTGGGCAAAGATAAATTTGTTTATGAGTGATAATTATTCATATCTCAGAAATACATAGTCAAGTCCTTCATTAGAATCTCTCCTAAAGATTGATAGATCTGTCATTATATTTTTGAAATTTATAATTCAAATATTTCTTAAGAGTATTCAACAATTCACAATTTCATTTACTATATGCAGATGGTACAATAATAACAACAAAATTCGAAAATAATTTTTTTTTAAAGATCGGAAATTCAAAAAGAAAAGATGAAATTAGTAAATCAAGTACTAATCATTAGACAAAAACTATACGACCTGGAATAAAACCACAAATAGCACCATTGACATTCCCTTCAATCAGTTGATCCACTTTTTTGAGGTAACATACAGCACTACGTGCTCTCGGGCTGTACGTAAAACGGTTGCAGCTGCCGTTGTTCCAGCAAGCGTTGACACATTCCGATAACGAATAAACTATAACTACGTCGACGTCGTGGCCGTTGAAATCGCAGTTCCAGTCATACATGACACCTCCAAAGTCGTGATGCCAGTTCCGGGCTAGGACAGGATTTAGGATGATTAAAAGGATGAGTGCTGATGATCCAACAGCTGTGATGATCATTTTAAGGTCCTTCATGTTTATAAATGTGAACTGTAATATAAATAGTATAAAAATATATACTGAAATTGAAAATATAAAATAAACAAATTACCAATTTTTGAACTTGAAGATTTTCAAAGGATGTATTTTTTCCGCGTACTTCTTCTCTTCTCGACGCTTCCCGAACGACAGGGACTATTTCAAGACGATACCGTTAACACAATGTAACGTTACGTAAAGAACAAGGTTTATAGTTTATTATATTATTTTGGAGAGAGTTTAAGCTGACGAAGCCTCTCGAGCCGAGCCTCTCGAGCCGGTTTATCTTTTTCTGGAGAAATTTACCGTTTAACTATTTTGCTCTCATTTCCTCTAAAAGAGCACTTCATTTTTAGGTGGGAAAAACATTAGAAAAGATGAAAAGAGAAAGTATGAGGGGAGTTAAGACTTTGTCTTTTTAATTGCTCATAAAAACGCATTAACTGATATTAAAGTATGTGTTGCTTGTGGCAGCCCGCTAATCTTTTCCGGTGTAACTGTAAATGATACAATATTTTAATCAAACTTAAATATGTACAGTACACTTAACAAGTCTTAAAGAACAAAGGAGCGAAGCAATTATTTGTCGTTTTAAGATCCTGCAATTATTTCAGCCTAATTTTTATACGGAAGTCAATAAATACTGTAGTTAATCGATGATATATTCAATTCTTTCATGTACTGATCACATCAGAGCGCATTCAACTCAGAACTCTCAACATCTCCAAGAGCAACAGGCCACGAAATCTTTGATGTCTTAGCCTCTGAAGTCGCAACCACGGTATATATATACGGTATTGAAGAACTTTATCAAGTTCGTTGACTTGCCAATCTCCGGCCACCAAGGTAGGATTGGTAGTTTAAATAGGATCAAGACCATTGCCGATAGGAAAGTTGTAATAAGGTTACTCTTAGTTTCAAAGTGCTTTAACTATATAACACACATTAGATGAATGTAAAACAAAGTTAATCAAGATATAAAAGATGAAGCAGATCAATTCCAATTTACAAACAGATCAAAAAGTGTAAATGTGTTTAGAAGATGATGGCTACAACCGAAGATTTGATGTATTAAAATAAAGAGCGATTTAGGATTAACCGGATGCTTTTACAAAAATCGATTTCAGAAAACAGATGTTTTAATAGATGAAGAGTAAATCTTTATCAATTCTAGCTCAGCTGTCGGAAGAACTACAGATCCACAAAGTAATTGAGCCGTTAATCCTTAATCCAATTGGCAAATATACTTATGAACACTATGGTACTTCTTTTTTTTTTTTTTTGCGGAGTACCTATACTTAGTGGGTGGTGAGCACATGAAATAATGGAAGTTTTTGAAAGGGCGCTCGACTGCTGGAACTCAGGAACTACTGAAATTAATCATCATATAGGTTCACATTTTGCATTTATTCACTCATTGCAGCCTAGACGTTTTATTTATCAAAATTTATATTGAAATACCTCATCGAATAAAATGATATAACTCTATTGTGCGGAGCAAATGTGTTGGACTCAAGTAATTCCTAATAAGATCCAGTTCTTTGAGAGCTTCAAGTACATATATATGAATATATGATGTAGACGCTTACAGGGCAAGTTGTTTCTAATTCTAATCGATTCTAACTAATACAGTAATATTAATAATGAATAAGATTAATAATAATTATATGAATAAGAACCGTGTACGCATATTACGAAGCCGTTCTACGTAGGGGTTGGGTGATATTCCATATAAGTTTCAATCTAAAGAAATTATCTCTTCCCGAGGCTTCCCGAAGAATATATCGTTTAACTGTTAAGACGCGTTATAGCTGCATCAAAAATAAGGTTTATTGTATATCCTTAAGAGGAGAAAGGAGCTTAGGCTGAAGAAGCCTCTAAATCACCTGTCTCTGTAGAGATTTCCATCTGTTTAATTATGTTGCTCCCGTTTCCCTAAAAGCGCACAAAAAAGGAAAAGAAGGCGAAAGCGGAATAAGGCAGAAAAAAATTTAACTTTTTGTTGTTCGGCCCTTCTCAGTTACCGTAATTGATTTGATATGATTCCAACTACTGTATACCAATATACATTATTAGCACTTAAAGATAATATGATAAGAATTGCGGGTGGTTAGAAAATTCGGAAACAAAATGTATAAATCTACTTTGTATTCAACAATTCCATTAATTAATCACTTTTATTATTTTTCAGGTTTGAAAAAATATCAGTGAATTAATTTAGAAACATAATAGTTTATAAAAACCAAAGTGAATAGCTTTTATATCTGCGAGCTGCGGCCGATAACGAAGCCACAGACAGCATTAGCGTAGTCTGCCACATCAATGGAGGTAGCAGAATTTTTGAGGAAGCACCACTGCAAGTCTTTGTTGTAGGTAAAATGAGTGCAGTTGGCGTTCTGCGCGCACTGCTCGCTACATCTCCAGGGGCAACAGGTTCCAAAATCTTTGATGTCGTGGTACGCGAAGTCGCAATCTGTAGCATAATTTATAACTTGATCAAGTTCATTGACTTGCTGCCAGTCTCCGGCTACTAATATGGCAGGATTGGAAGTCAGCAGGATCAATCCCGATAGGAAAGTGACATAATAACTCTTCATTTCCAGATGTTAACTTTACTTAAATTATAAAAGGGTATGTATATTATGAATATAAGAAATAAAAGATGTTATTGATGAATTACCAATTAAAATATGGAGTAGCTGAAGTGTAAGAGTTGTGGAACAGACAATGGCTAACCGTAGATCTGGTTATACTTAGCGGTGCGAGCAGATCCTTTTGTATATCAATCAAAGGCGACCATTCTTGAAACGGATCCAAAAACAGATGCTATATTAAAGATGAGTAATGTGCTAAGTAAACGTTTCATTTAGTTCTGAACAATATATAGTGACGGAAACGACAGATCCACAAACATATTTGTAATTAAAAGTAAAAAGTAGAAGTGCTCCTTTTTATTTTAAAAAGCAAATATGTACCTATACGCGCAGTGATAATTGCTCACGACGTGGGCGAAGACACCTTCGTATTTTAAACTTATCGATAATTAATTTCCAGGTGCGTGTTCTTATGCAATTAAGATAGTTTTCTAAAAAATCATTTTACTAGACGTATTTCCCTAGGTAAAAATCGAGGTAAAACTTAAAATGCAAAAAAGTAAAACGTTAGAATGTATTATTATCTTTTGGGACTCTTCCTGGGATTGCATCATTTATTGCATTTTCGCAGTAATAATGATGATGAAGGTTATTCCTATGAATAAGTCATATACGTTTTGTGCGCGTTTTTAAAAATTATTATTCTTCGTCTTTCTTCGTATGCATCAACAACAAAGTGCTAAGTTGTATACGATTTCTCAAGTCGACAAGTGTGCTCTTTTAATTCGTCGTGTAATTAAATGTAGTCTTAATTCTATATTAGTTTACGAAGTAATTTAGAAAGACGAGCGCAGATTGAACATTTAAAAACAATCTAATTTTGATAGGCCTACTTAATTTCTTTCCATAAAAATTTATTATTTCAATGTGGCAGTGCTGCATTTAGTAGTGGCCAAAAGTCAGAAAAGTGTCTGCTAAATCACTCAGAAAGTAGAAACTCATCAGTTAAGAACACAAGTTTGAGGCAATAAAAATCATGGCAGATCTATTTGGAGTTCATTTTGAGAAGCTGAATGGTGAATCCAACTTTCAAACATGGAGATACGCAGTCAAACTTGTTCTTGAACAGCACAAATTTCTTGAGATCGTCGACGGTAGGCACAAGAGCCCCGAGCCCGTCAAGACGGTGGTCGACCACGTGGAAACCGTCATCAACTCCGAGGCTATCGAAGCATGGAGGAAGAAAGATTTAGAGGCCATGATTATTCTCTTTACATCTGTATCCCTCAAGCAGCAAGAGTATTTGATTACGTGCAAGACATCCAACGACATTTGGCAGAGAATTTCGGTTCTATATCTGCCCGAAAGCTTCGACATGCACAAGAAGTTTCACACTTACAAATACGTCCCCGGTCACAACATGATCTCACACGTTACTGCTTTGCAAAGTTATGCAGCCTGGCTGGAAGAGTTGGGAGAACCTTTAGACGATAGTACGATAATGTGGAAGATTGTCAACACCCTGCCGTTCGAGTATCGTGCTTTCCGCTCTGTTTGGAATTTTAAATCCGAAAAAGAGAAAACTGTTACAGCACTTCTCGGTAAACTTTTGGCCGAAGAGCGGATGCAAGAGCATTACAAGGTATGATCATTCTTCTTAAAGTATTTAAGAGTTATTATTTTTACTAATCAATATTTCATATTTAAATTTGTTAGGCACAATCGACTTCGGGTGGATCCAGTTCTCAGGCGCTCAAACGACCGGCTCCGGCGGCCTTGGGTTACGTGAACAACAAAATTAAAAGTAGCCGAAAGTGGGATGATGATGTTGCATTTTGAATAATTTCTGTTGGATTTGTTGTTCTGTTCTTTGTTGGCACTACAATTGAAACTTTTCAATGTTTTGATCCAGACATCTTTTCGAATTCATTCAAATACAAATTGAGACAAGAAAATTGATTTTTTTTTTAAATAGTCGAACCTCTGTTTAGCACGACCTTCAGGGAGTCAGATGACAGTCAGCTGACTAGTGTATGTAAACACAGCCGTCGCGGGCTTTGAAATGTTTTAGTTCTCTCTAGGATGGCAACTACACTACCTTTAGAGGTAATTTAATAAATCACCTCTCTATTTAAATTTTTAGTTTACTCATAATCACATCATAAACAATTTTCAGATTATTGAAGAGATTTTTGTGCTGTTAAAACCATCGGATCGGTTGGCGGCCGCAGCTACTTGCTCCCACTGGTACGAGGCCTCACTGTCCCCTCGCCTCTGGAAGGATGTCACTCTAGTTATTGTGAATTCTATGGAAGATGCTGCTCAGATATTCAAGGGAACAAGGAGACCTTTTCATCATGTGAAAATCAAGGTATGAAAATCATCACTCTATTTTTTAAAAATTCATCTTTTAATTCTTTTCTGTTTAGGATGTGGACTTCACAACTAGCTGTTCCAGAGTTATTGATTTCTGGAACCACATCTGCCCCTCGATCATCACTCTGGAGATCCACCAGAGCTTCATGAGCGAGGCGAGCCTGATCAACATGCTCCTCCTCTGCTCTTCTCTGCAGAGCCTCCATTTCCATGACTGTCGGGACACTTTCATCACAGGGAAACTGTTCAGCAATCCCCTGGTCATGAAGCACCTCTGTCTAGCTCTACCTGATCTCAAAGAGATCTGCCTAGCGGACAATTGTTCCTACCTCTCAGACGCCCTTTTAGATCGGTTCATGTCCCTCGTATCCAGCAGTCATTTAGAGTGCCTAACTCTGGCTGGAACAGCCATCTCTTTCCATCCGGGTATTCGCAAGAAATTCTACCCTGAAACAGTGGAGGACGGCGTAGCTGGTAACAGTAAATGCTCCGAATTGGTCCTCACTTACGATTGCATTTTAGAGCACATTACCCAACATTCTTCAGCTATTAAGTACTTGGATTTCAGTAGAACTCTTATTAATGATAAAGCCTGCACTGCTCTTTCTGAGGTAATATTTATATAAAACATATTTTATGAATTTATTTAAATATTTTTTCATAAATAGGTGGCAGATCTCAAGTTAAACAGCCTCTTAATGAAAGGCTGTGAAGTAACTAATACAGGTATAGCCTCCATCTGCGCTTCTCAATCTTCACTAGTCCATCTAGATGTCGGTCTTTGTGTCCGGCTCACGGATGCGGCACTCGTCTCTATCTCCTCTAGACTCTTAAATTTACGCTCTTTGGTATTTTAATCAAATAAAAAAAAGTAAATTGCAAATCTAATAAGTTGCTTTTTTCAGTGTTTACAAAACTGCAGAGCGATAACGGACGTAGGGATCGCCTGTCTCGGTCAATTGAGTCAACTTAGTGACGTAAATTTGCAAGGACTTGAGCGCATTACTTCTGTAGGCCTAGCGCAAGGCTTGCTGAACAGGCAAAATAGATCATTGAGGAGGATTACTCTGAGTGCTACTCGGATAACAGAAGAGACTATAAATCTATTGGCGACTAATGCTCCTAATTTGACTTATTTGGATCTAACTTCCTGCGTGAGAGCTGTTACAGATGCCAGTCTACCGGTAATTTATGAATAGTTCATTAAGATTCACTTGATTCTAATAGTTTGTTTTATTTTAAAGGTTTTGTTGAAGTCGTTGAAGCATCTTCGTGAGCTCCATCTGGATTACTGTTCAGGTCTCACTGATTCTGCTCTTATTCAATCAGAGACTAAAAATTCTATCGCTTCTAATTTACCAAGTAATAATAATGAAATCATTTTAAAGCTCTTAATTAAACTTCGTTGTATTCCACAAGGCTTGAGCTACTTATCTCTTAGTGGATGCAACAAAATAACGGATAAAAGTCTTCAGGAAGCATTCAATTTCAAAGATTTGAAGCACTTGAATTTGAACGCTTGTTCTCTGGTACTATCCACTATCTCTCCATATTTTATCATCTAATTTTTAAACATGTTGTATAATCAGATCACGGATGCCGGATTAGTTGGAATGAGCCAGCATAATAAAGGGCTTGAAATACTCGTCCTCAATTACTGCCACAAGATTTGTGATAGCGGAATGATAGCATCTATTCAACATATGGCCAGATTATCCCGACTTGAATTACATGTCAGTACATAACTTTTGGAAATTCGGATTTATCTTATATTTTAAGTTATCTTTTAAAAAATAGGGCTGCGTTAAACTGACGACCAGAACTTTAGAGGCCATTGAGAGTAGGCCGTTAAGATATCTTACCTATCTGGATGTTAGTCATTGCAAATTAATGACTTTTGAGAGAGTGGATCGACTCCAAATGCGGATGTCTTCGATCAGAGAAGTCCTTTCTTCCGGCCTTGATTGAACTTTTAATGAAAAATTTCCTATTATTATTCACTTCTAGTCGATTAATTACTTAATGAAGATCAAATGTTAAGTGTCTATTACATAGATTATGCAATATCTTTTTGTATTTATCGTGTTATTCTGCTCATAGTCTATAATAAATAATACAATACACAAAAGAAGAAATATAACGAATATCGCACGTAGAAAAAAATGTTTTATAGCATTTGCTGAAAGAAAAAACCATATTTCAATTAATTTCAACTCAAAATAGATTTTTGAATGGCATGTAATGCACCTTAGCAATATCGATATCGGTTAGGTCTTTAACCAATGTCGGCATTTCAAAATAATATCCAGTACCTTTCAAATAAAACTTGTAAATTTCACTTTCTTCAAAGATGATAAAAATGATGCAAATCATAATATAATAGATGATGATGATAACATAATCTATCGAAGAAGCCACTTCAAAGACATTGACGCTGAAATTCTTTCGATCCTTGAAAATTTCCTGATGGATTAATACCATCATACCATGTCAAATTAAAGAGAAAGAAAGAAAAATAAAGTTATACATTCAATAAATTTTACTTTTTTAAATATTTCATTTGATCTAGATATATATACATTTGTAAAACGATTTATTAGACATAAATTTATATTAAAGCATGATAATCAGCCACTATTATAATTATATTAAAATGATAATCAGCCACAGATACCAATTATCGTATCAGTTACAAAATCATTGGATTGCTACTCTTTCTGTTTACTGTTTAGCGGTTTCAATCAAGGCGTCGAATCTTTGGGAAGCACCTTCAGAGTTCAGCAGTCGAGTCGATATCGGGATTTGGTCCTTTCTTTCTACTTTCCAACGATGTGATTTTCCTTTCGAGCTTCCTCATTTGAACGTCCTTCTCCATCAGAGCGTCTTGCAAGTTTTCAATCCTATCCAACATGAGTTGATTGAGTTGCTTTTGGCTCATGAGGCTCCTGGTTTGATTGGTGGTGGTTGGCTCTTTACTTTCCGTGATTTTCTTCTTGACGATTAACTTTTTCTTGGGAATGGGGGTGAACAACTCCTTGATGAGGTCGATGATTTGTTTGAGGTAATCGATTAATTCGATAGGATTTAATAAGACTGAAAAGATGAAGTAACAAAGAGAGATCTCGATAATGAAAAGTAATACCATTTTGTGTTTGAGTGTTGATTCATTTCTAATCCCTATTCGAAGTTTTATATATAGACCTTCCTACTCTTAAAGTGGAATTTCAAGTCAAAAGGGAATAATCAAAAATTTTATAGAATTTTGATGGTTTTCATAAAAAAAATTAAAGTAAATACAAATGAATGGCACGAAAAACACATATTTGAATGATTTAAAAAAAAATATTTTTAGATTCATAACTCACAAGAAAATACATGGAAAAGAGAATCAAATTTGCTGATGCAACTTGATGACGTATTCAGTATCACATTTTATTGTGTTGCATCACATTATTGGGTCAATCATACATCATTTTCGGCTCAACGGATTTCATACGATTTGGTAGCTTTTTGGATTTTATTTTTATTTTTTATTAACGGAATCATTACGAATATTTTCATAATTTTTTTTATTGAGACAGCACGGAAACATAGTATACAGCAATTAAATATCACAAGATGATTGAGATAGAAAGAAACTAATCAGCCACTTTTGTTAACATCAAGAATATCCGGGTAGGCGGAGTTGGGCAGCATCGGAAGGGGCTTCTGGATGGTATCTGGCTGCTTATTCATCGAGGCCACTTTCTTCTCGAGTTTCCTGATTTGCACATCCTTCTCCATGAGAGCAGCTTCGAGATTTTCAAGCCGGTCCAGAATCATCTCATCTTGCTTATTCTTTTCGATGGGTTTCTTCTTCTTGGCGATTTCTTTTTTGGGTTGAGCGGTGGAACATTCACACGGCGGGAGCTCAATTTGAACCTTAACTTGAATGCGATGGTCGTCGTCTTCTTCCTCGTTTACGTACACGTTGACAGCCATGGCAGCGATGAAACTGGCAGACATGAGACCGAAAGCGGCGAAAGCTCTGATAATAAACTTATCCATTTTTGTTTGCAGAGTTGTATCAATAACCTGTTAGCCTCGGTTCCTTTTATAGAATATTTTCACAATAAGTTGACTTGCAATTCGTGTTTATTGAATCTCCAATTTCATTTCATTTTGAAATTTTTAATCAACTTTTACTTCGAAAAGAACTACTTTAAGTGATTTCTTTTACGGAGGCTCGATGACTAGGAATGAGTAAAATAAATAAATAAAGGTTTTGAAATGCCGGTCCTTAACTACTACCAAAATAATTGTGATAGTGAAATTATAATAAGCTTCATTCATAATCAGTCCAGATTATCCCGACTTAAATTATACATTTAAGATAGTACAAACCTTGTGGTGTGTTATAGATTTTCCCAATATAATATGTTATGTTTTTAAAAATAAGGTTGCAAGAGGAATTCGTTGGTCATTGCAAATGGATAGCGTTTGAGTGAGTGGATCGACTCAAAAGAAGGTTGCTAATGAAGTTTACTTCCAACTTCCTTCTTAGCTTTTATTGAATTTTTATTACAATTTTTCTATACTTCTCGATAGTCAATTACCAACTAAAAGTTCAAATATTGAGTGTCTATATACTACATAGATTATGCAATATCGATTTGTATTTATCTTTTTATTTTGCTCAAAGTCTACAAGACATAATCTTTTAAGAGGAAATATAACGGAAACCACGAAGAAGGAAAAGGCCTTTGGGACATTTTATCGCATTTGCTGCATGCAAAAACATATTTAAATTAATATATAAATTCAAAATGAATTTGTTACTGGCATGTAACGCACCTTGGCCACATCGATACCGGTTAAGCCTTTCACCAATGTCGGCACCTTCAACATAATATCCAGTACCTAATTAAACCATTAAAAATTAAATTTGAATCCAATTAATTTTAAGAAGATGAAAATAGAAATGAAACCTCTCCGGAGAGTTTAGCGGCGCCCACTTCACCGCCATTCGATGCCACCATCGTGATTTTATTCGTTTGAGATATCGGTCCCGATATTTCATGCGCAATCTACAATTAATCAAATTTTGATCAAATTAACTAATAATTGATAGATATAAGAAATTACCTTGGGAAGAGCTTTCATCAACATGTCGACCTTAGCAGCTTCGTTGTAGAGCTGGAAAGCTTCCGCCTTCCGGGCCATCGCCTCAGCTTCCGATTTCGCTTTAGCTTGAATGGCGAATGATTCTGCCTCTCCCCTATAAAATCAAGCGTTAATATGTTAACTAGGATTTGGCTTATTATCTAATACTTAAGTTGGATAGCTTCAGCAATGGCTTGAGCTTCCAGCACAGCTTTCTGACGGGCAGCTTCCGCCAGAGTTTCAATCTTGTACTTTTCAGCTTCAGCCGGACGACGTATTTGAGCGTCCAGCTCTTTCTCTTTACGAATGATTTCCTGCTGTTGAACGAGGATCTGTTGCTCTCTCTCAACTACGAGGATCTGCATCTGTTCTTCACGCAATCTCTGCTTAGTTTTAGCAGCTTGGAGCTCGTAAGCCAGTTCTGCTTCTGCGTTCTATCATTATTGGATGGTTAATAACCCACATTCTACTATTTTACGGTCAATAACGAAGGTAAAACTCACTCTAGTATTGACTTCTTGGTCATAAGCTGCTTTCTTTAATTCAAAATCACGCTGAGCTTTGGCTATTTCGATGTCGTTGATCAATCGAGAAGCTACGCGCTGCTCTTCGGCTATGGCCTGCTTGATTTGGGCGTCTGATTTAGCCACAGCTTCGCCGATCCTGGCATCACGCTTCACTTCAGCTGTCCTACTCATTCCCAGAGCCATCAAATAGCCCTGAATAGATTAATTTGAATAAGCTTGAATTCTATATGCTTGACATTCTTTATTACTTGACCGTCGTGGACGTCTTTCAGGGTGTAGCTAACGACAGTGATTCCCATGTTTACCAAATCGGAAGAAGCAACTTCAAAAACATTGGTGCTAAATTTCTTTCGATCCTTGTAAATTTCCTAACCCATTCAAAAACATGCAAAATTTAAAAAGCAGAAAAGCATTCAATTAGTTATCATACTTCGACAGTCATAGTGCCCATAATGGCCCTCTGGTGTCCTTCCAGAGTCTCAAGAGCGATCCTGCGAATTTCCTCTTCGGATTTTCCTAAAAACTGTTCACAAGCGGCCAAAAGCATCTCCATATTCTGTCCCTGAACTTTCACTTGAGCTATGCCCGTCACGCTTATCGGCACTCCTTGTTTCGTGTACACTCCGGGACTCTCCACCTTGAGCGTGATCGTGTTGAGAGTGATCTTCTGAAGCTGCTGGATGCAGGGCCAGACGAAAGCTCGTCCACCGGGAACTAAAAGCGGCTTACTATGACAGCATCCTATAAATATCGCATTCAATTCAATTATTTTAGTATTAAAAGTAAATAGAATTGAGAGTAGTATTACCTGAAACAACTAACGCTTCGTTAGGACCGCAAGTAACGAAACCCCACACCATTTTCGTTCAGTCGTTCGCTCACGAATGTTGCGGGAATCCGGCAACAACTCAAGAGTATATTCGTCACGCAGCTATGTTTGCGCCACCATCAAACTTGGCGCTTTCACGCGTTGCACCACTAGGTTGTAATGGTATACACATTTTAAATGTCTCTTTAAGTTACAGCTCATATAATATATGTAAAAGAAGATAAGAGATGCATAACCAAATCTCTTTCATTATATAGATGTGATAAGAAATAAATTGTTTTATGATATGTTCTTTAGATTTTAGGACGTGAAAATGAAGGTGGAGCCTATTATTAATAGCTCGGGAGTTGCCTTGGTTACGTTTACTTCCCGTTGTATGTAAACATTGACACACAGTGGAATGGTCTAGCTGCAGCTTGTTGGTCGAATGAAGTGGATACAAACAAGTATAGTACACTCTCTCATGTAGCGACATTCGAGATAATAATCGATGGCTGGGTAAACTGTATACTGCTGGACAGCACATATAGGGCGGTTCTTTACTACTGAAGTGGGTCAGAATTGCATGTTCTACATTGCTGCTCGTGAATTATGTGCGGTTCTATAAAAAAAATATTGATTAAATGAGCCAAGAAAATTGCGGGAAAGAGTTGTTAATCATCAAAATGCTAAACTTGTTTGATATTCGGCTTATTTTTGTATTTCAATTCACTTAAAAGGATTAAAAAGGATCTTATCATCTTATTGAATTGTCAAGATGTCACTCAAGAGAACCGCCTTCAGTTCTATTAAACAGACATTGCATCGTTGGTTTTCGCAGTCGTTATTCTCAAGTTAAAATGTCTGAAGATGAGTCGTTATTTCGCTCTCTGTCGCCACTCTTTTGGTTCCTTCGTATTCTCGGAGGGACTCCTTTTCATCACAAAAGGGATTCACCAGGAATCCTCGCTTTCAATTGGATCCATTCGCAGAGTTTCTGGTTCTTTCTAGTCACTTTTGTTCACTTGATCTTCATCTGCGCCCAATTGATTTGGGGACTTTTCGATCTATCTAGTAATAATGAAGAAGAAAAGCCTGTTGATCGCTTTATACATATGATTTCTAAGGCTTCTTTCTTTATCGACACTTTCCTCGTATCGAAAATCATTTGTTTTTACAAATCCAGCTTGACAAACTTCTTTAGAAAGATCGCAGTTGTGGATGAGATGATGTCATTCAATTCGCTTTCACGAATGCTAAAATTGAACGGTTTGATCATCGGTTTAAACATCCTTGTGGTACCATAATCTATTTTTATATTTGTCTATTTAAGTTATTAAATGAGTTTATAACAGGCTATTACATTCTGGATTGGTGCTCTGAAAGGCATCTTGGATTCTCACTGGAATTACGAGTCTGGCTGGGTCATATTTAACCGTATTTTCAGCTGTTTTATTAATTACAACGGACTGATTCAGTCAAGAATGCTGATAGGCCAATTCGCCTCTTTTGGTTACTTAATTGGGCAGCGATTCGATCGCTTATTTGAGCTAATGAATGAAACCATCGCTCATCATCCTATTAACTCAGATATTAAACAAAACATTATTAAACGACCTCAAGTTCATCCAGATTTAAGTGATGATGCTGAACCTCGATTAGAACCATTGACGATTCAGGAAGATCTTCGATCACGATCCCTGATTGCCCGTTTGGCCTATTTCAAAATAGTTTACTTGAAAATGATTCAAGCTTTAACCGTGGACTTGAATAAGGCTTTTGGATTGTCTCTCCTGTGTTACCTAACGTCTAAATTAGTTGGGACTTCAATCAGTTGCTACATTCTTATTACAAGCATTGCTGATGGTGCCGGTGCAATGAATATGTTCTTTATGGCAACTTTACCCGGTTCAATCGAGCTAGTCAACATCTTTGTAACGTTTCAAGTTGCAGATTGTGTGTGTAAAAAGGTTAATTCATTCGAAACAAAAAATTATTTTTTCAATTAAGGATAAATATTTGATTTTTTCATTTAGGCGAAAGGTTTCTCTCAAATTTTGAACAATATTCCGACTGATAACTTGACAGATACCGAACGGAACGAAGTAATGATGAAATAATTTAATAATTAAAAGCGAATTTAAATGATTTGTTTTCTTTCTATTATTTATAGTTGCAAATTTGTATCGCTCAGACCCGAGGAGAGCCTGTAACATTGTCGGCGTGTGGTCTTTTCAAGATTGGAAAGCACCTGTTTCCGTCGGTAAATCAATCGAATTTTATTATTTTTATTATTATTTCAATCATTAAGTATTTTGGATTTTTATTCAGATTGCTGGTACGATTGCAACTTACATACTCGTCATGATGCAATTTGGTGCATCAGAGCGACAAGCTAATAAGAAACCAAATTAAATGCTGTTATATTGCTGAAATTAATAAACTAGCTCCTGTGTAGTACTTGAAATGAAATTTTAAAATATTTAAAACGGCAATTCTAATTAGGATATGAAAAAAATTAAAACTTTTTTATACGTATGCTAAAAAAAACATGCATTGAGATTTTAAAAAAAATAATTTCATCCAAACATATTTTTAACGATTTATTAGACATACATTTATTAAGCATGACAATCAGCCACTCATAACACCATCGACAACATCAATTGATTGCGACTCTTTCTTTTTTGCGCTTTCGATCAAGGCATCGAATCTTTGGGAAGGTCGAGTCGATGATGGGGTTTGGTCCTTCCTTTCTACTTTCCAACGATTCAATTTTCCTTTCGAGCTCCCTCATGTGAACGTCATGCAAGTTTTCGATCCTATCCCACATGATTTGATTGAGTTGCTGTTGGCTCATGTTGCTCACCGTTTCTTTGATGTTCGCGGGCTCTTTACTTTTCGTGATTTTCGTCTTGACGATTGACTTGTTCTTTATGCGATCGTCGAACATCTTGACCTGATCGAAAACAATGTCGAAGATTCGGTTGAGGTAATCGATTAGCCCGGCTGGAATGGATAACACTGATAAGATGGTGACCAAAAGAGAGATCTGGATGATGGCGTAAACGTGGATAGCAATAAATTCCATTTTCTGCTTGAACCTATCTTAATCATCACAGTCAGAGTCTTATATAGATTGTCGCACTCTCCAAGTAAAATTTCAACTAAAAGAATTTCAGGAAAAACAATTCAATGGATTAAAAAAAATTGTTTTTATCTTTGAATAAATTTAATTGAATGACACACTGAATAATTTTTAAATATTTATTGAATCATGACACATGAGGAAAAACATGGAAAAGAGAATCAAATCTGCTGTATAATCTTAATGACGTATTCAATCTCACTCATCATTGTGCATCACATTATTGGTTCAACCAATGACAAGTTTCGGTTCCAGAGATTTCGTGCGATTAACTGGTGGCTTTTTGGGCTTTATCTTTATGCTCTGTGGGCTCTTGGATTTAGTACCAATCTTGATGACTTTTTGAGGGCGACTACTCTTCTTCTGGAGTGACTGAACCTTCTTTTCCAGTTTCCTTATTTCTACGTCCTTCTCCATCAGGGCACCTTCAAGATTCTCGAGACGGTTCAACACGATCTTCATGTGGTTATTGCTCGAGTTGGTCACCACCTTCTTCTTGATGGGCACCAACTTCTTTGGTCCTTTCTTTTTGGGTCGGCAGTCCACTGGTAGAATCTGAACCTGAACAGCGATGGACTCTTCGGTGCGCTCTCGGTCGAGCAAGCAGCTGACAATCATCATGGCAAGCATGACATAAATGAGGGGGGTAGTAATAAGAACAAGCATTTTTACGGTTGGGTTAGTTGAATCGATTTTAGCTTAGCAAGGATCTCACTTATATAGGAATACAACACTGAAAAGATCAAATGCAACAGATTAAAAAAAAAAACAAGAAATCTAAAATTAAAACTTAATTTTAAATAACAATTATTTGAAGTTTTAAATAGATATTTTATATGTATATGCAATACAGCAGAAGATGAATAAAAAAAATATATATATATATTTTAAATTATTAAATTAACGGAATCACAATGAGTATTTTCATAATTTTTATTTTTTTAATTGAGAAAGCAAAGACACATATAGTATACAGTAAACATCAAATTTCACAAGATGATTGAGATAGAAAGAAACTAATCAGCCACTTTTGTTAACATCAAGAATATCAGGGTAGGCGGAGTTGGGCAGCATCGGAAGGGGCTTCTGGATGGGATCTGGCTGCTTCATCGATGCCACTTTCTTCTCGAGTTTCCTTATCTGCACATCCTTCTCCATCAGAGCAGCCTCGAGATTTTCAACCCGGTTCAGAATCATCTCATCTTGCTTATTCTTTTCGATGGGTTTCTTCTTCTTGACGACTTCTTTTTTGACTTGACTGGTGGAACATTCACACGGCGGAAGCTCAATCTGAACCTTAACTTGAATGCGATGGTCGTCGTCTTCTTCCTCGTCGAAGTACGCGATGACAGCCCTAGTACAAATCCTAACGGCAGACATGAGACCGAAAGCGGCGAAAGCGTTGATAATAAAGTAATCCATTTTTGTTTGCAGAGTTGTATCAATTACCTATACCCTTTGCTACTTTATATAGAATATTCGCCCAAAAAGTGGACTTGCAACTCGCATTTACCGAACGAAAACTGTCTCCAACCTAAGTTCAATTCAAATTTTCCAGTCATTATCGACATTGATTGGTAGATTATAGTTTTTTTTTAAACATATTCTTTAATTGTTTCCACATAAATGAATTTTTAAATTAGAGCCACTTTCCTGTATTTTTCTTGTTTTTGTTGACCGCCATGCCCTCTAGCGGTAAGTTTTCTGCTAGTGTCACAATTATTGATTAGAACGAGTTTTCTCTTTTTTTTGCTCGTTTAACTAAAAAAAGGGACCATCTGTTGTGGATTACGTATTCATTTCTCTTTCTGTCGACGAATAGTGTTGGTCAAACTTATTCAATAATGGGTAATGCCGACACTAAGCTAAATTTTCGCAAAGCAGTTGTTCAGCTTACATCCAAAACCCAGGTATGATAATAAAAACTGTTAATTATTATTTATCGCACAATTTTCTTTCATTCTATAATTTTTAATTTCATACTTCACAGCCAGTTGATGCTTCAGATGAAGTTTTCTGGTCCCAGTTCTGGTCTGAGAGCATCACAAACATCCAGGATGTTTTCACCCTCATCCCCGCTGCAGAGATTCGTGTACTGAGGGAAGAATGCCCTTCAAATCTGGCCACACTCTGCTACAAGGCTGTGGAGAGGCTTGTGCATGCTGCCGATTCTTCTTGTGCAACTCAGCAGGAGCACAGCACAGGTTAGATGCTCAATACAATTTTTAAATAAGTTTTGAAATAATTTCATATTTGAATTCTAGTCATAAATTGTGTGAGGATCCTCACTCGCCTCCTTCCCTACATCTTTGAGGACCCAGATTGGAGGAGCTTCTTCTGGTCCAGCCTGCCGAGCACTTCTAGCACCCGTTTCAGGGATGAATCAGAGGCCCCTGAGAGTAACCCATCACAGACTGAGGAATCGGTACCTCTGGCCCAATCTCTTCTCAATGCCCTCTGTGATCTCTTGTTCTGCCCAGATTTCACTGTCTATTCTAACAAGAAAGTTGGGCCTGTAAGTTCTTATCTTCTATTTCTATTTGATACTAAAATTAACTTTAATTTAATTAGGACAAACATGAAGATCTCCATTCCATCGATAGCTGCGAATTTATTTGGGAGGCGGGAGTGGGTTTCGCTCACGCAGCTCCGCACGATCCGCGATTAGATAACAACCGGAACGAAATCCTTAAACTGCTTTTAACCTGCTTCAGTCAGGCCATGTACCACCCTCCTGGCA
Organism: Chydorus sphaericus; assembly: GCA_030141595.1. Lineage (NCBI taxonomy): Eukaryota > Metazoa > Arthropoda > Branchiopoda > Diplostraca > Chydoridae > Chydorus > Chydorus sphaericus. The sequence goes on along the minus strand of CM057927.1, from coordinate 10,631,565 downwards.
GTAAATATATTTGAATAAATTATCTCTCTTTAATTCAATCTTTAAAATGTATTTATTCAAGGTGAAAGCGAAGCTCCTAATCGTTGGGTACAACATTTCACGTCGCCAGAGAATCGTCACGCTCTGCCCCTTTTCACGTCTCTGCTGAACGTTGTTTGCGCCTACGATCCCGTAGGATTGGGGCTGCCCTACAATCACCTCCTCTTCACGGATAGTAGAGAGCCACTAGTGGAATCTGCTCTGCAACTTCTCATTGTCACTCTTGACTGGGATTCATCGGCTCACTGCTCTCAGTTGAATACTGCAGATGAGGTAATTTAAATAAAAATTTGCCAATCGTGGCCGATGATGAGCGCCTATTTAGATGATCATTCCGAGCGTCCATTGTTGGCCTCGATCGGTTGGGGAAAAATCTTATTTTATTTATTTATTTTGTTAACAGCAAAGCGGGATGATTCATGAAAACCTTTTCATCAACTATTTATCACGAATTCATCGTGAAGAGGATTTCGCCTTTATGCTTCACGGATTCACGAGACTTTTGAAGAATCCTCTGATCCAAACTTATTTACCTAATTCGAATAAGAAGGTCCAGAATCATCAGGAACTGTTGGTCTTCTTCTGGAAAGTTTGCGACTTTAACAAGGTGAAACATTTTTAAATATTCCTTTTTCAACAATTTAATTAAATTTTTATTTGTTTATTAGAAATTCCTCTACTACGTACTGAAATCCAGCGATGTACTGGACGTTCTCGTACCTATTCTCTACCATCTAAACGATTCTCGAGCTGATCAATGTAAATCTTTTAAATATGTCCTATTTTCAAATATAAATTCTGATTATTTTTATTTTTTTAAATTCAGCTCGAGTTGGACTTATGCACATCGGTGTTTTCATTCTACTCCTACTGAGTGGAGAGCGAAATTTTGGAGTACGGCTCAATAAGCCTTATACTGCCACTGTTCCAATGGATATTCCAGTTTTTACCGGTAAGCAGAAAAAAAGTGCCGATCTTGGCCGATGGGGTACCTTCAATTGGATGGCTCAAACTGGGCGTATCTCATCGGCCTCAATCGGCAAAAAAAAAAATACAAAAAAATGCTATATATTTGTTTTCTTTGTATATTTTAGGAACTCATGCTGATTTATTGGTCGTTGTGTTCCACAAGATCATCACTACTGGGCATCAACGCCTTCAGCCGCTCTTTGACTGCCTCCTCACCATTTTAGTGAATGGTAATCTTTATTCTTAAAAAGAATCTCCACCAGCCATGGCTTTATCCAGCGGAGAGTACCAAGCTTTAGGCGGGGGACACTTGCGGAACTCTTCCAAATTCAGTTCGGCTAAAGTGATCCCGTTCTTATCTCCATCACAACGAGCTCCCACCACCGTAGATAACATCCGACTGCTCTTAATTAGCCAGGCTAGAGTGCAGTCGCATTGAATGGGATTTCCAGCTAAATAGACTTTCGATCCTTCCAAGAGGGCTAATTCTATTAAAGGGCCGTAGACAACGTCCGTCAACTGAGCAATGTTATTCAGGCTCAAATCGATGAGGTACGGCAGGTGATCTGTTAGCAAATGAGTCAAATAGAATCCTGCAGGATCGATTCATTTGAAATAAAATACCTTGAGAAAAGACTTGATCTAGGGAAGAAATCTGATTGGCACGAAGACGTAACTGCCATCGTTCAGAAGTGGAATCTAAAGCTGAAGGAGATAGAGTTTGGAGGTTGTTCCAGCGTAGATCCAAGTACTCTAGGCCGGTTAGTTTTTGAAAAGCTTTAGGAGCGATGGCGTCGATCTTGTTCGAATAGAGATAGAGAACTCGTAGAGAAGGGGCTTCTCCGGCATCTTCGATAGTTGTTAATAGATTTTCTCCCAAATTAAGAACCTTTTAGGTATTAAAATTAGTAGAAATTGATAATAATAAATGGGATTTATTTTACACACCTGAAGTTGGCTAAATGTATTGAATAAAGTGAAGTCAATTTTAGTTAATTGATTAGATCCCAGGTCCAGTTTATTGACATAGTTCTCTGTCCCTTTAAAAGAGCTTGGATTCAATTCTGTTATCTCATTTCCTCTCATCAGGATCGTTCCAACGTAAGCTTGAGCTGTGACTAAATCCACCAACGGTCCAAGAGTTGAATTTCTCACTTCTAAAGCGTCGATCCTTTTACCTAAAAGCCAAGTCTGTAAAACACAAAAAAAAATATTAGAAAAAATCCTCAAAGGATCGATCAATTATTACGTTGAATATTTTGTGCATTTCTTGAGCACTTGAAAGTGCCACGCATTCAATCATGATGGCGTTATCTTCCAGCTGATCCTTGCAGATGCACGATGAATTGGTCGATCCTTCTTTCAAATCCGGTGGACATTGATTGCTCGCCGATATCGGCACGTCTACGATGATGATCTCTTCCTCGATATCCTCTTCTACCAATGTAGTTGGGATCATCGTAGTAGTGGTAGTCGTCGTCGATCTAGTCCTCTTTTCAACCGGTTTCGCTGTTGTTGTAGTTACCTCAACGGCCGCTTGGCTATCCTTCTTTTTGTCGCCCTTACGACGCTTCTGTCCGTCCACTTGGGCCAGCAACAAGACCACCAGTAGAATCCATCCAAATCTCATTCTAAAATAAATAAATTTTCATTTCAGTATCGCCCTATTTGAAGACATTATCGATGGTAGCCAGCACCAAGCTGCTCCACCTATTAGAGGCATTCAGCACTCCTTGGTTCCTCTTTTCTGCGCCCAACAATCATCACCTCGTCTTCTTTTTATTGGAGATCTTCAACAACATCATTCAGTACCAGTTCGATGGTAATTTTCTAATTTTCTACTTATAAAAATCCTTTATTAATCCTCTCTTTTTAGGTAATGCCAACCTAGTCTACACGATTATCCGGAAGAGGCACGTCTTCCACGCTTTAGCGAGTTTGCCCACCGATTGCGGTACCATCAATCGCTCTCTATCACGTCGGGGACGTAAACAATTGGGTCGACAACCATCAGCTGATTTAGTTAAAGACGCTCCTAGTATGGAAGGATCGCATCCAGCTCTTCCGGCTCAACCTGGAACTCACACTTGTTCGCTGGCAATCATGCCCGGAATTGAGAAGATTACTGAGCAAGAAACGGCTCATCCGTCTCTACAGCAGTTGAGCCAGCTGACTGCGACTGCAGCAGCCGCAGCAGTAGCGGCCAATACGGCCCTAGCGGAGAACATTACAGTTAGCCACGAGATCGAAGAGAGGGCTGTTGGGACGCTTATTGAGGAGAGCGAAGAAGATGATGATGAAGAAGATTCGGATGAGATTAAGAAGGATATGGCAGTGGATCAAGGAGCTTTTGAAATTGCCATTCCAACTAATCCATCAGCTGCGGTAATTGAATTGAATTAAAATTAGATTTACCTTAGTTTAAGGAGTGTTGCTTCTCTCGCTGCTACGCTCTCTCACCCTAGGATTGTAACTGCCTAGGGTGTCTTAAAATATGTTGTTATCTTATCGGTTAGATAATGCTTTTATCTCTGCTTATAGCCGCTGTCACCGGCCCTGTCCCAGAAATCAGAGTGCAGCTCAGAGAGCTCTCATAGAATCCATATTAGTGCCATTCCTCGCTCTGTTTCTCAGGTATTTATTATTTAATTTGAATTACATTAAATTCTAAAATTAATTTTTAAAAAATAAGGTCGGACTGCAATGGGTACCTAATCCTGATTGGGTATCGAGCTGGAAACAGAAACTTCCTCTCCAAACTATTATGCGACTACTTCAAGTCCTCGTCCCTCAAGTTGAAAAGATTTGCATCGACAAGTAGGATTCTTTTAATTATTATTTCAAATTCGAAATTTATTAAAGATTTATTTATATTTTAGGGGACTGACTGATGAAAGTGAAATCCTGAAATTTCTGCAGCACGGAACGCTGGTCGGATTGCTCCCTGTACCGCACCCGATCCTGATCCGCAAATATCAAGCTAATAGCGGCACTTCAATGTGGTTCCGCACTTACATGTGGGGCATCATCTATCTGAGGTATATTTTAAACCGATTAATTTATATCTTTAGCGCACTCATAATTTTTATTTTAAAAGGAATGTCGATCCTCCCGTCTGGTACGACACGGCTGTCAAATTGTTCGAGATCCAACGTATTTAAAGAAGAGAGATCCTTCAATGTATTCCTTTTAATTTCCAGATATTTATAAACACACACAAATGTCCTTATTTAAGTAAAATAAACAAGGTGATTGGTGATTTGGTCTTAGAGAGGCGGACGTTCAGGTTGATTAACACGCACTAGACAAGCCCCATTTCGAGTAGGATCCTCTTCAGAACCACCGAAAACGACCACCATTATCCCTTTCACAGGAATCTGATTGTAGATGTCGCCGATGGCTTTGTCCAGCTGCTTCCACTTCTCTTTTCTCTCAGCTTCTTCTTCTATTTTCTCAATCTCAGTGTGAATTACAGTAAATTTGCTATCAGATCGAGTATCTTTGACAGCTTGGACGATAGAGGGCAAGTCTTTGGCGCTCAAACATCGGACAGGACCCACCAGACTATCTTTTTTACTATCAAATTTAATGAGCTCCTTTTTGAGAGCCACTATTTTTGGTCGATACACTTTTTCGGTTTCAGGCTGACTTGTGATGAGGGTTGCACCTTTATTGAGGCACTGAATGGAAGAAAACATCTTAATCTGCAGTAAACTATCATTATCGAATTCGGATTCTTCGCCTTCACTTCCTTTCTTCGAGTTTGCAGAGCAGCTTTCGTCCAATTCATCAAACTATTTAAAAGTATAAAATTTAATAATTCAATTTTTAAAAAGGGAAATAAATGTGATTAACGCACCTCCTGTTGGTAAGATTGCTTTATCTTTTGACGCTCGATCTTGTGAGCTCCGTAGCCGCGCCGAACATCACCGTAAGATATACCGTTCTCCAACTTGAGCAAGACAAGCTCCATGGCAGCTAGAGCGTCCTCGATGGGATTGTGGCCGTCTTTGCCTGCCATCTGAATCTTGCGACCGCAAAAGATGGAAGTTAGGACCCTCAATCTTGTTTTACAGTGGCCGATTCCCGTCAAATTGTAGATGACGGAAGTGTCGATGATGTAGGGATGGAACAGTTTCATGGCTTTCAAATCGCCGGAGACAGATTGGCCGATGATGATGGCATCAGGTGGTAAGAGCTTTCGCACTTCTTTCTGAATATCCGCCGTAGTCGTGGTGACGCCTCGAAGGATCTCTCTGGTTATGCCCGAATATTTCGTTAGATAGTTGGAAATAGGTTTTTCCGGATTCACGAAAGTGTGGTAAACTGTCTTGAGGTGCTCGTCCACAATGGCGACTCGGGCCAATCCAGTCGTTCCTTTTAATGAAAGGGGAAAAAAATAATATTAATTCACCGGTGATTACCATTGGTGTTGTCGGGACTTTGACCGTCTCGAGCCCGGCAACTTCCGCGACCAGAGCCGGTAAAAATGTCAAAATTACCATCTTGGCACAAAACCCATTCGCAATCTATGCTGAACATGGGAGACGTCTCAGTGACTGGAACGTAATCATCTTTAGTAAAGACGAAATCTTTGCAGCCCTCGCTACCAGGAAGCGGAAAATGTTCCATCAACAGCTGAGTAGGACTCAATAATAAATCAAGTTTGGTGCAAGGCCTTTTGGATGGCTCCTCATCTTCTTCAAGTGCTCTTTTTAAGACCCATTTTTCTTCAATCACCTTCTTTCCCGCCGAGTCAAACAGTTTCTCAGGTCCAAAGAGGAATCGAGCTTTGGCAGCTTCTCTCAATGAACCGTAAACTGAAATAAAAATAAATCAATAAGAATCAAAAAATTTAAAAAAATAAGATTTTCAAGGGTTTACAAAAGTGAATTCTTCTTAGTGTAGCAACACTAACTGAAGTAAAAGCAAGACCGGGAGCCAAACTGTAACCATCATTTCGGGGATTGTACATTTCCACGACATCTTGGAATATTTGGTGCGTTTCATGAAAGCAGTCTGGATTCTCACTAAATTCTGCGGCAGATACGTTGTCGACGGCAAGAATGACCGTCTGTGCTACGTGATTCCATTTAACCAAGTTGCACCACCTATTTAAATCAATGAATAAGTTTAGAAGAATGTGAAATTTGGTTAGTTAAAGGATTATGTGAACCTCCAAGGTTGATAGGAGGCTTCCATTCCAACTTGTGTGTAAATCATCAAAGCCTGGACATCGGTGACTGAGATGGGGGTCCGTGATTCCTTTGGAACTTTCATGCTGGCGGTGAGGCCACAGTTGATCAGTCGGAATAGAGGTATTGTCTAGTCAAAAAGTGTTTGAGCATCATGAGAAATGATCATTTTAATATTGTAAGTTACAGTTAAAGCTTTTTTCCTGGCTTTCAGTTGAATCCTGAGCTTTTGATGTTCTTCGTCACTCAATCGGGGCTTCTTTGCCACATGTTCCTCTGAATTACCATCACTCACTTCCACCATTTTTATGCCTAAACAGAAAAAAGGCTGATTAAATGATGCACTGAAATTCTTTAAAAGTAGAGGAATCACCTGTCTGATTCACTTGTAATTCACTAGATCAATGATACCAAAAATGATATTAAAAGTCTGAACAAAGTAAATTTATGTGATTTTTAATTGAATATTAACTCTCAATCGATTCTTAAAAAAACAAATGAATTAATTAAAGAGATTTGAATTTTATTTGAAAAATATGTATAAATTCCAATTTTTCGAAAACGTGACTACTTTCACGTATTTTTTCGTCTGCTTTCAACTTTCCTCTCGGGGTGCCCTCTATCCGTAGTTTTTAGAACTTCAAGCAATCCTCGAATATTTTAAAAAAGTGAGCTTTGTAAAAAAGGCAAATTATGAACAATGGCAAATCTTCTTTGTATTCTTTTTAACTTATTCATCATACATCATACACAAATGTCTTGATTTGAAAAACATACAAAAGAGAATAACGTTATGTCTGAACTAGACTTATTGGAATAACCGAGAATCAGGTTTGTTGATGCGCACCAGACAAGCTCCGTTTTGAGAAGTGTCCTCTTCAGATCCGCCAAAAACGACCACCATCATCCCTTTCACAGGAATCTGTTTGTAGATGTCGGCTATGGATTGGTCCAGCTGCTTCCATTTCTTCTTCCGGGCAGTTTCTTCCTCCATTTTCTCGATCTCAGTGTGAATAAGAGTGAAGTTACTGTCGAATCGAGTATCTTTCACAGCTTGGACGATAGAAGGCAAATCTTTGGCGCTCAAACATCGGACGGGTCCCACCATAGCATCTTTTTTATCCTTTAACTTGATGAGCTCCTTCTTAAGTGTCATCAATTTTGGGCGATACACTTTTTCGGTTTCAGGTTGAGTGGTGATGAGGGTAGCCCCTTTATTGAGGCACTGAATGTAAGAGAACAGCTTGATGTGAATTAAACTGTTGTGATCAAATTCAGATTCGTCATCTTCGCTTCCATTCTTCTTTCTTGAAGTGCGGCTTTCATTCCTTGCATCGAACTAAGAAAAGAAATCATTAAAACTTTATTTTAACCAAAAAATAAGAATTAACGCACCTCCTGTTCGTAAGACCGATTAATAGTATCCCGCTCTGTCCTGTGAGCTCCGTAGCCTCGTCGAACATCACCGTAAGAGACACCGTTCTCCAACTTGAGCAAGACCAACTCCATAGCAGCTAATGCGTCCTCGACGGGGTTGTGTCCGTCTTTTCCAGCATTCTGAATCACTCGTTTGCAAAAAGTGTGCGTGAGGATCTTCAATCTAGTTTTGCAGTGGCCGATTCCCGTCAAATTGTAGATGAAGGAAGTGTCGATGATGTAGGGATGGAACATTTTCAAGGTTTTCAAATCACAGTTGACAGACTGGCCGACGATGATGGCATCAGGTGGTAGGAGCTCTCGAAGATCTTGCTGAACATCTGACGGAGTTTTGGTGACTCCTTCAAGGCCCTCTTCGGTGATGCCCGAATATCTCGTTTGGTAATCGGCAATCGGTTTGTCAGGCTTAACAAAAGTGTGGTAAACTGTCTGGAGCTGCTCGTCTACAATAGCGACACGAGCCAATCCATTGGATCCTAAAATTTAAGAGAAAAAAAAATTATTATTTTCACCGGTGTTGACCGTTGGTATCGCCGGGACTTGGACGATCCTGAGACCGGCAACTTAAGTGGCCAATTTACCGTCTTCACAGGTGACCCATTCGCAATCAATGCTGAACATGGGAGACGTCTCCGTGACTGGAGCGTATTCATCTTTGGTAAAGACGAAATCCTCGAAGTCAGCATCACTGTCGGGAAATGGAAAATGCTCGCTGATCAGTTGAGAATGACTCAGTAATAAATCAAATTTAGAGCAAGGTGTTTTGAGTTGCTCTTCATCATCTGCTGGCTTTTTCTCCGTCGAGTTGAACATTTTCTCAGGTCCAAAGAGGAATCCATCATCAGCAGCTTTTTTCAGCGATCCGTAAGCTGAAATAAAAAAATTAAGATGAATAAAGGAAAGATTTTTAAATGGTTTAAAAGAAAGTTACCATTTTGAACTCTTCTTTGAGTAGCAAGACTGACTGAAGTATAGGCCAGAGCAGGAGCCAAACTGTAGCCATCACTTCGAGGGTTGCACACCTCGACTACATCTTCAAATAGTTGGCGAGTTTCAGGAAAGCAGTCAGGATTCTCACTGAAATCTGCGGCAGATACATTGTCGACGGCGAGTATGAGCGTCTGGACCAAATTATTCCACTTACTCAGTTGACACCACCTAAATTTATATCAATAAAACAATTAGATTTAAATATTTTATAAGCAAAAGAACTGTATTAACCTGTATGGCTGATAGGATGCATCAGTTCCAACTAAAGAGTAAATCATCAAAGTCTGAACGTCGGTTACCGAGATCGGTTCCCGAACTTTCGGCGAAACGTTCAAACTGGCATTGAGGCCACAGTGGACCAACCGGAAATGTGGAGAGCTCTGAATTTAAAAGTAGTTTAATAGAAGCGAAATGAAGATGACAATACTTGGAAACATACTTTGAGAATATTTTTCTTCTCCCTCATTTCTTTTCTCAGTTTGAGATACTCTTCATCACTCAGCCGAGGCTTCTTGGCCACAGGTTCATTTTCATCTCCTTCATTCTCTTCCACCATTTCCCCTTCCTATAAATAGGACTGATAAATAAATCTAATTCATACATTTTTTTAAAGAAAGAGAATCACCTTTTCTGTTGGTTTCTCGGCAATCACCTGTTCACCGATGCCGAAAATAGCAGCAACTTTGGCCTTTCTGCGCTCAATTCTTGCTGCTCTTTTTTGCGACATTGTTCCGCTCATTTTCAAAGGCATAAACTTTCATTTAAAAAAAAGAAAATCTATATTTTTAAAATGATAAAACTTTTAGAGAGAGAAAATGTGACGTTTCCCACGTGAGTTTTACTGTTTTCAAAAATTTCGTCTGCTCTGTCAATGTAAACGCCATCTATCCGTAGTTTTTACAACTTCTAACAACTTTTTTTTTCTCGTGAAAAATCAAAAGGAGAGAAAAAACGACAAATGTCAACTTTTCCTCTTTCTAGAAAAGGGAAAAGGAATTCCAGTGATTTTATAGCTTTCGATAACTGTCGTCGACATAAACATCACGAGAGTCCTTTAACCATAAAAAAAGACAAGCTCCATTATTACTTTTTTAGGCTCCTAAATGGGACTTATAGCGCAGTCTCTCCTGACCAAATTAGCTTCCAGACAGATGGTAGATTATTATTGTCATTTAGAGCAGCATATGCGGGTGGAAAATATGGTCAAGGTATACACCCATTCTCACTATATATGGTGACTAATAACGACAAAACCAAAAGAACTTCAAGAAAGAAAAAGCTCTGTAATTTTTTCCCATGTCAATATTTGTATCAAATAAAACACATAGAAAAAACACCTCGCCATATATTATAATAATAATAAAAATCGTTGTTGCTGGAATGCACAATTTGTGTGTGTGATTTGTTGGCGGAATGATGTAAGCCAGGAAAAAAAAAAAGAATTTTGGAAAAAAGTTGAACTGGTTTTCTTCTGATTGAGAAAATCAGCAATCTACATGTGCCGAGTGTTGCCAAAGTTAAGGCCGCTCTGGTTAGCACCCTTGTTGGAGCCGTACTGCAGGGAGATGACGGTGTCACCGGCCCTCAGCTGTTCCTCCGTGAACTGGCGAGTGTTCTTATCGGCTTCCTTCGGGCCGATAGAGGCTTGTCCGTACTTGGATGCCTTTTAGAAATAATACGTTGTTAAATTCTTTCTTCTTCAATTTCAATATTGAAATGAATACCTTGCGACCGAGAGCCTGGAGGCAGATGACGACAGAGTTGAGATTCTGCTTTTCCCACAGGTCGACAGTCTGGAAGAGCTCTTGGGAAGGAACGCCCATATTCCTGGCAGCCTCCAAGAAGGAATTGATGTTCTCCATGCACTTGAAAGCCATCTTGGACTCTTGAACTTTCTTCACACTCCCTGGTTGCATAACATTCACGAGCCTGTAATAATAAATAGAAATGTTTAGTTTTAAATTGATTGGATGAATGAGCTTATAATATTACTTGCAGAGGAGAGTTCCATCACGGAGGTGCTGGTAGAGGTTCTCGGGATCGCCGGAAGTGTTGTCAGGCTCACCGGTCAACTCACGAATCCACTCCATAACTTCACGGGCGTGATCTTCGTTATATTTGCTCATGATCTATGTGTTAATACGCAAACAAAAAATATAGATAGATAAGCCACGTATTTATAATTGTTGATAAAACACGTCGTCAGTTATAACCGCAAATCTCGGTTATTAGATAAATTATATGCTCTTCCAAAAAGAAAGCAAGAAAAAATAACTTTCACTTTATACAGCATCCGGATGTGGCTTTGCATTATTTTCTATTGTAATACAAATCGTGATGCAGCTGTGTATAGCTACAGAAATCATAAAAAATGCACACACTACAAACACACTTATTAACACACACCTTAGCTTGAGCTTCGGCAGCGAAACCGGATTTTGTGGCTCTGACGTTAGACGACATGTTGGTGGATTCTAAGTTGTGTTGTTTGAACGAACGGTCCCGAACGACTGAAGGGTTCCTACTCGAGTCAGCTCTCTCTTGTTCCCTCCCACAGCTCGGGCAAACACAAAATATTGTATTAAAAAAAAAGTGTACTGTGATGATATCATCGAAAGGAATGTCGCCCATTGGTTGAAATTGACGTCATTACACAAAGCTTGTGTAGGATATATATTTCTCGCCAAAAAAAAGTACTGATAAGCAGCTTCCCGAAAGCTCGTTCATTACATTAGTCAACACAATACTTGAAAGAAAATGCCCAAACAAGGGCATATCTCCTGTGTGGAGGAGTACCATTCATCTTCTCTCCCTGTAAATCGATACGTCTTTCTAGCGCTGCTGCTTGTAGTTTTCTCCTTCACTGTCAGTATTGATTTTTCTTCTCTTTCTTCAAGACGAAACACAAGTTTAGGAATGCTACATTGTAGATCTCTTTAAGCCGATTAAGAAAAACATAATGTTAATTGATGTAAATTAAATTAGATTGCAGTAATTTTATTTCTAAACAGAGACCCTGAAAAACAAAATATATTATCTTTATTTACTTTTAAAAAACGGTCAAAAATAAAATTTTGCATGAATGTAGTTAGTTTAGTTACACAGAACTGTAGATCTCTTTTAGCCAATTCAGAAAAACACCATTTAAACAAATGTTAATTCACTTAAAGTATTTCAAATCGCTTTCTAAACTGAGGCACTCAAACAAGGACATCACTTTAATATACCAATTTTAGGTTAGTTATTTGCATTATGAATGTGCAAAGATAAATTTATACATAATTTTAAAAAAAATAAAATAAAAAGCTTTCTATGTGTGTAGCTGTACAGGTTATGAGTCACCCTAGCAGGCCATGGACACGCAGTGTCATTGAAACAGCGTCTATAAGACGGCAATCCCGTCGTCTGCTAAGCTCGCGCTAGTAGTCGTCCAGCGTCCGATTCTTTGCCTTATATGGTCAGCTGTGCTCCGAGGGGGGAATATCCCTTCAACATCCTTTGGCACGAGTGTATAGAGAGAAAAGCCCAACCTCGTCCTATATTCTTCTATTCTCCCCCTTGCGCTGCTTGACGATATTCATCAGCACCGTTTTCTTCTTCCTTTATTGCATAGCCTGCGGGACTGTGTACGTATAAGAGCTGCGTGACTCGTTCGTTCGTTCGGGATCACCTTGGCAGAGATTCCCAAAAAGACAAAAGGATCGAGTATCACAAAAAAATTCCCAAATACTGACTCATGATTGATTACATATTGCACTTCTCATCAAATTATATACTTTAAAAAAAAACTGGTTATTTTAAGGATATGTCAACACATTTTTTCTCTTTCAAATGGTTACTTTCACTTTGTAAACTGATGATGTCCCAAAGAAATATTGCTACTTTTAGAGGTCGTGAGCCGGGGTTTCACGATTGCAGAGTATACCGGCATCACGATATCTTCAGCAATTCCTAATATGGCCACAGGATTCGGTGGTTTGTGGCCGAGAAGTTTTTTGTCATCCCTGTAGAAAAATCCTGCAACATCACGATTTTCTTATTATTTAAAAAAATGGGCGATCCAATAATCCTGACAAATTGATCCTTTTATAGTCATCATCATCATCAACCATACCGAAATTGAGTTGTCATTTAAGGGCATACCTAACTTATTCATCTGGTAGCCTTACAATGTGGAATTTTTTACATATTTTAGCCACTAATTGAGGAGAAACAAAAATCTTTGTTTCGTTATTCAGAAAAACCATAATTTTTCTTTTTGCTGATGATGCGCAAAGCACTTATAACGGTTCATAATGATAATCATCTCTGAAAATCAATTATTGTTCAAAGAAGAAGAAAAATTCCTTTACATACTTAAAAAAAAATTATTATTATATCCTTGACACGGATCAACAGTTATGTCGTTTCATTGCCAAGCCTCTAAAGAAGAAGAAGAAGAAGAAAAGTCGAGGATTTGCTGTTAGCAAGTTGGACAGGTTCATTATGAATGATGATACGATCAAGGATGTAAAGTTAGGGATGACCCAACACACAAGAAAGAAAACTCTATTGTGATGTGTGCTTAATTATCATCAACAGCAGGTTTTTTTTATATAATCATTATCGACAGCAACAAGACGATAACGCTATAAATTTAATACATTCAGATAAGATATAGCCATGTATAGCCTCTTATGGGCAATTGGAACACTTTCTAATATATAAATTTCCGTGTCAAGATTCTTTTTTTTCCTTTTTTTTCAAAATGATCGATTGTTTCCCGAAAAATTATGCATTTCTTAAATCTACCGCTAGATAGTAGCACTGTATGCAACAACAGAGATTACGTATTGTAAATGAGTCGTCATGATTATGTAAATTTGAGAGCTGAGACGAATCCCCGCCGGAAATTGCGTGAAATGAAACCGTAGAGGAGAGGGTTGCAACAGCTGTTGATGTAAGACAGTAGATGGCTGCATAATTCAAAATTTTAAATATAAATGAATGATGCAATCTTAATTGAATAATGCGCATTACAAAGCGATTCTCATGTGTTTAAATGAGCCAGTCCGAGCAGCGGGTAAGAGCTCAAAGCTCATCAGGACGTTATCAATCAAATAGGGCGACCAGCAGACCGTGAAGAGTACCACAACAGCAAAAAATATTTTAACTACCTGAATTTAAAATTATCAATAAAAGAAAAATCAATAAGCTAATTTAAAATGTAAGTTGAACCTGGCGAGCTATCCGATGATCCACTTGAAGGCGCTGCTGCTGTTGAAGAGGCGCCGACGTTGATGATGCAATACTAAACCCTCTATCTCTTTTCATGCTGATCCTCCTTCCATCATTCGTCGTCCTACAGCTGACAGGTACTTGCTGGTTCAAGTTACCAGTATCATCAAGATTTCTTTGATCTGGTAAAGGATCACTTTCGTTCATTTTATGGACATGGAAAGAAGAAAAAAATAATATTATTCTTTCGTATCGTTTCTATACAAATGTAATGATGTGCGTATAACTCACAGAGCAGCAGTGATGTTGCTGTTTATTTGATTTCCAAGAGAAGCAGTACCGCCATCAATTACTTCTCGAGGTATATAGGAGATAAAACTGCTAGTCTGCTGCTGAGACTGAAATTCACTCATCCTTCGGTTCATCCCAGACGATGATCTCCTACCATAATCGCTCGTATTTTCACTAAGAATCGAAATCTAATGTAACAAATGTTTAATAAAATACCAATTAATATACCTGATATTCATTAAAGCGGAACGCATGAATGTAACGCGCCAGATCTCTCGGGCGATGCGGGCGTAAGCCCCAGCCATAATGGTCAATGGAATGACCAAAACAAGGACCAACATGTAGAGCTCGTAGATCTGCCAACTGAGCGGACTATCCCAGTCACGAACGCACCAGAAAGCCGGCACCCGCTCACCAACCGATAAATGTACCTAGAAATCGATATAATCAAATCAATTTGGGATTTAATTGAATTTTCATACTTGAATCCAAGCAGTTGGAGTTGCCAGCACAAAACTTGCAATCCAGATGCCACAAATGACTTTTCTCGCTTGACTTAGAGTACAGAGGTACTGCGCTTTCATTGGGTGAACGATGGCGTAATACCTATATAATATCATTGTACAGTCCTCTAAAAAAAGGTAATCTATATGATAATGTAGACCTTTCGATACTCATTGCAGTGAGCGTCATAACTGAGCAGATGGCAGAGACGTTCTGCATGTAGTGAACAAACTTGCAGAGGAAAACTCCGAAATTCCAGGTGTAAGAAAACAATTTAGCCACCTTAAATGATGTTTTCAATTATGCTTTATATAATAAATTTATTTGGCACTAATAGTATTACGTTGACAGGGACGCAGGTGATGATGAGGAGCAAATCAGCCGATGATAAACTCGCCAGAAATATATTTGTGATGGTTTTGAGTCGACGGTAGCGAGTGATGGTGAAGATGATCAAAGCTAAATACAATAAAAAACTTATTTTAACTATTTTAGAAGTAATAGAAACTCAATTATTTAGTATAAGAAGGAAGGCTATTATTGTAGTAGATTGATGTAGCGCAGGTGTATTGTGCTCAAGGCTTTATTGATATTTACGACATGAAAAAGACTATCTACACTGTATAAAGTTCTTTTATTATTAAAGAAATGAGAATCGATAACTACCCAATAAACAGCTCGATTTTAATAATGTAAAACTATTCATCTAGAAAACAAAATTAATTTTTCTGAAATTTCCCCGCGCTATAGCGCTTTGAGTATTCTTGAATTCCCTTACGTGATTAAGCCGTTTATATAATGCGATATTGAGAATTTATTGCTTCTAATAGTATAGACTACAGTTGTAATCTGTTTATCTGTGTTTATAGCTTTATTTATAGGGGGATTCCCATCATTTATTCATGCAAACTCCAACGAAGATTTAAAAGGGTCTTTAGAAATTGTCACATTTACTTAAATATAGGGTTATAAAGTGAATGCAATGTATTTAGCATGTTTCATTTCCGGTACCCTGTGTGTATACGCTTCTCCGGCTCTAGACTTAATTAAAAAAGAAATTCAAGATAAAATCCTATTAGAATGAGCTTAATCTGTTTACTTCTAAAGTATTAAGCGTTTAAATATAACTTGATCCAATAGACTTATTATCTAAAAGAAAAACATCAGCTACCATTTCCGAAAATGCCGATGAGGAGAACAATGCAGTAGACAATGACGGTCGGGATCAGTTCGGCCCAATCGTAATGGACCAAGGACTCCGTGACGTCGTACTCGTACTCTTCCAATTTCGATTCGTTATTCAAAAACGAGGTCTTATTACTCGCCATTATTTATGTATTACCTGATATATCATCATAATTTTATACGGATTTCAATCATAAACCATTTATTAATTATTATGCTTGTAATTGATTGACTTACTTGATGAATGCGATAGTTTGCAATTCCACTTATCCGACAGTTATACCTATACTATATTCGACCTTTCTGAGCACTTGGATTTAGGACAAAATAGGACTGAGCGATCCATGTCGCTCGAGGCTCAGACACCAACTGAAAAGGGAATGATCCTTGCTCGCTATCCTGTGGGATCCTTCATCTATATATCGTCTTGCAGGAGCATCCATAATATAAACTGTATAGCCTACCATCAATTTTCCTTGCTGATGATGCCATCAGTATATAGGCTACTGGCTTATACTTGTAATATTATATAAGCATCAGACTATACCCCGTGCCATCATAAATCTTAAAGCGTAATCATTTTTTTGTTGCTTAATTAAGTTATACACACGTTCGCATAATAAAACTATATAATAAGATTATTTCCATTCATTTTTATTTAACTCTTCAATGTGTGGGCGATTTGAGTATAACTTGAGCATATCAAATATACCAACATGTGTGGGTGGATAGTAAAATGATTTATTGGCAATAATTTTTGATTAGACTATTAATGGCTTACAAGATATTTGATGCTATATCTTCAGATATAGCGGTGGCGCCACTAGACACACTTTCGATCATGGGCCAAAAGAACGGGCGAACAAAGAACGCTTGGTGGCGCTGATAGACGGTCAGCAATAAAAAAAGGGGTCATTGTCTTACAGCGTGAGTTCTAGCCCATCTTTTTGTGTAAGACGCACACCGCTTACATAAATCGCCATAGTATAAATTTATGTTAAAAGTTATGTAATAGGCTATAAATCGGCATTAATTTGAAGACAGTCCGTAGCAGCATGTGGTGACATAAAATTGATCCTACAAAGATGTGCTTAAGTAGAATTCTAAACTAATAGCGATTAGTATGTAATAAGTCTAAGCTAATAACAAGGATGATCGATCGAATCAACCAAACTACTGCAGAGATTTGCAATTAAATCTCATATGGCTTTGTTACATGAAAGGCTTTCCAAACTTTCTTCTTTTCAATGCCGTTTTTTATAATTTAGATTTCTCCATTTCTTCCTGTTACATGTGGATATACACCCACTGAAAAGTTATTCGACCGTGCTTACTTTAATTGGGATGTAAGCTAGTATTTTATAATGAATATCGTGCGCATTATTTCAAGTAAACTTTCTCAAATATAAATTGAAATATTATATATAATTGGCACGATAAAATATTTATTGAAATCATCGATATATTATAAGATCTTTGGATAAAATGCTGCTGATATTATAGACGATTTATATTGATAAATTTTTAAAATACAATTATCACATTAAAAAGAAAAGTTAACATTGATACGTAGTATGTGTCACATAGAGGGATAGTGTGATTGCTGTGAGTATTATATAAAGATCAATACATAGAACAAACACATGTAAGCACAATAATGTCATGCAATAACATCATTCTGGGTTAAATATTGACACTTAACTGACGTGATGTAGATAAACAGTAAAATTAAATTAAAAATTTCAAAAAGTAAATAAAATAATAACAGGCGTGGTCCTAACAGATTTTTCTCTATAATTTTTCTTGGATGAGCGGTGCGATTTGTAATTACACTTATTTAAACTATATTTGGAAACATCAAGTTACATAATTCATTATAATAATCCAAATGAGTAGACTATAAATTTGAGTCATTAATGAATAATTCTTTAAAACATTAAGTTAAACGAATGATGAGTCTTGAGATGCATTATTCGCCACTGCAATTGACGAACAATTGGTCATTGTAGCAGCTCTGGACACCGTACTCCGAACATATCTACGTTAATTGAATTGAAATACAAAATTTAATCTAATCTATCACATTGCATAATCATTGTATAATAATACCCAGAATCTTGTAGCCTAATTTGAGTGACAACTCGAGAAGAATGCGAAGCTGGCGAGAATTTGTAAATGGAATGTTGCCTACTACTCCCTCCTCGATGCCTGTTTAATTAGTTTACACGCAATAAATCATGTAGCCTAGGATACTGTAAAGTGTGTTAATTATAACAGAAAATACCGAGGGTTGGATGATTTTGAATTCTTGCAGCAGCAGCAGCAGCAACTGGGAGCTTTGTGCAATTTAAGTGCGGCGACGAATCCTCGCCGGAAATTGCGGGACATGAAGCCGTAAACGAGCGGATTGCAACAGCTATTGATGTAAGACAGTAGATGGCTGCACCATTCAATCGATTACATTAATAGCCCATCTTTTCAAATGATTTCTACAAAAAAATGTATACAATGCGATTCTCATGTGTTTAACTGGTCCAGTCCGAGCACCGGGCAAGAGCTCGAAACTCATCAGGACGTTGTCAATCAAATAGGGCGACCAGCAGACCGTAAAGAGGACCACCACAGCTACCAACATTTTCACCACCTAATTTCAATTTCTGAGAGTAACGCAATCTGTGTTGAACCCATGTACTGGTTGGTCTAATTAAGAACCTGTCGGGCTGTACGATGATCCGCTTGGAGGCGCTGCTGATGAGCTGTAAGAGCGCTACTGCGACTCTTAGTGTTGAGCCTCTTTGGTCCGTTTTCCGGAGAATCTTTCAGCTTGGAACTGGATCCACTGACATCGTCAGGATTCAACAATGGATCCCTGTATAATAATATAATATAAATATAGTTGCTATGGTGATATTTTCCCCTCGCTTATTCGCATGTTTATTCTTTATTGCCACACTTTATCAGGATTTGCGCCCCGCTCTCTGCATCGTCACGCTATTACACGTATGAACGACGAAAAATGGGACAGCCATTCGTCGTCTTAAATGGCGAGGCCTAGAAAATGCTATTATACGCTACAAAAGCATCAAATATAGTTACAGAAGATGCTGCTTGACACTTTATGTAGACCTAAAATCGTGAGGAAATCTCTGAGAAAAAGGGGTTAAACCAGTTCTAATTTGGCTTGATATAATAGTTTCCATCGATAATAGAAAGCTGCAATCCTGAATCAATATATAAGTTGATGAATAATAAATAACTCACGAAGGAGCGTTGCTAATGTTGCTGCTGCTGCTTTGGATAGTCTCTAATTGAGGAACCATCAAAGTGCTGCTGCTTTGATGCTGATTAAGTTCGCTCGTTCTTTGATGCTGCTGACGTAGCTGCTGCTGCTGTTGCTGCTGGTTATTGGTCGAAGCAGCAGATGAGGATGCCACGCCAGCGGGATCCGTCATAGCAGAGTCACTGTTTGTCAATACCATGCAAGGGATATAAACATGTAGAGTGTATAAACAGTATATTAATCATCTAGCTTCAGTAAATGGAGCCAAGTAACAGCTGATGATCAAGCAGCATCGAAGATGATCCCCTTTGATATACTTATTTTTACATCGTCAAATGAGTAACTCTAAGAGACGTGAAATCAAGCAGAAATAAAGCTTTGTATCTACATTTTCAAAATTACATCTAAATTTGCTCTATAGATTAGTTATTACTTCATCATGGCGGAGCGGGTGAGTGTAACGCGCCAGATCTCCCGAGCAATTCGGGCATAAGCTCCTGCCATGATGGTCAATGGTAAGACCAAAACGAGAACCAACATGTAGAGCTCGTAGAGCTGCCAACTGAGTGGGCTATCCCAGTCACGAACGCACCAAAATGCCGGCACCCGCTCACCAACCGGTAGATGAACCTTTTCATTAAATATTTGTTAAAAATGTCATGAATTTACGTAAAAAACCATCACTATAATAAGCCTGTTATCTTCTATGTATACCTGTATCAAAACAGTTGGAGTTGCTAGGACGAAACTGGCCACCCAGATCCCAACGATCACTTTTCGGGCTTGACTTAGAGTGCACAAGTACTGGGCTCGGATCGGGTGGACAATGGCGTAGTACCTTTTGTTTTCCATGTAAGATCAGCACTTAAATATAGACATTGAAGCGTGAATAAGATGGTTAAATAAGGTCACCTTTCAATGCTCATTGCAGTGAGGGTGAGAACTGAGCAGATGGCAGAGACGTTCTGCATGTAGTGAACGAATTTGCAGAGGAAAGCTCCAAAGGTCCAAGTGTAAGAGAACAGCTTGGCAACCTAAATCATTTTTAACATATAGATAAATACCGGAAATGACATGCAATGGCTGAACTATTCATAACTGTCGCTTAGATATTCGCATGATATACTGTAATGCTAGAATGAATGGTCTTCTAAAATTTCCTCAAACATCCGAATAATGTGCCTTAAGATGAATTTTAATACCACCATTTACTCTGTTAATTAACAAGAAAATGTATTAAACAAATAGACTTTTTTGGTATTTAGGACTCTTCTTGGTACAAGTGCAGGTGTGCATCTTTCAGTTTATTGGTCACTTGCCAATAAATGATTTTCACATATAATAGCCTATAAATGGATTATGTATACGCCTTTTTGTTTATATATGATGCAATAAAAAGAGTGCCTCGCACACTGTATACTATATGTGTTTGTGGATGCAATAAAACAAGTTTTTATTGCTTTATTTATTCAGCGTTTTTTGCACATATAGAAATAAGAGGTATATTTTGACGATGTGGTTCTTACTTTTTATCTATTTCATTTAATCTGATTCGCGTGCATATAAATCGCGTACCGAATCTCGGGATTTATTAGATTGTGAAATGTTGCGTAACATAAAAATCGATCCATCTTGGTCTCGAAAGTCAAAGTCAGATGCCAAAATATTTTCTTTGTACCTTTATCTCTAATAGTACAAACGCAGCTTATGTAGCTGTGCCAAATTTTTAATCAAGTTTTCTATCTATTATTTGAATTTCCTATAATTAAGAGCTGGAATATATATAATAGAAGGAATTGATTACACGACATTGATTGCTATTTAATTGATTTTTAGGCAGCCAATACGAATGCCAGCAGCAAAAGATATCAATATCAATCCCAAAAAATAGTATATATATACATTGTTCCTTTTCTACATGACTGATGATGCTAATAATATATGTGAACATAATGATTTCTGTTTTATGAATGAGACAGCATTACTTACATTGACTGGAACGCAGATGGTAACCAACAGCAAATCAGCGGACGATAAACTCGCCAGGAATATGTTTGTGATGGTCTTTAGACGCCGATAACGAGCGATCGTGAAAATGATGAGCACTACATTATAAATTAAATATGAATTCTCTCATTACAGATCAAACAAAAAAAAAGTTAATATATATATGTTCCGGCTGCATCCTCTCCCAAAAGTTCCACTTTTACTTGCTGTTGATTACTTGATAACGTGACAAAGGGGCCGGGCTTTCTAGCTAACTTTAGAGTGTTACGAAACTCCTCAATAAGTTGCCCCCAAAATGTTACTTCATTATTTTTATGTATGTAACAATACTCGTTAGAAAGCAACGCCTTTAGTCTATGCTGTAAGACAAAGGGTATTTAAACTAACTAATTCCATCTTTAAGTAAACAAAAGTTATCTATATTATAGTGAATAAAAGACAGCGGAGAAATGGCTGCATAACATGCACGCAGCAAGCAGTTGAATAAGTATATACATAAAACTAAGCTGTTATAGAACGCCCGCAAGACGCAGCTATAATAAAAAGAAAAAAGAAAAAAAGGGAAACTTTGTCGTGTGCAGTAATAATAATCTAACCATTGCCGAAAATGCCGAGAAGGAGAACAGTGGCGTAGACGATAACGGCCGGCACCAGTTCGGCCCAGTCGTAATGGACCAATGACTCGCTTACGTCATACTCGTAGTCCTCGAAATTGGGCTCCGACGTCGAGTTTTGAATTATTGATGAAACGTTTTGTGAATAATCTTCGCCCATAATCCCATTATCGGTAGCCATTTTGGTTGCTTTATCCTATTAAATAATTATAATAACAATGCTAAATAAAAGAGAATTGAATCTGAAGGCAGTATATAGCTGCAATGCGTCACAATTAAAGTCTGACTGCGGTCATCTCATCATTTAATGGAAGAAGAAAAAAACAAGTACAAGAAATCCCCCTAGAGTTTCCATGTAGGTCGGAGTTCGTTAGTTGGTTATATAATTATGATACATGATATACTATATATATGGTATCATAATATAATAATGTTGAAAGTGTATCAGTTCTAGGGCATATCATATAATTAAAAAAATGTATTTAATATCAACAAGGCAACGGTAGTTTATTAAAACTGTTATGCAGCCGTCTATTTCCCATATAAGATTTCTTATTTCAACGGAAATTCATCATTTACATAAGCTCCCATTTGCTTAAAGTCTGTCGAGCTTTCCTCTCTGAATAATTTAAACTGTAGAATAGCATATAAAATAAAGCGGAGAGTAATTATTTAAATGGTATATCAACTCTCTGAGGAATTCCCGTTTTTCCTACGAAATAAATAAATCAGTGCAGCAGGTAACCGAATAACCTGCAGCAGCTGAAGCACGCGCAAATCCCGAATTGGATTTTAAAATGTTAAGTGTTACCGAGAATAGGAAGACGATATCTTGAAAACGTTTCACTCACAATAAGAGATATACCTACGTGGAAATCATCTGTAATTCCAAGCACATATAGTATACATAATGATAATTTTCAACAACTATAGCCTTGACTGTATGTTTATTGGTCAAAGCCTTAGAAGAGGACAAAGATTTATTGTGGTTTTTTCTCTCTCTCTCTCTCTCTTTAGATATGCAATAGAATTGCTCTAGGCGCAAATATAATACCTACACGTAGTAAAATTCATTTATGCTAATATAAAAATAAATGCTGTCCTTTTCTTTCATGGAATTTTGCTTATACTTTAGTGAAAACAGCAACATGAACGTTTTAACTTTTAATGAGGATTTTTTTTTGCAAGGCTAATGGGCCTGTCTGATTTTAATAATAGTGGATCGGTTTCTCTAGCTACAATGTCTATACTGCAAATAATTGGGCATTGATCGAGTGCTTTTCTTGACTTTAAAGAGCTACTTTTACATTTAAAAAATATCAAAGGCTTTCAGCTCAAAAACCTAAGAAATAACAAGCATTTTTATTTAAACTTCAAAGACTTCGAAGAAAAAAAAGGAATTAAAATTGTATAATATACAAATTGTTGTACCGTGTACGCGTTATCTTAAAAAAAATATTCCCAAATATGGAACGCATGTCCTAGAATGGATAAGGTACTTACATATATCGCATCAGTCGGACATGATAGAGAGTGTACTAAAAGCTTGTTTTTTTAATGAGCTGATTGCGAAGTGATTCCCTTCAGATGACGTAAGAAACACGCCAAATAGAGTGGGTGATTTCTTTTGACATTAAAATATTGGAAACAGCATTACAGCAGAAAGAATTTGCAGCTTAACATTTTATAAGAGGCTATTAAATTAACTTACGAATTTTGAATATCCACGAAGTACACTCGTTATTTTAAAATTAGTTATTGGGCAGGATAATAGGCATCTTTCAGTAAAAAGAAGTGTTGGAACAGCCTAATAGACAGTGCTAGAGGTAGCGCGCGCGCAACTATGTCGGTCAAGATTCAAAGTGGGACTGAGCGCTGGTCCATAGGCACCGACATCCTTCATATAGACCATCAGCAGTAGCACAAGTACAAGCTCCTCCTACCCTATGGGGTGGGTACGTTCTCAGTATAATGCTACCTTACTACTCTGGTACCTACAGTAAACATTTATTATGGGCTTCTTAAATTTTAGATTGTCGCAAGAAGAAAAAAACGGGTTTCTTTACCTCGTCGTCTCCCGAATTATTTACTTTAAGGTTGCACTTCCACAGATGACTTTTAGTACCGCTGTATATAAAGAATGCATACAGGTTTCCCAATAAAGCATTTCTTGGTAGTAAATAATTTCGAAGATAAATAGGAGTAAGCGACGTCATGTCTACCGTATCAGACTTAAACACCCCTTGTCTGTACTTTGTACTGTATAAATAGACCCGATACTCAATTTTCTGCGCCGGAAATTGCGCGCATCCTTCTTACATTTCCCAGTTTCCACTCTATCCACATGATAATAATGATGCATACATAAGAATGACAGCCTATATAATATATGTGTAGGACGACAAATTGTGTTGATGCGCAATTCTAAGAAAGATCTGAGCGAAACATACGCAGCTTTGATCACCAAGAGAGAATATTTGAATCGATTTCATTGGAACTGATGCATAGCACTGCTCACTCAGAAAGTTCCATCCTTTGTGCAATAAATAATTCTCGATCCAGTGTTGCTGTCGCTCTTGTATATGATCAAGAGGAGATGAGGCGAGCATATAGATATAAATACTTCATCATTGACAATTACAATTAAGGATACAAAGACTAGAAGATTTTTTTAAATGCAGGTCCTTTTGTTTCCTAAGTTCAATTTTTTCTTATTATTATCATACATTTCAGTGCAATCAACTTGCACTTTTTCTATAGAGATACAATTTGATCGACTATAAAATGTATTGCGTACCTACAAAATATAAGCCGATGTATACCGTGAAAACCCACGCATAGCAACGCACAAACCTATACTGTATGTATTAGATTTATAAGGCGATTTGAGATTTATAATACTCGGCATACACGGTACTTAACATAATATTCATGCTGGCGTAATGTACAGGTTTTCTTGAGAGATAAACTAGCTAATGTAAGATACGTACAAATATAATAATACGAACCATCATCAGATATGTATGATTAAAAAGTATAAATTGTATCTATAAGAAACCAAAAGATATGTAAATATTTTTAAAAAAAAATAAATAAAAAAACTTTATTTTATGCAGGCTATATTTACAAGTCTACTATAAAAAACCAATAAGCGTGTATTGGCTGGCATTATTGTTGAACGAGCTCATAGAAAAACCAATTCAGTTCGAGTATTAGCTAGAGACTTTCGAACGTGTTCAAGTACGAGCATCCCAATAATAGGGCCCGCCATGTCAGCTTTGCTTTCATAACTTTTTATTGAAAATTTTAAGTAATAACAGCAAAATAATTCTATCCAGGGCGAAAAGACTGCACATCCACATAAGTAATATTATTATTATATTGGCAGCGGCTCACCAGTCCCAGACAACACATTCCGTATGAATGCATTTTAGTAATAACAATATATGTTGGAAATGTATTGCAAAAAGTTAGCCCAATATTGGCAGTAATATACCATCCTGTTGAGGGTATCAAAACATATAGAAACTTTGACTTATGGAAACTTGGAGTAGCCTATATCGCTTTAGCCACACCTCTCCACAAGTTGAGACATTTAAATAGCAGAAGAAAAATGCGACAATAGATTTTTAGTAGCCAGTTTAAAGTAGCTGCGTTTGTATGTGAACATCTTGTGTTACTTGCTAGAGTTATACATTAGGTAATATGCGAACTTTCAAACCATTTCAATATCCGGTAAGTCCAATGGGATATAAGTCACTTTGACCTATCATAATTGCGTCGTATAGGATGAGCAATTAGTATACTGAGAAATCATGTTTGATGTTCTCATATCCTAATAACTGGATGAAATAATCCAATCAATAGGGAGATGGCGGTGGATGTGGATCGTAATACCTATTAAATGTTAATTGTAAATGCATAAGTGGTGACAAGGTTCATTAAGGGAAAGCTATATGGTTGGATGGAAAGACGTGCTCAAGGGCTTTTGATGATGTCCTCCGTAACACTTGTTATATCCTTTCAGTGATAAGGATGGGAGCGCGAAGAACTTCAAGTACTACTTTTAAAACGATTACAAGTGAACCATTTCCAAAAACACATGAAAATGGGAGCTATATGTTAATTGTTATTGTGTGAAGCTGTTAACTTATGCAATCATAAGTGCTGATGTCATATCATAATGATGATGATCATAAGTGCATAGATAGAGCTAAATATGATAAAAGCAAATGAGAGGTAAGCAAGCGGAGGCGATGTACGTCGAGAGCGGTTACATATTAAATAGCTGGACTGGATTGAGTAGGCGAGCGTTCTTCTTCATCTCTCTATTGCTGGATCACCTGACCGCAGACTGAAGACTCTCAAATCTACCCACCTAAAAGACCGTCTTCCTTGAAATCGCAGGGTTACTATAGTAACAGAAAATGGTGGGCCGATGTCTAGACTCTCACATGTAGAGTAAATGATCCGTATTATGACCTTTGGAGTGAGTGGTCATCACAAGGAGGGCTCAACCTGATGCTCTTATATTCCTAATATTTTGCGACTCAATACGGTGAATTTGTGGTTCTAGCCGGAATAAACGCTTGTTATTGCCATTGAGCATATGTAATAAGATATATAATGACATATTCACATGCCTTCCTTTGACAGTATTATTATCATTACTTCTCTTTATACATTCTGCTGAGTGCAGTATTTATACTTAAAAAAAAAGTGAAATGCACGAGAGAACGGGAACTTTA
Source organism: Chydorus sphaericus (assembly GCA_030141595.1). Taxonomy (NCBI): domain Eukaryota; kingdom Metazoa; phylum Arthropoda; class Branchiopoda; order Diplostraca; family Chydoridae; genus Chydorus; species Chydorus sphaericus. The sequence continues at coordinate 10,605,089 of CM057927.1, read as the reverse complement.
AGCATTAGAGTAGTCTAATTAATGAAGTATATGTTATATGATTAAAAATCTATCACTAATCATTGGTGCTAAAGTTACGGGTAAACTCATATTATATTAAGTCTTGAAAATGAAACTTACTAATTTGGAAGATTCGCGGATCACTTTTTGGTTAGTTGTATAAAAATAGCGTTATTGATCGGGCGGGATAATCATTATATCTTTTTTGAAATAGTTTCTATAATAATAAAAAGAAGTGACGATAAGCACCATTATACGTAGGGAAAGAAGAAGAAATAAAGAGCAAATTTATGCGTCTATGTCAGTCAAGATTTAAAGAGTAACTGAGAGCTCTGATCTATAGGAATCGTCATCCTTCACATACAGCTTATAAACCATCCCAATCATTCAGTTTTATAACTCCATCAGGCCCCTCCCACCATGCCCCTCAGCATAAGTTTTTGTCATATTCATAATAAAACAAGTTTTGCAACCTTTCGTTTTGAAGTTTTGTTTACCATCATCGCTAAAGCCGAGAAACGCCTCTTATTATTCCCATTTAAATGCCCCATAATTTAATATGGATGTTATAAAAGAAGTACCATCGTATGTAACCTAACGTACTCAATTTTTTGCGCATACCAGGAAATCGCATGTTTAATATATATTTTTTTTCTCTGCACATATTCCAGATTCCTTGGCATATCCTACTCATGGCTGATGCTCACTGCATCCATAAATATTGCTGCCTACCAAACGACAAAGTGTTGATGCGCGTAGGCTGATGTAATACGTGCCCAGCAGAATGATCGTATATGAAAAGGGCATGGGAGACGACGAGTGACACCCACTGCTCGCTCTCTGACTCCTGGAAAAGTATTAGAATCGAATTTCTTTGAACTTGATACATGTATACTGGATGCATGCACTCTGAAACTTTTTATATTACCTTTTATATATGGAAGGATATCGGTGCATATTTCAGAATTATAAGGAAATCTTTTGATATAGTCACTATGCATTCAGTGCTGCAAAGGAAACTTTTTAAATATAAATTTAAGCTATTTAAAGCGCTTATAATTATGATACATGAAGCCTTGTATATTTTGTGTAAATCGTCTATTAATTAAAGTTTATGTATGAAACGGATTGTAATTCTTATTTCTAATAAAGTTCTATTAGAAGATGGCTGATAAAGTTTAATCCTTTGCTAATATACATACTGAGATCGAGAGCAAGATTTTATTGGTGAGATTTATATGCAATCCTATTAGTAACCGCGCAGTAAATGAGGTATATTACATAAAGTCTAGGCGCATCAGCGTGGATGACACTCACAAACATATGTGGAGGTCCATCCATGTACAAGAATTTCGTAAACTTCTCAGATTACGCTCTATACTAGATGACTATAACCCTATAGTCTATACATAAGGAGATTAATTGCAAGACGACGAGGTACAAAAGTTCTCTTCAAAAACTCTTAAAAGCTTTACTTGTACATAGGCTAATTCTTTGTACAGTGGAGAAAATATTGGAAGTATATTATTTATATAAGCATGATATATATTGGCCTTTCATCATGGTTGAAGGAGCTCAAAAAAAACAAATCAATATGGTTAGAGTAGCTATCGGCTTTTTATTGTATAAGAAGCCGGTACTTTGGGCACTATTAGCTCCGCCCTTATAAGCCTTTCACTTTATTTTTAAAGAATATAATGCATTATGTGAGCAGAAATATAGCGACACGCTCAATCGAATTTGAGCATTTAAACTTCAAACTTTGTGCACCAATATGCTCTTATAGTTGATTAGTGTTATAGCGCCTTTCTATGTTGAAGCTCAGTTTTTTCTGTACTAAGACGTTAATTCATATTAATCATCCCAAAAGCTTATTGATACACATGATTTATTTTGTTAATGCCTATAATATTACAGACAAATGTCACTATGTTTCAAAAATATCCTTAACCGCATTATCCATGTGCAAGTCGCTCCTGAGTCCTAACCCTCCTGAATATAAGATGATCTTTTTAAATTCATAAACACGGCACACGTGGCTCGAAAGTAGAGATGCCAAGACCGCTAGTCGTCTCTTGGGAAATGATAATCTTGCTTCAAATTCCTATTAAAGAATATATAAGCGCATCATATAAATCGTGTTGCTGATGCCTCTTGTCATATGTCCTATTCTGTGTAAGAAGGTGTAAGCCTGCCCTTATTATATATTAAAACTCGGTTTTCATCTAGAAATATCCGACAGTGGCTCCCACACACTCTATTGTTAGGTGCCTCCGAAAAACTCAAAAGTTCTCACAGAATCTATAGGAGTATTAAAAAAAGTTAAATGATGACGAACATTTACCTTCAGAGAAACGACAAGGAAGAGAGGAGTGCATAGGACGAAAAGTGGCAATGGCAAGGTTCAACCTACCCAAAACCAAGAAGCTAGCTGATGGAATATTGAGCTCAGGACAGAATAGGTTTTGAGTGAAACTGATACCGAGTAGAAAGTAGCGAGTTGGGGTCCGCGAAATGAAAGGAGTCAACAGCAACTGTCTCGAATGGCGGATATAATGGAAAATGGAGGCTAGATATATTACTACATGGACTGTGTTGGGTATATTTCGTAATTATGTTACACTTTTACTTAAATCACTTTTTTTAAAAGGATTACTTTCGATAAGATTATGATGTAAAATTTTCTTAAATCGAACTCATTGATAAAAATGGAAATATTTCTGTATTGATTTATTTCGACGAAATTCATCATTTTTTGAAAAATTAAGTAAATTAGAATTTTACATACAAAGCGATCCTCATGTGTGGATATTTAAAAAATCTGCGTAAAAGAGCTGGCACTAATTTATTTAGAGTTTAGAGGGCATAGAATGCGAGTATAGCGTCGATCGGAATCTTTTTAAACTGCTGCGTTAGATTTATACGTTCCTTAAATGGAAGTCATGGACACTCTTGAAAGAGTCCATTGGACACCGGCTCTTCTGTACGTTCTTCCTTGAAAGCGGAGCAGTGTATAGCAGTAAGAGACGTGCTGTAAGGTAATGTATCTTACCGCACGAGCAACCAACTAACGTGAAAGGGCAGAAGCGAAGCTGATGGAGAGCTTATAGCGCGGAATAAAGGCTTATTGTGTGAGTCGTCGTGACAAGGCGACAGCGTAAGCAGATGGCTCCAGGTAGCATTGGGAGCTAATTATCTCAAATGCTGCAACTTTTGAATCAAATATTCATTCTTCCTCTCTCACTATATTAATACTTTCCTAGAATTATCATCATGTTACTGCTTTGAATTTTTTATACATCGCTTATTGCACATTCAACTCGTATAGTAATTTATATTAGGTCACAAGGGCCAATTACGGACTAAAGAGCCATTTAAGTACCTCGGGACTTGGTCGAATTTACTATTAGCCAGGTAAACTCATAGTTGCGTACAACCTACATCTTTGATTATCTCTTTAGGTTATTGGTTTATTAAAATACACCATGATGGGGTTCGAGCGCGCACTAATGATAATGCATTTGATATTACAAATCCATTAGTTAATGGTTACAGCAGAATCTATTTTATTGATATGTGTACGAGTAGCGGGAGCCATTATTACTACTAGAGAATCGCACACACAGGTTCCTTTTAACTCGAAATTCCTTCCTTTTTTCACGGTGCATTCACCTAGGTCCAATTAGCCTGGCATTTATTGGTTAAAGAAATGAGAATTAATGAGCCAAGTTACGGTCAAAAAAGTATAGTGTAATAAATAATCCATTTAAATGATAGTTATAACACATAGATGTTGGACATGTAAGTAATACAATGATAAAGATTGTCACAATTACTCCAATTATAATCATAACATTTATATCTTCTAACGATGATGATGAGCAGTCTTTTCCAGAATTTCAGATTATTCAATGGAGTTGCTTTCAAATATTTTTAAAAATAACACAATTATAAGAAACCTGAAACAATGTAAAACATAAATTATTTTTCTTTTCAATCAAGGTAAATGTGCAAAACAAATCTAATTACCACACCTTGACCGTTTATCCCTGTTTCTCCGATATTGTTTGGTCTCCTAATTGAAATGAAAGTATCTTTATACAATAAAACTGGCTATTATTTTTTGAATTAAATTTGAAAATGTATACGGTACCCATGGCATCGCATGGGAGTCGTGCTAATTCTCCTCTGGTTAAGGGGATGTTGAGATGCACCCCTCGACAGCTCGTACGCCGATTGCCTTTGAATTTACCAATTTAATATAACCATTAATCAACTCCGATATGCAATAGCAAATGATCACCTTGGATTATTAAATTGTTGCTGGGATTTTCGTTTACAACAGCAACAGCCCACGGAATCTTTATGATTATTGGGTCCAGCAGCACCACCTTGCTGGGGTCCTGATCCAAGTCTCAAAGCCGTTCTAAAAGCCCGCCGAAAGCTCTTGGACATGAAACCGTAAACGAGCGGGTTGCAACAGCTGTTGATGTAAGACAGTAGATGGCTGCACCGTCCAATCAATAAAATACAATAAGAGCTCATTTCTTTTTCAAAGATTAATTAGAATTTCCCGTACAAAGCGATCCTCATGTGTTTGACTGGTCCAGTTCGAGCACCGGGCAAGAGCTCAAAACTCATCAGGACGTTGTCAATCAAATAGGGCGACCAGCAGACCGTAAAGAGAACTACGACAGCCACCAACATCTTCACCACCTTAATATGGCAATTAAAATTAATGTTACAAGTTAGGATTGAAGTCTAATATATTGTATTACCTGGCGGGCCGTCTGCTGATCAGCAGTCTGAGATGCGGACTGCTGGGAGCTGCGCTGAGTCGGTGGATTAGTCATCCCTGGGGTGCTACAGCTGCTGACTGTACCTCGACGGTTAGTATTATTGGAATGAGCGGCAGAGCAACTTCCATTGTCAGTCCAAGTTATTGCAGATGCCGACGGTGTTCCTGTCCCGTTATTGGTTGAAGTTGGACTTGTGATGGCCGATGAACCATCTCTATTACCAGCTATCGTCCTGCTGATAAAACAAATGTAGTTTTATCACTTTTGGTCTATTGATTGATATTGTCAAATTAATTTCTTACGATGTTGCACTGCTAGAGCCTACTATTTCTGGGCTTGAAAGGACATCGGGCAATTGGTCCGTTGTTGTTCGCCTTGCTGATGGTTCCAAGGCAGATTCACTATGAGATCAATCGTGATTATTCAAATTGTTTTACTAATACATTAGTAATAACGGTCTTTTTCAATAATACTTGGTCATAGCTGAGCGGAGGTAGGTGACTCGCCAGATCTCTCGTCCCATAGCACCATAAGTGTAGGCCATTATGGAAAGAGGAATGACCAGAACCAAGACGAGCATGTAAATTTCGTAGATTTGCCAATGGATCGGATTTTCCCAGTCACGAACGCACCAATAAGCTGGAACCCGCTCTCCCACTGGAAGATGAATCTGCGTTCAAAGTTCAAAATAAGATGTTGATAATCAACTCATCATAAAATTTAAATAAAGTTAACTAGTTATAATTATAAATCAAAGATATGCGAATAAATAGTTTAATTGGTATAGCTGCTAGCGCTTATGTTTATTCATTAATCCTTTGATGTAAGAAAACATCAGACAAAGTACAGATGTGTAGAAGGATATAATATATCAATTCAGATGACATGATTACGTATAATTAAGAGGATTTTATATGCAATTTCGCTCTCAGAACGAGCTTCAGCAGCTGCTGATGCGCTTTGATGTTTTCTCGGGATTAGTTTTTTCTCTCTTAAGTTTATTCCATGCACCACTGTGAATTTAATGAGGGACGTCAAAACTCGACTCAACAAGCCACATCAAAAACATCAACATTCAAAGAGCAGCTAGACAACTTATTTTATAGCTTTAATGAGGAACTCTTTGAATAAAGCCTTCTAGGAACAATCAAGGAGAACCGCTCAATAGTCATCATTAAATATGCCACGATTATCCTTATAAAATTTGACATGCGTGTTGTACGATGAATAGTAAATAGACTGCCGTTTTCACTTCGGGATCGGGGAGGGGGCGATCTTGAGAAAATTATCACATGCAAACCCCAAAAAGACATTGAAGTGTAATAAGATGAGTAGTAACTAGACTGCCGTTTTCACTTTCACTCGATTAATTACCTGGATCCAAAGAATGGGTAGAGCGAGGATGAAACTTGCGATCCAGGTACAGATGATCACTTTACGGGCTTGGCTTATAGTGCAAAGGTACTGAGCTCTCATGGGATGGACAATGGCGTAGTACCTGCAGCAGTACATATTTCATTTTCATCTTGGGAATTCTCATCACATCTGGGAATTCAGGGATATTGGAAAATACCTTTCGATGCTCATTGCAGTGAGAGTGAGAACTGAGCAGATGGCTGAGACGTTCTGCATGTAGTGCACGAATTTGCAGAGGAAAACGCCAAAAGTCCACGTGTAAGAGAACAGTTTGGCCACCTAATATTTTGTTGCATTCTTGTTAATTAGTAATTAATGTTACACGCTTATTAATTAGCTCAGTTTTGTACAGGAGATCATAGATGTACAGTTAGGGGGTGCTACGGGGCTTGATCAATCTCGGAGTATAGTAAAATTATGCTGGGCCTCATGGATTTCCGGGGCCTGAACGAGCTTTGCGGACTCCCTGAAAGACGTAGAGCATCCTTGGAGACGATGAGAATTCTACGCCCATGCAAGAGATGTATTAATAGGCTCCACCGGTCTCGTTTTCTTCCCAGCAATCAATTACTAATAATGACTTTCATCTATGGATTTTCTCAGAACAAAAAACCCAATTAAGAATAATAATAAGTAGTGGCTGCGTCCGATTGGTTGAACATTCACATCACGCCATATACTTCCTTTAACGTTTCTTTGTTCCTTTCGCCTACGGTTTTACATGTAGCCTATATATTATAATAGCCTCGCACAAAGGCATATTTATTAGGCATCTTTTGAAGTCTTTTGAAGTGACACGCACGCAGAAACCTTATCGGTATAAAAGTTCAACGAAGCGGCGATGGAAAAATGGGCTATACATTTTGATTGCTGATGAGAGGGCAGCACTTAACCCACATTTCAAAAGAGATTTTTTTTTTGCTGGTATAAACGGTGTTGATTGACACGAGCAGATGTTTTATGTTCAACATTATGTGCGCGCAAGGAGCTATCAATAGACTTTAAGGACAAGAAAGATATTCTCTGGCAACGTCTCACTCAGGACTCATGCCTTGGCAAGTTAGTGGGCTTATTAGTCATTCATCGCGTTAGCTGCTCACGCTCCAGACATATTCCTATAGCTTTTCATCACTTCTATTTATCTCAGGACAGTTTAACTCTCTTTAGCCCTGTCAGATTCATCTATATTAAAGGTTCCATTGTTGGGTTTAATAGGCATAACAGCAAGTATATAATATATATATATATCATCATCATCATCATAATTCGGAATAAAATTGTGGAAGCGCTTGACTTTCTTCTTCTGGAATAAAAGGAGGAGGGCAGAATATATATGAGAATTTAGCGGCTATTGTAGAGGGCATTACATATATTATCTCTGTGATATAAAGTTTATTTTATTTATATTGTCTATGAGAGCAGAGAAACTGGGGTTCAATCACGCGTGATAGAATGTTCCCTCGAGATTATTGGCTATTATCAAATGAGATATTTCCTGCTTCTGCTTGAGAAGCTGATAATAATGAGTCTTTTCATCATCATCTACGCTTAGGACTTAGTTCCCGAGAAATATATTTCCCTCGGGTTTGCTTATATCTGATATTATAAGGATGGGTGACAATATTGAAACTTACGTTAACCGGAACGCAGATCGTAACTAGCAGCAAATCAGCGGATGCCAAGCTCGCTAAAAAGATGTTGGTGATGGTCTTGAGTCGACGGTACCGGGCGATGGCGATGATTATGAGGGCTTGTTATATAATATAACGAAACAATTATTTCTCTTAATATAAATGATTTAATGATAATAACTACCGTTTCCAAAGATTCCGACCAATAAGACGATGGAGTAGACGACAACCGGTGGGATTAATTGAGCCCAGTCGTAGGTCACCAATGATTCGTCCACGTTATAATCGTAATCCTCTATTACATCGTCTGTTGCGTTGATATTTGGTTGGTCCACGCTAATACTACTGCTGCTGCTCTTATTATTTTTCATCATCATCATAATTGTCGTTGAGCTCATGAGTAATAATGATGGCACAATGTTGGTTGTTACTGCTGCTGATGCCAGAGTATTGTTTGTCACAATAGTAGCATAACTGCTGTTGCTAAAGAAGCCTAACAAGAGCAGCAGCAGCAGCGATGTTGCTTTACGAGCAATTGACATGTTCATTTCCTATTGGGAACAGTTAAGGTGTTTCTGTTAATCAATATCAATCGTTTTCCTTAGGTCTATTACTAGTCCAATGTCTATTTGAGGAAATGGACGAGCTCCACCTTTATCGTATATATATATCTTAAACGCCCTGGAACTCGACCAAGGTGAAAGGGCGTAACACAATACCGTAAATCTAAGTGGCACCCAAAACGTATTATGTAATTATCCTGACATTTTTCTTCTTCTTCTTCTCCTTGTTATTTTGAGTCAGGCGAAACTTAGTCGCTCTCTCACCGATTCAAATTCAACATACTCGTCCACAAATAGACTAGCAGAATAAGACAGTAAATAGTAGCTTTGCGCTGCTATGCTGCTGTGGTCTGCAGAACGAAATAAATGCGTCGTCGTCTACGGAGCAACTGCCGACGATTTCTGTTTTCTGTGTGATGTCATGTTTTCTTTTCTTTTCTTTCTCTTTTATCGTGCTATCGCGAGCAGCAGAAGCAGCTGGAATTAGATGTATACACGCTCCTAACTAGTACAAATGTTGTTCCTCTGTATTCTTTCATTTGGAAAACAGTTGATGGTGCTAAATGTTACAATGTATTCAAATTTGCATACTGATTTTCTTCTTTTATCCTCTGTTATTCCACACGATTATTCAAAATGCGCGCTTGAATGAACAAGCGCGGCTTTACATAAGCGCGATTTGATAATTTTTAAGTGTCAAGAGAGGATGAGAGCTATATATTTATGGCTCCCAGGATTCAATGCTGCGCGTTATATACATTATTACAGCAGTTGTGAGACAGAAAAGCGGCGTCAGCGCGGATGCATGATTTATCTTTTTTTCTCTCTCGTAAGTTTATTACATGAGAAGGTTTTTTTAGTGACCAAAAATATAAGCAAATAACCATTTCAAATTGAATATTATTGTATAAGATGTTGAATGTTTTTCTTTATCTATTTTATTTATATGTATAGAAAAGGAGAAGAAAGAGAGGGCAAAAAAGAAAACCTATCTTATCCAGTTGTACGAGGAATGGCGTCGTAATTTACGAGCAAACATAAAAAAACGGGCGGCTGCAGCAGCTATAGCAGAGTAGCGCAGCCTTTGGTCTATATAGCTACTGCTGTTGCTCGCCTCTTCGCACATCCCATTCAAAAACATAAAAAAGGCGCGAATATACGTGATTCCTCTCATGCGCTCGGATTCTCCTTATTATTTAGTATAGTTTAAATAATTACTCACCATTGGGCTGTCTATATATTTAAAGAAGAAGAAAATAAGAGCTGAGGTAGAATTGGCCAGGATGATACACTTATGAAATTGTAATATGATATCTATTAGGGTTCTCTTGAGTTTTGGTAAAGTGGACGCGTCCAGCTCGATGGGTAGCTGGACAAGAACTGCTTCCGAGCTGGACTCGTTGCGGAACCCTCTGCTTTTTGTGCACAATCAAGATGGCAAAAGGCGGGGGCATCTCTAGCAGGCTGCTAGCTGCTGCTGCGCCTGCGAGATATATTTACAGCTAGGAAATGTGCGGGAAGTAACAAAAGCGGGGCGGAAGGAAGGAAAACTTTGTATAGGGAACATCCAGCAGCAGCTATTGCATTGATTGCCAGCAACACAGCAGGAGGAGAATAGACGAAGAAGACTGTTGAACCGTATAAAGAGCTGAAGCTCTGATGTCCCCTGGAGTGTCGTCTTAAATTTGTCAGCTAGCGGGTGGACGATGTTGCGGCGTGATACGTGAGAGTTCACTTTGAGTAGGAGAAAGATGCTAGCCATCAGAGCCAATCGTTGGTAATGGAAGAAGCTCGTGACCTTTTTCTTTTTCTCTATAATATACTTGTGCGACGACTCTATATACACAAAGGTTATGACATTTTAATCATATTTGGAATGGAGTCCAATTCTATCATCTAACTTCGTAAATTCTTGCAAAAAAATGCTACAACCAAAAGAGAGAAAAGGGAAGTATTATGTAATTTTCCAGGTGGTTGGTTTTGGAGTGCAAATGTAACTACAAAATCTAAGTTATTAATCGTTGTTATATTGGCAATTCACTTGTATTCCGCTTTTCCGCTCTCCATTATTACACTGCTCTATATTGCAATATTGAATCTTGAAAATTCTTAAAAGGCGCAATAAATACACAAGATGGTTATCGTACCTATTGAACTTGGGAAAGGAGAAATTAGTAATAGGTTTTTTATAGCAAAATAATCCGAATGGTTGGCAGTTCTTTCTTACATATTTGATATAAAAGGAGGGATTTAAAAATGAGATTATTGCAGGCATCATTCTGATGTTGATAGATGGTATAGGATTACCCAGCTTGAACCATCTGGGATGACCTTTATTTTCTGCGTAGGAGTTTCATCTTTTCTTGGAGAAGCATAAGCACCAATCTCGTTAAAGCTTCATTCTCTGTACTATTAGTCTCATTCTGTATGTTGTATAATGATAGCTATTGGTATAATGGATTATTATACCGAATACTATTTTTCAAGTGCACGCTGCTTTATAATATGAGCGTATAAGCACGTTCTTACGCATTGCCAGCTCGTTTATTTTGTTCAACGTGATGGAAAAAAGTGCAAAAGGGTATATTACATGATGATGCTGCGTCGGAGCGAATATGAGTTCGTTATAAAGCCTACATATAGAATAAAGTTCAAATATAGATTGTTACCTAAAAGGCAATAGGCCTACTGGGAATTGTGCATGTACAAGCAGCAGTCCGTTTTCCCCCCCTTGATTTACATGTAAAATAGGCCTTCTTGATAATAACACTATTCTTTCATTGTCATATCCGGTAATTATTATTATTTGTAATAAAGCACATATGGTCGCAATATACCATCATCAAGAGGAAAATGGTGGATCATCAACTGCTGCATAGCTATATCATCAAACATACTTCTGGCCATGTTAGATAATTTACAGTCCGCGTAGGAGATGTGCGCGTAGGAGAGTAGTAATAAAACAGCCATTCTTCCGCGTCCTCTTCCGCTTATCATCGCCCTGATGATGCCTCATCATCACCATTTCTAATATTAATTATAGGCTAGAAAAAATATATATCTAATGTAGGAAACCCGTAAGATGCTGCGTATAAAAAAAATCGATGCATTCATATTTCAATAAAGAAAGAGCCTATTATGACTGTACAGGATTCTATATTCTTCTGTTATGATTGTACTGTGTAATATACATGTAAGAAGATACTTATGCAACTCTTTCTCGTATTGGTAATAGATATGTGTGTATGTAGGCTAATCCTCTTTGCAGCCTTTGTGTCACGCGCCTTTCAGATCAAGCATCGGTATATGCTATATAAACTATACGAAGCGGCACAACAGAGATCGAATTGCAAGCAAAATAATACGAACTTATTGAGAGAAAAAAGAAAAAAAAAACATTTTCCAATATATACATTATTACAAACCAATGGTTCTATTATGATTCGTATCACCAATCTATAAGGAATACAATACATTTTATAATGCTCTTGGATTTGAAGAAAATGTCCGGCAGGTGTTCATAAAACTCTCCGATTCCCTCCGTCATGGCCTTGGTGTGTTGCACATCAATGCTGCCTCACTGATGCCTGTTGGACAGGATGTCGATAAAGAAATCACCCTTTTATAATCCAGTTTAGCCTGTAATATATAGTTGGATAATTTCGTTTGGGCTTTATGAGCCGTGAAATGAGGGGATGTAGCATATAGAGCCACGCAAAACGCATTGAAGCTAGATTGTTGCTTCTATAAAGGGCCGCATCAGTTTTATTTCTTTTGGATGACACTATTTTAGCCTCATTTGTTTATTTTGCTATTATACCGTCCTCATCTATCTTATACAGCTCAGTTTCCAGGTTCTACGATTAGGTTTTTCTTCTATAGACTATCAATAAAATATATATTATCTTTTATATTAGTTAAGCATTTCAGTTCAACAACAGTGGTGCAGTGAATTGTTCAATTTTTCATAATTCTAACTTAAAAGTTCATTGAAAATTGTGATTGCGTAGGCCTAAATATGAAAATAAAACGAAAAAGTAAAGAAAGCTTTAAAAAAACACAAATTCAAAAACAGAATTTGTGTAAGTTTGTAAGAGTATAAGGAGATGAATAATATTCAATATATACTCTGAACAATGAAATTATGCCATTAAGATACATCTTAAGATTATTTCAAATGAATAATAATGTGCTCCTCATAAAAATGACGCCTCGCTTTTATTGTATAATATCTATTACAAAACAGTTTGTGAACGTTTAATATGCAAACTGCTATATTTCCATAATAAAAGTTCTTTTTTCACACAACAAATAATGTTACATCTACTAAGTTCTGCGTGTAAAATGAAAATGTTATTACTTTTATTTCCTTTAAAATTATATATTTGAAGAAAACAAATGGTAAAAAATAAAACGGATTTGTGTGTGAACTGTTATTATTATTACCCGAGCGTGCTGTAACTGTCAACGTCGATAAATATACGCTCAGATGCCTTTTCAGTGCTCGTCTGTTCAACTTTTGCCAAGTTAATGTCGTCGTTTCCCAAAGTATTATATTATCCAACAGCTACACAAAGAGCCAATTCCACTCCATTAACAAAGGCGACGTGCGATGCATTCCTATTACAATGTAGGACTTGTGCTGTTTTGATGCCAAATGTATTTTCATTATTTTACTAACATTTATATATATATATATATATAGCAGTTACAATGGGAGTAAGCTTTTGAATGTACCCGCTAACAAAATCAACTGCTCGGCACGTAGGCCTATTATTTGTCTGCGAGAGCTATTACGTCAAGGACGTAGTCTATTTACTCGTATCAGACTTCTGTATCCCCGAAGGTATTATTGGAATATATCGAAAGGTCAGATACAGCCCGACGGCGTTGAAATGGATTGAATCCAATACACTCCAAGTCAGCCTTCGCGTGTATACCCTATATAAAAGTCTTTGTGAGACTACTTCTTCTGTACTAATCTTTTATATAAGGCCGTCAATATCTTATGCTCGAAGACATTCTTGTTATTTAACAATGTCGTTATATATATAGCCTAAATAATGATGTACAATGGAAACATCGAAGCTTTGACTACAATTTTGCTAGAAATAGTATATCAACAGAATATGGTCAAGCATCAAAGTTTAAACTGATGGACCCCCCCCCCCCCCCCCATTTGATGGATTGCAGTTAGTGATCTGAATTCTGGTTCAATGTAAATTCTTCTTTTGTGTATGTATCAAATCAAAAGAGGGCTCTTACGCAGACAACAGCTTATGTATCACTGTTGTATATACACCATTCTTCTAGATGCTATCCTTCAGGCTGTGTACCTGTTACTACAAGTAGCAGGTATAATAAGAGAAAAAGCTTTTCAAATATTGGTTTGTGATTTAAGGATTGGTTACCTATCCCAAGCATCAGGGCGTACGGTCATAATATAAAAAGGTCCAGCATTACTTTACTAAGGGATACATGATAAAGAAGCAACAAAACCAAACCAAATCTACTGCAGCTGGTGGCCCCTATTCTTCATGAAACTAAACGATATTTCAAAAAAAGACAGCGTTTAATCTAAGAGGATCAGACATTTATAAATGCGAATAGAGTACAAAGTAAAAGCACTTTACACTTAAAAACACTTCACAAAAGCGAATAGAGTGCTAGTAAGTAGCGAGATAATCTAATATACGTTTCTTATATTCTGCCTCTTTTGTAGCACATCACCATTTTTGGCTTGTTACACTTGTTGTTGAATTCCAGATTATTCGATCTAAAGCAAACATGTTAATACTTAACTATTTATATACACTGCGTACATGCGCGCACTTTTTTTTCGAACCATCTTGATAAGATATTGAAACTAGGTATGGGAAATAGATCTATTTTTCATAGACCATCATGTAATAGATAGGCCATGGTATTATAAATCTTACGCATTGAATTTCAAATTTTATTTTTAAAAAATTTAGACGATAAAATAGGAAAGGTTTTGCCGTAAAACCCTTCGATGACAAGAGTTAAGTTATATACGTACTAACTGAGTAACTTCCTTTTATACATTACCATATTTTTAAAAAAAACCTTCATACTGCGCAAGCTTCAGAAGGAATAATAGAGCGGGTTTGATCGTTGCCTCACTTTGCTACATATCAATAATATACTCCAAACTGATACATCTTTCGGTGGACATCTTTCATTCTTTCATACCAAACTAATTGAGTGGGTAGGCCTACCAAGAGGATAGATTTACCTCCTCTAGGTTTTTTTTACACTATATTGTACTATGAAATTATGTGATAGTGGTTATGTTTCAATGGGTGATGCTTTGGTTTTCAAAATAGACTTGAATGGGGGCTTCTATTCTTCCTTATTCTCGGAACGGATTTGAATAACTTGGTTCCATATGTTCCCAGAAATATTCGATCTTCACACGACGGTTGGATGAGAGAGAGGGATAGTTTTTAACCTAGCTTTGACTAGGACTGCGAGTACAGTGATGTCATCTATTTGAAAAGTCCATAAGGATTGTTGTAGAAGTTGCCTTATTTTCCCAAGTCTTTTCGTGATCTTGGTTGTGAGACCGATGGAATCATGGAACTGTAGAAAGACTCCAACATCTCGTTGAATTCCCGCCATCTTTACGACATCATTTTTATACAGACCTGTCGGCTTGTGGGTGCATATATTATGTAAGCATGAAATCAGCGCTCTGGAAAAATCATCTTTACGTTTAATAAGAAGTTGTTGAAGTTGAGAAATGGATTTTTTATTATACCCCATCGTGCAGAATAGATCCACCGTATTGATTCTTTAGTTTTCACATCCTCCCTTCTATATAAAACAAAAATGAAATGAATAAAACTTTTACACACTTCAAACTTACGCCCACCTTCCTTGTCTTGTCAAAAACTATTTATATTATAGTATAATGTTAAAATAAAAGTGTCTATTTTGTATTGCAATAAGTAATAATCACGAGGATATTTACAGCTTATGATATAGAATTGATTTATAAGTATAGATTTCTCATCACATTAATTATAATTAGATTACAAAGAGACGGACTGCTGTTGCAAGTCATAGTCTAATTTGAATTACATCATATTTATTTATTAGATGATGGATGTATATAGCATGTTAATTGATATTACATTTTCAGCATCTCAGTATCCTAGACCATGTCACAGTCATCAGCATTCAGCGCAGCGCCCAGAACCAAGTCCTGACTCCTGATGTTCACGTGACGACCGACGACCAAAGTCCTGATGCACAGCACGTTTTCGGATGCCGTTGTATAAATCCTTGGTTCAACCATCTTCTTCAATATGGTGCACGTACCGGCATCGTTATTCATAAATAACATGTCCGGTTTTTCAGTTGGTTAACACTATATATGTAAGGTACAAAAGAAAAATACTTTTATACTATATATATATATATTGCTGCCAATAGTAACATTTGATGTTAAAATATGAACATTTAGACCATAATCAAACTCGTTTTGCGATAATAACCTTGGTTAAATTCGAGTATATTTACTGAACAGGGCTTGGTTTGAATTAATGAGCTTAACTAAACCAGGTGCTTCACACAGATAGCACTATTTGATGATTCTTCTGGATTCATAGATTTTGAGTTACTAATTTTAACAATCTGAATACTTATGCTTGATTTCTCTCTTAATTTACTCTTAATTTTCTTAAGTTTTGATGTACCAGCATCGATTTTCGTCCACTACTTTCATTATGATATTATTAGTTGACGATGGTTGTTATAGAAATATAGAAGATAAAAATATAGAAACAAAGCACACTGGAGCCAAGCTAACGATGCGCACCCATCAGTAGCGATTTTAATTAGACGCACTTATTGCATACCCATAACATTATAAAGCATAAACATGTAAAGTTATAAACATTAAAAGAGTATTTTTTTAATGAATCCCCTAGCTTGCATTATAATGTGATTTGTTATTAGCAGATATTAAACTTCGCATTCATTGAGTTTTGTACGTATAAATTATTTTCATAATCTTTATAAATTATAAAGAGCACCGTTTATGTTATTCTGCTCAGATGCACAGGTAGCTTACAAAGTACTCTTTAGATAGAGAAAAGTTTTACGAGGTTACTAAAGGCGTGTCCTATGATGCGTGTTTCATGCATATGAAGATACTGCGTCTTGTCTCAACTTACGCTGCGCTGCTTGTCTAAACTTATGACGGAAAGTCCCTTAACGGACGTCGAATATTAGAATGTAGTATCAATGCATACATATCATATCTTTAAAAAGTAAATCCGCAGATGTTATATGTTACCGATTCCTGTTCAGTCAAAAAATATTATTTATATAGGCACTACTATTCCTTTCTTAGAACTTGCATAATATTCGCTCGTTATAAATAATAATATACCATTTCCGATAAATTATTAGAACCCACGCACAATTTCTTAGTTCGCTACATAGTTTCCACGACGACGAGCTCGCTTCAAAGCCTTCATAATACAATATATAATATTGAAGGGGGAAAATATTGTGTAAACTTGTTACATTTTTTATATACAAGGATATATAAGTTTTAAAACTCAATCAATTACAAAACGCGAACCTCCTTAACATACTTTTAGCTTTAAATTAATTTTTTATGTATAACCTATGGTCTATTATTAAGAGTAATTGAAAGGGCTTGTATATATGGCTATTACCAATTTTTATCTAGCATAAGCACAGATTCTAATGAACATTCGAGTGTATATAGTATATTGTATATAGAACAGCAAAGCAGCAGCTATTATATCCAATAACAAAAGCTTATATAAGCTTACATTGACTGGTACGCAGATGGTTACAAGTAGAAGATCCTCCGACACCAGGCTGGCCAAAAAAAATATTTGTGATGGTTTTCAGTCGGCGATATCGAGAAATGGTGAAAATGATGAGGGCTGCGAGGAAAAAGTCAATAAAACAAAAAGAAAAAAAAAATGGGTTTTTCGTGAATAGTTTTAAGTTTACTATACAACTATGATCCAATATGATTCCAAGGACACCGAGAAGAAGGTCGACTGAATAGACGATGACGAAGAGTATCAGTTCTGCCCAGTTGTAGTGATCCAGGGATTCAGAGATGCCATACTCGAAATCGTCAGCTGCAGCAGCACCGAGATCCTGATGCTTCCCGCCTCCACCCTCGTCCATAAGCAAGATTGCTGACGATGGCGACATTATTTTAAATGTTATAATGAAGTGTGTAGCAACAGTATTAAACGATATCGATAAGCGTCGCTCTCGCTATAAATTAGGTCAACGGATGACAAGGGATATTCTCTCCACTTATTGTATTGACTATGCCTGTCAGATATACGAAGGGCACAATTACACACATAAATCAATGCATAACTGATAATTATATAAGAGTTGAGGTGAGAAATATAGTCGACCTTACCTGTCAGATATACGAAGGGCACAATGAGGAGAATCCCTTCGTCTATCCAACAGATAGGCGATTTGACAGTCCCTCTAGTGAGAGATAACACAAGTACATATAAAGTCCCGAAGGTGTGCGGGAGTACGGACTAAACGCCCTCGTCGAGATCTTACAAGTATATTCACTTGTGTATGATTCCATTTGTCGTTATAATTATCGTTACATACTATCCTTGATATATACATTTTAATTAGAGATGCCAAGAAGCATAAAGCACTTAAGTAATAATCATTTGTTTGAGGTGGACTTACTGTATATCATGTATAATTGCTTTGATTTTAAAGTCATCAGATTGTACTAAGAATAACATGAAATGGTCTTTTTGCTATGTAAATATACAGAATTGAAAAAAATGGAAACAAATAAATCATGCGTACTGGCGAGAACGCGCAGGCTGATGCTTTGTTTTATTGTTGATTTATTCACTATTGAGAAGCAAATCGGAGTCAGCAGGTCCTCCGGAAATATGGAGAACCTCCTATTTGCAGCAATAGTTTACGCGTTTCCTGGCACTTACAACATACTGACAGAAGCTGTTCGGGAAAAGAGAAGAGGATAATAAAAAGTTAAAAGATTATAAAACGGCTATTGCTATAGTATAGATTATAATATAGCCTTAAATTAGGCGTAAAAGGATCTTGTAATGCCATCCAATTATGCACGAGTGGCATATCTGGCAGCCAAGTTTAAAATATAACTTAACAACTAAGCCCCTTCATGTGCAAATAAAATAATTCCGATTAGCTTTTCAACAAGAGATTTTAAAGAGAGTAATGCTTCAATCATGACTGAAAGATTCAATTAGACGAAGAAGGAGGCTACAGGCTAAACTTATTCGTAAGTGTTGTCATCAGGAGCTGATCACAATAACCTAAACAAAGTATTAAAGCTGGCTTGAGCCTGATAAAATCCTATTGTTTCGAAATTCAAGATAATACTGATCAGACTTTTTTAAAATAAGATATTTTAAAAATTGTTTGTATAGAAAGTCGGTACATATTATGTATCCTCTTCTCTTAAAAGTTGTACTGGAGCTAAATAAGTAAGCTACCTAAAAATATATAGTTCGACGATTATTGTTTGATTTCAGTTGACTTTAGAACTTGAATTTCGGCTTAGGGTTTAATCAAAAGTCTAACATAGTGAAACATGATATAACTTCAGTACGCGGTACTGCACATCCCTTGGGATACCTCAAGAATATCCTAAACAAATCCCGGTGTGTGTGTATTACAAAGTGCAGTGTAGTTAGTTTGCACATGAAGTTGTATTAGAATTGTATTATGTTCATTGATCCGATTAAAATTGTTCCTTAGAAAGGTGCGTGATTCAAAAAGAATCTGAGTCGATCGAATCTTAAGAATTGAAATCGATTTATATCGAGTCAATTTTCCAAATGAACTGAATCTTGACTTTAATTGGATTCAAAAATATAAACTTGATTAATGTTGAATCAAGCCAGATTAGAAAATAAAATAATCCATTCATCATTGGACATCATGAGAGTACAAAACGGCAGGTCTTCGAGACTTCGAAGAACACGAGGTAAGTTTTTGCAACGATGAAAATTGAAAGAGAAAAACATAGGATAGCTGGTGATAAGTAATTCACTTTAAAAAAGGAAATATTAAGGTTGAACACGTACGTGATTAAAAAAAAGATGAATACACGGTACACACAAGATGTATTCTAGCTAGAGTTTAGATGCTGTTGAATTTAGACTAACTATTAGGCGGACTTAAATCGTTGACCTGGGCCTCCTTAGTAGTCCAAATTTGGTGGACTTTTCGGGATTTCGCGGACTTTTTCAAGGCCAGGTTTATGATATTGATAGAAGATGAGTTTATTATGATATGGCTCGATAACAAATTGAATATAAGGTGGACCGATCGCCAAAAATCAAGTAAGTGGCAACCTACTTTTTTCCGCCGATGGCTTTAGGCCTTTTAAGATAAATTGAATCGTGCTATAAAAACGTTAAGATCGTTGCTTCTCAACTTTCGTTAAACTACGATCTCAGTCTAAGTAGCCTTGGGCCCGCATGACTGCCAAAGGGTTTACAGCGTAGAAAATTAAATAAATGTTGAGCCCAAAAACTCTTTACCGTGGTCTGGTATTGATCGCTGAATATGCACCCCTTGAGAAACGCGGCTCTAACCGGCCGCTGTCGTTCGAGCAGAGTCGGACTAAACATGAAATCATACCTATACGCAGAGTCTCTTACTGATCGAGGTCGAACCGACCGACCAATTGAAATCCTGCAACCCTTGTTTATCTTTTCAAGGTACCCGTTCTTCTAAAAAGAACCGTCAAAACCGAGTCTACACATACAGCGGCGAAAAAGTCCAAAAAATTTTCGGGGAGTACTAACAAAGTCCGACTTTCAGTACCAGTTTGATGCTGAAAGTCGGACTTTTTAGTACTTTCAATAATTTTTTAGAACTTTTTCGCCGCTTTGTAAGCTTGCTATATCTCAATAAAGCTCGGATTTCTCATTAGGACCATTCTGTAACATTTACCAGTCAAAGCTGAACCGGTTGAACCTTATTATAGCCCGGATACCCGATGCCAATTGGAAGCTACGACTGAATAGATACACTCGTCACTTACCTCTCACCTTGACGACCACAGTCAACAGACCGTGTAGTGCGAGTTATGTAACGGATGAGGTTGTATCACAGGGAACGTGAAAGCATACCAGATTTTTTTTTTATCTTGACTGAGGTTGATAGTTGGAATGTTTGATTCTTGATTTACTCAGATTAATTATTAGATTAGATTAATTACTTTTTTCCTCAGAAAGTTTAAATATTTTTTAAAAATTAAAATAAAATAAAAGCTATTGATTTTATTTTACATAAAACTTCCTTTAAACCCTATTTTTACTGTCCATTTAAAACCCCTCCTAAACGGTGGAATTTGGTGCGCGAATTCATGAAAAGTCCATAACAATTTGGAGGTCTAAGTCCATGGTCCAAGTCCACCGACTATAGTCATATCTAAGATTACCGAATATTTGAAAGTGTTGTATCTATAATAGTAAGTTGAATGCAATCTCTTCGGCATATCAAACCAATTGAAGATATAAATGAAAATATATTTATGTTATTATATCAATGTAGTTTAGCCATAAAATACGTTAAAAATATATTTTCTTAGCTGTTTAAAATCTAGCTTATAGGGGGCACATTAGTTTGGCGAAGTACATGTGGCATCTAGCGTGCCCTTGGCAAGGTTTTATACAACGGCGGGCTTGAAGATGAGCTTTCGTGAGTTTGCAAACAGTCGCTAGACGGCGTAGACGCACACTTTCAAGGAAAAACAGTTTCGTTTCGAAGGTCTGTATGGGAAAATACAACAGCATAACATATTACAACTGAACAATTTATTCCGTCAAGTTTGCCAAAATAATTAGTTTGTTACCAATTAATTAAAAGTGTATTTTTTTTCTACTAAAACTATAAACAGCTATAAACAGCGCTCAATCACTAATTATAATGAACTTCATTCTCTGATTAAGGCAACATCTTATTATAATGTACATACATGTATTCGATTTCAATAATGATCTAATTTGATTGTCCCTGGGCCTTTCAATGCTTTTCCATTCTTCCAATTCTTTCGCTGTAGAAGCCAACGACAGCATAATCATCATAATCGTGGTCTCTCTCCACACTGATGGATATCAGCCAAAACCTATATAATATCATTTGCAATAGCCTTTTATGATGAATATTTTTTTCGTCAATTTGATTGCGAATTTATACCATCGATTCAAAACCCATCACTCACATTGTCCGCAAAAGAACATAATAATTTTTCATCATTTTTAAATTATTGTTATAATAATCATCCCGTCATATAATACGACCTTCTCTATACATAATATTTTGCGGAGTTTGAATATTATATGATTTAATGCTGGCTTTGTTGCTGCATGGAATAATAATAGACCTATACATTACTAGTGGGAAGCGGATCACCATCATTTTATGTGGAAAATTGCTCCGACTTTTCAAATCCGTACCCGCACGCGCCCCTTGGGACGAGCTGATGCCAATAAGAGCTACTAAGTCTGCCATGCAGTCAGCAGCCAGACAAGGATTTAGAGCGTCCATCATAAGGTCTTTCGGTGCGTTCACCGAAGTTCAATCCAGATTCACCCGCTCTATATATCATTCCTGTTACTTATTGTATAACTTTAATGATATTGTGTGTATAGCAAAAAGATGTATGAGGAGTCATATACATGCAATGCCCTTACAGAATAGATCCTGTTGTGGTTATGTCATCTTCAGGTCCTCTTATATTTTTCTAAATAAAAACTTGACTCCTCCTTTAAAGAAAGTTGAAACGGGGCCGCAGGACTCCATTAGTTTGAAGAGAAACTTTCGTATAAAACTGGCAAGGAAAGAAACTTGAAAATGATGAAGAAGTCTCATTTTTTTTTAGAGAAACTTGTTTGCCTCTAATAAGGACGATGGCCGTTTGCGAGCAGTGAGTTCTACTACCCTAGCGGCGCTTTGCTTTTTTCATTATTGCAGTCATGACGTCTGACCACTTTTGTTAGGGTAGGATGGAAGACAATTGTAGTTCATAAAGTTCCAAATTGAAATTATAAGACTTTTTATTAAATCGTCCGTAGACATTTATACGAAGGAAATGTATTGTGAATGTAATCTTACGAATGGGTATATGATCTTGTTTAACTACGAAAGAGTGTACTCTCGATTTATAGTAGCAGGTGGAAAGTGAGTCTATATAAGTTAGGCCTACCTACGCTCTTTACTGTAGTATGCATGACTGAGCATTATGGGTTTGTTCAAAGAACTTGTCCCTCATTTCTATGTAAGACGCATAAAAGGCTAAAAGGAGCTCGACGGATTCTTTGGCCGTCGTCGTCGTTAGACTTATCGATCCGGCGAGGGCGGTCAAGAGCTTTACCCGCAATCTTCCATCAGTAACCATAAACCTCGGCTCCTTTTTCTACTTGACTTTTATCACGCCTTATGTTATATGTGCGTCACTACAATCATTAAGGTAATTAAAGATATTTTCATAAATATAATGTCGCAGGGTAATATATAAATGATTACAAACAATTGTAGAGATGTGACGAACTTTGAACATTTGACATACCATACATAGCATATAATTAAATATTTAAAAATTAATAAGATACAAGGAAATGAGTTTAGAAAAATAAAATAATTCAACATACCATTTAAAATAGACATTGAGAAAGAAATATTAAAAATTAGACGGCCGTTTCCTTCATCGTTTTCATGGCTTCAAATAGCTGTTGAGCAGTCGGGTCCTCAATAAATTGAAGCTTATTATTCTTTGATGACACTGAACTAACGTTAGGACCAATAAATTCATCCGCTGATGACGATGCTACAGATAACTGAGGAGCTTCTACAGCTCCATCGGACACTGTAGTTCTCCATTCGACCACGGAGAAGACCGTTTTGGGTACAGCCGATTTGCTCCTCCTCAACTGAGTCGATCCTGCTGCCGGAGGGTTGCATTGAGCTGTAGGATCGTTCACGACGTAGCTGGCTACAAAAAGAGCTTTACTATCTTCCAAAGAATGGGCCGGAACGGTTTCAACGGCCGCCATTAAGCCACTTCTAGCGCACCTTTTAAATAAATAAATAAATCAAATTTTCCATTCCTTTTGACATAAAAAAAAGGAGATAGCTAGATGTCACATACCCTGGGTCTTGAATACGGATTTGAGTGATGACCCTTGAAGCTCTTGAATCCTGCTCAGAGAACTTATAGATAGAGCGCTGCCTAGCGGATCTGTAAAATATTCAAAAACTTTTGAATTTATATTTAAAATAGTAAAAGAAATGTATAGAACCTCAAGAGGCGGTGAGAATGTCGTCGGGGTTGTCGGGCACGACGAAAGTTTTCGTCGGACCTTCTTTTATTACAGCATCGCCCAGCTCTCCACTTGAGGGCGGCTTCGAATCCTCGCCGGAAATTGCGGGACATGAAACCGTAGACGAAAGGATTGCAACAGCTGTTGATGTATGACAGCAGATGGCTAATATTTCAACAAATAAAACCATATATAGCATAGGTAGAAAGGTCTTGGTCAATTTAGTATTATACAAAGCGATCCTCATATGCTTGACTGGGCCGGTCCGTGCACCCGGCAAGAGCTCAAAGCTCATAAGAACGTTGTCAATCAAATAAGGCGACCAACAGACTGTGAAGAGGACCACGACGGCAACCAGCATCTTGACAACCTTTTTTCAAATATAATAGTGCAATATACAAGTAATGATATACATATAAGTAATATATATATATATAAAACCTGGCGAGCTGTTCGGTAGTCGGCTTGGAGTCTCTGGGACGACGCTGACGTCGTAGGTGAGGCTTTATTACTACTTTGAAGAACGTTCTCGCTGGATCTATTGTTTGCTCCTCTTTTGCTGAGGATACCCCTTCGAGTTGCAACTAGTTCTGTATTAGGACTTTGGATCCTTTTGTTATCCGGTTGACTGCTACTACTTTTAAAGTTGACTTTCAGTGTCCTTAATAATATGACAAATTGAATTTGATTTGGAGTGGAAAATACGAGAAAGAAAAAAACTATTTTATTTCTTTTATTGTTTCTCTTGTACGACTTCGTTCTGTAGAAATCTAAGTTTAGAGAAGCGCCGTTGGAGGTACAATACTACTCAATTAATTGGAACTCAACTTTTGTTTGCTGGTGACTTTTAATTTCCTTATTGCATTTCTAAAAAGTAAGTCAATCAGCAAAACGATTTGCTCACAAATAACTTAATCGAATTTCTAATAAAAAATTATACTTATAAAATTATACAACCGTTGTCCTTATTCATACAATTCTTCTTTTGATGTGAATTTCATTTCTTGAGGATTTTTTTTCCCAATGGCAAGTTATAAAGTCCTGATAGAGAGCATTGTGGAGCAACGTGACTAATGTAATTAAAACCTTTCTTCAAACTGCGTATTTGAATAACTTTAGGGACCTTTATATTTAAATTCAAGTGCTGACGATCTATTCAAACTTCTCACTCGAAACTTTTGTTATGCATGCATTCTACAAGAAAGCTCTGTTATGTGTTATATATAGCTGGATGAGCATCATTTGAATGTTTCAACATCCTTGAAAGCAGCATACCCTACTGTACCATACATGGGGTTCTACATAAGCGGCTTGACTTTATTCGAAACGAGCTGCGATGAAAATTGCAATATTTGACTTCACTTGGCCTTTGAGTTTCCTCTATATACTCGTTTTGATGATTGTATATGCATAGTGTTTCACGTTGTTATTACCCGTTGCGCCGCAAACTCCTGTAAGCTTCTGCTGGATTGATGACGTCAGGCAGTCGGCTTGAAGTGCCTGGCGAATATTGGCCATCTTCACCGCGACGATTCTGAGCATTCGGAGAAGTTGCACCCAAATTATGCTCTTCTGCGATTGCAGCTTTACTCTTCTTCGTTATTTTCAACAAAGAGCCGGTAAGTAGAGCGTTGTTGGGTGTTGCTGCAATCTCCTCGGGAGCCGAGTCGCTTTAAAAAGTTGATCAAGAAAAGTGGAAGGGAATATTATGAGTCGCATAAAAGTAAATATAAATATATCGTCGCCTAAGTATATTATACTTTGCCATGACGGAGCGGAGGTAGGTAACCCGCCATATCTCGCGTACAATAGCACCGTAAGCAAAAGCCATTATGGTCAACGGAATAACGAGCACGAGGACGAGCATATAAAGTTCGTAAATCTGCCAAAAGACGGGGCTCTCCCAATCCCGAACGCACCAATAAGCCGGCACCCGCACTCCCACTGGTAGATGAATCTACATAAAATAGTACACAACATTAAACGTGCCACCTTATTTTTTTTACGATTGTTTTGAAAATATGTTATACAGCCTATTACCAGCTTGATTAAGTGTGTGTACATTTTTTAACTTTGTTTTTACATAGGATAGTAAGAATTTCTCAGTGTTGGGTTAGATTTACTCTTAGATCCGGTTTTCCTGCAGACTGCAGTCTCAAATGACAAAACTTAGCAAATATTCATTATTTTTTCTTCTGTTTTACAAGAAGATGTTGACATTTGACTACGAAAGATCGAGTTGCCAATTATAGTGAAAGGGAAGGGCTATTAATGTATTGCACGCGCGCTTCTAATATTCTCAATTTCCTGCTTCTCATTAAGTTCGTAATTGATGTCATTCTGCATGATTAATGTACATGAAGCGAAGACCATTTAAAAGGTGTGTAGTTACGTTACTTGAATCCACAGAGTGGGTAATGCTAGGATGAAACTGGCTATCCAGATGCCGACGATCACTTTGCGTGCTTGACTTAAGGTGCACAGGTACTGAGCCCTCATCGGATGCACTATGGCGTAATACCTTTTAAAACATAACAATAATTTGTTTATCTTTATACGCAACTATAAAAGAATAGCGTACCTTTCAATGCTCATAGCTGTGAATGTCAGGACGGAGCAGATGGCTGAGACATTTTGCATGTAGTGCACGAACTTGCAGAGGAAAACTCCGAAAGTCCAAGTGTAGGAAAACAGCTTGGCCAACTGGTCAGTTACATATATATATTATCATACACAAAGTAATGTCGCAGAAGAAAACAAATAAAATATAAAACATAAATAATAGGCTACATATTGATGTTATAGAACTTTATAATACACTACTACTTGGTCAATTACAGTATGGTATATGAAACCTTAGTTGCTTGTCATCCAATAGTAAACGTTTTTATTAAGTACATAAGAAAATGATATATGTTTTTGAGAAGCCATTTTATATCTTCTAAGTGCAATTAGGGAGCCACTTGACAACAACATAGTCTATATAGTATTCCGCTCAAAAGTCTTGATATGTCAAAGGCTGCGTAATAGGATGCTCCCAGTGCTTTCTGCACTTGTCATCTATCATTAAAAAGCATATAAAAAATGAATCCCCTAGCTTGCATTATAATGTGACTTATTATTAGCAGATATTTAAACTTCGCATTTATAAAGTCATATACATATAAATGGCCTTTATAAATTATAATGAGCACCGTTTGTGTTATTCTGCTCAGATGCACAGGTAAGCTTACAAAGTACTCTTTAGATAGAGAAAAGTTTTACGAGGTTACGAGCGGCGTGTCCTATGATGCGTGTTATTTCATGTAAATGAAGATACTGCGTCTTGCCTCAACTTACGCTGCGCTGCTTGTCTAAACTTAGTTATTAAATGACGGAAAGTCCCTAAACGCACGTCGAATATTAGAATGTAGTATCAATGCATACATATCATATATTTAAAAAGTAAATCCGCAGATGTTATATGTTATCGATTTCTGTTCAGTCAGAAAATATAGTTTATATAGGTTTATATAGGATATAACTGTTATTCCTTTCTTAGAACATGCATACTATTCGCTCGTTATAAATTATAATATACCATTTCCGATACATTATTAGAACCCACGCACAGTTTCATAGTTCGCTACATAGTTTCCACGACGACGAGCTCCTTCAGTGCCTTCATCACACAATATATAATGTTGAAGGGGAAAATATTGTGTGCGCTGGTTACATTTCTTATATACAAGAATATATAAGTTTTAAAACTTGGAAATATAATATGTTCCTTAGTGTAGTATTTATCCTATCAATAGTCATATAATATTACCAATTATTGCACATATTTCTCGCAAAAAACGCAATTTATGAGTTCTGAGAAT
Source organism: Chydorus sphaericus (assembly GCA_030141595.1). NCBI lineage: Eukaryota > Metazoa > Arthropoda > Branchiopoda > Diplostraca > Chydoridae > Chydorus > Chydorus sphaericus. The sequence continues at coordinate 10,577,437 of CM057927.1, read as the reverse complement.
TTACAAGACAAATCTACAACAATGCCCGTGATTCATGTAATATTCATCAGCTTATATATGCACAACACATAGTTTAACATCTGCGACCCACAACATTGTATAATGTATATTTTGCGAGCTTTCATCATAACTTTTATGTCTTTCCCCTGTACATATACATACCAACTCACTGAGAGGCACCAAGAATGATCCTACCCTTTTATCTCTCCGTACTCCGTAGTGTATATCTAATTAATTTTCAATTTGTATGTGAGGACTTGTGTGTATACAATAAGATCATATATTGCGCTTTTATATGTATGTGTTGGCTGTTTGCACTTATGTTATTTGTATGGTAGAAGAATATTTGCAGTACAATATTACGAACGAACGATGTTGAAACTGTAGACTATAGCTTGAAAAATGGGAAAGTACTTGACAAAATAAATCAGGATACATACATTTAAGGGTTTTGCTAGTATAATAAACACTTAACACTGTTTAAACAACACTTCAACCTCTTTGAGTTATAGGATTGCTAAAATACCCTAATTCTGTCAATTACAAAGCACGAACCTCCTTAACTTACTTTTAACTTCCAATTGATTTGTTATGTTTACCTATGGTCTATTCTTAAGAGTAATTGAAAGGGCTTGTATATATGGCTATTACCAATTTTTATCTAACATGAGCGCAGATTCTAATGAACATTCGAGTATATATAGTATTGTATATAGAACAGCAAAGCAGCAGCTATTATATCCAATAACAAAAGCTTATAGAAGCTTACATTGACTGGTACGCAGATGGTTACAAGTAGAAGATCCGCCGACGCCAGGCTGGCCAGAAAAATGTTTGTGATGGTTTTCAGTCGGCGATATCGAGAAATGGTGAAAATGATGAGCGCTGCGAGAAAGTTAATAAAACAAAGAGAAAAGATTGGGTTTCGTGAATAGTTTTAAGTTTACTATATAGCTATGATCTTCTCAACCATTTTACCGTTTCCAAGGACACCGAGTAGAAGGACGACTGAATAGACGATGACGACGGGTATCAGTTCTGCCCAGTTGTAGTGATCCAGGGATTCAGAGACGTCATACTCGTAATCGTCAGCTGCAGCAGCACCGAGATCCTGCTGCTTCCCGCCTCCACCCTCGTTCATCGGCAAGATTGCTGGTGATGGTAAGGATTCGTTCATCCCTTCAGAGTTTGGAGCTTTGCTTCTATATACCAATAAAACAAATTTTGATTAGAAAATCAGCCTCAACAATAAGAACTTCAAAATGCATAGAATGTCGTTTAATCATCCTTTATATAAAAACCATATTAATCAGTTAGCAGGAAAAGAGTTCTAAAGGACTTTCCTGGTTAGTCTACGATATAATAGAGCATCTCCTGCGCCTTAAATTAAATTTCATATAATCAATCACTTTTTTTTATAGTTCCGAGAAGTATTAGGAAAAGCGTTAATAGCCGCTTTCTCGATTAAAAATTGCAACAAGAAATAAAGGCTTAGTTTGCACATTGTACTTATTCGCGTCGTAAACATACAAGAACGTATAATCTACTTTGACTTTGTAGCAACCTTACCAAAACCTCATTTAATGGCTTGCATATTCGTCACTCTCCTTGGCTTATTCAAGATGCTTCTTAGTGCTGGGCATACCACTTGCACAAAGTTATTAAAAATGATTGCTTATGCATACATAAAAGGCAGCAAGACCTTTTCATCATCAATAATGACGGTTTAGTCCGTTCATTTTACCTGCTTAATGGCTCACCAGTGGTTTCTGATGATCATATACGTTTCATAATATATATGCATTACGGCTTGCACGATGTACTATTGCGTGGATCCAGGAAACACTTTATGTAATACATTACTTCTAGTTTTCTAACGCTTTCTATATTTAAGACCTCTATATACTTCTTTTCTGGACGTGGGCTGATTAAGCTCTTCCTCACAACAACACAAACTATATATTACACAGATGGTACTGAGCTTTCTAACTTTAGAGGAGCATCCGCATCCACCAACTTTCTAAAGACCCGTGGATTAATAAATTAATATTTTTCTTTACCGTACTTCATCAACTTATATTGTAAGTTTTGCCCTTTTGGGAATAAAACTAGAATGAATAAAGATGCGACAGAGAGATAAATTAATACCGATGACTCTGTGTGTTCCATCGAAAGTGTAGCCTTTTGCCTGTGTATTCGATCACTTCCACAAAGACAGTTTCCAGGAAATGTGGGAGGAAAAATGAATAGCAATCGAAATATCGATTATTTTGTAAAAACCTACTACCCTATAGCTCTAGCAATGTATAATATATATATTCAAATTGGCCAAATTTGTTTTGCGTCGTATTTCCATGAAGAATTGATCTAAATTTATGTTCGACGCAGCAGGCGCGTATAGAATCTTGGATGAAAGAAACGTAAAGATTGGGCCCCTCAAAGTAATAATAATTTCCTTCATCTATACGGCTTTAGATAGAGCCATAATATTGATTGAAATATTATGGCTCTTTTCTATTGTTCACGACAAGTCACGAACGACGACGCATAGATGATGTTTGACTAAATAATTATCGCCTATATGCACACGTACTGTAGACCAAATCCATTGCCTCACGCTGAATGTAAAATAAGTAATAATGTGTAATCTACAATATTGGCTTAAGCTATGCAGCCATGCTATTATTCCCCAAAAAATCGTGCTACTCACACTTTCTGTAAAATATCGGTATGGCGAAAACTAGTGGAAAGAAAATGTTATATTATTTCTCTCAGAGAGATAAACCATAAAGAACCAAGGAATGTTAAGTATTGATTTTTTTATCTCTACATAGATACAGGGTGCTTCTCGTCGTTATTGTTTGTTTTTGCCAGAAGGTTTAGTATTCCCAATTAATTAAGATTCTAATCACTAAAACATTTTCGAATATAAATATAAGTTCCCTCTACTATAACAACTTTCTGTATGCAAATTGATTAATTCTTTGAATATTAGAAAAAGCAGCTTCAGGAAAAGAAAAAGGGTTGAAACTCGTGGAAAATTAATTACTCTATTAAGTAAATGTTACGCTTAATATACTCCTCGAACTTGAATGCAAATAAATTTCAACATCATCTATTCAAAATTACATCAATTTGAATATTGCACTCTGAAAATAAAATTAATAATTTCATATTGGTGATTTATTTTCATGTACTACGAGCCGTATACTGACTTATCAATACATCACCCATCATGTTTATAAGATATCGGATATTTTAAAAACTAGTTTTTATCACAATAATTTGTAATGTTTTTCTATGGTTGGGCGATGGGCCGAGATGGTGCTGACAACTACGAGATTGTACCTGTACTAATAGAATATTGTTCTAGTTGGTCGTTTAATTTTAGTTAAAGTTTAACGAGGTTCGCCCAGGTAAAAATAAGATAATAATTTCGTACAATTAGTCACCTTTAAGTGATTAATTTTGCAATAAATCACAAAAAATATGATTAATTACGTGATTAATACAAATTGTCCGAAATTATCACGTAATTAATTGGCAAATTCGTAATTAATTACTTTGACTTTTACCTCCCATAACCGCCAAGTTCAGGTAAAAGGCTGACCTTGGAAAACCTTAATAAAAATAGATCGCGATATAATATGAAAAAAACGAAGAATGATAAATGAAAGAGCTGGTAAACTGTACACACGATATATGAAGTTTGAAAATTCTACATGATGGTTCCTGGCATAAATTTAACGCTTTATATAGATATGTACGTACTTCTCTATAACAGGAGGCTAGAAAAAAGGAAAATAAATCCACTTTCCCCCCCCCCCCCCTTTTTCTGTAGTTATTGGGACAAGTAATAGTACTATAGTCACCACCGTAATGTATTGGCTTATAAATACACACAAAAGGCCTGCGTACTTGCAATGTGTGTGGTATAATATGTACCATTATTTCGACTAGAATAGTTGGTTCTCTCCATCTTTCATTTTCTATAGCATGACACGTTGTGTTGAGCCATATCAGCTTCCCACCATATGCTATTACCGATTATACGAATACGAAGAACTCAAATCGTTCTATGCACACAGTATAATATGTTTGCTTTTCCTCATAATGCTTCTTGTAGTATTCTTAACGGTTGTGTGATTGCGAAGGAGATTTCGTGGTATCGGTTGCCACTTTAATATATATAAGTACTTTCTGCACACCAGGCTAATAAATAATCGATAAAAGAATATACGTACGTAGAAGCAGGTATAAAGATATATTGGCTGCATTGTAACATCAGATACCGTACACACACAAAAAGTAATAATTGGGTATACAGGTTGTTGTTGCTATATTATATGACGGGTTTCTCTAATCTCGGTTTCTAAGAATGCAATAATGTAATAAATGTCTACAAGATTGTAACAACGTGAAACTCTTTGTTTTACATAACATAAATCTAATAAAGGGAGCCCTTCATAATATACGTAAAACAGGAAGAGAGTTCACGAATCATGCGTGTATATTTATAAATATAATTTCTTCTAATTGTGGGGGGTACTAATATAGATTTTTAGAAAAGATATTAAAAAATTATAATAGAATTTACAAGAAAATGTAATCAGGGCAAGTAGGATTTTATAGCCTTTTCATACCTGGGTATTTTATATACTTTTCAAACCTTTCAGCAACCAACTTAATTCATTTGAAACATATATATGTCTCGACTAATGACAAAACCATCTAGTGGTGCAGCGGTAATTATGTGGAAAAGGTCAGAGTTTCAAGTCCCACCGCGGTACCACGAATCGACATTTTATTTCTCACAAAAATAGGCACGTAGGAAAAGGCGAAGTTTCAAATCTCTTATAACAGATGAAATACGGATACCAAATTAGTCTTCTTATAGTTTTTCATTTGAAGTTGAACTATAATACCCTTATAATAGCAGGTTTCAAAAATTTATTGAGTGCAGTATACGTCGTTAACCATTGTTATTGCCTTATTGGTTAGGTATACATTTACTCCGTTCCGAGAATTAATCCGACTCCTACATACTAGTACTTATTGTATAGAAAGTTCAAAATAAGTAAGCCTAACTTATAATAACAAAGCTTCTACGTGGCTTCTACTCTTTGTTATTCGTTTGATTCCCTCAATAATAATTGAACAAAAATGGCTAGCATTTAGTTTTCCCGCCTAATAGTATAGAGTTGCGTCTATTTAAATCAAGGGCAAGGATTATACTGTTTGAAAATAGATCACAAGTCTCGTATAGAAATCGTTCAACTAAACCAATAGTACCGTTGATTGTGCAAAATCCATATACATTAATTCCTAGTTTAATAGAATAAAAATGTCCATTGAACTACAAGGAAGTAATATACAGAAAGCATAGCTTTACTTTTTGCTGGGGCTTGACGATGTTAATTGGATGGAGTTGATGGTGATTCCTTGACGCTGATAGCTGAAGATGAAATCCTATCTGGATGATGCGTGCACTTTAGGCTGCCACTATCTATCCTTCCTCTTCTCTCCTTCTCTATTATTATAATTGAATTTTCAAAATAATGACCAGCAGAGTGAGCAGCGAAATATATTAAGACGGTAATGAATGTAAAGTTTCACGATCTTTTAGATTACACGTTTTTACACCCAAAGAAAACGTACTTGAGTATATGTATAGTCTACATGTATAGTGGAATTACAGACCTCTCTTATTTTGCGGACTGGAACTGGAGGAATCACGCTTGCTTCTGCTCTTTCTATAGGCTGGATTGCTGCTGCATCATAAAGTTGATACGCTCCTTCTGCGCTGCGCTGGTTCACGCGGAACCCCCGGAAGCTAACAACGCGCATACTCAAAATCTCGACAAATATATACATACATATTAAATATTTTTATTTGCTTCCTTTTTTATTTAAACTTGTAATCTAGTCAATTTGTACGCCTAGTTTCTCACAGTTTACAAAAATTGAATATTCTTATGTTATTCATATGTTCATTTCTAATACTTAGCTCTTCGGTCGCGCTCTGATTTCCCAGCTGGTTCATATATGATTAGGCTATATATATATATATATATATTGAAGCATAGTTCTAAGTATTTTGCTTCAATATTTACTGCGACATTTATTGGCGGATGATGCTACCGCCCTATTATTATGAATGACCAAGTTAATTGTATGCTACAATTTAAAATTTTTATTTTTAAAACTGTTAACTTGAAACTATGATCTCTTTTTCTCTTATTTTAGACGAATATTGATTGTATGTACGCCACCTATACATGGTAGTGTCAACCTTGACTCGTGTTTTATGATATGGAATGGCAAATACTCTGTCAATTGGAATAATTTTGCATTATAAAAGCCCAGTATAATACACGGATGCGCGTGCGATAATTAAACATCACACAGCTGCTTAGCAGTGGAAATATTTTACACGCTGTAATACCTTATCTTCGTCTAATGACATTTTTTGCCAACAAAACAGTTTGTATTATAGTTTGCATAATAATATATTTCTGTGGAAAACTTCATTGCTACTCGCGCACAATTCGTGAGATTAAGAGTTCGATTTCTATTAATGTGTAATGTTATTGAAGCGACGGAAATACACATTTTGAAGCACGCGTATCATCTAAGATGCAGCCTTTGAATGTTGCATCTTTTTTCACATCTTTACAGTATGTCAGAAAAGCCCAGTAGATTGATATAAATGAGAAAAAGAGTGAAAGAGGAATAAAAGAAAAAAAATATAAGAAAAGTGAATTGATGAAACTTCAAATACGTCTGTTTTTTTTTGAAGGAATACGTGAAATATGCAACACTGTATAAGTATAAAGTCACTCTTCGTGCAGTTTTTCTTACTTTTCTGTCAAAAGTACAATATATATATATATATATATGCGATTTGGATATCTTTTGGTATCTTTCACTTGAGTGAAAAGAAAACTGGAATAAAATAGAATCTTTGTTACACGTGTATCGAAATTAAAAGATATAATTTTTTGACATTTTTTTTGCAATCTATTCAGTATATACTATATAGCATATTTTCCCAAAGATATTTCGAGTAATTGTCTTAAGCCTGTAAAAAAAGATGGGAATTACTGTTTTTGAGTGTACACACTTGGCATAGGAGTAAAAGCTAAGAGGAAAATATCGTAAAATGCAAAACAACTTTTAAGTTAAGCAATATTTATTTTCGTGCAACTACAGAATCTGCACCTTGTGAATTCGTTTCAAGTGCTCCACCGAGCCACGCGTGGAGCGCAACTGCGCTGCAAGTGATGCGCTTCAGTGTCTTCACTGCGCATTTTAAAACTCACTCTGGATTATGCATCAGATAGGTAGCGTAAATACGATCAGCCAATCGTGAATGGTATAGATTGATATCTGCAAAAAGTTTCTTATGAACTGAGCGGTTCTTTTGAAGCAAAAAGTAACATTCATATGATGAGACATATATTACCCTATTCTTTTTTATAAGCGTACCCAGAACTACCCTGTTGCGGGTTGGTATTATATTATGATAATTACTTCAATGTATAAAAGTGCCAGCTGGAAATGTAATAGTTAATGCTTTAAGATACGAAAATAAATTGAATAAAATGACTTCTGTTTTCATTTCATATTCATTTAAATGATATATCTATTCCATGCCTTATTTGACTATTTTTGAAGTCACAATTTACAGCTTTGTATTTTCTTCACTTCTTCAGTTGGCAACAAGCAGTCTGGCTGTTTTCGGAGGTGCTGTAGATCTCTCTGCCTATATTTGTACCTGCTACAGCAGCTTTATGCCTGTCCTTCAAATCCGTTCAAATCCCCAGGATCGTATACCTCCTGATGGTAACTCGACTCAATCAGCTTACAGTCTGCTCGACTTGATAACTATTCGCTCCATAGGCTTATGATGGTTTATAATCTATATGGCATCTGTAGGATACACGTGTGTCTAAAGAAACGTCTCTCCTTTTAAAAATGCAACAATACACTTGACTGATATAAAAAAATATGTAAAGTCACTGACTCAAGTTAACTCACTAACAACCCCCCCCCCCCTTCCCCTTGCTATTTTAAATTCGCCTTTGCCCAGTGCGACATCTGTTTGAAAATGGTATAACTAAATGTATTTATTATTTAAATTTTGTCACAAGATGGCAGATCTGAGAGGGAAGCTAAACGCTAGAACCCTCCCCTCCGAATCGCTAAGTGATGCCGGAAAGTTTAATTTTAATTTTTCAGTTTAAAGAAAATCTCTACTGTACCGATTATCGTGATGTTGCGTCGTTATACTGTAAACGGCACTGCTGGGCTGTTAGTCCCTTCTACAAAAAAAAAAGAACGCTATAGCTACGTTGACAATCTACTCTTATTGGCAATAAAAATACACTTGAAAAAGAAACCAATATTAGAAGCCCTCGTCGATAGTAGAAAAGTCTCAACTCGACAAATATATGAAGAAGAAGGCGAGACTAAACTTACTAAGCTTTCGGAAGAAGGGCGAAAACTCTTTAAGTTTAAATCGATGAATAGTTTTTTAATCAATTTATAAAAATAATAAGTTGGTTTTAAAAACAGATTGATCATCAAACCATTTATTTCCATTGAATAACACATAAAATATGATGAACATTTATATAAATAAAAGAAGAAATATACACTTTTACATACAGTGCTGGTGGTGAGCTTAAGATTTAAATTGTGGAAAACATGTAAATATGAGCCGATAAGTAAACATTTATTTGAATATATTTTGTTAACGACATAGAACTCTTCACATTTATACGGATACGTAGTATGTTTTTAAATGGTCCAACAAATAGTATATATTCAAAAACATTTAGGAAACAAAAATTATGTTATATAATTCATCACAATTATTTAAGTATATTACGAAAAAGGGTTGATCAAGGGTCATCAACATCAGGTACCGTGTACAACATCAATTATCATTGTATGTGAATAATGTGAACAATATTCTTCCTCTTAATCATCACTATCATGTTTCAACACGATCTCGTCTTTCATCATCCCGTTGTCATCGCTTGTCATATTCTCTTAATCAGTTATTTTGTATTCCTACTGCAGCTGCAGGTTGATTGGAAGAAGGTATCCGGGCTGTTGTATAACCAACGACGGCACTGTTATTAGATCGGACGTATCTAAGAGAGACAAGAGAAAGGTTATATATGTAGCTCCAGCTAGAGTGCTTTTTCAAGTGTCTTAAGTGCTCTGCATTAGGGTACGCTTCAGAAGACTCACCCAGGTTGGTAGGGAGCGTGAATCTGAGCGGCCATTCGCAAATTGCAGATGGAAGTTTGTGAAAACTTGTGTACGGAACGTTTCCTGTTGATAAAGCAAGTGAACAATTGTAAGTGATATGTCGTTTGATGATTTGGAGCTATGGTAACAGTATCATAGGTGCAATCTTTGAACTGTAATACGAAAATAGTTTTAAAGTGATTAAACCTTTGTCTGGGCCGTCCCGGACGTCGGCAGACTCTGCAAGATCCGCAGATACAACAGAAACAACGACAATAGCAGTCGGAACTGGGGCGTAAACCTCCTAGAGCTGCTTTGAAACCTCTGCGGAAATTGCGCGACATGAAACCGTAGACGAAAGGATTGCAGCAGCTATTCATGTACGACAGCAAGTGACTTTAAAAGAAAAAAATAATAATAACTATTACAGATTGAATAGCTTTGAAATCTGGTGAGTGAACTTACAAAGCGATTCTCATGTGCTTGAGCGCCCCGGTACGAGCACCGGGAAGAAGTTGGAAGCTCATCAAGACGTTATCGATCAAGTAAGGGGACCAGCAGACCGTGAAGAGGACTACAACCGCCACCAACATTTTCACTACCTATTTTATATAATCAAAAACTTAATATTACGATGCAAATCATGCGTAAAGTGAGTGACACGTACTTTACGGGCAATTCGGTGATCCGACAGAAGGCGTTGAGATGGGGTTGACGTGCTGTTATGACCGGCGAAAGTGTTAATAGCGGGTGAATTGATGGCCGCTGATTGGGGCGGCAGCTGCTGGTGATTACTTAGTTGCTGAAGCTGCGGTCCGTTAAGTAGAATACCGTTTAGGACGTGAATACTGTTGCTGCTACCGGTATCAGCTTTAACGCACACGTTCATCAATTTGGGAGATTCGGCTTCAGCATCGTCGGCGACTCCTTTTTCAATCACGAAAACCTCTTCCTGGTTCCTATTTTTTTTTTACCAAGGGACCAAAGGGAACGAAAGAGACAAGATTGGGATTGATAAATGTTTTTTTTTCTTCTTCTTTTCTGTCTCTCTTATATTGACATATATAAAATGGCTTTTTTCTGTTCTGTCTACGTGTGGGCATCTTTTCAAAGGAAAAGGAGGACGCGAGATGAAAACTTTCCTCAATGGGAAATTGAATTGAGCGGCTAGCTCTCTCTTAGATATAGACTATCCAAGATATTTCCAGTCCGATCGATATAAGATGTATAGATGGTTATGTAATAGTCTATATTACTTTTTTTCGGAATCCACGTATCGAAGTTATAAACTGATTCTAGTTGTACATCAAATTCTATACTCACGGACTGCGTTGCGGGGATGCAGTCGGGCCGGCCATTGTACTGCTGACATCTATGCTCGGAATGCCGGCATCAGGACCAGTTGTAGCAGCATCTGTTATCATTATTCCGTCTACTCCGATTACGGGAGATCCTGAATAATGCTGATGATCCTCATCCGTCTTATTTCCGCAAGCCGGAATCCCACAACATGTGACAGGCTCACTTTTTTCCCATGTAATACGATCGTTATTAAATCATCAATTTTCATTTATATAGTAAGAAATGTTACATACTTGGTCATGACGGATCGTAGATTTGTAACTCGATAAATCTCTCTTCCGATGGTTCCGTAAGCTCCCGCCATGACGATCAGAGGAATGACTAAGATGAGTACCAACATGTAGAGTTCGTAGATCTGCCAAGCTAGAGGTCTCTCCCAGTCTCGAACGCACCAAAAGGCCGGCACTCTTTCACCCACCGGCAGTTGAATCTTATGCATTCATAAAAAATTATATACATTTAATTCGATGGTTCTGATCATTATAATTAATTAATTAATCATACTTGGATTAACATGGTGGGTATAGCTAGAACGAAACTAGCGATCCAAATCCCTGTAATCACTTTACGGGCTTGGCTTAGAGTGCATAGGTACTGAGCCCTCATCGGATGAACGATAGCATAATACCTAAATAATCATATTATAATGTTCGATTAATATTGAACATATTACTAGATTAGGCTAGGCTTACCTTTCGATGCTCATGGCGGTAAGTGTAAGAACTGAGCAGATGGCAGAAACGTTCTGCATGTAGTGCACGAACTTGCAGAGGAAAACTCCGAAAGTCCACGTGTAAGAGAAGAGTTTGGCAACCTTCATTAGATAATAAGAAAGTTGAAATCTACAGCGTCTGAATGGTTATTTTTTTACATGTGCCCTCTTCTAGTAATCATAGTATAATGTATTTATAATGGGAGTGATGGAATGATATGCAGAGGCAACTCTATTAATCCTTGCTTCATTGAGCTTGTACCCAACACAGAGTATACTTTTGATGATTTGAGTGCCTATTACAGTGTACTTGCTCATTGACGTCATCCAATAGGACCCAAAAAGCTGCTGTATATAGCCTGGATGTTTAAATATGAGAAATATTCTGATTGTATCAATTTAGTTTAGCGCTATACTTAGGAATAAGATTAGTCAAGTTTAGAGTGTGATCATTCGAATCGAATTATAGGATTGAGATACAATGGAATCGATGTATTAATAAAAAGCTCAATAGAGTTAGGGCACGCGTTTTTTTAGAATCTTGTTTACACCAATGATCCTGCTTTCATTCACACAGGGATTCTTTGAACACTCTGATAAAGCCTTCTTATCTATTTGATCCTTTTATACGGAAGAAAATGCTGAATGGACTGAACGCCGATCTGCTACGCGTCAGCATTATTTGCGTAGGTTGTATACATAGAAATATAAAAAAAACTTACGTTAACAGGAATGCAGACGGTAACCAGGAGCAAATCAGCCGAGGATAAGCTTGCTAGGAAGATGTTGGTGATGTTTTTGAATCTTCGATACCGAGCAATCGTGAAGATGATGAGAACTGAATATTTATATTTAAAAAAAAGCAATATAGTTGTCAATTTATTTATGATACAATTCGTAGTAACAATACCATTTCCGCAAATCCCTAATACGAAGACGAAAGTATAGATAAGTACAACGGGGATCAATTCGGCCCAGTCGTAGTGCTCCAGAGATTCAGTCACGTCGTACTCGTAATCCTCCATCCTCCCAGCTTGCGTGGTATTAAGCAGAGAACCTATTGTAATATTGTAAATGGCAATTTGTGATTTATATATCAAGTTCTGAGAGAGATAGCAGCTTTAGATTGTGGAGGATATCAGGATAAGTTCTGTTATATGCCTATTACCATGCCATATTACACACATGTATCTGAATTGAATTAAGATGGTAGAAGAATTTTCTTCAAAGCAATGTGATTAAGTTGGCAAATTTCTATTCAAAGTCCTGTTGCTGACTGCCCCTCTAATTAACTGCTTTTATACGCAGCTTGCATATTCACATGCAGCTGCTAAATTAGAGCTAACAAAACAATAGCTATTTATAAATGTAATTACAGGAAAAAGGCTTCTGTGCAAGCATAGCATAATAATGAAAGTATATGGAATGGAAGCGATATCTTATTATGTCTTGAAATGAGGATTTCATTTGATTGAGACTTGTATGATGAGGCGGACTAATGAACTATATTCCTATTATTGTGTTGCTCATTAAACTTGACATGGAAATAGATTATACATCTTTACTTATTTAAGTTATTCTCTTTTATTATATACATTGTAAATTATGATCCAAATATAAATCCATGTATTTTAAAACTTTTCTTTATAATTTTCTTCATTAATTTGGATTATATTCAAATTTTAAAACCGATTAGAAATTCTCAAGGACAAGAAACTTACCTTTAACCTGATAGTAAACGAGAATTTTTTTTGGCGGCAACAGATTAATTATATGACGACAGTATAGTGCTATAAAATATGAGTATGGAAATCCTGAAGGATCTATCCCAAGGAAAGAACGAGAATCGACTGATCCATTTCGAGGACAGCGCTGCTTTTCCGCAACTGCTGCGCACCCCCGTCACCGCGCCGCGCGGAAGCAGCAAGACGGACGGGCGGCATCATCACCAATCCTGCTTGCAGCGTTGTATTATTGCTGCAGTTATAATTTACAGCACGCATAGCATATATAACATGCAGCATCGCAACACCATCAATATAAATCAGCCAATGCTGCCTAATGTATATTTGTCGGACCCTAAAGCATCAGTATTCTTGGTTCTGCAATAGCCATGTATATATATATGGTGCTCTGTGTATAAACATTTTCTAAAGTAAAAAAGAAGTGACCTTTATTTAATACCTATCTGGAATGGTTCCAAAAAGAAAAATAATTTAGCAGAGGATATAACGCCCACCACTTTTTTGTTTGTTTCTCTTAAATGTAGTTTTATGTAATCTATTACGGTACTAAAAAGTATTCTCTACTTTTATAAGCCATTTTATATACATTAGCCATTACTGTGCTTTATTAGAAGAGATGTTCATTAATCATTGCTGAAAGATTACTGAAATCTTTTGGGAATAAATTCGCATTTTTTATTTAGAATGACAACGCAATATGCTTGATGATTTTATTCATATATTCCTTACATGATGCTCTGTGATGCTATATGATTGCTATGTCATATGGTATTTGACATATCGATAGTGAACATTGAAAAGCTTTCAGAATATAAAGCTTGACTTTTTGGGCCACATATACAATCCCACGCATATCCCCTTTCTTTTGTCGACCTGATTGAGAGCTCTAATAATACTCTACATATCTTATGTGGTTGCAGATGGCTGCAACATCTACGTCACATGTGGAAAATTAATTGGAGATCATAATGCGCAGCATGGGGAAGCTGCCAAAAAAAGTTGTAATAAGTACTCCATCCCTATTCAGCGCCGTAATCGTGATGGTGACCCTTATTTTCCTTCATTCTTACTTAATATGAAAATCCTGTCCTGTCGATAACTTTTTCTTAAGTTGCCGCACAAACATGTAGTTTCACATCCACCATATTATGTTTAGCAATAAGTTGATAATTACTGCATCATATAGTGGATCATAAGTTCATAACTAACTGTTCAACTTTCGAACCATGTACATGTAAGATTTTTTAGATGATATGTATACACATAAAGAAGCCAATTGTCAATTTATGATATGTTTTGGTTAGACCTACTGTATATGTCATATGCCATACTGATTCTTTATGCATGGCGGAATATATATGTGCTGAGGTTTCATTTCAATTATTATTTCTTTTGTTAGATACAACTTTCATCTCACCGAGTTTCTTTTCATCCAGATTTCCGCATATATTATAAGTTCCCGAATGAGATGATGACTAGCATTCCCTTTGTATCTAATACGGTTGATGGAGTCTCTCTATCCATCTCATCTTGTCTAATATAAAACCTTCCTTCCGTTCAGATTGACGCGCATGTAAATACATTGTTCTTGTATCCGTCGCAGTGCGCCATCATCAAAGAAATGTAACATTTCCATAATATAATCAATAGTAGATAAGGAGATTACGTGTTTAGCGCATTCATAAGTATGCCCTTATTCATCTTGTGTATAATGCTATTGACCTATTTTACATCAGAACAGTTTTGATGGATGCATTTATCTTAAATCGATGGTCCCAAATGTGTAGAAATGTAGAAATAGCTATGGTAGTTCACAAAGAAAAATGGGTGTCGATCTCAATATATCTAATGCTTATAAAAAAAATAGGATTCGAGATTCAGATAAAAATGGGGCTACACATCCTGCATTGATAATAATGGACCGCCCGATCAGTTTAAAATTCGTGGCACGTTAGCTAGGACAATTTTATTGGTGACGACAATCGGCAGACAGCATACTACTACTACTACTGCTATCAACATAACGGATTTGTGTATAGCCTATTCTTCATTCTACGCAAAAACATAAGAGTTATATCATACACTCGCCACATCATTATGGAATACTTGCTGAATCTTGAAGTTCCTTTATAAACACATCAAAACGAGGGCGGCGATACTCGTATACATACAATAATAACAACAATATGCAGTAACTGGGCAGCTCTCTTATTGCCATAGCAGCAGCAGTATATTAATAAAATGCCTAATACATGAGACAGGCAAGTATACTTTAGAAGAGGGCTCTGTGCGCGCGTGCCCAAGTGGCAACAAGGTGAGCTATTTATGTACTACTCAACAGGATATACACATAAATAAAGACACTAACTGACCCCCTGTTGGTCCTTGATCTTGCCGCATCATAATATATGAAGGGCACGTTCTCAAGACTAGGTATAACATTCTATAATTGATGGAAATGTTGTTAATTAATATTAGGTTTCATTCTTACATTCTTCGGTAGTATATATCTTTGATATGATACGTGTATCTACTGCCTATTCACTTAGGAGAGTAATGATTAGCAGAATTGACCTACAGCAATATCCGAGCTCTTTCACAATCATGTAGGCTGCTGCTAATTATGAGACGTGTTCTTTTCATCGTAGGAGTGCTTGAGGCTCTAGGGAGAAATATTACGGTAGTAGATGGAGCGAGAAGTGGAATACAAATGCTTGGAAAATTTGCAGTAAATGTAAAGCTTCTTTTATATTATCTACTAATAGCTACAATTTCCTGTTTTGAAATGAAAAAAAATATATATTATGATAACAATACTGTCAAACTACATTGCGATGCTCATTAAAGTGGAATCGTGCGGACTTTTCAAAGAACTGCAAGCATGCTGATCATTATCGCCCTATTATTGTTGTAATCATTATTTTCAAAACCATTTTGAAAGACTCCAATAAATACGCTTATTATAAAAAAAAATAAAAAACAGTTCTAAAAATTAAGTTTACACATTATTACGTTCTATCACTTTTTTCAAAATTTCTTAACCTTCTGTAACAATAGACGCATTGTTATAGCGGGGAACGAGAGAACGACGACACGTGTCTAAATGGGAACAATACCAATTCGAGAGGGAAAAGTTCGTCGCTTTTCACAAACGGTATATTTCGCGATCTATTATTTGTGAACTTGCTTCAATGCTAACAGCACATTCGAAGTTCAAACATCAAATTGGTTTTCAGTTGTCATATTAAATGAGAAAACATATAATACCAACTCGCCAATAACACAGCATTTTCTCGTGAATAGAGGATATTTATATTAATAATTAGTAGATACAGAAATAGGTCTTGAGCAGAATTAGGGGGCGGGTATCGACCTTGGTTTTTGAGGGGGCGATTTACAGAAACCTTTAAAGTTCCACTCATGCCTAATTTCCCATGTTGATTTCCCCGTCTTGGGAGGGGGTTCGTTCCCATCTCCCCGTCAATGCTAATAAGTTCTCTTTAAGACGAATTACTTCCAGCTCATTAATTTCTCTTTACAGAGAATCACTTCATTTTCCTTTATATTTATTACACAATAATCTATAAGAATCCTTATAGTGCCTGAAAGTGAAGAACAATGAGGCATCGACATATTACTTTTTTTGTGAGAGCCCAGTAATTGAATTAAAGAGAACTGCTTCTATCCCTCAAAAGTGCTTCACTGAAGTCTTTTACACAACACATATACCATTTTATTGAGATCTCACATATACAGTATAAGTAAGTGGACTTGATAGCTTTTACGCCTCAGTAAGATCACGTAACAGTCCACACAAGTGGACGAGGGTCAGTCTACTTCCTTCCATGCATATATATATAGCTTTTAAAAAAAGTTCTAAGAAATGGTTTAGAATCCTGTAGGCGTCTCAGAGACATGCCAGACATATAGGAAATATATAAGAGGGGCAGCACTGCAGTCATGTATATAAATACTTTTCATCCTTTTAGCGCATGAAGGCGGAAGAGTCTAACAGAGTGTTATCACGCTTCCTGCAGATCGTTGAGCAGCAGCAGCAGCAAGCATGGCAATTCTACCGAGACGTCATATTATTATTACTATTATTCCCTTGCTGGGCTGCTGCGTTCCGTTTATATTCAAAACACCAAGCAGCGCATAGTCGTCTAGCCTTTTTTTCCTTTTGTTTTATAGCATACTAAATGACTTTTGCTCGGCGCGAGAGATGCTCTTTGTACATTCAACATCAGCAGCAGCTGAAAAGCACGTGATTTCTTTTGAATATTTTGAACATTCCCATCGTCTCAGATTTTTGAGGCACTATATGTTAATGATGATTTTAATTGATTGTTGTATATAAATGCTTTCATTTTTCTTGGTATCTGTTCCCAGCTTGGTTGCAGTAAGAATTCAGTTTAATAAGAGAACATCTATTAAGAAGTTTACATACTTTGCATGCTGTCTACAATCTGCATCATGTATCGTTTGGCAGAATGCAGAAGAGTGGAAGAATCAGTACTACTCTGCAAAGTAAGAGTAGCGAATTCAATAGTAGGTATTGGATTTTGAAAATCGGTTATTGGAAGAAAGCCATTTAGAACTCGATACGAATTCAAATTGCTTTTCAATATGAATAACTATTCTACGTAGTAATATCAAATAGACTTTTAAATATCTATTAATATTCAAAAAAGCTTTAGAAAAACAAAGCAAAGATCTCCAATTATTCTCTTCGTTTTTTGCCCCATATGTGTGCATAGCTTCCCTGATCCCCTCGTGAATTTCTTAAAGGATTGAGATTGTGAGGTTGTTTGGTTTTTTCTATCTCTTATTGTTGGGAAGAAAAAAAAAGGATGAATCCGTGCGTGACGCGCAGAGAGATTACCGTATACGGCAGTATAGCTACTTTTATTTTTTAAGCTCCTTTGGGAGATTGGTTGGAAGAGACTCGTGAGACGTATAGAATGTATATACTGGATTTCAGCCTAGAGATATATGTTGCACTATATTGGCATAAGAGGCCAATATAGTTAAACATGGTGGACCGGAACTCGATACAAATGTATATATGTGCTATGCTGGCTCTCTGTTTACATGAGATGATGTATATGCAATAATACGTAATTAAATACGTGACATTTAGATCCAATTGTGTGGAACAGGGGTCACGAAGTCGGACTTCCATCTGAGATGAATTCTCGTGAATTCAATCATTTTAAGCAGCATACTTTCCTTTCTCTGTTTATTATATCAAGCTTGCCTATTATTGTGTTGACATTCCGCTCATTCCACCGAGCTCAAATATATAAAACGTAGAGCTATATCGATCCAACCTCTTAACGAGAAGCTCTTATTTTTAGGTCTCATCCTCATCTCCCCTGAATACCCTTTTCTATAGCCTGCTAGCTCACAAGTTGGAGTAAGGAGTACTTTGCAAAGAAATATTGAATTGGGAATGTCAACACAAATAAAGTCAATTCATGCATAATATTATTGTTGCCATCACTTGATTTAGACTACTTTTAAAATTTCAGACTTGGATGTGCTGTGCCGCCCAACAACGATCCATCCTTCCAGCATATTCTTATTATTATGTGGTCATCTTAACGGAGAAATCTGGGTGTTGTTATATTTGGTAGCTGTGCAAAGCATATTAAAAATATTTAGCATTAATACATTAATTTTAATAAAATTAATAGCATATATATACATTAATTTTATGTGTATCTGGCTTTTATATCATCTTAAATCAGTACACTTTTTAAAGTTGAGTAGCTACAGTTTAAGAATAAAGCTCACCGTATTTTCCCTGAAATTGCCCGGAAGTCGTCAACGATAGTGTGATATGTGCGGATATGGATAGAAGCTCGATGCTATAGAAGGTCTGTTCTGAAGAAAGGGCAAGGATCGACTGAATCTCAAGAGCAGCCCTCGTCCCACAGATAATTTCGCCAGTCCCTAAGAAGAGGTTGTTTGTTTGGGCTACATTCAGGAGCTGGCGAGAAGCAAAATTTCAATCCTTCAACAATTATAGACTATACTGTTGTTGCTTTCGCAGGCAAATCTCCTGCCCTGCTAGATTCTATATGCGCACCAATAGATATAACTCATATAATATTGTCTAATTACCTAACATTGAATCATTTTTGAAACTTTGAAACGATTGTTTGAAACGCCATAATCTTTTATAATCGTCACGGGTAAAATATATGCGAATAATAGATTCAGTACCATTTATATTACAATATGATATTGGACAATTTCCTTTCTCGGGCATGAATCTGGAACAGACTATCCCTTGGAGAAGGTCGGTTTAAAAACTTTAATATTTAAATGGAACTCCTTGGGGCGATGTTGTCCAACTTTTCTGTGGATTTGATGGTAGTATGCAAAGAGCATAGTTGCACACTAATATATATAGATTGCATACATAAAGCTTTCTCTTTAAAACTTCTTTTTCTATTGAAGCAAACAGACTCAAGCTAAAGAACTTGCTCTTTTTCAAGAGCTTAAACTCTTGAAGTAGTCGGGTTTTAAGAACGATAGAGAGAGTTGGGCGTTATATAAATGTATCAACATTTACATCATTAAATATATAGTCACTACTCTTGGTACACATAACATTTTACAGGATTTCAGCTTGGAAAAGTAATCATTTTCAACATATTAATTTAATGGGAAAAGTAATCAGTTCCTCCCGCGCATCCAATTTGTATATACCCTCATTCATTTGAACCATTGTTTTCCTCCCCAATCTACAAATCCATATTAATCTTGGAAATGTAATGACTTTATAATACCAGCACCTCGGGTCCTCGGCAGAAAATAATAATAAGGATCCATCCAGAGAAAAAGTTTTCATATAGAACGTATATGGCGCGCCGTTTGGCCCCAAAGTTTTTCGGAAAAAAATTTAGCATCGGAAAAACTTATTTCGATTCGGAAAAATTATTTCGCATCGGAAAAGAGATTGATTTTTTTTCTTGAGTATATTGCTCTCTATCGAGTGGTAGATGTACGAATCCTTTTGAGCTGGTGTGCGTCAATGTGTTTTTATCCGATTAACAATTATGTTTACATCTCTTTACATTTTATAGTTATGTAGTACGAATTAAGAATAAAACAAATAAATTGAAAATTACAAAATACCTACAAAGCTGTAAAGAAAATGTATTTACTGACAAAAAAACGAAACTGGAATCTAACGCCGAATCACTTTGGTGACATAATTATTACAACACAATATAAGTTAGACCAGGTCGGAGAGGTCGTACAAGATTTTTTTGGGACCGTTCTAAATAATGATCGATGACGGCGGAAATGTCGGGGAGGTATATCGTATATGTTTGGTAAAAGATTTATAAAATTAACCATAACCAGGCTGGAGAAGTTATTTTTTTTTCTTTTCTGAATGATGGTTGACCAGGTCGGACCGTCGGAGAAGTATGAGAGTTGAACCATTATGAAAATTGAACGACCTAGTTGGAAAAGTAGGAAAAGGTTTTTGGTTTCGTTTCTTAAAAAATTAACGATTTGGTTGGAGAGGTGGAAGAAGGTTTTCGGTCGGTTATTTATAAATTGATCGACCTGGTCGGAGAGGTCGGAGAGGACTTTTTTAATAATAGTCTGTACACCGGAGATGTCGGGGAGGTAATTTGGTGAACTTTTTTTTCCTGGTCGGAGAAGTCGGAAATATTTTTAATAATCATTTATGAAAAATGACCGAGCTGTTGGGAAAGGATTCTTTGGACCGTTATTTAAAAAAATATCGGCCTGGTCGGAGAGGTCGCAGAAGTTTTATATTTGAAAAATTCTTTTGAAGAGGTAATTTCCGATAATTTATTGAAAAATAATAGAAATAGCTGAATTGGTCGGAGAGCTTTATTAACATTATATTTTAAACATGACCGACCTGATTGGATATGTTTTTTTTGGGACCTTTTATTGAAAAATAATCGAACTGGTCGGAGAGGTCGTAGAGAAATGATTAAAACATGACCGACCTGGTCGGGGAGGATTATTGGGACATTCATTGAATGGTTATCGACTTTGTCAAAAACAATCGGAACTCGGAGGTTTTGAAGAAAGGTCTCCGACAACAAGAGGAATTTGATGTGCGGTTGTATTTGCCCCGTATTTGCCGGCACTGGTACTTGGCGTTCAAGTCGCCGTGCTCTTTACTCTCCTAGTCGGGCGTGCACAATGAATGTGGACCTAAAAATGTTTGGCAGTAAAGCGGTAAATAGTTGCCGGGCAGCCCGGCACTAGTACTGGCCGTCCAGGTCGCTCTGCTCTATTCTGTCATAGCGGGGCGTGCAGACTGCAGAGCCAGAGTACGGACAGCCACTCGAAAAAGTTGCCGACTAGACGAATTTTTCTTTTTTTTAAGTAATTTCCACGCGGCACTTTTTTTTTTAAAATCGGATTCGAAAATCTCAACCCGACGTTCTCTACTTCATTTCTCAATAATAGATAATCGAAAAAAATAATTAACGCACACCAGATCAGAAGGATTCGTACATCGACCGCTCGATAGAGAGCAATATACTCAAGAAAAAAATCAATGTCTTTTCCGATGCGAAATAATTTTTCCGAATCGAAATAAGTTTTTCCGATGCTAAATTTTTTTCCGAAAAACTTTGGGGCCAAACGGCGCGCCATAAACGTATGCCTTGGCATCGTTATATATGGAAATGACTCTCTAAGCTATTCCAATTCCAAAGTACCTCATCAAAACAGCACGCACTAAGAAATATAATGCTGAGCCCTAATTAGTGCTGTTGCGGTTATTATATAACTTCTATTCATAATTAACGTTTATGCACAAGCTCAGTTGATTATGCCGAGAATTAAATTGATCCGCTATTATTTAAATTAGATGCTAAACTAAGCGTAACTGCGTAGGGCAGTATCAATGCTCTACATGTATGTTCGACGATGAAGTATGAAGATGATAAAATTTTGCTTTGTATTTATTTGAATTCTAGAGGTGGTGTCGATCATTAATAAATGATTTTTTTTAAATATATAGTTTAGTCATTCCTTTTCTGTGGAGTTTTGGATAATGATATTTATTATTCTCGATGGATGGATGGAATTCAATCCTTTGAAATCTTCTCTCTTGTGTCCTTTGTTAGCAAATATTTTCGTGCGCGTGAACGAGTTGCGAATGTTATATAACAATAGAATGTCTCCATAATTGAATATAAATTGCGGTTCGGTGCTTCTGACGTATTTGTCATCTCCTTCATCTGCACAGCATTATAGCGTGGGGAAAGATTGTCTCGCAGAAATAATTGTTTTCTATAGAATCTGCCTCTTCTGCTCCCTTGTGCGTTAAAGACGCGAAGGTATATATGAATCACGATTTCTTTCATATTTCTTCCCCTTATTAATATACAAATGTTTTCGTGCGTGCCAAACTGGTAACAAGGCTACTTACTCGTTCTATTTGTATTACTTATCATAGCACGTTTTATTTTGTTTCATCTTGAATTTCAAAGAGGCACTTAAAGAGAGACATTACAATGTAGGATTTAGTTAACCATCAAATCAGGTAATACCACTTAAGTAAAAATGTGTTGATTTGGTAAACGAAATGTAAGCTATAGTAGGTTGAATAATTGTATACCTATTTATAATACTCGCTTTAATACTTATTTATACATCGATTCTACATACAAATTGTATTACAACTTAAACGTATATAATTAGCGATAATAGAGAAAAAGAGATAATAAATTTCCACTGTTATCTTGTTAAATGCTACTTCTATTACGATAATCAGATTGGCAATAATTACATTTGATCCATTAATAGTACGCGAAAGGTCAAGTAGTAGTAGGTTTTATCAGCTGCACTTTTGACTTCTTATATATAAGTATATAAGTTGCTGCTGTTATTTCATCAAAAGTTGCGGAGGCTAAGCGTTACTTCATGCTAGAATCCCGCGGGGGTCTCGCAGTCCCGCAACTAAAAGTGGACGAATAGAAAGGATGAGCCAAAACTTCCGATTCTTGGACAGTAATAGAGTCTAGCAAAGTGAGTTCATCCTGAGTTATTTATTATCGCGCCCTCTGTATAGCTAGATCGTTCAATAACTCCAACGGATATTATGTTATTATGAGTATAGCGTATCCTCAACATTAACGCACTACGCAAGTATTATTATACGTCTTTATTTCAGTAAATAAATAAACTAAATTCTCCTTCTTTTTCCATTTCATTTAAAGGAAAAAGACGAATATATAGTATTATGCTAATTGATATTGTTCAAGTGAATTTAAAAGGAATAGTATTTCGAATGGTGCCAGAAATTTGAAACGTTTCTTTTCTCAGATATTCAGTGCATTCACTATTATACAAAACAATTTCGGTAAGTGACCAGAGGCGAGGATGAGAGATTTATTTTTCTTTATTTCTAAAGGTTCTCATCTCCCTATGGGATTATTGGACACATGGGAGAATATGCACTTTTCGTTAGTGTTTAAAAGCAGTGCGGTAAGCACTATCAACCTTTGTTTGAACTTTAGTTCTGAATCGCATTAGTTTTTATCGAATTAAAAAAGTTGATGGCAAGAACCACAAACTTAACTTGAAGTAATCAGAACCTTCTTCACCAGAATCACCACCCAAACCATAAACAGTGGCAGTTTTTTTCATCTTCATCAGAAACAATAATTAATAAAGAACTTGTTTTGAACTATGTACCAACGACAAAACTTTTACTCCAGCGGCTCTTAACATACTAACTTCCCTAGAAATATTCAGAATCTTCGTCGCCAGAAGCACCTTCCTTACAATAAACAGCGGCAGTTTTTTTTCTTCTTCAACAGAATCAATAATTAATAAGGAACTTGTTTAGAACTATACCAACGACAAAACTTTTGCTCCAGCTCGCTTTGGAAAAGTAATCTAATAAACACTTCAGCATGAATACGGGAGAAGCTAGCGACGACTCCAAGAGAAAAGAAAAAAAGTTGTGCATGAACTTTAGATCTAAAAGGCGTAAAAGAAGTCTGATGAATATAGATGAATGTATTCAGAGAGAGAGAGAGAGAAAAGCGTCTACGATGTGTCGGGAAATGTACAAAAAAAAAAAAGGAACCGGCAGGAATAATCAATTTCTTTCACATTTGACGCAAACGGGCTAGACGTTGAGTCAACTCGTCCTGTTCGGTTGAAGCCTGTGTGGAAGCCCCGACAGCTGTTCCAGGAGCCAATGAGCCCGTCTGTCCCGAAGGCAGCTCCATATTCAACTCGATTCTATAAATTATTAGCAATAATTAAATCAAGTTCCATTGAATTTATTTTTATTTTTATTATACCCAGCTTCGTCTGCGACTTGCTGCATCAAGAAATCCACATCGTTCTGAGGCACGGACGTGGTCGTCGTCTGGGACATGGCCGTATCCATGCAGGCGCTCTGAACATCCAAATCTTCAAACTGCTTCTCAAATTTGTCCATCAGGGCAGAGATCTTTTCCAGATTCATCGAGCGCATGGCGCTGTCCATTGCCTTCACAACGCCGGCCATAGATTGAGTCACCTTTAATAAAAATTGCAATTAAATTGAATTTTTTTATGTGTAAAATTATGAATACCTTCTTGGTAGTGACAGCTGTTTGGACGCGGCTGGAAACGGCGTCGATTCGGGCAGCCATACGGAGGTGATTGAGGGACTGGTTCTTCTGCCTGATTGCATTCTCTCCGTGTATCCTGGCCACCTCCATGTTTCCCTTCTGAATGGCCTTCTTGAGCTTTGCACGCTCCGCTTTCTCCTCCTTGTCACACTTTTTGGAGTTCCTCTCAAACTCCTTGACTGCAAACTTGAGCTGGAAGAGGTGGTCTGCAATAGAGAAGAATTCGGGTTAGATGGTAATCTATTTAATTGGGAAATCACTCCAGAATATCACATTTTCTGCTGTTATGCAGTTGTGTACTTACTTTCCATGTTATGATGATAGATTGAATGCTAACAAGATGAATTTCCAACTGACTGTACCGTACACAAGTTTATACTGGGGCCACTTGGGATGAGTAACTTCCTAATCAGCAGCTATAATGCACTGAAATCGAAGTTACAATAATAATAGAGAGAGACAACACTTGCAAGTTTGCAACAAAGTGACGTACGAGGCCGTGATGAAATCTCTTTGAACTTTTCAATGTGTCATCGCCTATCAGCTGATTACTGGAGAATCGTAGAAATGGAAATTTTTCCTAGCATTTTATTTTTTTAAATTTAAATTTTTATTTTGAATTATTTTTTTTTTACTTTCATTAAATTTTAATTGGATTAGATAATAAAAATGTGATAAAAAAATTATTGTCATAATGAATAAATAAGCTGGCAACGTCTAAAGAATGCTACTTGTTATGTCGTCTGCTTCAACAAACAGCATTCGGATTTCGGCATGCGCATGTAGTTTACACTTTCACAAAAAATAAAAAGGTTTCAAGATGAATCCACAAGGTAAATTTATGTTTGAAAAAATATTAATTGCAACTCTTTAATAATGATGTTTACATTTTGTAATCTAGTGCAAAATGAAGCCGCCAATATTTACCAAAGGTTACCCGAAGATGCCAGAAAGACTGTGTACACCCAAACAAAAACAGCAACATCCTCCCAATTACCATCAGAAGAGGGTTCTGATTTCATACTTAATTTTGTGAAGAAGAGGACTGTAGGAGACATGGACGAAATTTCCACTGGTTTGAAAAAGGTATCCAATTATATTTATGTTGCTCTTTAAGAATCTCTGACAACTTTTTTTGTTTTGACTCCCAGCACTTCCCTCTAAAAGTTGTGAAACCTGATCCACCCGCCAGGAAGGTACGAAATAGGAAGAAGGTGCTCACATCAACAGAGAAGAGGAAACTTGGCATCCACAAGTTGCCAAAAACTGGGCTGCAGTTCAAATCATTTGCTCCCCTCCACAAATTATGGGTGGAGTACATGGAAAGTTTCCTTGATCTTGATAATAGGTATTATATCATTAGCTAAAATAATGGAATGAATAAAGCTAATTATTTGTATTTTTCAAGCACAACTGGGGCTAATCAGGACCAGTTACATCAGAGGCTGGCTAAAGCTGATTATCACGGCTGTCTGCTCGTCGTGAAGAGGTCCAGATGCCCCTCGTACATCGGAATGAGCGGACTAGTGATTATGGAGACTAAAAATACCTTCCAGATCATCTGCGAAGACGACAAACTTCGAAGTAATTATTATTATTATTATTATCAGGTTCTTGGGTAATTAAATTTTTTTAAAAATAGTTCTACCAAAGAGAGACAGCATCTTCAACTTTATCATTCGAAAATGGACTTTCACGCTATTCGGCAATCATTTCAACATTAGGCCCAGCGAGAGAGCTTCAAGGAAATTCAAGAGCCGTCCCACCATCGATCTCTAAACTTTAAAAACTTAATTCTCTTTATTGTGAATCGAAGATAATTAAATCACCTCAAATTTCCTGAATTCAAAACTTAAGATTTGTATTTTTCTTTTGTCACGTGATCTATATCGAAAGCACATAATCAACGAACTCAGAATTACATAATATAGCAGGGATACTGTATTCTAGATGTGAGGCAGCGTCGTTTAAAGTGTAAAAAGCACGGAAACCACAATAAATACAGTTTTAAGAAATGGAATAGAATATCCTATATTACATACAGTGGGCTGAGACTTTCTAGTTTACAGCCACTGCAATTCGATTAAATATATTTTAAAAAGAATAGATATTACATTGAATGAATGAGATAGGATAGTGTTGCATCTGTAGAGGGTCATAAGGTGAACCACGGATCCGGACGCGACGATACGTTGCACCTTGAATTAAAATTGGATGATCCAGAATTCTTAAGGTGAATTTTGGATCATCCAATTTGAAGGCAAAGTGGAACCAGTACTCGATGTTTCGTTTTTCTAAAAATGGTCAAGAAACCATCAGCATAATATATTTATTCTTTCTGAAAGGCTAAATATACCGCACGCAATCGTGCCGAACTTAAACTCTACTTTGAATAAAACTGTATTTAAAAATAGGAATCATAGAGAGATAGAGAATTGAATTATCCTAAAATTATTCATAAATGTCCGCCCTTTTTAAAATAAACCACCTTACCGAATCAACGAAATTATTCGGATTCGTTGTCCCATCTAGTTACTTGTTGTAATTTTGGGGAAAAAATACAAAAATCAAAATTACCTAGTTGACGTTTATTCACGTTTAAACTGTACAATGAAGTGGGTGGTTGTGATCTTCTCTTAGCGTTTATATAACATTTGACTGAGCTAGGCGTGTACCTCGTTGAACAACTTTTGAAAAGCTTAAAAATCTTGTTTTTTTTTCTTCGACTAAAATCCGGAATCATTTCCGCGTTCATATAAGTTAACCTGTTCACCATTAGTACCGTTATTCATTGCATCAGTTAAAATATATTTGCCCTTTTGTTCACCTTGATCCAGATGGATATAACAATCATGAACTAGTCTTTTGGCCGCTTACTTAATCAAATAATTAAAATAGTAATAAAAAACTCGAAAAGCTGGAGAGGATAAAATGGAATAAGTGGAAAAAATATATTGAAGGCATAGCAAACTTGAGATCATTTCAATAAGAATCAATACTACTACTCACAGTTGGGTTGTTTCACCTCGCTGATAGGTCACTATAGTCGTGGACTCTTTTTGGAAATCTTTTAATAATTTCTTATAAAAATAAAAGCCTGGCGAGAGAGCCTCGAGGAAATTCAAGAGCTGCCGTATATCTATCTGAGAAAAACTATTTTGATTCGAAGTTGCTGTAATTAAAAGTGAAATATTATGCTTTTTTTCATTTTTTTACAGATTCAATTTGAAAGTTATTTAAATGAATTTCAAACTTTTCATTTAATTTCAAAATTTCTTAATTGTATTTGTCATGTATCATATGATCTCAATCGGAATTACACTTAAATTATACTTACATAATGGTCATAATGTTTTGGAACTATAGATGTTGATTTAAGTGTATAAACACGGAGGTAACAAGATGGGAATCTACTTTTTTCTTTTTTGTAAATTATTTCTTTACTCTATTTCAACGTTGTTTTTACTAATGCACAAGATATTAAGCCATTTTCGGCTTCTTGCTCGCCCATCTCTCCTCTAACCGCAAACATTGCCAATGAACAGATTTATGATTTAACCATATGACAGGCGCTACAACCACTGTGGTAAGGTATCGGGTCCTTTTCCCGTTGATTTACTGTACGAACCCCGCAGATACGGGCGCCCTACCTTCGAATTATATAGATGCTCCAGAATTCGGGCGGTAATCATCAAGCTGGAACTGGTACGAAATCGATTAGATATTCTTTTAAAAAATGGCCAAGAAATCATACTTTTTAGGTTTGATTACAGCCTACTATTAATGAAACTGATTTAACATTGAATGGCGGAAGTCTTCAAGAAAAAAAAATGATCACCAATGATGTAGTTTAACTACTGTAGTTGTGGCTTATATCATGGTTAAATCATAGATTTGCTCATCGGCGATGCTGTTGAAGGTGGGAAGGATGGACTTGCCAGATGAAAATGGTTCAGTATCTCGTGCTTTAATAATATTACCGCTTAAATTATACCAGAAAAAGAAATAATGAAAACCGAATAAATGAAATTATTCGGATTCACCTTCCCCATCTTTAATCAATTAATAAAAACCATTACTCACAGAGATAAAAACCATAACTCAACAGAGAAGCGGTTTCTAGTGATCTTCTCTTAAGAAATTCGATCGTTTATATAGATTTTGAATGAGCTTTAATGGGAGTGGCCCTTGAATTAACTTTTAGAGCTTAAAAAAAGGAATATAACCTGTTTTTTCTTCAAGGGTCAATCAAAGGCTATTTCCGCATTCGTGTAAGTTCACCTGTTCAACATTGGTACCGTTATTGATTGATTCAATCATAAGACTTTTAGAAGAATACATTTAAATAATTAATACTCATAACCGATTAATCGTTTGTTCTATTCCATCAGGACTCCTTGGTTAACATGGATGGCTATGATTAACCAATTTTTGACGCTAGAAAATAATACTTTTGGAAATCACCTGCTAGATTTAACCGTTTTTAAAATTCAAATTATTGCATTCACTGGTCTGCTTCTGTTTGATGGCTTATAGATTGAAGGATTTCGGTGATGGTTTATAGGTTTAGTTTGATGGCGAAACCCAATTTTTTCGAATCGATGACGAAAGACTCCTAAATAACCAGATTGTAGAATAATCAAGTAATAATAGTTATAATAATGATTAAAAAAAAAACTTGGAGAACTATGGTGGGTAAATGAAAATGGCCCAAAAATGGAATTTAAAATATCGTTCAATGCAACTTTTTATAATTTAAGTGAGACAAAAAGCCTATCTGTATAGATAGAAAACCAGACGAACTTGTTGCTTCCTTGACCGGAGGAAAACTGGAAACCAGTTGATGGATCAATGACCGCCGAAAAATTACGCGTTAGATAATTCAGTTATTCATGAAATAAAAATTTCAATTTATATATTGTATATTTTCTATGTAATGTGACCTCAATCTGGAGCACATTATCAACGAACGCAGAATTACATAATGATCATGACATTTTTTTTTCAGCAGGGATATTATAATAATAAAGAGGGGCAGCGTTGTTTTTTTTAAGTGTCAAAAGCACGGAAATTATAATCACAAGATAAAGTAAAAAAAAAAATGGGTTCTTTTTTTCCAACATTTTTTATATAAAACAAAGCGACAGGTAATTTTTTTTCATATAGAGAGTATAATATCCACACCGGCGGATGAAAGAAAAAAAAATTATTATTACATTTTTTTCGTGACCCAAACCTAATGAATTAAATTATATAATACGAGACTTTTTTAAGTACAGACAAAAAAAAAATTGTTTTCCGATTTTCTTTTTTTGGGAGGAAGAAAAAACAAAGCCACAACAAGACACTATTACAACCCTTGGATCTACCGAATATTATGTAACCCTGAAAGATCATAATAGTCCATCCCTAATACAAATAAATATAGAAAGCTGAATTATAAAAAAAAAATTCTTTGTTCACGATTCGTAAGAATCCCGTTCACGCAAATGCTGTCCGGCCACACTCGGACTGGGCGGATTACTCAATCCGCTGCTATTGGAAGCGATCGAGTGCCTCGGAGAACCGTTGGTTGCCATATCGTGAGAAGAGAAACTGAACGGAGCGTGCTGCTGGACGAGACCCGCAGCGCTACCTGGTGTAATTGGTGTCAACTGATTCCCGTCAGGTGTCCTGAAAAATTTGAAATTTAATTGAAATATTTCGAGGGGAAAATTGAGAATTAAAATAAACCTCGTAGATGTGGTGGATGTCAAAATAGGATTCGAAATGTGGAGCGATGGTCGCTGATGAGGCGGAGCTTGAGGTGCAGGTCTTCTCGGAGGCAATCCCGGAACTGGTACGCCTAATTAAAT
Organism: Chydorus sphaericus; assembly: GCA_030141595.1. NCBI lineage: Eukaryota > Metazoa > Arthropoda > Branchiopoda > Diplostraca > Chydoridae > Chydorus > Chydorus sphaericus. The sequence goes on along the minus strand of CM057927.1, from coordinate 10,546,863 downwards.
TAAAATTAAATTTAATGATGTCTAAAGATTTCCAAAAGATTCTGAAAATTACCATTGTGAACAGAAGGAGATCCTGACTGTGATATGGATCGACGTGGAGGGGAAGGATCCGCCGATGGTTGCGGTGGAAGACGCGGGGCGGAGCTCAGTTTGCTGCCCGTCTGCTGGAACATACTGCGCACTCTTTGAATCCCTTGCTGCTGCTGTATTAGATGTGAAGGGGATGATGATCCACCGATACTGGTGCTACTCGAGCTGGTCGACATTCCCGCCAGAGGGATCCCTCCGGCCGGACCGTGACTACCGGTAGAATACTGATGATGTAGAGGAGGAGACGGACCAAACTGGTGATCCGCCTTCATCTCCATGGCGGAAGGGAGATCGAGCAGCCTCTGCATCTGGATTCCGTCTCCTGGACCCATGTGACTAATATGGTTGAAATTGGATGGGGCCGAGATCATCTTCGATCGTCGGTCATTGTTCCTGAAATATTAAAAAATCAATTTAATTTAACTCATTAAGGCATAATTTAATTTAAAATATTACGTTGGCTTGGAAGTTCGATTGTTTTCACGGACGGAGAAGCGCCTTCTGGTCCTCGGCTGATTGTTTCCAGCCCGGCTGTGACCTCCTAAAGTCACTTCGCTTTCCGCTACGTTAATGGCGTCGCAAACTATATATAATCAAATTAGTTTAGATAATTAATTAAATTAAGCATAATCATTTTAAATAAACCTTTGTTCGTGTTGCGTAAGTAGACAATGTAAGGCTGCTCTGTGGCAAAACAGGCCGATAAGAGCCCGTTGTGGTTTAATGGCCGGCAACGTTTCAAATTGAGCGTCTGCACCCAGTCGCCGGAGAAGCAGTCCACCACATCCACGTGAGTCTCAGAATAGATCAGCAAGTGTCCGTCATAATGAACTATTTTTCAGCATAGAAATTAAATTAAATTACTCTATTAAATATTATAATTAAGTTTAATACCAATAGCTAAAGGTGGCGCAGGGTACATGATCTCCTTTTCTCTGGATTTGCGGCCATGGTGGTCCACATAGACGGCCAGATTAGAGAACACGAGGAGGAATTCTTGGCTGTTGATCTCGACGGCCCGGAGCGCATCCAGCGGATGGTGGGTTATGAAAGAGATGCTCGGATGCTCCGCCTGGACGAGGGACAGAGGATGCTGATCACCCATGAGGCTGTAGACGGCGAATCCGGATGGATAGCCGACTACAAGCCGCCCGTCCGATATCACGTTGAGGCACTGGGCGGGAGTCGGTAATAAGATATCCCGGAGCCGCTTATGACGAGCTTTAGTCCTCGTAATCTCAAAAAGGAGAACCTGGAAAAACCATAAATTTTAATTAAATTTTTAAAATTCCGGATTTAAAAAGAGATGAAATTAACCTGGCGCTTGACTGCTACGCAGAGACAGTAGACGGGCGCAATAGTTCCGTGCCCCTGACGTAATAATCCCGTAGTGAAGCTGAGGCAGGCTTTGGTATCCGCAACTTTGATCCATTCGACATCGTCACCATCCAGCGCCCGGACGGGTACCAATCGGACGTGATGCTGCTTCCCGCAGATGACTACTAGCAGCTGTTCTTCAGCGAGGTATTCGATCTGGTAGATGCGCTTACTTTCACCGACTCTTCCAATCTCTGAAAAATTCCGGAATTAAAAATTTTCCTTTTTAAATAAGTTTTTAAATGAAAAATACCTTCGCGATCGAGGTCGACGCAGAGGAGACCTTCCTCCGTACCGATAACCAGACGGTCTGTATCGATCAAAGCTCCGCTTCCGGCCGTTTTCGTGAGCGTGATTGAATTATCCATCACCTCTTTGGGCTTCATAACAGCTCGGTTGGGCAGTTTGTTCCGCTTCAAGATACGGTGGAGTTCGTTGAGTGCAACGACCCATTTCGTCTTCTCGCTCTCCGTATCGGCCAACATCAAAAGGTGATTGCGTAACCCAGGTGGATCCATCATGGAAGTGCTCACCTAATTCAAATTTAAATCGTTAAAAAACCATATCCAAAGATGCAGAAAGATTCTAAGACTTACCCTGAAGATGCAAGGGATATCCTTCTTATTAGCGTGAATTACGTCAGAATCCCGGACAGAGCTGACCTCAAACTGTTCATCCCTCATATCCAGCACTTGAGAAACAGAAACCGAAGGCTGTGCGTTCCTCTCTGCCGATATATCGTAGAGAAACAATTTAAAATCGCAGACGACGACAAACTGCCTCAACCATCCTTTCTTCACTCCGCCCGGCTTGGGCACTTTGACGTAACCTTCATAGGCCGTTCCGATCCCTCGAGTAGGATCGATACCAAGGGGCCTCTTTGTCTGATCCGTCGGTAGAGGGCAGAGCGGTGGCACCTTCTCTTTGCAGGAAGTGTGGCAGGCGAATCCGCAGACCTCGCAGACGACGCCCTGCCGGCAGAGCCCCACCATGAGCGAAGTGCAGTGATTGCACTTGAGCGGACTTGAGAAAGTGCGGACAAGGAACTGGTGCGATTTGGAGCGTAGTGAAAGTGTTCCGCCGGCCAGCGGCGAAGATTGGGAGAGCGGAAGCGATCCAGCTCCGCTGTGAGCGCTACTGCTATTGGACGGCGGCGATACATTGAGGCTCTGCTGCTGATGAATTCGTGAATGTTGTTGCTGATGAGAAGTAATTTCGTGAAAAGTCGTCTGCTGCGTTAGGACAGTAGGACTTCCTAAATCCGATGCGGATTTGCTGCTGGATAGAGCGCGATTGTCTTCAATGTCACCTTCTTCGCTGTCTGCGGATGCCGTCCGGCGTAGTGAAGACTCTTTGAGGAATTGTTCCAGGAAGGACATTTGTGAGATGGGACGATCTAAAACTATTTTGAAATTAAATTAATTAATTTGATTGTTATAATTAGATTTTTAAAAGAATTAGTAAATTCAATTCCGGCCATGGATTAGGGGGGAAAGAGGCTAAAAAAAAAGTGCGGATAGAAAAAAAAATAGCTTTTTTACCCCTTCGCACTGGAGAAGAAAGTTGCGCTGGATTCCCCCGGAAGAAAGAAGAAATTTGTCGAAGAGAGAAAGAGAGAAATATGGAGGGAGGAAATCACAACCAAAATATGGAGGGGGGAAAAAGCGGCTCTATGACATAACTATACAACAACCGATTACATAATATTAGATAAAAGTTTTGACGAGGATTATAACCAGGCCCCAAAGGCAGCTGGTAAGGCCGAGGAAGACGGGAATCTTGACTGATAAATATCCGAAAATACAAAAATGGAATGATAAAAATTAGATAATAATTCCAATGGATCCCATTTTTAAGTTTTTTAATAAAAGCCAGATGGGGTTTTTTAAGTGCCCTAAGAGGAAAGGAGGATGGAAGGGACTGCTATAAATATACATACAGAAGAAGAGAAAAAGAAGGATTTTTTCTATATAAACTACCGGAATCGAAGCCTAAAGAGGATAGCAACTTACATCCTTCGCCGGATTCTAATCGTTGCTGCATCTCTTTCACTTGAGAATCCTTCCGGACGAGCTCTCTAGCCAGCTCTTCTCTCTGCTGTTTCACTTCCCACAGCTCCCTATAAATTCAATTTATATTTAATTACTTTCTTGATTAATAAGTTAAAATTAGTAATTACTTTTGCATGGCGATGAAATCCGCCCGGATTTGAGTCAGTTCTTCTCGGATGGATTCTTTGGCTTGGATCTCTGACTGGAGACTGCTCTGCAAATTCAGGATCTCCATCTTGTCTAACTTTTGGGAGCGGCGGTTCTTCCAGTTCTTCTCGTTACTCGGCGTTCCACCCACTCCTTGCGTTTTCAGATTTTCCATCTCTTCCGTCATTTTACTCGTAAGAGCTTGGAGGTATCCTCTTGCATCTTTCTCATCACTCACCCTAATTATACAATTTAATTAATTAATAAATAAATTTAATACATCTTAAATTCGAATTTACCACTGGATGATTTCAGTAATTTGGGCTTCCCACTGAGCGACGGCGCTCTGCTTGTTACGCAACTCAGTCAGCTCCTCCTCCATCTGCCTTTTCTCAGCTTGAAGCCGCTGACACGAATCCGAAAACTGCATTGAAATTCAATTTATTTAAAATAAATTAAATATATTTTTTTAAAAATGAGTTTACCCTTTCTAGTTCCGCAACGACCCGCTTGGTGTCTTCTAACAAGATCTGCTTTTCACGTTCGTGAGCTCTCCGGGCTTCCACAATCACCTCCTCACTCTCCACGACGTTCTCCTGCCTGGATTGATCCAGTTTCTCTCGAAGTAAAGCAGTCTCCTTCTCATAAGTGGCTCTCATTCCATCAGCTTCCATTAATTGTTCGTTCAAATGATCCAGCTCGGCGGAATGCCTCTGCTGGAGCTGAGCGACAGCTTCGTTGTGTTCCAGTTGCTGTTTCTCCACTTCGGAACGAAGTCTTGCGAGTTCTTGGTTGAGTTCCATGGAGTTGAGGGCAGCTTCTCCGGCTTGAGCTCTCTGCTGTTGGAGCCTCTCTAGATCCTCACTCAGAGATCGGGCGTGCTCCTCCGCACGCTCCCGAAGGCGCTTCTCTCGGGTCGCATCCGCACTGAGCTCCTCGGCGCGGGATTCCAGATCCCGCCGGAGTTTCTCAGCTCGACGTAAATCGTTCCGGAGCGCATCCATCTTCTGGAGGGTTCCTTCTAATTCTTCTTCCTTATCTCTCACTTGACGAGATAATTTGGCCTTCTGTTGCCTCAGCTCTGATAACCTGTTAAATAATAAAGGGTGTGCGTTAATTAACATTTTAACCTATTTATTTCTTGAATATTTTAAATTATATCCAAGTTAACTGGCTATAAATAAAGGTGTGCGTTAATGACAGAAATTCTTGAACGGTTAATTAACTTTTAATAATATATGCGTTAATTTAAAACCACTAATCGGTTAATTTGTTAAATATAAGGGTGTGCGTTAATGAAAACGAAAACTTAACCGGTTAAATAATTAGAAGCATTAAAAAGAATGAGGAAAGTAATTATTATACTTGTCGGAAACTTCCGTGTATTCCGTCATGGCTAGTTTCCGCTGGGCGATAGCGTCTTTCAGCTCTTTTGATTGTAGTTTGAGTTTTTCTTGCGCTTCCGCCATTTCCTGAGATAGGAGCAACGGTACTTTTTAAGATGATTCGAGTTAAGTCAATAAATTAAATTTTCTCACCCTGATGAGCTCATCTTTTTCTTGTTTCCACTGTTTAGTGTCCTTCATCTTGGCGCTCTTTTCACCTTCACTCAATTCCAATTCCTTCTTCATCTGCTGCTCCGCCCTGGATAGCTGCTGCATGAGCTCTCCGTTCCGTTTAGTCAGCTGGTTCACTTCGTCCTGTAACCGGCGGACGTCGTTGGACCCTTCAGACCCGTTGATGGAAGCCGGAATCGGAGCTACTGCCTCCCCATTGCATAACAGCCTATCCATGTCCGTTAGTAAGCTTCCTTGGGTGTAGGTGAAGCCGAGGAATGGCAGGTGGAGGGCGCTAAAGACTGAATTGGCCGTGGGCGGAAGCACATCCGCACTGCGAAGATCCGTATCGTCCACGTCAAAGTTGGATGTATCCGTCGGACTGCTCACTTCCGGGATGTAGGGGGCCGTACTATCCCGGATGTTATCCCAATCGATGCCAGAAAACCAAGGATGGTTCTACAATAATAAAGAAATCGTTATTAATTACAGTGTTGCCGGATTGTGAGTGATATATATATCTTGCCTGGAAATCACTGAGGCCGTTCTGACCCAATCGATACTCGGCACTGCAGATGAGGCGCCGCATAAGATCCTTGCCATCTTCAGACACTTCTAATCCGGAATCCGTAGGGAAATCAAAGCAACTCTGTTTAAAATGAATGAAAATTAATTTGCGGGATATGGAAAATTTCGACGGGAGGTGGGATTAATTATGGATTTAAGTGAATTAACATCTTCCGCATCTTTTGCGGGGTGTGGAAAAAATTCAAGGGAGATGGGTTTTACTTTATGATTCATGATGCGCCCGTATGTTTCGACCAAAGATTCCGCATAGAAAGGTGTTTCGCCGTAGAGCATCTCGTACATGCAGACTCCCAGGGACCACCAGTCACATTCCGGACCGTATCGTCCTTGGCCGTCCTCCATCGCCTATGAGAAAAAGAAAAGAAATATTGAGACAACCCTCGAAACAAGACAAGAATGTTTAAAAGGTGTTGACGCCAAAAAAATGTGGATGCCAAAAATGGCTCCCACTGCACTTTACGTCACCCGCATCCGACGATTTACGGTTTTTTCACGGATCCTAACCAATTTTAGAAAAAAAAAACATTTTGCGGGGTGAAGAGAAAAAAAGGTCGGAAGATGGGTTTCATCTATTGATTTAGGTGAACGAACGTCTTCCGCATCTTTTGCGGGGTGCGGTAAAAAATGATGGGAGATGGGATTACCCGGAGGATTTCGGGTGAGATGTAATCAGGCGTTCCGATGGCAACGTTGGATTGAACCGTTCCGTCTTCTCTGAGCCTCAAACAGGATCCGAAATCCGCTAGGCGGATGTGACCATTGGCATCCAGCAGAACGTTATCCGGCTTGATATCTCGATGGACGTAGCGGAGTCGGTGGATCGAGTCGATGGCCAACACCATTTCAGCCAGATAGAATTTAGCCATATCCTCAGGCAGTCGATCCTCAAATTTGGAGAGAAGCGTCAGGAGGTCTCCTCCGCAGTAGTAATCCATCACAAGATACTAAATAAGTAAAAAAAAAAAAAATTAAAAACATGATTTATTAGTCTTGTCTGAAGAAATCGTTTCCGGGGGAGTTAACCAGGTGGCGCTATTTACTAAAATAGAAAATAGAGGGTGGATTACGTCGATAGTGTTTTGACATGTACAGCTGTTTTACATAAAGAGTGAACTCCTCCCCAGATCTCAAGAAGAATCTTCCCTTTTTTTTTTTAACTCTCACGAATCCAACCGCACACACATCCGGATGTGGTTATTGTGTACTACACGTCAAGTCAAGCGACAAGCTCAATTATCTCATAGCTCTTGAAATTCGTCACAGAATTTGAAAAATGCGGGGTGAGGAAATTTTCTGGGGGAGATGGGATTTAAGTTAATTGACATTATCTCAATATTTTGAGAATTTGCGGGGTGAGGAAATTTTTCAAAGGAGACGGGATTTAAGTTAATTGACATTATCTGAACATTTTGCGGGGTGTGGAATTTTTCATCGGGAGATGGGTTTTTAACACGGTCCAGCTAATAAACTAGAGAGGGGGCGTTACCAGATTGTTCTCATCCTGAAAGGCGTAATGGAGGTCAGTGATCCAGCGCCGGTCTCCACGGACAAGGACGTCCCGCTCTTCGTGAAAGCAGGCCGCTTCGGCTCTCTTGAGCATCACCCACTTATTGAGGATTTTCATGGCGTAGACCCTCTCGGTTTGACGGAGTTTCACGACGCACACCTCACCGAAAGCTCCCCGACCAATCACTTTGACGATATCGAAATCATCCCGGCACAGTCGAAGATTTTTGATTTGAGATACGCCCGGTTTCACTAAATTAAAAAAAAAAAAAAAAATTAAAAAATTTTGCGGGGTGTGGAAATTTTCTCGGGGAGATGGGTTTTTGGCAACTATTTCGCAAATTACACCTGCAAATAAAAATTTGCGGGGTGTGGAATTTTTTTAACGGGAAACGGGTTTTTGAGTGCGGGAATCACGGGAAACGGGTCAAATGTTTACACAACTAGTAAAAAGCACTTGACATACTCATTTCGAGGAAATCTGACACAGTTTTCTCTCTCCGAAGTGCCGAATTGCAGCATTCATCATAAAGTACGAGTAAGGCATCGATGAGCGTCTCGACGCTGATGATTGTAGTCGTTGTAGAGCTACTAGAAGAGGCTTCTTCTCCACCACTGGTCAATAATAACTTCTCCAGTTGCTTCAATCTCCTCTCAACCGGTGACAATCCGGCCGGAATATCCAAAGCTGTTGCCATTTTCTCTTCACTTTTTTCTTCTCTTTCAAAAATTCATGGTTTCTGTAAAATAGAAGAAAAACACTTAATTTTAATGACCTGTCGAAGAAAGAGTTACAGAGATCAGCGGGAGGCTCCTCCTCCCCGAAAAAAAAAAATATAAATATATCCCCCACACACAACTGTCGCTGTTATTTATATACTGCGGGAGGGGAGGGCGACAAACTGGGGCGCATTCTTGGCAGCTTAAACTCAATCCAGGTTTGCTTCTTTAGGCTCATTTCCGGCCGTATATGTGTGAGTTTTTTTGTTGTTAAAGGTGTGTGTGCATGCAAGAGAAATCATCCGCGGAAGCAACTCTTCCGCGTAACCGCTCTCAGAGAGGAAATGCAGAGTCACGAACCGGCGGTGTTGCCTTCTAAAAATTTTATTTTGTTTGGACAGATATCTCTGGAGAGGTTTCACTAAAAGGTGTGCCCGATGCCTGCATGAAACTGAGAATGAGGGTGGTTGCACGAACTCTGAATGTGATTTACCTGGGCAAAAAAGACTAAGTAGACATGATGAATGCACTGTGATATGTGTAGAATTCTATCATTAATTTCGTTGTAGAGGAGAAATTCGAGAGTGAAATATCCAGATAACGAGACACTGAAGTAGATACAACAACAATTCACTTGATAAACAATAACAACACGAAGAGATAATGGTGATGATTTTTTCAGCCAGTGCTGTTGTGTAGTGCAGTACTGTCGGCCATTGACAGGAACCCACCTCTAAAAAAAAAATTGTGTTGGCTGCTGCTCTCATGGAGAAACAAGCAAAGCTAATAGGCACACCCAACTGGATATCGAGTTGTTAAATCGACCGCTAGATGGCGGATATGTACGAGTAAAAAAATATATCGTTTATTATAAAAAAAATGAGGTAGGTATATAAAATGAGAGGAATTTTAAAAGACAGATGGTTTAATAATTTGGCATTCTAAAATTATTGCGGTCGTGATAATAAGCCGGATTGGGAACGGTACTCGAAATCCACACCGTTGAAGACATGTTCTCCATCCCGGCTGCCATGTACATAATCGATCGGTGCAGAGCTTTGCGGAATCGCTTTCCAGCCGATTTCAATTTCTAACATTTCAAAAATTAAATCAGCACATTTTCTACAATTACATAATTTAAAAAATATTACTTCACGAGCAGGTGGACGAGGTGGACGTGAAATGAGTGGTTCTCTTTCGGACGAATCACCTCCAAATCTCCGAATGATTAACTTTTTCAGCCTCGTTTTAATTGATGAAGAAGATTTACCGTCTGCTGGTACCATAATTATTTAATTATAAAAGTAAACTTTAGGGGTACAAGGTTGACAACTTACTGTTCTGTTGTTTTCTTGATGATGGACCGTCAAATTCATCTTGGCCGTCGGAAACAACAACTTGACGCCCTTTGATTTTGGGCGGTTCGACGAAAGTCCAGCTTACGGTTGGATTTGTAAGAGCACTACCCAAGATGTCCATCTTTATTTCAATTAAAATGATAAAAGAAAATAAAATTGTTGCTGGTCGTCTACGACTTGTCACTTGATCTAGATAGGGGGAGGGCGATTTTGTTGCAAAAGCCCAGAGGGTATAGACAGCAGAAGAAGGTCGGACGAGGTCGAAGATGCACCTTCGGGAATAATACTTTCCATTGTTGACATTTTTTTTGAGACAGAATCTTGAAGATGATAAAAAAAAATTGGGACTGATAAGCAATATTCGAATGTAGGGGTTCGAAGTGACTAATTCGACCGTTAGATGGCTCTTCTAATGAAGGCCACTTGCTCCGAAAATTTTGCATAATGCCCATTCAGTACTAACAGCGCTTGGAGCGTTTTCAACCTACGCTTTTGACCTCGAAATTCAGAAATAGCTCTACAATTTAGAGGCAATTACTTAAGTACCATTTAAACTAATTTTAAAATAAAAATGATTTCAGATTATTTCAGTGTATAAAAGTCATGATCAACACTAAAACCACACACAATCAGGATATAAAATTGTGGGAATATGAGAGAGGACGTGATTCTTTTTTTTAGAATCCACGTGAATGTAGAGAAAACAACACGTGAGCCCGAAGGCACGTTTGCTGGGTTATGTACAAGATGCTGTTAAAACTGGAAATCAGCAGACGCAGATGCGCGAATCTTCATTGTATAAACTCGGTTGATTGAAAACTTTGATGATACCCAGGCCAAAATAATGAGCTCCTTTTTTCAGGATCCGTTTTATTCTTCTGCCTGCATTCTTCATCATCTATTTAAAAATAAATAAATAAAATTCGCTTTGTTAAAAGTGGCGTACGTGACTTGAAAAAAATTCATCATGGCCAACTATATTGCTATAGCCGAACTTCTTAAAAATCTTTAAGATTTAAAAAAAAAAAGGAATCAACTTAATTTTAAGATAAATCAACTAATTTACCTGTTTGGAATAAACCATTTTTTTTTAAATTGAAACTCAAGTCTACGTGAGACCTCTAGTTGTTTTGAAAATGTCTTTGACCGTGTCTTGGAAGCGACTGTTTCTAGATTCAAAAGAGAGTGCAACGTATATTGTTGTTTTGGTAGCCCGGAGGGTGATGAGAATGTTTGAAGGACGATAAAGATACCCTTTTTTCACTCTTCGTTTTTTAAAAAGCAATAAGGAACAATGATCTTTTCTACGTATTTGTCACAGTGGAAGGGCAAATGCAACTTGCATTTGTACTTTGTTATAGGCTATTATATATATAAAAGCTTTACCTTGGTTCCCGATTGGTTATCATTTGAAGGTGAACTCGTCTTCTTGCGTAAAAAACCATAACGAGCAAATCTTACTTTATTTTTACGTTGAATCAAGTGACGATTGTCCGACATTTTGATTGAAAATGTTGGCTCTTTAATAAATCATTCCCATCTTTTATACCCGACGTAAACTCCTCCCATTTTCACGCTGAACTAATATTGACCGAAACCGGTTGAATCAGGAGATGTCACCCGAATTAATTAACTTAAAAGTGAAGAAATGCGAAATTTAGGGTTTCTCAACAGCATGTACAAACGTAGCAACACAAGATTTCTTTTGATGATGATAAACATTAAACATCCACTGCGCGCCTACACAACAAATTTCAGATGGGTTTCATAAGGAATTTAAAAAGAGGAATGAGAATGGTTGATTTTTAATTTATTCCAGAGAGCTGAGCATCAGCAGCTGCTTCAGCACTTTGGTCTGACTCGTCTCTCGGATTTCTCCGGCGAGAAACATTTCATCGACGACACTGTAAACCTATTTAATAGAATGAGAATTAATTTTTAAAAAATTTGGAAAAATTATTTTTAAAAAATTTTACTTTGTAGAAATTGAAGACCAGATCTAGCTCACAGACATTGTGAAAGTACTCGTTGAGCACTTCTACGAAATTGTGGATGGCTTCCAGGTAGCAGAGGTTGTTATCGTTGATGTCCACGCAGATGCAGAAGTAGAGGCCTGCATAGCGGCGGTAGATGATTTTAAAATTGCGAAACTGTGGAGAGAATGAGAGTTATAAGTATCATCCAGTTATTTATGGTTAATTGAAGGTTACCTCGACAAAGTTTGTGTGCTTTGCATCCCTGACTGTGACGACTGCGTGAACTTCTTCGATGAGTTTTTGTTTTTCATCGTCATCAAAGTTCATGTACCATTTGGCAAGCCTCGTCTTCCCCGCCCGATTTTGGATGAGAATAAAACGGATCTGAAGAACAACAGAATAATTAATTAGCACTTGTTAAGAACTTGTTTAAGAATACTAAATTTACCATTTTATAAATTAATTAATGAAGGAAGACTTGAAGGCCGAAGAAAATTCCTATCTGTCAAAGAGGAAACACTCCCCCAAAGCGGTGTCTGAAAAATCGATTTCAGCCCTCTGGTGGATTTTATGTAGAAACTTTTATTCTTTTTTACTTATTCGTAAAACTGGCAATAGCGTACGGACTTCTGTACTGTAAAATGGCCGCTTCAACAACCAGCAAATTGGGACTTCTCGTAATTATATTTTAATATTATTAATTATCACATTTTCACTTTTAATATTGCAAATCTCATATAATTGAAATGTAAAGAATCTTTTACTGTACCCCAATTATTCAACTTGAACTCGGTTTTTCACTTGTTAAGCGAACTACTCATAGCCGGTTGCCCAGCCGGCCATTCTGAAATAAATAAATTGTATTAATTCATTCCTCTTTATTCACAGGTCCGGAGCTTCAGCTCCAGCTCGTCGGCCAATGCTATGGTCAAGGTAAATTAAATTTATTCATTTATATTTTAGACCAAGTTTTAATTTTCTTTTTTCCTGGAACAGCCCCCTATCCAGGTGTTTGGTCTGGAGGGCCGCTATGCCTCTGCACTCTACTCTGCCGCCTCCAAGCAGAAATCTCTGGACAAGGTTGAGAAAGAGTTGAAGACTTTCCAGGCAACAGTTGCCAAGGATCCCCGTCTCTCAGAGTTCATCCTGAGCCCCATCCTGAAGAAGGAGCTCAAAGTTGAGGCCCTCAAGTCTGTTGCCAAGAAGCAGAACATGAGTGATCTCACCAGCAACTTGCTCCGTAAGTCCTTCCCCACCCTTTCCCAAACTTTCATCAAAAACTTAATTCTCAATGTCTCTGCAGAGGTTCTCGCCGAAAACGGCCGTCTGAGTAAGGTGGACACTGTCATCAACCACTTCAAGTCGATGATGTCCGCCTACAGGGGAGAAGTCACCTGTGAAGTCACTTCGGCCAAGGCTCTCGACGCTGCCACTCTGAAAGAAATCGAAGGCGCCCTAGCCGGCTTCCTTCAAAAGGGTCAATCCCTCCAGTTGTCTGCCAAGGTGGATCCCAACATCATCGGCGGTCTCGTCGTTGTCATTGGCGATCGCTACATCGACATGAGCTTGGCCACCAAGATTAATAGTTATTCCGCTCTTCTTAAGCAGGCTGTTTAAAAATATAACCGGTTTTTTTTAGTCGGTTGTAAATGTACATCAAAGTAGACAAATAAATTGAACACCCAACTTGTTTATTATTCATTTAAACTCCACATTCAGCTAGAGATAGGATTAAATGAAGATCACGTCGGATGGTTGGCCATTCCTCTTTCTCGCCACCAATTAGCTTTCGCATGAAATCGTGCCGGTGAATCCAACGATCAGTTAGTTCCACCGGATCACCTCGAACATCTTTACAAGTTCCGGCCAGAGCCGCTTCCAGGTGATCCCGCAAATCTGGTAAATTGCTCACGAAACGTGACGAAACATGGATCAACTCTTTCAACAAACAAGGATTGAGGATCCTGCAAGGTGTTACGGAATGAAGGGCACCCAAATTAGATTTTATCAACCGTTTAGACTCGTGAACGTGACTCGCTACGGATCTCAACACTTTCGCGTAGATTTCGAAACAATTCGAGTCCACTTCAGATTCGTCGATTGTTCCCCACAAGTGGATCATTAATTGGACCAATTCGTAGACGATCCAAGGTGCGATAACTTGCTCTTGGGTGGGCAGCATGTTCCAGACGGGTTTCCGGCAAAACGAATTGACCTCTGGCGCCTTCTTTTCTTCTTCTTCCAGTTTGTCCAGCTCCTTTTCCAGCTGGGCGGCCGCTTCCTCATCATCTGTCTTGTCTAATGAGCTCCTCTTCTTTTGAAGATGGATTTCAAGAGTGTTCCAGAGAGTAGAGATGACCTGGAGCAGTTTGAGAGCGATCGACTTGTCCCCGCTGAGGAGCAACCCATCCATCCACATTAAAAGGCCACGATTCCGGATCAAATCGTAGGCGATAATGGGAATTCGTAGAGCAGATTCAATCACTTCAAGGATCATCACCTATTTATAATATATTTTATTAGAAAATGAGCAATAATGATGAAAAGAAATTAGTGAACCTTGTCGGACTGATCCACCAAAAGTTTGGAAGGCAGAAGAGTCAGTAGAATCCGGAAAACTCGGCGTCGAGCGCAGACGAGATAATCCCTTTTATTTTTCAATCCATCCCTTAGAAGATTGAGCAAAAAGTGCGGTGAAGGCTCCTCTGTTCTGGCAACTCTGTGCTGTGCAGAAGAACAAAGAATTCGGGAACTTGCGTCACATCCAGAACGGGTTTAACCTTTTTAAATAAGAAAATAAACGTCATTAAAACTAAATGCATATATATGAAATGAATTGTACCATCAAGAAGTTATTGATCGGCTTGTACATTGGATGAAGCGGATCCCGAATGATGGCGGCCGCTTTAGCCATAAATAAGCTAATTAAATTAGATAATTTAGGCGGATGAGACGATCCTCGGTGCTGCTCTGCTGTGCCCAGTCGGAGGCACTCGATCAAATGCATCCAGATGAGGCGCTCCGGCCACTTGATAGAATTTTGGATCTGATCGAAGAGCCTGCTAAGCGCCATCCATCCCAAGGATCTCATCTATTAACATTAAGATTAATTAGGATTTATTTATTTATTTTAATGGAAAAAGGAGTTAACCTCGCCGCAGGAGCTGCTCAATGATGAAAAGAGTAGAGATGTCGCCCCAGATTGAGTGAATCGTTCACACTGGACGACATATTCCGGCGACAGGATGTGAGCTAAGAGAGAGAGAATGAAACGAGGATCGTAATCCAAGTCTTCTTCAACCGATTCAGCTTGATTGAGCCTCAATCGAAGCGGGAATCTGTAGGCCGTGTTGAGGAGCTTCTCACTGTCGAGTAAAGCGAGAACTTCTCCGGCTTCCGGCTGCTGAGAGAGACGGGTTGGAGCTCCCCGCTGGATCGAGTAGTGAGCCGCAGCCGCAGATCCCCAAAGATAGGGCCTAACAAATAAATAAAATTATTTACTGTTTTAAATATTCCATAAAATAGATTTATACTTGTAAGTTGAGAGGAGGACGTTGTTCTTCTCGTAGGTTTTCAATAGCCCGAGGATGAGCTGATCCGGCGTGGATCGTGTGGCGTGATAAGAGGCTAACAAGAGCGGTACTTGAGAACCTTGACAGAGTTTCGGGTTCAAAGAAACCAGGACCGTCAAGAGCTCTAACAAAGCCTTCTTCTGTTCGACGTAGATCCCTTCTTCATCCATGATGACGGGCAGGAAATCAGAGTGTCCGGTTATCATCTCGTAAACCTGTTGAGTTGCAACCTCTTCCGGCGAGAGCAGGTTCAAAGTGTTGATCATCAAGCGGAGGGCCAGTGGAGGTAGAATAGAATCCTCTTCAGTCAAAGCTCTCAATCCAGTCTAATAAATAAATTAATTAGTTAAATTGCACAAATTAAGTCAATCAACTAACTTAAAATTACCTTGAGAGTATATTTCGTGAATTTTTTCCAAGCAGAGTCCGCAATCAGCACCTTAGCCAAACTATGATCCGCTTTGGTCTGCTCGGATAACCAGGCCAACTCGTCCGCCAACAACTTCAATTCCGCCGGATCAACATCGTCCGATTTGAGCTGGTAAACGACCGTTCTGAGGCAGAGCTTCAAGTGCAGGTCGTAGTGAGTGCCTCTCCTACCGACATCCGCAAATTGGGAGCAGAGCAATCCGCTTTTAGCTTCAGACAGGAGCTGAGCCGCAACATCCCGACATTCTTCCGGATTCCAGCACCGAGCGACGAGGCTCTTTACAAAAGAGAGCAATTCCGGCTTCTCCAAAATCGCTTCTTGAAATTCAATCTTAGACAAGAGCAGCTTCTTCAAGACGGGACTCATATTCCGGTAGAGCATGGCCAGCACTTTATTGCCATCGTGGACGGATGAGAGGTAAACCGGAAGGGTTTGGACCCTCCAACTGATGTCTTTAAATAATTCCTCCCTCTCTCCGATCGATTTCCCCAAAGCGGCGCAGAGCTGAGCGGATGAAGTCGTCAATAAGTTGACCAATTTTGAAGAATCCGTGTCGGAATCTATGCAAGCGTTCAACACATTCGCAAACTGTTCCAGCTGATCGAGGAATTCCGGATAGACGGTCAACACCTGGTAGATACCTTTGTGGAGGGCCGGACAGGCTTTGAGTTTGACGAATAATTCAAGAACCCTCGAAAAGACGGACCAAGAGAGTCTCTCTCCTGATTCGAGCCGTAGGCGGGCTGCTCGTTGCAGGCACAAGTTAAGCCATTCCGGGAAGAAGGATGCTTTAGAATCATCCATCATGCTCGTCATCAACGGTTCAATGTCGCTCATTTTAAGCTCCGAAAAGAGGCGCCACGGCTCCTTCATGTCACGTGGACTGTGGAGGGTCATCTCACCTCGAATCATGCGGCAGATGGAGCTCACCGTTTTACGCTGAAAGAGCGCGTTCAATTCGGGATCGTCTACTCGCTCCAGTGATTCACGGATGAGCGCACTGAAGGCGGAGATGAAAGGGTTCGAATAGCTCACAGGATCAAACCAGTCGACAGATGAAGGATGTAGTAAGAACATCCTGTCCAACGAGTCCTTATTCTTACTGATGTTCATCAAGTCACGGAGGTACTCGACAGAATCTTCGTGACTCCTTTTAAGAACTGACATGGTCTGATGCAATACAATCTCTAAAATGTCAGCTCGATCTTCGTACTTTGAGAGCACTTGATTATTCCAATTCCCGGAATCGCCTGATAGTATAATTCGGATGAGTGGGTTGATTCCGAGATCCTGTGGGATCGAACCACTTTTAGAGTTCCAAGATTTCAAGAAACTCTTCAAAGAGGGGCTCAAGTGACTCTTTGGAATGGATGCAAAAGTTTCGACGTCTCCGTCACAGAGGAAGCAATTCGCACGAAACAGCAGATAGAAATGGAATCATAGATTCTACGTGGGAGCTATTCCAAGCTGCGGAAAGGAGCGGCTTATCCGGCTCTAAATCGACGCAGAGGTCGGTGAAAGCGGGAGCACAGTCTGGATAACGTTCCAGGACAGTCAGCCAAACGTTGAATACCAATTGAGTCGTTCCAGTTCCAACAGTCTTGAAGAGGAGCGAAGAGGCCGTGCTCCTCAGCTCTACGTTGGACGTTGTTGCTAAGCAGCGGATGAGCTGACCGATCAGAGCTCTGCGTTCGACACGACCGAAATCTGAGAGGGACGATGCGAAGCTGTAGACGGAGAGCTCCAATCGTTCCAAAACATCACGATCCGCTTTGGAATCTTGAAGAAAGCTCACGACGTCGTAGACAATTTGGGCTCCCGGGATCGTCCCTTCATCCTATTAATTGAGAAAAAAGTTTAGTAAATTATGATAAATTTAGTATTTGAATAAATAATTACGTCGTTGAGAAATTCTGTTTTGGGATAGAGTGACAGAAGATTCAAGAAAACTGAAAAGGAATCCAATCCATCTCCTAGCTCTTCCTTGAAATTGGAGAGCAGTGGGTAAGAGTTGACGACGATCGATGAAGAGGGCAGCATCCACCTTATTAAATCTAGTCAAAAAAAAATTAATCAATAATCCCAATAGAAAATTGATAAAATAAATTCAAACCTTTAAATTGAGCGTAGATGGATTTCTTCTCTAAATCATTATATGATTTAGATTTCGGGCTGTTGAACAGCATATCTTGAAACTCGATAATCTTTTTCAAAATAGTCTGAATGATCCTTGCGACGGCAAGCCGGATGCTCATATTTTCACTGGCCAGGCAGTCGGTAAACCACTTTTTATTCAATGATCTCGGGCAGATTAATGAAGCTGCTCTCATGCTCTGCTGCTTCAAGCTGTGCTTCTCCTTTGGATTGAAAATCAGTCCGATATTTTGCCCTTCCAGTGTCCGTCTGACTATTGAGCAGAGTTCTAACCAAGGCTGGACTCGATCTCACTTCTTCTAAATCAGTAGAAATGTTCTTGAAATAAGGAGAAATCATATCTGGACAACTGTGAAGAGTCTTGATCACAATTTGTGATTGAAGTTCGATGATTGCCGGACTGAAAGTTTCCGAATGTTCCCAAAAGTTTCCCATGGCTCTAAAGAGATCTTGAATCCTATGGTTCTTCTGAGAAGTACCATGACCGAGTGAGTAATCAGCAAATGCGATACCCATCTTAATAGAAGTGGTTAGAGAGAGCAGTAGACTCTGATTGAGTTGACCAACAACCAGTCGATCCTCTTCATTATCTTCTTTGCTAACAGTTTCAGCATCTTTAATATTGGGCGCGTGAGAAGGTACCGAGCCAGGCGAATAAATTCGCCAGATGATTCAGAGTATAAGTAGTTGAAGATAGCGGACTTTGTAAGGTCTTGGCTAAATTCTGGCTGCACACTAGTTTATCTCTAAGAGCTGTTAGAAAGAGGCTGAGTACTCCTGGAGGATCGTAGATGAGCCCAGAAAAGATGGGCTGCAAGATGGCCGGATTCTCGCCCATCGTTCGATGCACCATAGAGTCATCTTCCATGAGGAAAGAGGTGATGAATGTCAAGTAAGTGGAGCGCACGTCCGGCTGATTGGACGGAGATCGATGGCTCAGGATGTACGTGACGCAAGCGTGAGTGAAATCGAATCGGGTGATGACCTCACGAGCTGTAAGGTGTCCCAGAGTCACCATGGATGTGAGCAGCCTAAGGGCCGATTTAATCTGGAGGGCGCTGGATGAGGGGGCGAGGATCTTGTAGATGGTGATCATGTGCGACTGCAAGATGCTGCTGGCAGTTTTGGTGCCGATGTTACGGTACTCGCTCAAATCGCTTGGCCATTCTGGAAAATTTGAAATTTTTTAAATATTTCAAATAGTTATTTTTTTTTTTTAATCAATTTGATTGAACCTGGAGAAGATGATTTCCAGGACTGGTGAAAACAGTTGCAATCTCGCCAGGTTTCCTCTTGGTCTCACTGTCAAGAAGTGACAGCAACTCCATACCAGTGCCGCCTTGGGAGAGGAAGTCCTGCACGATGTCTGGGCCTGCAGGTTTCTCGTCATCAGCATCATCATCGTGCATGGTGGAATTTGCCTCCTCAATAAACCTTTGAAGAACTGCTGTAGAAAATTTGAAATGAATTATTAATTAATGATTTCAAAAAGGGGTAATGAATGTTATTACTTGTGAAAGGCTCAGAGCCAGCCAAGCCATCTGAAAGCCATGATAAGTCTTCTTTCCGCTTCTTGACTACACCTTGTACATCTGCATCTTTGGAAGATTTACTCTTCCTTTTGGGCTTTTCACTCATTATTATAATCAAAAATGAATTTGAACTGTTCTATTTTTACTGAATAACGAGCATTTACGAAAGAAAACTCAAGGGAAAAACGTCAGCTAGAAAATTTACACACGTGTGTGCCTCTTTGTCGTCTGCTAGAGCGCTCCAGTCTTTCTATTTAGATACAGTGTTGCCAGTTTGGTTTATTATTATATTTGACTCTTTTTCAAATTTTTTTCCTGCAAATGGCCAAATGCATATTAAATTTAAATTAAATTCTTTCTTATATGTCAGAATTAAATGGCCTTTTTACCATTTACTGCTCCGGTGACCTTCATCATCATTCCTCATGCGAACAAACGTTAAACGACGAGTTCTTTATTATTCAATGACCTTCGCCTCAGACTGCGGCAGTGCGACCACAGACAAGGAAGTTTTTCTTACCTGTAATTTATTAATGCTCACACAAGAACTGAAGGTGACATTGATTATCCCATAGTACTTTAAATTTAATATATAAACTAGCTAGTCTGAGATAAATTCGTAAATATCCATCCAACAGATGATAGCAATACAACCGCGGAAGTAAACTATGTATACGGTATGATATGTAAAATCAAGTTTTCCAGCTACTATAAATATATTTGTAGAACTTTTATCCCTGGAATGGGCCTAATTCAATATCTTGTCCAACTTATGCAGGTGTATACAAGCTTTATAAGTTCAGAGATGTTCAGAAGTTATATTTCTATTGCTGTGATGCCTATCTCATTAAATGCTATATGGTCTGATATGGTCTAATATTTTCTCAAAAATAGGCTATGCTTGAGAAGATTCAGATTTCTTAAAATTTTTCGTGCTGATAAGTGATAAGTTTATTTGCTTATAACGTCAATGCACAGAACTAATTATCTTGCCAAATCCGACATGCACCACGTCCGACATGCACCACGTCACCATTCACTAAGGTATACTGTACCATAATTGATTGCTACAAGCGAAGTTCCAATTAAACTACAATTCTAGCCGAACCAGATGATCTGCAATAGTTTTCTCTTGCCGGCCAATACTGAATTTTATATGATCCAGTTCAGCGGTACAGTCAGTTATCCGAAGGTTCATCATATGACACCGGCACCAACTAATAATAATAACCCATTGTACTATAATTAAAATCTACAATCGTCTGCTTTAACAAAAAGATAATTCCTGTATTATAATCTAACTGTCAGCTCAGTCGTTCACGGAGTAATTCACTTTATAGTTTTGTTTCACATACACCTCCTGTGAGATTTACCGGACGGGTAAGCAATCTAGCATGGGAGGATTCCACATCGGTGGCACCTCCTTTACAGTTAACTAATACCTCATTCGTGAGGCACACTACACAGTTCGATTGCAACTCCAGATTTTAGTGGGGTTACCGTGTACACGACCTCAGCTAAAACCTGCGGTAAATCTATATTTTATTTTGATTATAGAAACTTTTATTTTAAGTCCATTTTCTCAACAATGAGCATCGGGATTATACCGGCTTGCTCAAATCGTAAGTGAAAAAAAATGTGATTCAATTATTTAAATCTTATTCAAATGGTATACTATTTCGACACTTGCGTCAGATCATCGTCCCTATTAGGCAATGACGCAAGTACACCGTTTGAGACCATCCCAGCATCAGCATTTGTGCAGGCCGCTCTTTATGATAACGTAACGGGAACAATCTACATCACTACAACCTAAAATCTGATATGAATTAAAAAAAATTAATGACAGTATTATTTTTTCTGATTTAACTAATCATCGCTTGCTTTGTTTCTACAGGATTTAGAGACCTATTCTAAGTTGTCGATAATAATTAGGTGATACAAAACTTGATGGATAATACAAATTTGTATACTAATTAAAAAAGCAACATACTATGGATTTCAGTTCTAAAAATATATATATATAATTCAAGAATCAAGACAAATAACTATATATGGCTGTCATCACTAAATAGATGAGGGAAATGTAGAGCATAAATACACAAAAAAGGGGGAGGAAATCACGATGGATTGACGACTGTTGATCCAGATTAATCCTTCTTCATGATGCTCCCTCTATATATACTTTCATAATAATAGACGATGAGAGGGACGCTAATAACATTGTTGACGACGAAGGGCAGCCAAATCGGCTTTTAATACGCCACTGATGAATCAGTCACATATTATGCTTTACACAACAGTGTATATAGAAATAAGTCTTATATATATTATGTGGCCACACAACACAGCTCATCAAAGAAGCTTATCTCACACACACAGATGTTTTTGTTGTTGTTGTTGTTTCTTCTGGTCCCTATAGCGACGGAAAAAGAACTGCGACGATGGGAATAAGAAGAAGAAGTTCTCGTCCTGCAACTTATTGGACACACAAAGCTTGAAGTGTCCTCCCTCGAGGACGAACGCACAAAAAGAGAGATGAGGAAGCGACGGCGGAAACAGTGAACTGTTTACACAAGAACGAGATGGAGCAGCAGCTTCAACAGCAGCAAGAAGCTCTAGTAGTAGCTGATGGATGTCCACCAACTGTCAACCGGACATCGTAGCAATGTTCGCTCCCTGTTTTACTCGACTGAGCCCGTTCAGAAGAGTAGTAATGATACAGCCGTTGATGCTCCGCCGCCGGTTGATATCGCATCGCGACCAAGCAGCATCACGGCAGCTGCCCGTCATCATACATGGCCGGCTAATTTGTGGATTGCTTCTCTACGCAATGCTAGTGCCATCACCACTACTACAGAATCCGATCAGAAACTCAAGTAAATCATCCGTTTTAACTGATGATGTTAGTACTATTGCACTCATTTTATTTAAGTTAAATGTTGTGTGCACGTGATACTCGTTACATGTCTAATAGAAGCAGCAAAAGATCGATCACAGAACTTGGCATCGTGTAAAAAAGTTGTTCTTTTCTTTTATTCTTCTTCCTTTTGAAGATTGAAAAGCCACAGCCAAAGAGAATCCTACTCGTTAATTTCGCCTTGGACTGGAAGCAGAACGACGACGACGCTGTCATCATGCTCAAAGTTGGAGTCGATCCAGCAGCACCAAAATGCATCGAACCGGAGGCTGAGGCAACTTGCAGCCCAATCATCCGGCAGGATAAGGTCTTATTAAAGAAGAAAAAAAGACTATAGATTCTCGTTTTCCTTTCTACTTTTTTTTCCTGGGTCCTCATTATGATGCTTCGCACTCCCTTTTCATTAATAATCAATGCATGAATATTAGTAGGGCGGCACAGCTATGCTGTGCCGCTTTATTAAGCTCAAGGCTCTATGATCTTTTCTCCCTCTCTCTCTCTTTTTCCTTCCTCATAGCTTATTCCGCGTATAGCTGATCCTTGTTGATTGTTATGAAAATGAAGGAGCACAGGGAGGGTGGGGGCAGAGTATATTTAGGCTAATCCTTTTTGTATCCCATTTGCATCATCGTCAGGTCGCTAACAGCCCGTGAGACTACCGCCGCCGCCGAAAAGTGGAGGTGTGTATCACTAATAGGCTCTACTATATACCTGTTTTGCATCACCTGCCTAATGAGATTGTGTCTATGCATTAATCAGGTATGTTCAGGCAGTCCTGGATCACCGCAGGAAAGAGAGCCAAGAGAATAGGGAGCGCTTCATCCGACAACCTTTGGAACGAATCTTAATCAATAATAAATCGCCGTCTATACTTAAAAGTTATTCGAATCCGGATGCTTTATCGTCGTACCAGTGGGCTGCCGAGCGCTGGCTCACCATCCGCCCTGCTAGTCGAGTCGTACATTTTGAAGATGAGTCATCACCGCCGGAAACTGAAGATTTATTAGAGACATCCAAGCTGCCACCTGTCTCGAGCAGACTTCCGCCTGTGAGGATTACCGATGCCGGTCGTATCATCCCGGAAGAGAACAGCAGCAAAAAGATCCCTGCTGAACGTCTTCCTCCTTTAATATCAGCTGCTGACGCCGGTAGTAATTCTTCTTCGCTTTGCTGGGCCGATCGCCAAGTGGCCAAGGTGAGGCAGAGACGTTTATGGGCATCCCAAATAAAGCATCCATCATCATCTGTTACCTGGGACTGTCATTATAGATAAAGCGAAGAAACCATCAGAGAATAAGGTGTCGAATAACGATGATAATAACGAAGGCTTATTGACGTATCCAGGATGGTCCCATTTTCCGGTTAAAGTCGCATTCAGCATCCGGAATAGGCAGAAGCAAATGACACAAACCGCTACAAGAAATGACGTCAATCCGTCCTTGTCGCCCGGAAACCCTTTCCAGCGGCGTAAAAAGTTTGCTCGAACGCTGCTCAGCAGACTACTTGTCCAAAGATGTGCAGGGCAAGCATCCAGAGCAGCATCTTCAAAGATTATTAAATCGGGCCACAAGCCGTCGCTAAGCGACACCAAAGAGGATCCGAGTAGCAAAGAAATAAGAGGAGCTAGTAGTAGCAGCAGTGGCATCAGGATCATCCATCAAAATCAACAGCATCCGACGACGACTAAGAGCGATCCTTATGAGATCGATAAAGAGCATCAGGATGGAGGACATCGAATTTCTATTCTTGATAATGATAGTGATCATCAGTCGTAAGATAAAGGAGGATCAACTATCAAAGAAGAGTTCAGAATGTAATACGACCAGCAGGATCGATCCTAGGTTCAGGACCAGCTGAAGCACAAAGACTTGCTGCTTCGACGTATATTTCACCGTCTTTGATCATCCAGGTGTCGACGGTTTCAACATCTTCCGACCAGCAAGGTACTACAAAGCCGGATTCCGACGACCAAAAAGTTGATGGACAACACGATTGCAGCAGTAAGATGATCAAAGATGTCAAGAACAATTTCGTGATCCTATCATCCGTCAAAGCGGATGATGATCATCATGTTTCAATCGATAATGATGCTGGACAACAACCGATGGAAGACAATGTTTGCTGCGTACATCAAGCCGTTCTCGGCTGCCTTCTGCCGCCGGAAGCGACGGAGGCGTTGGCCTCTCTGGATCAAATCCGTCGCCAGTTGAAGAGAACTCGATTGAGAGCCAACATGAATAAGTAGTATGATAGAGCAGAAAGCGCCTGCGCTATTACATCCGATGGTAGAACAGTATAGAGTGACTTGAGGGACTCAGTCACGATCTGCGCCCGAGGCCGGAATCATGCCCCAAACCCGTCTACGCGTCTTCTACCGGATGTCCCCGCCGGATCCTCACATCATCGCCATCATCAGTGTTGTTTGATTGAGCGGACACGGAAACATAATATAAATAATTATATTACAGTGCGATATACATTGACTTTGTTATTAGAGTGATCCATCGAATTTGAAAAGAATTATTTAAAAGAAAAAAAAGTAAAAGGTAAGAAAATCATTTTATTTATGGGATTTATCGATGAAGAATAATAGTTGGAATGGAGCGATAAAGTTGGGTACGCGGCTTCAAGATTTGAATAATCGGCTTTTGCACAGTCTACAGTAATAAAAAGAAAATATGGCATAGCTAAATCAACACATATTTCAAGGCAAATAATATTATACAGTTGAGAAATAATAATAATAATAATAGTTCGGTTTAAGCAATACAAATAGAGGAAAAAGGTTTTCTATGTAACCATAAATCACGACGAGTTCATTTTTTCCCGCGTGAACAACCTGCTAGCAGTAGGAGTAAAGTTTAGAATCCAGACAGACAGAAGACCTAGTAATCCAAATCATAGATTCAACTGTATGGGGGTGGGGGCTGATTTCAGAGAAACGGAAGAGTAAAGAAAGAAAGTTTGGTATTCTCTGAACATAAGAAAAGCATTTCCTGTATTTTTTAGTAACTGGAATTTCGTACTTTTCACTCACGACCTGCGTTTGAAACACATCCATCACTGCTATATTACGATGATCTATACAAACTATAATGTGAGCATTCGCGTACTTTTCACTCAAAGAGCAACAACCCTATCAAATCAATCCACAAAGAGAGATAAGCCAATATTTTCCCTCGGTTTAACTTAGCTATATTTTTTAAAACCTCTACTGCCATACCCTTCAAGTGAAGCGTCCCTAAACTAATTAAATTGTCTCCGCCTACTGTATATGTCGTATATAGTAAGCTTCTTTCTCTTTCGTCAGTATAAGGGCCTCGAATGAAATTTTCAGCATTTTTTCTACATCGCCTTTAGCAGCGGTCTTGTTTTTTCGCGGTTGATGCTGTTATTCCGCTGTCATGGTCGCATAACGATGGATGAAGGAGTAAAAAAACACAGCCGTAGTGAGTAGAATCGATAGTATGTGGAGGTTAAAAGATTTTTTTTTTCTTCTTCCTCATTCTCGTCTATAAATCATTGAAAGTGCGGATGGGAGGGAGGCAGTAAATTTACGTTGCAATAAAAATCGAGAGGTAAACTTTACATAGGATTTCTCTTAGGATATGATTATGCTAAACTTGGTATTTCAAAAAGAGGTTTTAGCAGGGGGGATTGCAATCAAGTTGTGCATTTACATGCTTATTATTTGCCGAATTCATGCATCACTGCGTCCATTGCCAAATCGTCTAGACTTCTGATAATTTGATTTACGGACAACTTTTAAAGAGCTCATATTTTCTACAATACATTACAGCGCAGTTCGATTTCCTGGTATGAAATCATATTATTGCACAAAATTCGATCATAAATGTTTTTTTTCCATATATCCAGTATGTAATGAGCTCGATTCCAAGAATAAGAAATGAAATTGCACCTTCAAATTCATGTATCAATCATGCTACTTTCAAATATTGCATTCTAAAAATAAAATCTATAGAGCGTCATATTATATTTGATGAGGAAAATGTCAATAACTACAGGCACTTTTCATTCAACATTGGTACTACTAATGTCTTTTCACGCATATATTGATGAAATATTTTTAAACTGTAAGAGGAAAAAGTTAGGAAAAAAAGAGTACATCATCGATCAAACAGAAAACAACATCATCATCTCATCACTTCCTATTTAATCATAGCCCTCGCCATTCAGGCGATGACGGCCCCCAGGAGCCCACTTCACTCTCCTTTTTAAAAGGGTCGCTAACAATTTGATATGTTATTGACATGTCTCGGCCTTTGTGATGTTCTGCGTAATATAAAGAAAAATATATATATAAAAGACGAGCGAAGCTTTCAACCTAATGGAACAAGATATCGGCGATCAATAAATATATCTAAAATATGATGGGCTATAATCCACATTATATTTAAAGGTCAAGATCGTGTCTGGAATTTTTCTATGGATTCTCCCACAGTTTAGTGCCGAGAGCGCAGAAACAATAAGAGACATTTCATATAATTAAATCAACGACTATATAACCAAGTTACGTAAAGCTAAATAATAAAAATGTAAGTATAAAAGAATATATATATATTTATCTAACTTAATTACTGACAAAGGAGATATGTAGCCTACTATCCAGCGTTGTCGGAGATTGTTAAAAAAAAAGTAGTGGGGTATATGAGACCAATATAACGTGACAGCGCCTCGTCCGAGCATATGAAATTCCCTTTGGCGTTGAAGAAGAAGAGGCATGTTCACTATAGGCTGTATAGGAAATGATGTAAGGTATGTATAAAGTGTCCCGCTATATAGGCTCACTCACGTCCCTCGCTCGTGTCGATGCATCTCTCAGCAGGCCGTTCACGTCCAACAGCCCGGCGGACTGCTCTTTTTCCTTCCTTCAGGAGAAAAAAAAATTCTTATATATATTATGTGCCACAGGAGCAGCAGCAGCAGCATCATCAAGAGCAGAGCGCGCAAGATTGAACGATCCTATTTTTTGTATTTTCTTAGGCTATCCGTCTTATTCACGCTCAGCGCGCACTTGCGGCTTGTTTCTATGTTAATGTATAGACCGGCGCTCGGCGTGCAGAAAGGCGGCGCTCTCTTTTTCGAGAGATTTATTGTTCCTAGAAAAGGCACTAGGGACTATACAGCGTTTAATTAAGCGGAACGGGGAAATGGACTCGATAGACCCACCTGCTGACCATCTCAAAAGTATAAGAGATTATTATTGTTCTGGAACCCATAAAATACTCCTTCTTTTACCCGTTATATAGTGTAATCGAATCAAAGGCTCTTTATGGAGTGGACCAATATGAGATCTTGAGGAACATGACTTTTCTCTGCCCGTCAGTTGAACGGCCGTCGCTTTGGGGAGTAGCCTGCGTGATGCACGCGGGATTCGATTATATACTATAGGCCATTTTCACGCATCCACTGAAGCCCTCCCCTTCTATTTCTTTGCTACACATATAATCCATAAAATATGTGATTGAACCAAGTTACGTAAAGCAGACTTGGTTTTGACATCCCATGTTTATTGAAAAGAGAGAGAGCGGGCCAATTACAATTGAGACTTCTAATTGGAAACCAAAAAAAGCTTTCATTCGACATGAATGTATATTGACTGTCGCCATATAGCTTGGCGTCGACATTTGTTACATATATAGCAGCTATTCAGAAAATCAGACGAGTATAATACATCATTATTTGGTTATATGTCAGGATCTCATGCTTCTGCAGCTCTGAACTTGTTCCATCTAACCTGTCATCCAACAAGTTTCGCGTCTATAAAAAGCAATAACAAGTTTCTCCTAATAACTCTTTCTAATACAAGTTGCTGCTATGATATACTTTTTTTTTCTCTTGGCATCATACCATCAACTTATGTATAACGAGATGATTTGTAACTGCCAGTAACAGCAGCAATAGAAACTTTATTTTTTATAAAGAGTTTGTAATCTTTCTTTGTTCCTAGAAATTCCTCAATTTTTATTTTTTATATGCAGAGATCTATTTCTTTAAAAAGAGACAAGATCCATCCAATTTCCCCCAAATTCTGGTTGGATGCGTCCTCAAACTGTCAAGATCGATTATAGGGAGAAATTGGGCCATCAGCTTCACATTGAGAATAATATATATATAAGGAGATGGAAGAGTGTTTCGTATCAGAGTCGACAGCGTATATAACTCCACTTTCGCCAATATAACTGGATTGGAAAATCGAAATCTTGAGTGCTTCGCTGAAAAAAGGAGCTAATATGGGGCATGGCGTTTTTTTATATATATAACTAGAATGGGGTCATTAAAGAATCATCAAAAACAAGATGGAATACTCTCTCTACTACGCCATAAAAATTCGCTATATCTTATACAGTTGACGCTCTTCTTTTTGATGATTAAATTTAGAATCACGAACAAGTTATGCATGGATATGAAACAGAGAAAGCAATAAAAACCTTTCTTTCTAAGAAAGCAGGTACATATTCAACAGAAGTAGGCGTATATAATGAGATTTATATACGAATATATATATGTACATATTCTCACACGCGGTTCAATCACCAAGAGGAATGTCATTCTCTGACTGACAATAATATATCGCACTTGTCGTCGTAGCTTTCACGACGTGACACACGTCGACTATGAGAGGATCTTCTTACCAAAATGACGAATCCCTTATTGCGCTTATAGTCCGAAATCAATAAGTCTAGAGCCGACGCTGCCCTATACTCTCTAGAGAAACTCATAAGATGCTGTTATATTGCTAATGAAAAGACGCGTAGATATAATACGCACTGATCACCATCATATCATCAGATAGATATTGCAAAGAGGAGCGGGATCTTGGCAGAGTTGCCAAGTCAGCGCATCCATGGTGTGCTTCATACTACTATCTAAAGCCAAACTTTGGCGCACCACCCTCTATCTATACTATATCTATTTTTCTGCGTGCTCTAGCATATGCTTTTGGTATGTAATACACTATATAGAGAGGGAACACGGTTATGTACATGAATACGAGCGAAGGGTAGGAGAAAAAACTTTCCTATCTCCCTTGCACCCCCGCTTCTTCTTTAGCGGATATATAAAAACAAACTTTTTTTCTTCTTCTTTATGTGTGTACGGGTTCTTTTACGATCCAGCATCTATATACAGCTGAATCCTAATCCTTTGAAGACGGTGTAGCACATACATAGCATAAGAGAAAAAAGGCAAGTGGAATTATGGTCTAGTACCAGAAGGAGCTCAACTTTTTGAGCGCAGCAATCAACGCGCCCGCCACAGCGGCGGCAAATTCAAAAGATTATAATTTTACTTTACAAATTGTGTGATGCGATGATGAGGATTCCTTGTTATACTTCGGCTCATACAAGAAGGAACAAAAGAGTAGCAAAGTGGAAGGTTTAGAAAGAAGCAACTCGATGTATTTCGGTATTCTCAATCCCTGAGGGCTGTTAGAGGTTTTTTTTCCTCTCTGCGCTCTTCCTGCTCTGACGTTACTGCAGTAACAAGTTGGCTTCCAGCTATAGAAAAGTGGAGAGATAGGGCCATAGTATTTTATAGGATCGATTGTTTACCCATAGCATCGTTCCACTATGTAACAGGCATGCTATACGTTATACGAACTTTCTTTGATTAGTTTCCCTCCGCTTCCTTCTAGATCCGATGAAAAAAATACTGTATATGCTTGAGAATGAGAGATCATCATCTTGACCTATTATGTCTCATCAACATTTTCGATTCAATCCATGATATATAATAGAAGAAGAACATCATACACATGTTCATATTGAAAGGCAATTCTTAGAATCGAATAATGTACAGATTCAACCGATATACAATATATATTTTTAGCGTCGAAAGAAATATTGATGGCTGCTGCTGGCTGATGGGATTTTCTCCTACGCGCGCGGTCCGCCCGCATAATCCGCATAACAAAAATGGCAGGAGCCAGAAGAAGCGTGAAAGAGCATAGAGCGCAGTCAGTCCCCTTTTACACGATATATAAACGAGTTACAGCAGTATGGCAGATGTGCGGGGTCCCAGTCCTATCCCTGCTTTCTGCGTGATGCGACTTCTCTAGAGACGTATACCCGAAAAACGAGGTGTCTATTGTGTGTCCCTTTTCCACTCTAATGGTCCCTTTCTACTGATTTTGTCCCTGCACTTTCATCATCAGCTGATGTATCATGTATACCCTACGACCTGTGTGATGGATACCATATGCGTACTTATATATTAATGTACAGTTATTAATATTGAGGATCTGGCTATGAGGAAAATCTTTAAGAAAAAGTATAACAAGCTTTAACTATTCATTTGATTGATGTGATGTATAGGTTGCTGGATGCAGTGATGAGGAAACCCACATCAGCGGCCTCACGGCCAGATGTCTTATTACTTCTAGCGGCCGCTTTCATGACGAGCTTTTGGTGTTGCTGCTGCTCCACTTTGTCGTTGACTGATGCCCAAAGTAAGTTCTCGTCCACCGTCTTTCAACTTTGTTAACAAAGTGGTGCGAATAGTTCATCGGGTATTGAGGTCTCTTGGTGCACTTAACACTCAATATTACATATTTAAACTGCTATACTTTAAGATGCAGGATTTATAAAAAATATACAAGTTTCAGCGGCCACGGTATTACAAAACTTGCTACTTTTTTACTTTGTTGTATATACATTAATAAACCAGACATCTTATATACTTGTAAACGTTTTAAAACAAGCATATATTAATTTGGAAGAGTAATGCTCAAAGTACAATGTAAAATCTTGATCCAAACAACAATAGTTTATTCCTTTTTTGGGGGGGGTTGCGCAGACTTATGTAAGCTTGGGCCATTATTGAATCACCATTTTTAGATAGAGAATTTGTATGGGGTCTCTGAGGGAATAAAAAATGAGTGTTGGGCTCATTGTGCACGCCTTACACATAATGAAACGCCACGATTCTATGTGGAGAAGAATGAGGAGCCGATTTCTTCTCCCATCATGCGCCATCCGAATAAATGAAAGTGATGGGCCGTGGGCGGAAAGATCTTATTTAATCTTACGTACAAAATATATAAATAAACATTTACCTAGTTCAATTAGTTATATCAAAGGGAGAGTTGTTTTGATGTAATGAAATCGAATATAGATGTAATAAGGATAATAGGGCTTACTGGTTTTTTTGGGAATCAAAAGGGGCGCTACTGATCTCAAAGGTCAGAGATTCCCTTTCAAAACTATATTAGACAGGCGTAGGTACTTACAAATTGAACGTAGCAGAGTTGCTAGGGCAAGTTAAGCCTTCAGCTTGACGTCAGCACGCGTCTATATATATATATATTGTAAGAGGAAAATAAGTCGACGACTTCATTTTTGCTGGAAGATCACTAATGATGTAGTTGTTGGTATTATGGCTTTACCATGTTTCGTCACAGCGGATCGAAAAGTATTGCTTTGATCCGAGACCATAGTATCAGGAAAGTGGGTACCGTATCCATCTCTTTTATGAATAGAATGACGTCTTCTAAATTCTCAATAACAAAGCAGAAGCAATGCAATATTGGAGACGTCGCAAGTCGCTATAGATCCATATAATGTAGTATACGTGATTGTATGCCTGTTAGGACAATATGCTGGGGGAATTTCTTCTTTCGTAACCCGCCATCATGTACCGATGAATAAAGGATGAGCTATATCTTCGGTCTCTGCCAAATAATACAATCAACATAGATGAGATTCCACAATATGTATGCGTGCTCCTAGCAGTTTTCGATATTATTCAGGAGCAGCTATAGCGAGATGTCACATCCATGCCATTCCGAAATTCTAGACAGAATATGGCGGGAAAAATTTGAATAATTTGAAAGAAATAATAATAAAAAAGAGTTGAAGAAGTACGCGCACGTCGATTTCTATAGCAAATTTACGACCGACAGAAATTCCGGTTGACAAAACCTATATAAAAGCCATCAGGAGCAGAACGCAGTGAATATAACCTATCGATTCTTCGTCTTCCTTGAACTGTAGTATGAATTATGGTATTGACCCCCGTAAATTGTCCCCTTACACATATATGCAAGCATGGATGCAAAACACTATACTCACATTCCTGCCTCTCGCACCTTATTTGAATTTCAAATTTACAATTTAATACAGCGCGGCTGCAAGGGAGCGGAATTATTCTATGGTTTAGAATAATGAAAAAAGCCAGCTCCTTGCTATATCTGCTCAAAGTTGGACATCTCATATATAAGACGACGAGATGAAGATAATTGTATCATCATCTGCTTGGCCAAGATGATAACTGTACGACATGAGTTATGCCTATCATTCGTTGATGTCAAGAAAAGGCACATCAATGTCTTTCTCTTTCCAGACGGGCACGCATTCATTAGCTGTGCAATATAGTATAATAATAGAAAACACCATCATCAGCTATTTCCTTCCGAGAGAAAGGCTATTTAATCCCGCACCATATATAGCTGATGTTTAATCCCATTAGGGTTCCATTTATTGAGGAGCCAATGCAGCGTTATTGCTTTTCGGTTGGTATTATATTGCAATTAAGTATAGGCTATTAGAATTAACCGCAAGGGCTATTCGTTAATTGATTTCGTACATTATCAAAATTTTGTTACAGATGGGAAAGCAGTTAACCTTTTACAGAAGAAGGAATCGTTCAACATTACAACATCAGCCATTAAGACAATCATTACGAGCAAGGCCGTACCCATCCCTTCGGCGGTGGCTGTCGAGCTGGACGAACTTCTGCCCGAGACGGCCGAGAACGGGACCATCACCCGGATGACCGTTTTGCTGGGCGAGACGGTTCTCCTCCCTTGCAAGGCCTACAGCCTAGGTCAACGAACGGTAAACGCCCTTAATAACATCTTATACGATCGATAAAGTGCGCTTTATGATATATATTTTTTTCGGTCGGTTTTTTTATTAAATCGCAGTTTGATGATTTATTAGTATTCTATGAACTTGTACTTGGTTCTTCTTTCAGCATGAACGCTGATTAATGAGCCTACAGTTCCAAGGTTTACGTAAACATCGTCCCTGAGAGATGTGAAGAGTAATAATAATAATATAACTAGCGATAGATATACATCACCCAGGAGAGATCCCTATACAAAAGTGCATTTCTATTGAAATGTAAAATTGAACTATGTATTATAATAATGTAGGCGCGTACATATACTTATACAGAACTACTGATGTTATACAGTCCTTCTTCTATGAAAATGATCATAACTCGCATGTATTTGAACATTAATTCATCACGGGAACGGAAGATGTCCCTGTCAAAACTAATAAAATTTCTCAAAACGTTATGTATCATACGTTAATTGGGTGTCTTCTCAGAAGTATTATCAACACTATTGAAATTGTATTCTCGAGAAACTATTAATTTGTGCTGTACATCCGACAAGAGCTAAAAGGTTAAGAGAATTTATTACTGTTATTTAAGCGATTCAAACCTCCACATGTACAAATTACATGCAGCGTGTAGCAAGAAAGTGCTTCACGCAGTAATTTTACTTAAAATGTAAAACGTTGCTGATAGAGCGTCTTCTTTAGTTTAACTCTACATTATAATTAGTCAGTTCAGAATTTTAGATGAAACTTTAATTAATACATTTCTGAGGAAGTTGAATGATAATTTTTTTAAAGGCGCGCAACTTTCTAACTTTCAAAGTTTCAACTTGGTATAAAGCTTATGAACTTTTGGCGCTGATTAAAGCTAAATGTAGGCCAACTGCTTTTATCCCCTTTCCTTTTAATATAAGAAAAAGCTATATAGACTACGCTTATTTCAACGTGTTTCTCAAAATGAAACATTTTGTACATCGGCTAGGATGAAGCGCAGCAACTATATCGATCGTCCATCCTCTTGAAGCTAGCACTTACGGTCTATAAAGTACATTGCAGAAAGTGCGATGGATGTTGGCATGCTCTACTACAAAAGATCACAAAAGAAATATCTACAGAGTAGTAGAGGTTCGCGGCAAACAAACAAACCAAAAAAAAAAAAAAGAAAATTCAAAGGAAAAGTAGCGTCTATCATGTTGCATTCCTCCTCTCTCTCTTCATTTCAGCAGCAAATCGAGGATGATGGCTGATGCGCTAGACTATTTTGTTTTTCTTCGACAGTGTATATCTTTGGGAGAGATATCATCTGTCCATATTCACGCAGACTCCATCAGAAAACTCAAATGCGATGTGAGAAAATGGAACACAAGGAACGTCTGCTATATCGATGCAAACTTTATGTTTTTTTAGTAGTATTGAAAGTTATTTTAGGAGCGTATACTTTTTTTTTTTAAATATATATATAAGGATGCATCTTTTCAATTTAGAACTGGTGATGAAAGAGAGCGCTTTAAAATTGAGTTTCAAGCGCAGAACTTTGTATATAGAGTATCATTTGACAACCACTGGAGGCGCTCACGCGGAGTATAGGTTGTCAACAGCAGCAGCAGCACGGTTGCCGAGGTAGCTACTTTATATTAGAATATAACGCGGAAATGACTCACTTTTCTATATCAACACATTGAAAATATGAGACAATAAACAAGACCATGTATTAAATTGAGCAAAAGAACGCTAGTTCCCCTATAACTCAATTTAATCCTTTTAAAAGTTTATTTTTAGCTTCTAAAGTCTCTGAAAGAGATGGACGAAAAAAAAAGATCAATCAATCTAATGTATCTGGTCGTATCATTATAGCATCAAGAATATGCATTCAACGTAATATGATTTCTGCTCGCACTGCTTATTATATAAAGAGAACCTTTGGGGAGCGTGCGGACAAATCAGTACTGCGCAGCACTGCAGTTTCAATCAAAAGCACGGAGCTAGCCTAGCTCGTTCGTGCAGTTTTTTCGTGACGTATTGCGAGCACTCTCCTCAAGGGAGCCGAGCAATATAACGTTCAACTATACCCAAGAGATATCATATATACTGTATATAGCACGACGACGACGAAGCCCGTCTGCTGACCTGATCCTCTTCTATAAAGGACGATTTCAGCCGGATTCCCGCGGGATAATTATTATGCAACGCTTATTCTTTTAACGACAAAAGCGACGTCATACATAAGCTGTTACGAAAGCGCCATTTTGAAAAAAAAGCAAACAAGTTGAAGATCTAAAGATATGCAAATCTCTCTTTGATTCCGTCAACAGAAGCAAAATTGATTGTCGAGTGCCATCAGGAAAGTTTTGGAGCAGCAAACATTGATATAAGATCTATGTATTAGTCACAGGTCGTCTTTACATATGGGATAACATCTTGACGATATTTAGAAAAGGATGTATAGATGTTTGTTCGATGTAAACAGATCCTTGCTATATATATTACTATTATTGCAAGGATGATGAATAGTTTGACCCCATTCTGTAAATCATATCATACCGAACAGTAATAAGGAAAGTGCTGCTAATTACATCCTACTTGTTGCCCTTTGATGGTACATAGTAATAAGGAAACTGTACAATTGGATTAAGATTAAATTAACTATTAAGAAGAAGAATAATATCACTACTTATGTTTTATATAGCGATTTGTCATCTCGATGCCATGGAGCGTATATTAGTATAGAGGGGCGCACCCACTGCGAGCAGCGTGACACGACAATCATGCACGACGTAATACATTAATTCATCTAGCTAGTTCTTTTTTTCGTTGTCGTCGTGGTTGCACCAAAGGCCATGAATCAGTAGGACTTGCTGCTGGGGATGTTGAAAGAAGCAGTATTATTGCTATACAATCATAATCAAAGTTGATATCAGTAGCAACATACGAAAGACAGCCCAATACTACTCACATTTCTAGGTTTCTTAAACATGGTGGATTCTATTGATTAAATTTCACGTTTCAATAGCCTAATTAAGTGCTGCCTGATGTAAAAAGTTTGTCTATTGTAAATTTGTTTTATATACCTTATTATATAGACTAAAGAAGCCTTCCAGCACGCACCATTAGTTGAACGTTCCTCAGGGATGCAACTAGGCGCTCAGCCTATACAGAGAAGCCATTTGAGCGAGAGCAGCCTTCTTAGTTTCCTGTTCCACGAAAAACAACATTAATTGAGTGATGAAGGTTGCCAAAGTTCCGCATATTATGTGTAAACTTCAGGAGGGCTCGGAAGCCTGTTGTTCTGGTATGTAAATTAGTTTTTCAAAAAAAGGCGCACGCCATTGTTCTCTTTCGATGCCGAAAACCCATAGAAAAGATTTGTTTTCAATAAAGAGCATATATAATATAACTTTGATTTCGGTTTGTTCCGGCTGGCGAATATATAGTATAAGAGAATAAACAGGGGTAGGAAGCCGATTGAAATCGATCCAGGGGAACTATTGCTCTCCGCGGAGTTGTACACGAAGGCTCTTTGATATGCCTATTTCCAATTCGTTCCACGTTCTTAAACACGTGCTATGATGGTATAGGCCTACACGGAGTACTCTATTCTTAGTTTTCTTGCTGGATGTTGGTAACCGAAGATTTGATCTTATATGATGTTTCAAACGAAGAAACGTATATAGATCATATTTATTGTCAATGTACAGTCGATTAAGTTTCGTCGTTGAAACCTGGGAAATGAGTGTAGCTCAAAGTGGAACTCTGCCAAAGGCACTCCAAAGAGAGCCATCATGCGAGGAATATATAATATTATGAAAATATAAGGAACTGGGCCAGTTTTGTATACATTCATCGAAACGAATCTAGGAAGTTTTGATAGAAGGGGGATGCTACATATTATTATAATATATTGATTTTCTGTTGTTATACTTACTGAGCTCTGAATAAATAAAAACAAGAAACAATAGAATTTCCAAGTATGAACAATAAGATTGAAACATCGTACCTGAAAACCTACATGTTATTATGGTACCGTATATCATTCCTTTTGAGCTTCGTGTGAATATAAGTAAATGCCCGGTCTTGCGTCAGTAATCGAATGTACTATATTCACATTATTCGATTAAATTCTCCAGTGAGCGATTTATTGATTCGGCTTGGAATGAATTCGGAGAGGAAGGATGAAATGGTCGTCTTCGTCGCACGTACTGCACGTCAATTGATTTTGCACTATGCATCGCGCAGATTCAATCAAGCGATCTTAGAACGACCATTAGCCCTTTGAAAAAACGCACGTCTGACACGTAGGTCTTCTT
Organism: Chydorus sphaericus; assembly: GCA_030141595.1. Lineage (NCBI taxonomy): Eukaryota > Metazoa > Arthropoda > Branchiopoda > Diplostraca > Chydoridae > Chydorus > Chydorus sphaericus. The sequence goes on along the minus strand of CM057927.1, from coordinate 10,509,717 downwards.
CACATCGCCAAGAGAATACCGAAATAAGTCGTTTTAGAGCTAATTGCTGCAGTCTTTTTGATAATCAAATAATAAGCAGTCTTATGTTAAAGTATAGCTACATTAACTTAACCATTTTAACCTAATATTCTTGCTGTTATAAATGCAAACCATCTCCCATTCAAAGATATGAAGCGAGGGTATAGTTAAGCGTAATGTAAGCCATGATTGGCTCGTATAATGGAACACGCCGAGTCATGAAGTGGTTAAAACTGTATATATGTAAATGGAACCAAGATTTATGACTATAGCATAGTAAAAGAATAGCAGCAACAGCACTAGATGATATGCACTTGTCGGTTGATATCATGAAACAGCGACCCATTATCTATGTTACATTTCAATTAGATAAAGGGTTGCTTGCAATTTTGAAATATTACTGTTCAAGTGCATTCATAACAGTATAATGCGCACTTGAATAAACCTATTGAAGTAATACAAGTTGGTTAAGTTTAAAGACTCATAATTTATTTTAATATATGATTTTAGGTTTCGTGGATCCGCCGACGTGACTGGCACATCATGTCTTCCGGATCCCACATCTACACGGCTGATGGCCGCTTCAGCATCCTCAATCGACCCGGATCTCCAGACTGGATTCTCATGCTTAAATCACCTCAGCTCCACGATTCCGGATTGTATGAGTGTCAGGTATGAATCGTAAAGAATATCGTTGTTGAAAATGCTAAATAGACCTTTTACAGAGTACGTGCTTCTATCTCCTTTTATAGATGATTTTGAGAGAATACTATAGCCTGCTTCCCACTCACTCAACTTTTGATCAATAACTTATATAACAACCAATATATTAAGGCTAATTTAGCAGAGTTGGCTTATATAATAACCTATTATATACTGTACATAATATAGACCATACAAGAGATTCTCATTATATTAGAAAAACCGATTTTTCGGCTTGGATTCCTATCATTATTATATCTATCCGTCCATTGCATGATCGAATGCGCTGATGCGTAATTATCCTCTAGTATATTATATTAGAAATACATAACGCAACTTCTTTATTACATAGATATCTGGGGGTCATGGACAAGTATCCCACTTTATTGAGCTACTCGTATGGGCTCCAGTGGCGTCCATCGCCGAAGGTGGGGAGCACCACGTCGACGCTGAGAGTAACATCCAACTTCACTGTCAACTCCGGCCGGAAGCTAATAGCAGCTCTAATAACGACACTAACACATCATCAACAGAGCAACAGTTTAACCTTCCTATGGTTTGTTAATATTCCACCTTTTATTCGAAAATCCAATTTAAATTAAAGTTTTTATCGATTTAAAAAAAAAAAAAAAAAGGTGGTTGGAGGAGGAGCTCCATTCGTCTGGTTCCACAACGGGAGGCCGCTGATGGACGGCGGTAAATCTTCCGCCGGCACCGGCACGGTCCGAATCTATTTAGAAGGAGGCGTCGGAGACTGGACGGCTCTCATCAGCCGCCTCCTCGTAGGAGAGGGCTGATCCCGCCGATTCCGGAAATTACACCTGCGCTCCCTGGCGAGGCAAGGCTGCCTCTGTTAGTGTCTTCATTTCACAAGGTAATATTATAACCTACCGTGTTTATAAGGGATACCTTATTACAGAGAGGATATTAGAAATGTCTAACATAATAATAGAATACAAGTAACCGATGTTATCTCATATTATAATATAGTAATGCATATAACTATGAATCTAGAAATAGCAGACAAGTATTGGTGTATACAACCACGCTATCCGCCCATTCTAAATTTATGACCATGGTCGCTTAACCTTTATAAAATATCGATTGTTTTAGCCCTTTCAAAAAAACAAACTAGGAGTTGTGCGCAGTAAATAGCATAGATTTGCCAAAGGAGAGCATAACAAACCTACTAGGCACTAGCTTCTGGCTTGGGCTTAATGATCTCTCTCCTCGAGCAGTCAACGGAGTCTCTATCACTACTCATTAGTGCGCACATCAGCTATTAGAGAACGGAGATTGCCACTGGAGCATATATCATAAGAAATACTTCAAATTCCTCTGCAAATTTTAGGGACGTCTTATTATGCAACCGCTATTTCTGCTTCTTGTTAGCAATATAATTATTATGTAATGTCTGCCAAGCAAGTGTGATGTACAGTATAGACTGAAAGAGGTAGGGAGATGTATATAATAGAGTAAACAAGGTTTAGCAGTGCGGGAAATCTTATAGATGTCAAAAAGGGAAGGAATAATGGAAGGATCGCGTGCCAGCTAGGATTTTAGGTCGAAAAAGTAAACTATACAGTCTTCAACATCCTTTCTTTTCTTTCTTTTTCTTTTATATAAATCTTGTTGTGTGGCCATCAACTTTGTACGATGGGAGGAGTTTATTCCAATTCGTTCAAAAAGCTGCTTGCAGTTCCCGCCCAACTTTTTAAGGAACATCGTTGAAAAAGCATTACCATTCTAGTTTTAAACTATTCAACTGAGAAAAGGAGATTAAAAATGAACTCAATACGCTCAATTACGCAGCTGCCTCTTAAAAAAGTCCCCAGCGTCTTTATTATAAACATATTGTTTTGCTTTTTAATCCGATTTGTGGTGCATAACAAAGAGCGTGTTGTTCTTGAATTTTAAACAAAATTAGCGGAACTGCAATCGCAGCACGTGCCTCCAGCTAATATATAAAATAATAACCTGGAAAAAAGTTATTGAGGGCTTGTTAATCTTTTCCACAAAAATGTAAACAAATTATGCTTGTGCAAATATTTAATTGCCAATTATATTTTGTAGAACTCTTGCATCCTAAATTCAGTTGCCTGTCCTAAAGCTTTTAATTCGATCAAGCCTCTGACTCTGTATAATAACATGGACGTAGGTCTATACAGCTAATCTAGGGAACACTTCATATTAATTACATCCATCATTCAGCCTGCTCTGCTACTGCATGATGTTTATTTTTAATCAAATCGATCCTTCGCGGGTCGAGTTGATGCAGTCAAATGTAATCAGTCCTTGTCACTAGTGAGATTAACACCATGTAGTAATACTACTATTTAATCGATATAAATAAAGGTGATCGACCGGCGGCGGTGCAGAGGCAAGCCGCACTCAGGTCGTCCATCAGTCCGGCCCTCATCTTTGGACTCAATTTCATCCTTCTCTCCGGGTGGTGTGGATTCATTCGGATCCGGTAACTTATTGCTCCCTTCTGTAACTCGTTTTCTCTCTCTTTCTCTTTTTATTGCACCTGTAAAAGTCTATATTCTCTCTCTTTTTTATTTCTTCTCAATCACCCCTTCTGTACAGATGTTGATGGTAACAATCCCTCCCTAAACAACCCATATACTCCATATAAATTACGTGTTTCTTTTCATTATTGTTTCAATGGATTACATGTTTTTTTCCAAAACACATATATATCTAACCAACAAACCTTTTTATTAGTATTCAATATCACTCATTTATTTCGACTAATTTGGAACAAGGAAAAAAAAATACACAGTTATATATACATTGCTATTATTCTTCTTTCTTCTTCTTGTTCGATTTAGTCTCTTCATCAACTTGGATTATGTATCGAAGTAGATCGTTAATTCCAGAAAACTCTGTTCTTCCTTGTGGTGGATTATTCTTCGGGACTGGATGGCAACCAAGTCCCAATTTTCTGCCTAAACTCCTTCATCTGAAAATAAATAAATATATAAGGAAAGAAAAATAAATTTGAATGATGAGATCCACTGGACGATTCATCACTCTGTGTCGGGACAATATGGAATCTATCATCAAGTAGTAACCCTGCTCTGCTGCCTATATACTCGCTCTTACAGAGTGCAATCACTCGTAAACGCAGCAGAACCCCCGCCTTATAGTAATCGATCCGAGGAGGTATACATATAAATAAGAAGGAAGAGGGGATTTGGTGGTGCGTGCTGCGGGTAATATATGGAGACAGGGTGGGCTGGCATAGAGAGCACTCACGTCGTTGACAGCCATGAGCTTCCAGACACCGTAAAAGACGAGTGAACAGCCGGCCACGGCGTACAAGGTCCCGTACCCAAGTGCCCTATGGAAAAATAAAATTGAAATAAATCAGATTTTAACTTTTATTTTTGTAAAAATTATACTTGAGAGCTAATGAAGCTCCAGATTCATGAAGAGCGATAGCTTTTCGAGCTTTGTGAATATTTATATTATTAGGACGATCTTCGATGATTTGGCCATGTCAGTCCTTGATCGAAGTAGTGTGGGTCCTTCTTTTTAGCGGCGGCGAGTGTCGTTCCGAAGCCAAAGAGGATCGAGACGCCCGTGACTCCGGCCAGAAAGGCGGTGGCTGTTGAAAAAAAGCTTTGATAAACATTTACAGTAAATGCTACAACTCAGTCTAATTATGTTTTATTGCTAATTAGGAAAAAGAAATTCATATTGATGTTACAGATATACCAGCAAACACTAATTAATTAGTCTCTCATTACAAAACAGACCAATTATCTCTGCTGTTAGACGGGCGGGGGAAAATTGCCTGGATATTTTCAATGATGGATAAAGCAGATGGGAAATAATTAAAATAATTAGGGGTGAAAGTGGATGCAGCATAAAAGTTGTATTGTTAAGCTTTAGAGGAACAGATTTTGTGCAAAACTCTTACTGATTTCAGCCTCAAACAAAGTTGAAATGTTTTCCTCTCTCTCACAAAGAGAACAAACTTTTTTACGTTTACATCGAACCAACCAGCAAAATGGTAAATCTCACCTTTGATTTTGTAAGATCTGTCCTCATTCGCCTTCAAAACTGCTGGATCTAAGCTTTCGGTCTCTTTCTTACCATCAGAGCTCATTATTATTGTACTAAACTCTACACAGAATGTAAATTCGCAAAGTAGTTGAAATTTTCCACATGTCTAGCAGACGACAGAACGGTTCAATTGATAAACATTTACAGCGTTTCCAATTCTCCAAAATGAGAAACAATTTCTTTTTATTATCCTACATCTCTTTTAGTGTAAAAAGAATTAGCTCAATCAAGACCGTAATGATGCGAACGTAATCAGCGGTCAAGAGAGCAGTGGAGCGAGGGATTCTTTTATTATTATTATTCCTTTCAACCTCAATTCTGGCATCATTAAGGGTCGGGCCAGATAGCCGGAGAGAACACATCTGGCATGGATTTATCTTCCGTCATTCTCGTAAAACTGGACGAGGCTGCTCTTGAAGATGGCTTTCCCTCTCAGAGCTTGAGACGTTGCCGATTCAATCTAAATAGAGATAACAGAATTGACATCTAAAAGTATAAAATGGAGAATTATCTTTATAAACCTCGACGGCAACGTAGTCTCCGGGCTTGACGTCCTCAAAGACCGAATGATCCTTATTCCATGTCAAGGCTACTTTGGGGAAAAGGACGCGGACGTTACCATCACAGCGGCCTGCCAGAAATTGATCCGATCTCCTGCTCTCCTGTGCGTGAAAAGAGGAACCAATCGGCTGAAATTCTTCGTTTTATTTTAAGACTTGTTTTTCTCTATATATTACTCCTTCGACGAGGACGAGCTGAGTTGATCCGATTAGTCTCTTGTTGATCCTTTCGGCTCCTTGACGGAACGTCTGCACCAATCGAGTCACTCGCTCGTTCTTCGTTGCCAAGGGAACGTCATCTACGAGACGACGGTGTGCTGTGGTTTTCTTTATAAAAAAAAAGAGAAATAATTAGAAAACTCAATTAAGAAATTCTCTCAAGAAAGTTTGTGTAGTTGGAGAGTGACTGAAAGTGTGTTTAGGGATTCTTAGAAATATGTTGCGCGATTGACTTGAGACGTGTTTAAAAACTTTGAATTAATATACCTCACGGACGCTGTAGGGAAAAATGAAGGCGCTTGTATAATCAACTTTATCAAAGAGATCCAAAGTCTCTTGAAATTCCTGATCCGTCTCTCCGCAAAAGCCGCAAATGAAATCAGAGCTGAGTGCCACATTAGTCCCGCATATGTCGCGCACTCGTTCCACAAGATCCAAGTAAGCTTCTCGAGTGTAATTCCGTCGCATCAGCTCGAGAATCCTGTTACTGCCAGACTGTGCTGGAAGATGAAGTGACTTACAGATATTGGACCGATCCTTGATTAATTGGAGAACTTCTTCCGGAAAATCCTGTTTAATTTTTAATGAGTAAAAAGTTAAACGACTATGATAGGAAAAGAGTATTAAAAAAGGCACCTTAGGGTGAGGAGACGTGAAACGAATCCTGATTTCAGGATCGATCCTGCTGACTTTATCCAGCAGATCCGCAAATCTCCTGCCACCTATTTTAGTCTTGTAAACAGTGCGGAATCCGGGGGCGGTGGATGTCGAACTTGATTCCGATCCACCGCTCCCAAAGTGGATAGATTCTGAAGTGTCACGGTAGCTATTCACATTCTGGCCTGCATTAAGTAAAAAGGATTAGTCTCCCTCAAAATATTCCTTTCGACGTGAGGTGAATTCTTAAAGGAAAAAACCTAAGAGAGTAATCTCCTTGATGCCTTGCTCTGATAGTAGGCGGATTTCATTTATAATGGAGTCGACAGGGCGTGATCGCTCTTTCCCCCTCGTGAATGGAACGATGCAGTAGCTGCACATGTTGTCGCATCCTCTCATAATCGACCTGACATTTAAGTAGAAGACATTAAATAACTCCTTATTTCCAGGAAGAATAAGAATATGGTACACGTAGGCGGATGGAGATTGAGGATTGAGTCTCACTGGAACAACATCAGCATATGTTTCTTCCAGAGACAGGATTACATCGATGGCAGCCTGACCAAAAATAGATATAATCCATGAATGATGATGGTTTATAAATGAAATACCTGATGGGAAGTTGCTTGACTGAGCAGGTAAGGAAGAGAGCGATAACTATCGGGACCGGCAATCACATCAACGATAGCTTCCTTCTCTAAAAGCTTGTCTTTCAAACGTTCCGCCATGCAACCTGTTTCACGCATCATGTATTTTAATAGTATCCATTAATGAGATTTCTTTTGTTCAAATTTATATATACCGATGAGGCCAACCGTTAAGGGTACGGAATGAGAGGCTCTTCTTCGAAGGTTTTTGTACCCATTGAGTTTGTGTAAGCGTTCCCAAATTTTATTCTCTGCTCCTTCACGAATGGCGCATGTCATTAAAAGGACTATGCTGGCATCCTCAACCGACTCTGCCTGACTGTAATTGTGCTTGTTCAGAATCGAATGAACGATTTCCGTATCGTTGACATTCATCTGACAGCCGTAGACTTCAATAAAAACTGTTCAAATATTTAATGAGTTAGAAAAGATGGTATTTAAAAATATATAAATAAGAAATTACCCTTCTTTCCAGTTCCATCAAGGATTTCATCATTTATATAAGGGATTTTATTGTGATTAGTTACATCTTTCTTTTCTTCAGAAGGCTTTGCACTGTTGTAGAGAAAGTATTCTAGGCCGGGCCCTTTTTTTATGTACTTTCTGGTTACTTCTGGAGCAGACGATTTCAGGTTCTGTGACTGATGGGGTGCAGGAACGGTGGTGCTGTTCCAACATTTAGGGAGGATGGAATTATGAAATCTCTTCAATTTGCTCCAAGTAAGGTTTCTACTCATTGCGAGCATCTTATCCTAAAAATTATTTTAGTTTACTGCTAGATTAGATTATTCATCACAGAAAATGACATGTGTACCAGATAAAATGAAGGGTTGAAGCTAAAGTAGTTTATCAAGGAAATAATTTATTTTCCAGCACAACTTATTAAGCTAAGTGACTGAAAAATGAGTGAAACAATCAAATAATTTCGTGAGCCAAAATCTGGCCAAAAAGTCCAAAACGTGTGATTATTTTGATTTTACTCGATGAGTCGCAAGAGCAGACGACTTTTAGTGAATTAAGCGCCACCTACCAACCAGTATTAAAGGCTCATGATAGAAACTGTTGGAAATTAAGGGGCGTAGCAGACGATAAAAAAGATAAACGAGACGACTTTTACGAGGGGAGTTGAAAGGGGGAGTTATTGTTGTTTAGTTTGCTTTAAGCTGACTCATCTGTCAGAAACGCAATATTGTTACCCAGCATATTGCGTACGCTTTTATACCAAATTCCCAATTACTCACAAAATTTTGCTTGCCTTATCATTCCCCCAGCAACTGTTGCCTTTGTAGCACGCGGTTTTAAAATAAAAATGTTACTAACCAAATGCGTATTAGCGATAGCCTTATGTGTCACTCTCGTCCCCTTCCAACACGGTCTCAGCCTTGAATAAGAACAATCCAAACTTTTTTACCAAAACCATTTCTCGAGTTGAAGAAACAGTGCAAAAACTGGGATCCATTTTGGGTCCTGACAAACTCACACCCAGTTGTACCATCTGTCACTTCTGATGGCCCCAAAATCTGGGCTGTTTTAGTGGCTGGCTCTAATGGCTACTACAACTACCGCCATCAGGTATATACATTTCTAAATCTCCTGTTTATTAAACAAAACTAATGAAATATTTTTCAAAAAATTTAGGCTGATGTCTGCCACGCTTACCAAGTTTTGAGGAATCATGGCATCCCTGCTGAAAATATCATCACCCTCATGTATGATGACATTGCCAACAGCACAGAGTAAGTTTAAAATTTACATTTATCATTTATTTAAATTAATAATTTTGTTTCTGTTAGGAATCCCACTAAAGGAATCATCATCAATGAGCCCGGAGGTCCAGATGTATACAAGGGAGTTAGGAAAGACTATATTGGCAATGTATAGATTTAAAAAATCAGCTTCACCATAGTGTGGTTATTTCTATATGAATTCTATATTATTAATCAGGATGTTACGCCCGAAAACTTTCTGAATGTGATTTCTGGTAATTCCCAAGCCATGAAGGGTATCGGTTCCGGTCGAGTTGTTGAAAGGTAATAAGTTTATTAACCCTTTTATTTAAATTCTAAAATAACTTTTTCATTTTATACACAGTGGGTCTAATGATCACATTTTTATCAATTTCGTGGATCACGGAGCACCGGGTCTTTTAGCTTTCCCGAGCTCTGAATTGCACGCTCGACTACTTCAAGATACACTTTTAGATATGTACCAGAAGAATCGATATGGCAAACTGGTCATGTACATCGAAGCCTGCGAATCTGGTTCAATGTTTGAAGATCTTCTTCCCGATAATCTAAACAGTAATTTGTACTTACAATTCTACTTTAAAAGACATGAAAATAATTTAGAAATTTTTATTTAGTTTTCGTCACCACAGCTGCTAATGCGAAAGAGCACTCTTTCGCCTGTTACTACGATTCTGATCGTAACACTTATCTAGGCGATGTCTACAGTGTTATGTGGATGCAAGATTCCGATGTTGAAGATCTCACTAAAGAGACTCTATTCAATCAGTTCTCCATCGTGCGTAAAGAGACCAACACATCTCACGTTCAGGTACATAATAACAAGATGGTGACCTAATTTTCTCATTCATGAACTAGATTTCTTTTGGTCATCACGCAGGAATATGGAGATTTAACGATTGGTAAGATGAAAGTTGCCGAGTTTCAAGGAAGTAAGCCCTTGCTGAAATCAAATGGTGATGCCGGCCGCCGCAAACGTGTTTCTCCGCTTTTGGATGCGGTTCCGAGCGGAGACGTTCCGCTCGAGATCCTCCGTCATCGGATGAGAGCTTCGAATTCAAATGAGGAAGCTCTAGAAATTCAGAGAAAAATCAGGCAGATGGAAAAGGTTATTGTTTTGATTTCTCTTGATTTACAAAACAAGTTTTTTTTTCAAATTCTTGTTTTCTTTAGAAACGTCAACATTTATTAGATATCCTGTCCGATATTGTGAAGAAAGCTACGGGTGGCGATCAAGCCAAAACAGAAGCCATCCTCACTCAAAGAATGAAATTGACTGACTTTGAATGCTACGAGGAGCTCGTCCACGCCTTTTCCGATCGTTGCTTTCACCTGTCCAATGTAATCTCATATAAATAAGAATCAAGTTCATTGCACTTAATCAAAATTTCTCTTCTCAAATTCAGAATGAGTACGCCTACCGACAGCTGTTCGTCTTGGTCAACCTCTGCCAAACTCCGTCGACCAAAGGAAGTGCCGCTCTACGAGCCGTCGATTCCGTTTGCCAACAAACTCTACACCGCAAAAAATACGCCGGAATCATCTAATCATTTTTATATTACTCTCTCTCTCTCTCTTAAAATTGTGCTAAAATTGTAACCAACACATTCCAAATTCTGAAATATATACTCTTTTGAAAATAAAAAGAGCTTCAAGTACACTTTCCCCTTCTTTTGGCCAAAATTTATGGGAAAGTGCGAGTGGTTTTTTTAGTTTTAAATACTAGCCTCGGGCATAGAGAGTCCAGGTAAACACAGGTGCAGCAGAGGACTTTGAGAGAAAGTATTTGCTATATCACATCCTAGCCGCTCTTGGCTCTGACAAGTCGCTTCTAAAACATGTTGCAGTACAGAGCGGCGATCCTGATCCTGCTAGGATGGGTTGTAATAGCGTTAGCTGGTAGGCCTTCACGTGCATCTCCTAAATATACGGACTGGCGCCTTCCTAGAAGTGTTCTTCCGCGTCAGTATAAATTGCGATTGCTGCCTTTCCTTGATGGCAATTTTACTACGTCCGGTTACGTGGAGATCTTGCTGGAATGCATGCAGGATACTCAACTTGTCGTGCTACACATGTCCGAAATCACGATCGCCAAAGAAGGACTTCAGGTAAAACCATTTTTAAAGCCTTTATTTTGAGTCAAATCAAGATTATATTCATATCATCTTGTAGATCTCTTAAAAATGATTCTGAAAATCACTGGTTTACTTAATTATAGTTCTATTAAAGTTACGTAATTTGGTTGCAACGGAATCAAGCGGGAAGCTTAAAAAATGTAAAGCTCTCAGCAGCCATTTCCTCCCTACTATTTAATAATTTAACGTGAAATTGATGAGATATATATTTAAGTTAATCATGCTATCTTGTAGATCTCATTAAGTTGATTACGAAAATCACCAAATTAGTTGATAAAAATTAAACTTTAGTCACAGCAAATACATTTTAAAAAGGGACCGCGGGAAACTTAAATTAAAATGCGCTTCAAAACCTTTCCTCCTTTACTTTGTGCTAAATAAAAAATTTATAAAATTCTAATCATACCATATGTTTTAGATCTCTTAAAACTGATTGGGAAAACCCACCAATATGAATAGTATAACCCATTAATTTTGGTTTGCACGGACCAATTACAGATTCACGACCTGATTGAATCGAGGCGAGTCAACATCCAGTCTTACATCGAAGACAAGACTAGACAACTCTTGGTTATCGGCACTAAGAATGAAACGTTACGTAAAGGCATGTTTTATCGCCTAACTATCCAATTCGTGAGTCAACTGAACGAAAACCTGAACGGTTTCTACAGAGCCAATTATGTCGACGGCGGTGTCAAAAAGTAATCTTAAATCTATAATATTCTCTTTATTGAATTTGATGAATAAATCATTGCGATTAGATATTTGGCCACGACGCAGTTCTCTCCGACGGATGCACGCAAAGCTTTCCCATGTTTCGACGAACCTGGCATGAAAGCCCGCTTTCAAATAACGCTAGGACGTAAGAAGTCACGCAAATCTCATTCAAACATGCCCATAAAGCAGACAATTCCTCAGTATAAAATCAGACAATCAAATTTTTTCTATTCAAAAGATTCTTTATTTACCCAACTTATTTCATAGCGAAAAGTTAGCCGATTACGTTTGGGATGAGTATGAAACAACTCTACCAATGTCTACCTACATTTTAGCATTCATCGTCTCAGAGTTTGAAGGATTAGATCCAATTATTGAAGCTGATTCTAAGCTACATAATCGTGTCAGATTCCAGTTCTGGGCCAGACCGTCATCACTCAAACAAACCGAGTAAATAATATAAGAAAGTTGTTGATATTCAATGAGCGCATTCATCAAATATTTGTACACTTTATTATGTAGGTATGCTCGAACATTAGGTCCTAAAGTGTTGGAATTCTTCGAAACATTCTTCAACATTAGTTTCCCACTTCCGAAACTGGACATGTTTGCCATACCAGATTTCGCTGTAGGTGCGATGGAAAACTGGGGGCTCATAACTTACAGGTTTTTATTTACATAAATATTACCATGAACTACTTTAATTGACCTTAATCCGATGCTATAGGGAGACTTCTTTATTGTACGATCCTTTACGGTCTTCTTCACTGAATAAACAACGAGTAGCAACTGTTATCGCTCACGAATTAGCTCACCAATGGTTCGGTAATTTGGTCACAATGGCTTGGTGGTCTGATTTGTGGCTCAAAGAAGGTTTCGCAAGTTATTTGGAATTCGTTGGCTCTGATGCGGTATGTTTGCATATTTCAAAACTATTATTAGATATATGTTATTACATAATGTATAAATAGGCGGATGCTAGTTTGCAAGTTGGTCAGCAATTCACAGTGGAAAAGATGCATGTCGTTTTCTCTGTGGACGCGCTGGCGACCTCTCATCCGATGTCGATGCCCGTCAACAAGCGGAATGAGGTCAATGAACTTTTTGACTCTATTCCCTACGCTAAAGGTAAATATTTATCCCTTTCTTTTTGACCTACTGATCTACTTTACGATGTTCACCTATTAGGCCCTTCTGTCATACGGATGTTGGCCGCTTTTCTGGGTCAAAACAACTTCCGCAATGGATTGACTTTGTACCTCAACAACAAGTACCATATCAACTTTAAATATGATTTTAGATAAACGATTAATTGATTTTGAATCATTCAGGAAGTATCAAAATGCCGTTCAAGATGATCTTTGGACAGCTTTTGATGGTCAATCAAATAATAATACCACAATTGATTTACCTGCAAGCGTTGAAACCATAATGAACAGTTGGTCGTTACAATCCGGTTATCCAATCGTGACCGTGAGAAGAGATTACGAGAATCAGTCTGCAATCCTAACTCAAGTAATATTTAACTATTAATAAGCTCAAAATATCAATCAAATTTTACAATGATTTTTCAATAGGAACGATTCTATCTACTTCCGAATCAAAATTCTTCCGATGATTTCCCTCTCTGGTGGATCCCGCTGACATTCACGTCCGACTTTAAAGCTACTTACTCCGCCTGGATGATGGGCACGGAAGATGGAATCGAATTAGAACTGGCGGCATCTCCGACAGATTGGATCATCTTCAATGTGGATCAACTTGGTACGCTAGATTATCAATTAAATCTAATTAATTCAACTGATTTGTTATATCTATTAGGCTATTATCGAGTGAATTATGACGATAGAAATTGGAAAATGATAACCGATCAGCTGCAGGAAAATCATCTTGAAGTGCCAGTATTGAACAGAGCTCAAATTTTAGATGATGGTCTCAATATAGCGAGAATAGGCGAAGTTTCCTACAGGATCATCTTGGAATTGACTCGATATCTTCGATCAGAGAGAGATTACGTACCTTGGAAAGCTGCCCTATCAGCATTCGATTACGTGGACCGTATGCTCTACTCTACAGCTGGAAAAGATAAATTTAGAGTATAAATTTGAATTTAAATTGGATTATACAGTTGCTAATAATGTGAATAATTTTAAGGAATACTTGAAATGGATAATCACACCAGTATTTCAAGAGATTGGTTTCAATCAGAAGAAGAATGATTCTCATTTAACGATACTCAATCGGGATCAGATCCTTTCTTGGGCATGCAAATTAGGCATCCCCGAATGTGTCAAGAATGCAACCGCCCTCTATAAATCCTGGATGAATCAATCAGATAATGAAGAGTAAAACAATCTTTTAATTTGATTAGACTTTTATATAAGCTAAACTCTTTATTTATATAGATTGATTCATTCTAATTACAAACGAACCATCATCTGTGCCGCTATAGCTAACAACGGGGATGAAGAGTGGGACTTTGCTTTGGAGAGATACTTATCCACTGATTTATCCAGTGAGAAAGAAACTTTGCTCTACGCCCTTGGCTGCTCAACGAACCCTCAAGCTCTCAATACGTAATAATACTCAAAAGTTCAATTTAATATATCAAGAAATTATCTTAATTTTATCAAAAATAGTCTGCTGGAATGGAGTTTGGAAGCGAAATCCGGGATCCGTCGTCAAGATTCTCAGACCGTGTTTGCCAGCGTGTCACGAAATCCTTTGGGCAAAGATATGGTCTTTGACTTTGCCCTAAAAAATTGGGATCGAATGGTCAAAGCTTTCCCGAGTTTGTACGTCCTGGGACGGTTATTTGATTCAATTGCAACCTCACTAAACACTGAGGATCACCTTAAAAACGTAACTTATATCATTTATTGATTATAATTGAATATTAACTGATTTTACTTTGTGTAAAGTTGATGGAATTGAGCCAAGGTGGAAAAGGAGATTTGGGCACAGCTACGAGATCTGTTAATCAAGCCGTTGAGCGGACTCAAATAAATCTTAACTGGATGAAGAAACATTCAAAAACTGTGACATCACTGGCTAATTCTTGGTCGAAATTCAAGACTTTTGCCCCTAATCTATCCTAATTTGCTATACATAATAATACGAGCATCCCTTTTAATGATAATAATATTCATTTGTAATAATATTAATGAATAATATACAATTCTTCATTTATATATTTTTTGTTATATAAAAGATCCTGAATCTATTTGTTTACAATTTCAAATTTGAGACAGTTTTATCGCATGTATAAGATTGATAACAACTGGAAATCAAACAGCGCAAATTAGATTAGAGCCCATCATTCTTTCGTCAATAAAGAATGAAGCATTACATCTTAACTGTGCTCGCTTCGGCCATCCTCTTAAACGGGGCTTCGGCCGCTGTTTGGGACTTTGATTTCGATTTCACCGGATATTCCAAAATGGCAGAGATTTTGGTTACTAATTGTACAACCGAAATTCACTCTCAAATCAACCGTGTCCTCTGTGGTAAATAATTCAATAGTTATTCATACTGAATTAAAGTTAATTTGATTGATACATATCAGGCAAAGCTACCTCTACAGGTTGTATTGAGGAGCCCACAACCAACCCAGATTTACCTCATGTTAGCTGCGTTCAAGACTCAATTATGGGTAATGTAATTAACTTTACACTCTACAAAACGGATGACGATCCTGCCACCAGTCACGATCCCCCAGATCGCCAACGACTTGAGATGAAAGTCTACAATCCAAGTCCGATCGAACTTCACGCTCTCAACAATTCCAATTATATCTACACTCATTGGTTCTACCTCGACCCTGAATTGTTTCCTGGCAATCCCGGTCGCACTTTTTACCACATTTTCCAATTGAAAGCTGTCACTGATTTAGATACCTATCCGATGTTTACCCTGTCGATTAGTCAGGACGAAGGATTCCATTTCCGTCTTCGAGAATATGAATCTACTAGCGATTATTTCCCTATTATGCCCTGGCAGGATTTACTTGGTAAATGGTATCAAGTGTTCATCGAATCCAATTACAAAAATGGAGTTTCGGAAGTACCAAATGAAGATTCTGGTTACGTTCGAGTTGTAATGAAGGATCAGTTTGGACGACAAGTGTATCCTACAGGTGAGGAAAGTGGTATCGGTTATTGCTCAATGTTCTGGGATGGAATGGACCCGACCACTGATTTTGTACGACCGAAATGGGGCCTCTATCGAAACTTGTCCGAATTACATGATGATTATGATTGGCAACTTTTCCAGAATGTTCAAATCTGGAAGAAAAATGACTAAATATACTTAATTCGATTGAATCCCCTTTCTATTTGATAGTGATGGCAACGCAAATTACACAATCTAGCACATAAGTTGCGCTTGTTTGTTTTCAAATTATTTACATCGTATATTAGATTATACTAATTGAGTCAGCAACTTTATTATCAATCATCAACCAATAAATTCGATATCTCGTCATACTGCGCTTTCTTTGTTTATTGAACAATCAAGTCGATTCTTCAAAATAGTCGGACTTTGGCCCCCGTTTGCCACTTAAATTCGACCGACTTCAAAGCTGGATATTCTCCGAACTGGCTGACCCAAAAAAAAATTATTAACTGCGTCACAACCGATATTCTTGAATCGAAACCAAATCAGCCTGGTACTTTGTGGTATGAATATTAATTAAGCTCATTATGCATGCATATGAAGTAAAAGGATACATATGCTTATCATAATGTAGGCCGAGTGACTGGAAAATGCGTTTCCAGCTAGTAGCCCATTATCGATTTATCTCACGTAACCCGTGTCGATGACCTAAACCAAACCTTGGGGAACGATATATCAACTCTAGACAAGATTTAGACGAATTAATCTGTATTCGCCGAATAATGAAAGTTAATGAAATCCTAGTTCGATCGAACTTCGCATCATTTAATTTTATGGCTTGGATATTTACGCGCACTCATTTGTTGTATTTATATCAATTGCTAATAAAGTATCCAAGGGATGGCGCTTTTACCGCACTTTCCAGCATTTAAAAGCCGTAAAACTACTCCCCCCCCCCTCCTGGTAATTATGCTTATTAACGCTAAGGCCAATCATAAAAACGGAGCGGTGGCATTACTCAATTAAGATACAGGATGTGATATGATTTTCACAATCACTATTATTATTAGCAACTTTCCTTTTGTCTATATGTGATACAAAAACAAAGCCTAATAATTGTTATTTGTTTGGTTTAAGTGTCTGTAAAAATAGATCAATTTATTATCTGTTTATAATAATGTGCTTATCATATCAACTAAAAACAATAGGCTACATACTGTAGGTATCTTTCATTATACTCTATTAGACAGTTAAGAGAATGAAGAATTGCGTCCTTACTGCGCTCGTTTCTGTAATCCTCCTAAACGGTGCTTTGGCCGCCGTTTGGGATTTTGATTTCGATTTCATCGGATATTCCAAAATGGCCGAACTTCTTGTAACCAATTGCACGACAGATATTCGTGACCAAATCAACGCAGTTCTATGTGGTAATAGCTTTAATAGCCAATACTCAATACATACATCCTAATTTAATGATATCTTTTAATTAAGGAACAATTACTGGCAATTGTATCGAAGAACCAACTGTTAACTTGGATCTACCTCACATCACCTGCGTCCAAGATCGTCTAATGGGTGACGTCATCAATCTAACCCTATACAAAACCGATGACGACTCGACTTCGAACGCAGATCCTCCAACTCGTCAGCGACTTGAGATGAAAGTCTACAATCCAAGTCCAATCGAACTCCACGCTCTCAATAATTCCAATTGCATTTACACTCATTGGTTCTACCTCGATCCTGAATTGGTTCCTGGAAATCCCACTGGAAGTTTCTATTACATTTTCCAGCTGAAACCTGTGACCGATTTAGACACAAACCCGCTCTTCACCCTGTCCATTAGTCAGGATCGAGGATTCCATTTTCGACTGTGGGAGCAAGGAACTGGGACAGCTCGGTACTTCCCAATACTTCCCTGGCAGGATGTTTTAGGACGTTGGTTCCAAGTCTATATCGAAGCGAATTACAAGAATGGAGTGTCAGCTATACCAAACGAAGAATCCGGGTACGTTAGGGTCATTATTAAGGACCAATTCGGAGTCCAAGTTTATCCAACAGGATCCGATACTGGTTATGGTTATACTTCAATGTTTTGGGATGGAATGGACCCTGCCACTGACTTTGTACGCCCAAAATGGGGTCTTTTCCGAACGGTATCTGATTACCATGACGATTACGATTGGGAACTGTTCCAGAACATTCAAATATGGAAGAAAGATAACTAGTTATTGTAATTTGTTTAAGACTTATTAGATTGTGTAATAAACCAGTTTATAAATTGTAAACATTTCTCTTTATTATATTTATTTCTATTAGATTCGTCTTCAATTTAGGCATATCTTAACAACAAATACATTGCATGCCACAAATTCTAAAAAGGAGCCTTCCAATTTGTTCAGTTGTATCGTGAGATAAGCTTTTTTTTTCTCTTTCTTTTGCGTGATCCAAATATGGGGATAAATGGACTTCCTTCTTCCTTGTTTACATTTGGCAATGGGGAAATAGCAGTCCTCTGACCGATTTTCTGTTGAAAGATGATGAATTTCAAGGCGACATCCTGTCGCTTTTCAACCTTCGGTCCAGAGATTTAGTTGATGAAGGCCGCCGCACAGTGTAGGGATATATTGTGTAATAGGTCACGTAGACAGCTATAAAGTGCCTTTAGGGTGAATTTTTTTATTAGGATAAGGACCTGTTTGACTGGATTGAGGGCAGTAAACTCGAGACGACGAGCTAGGGGTAGAATAATTCTCATAGCCATGCTAGAAATGTAGATTTCCAGCCAAGGAAAACAAAGTAAAAAAAAAAAAAAATAATTTATAGGGTGTCTAAAGTTCAAAGACCTAGATTTATATATAGATAGGGGGGGGGGATTGTATGGGGAAGCCTTGGCAACGCCGCTTTGTGTAGAAAGTGAGAGCAAAGAGGAATAGGAAAACATAGGGGAGGAGCTATGAACGACGCTAGCTTGGTCACGTAGACCTTCAGTCAGCGCACATGTTTTTATTATTACAAAACTGATATTTCTTTTATTATATAAAATTACTTTTTCAAATGTCAGCTGGAAAACAAGAGCAAAACAAAACGGCGAGGCCACACAAACAAAATTGTTATTCGAGTATGATTAAAAAGAGCCGCTGCGTGAAAGTTACCTCCCAGCAACAGTTGAGCTGCGAAAACAACAACAACAACAACAAAATGGTTGATAACCGGTGTTGCGAAAAGAGCCGGATAGCAACAGACATCATTATTATTTCGTTCTCTTAATCCAATGTATTAAAAGAGGATTATTAAAGGAATTCTTAAGTAAATATTTTTTTGCTAATAGCTTGAGCACGTGTTACTGTTTTTTGTTTACTTTTTGAGAGGGACGTGTGCAAAATAACATCCTCTTTAAGAGTCGTAAAACAGCAGCCATAAATCTTTTAAAAGTGTGATGTAACACGCTCTACATAACGATTGACATAATAAGTGGATGATAAAACCTGCGGACGAGATATAAAATTTTTGAAAGCTACCATTTTGTGGCCTTTTTTAGGTAACGTTCTTCAAAAATTCCTCGTCGCTGTTGCTAAGAAGAAGGCACTGTACCGTGTTATATGCTAAAAAACCCTTCAGGCTTTATGATGTCAACGACTCGCAAGTGGGAAACTGCGCAGTTTCTTTTTTTTCACGCGGGACTAAATAATAAAAAGTCTGGTTTTTGATACAAACTAGTTTTCACACCGAATTCAGCAATCAACTTTTCTTTAAAAATGTAACACAACAACAAGATTATCGCAATGCTTAAAAAATTAGCGATATAATTTAAATAGTATAGATAAATAGTTATGAAATTTTGATTTCGATTGATACATAATACAGCGTTTATAGTCAACAACAAAGTCACGTGGCGTTACATGGAAAAGGGAACACGTGACTTGAGTGAGAACCGTTCATAGTTCGGCACACCCGTGCCGCGTGAGCTGAAAAAGTGCGCAGTAGTTTTGTTCTGTGGTAGAACGGGCAAAACTCTGCAAATACCGGTCGTGCATTCAAGGCACTCACGATGTAAACAACAACAGCCTCGAGCAAAATACCGTATTTGCGTGAAAACATTTGCTCTTTCGTTTATGCTAGCAATTCTGGTTGCAGACATTCTTGTTTTTCACGACGATAAACTCGTCTAATTGCAAATAGACTTGATTTATGCTGATGTCAATATAACAGCTCAAGTATCAAGCGATGGGTAAATCGGCGGGGTTATTGAGTACTTTAGGGATTTAAACTCTCCTTGGACTCTGGTATTATTAGGATTTTACCTAACCTATTTTACATATACTAATCTCAACGCCACGTAGTCTACACATGTGTCCTTCGTTCAATTGTTTGTACATGTAGGATGTTGTTTCATCAAATGCAAGTGCCGTACCAATAGATGAAAGGGACCGAGAGACACATGGCATGGAAGTGGCGTACGTGATCGAAACTATCATATTTTTCTTTCGTTTCTTCCAACGTTTCCGAGACCGCCCCTTTCTCTTGGTGTGCTTCCTACTATAAGCGCTGCACATGTTACTGTATAGCTTCAAAACAAGGAGGGCTCCGGGTATATAAAGGCATCACGCCCCGACTTTCAAATCAAACCCAGTCTTCTTCAAGCAAGCAAACAGCAACCAACTAAGAGTTTCAACGGTATTTTGATAATTCAAATCATTCAAGCTTTCTAAAAATTTAATTAATTTTTTAAATTTTTAGATGGCCGCCAAACGAATTGCCCAGAGTGCTATTGTCAAGCGATTGATGTCGGCAGATGCCAGATACGTCTCTCCCGTTTCTCAATTGAGCCAGTACAATCACACCGTTTCCAATTTTGAACGAAGGATGCTCGTCTGGAGCGGAAAATTCCGTAATGCCGAGGAAGTTCCTGCCCACGTCTCGTAAGTTTTTAAATCATCTTCAATCTATAAATTGGATTTTAAATTAAATTTTAACTCATTTAGGCGAGATACTATGGAGAGAGCTCGAGACCATTTCCGCATCAGGATTAACCTGGGCCTCGCTGCCGCCACCATCATTGGCTGCTTCGTGATGGTCATCAGTGGCAAGAATGCCGCTCACCGAGGTGAAACCATCCAAGAGTACAACGAGAGATGGCACAGAAACTACAACGAGACTCACCCCATTCACCATTAAACAGCTGATATTTCTCTACAAATGTCTTTCTTTTCTATAAGTTATGATTCTCATCGGACGTAAAATAAGTTTTTTAAATCATTTTTCAAGCAATATTTCAAGTAGAATAGTTCTTCTTTAATTAATGTTCCGATGTGAATGATAACTTAATAGTCGTGGTATTTGGACCAATAATTGTTATTCTATATTTGTGTGTAATTTGTCATTGGGTGTGTAATAAATACACTCAATAGTCCATTGAATATTATTAAACTGTATTATTGACTATATAATTGAGAAAAAATGAAAATAAGGTCAATGATCAGGGGGATTGTAATAATCACGGCAGCGTTCGTGAAACACTTTTAAGGTCCTTTCTTTGACGACTTCCTCGACGCCGAGTTCCGTCTGTAGCAGGCGCAAACTAGTCTGCTCCCTCCTCAACTTTTTAAGCAATTCTACGTCATCGGGTCGGGAATTCTTATCTTGTTTAAGAGATCGGACGTCGTCTGCAAGGACGTCGATGCAGTGCTTGATGCTCTTCTCTCTGCTCTTGTAATTGGCTTCAAGCTGAAATTGAAGTAAATAGAGGATTAATTTAATTTAAATTATTCATCAAGGAGTTTAAAAAATGACCCACTTGATCGTGCAGCTCCTTGCAATTGTTGGTGGCATTAAATTCCTGTTTGAAAGAGTCAGTAAGCAAGGAAGTATTGAGTCTGTAGATGATCTTGTCATCTAGTAACCTCATTTTCTTCAGTGAATCCTATATATGGAGAATAACAATAATGAGGCTTTATGTAATGCATAACAGTTATAACGGTAAACAATAGTTTCGCGAAAAATTACAAAACTAATATAAAATTTAGCACATAATATCAGAGAAAACTAGTATTACGAGTTCAATATGAAAAGATTACTAACTTGGAATTGAAGAATATCGTAACAAATGGAATTTTTGCCGGCCTCCATGCTGACTGACAACGTGATTACGCCTGTTACACAGTAGCAGACGAATTTGAGTTGACAATTTTGTGGAAGATGAGAAAATGGCACTGCTGTATTAAAAGCTTTCAATAAAAATTTATTTGCATTTTATAAGAAACTTTTTAAATTTAATTTAAAATAAAAAATTCAAATTATAAGTGGAACAATTACAAATTTATTCGAATCTCATTTAATTTAATATGGTATGGAACTGGCAATGGTGTCATTTGACCTAAAAAGTAAAAGCAGACGAAAAAATCCGCGCTTTAGCGTGAGTTGTGAATATGGCGTGAGTTTGACGTGTCTTAAACTCGACAAGTTAACCGGCTTTAATTGTTTTCCCTATCAAATTTCTATGAGATACTTGTTAAAATACTCTAAGTACGCTTTTCTGCCTTTACTTCGATTGACGTTTAACAATCATTCGACTGTTGAATCATTAACTAGAGCGCTGCCCCCATTTTCAATCTTTTTCCACGTGGTTCACACTATGAGCAATCCCATTAAAATGGAAGAGGACGACTGTGAGAGTATCACAGAGGCCAAAACCATGTCGATGAAGAAGAAAATTGACGTACTGGCCGCCATGGCCAAGTACCAAGTGAAGAAAGAGGAAGAAAAGAAGCAGTTTGCCACTGTTTACTCGTCACCTGTCCCGGCACCTGTTGAGGAACCTCCAAAAGCAAAACCCATCCCCATTCAGACTCTGAAAGAATCTCAACTGGGAATCACAGAGTTTGTCGAGCAGGGTCCTGGCTTCTCCGCCATCCTGAAGCAGCGGTACTCTGACTTCCACGTGAATGAGATCGGCATGGACAGCAAGATTGTCCACCTCACTGATCAGACCATACCTGAAGCTCCTGAAGAGCCTTTCGAAGAATCAATCTTTGAAGTGCTGTCAGCAGAGCAGTGGACCCAGATTGAAGAAATGATGGGCAGTGAGGAGAAGAAAACTGTTGAGATTGATGTCACTGAGAAGAGTAAAGAAGAGAGGCTCAACATCCACAAAGCTCTACGAGCCAAATATAAGAGCGGAATCGCCAGCAACTCTGAGCCGGTTGATGGGAGAACAATTATGAAGATTTTCAAGCATACTGGCAGCAATAAAAGTAGAGACAATAAGCAACCCTGGAAACCTCCATTCATTCAATTTGTCATGTACAAAGAGAATTTGAGTACACAGGAAGCCATATCTGGAATGTCACGAAGAACTGGGTATTTCTAGTTTTTAATTCAATTTTAATTCAGTTAATTAATTAATTAATTTTTTTGCAGAATTTTTGCGAAGAATTTTCAGACAGCCGGGACAAAGGATAAGAGAGCCATCACCAGCCAGCTGGTAACTGTAAAGCACATCAATCCGGAAAAGTTTCTCAAAGACATGTCTCAAGATCATCGAATGATGGTCGGGAATATTACTTACACTGACAAAGCTCTTCAACTGGGTCAATTAAAGGTATATTTAAAATTCTAGTTATAAAGATTTTCTATTTAATTTATAAATTATTTTTATAGGGAAATCGCTTTTCAATCGTACTGAGGAACGTCATTGGTGAAGAGGCTCTCATCACCCAGAAATTGGAATCCCTGAAAGAGTCGGGATTCATTAATTATTACGGATCTCAGAGGTTCGGTACGAGGCATGTTCCCTACTCATCACATTGGCAGGAAACTTATTGCTGGATGCTGGAAAGAGGTTAAAAATAATTTAAAAATATTAATTCAAAAATAATAATATACCTGAAGTTCTTTTTGCAGGCCATTGATTTGATTTTAGAGCCACCGGAATTAGATGGGAAATATCAGCGTGACTACGACTTGATTCTGGCGCGGAACGAGTGGAAAGCTTCGGGAAACGCTCACAAGGCGTTCAGCAAGATCAAGCGCAGCTTGCACACGATAGAGGGCCAACTCTTATCCAATTTGAAGAAATTCGGCAACGACTTTGTCGGCGCCTTAAACACGGTAATTTAATTATTTTTCCATATTTTTTCTTTTAATTAATATTTGAAATCTCATTTTCATTATTAAAAGGTTCCGCGTAATTTGCGATTAACCTACATTCACGCTTACCAGAGCTTCATCTGGAATACGGTATTTACATATAAATCCTTTAAATTAAATCAAAACTTAATTAATTTTTTTTCAAAGGTTGTTTCTAAACGATTAGCTGAATTTGGATTTAAACCAATGATCGGTGACCTAGTTTACGCTCCCGGTGATGAAGAAGGAGGCTGCATAGAAACTAATGTAGAGGAGGCGGATGATGATGATCAACCAGAAGATGATGGTCGCCGAGCTCAGCGCAACCAGCGTAAAGTGATATTCGTCGACGAGAAAAACATCGCCGACTTCAGCATCTACGACGTGGTGCTGCCCCTGCCGGGTCACGATATCACTTACCCTGCCAACCAAGTGGTAACCGGATGGTACACTCAGCTTCTGGAAGCAGATGGATTGTCTGAGAGCTCTTTCAAGCAGAACGTCAAGTAGATAATAATAATAATAATAGTATTAAATAAACAAGTCTTTTCTTATGTATTTTATTCTTTAAGGTCTTATAACTTGGGAGGAGCTTACCGTTTACTCATGTCCAAACCGCTGGATGTGGAATGGAAATTCATCCGTTATGACGACCCCATGCAGAGTCTCATCCAGTCGGACAGGGATCGCCTCAACACTCTTTCTTCTTCTATTCCAGCTGAAACCGATGGTATATATCCTTCACAGGCTTAAGTGCGAGGCAGGATCGATGTGGCCTCCTAAAAAAGAAAAATCTATAGGATTACACTCGCTCTCTTTAGAGTTGATGGATCGACTTTATTTTTTTTTCTTCCTCCTCCCCATTATTATTATTAGTTTTGTGTGGGCAGATGGAAACTCATAGATCAATCCTTTCTAATCAGGATCGATAATATAGTTTTTCTTTTCTTTGAGCTGTCAACACCAGAAAGAGGAGAGGAAATCAACGTCATTTCTAAGAGACTTGTATCGGCCATTGTCCAGTCGCGCTCTGCTGACTGCGTCCTTGGCAACGGATATTATGTGTCGCTGAAAGAAGTGTCAAGTTTGCCGCCCTGCAATCAGTAATTTCTTTCTTTTTCTTTTTTCAGCAGGATGTTATATGGCACTCGTTCTCAAGTTCTCTCTTCCGCCTTCCGCTTACGCCACCATGGCTCTGAGGGAGCTCACCAAGATGGATATGAGCTCATCGGCACAGTCGGCTCTCAACGAAGCTGGCGGAACGAAAAGGACTTCTCCAGAGGAGCAGGACGGCATTAGCAAGCGACTCAAGAAGGGCAATGCTTCCTGAATAAAAAATAAACTATTTTGAATGTCAAATGAACCCTCAACTTTTTTATTTTTTTATTTTTAAGTTCAATATTGACACAAAAGCCTTTCTTCTTCTTCTTGGCAGCATATTTCTATATATATACCTTGGCATACGTTGATCACAGCTGACTTATTTGATGATGCATTTCCTCGCTCTACGAAAAGTGATACGTGAGTGGAAAGATGATGGAAAAGAAGAAGGGCCCAGGCTCCTTTTTGAGTGTATTGATCGAGCGCTAGAGAGAGAGAGTAGACTTTTCAGCGGTTTTTCTATTTTTAAAAACAATTGTTATACTACTCCTAGGATGGTCGCTTTATGTACATGTCTTAATGTCTTGTGCTCACTACAGTCGGAATCCTTACGAGTATAAGGAATTTAATCAAGGATCGGGGCTGACTGCCCGGGCAACGGTCATCATCATGAAAACAGATTGGTCACACGAATCATCAACATATATAGCGGAAATGTGATGAAGAAGAAGAAGAAAAAAATATTTTTTTCGGGGGAAAGGAGGAGCTTGAACGATGATGTGATCCTGCGCCGGCGCGATCCTTACAGTGAAGGAGAAGAAAAAAAAGAATTTCTATCCGGGGCCGGTTAGATGATGAACCGATTGTGTGATGTGTGTGTGCGGTCTCAGGATCGTCTCCTCTTTATTACTATTCTTACACGTTGATATATACTTAAATTGTAAAAAAGTGTGAGTGCAAGTTAATCAAGTGTGAGAGACCGCATGGGATCCATCAGGATCGATTCAATCCACCGGTGGTGGTAACCCACATCCTATAAAGGGCGCGGATTGATTCCTTTCTCGTCTTCCAGAGGCCAGCATGTTACCTGGGTACATCTTTTTTTTTAAGAATCAAATTTAAATGTATTCTTATTATTATTTAGAAAAAAGTTGTGAATGTTTTCGTTTCAAAGTCAGCTGGAGCGACCAGCTGGTGCACACCAAACTAGACTCTCTCCCACTATTGATTTTTCGGGTTCCCCGGGACGAGGAGCTATATGGACCCCAGCATCAGCAGAGATCCCTTGGGCGTGTATATACGGTTCTTCCATCTCCTACTTTTTATTCCCTCTTCTTCCTTCTTCTTTCTTTTCTGAGCGATAAATAGGAAGAAGAAAACATTCACGGTGGAAGCGTTATATAATACATGATGAACGCGTTAGTCGTACGTGTAGAGCATATATTTGGTAGGCTTTCATCACTATTAAAGATACTTGAAGGATCACTTAAGGATTTTTCCTTTTCTTCTGGGTTTATACAGACAAAATTGAATTTTGAAGGAGCAAAAGGATCGTAAAAAAAAATCCTTTTTATGATATGGGAAATGTTATATGTTTTTTTTTCTTCTCTGTTTGCTTATATATTTGACGACGATATGAGAAATAACATTCTTCCGCGCAGCCGCACTTTGTTTTGATTATTAATCCCGCGGGACTATATAGCAGCAGCAGCGGTACTGCGGGAACGCGTTCGGAATGTTTTGTGTAAAAAAAAAATATTGTATATATCGAAAGAAAGCTCCTGATGCTGCCACATCCTTTAGCTCTTCATCCCTCCTTGATGTGTTCGGATGAGCGACGATAAGCAGGATGGATTTTTCTTTTCTTTCCCGCGCTCGGTTTGACGCGGGATGCGCACGCGGGAAAGCGTAGGATATCGATCCAAAACTATATAGGATCCCCTTACCACGCAGCGGGCAATTAAGGAAGGAGTGCGGAAATTGGCTATTGTGTTGTATTCGGTCATCAACAATAATAATAACAAATTATATATTTTTAAAAAATATAGGGAGGGAGCGGAGCATCATGAAGGTGTCGGAGTTCTTGTCCAAAATCCGCGTTCGTTTCAAACTAGTTGCCTGCTTTCTCAATCATCCTCTTGTTGATGCTGCCGGCACCACTTTCAGGACTTGCTCAAGGTAAATAATTAAGGAGCCATATGGTATCCAGCAGCTCATGTTTACTCATTGGGAGATCTAAACATTTTGTCAGCGGCGGCGGCGACAGCGGAAATCCCTGATGCTTAAGGATTAGTTTCAAGATGTACGCTGTCGCCATCGTTTGTCTGGCGCTCATCCTCATCATCTTTATCATTCTAATTATTATTTTTAAATCATGAATTAGCTGCGGGAGGCGATGACGTGTTTATCGACTGGGAGGAGAGTAATAACGTTTCGCCGGACGACAAATCCTCGTTGATCAATCAGGACGGGCTAAGTAAGTGATCTTCTTCTCTCTTTTTCTATTCTTTCACTGTCTCCAAATACAATGTCTTTGGGAAAAAAGGAGATAATTATCGAAAGAAGGATCGATCCTGATGACGTCACAGCGCAAACTTTTGCCAAAGGCTTGTTTGCTGGAGCAGCAATCTCATTACCCATCATGATGAAAGCTTCTGTTCAAATAAATGAGGACGACGAAGAGACTTTTGACGAAAAATAAGGATCCTTTGATCCTTCGCTTCATCAAGGATCTCATAACATATAAAAAAATATACCTTCAACTCTTATAATAATACATATAATGTATCTGTTTACATCCTAAATGGGGGCGACCTTCTTTAATATGATTATATAAAAGCTTTTTCTTGATGGGGTACCGCCTTTCACTCGATCCTGAAAGCTCCTTCTTTATTTGACATGTACCACTGGTCAATACTGATCCTACAGAATTTAATCTCGATTAAAACTTTCTATTTTTAATTAGAGAGAGTCGTTTCAAACTTTGCAGCATATAGTTTGTTTGTTCTTTCTATAACTAGCGGAATGCAGTTAGCCTATATCAACTTTATAGGAATGTCTGATTGAAGAGCTTTAGGGTCCCAGATGTTCATGGCATTCTGTATAACATCAAGAAGAAATCAACTCGTAGAAAAAAGTTTCTTCGCTATGTATAATAATAATGGACCCCTCTCTCTACAATATATATAAAACTTGGTAGTTTGTATACATGTCTTCTAGACAATCTCTTTTTATTGCGGTGAAAAGAGGACCAGAAGGGCCATTAAACATTTGTTTGCTCTGTGTGAGCTCAAGTTTAAGTTAAAGATCATTCAATAAGCTAGCCTGAAAGTACATATAAATCAATCAATCCTTAATGGTCATCTATATCGTTAATGGAGCATTTCCAAGTGCTATTGGCTAATGATAATGGATCGTCGACCAGCAAAGAAGCTTTAACGATTATCAATCTATTTATTAGAATGCGACAGAACTTTCCTCAGCGGATCCGGAGAGCGGAACGGCACTTTTACCTCTCCGACTTTAGAGAACGTAGAGGGTCATGTTCGGACAGTGTCTCTTCACGTTCGTCGCTGCTCCGGGAGAGCGCGTTCATCTGACTTTCAGCATCTTCAATCTACGTGGATCCCCTCCAGAGTAAGACTAGCTATGACCCAATATATAAACGAGCATGCAGCCATTTGACACTGTTATTGCATCTCGCTGGAAGGGGCGGCGGGAGAGAGAGTAGTATCGTACTGCGTTTGATTGCTCCGCGCCGCCGTTTTCACGCGGCTGATGGACGACCTTAGCTTTTAGGAGTTTTTTTTTTTATTTTTCTTACGTGTCCGATGGTTTTTATTACTATGACTATAAAAAAAGGACCAAGGATGTCTCTCGGTTCCAATCATAACGCAGTGTTGCCATTGTTTATATTGATGTTGTAGATGATCTTTTAAAAGAAAATATGTAATACATCCTCGGTTCTTCTTTTATTTTGAACGTGCTTCGCTCGAGCAGTGGATCTACCATCGGACACACGGCCATGTAAGTTTTTTTTTTCATTCTTTTTTTTCTGTTGACGAATGTCGCATCATTTCTTGGAGATCCATAAATCGGAGAACTGGAAAATTGGACTGTCAAATCTGGTAGAAAAAGATATACATCTACTAGATAGTTCCAGGGGCCTAGCTGCTCTAATTGATTGAATCAAATATAGTTATGTTAATAACATTCAGAGCGAAAGAGCTTTCTTCTTCTTTTCTCTGTCTCTGTGTGAGAGAGTAGTATTGATTCTGTCGTTTTGGCAACAGCGCGCAAGAGCAGCAGCAGCACTGTTGCTGATGATGCCTTTTTTCTGGTAGCAGGCCAACATCTCTCTCTCTCTCTTTTAGAAGCTTATTTCGTTACATAACACAATATAAAACTCCATGCATTGTTTCCTTTTTTTCGAAGCAGAGCTTTTCTTTTCAAAGTGCTCTGTCAACAAAAGCTATATTGATATGTAAACATGATGGATTATTTGTATATTTCTAGGTGTAGTCACGAATACATCGATTTGTACACGGAAATTCCGGATTCCGAGCCAGCGGATCTTATCCATTCACCGTTCGGGGGTCGATACTGCGGTCAGATCCCTCCTAGGCGCCGGGTTTCCCTCTACAGGACGGCTGTTATCGGCTTCTTTACCGACAAAAACACTACGGATGAGATCCTCTTCCAAGGCAGCTACGTCTTCTTCAAAGATGGTGTGTACCATTAACACTTTTTAGCAACTTTTATCATTGAAAAAAATGTGGTTTAATTCAGATCAATTTCAAATTGGAACGGCCGTACCGAAAACAATCTGCAATTTTCAGCATCGATGGACTGGTGAAACGTCAGGGTGACATAATGACTCCTACGTATCCCGGTGTCTACCCAAAGGACTTGTCCTGCGCTTACAAATTATCTGGCAAGAAAGGTCAAAGGATCCGAGTCGAATTCAGAGACTTTGACACTTTCTACGGAGGGCCTCAGTATGTGTACATATAACTTTGTCCTTTTTATTGCACTCTCTCTCTTTTCAATGACATTTATTTTTTATGTAATAAAAAAAGTTGTCCGTTGGATGCTGTGGATGTCTTTGACGGGCCGGACTCGCGCTCTCCATTGATCGGGCGCTACTGCGGACAGCAGCGCAACGTTGTCTTGTATTCGACGGAGCACCACTTGCTCATCACGTTCACGACGCTCAAACGGACGGCGGACTCTCAGAACCGAGGTTTTCTCGCTAAATTCGAGTTCAGCGAGTCCTTCGTCAAATTGGGTTTGTACATACTTTTATTGCCTACATAACTTTTCTTTCTAGAAGTAATAAAACTATATAAATGATTAGATTTCATAAGCAAAGAGGACAGCAAACACGACCGGGGCTCCGAATGTGATCAAACGATCCTGAGTCGTAAGGGATTCTTCTGCCACAGTTTACAGTCCAAACTACCCTTTCCCTTACATTCCCGGCATCGTTTGCAAGTATCAAGTCTACGGACTTCAAGATGAGCAGCACTTTGAGCGGATCCGATTGGATTTCGACAAGTTTGATGTACCTGCATCCGCCGATTCCACGTAAATTCACTTTTTCCCACTTTCTTTCTCACTTCAAAGTCCATAAAGAAAGGTGATTCGTTTAGGTGCTCGGATGGATTTTTACGCTTGTACTTGAAGAGTCAAGATATCAGCATCCCGTTCATGTACGAGAAACAGGATCACGAGCTATGCGGCAGCAATTACACGTCTCCGTACTGGTCGGAAGGTCAAAAGTTGTCCATGATCTTCTCCAGCGGTCAGACTCAAGGATCGGGCTTCAAGGCCCGATTCCTATTTGCCACAGAGTACTCCATCCCTGGCACTCCGGCTCCATCCGGCGGATGCAATTTCACCTACATGAGTGTCAGTAAGAAGCGAGGGGAGTTCAACTCTCCGAGGCATCCGGCTCGATACCCGTCCAACTTGACGTGCATCTACAACTTCGTTGTGGCTCATCCATCAGAGAATGCTCGCCTCTATTTCGATCAGTTTAAAGTCCGTTCCAACGATTCCACCATATTTTACGGATCACACTGTCAGGAGGATTGGGTTGAGATATTTAATATTTATCCTGGAGGGAAAGAAGTGCTTCTAGGTCGCTACTGCGGCGAATCCACCCCGGGTCCCGTCGAATCGGATCCAGGGACGACTGGTCTCAAGGTTTTTTCTTATATCTTTCTTCTTTAAAAAAGAATCCTTTTAGTTATATCCTTTTCTTTATGAAGGTCGTTCTGAGGACGGACGAAGAGGGCGTCTTTAACGGCTTCAAAGCCAGATATACGTTCGATGAGAGCAGCTCCATCAATAGAGGTAATACATTTAGGAGGATATCTAATGACCCTGATTGATTGACTCATCTTTTATTAAATAGAATGCGGTGGGAATAGTTTGAGCATACCGGGAGCATCAAGCGGAGTACTAACAAGTCCCAAGTGGCCTGATAAGTACGATCGAAGCTCCAGTTTGCTCAGCTGCTCTTGGCAGATCCAAGCTCGGATGGATCACCGGATCCTACTTCATTTTGAAGCCTTCTCCATCGAGGGAGAATTGGAGAGTGAGTGATGATGATGTAGACTCTTTGAATCATTTAATGTATAAACTGATGATTGATTGTACAACAGCGAGGGGTTGCGCAATGACGGCCGTTCGAGTCTGGAAGCGGATGGATGAGCCTCCGGTAGAGATTTGCGGCGAGAAGCTCAATAAAGAGGAGCACGAAATGTTCCTCTCCGACAGCAATTCCATGATGATTACGTAATACAACTTACTTTTTTTCATCCGGCCTTCTTATTATTATGCAATCTAATAAAAAATGTATTAATAAAGGTTTACGACGGCGGATAAAGTTGCCGGAGGGCGTGGATTCCGGGCCGTTTGGACGGAAGTGAAGGCGATTGGGGACTGCGACGAATCTTCCCACTTTCGGTGCGCTAATAATTCGTTTTGCATCGCTAAGCATCTCGAGTGCGACGGGAATCTCAATTGCGGGCTTCACGACGACTCTGACGAGGCTCATTGTAAGTTTTTCCTTCCTTTTATTGGGTACTTGAACTTTCTTATATCATTGGATTGTAGATCTTTTAAAGCTGATTCTGGCAAACGCAATAGTCACGAGTAAACACTAATTACAAGTTGAGTAATTTGCTTAAATCTCAGAGATCCCTTTGTAGTAGGACCGTCTAGCAAAAGTGTAAAATAAGTTGATTCGTCTTTTTTTACAATTTTTAGGAGTTTTAAAGTATTTTAACATGAAAACTAATTACAGAAGTTTGTAGATCTTTAAAATCTGATTTCGAAAAAACGTAATATTTGTGATGAGAAACTAATTACAAGTATGGCAATTTAATACTTATATCCCAGAGACTATTTGTATAGCCCACAGTGATTCACTCTTTTTCAGTTTTTATGAATTTTTAAGTGCTTTATCCTAAACACGAATGAGATAACTTTAAAGATCGTTCAAATCTGAATCCGAAAACACAGAAAATTTACGAGTAAAATCGAATTAAAAGTATGCTAATTTGCTCAAATCCCGGAGACACTCTGCGCTTGAGATGTCCATAAAAAGTTGGGAATCTGGCTATTAATGTCATTTGGTTTTTTTTAAAAGGTGCCGGGATGATTGTAGACGAATCTCCTTCGATCCTATTGCTAACACTGGGCGCCTGCGCCTTGACTTTGCTCATGACGCTGTGCATTGTGTGTCACCGGAAGAGACAGAGGCGGAGGCCGCCCAACATCAACCACGAGCGGCGCCCTTTCGCTCCGCCACCGGCCTTCGACTCTTCCACTCGTCCGTCGATGATGTCCCTCCCGATGGACATCCCCTTCGCCTCCTCCACCGGCCCAGCTCTACACTTCACTCCCTCCGCTCTCATCCATCGACGTAGGAGACAATGTCTAAATCTTCTTAATAAATAAAAACTGGCAAACTGCTATAACAGAAATATTACTCAAATGTCGCAAAAGCCCCTTTTCCCCTTCTATCAATGATTTTTTTAAATATTATGTACGAATGCAAAAGTGGTTGTTTATCTCTCTTTTAATTATTAATAGTGATGGTCAATTTTTATGATTCGCTTTTGACGATAATATGGTGGTAGGCAGAACGTAATTTTGTTTTTCAAAGCCGCCGAGTGTGCCAATAAAATTGCTATTATTACTTTTGGTTTTTTTTTTTACAAGAACACTCGTCGACAATCGTGAAGCATGCTAAAAATAATGGGTGTGTTACTTATTAGTTTTTTAAAAGACAAGAAATTGCACTTCAAGTGTGACTGGATAATACTCTCATTTATTTAAATTGTTTTGAATGAAACCATTGTACACTTGTATCTTTATTTTAAATTTGCTGTCTTAATGAGTTATATATTATTATTTCCAGTTCCATGATATTGTGAAAATAATGGTGCTGCCAGTGCTGTTATAATTTATTTGACGGCGTGTAGTCTCACTATAAGAAAATAATATGAGAAAAAAAAAGTTTAGTCTTGACGAAAGTTATGTACAATCACTAATAAAAACACAGAAAACGAAAAAAAATGTATGCTTTGTTCATTTATTTATATAATATACACAAAAGTAGGAGGAATTATAATATGAAGGCAAATGCATTATCAGAATTTAACTCTTCAACTGGGCCAGCTGTTTTTCAAGATCATCAAATTCCTTTTTAGCAGCTGCTGAATTTCCCTAATTTTGAAGGAGCAGAAGGAGCCTGAGAAACCTGTAAATAAATAAATACATTAATAAATTTAATTAATTGTTAATTGTAATATAATTAATACCTTGGAGGATATATCGATGCCGATTTCATCCGAGAACTTGCTGGACAATGTTCTCACTCTCCTCTTCATCACCACTTTCATTGAGGATGTCATCCAGGGCATCATTCATCATCTCCTCCGTCATGTCCATCTTGGCAGTGGCTTTGCCAAATTCCTGCATAGTTTTGCCCAGCTGTTCGGGCTTCATGACTTGGTTCATCTGAGCCATGCTCTTGGTGGCTGTGGTCATGGCTCCAGCCAGTTTCACATTAGCTCCCATCACTTTAGTTTGGGCATTCAAAGAAGTGATCTAATTTAAAGATTTTAAAGGTTAAATTATATAATGGATGAAGTATATATTAGTTCTTAATATACCTTGCTGTTGGCTACATAGGTTCGCTGCTTCTGCTTCCTGATTTGAATCAGCTGTTTAGCCAGTACTGTGCATGCTTCTTTATTGCCTGTCTTGGCAGCATTCTTAATTTCCATTTCCTGTCATTTGAAAAATTAGCACATTAAGGATTATATAAAGAGAGTTATGAAGAGTGTGTACCAGTTTCTTTTCTTCTCTTTCGAGCTCTCTTCTGTCTCTGTCAATATCCCGGCCAGTTCTTTTCATCTGTCGGTCAGTGTCCCTCATTTGTTCTATCATAAATAAGTTGAAAAAAATGTCAAAAACTAAATATCAAAGTGGTATTATATAAAGCTAATACAATTTACCTTTCAAGGTTGGCTTTTTGGAAAAGAGATCCATCTTTAAAGTAGTTTGGGGAATTTGTTCTTAATTGAAATGATGAGAGACACCTGAGTAACTGACAATTAAGATCAAACGGATGACTAACCGTACGAAGTAAACACCTCTGTTGTTGTGAAACGTTTATCGGTTGATGCAATCGTTCATTGCACCGAGTGCATTTTTCGAATGGTAGGGGGCACCACGTGACGGTGCCAAAATTCAAAACTTCAATCAAATTTCTCTCTACTTTTTTTTTTTTATAATTAGAAATCAAATTAATTATCTTGCAGTTTGCTAGTTTTGTTAGTAAACTCTTTTAGCATAGATCAATAATCAATACAGCATTTGATTAGGTTTAATTTTAAGTCCAGTTGTTTAATCAATTAGGATTCGCGTCATAGCAACCGATATAGTATTCAGTGGTTCACTTTTAGTTTCTAAAAAAGCGAAAAATGAAGGCATCTCGTAAAAAATTTAAAGCTCCACCTAAATTTACAGGCCGTTTTACTCAATCTGAAGCCCAAGCTTTGGGTCGAATCTTCCTTAAAATTACAGGTGATGATTCAAATTAAAAAATTAACTTACTAATAGGCTTAATGATTGATATTTTTACAGCTGACAGTGGACGCCTTGATAGAACCCAATTTCGAGACATACTGTAAGTAATTGAAAACTAAGCTTTCCTTAATGTTAATCAACAAATTCTATTAATTTTCGAAAATCAAGGCATACAACCTTTAACATGAACGATGACAGTCTGATGGACCGAATGTTCCGCACTTTTGACCAAGACTCCGACGGTTACCTAACATGTAACGAATGGTTAACTGGATTGTGGATCTTTCTTAAAGGAAATCTTACAGAACAAGCCACTTATTGCTTTCAAGTAAGCTATAAATTTCAAATCAAAACCATCTTCTAGAACTTAAGCTGATTTTCCTAAAAGGTTTACGATATAGATGGTGATGGATATTTGACGAAAAGCGATCTCTTTCAACTGCTAAAATCAAGTTTGAGGCCTGCGATGGCTAAAGCAATGCCATTCGAGAATCGAGGAGTAGCAAATGAGCAAACTCCTAATGCAACTCCAAGACCTCAAACAACTACAAACGAGGAAGATATGAAAGAAATAGATGTCGATATTCCTGATGAAGATACCAAGCGACCCACTGGTAATTGTTAAATTAAAGACTTTAAATCAACTTCTTTTTAAATGATATAATATGTATAGGAGCGCCAGCTGTAGCAGTGATGGGAAACTAACGAAGATGATCCTGATGAAGGAGCTAGAGATCTTATCAGAAATGGCTCTCAATCTTACTAGATAGAGATTTAGGATGGGAAAGTTTCAATTGAGGATTTTCTACAATCTGTTCAAGACTGACAACTTTACTATTGGAAATTTTGGGATCCTGCCTACCGTCGAGTGCCCGAGCAGCGGCCGTTCTGGCGGCCCTGGGTGGAAACGGCACTTTTTCGATTCTCCTACCATCTTCAGTTTCTTTTTAAATTCGAGTTCATGATAGCGATAAAAATACACGAATTGGCAACGTTGATTTTCAATAGTCGTCTGCAGTTTATAAAATGTAAACAAGTTTCAAGTTTTTCGTAAAGAATGGTAGACGTTGACAGAGCTTTTAAAACTATTTCCTGCTTCTAAATCAGCCTTGGAATTAGACCAAATTGGATTCAACAAACTTAATCCTTCCATAATTAAATTATTTCATAAAGTTGTAGACCAAAGTCTCTGTGATACTTGAACAATGAAGAGGAAATACCAGGGATACTTCTCCACATAGAATCTGTCCTGAATTACACATTGGGAGCAGTTGCATACTGGAAAGTGGGAGAATGTTGATATTGCTTGGAGGCAGCTATATTCCTACATCTCTTTAATAAAAGCACAAGTTTGCTTAAAACAATCAAACATTAGAGCTCAAGCAGAGGCTCCTAAATTCCATTAAATCCTTGTGATATGGGCCTGATCATGGGTGAGCCGATCCTTGATGATTTGCTCACTAGAATTGCAGATAGTCCTTAATGAAGCTCTCATAAACTTATCTGATTCAAAGAGACAGTGCCTAGATGAGTCTGTAATAAAGGAAGAAGTGATTTATCCAACTCCTTAGACCCTTCTAAGTCAATTCAAGTCTTTCACCAGCCAAGTATTGAGACATTTCTAACTGAAATCATGAATCAGAAGCCAGCTATATTCACTGGTAACATTAGATCACTTCTTATATTTAATTTTTTTTTACTTTAAAATATATTTTTTAAAGGTGTTATGGATGACTGGCCCGCTATGTCCGGCACGACCCGCTGGAGTGTCGATTACTTGAGAAAAATCGCAGGATTTCGAACAGTTCCTATCGAAATCGGTTCCAGATACACTGACGATACCTGGACTCAATCTCTGACGACGATAGGACTCTTTCATCGACGACTACATCGCTCATCCGAAGAGTGAAACTGGCTACCTGGCGCAGTACCAACTCTTCCACCAGATCCCTCGATTGCGTCAAGATATCATCACTCCTGATTACTGCTTCCTCGGCGAAAGGGATGACGTACAAGTGAATGCCTGGTTTGGACCTAAAGGAACCGTTTCTCCTCTTCACTTTGATCCTGATCACAACTTTTTGAGTCAAGTTGTTGGCTCTAAATACATCCGACTTTACGACGAATCTGTGAGCAATCTTCTGTACCCGCACGAGGGACTGCTCTCCAATACGAGCCGAGTTGATGCGGAGAATCCGGATGCTGAACTATTTCCTAATTTTCCATCAGCTCCTTATGTTGAATGTGTTTTGGAAGCTGGAATGATGCTGTATCTTCCACCTCGAATGTGGCACTTTGTCCGATCGCTGAGCACAAGTTTTTCAGTCAGTTTTTGGTGGAAATGAATGATTTATAAGTAATAAAATCTTGCTCAAAGTATATAAGTTTGTTCTTTGTGAATTATTATTGCGTATATAAACGAGAAAATTGTCAAGGTAAACTAAATATATGGGCCTACATCATTCATTATTCACACGAAAGTGTCAAATTAACGGGAAACGCTTATCAACTTGCTTAAAGAGAACCGCGTTTTAAATCAATCGCACCGCTTGAACTCTAATTAAACATTGGGAAATCAACCTTGGCTTATTTATTTATTCGACCTTGGATAATATTTAATGACAGCATCTCTAGTTTAGTATATAAAGCCAACATTTTCGTCTAAAATATCAAGTAAAATTCGAAAATAATTCAACAACATGTCTAAGACTGTCTTGCTGCTCTCAGCCCTCTTATTGGCCAGTGGTCTTACGGTAAGATCTAAAAATACTAAGACACATTAAGTTAATCAAATTTAATCATGAATTTCTCCTAATAGACTGCTGATGATGATGACCAATCTAAAGGCGGCCATCAAAACAACTATAACAACAATAATAACAACAACAACTATAACAATAATGATAACCATTACAACAATAATAACAATAATAACAACAACAACAATTTCAACAAAAAAGGCTACATCTACTTTATGGCAAGAAGGAGTTCCAGTCTCACCGATTCTAAGAGCTCCGTGGTCACCTACGATCAGCTGGATTGCAGCAGCGGGAGCACGGCCTTTAACACGAAAACCGGGACTTTCACGGTACCCAGGAATGGAGTTTACGCTTTCAGTTTCCAAGGATTGAGGTACAACTGTGCCAGTGGAGATTTACGAGTCAAACTGCTGGTAAACGGATCCCCATTGTTGACCTCATTTGCGTCTCCCAACGGAGTCTCTGTCGGTCTTTTTAGCGTCTTATCGTTGAAGTACGGTGACCGAGTTTCTGTTTTACGAGATTCTGGTACTCTGTACGATACCCATGAGCATTTTACCTCTTTCTCTGGATTCCAGCTGAACTAGAATTACACGAAAAAATTGTATCTTCATATTCAGTAGATTTATTGATTTATACCATTACATTATTACTAACCTGTTTCACGCGCTGCAATATCATTTTATCATGAAATATACAATCTTTAGTGTCAATAACAGAGCTTTGTTTCGTTTTTATTTATCGCTTGGCTATTATGAAGCACTGGGTTGTTAATATCGTTATAGCAATTATTGTATACGTTCTCAGACAGGACTTATTATACATTTTTCTAATTTTCTTTTCTTTATTATACATTCTTTAATTTTATTTAAAAGTATAATGTATTGAAGTCATTTTCCCTTATTTTAATGAAAATACTGAATGACTGTAAACTGATAACTTCCAACCTGTGTCGGGAAATACCCGTTCCCCACACAGCTGA
Source organism: Chydorus sphaericus (assembly GCA_030141595.1). NCBI lineage: Eukaryota > Metazoa > Arthropoda > Branchiopoda > Diplostraca > Chydoridae > Chydorus > Chydorus sphaericus. The sequence continues at coordinate 10,471,054 of CM057927.1, read as the reverse complement.
CTTCGCCTCCGTGTAATGTATGCATTCGAAGCTCCTGAGGCAAAATATCGCACGCACGACTTTCTATATAGTATAGCTTGCTCATCTCATCTCTTATTTTATTTTCGTAAAAATTATAAAATTGAAGATCCCTACTGTTGGATGCCAGCTATTCGTATTGTTGGTTCAGGAGAGCTCTGAGCGCATCATCGCGCTCTGATGATTACTACTTTGACTTCTAAGTGAATTATTCATAGTCGAAATTAAAAATTTTCTTCTGCACCTGATTTTAATTGTCCAAACCTCGAGAATCTATATAAATGCAATATAAAATGGGTATCTCCTTGATTTTTATTTCCATCATCCTCATTGTCAATATAGTGTGTGTGTTCACTTTGAAAAATGCATCGCTAATCGGTTCTTATCAGCAGCATTCATCAAATTACATCTCCAACACCTACTAGGTAAATAATCCTGCACAAAACTCTTACAATAAGTAAAATTATTTAAAATATTTTATTTTATTTAACCAATATATTAGATCTACTACTCCTATCGTGTCATCGTGCGTGTAGAGTGGAGTATTCGACGTATGTCTTCCATCAATCTTTACTGCATGTTTTGCATATTAATTTGTCAAATATATGTTCATTAAAGATTAATAATTGATATTTCAAATTCAACCTCTTTAATAAAAGAATAGATGCCGCCGAGACCCTTTTGTCATATTAAATAATAATAAGCTTTCTATGCGGCTTGCCTTGCATCATGATTACCTTGAGACTCCTGATGAGGAAAGATTTCTCTCGTGTTTCATAAGAGTTTGAATGAATAGAGAAAACCTGCGGGGCCCTGAACATATCGTCTCCAGCACGCGCCCCTATCGGAACGTCCATACCAACTCAGCTCTATATAAGTGTGTTCCAAAATTTCAAAATCGAGTTTAAGTTGATACGTTTCTTGGGGATTAATCTTATTCGAGATTATTGAAAACGTTTAAGTTCATATATGACATGGCACTCTGCTTAATTTTTATTGCCGCCATCATCATTGTCAACTTAGTGTGCGTATTCACTATGAAAAGTGCGAGGCTGTATGACGATATCGATTACGTACCTCAAGAGTACAGCTATTAAGTACGTATTTTTCTTTCAGATATTTTGAAACGCTTAAAATTGTATTTTAAAAGTTTTTTTGTTGTGCTTTAAATCAAGATAGATGCTGTAAAAATGAAGTAACCTCCCAAAATTCTCGTGACCGCCAAAGGCTAGTTGATAAGCATGTGAAAGTCAGCATATCGCCAGCTTCTTCTTCGCTTTCGCTTCTTTACTTTGTGTACATGTATGAATACTAGGTCATTGAATGATCAAATGTGTGTATTTTTAATAATGTATAAACATGCAAACTTCATTTTTCTTAATACATTATCTCATATAAAATAGATTTTTTAAATTATTTGATCGAGTTTTAATGCGACTAATTATTTTTTTATTATTATTATTTCCATCAAATTTTCCCCAAGAAAATAAGAATCATACATCATGCTGGAGCTATATCATTTTATGCATAGATCATCTTTTTGTTGCGGGGAAATCCCCATTCCCCATTTATAGGATATCCTCGTCCATTGTTTCCAGAGTCTATGACGTACATGTAGACTTGAAATGCGTCATAGTTTCTGGTATAGGCTCACCTGGCGAAAAGTATATAATAGAGGAGATACCTGGTCTAGGGTACTCATTACTCGTCTCCCTGATCTCTGAGCATCATATCCTGGTATAATATACAGCTGGATATACCGGATTATCTTCTACTTATAAACTCATTCAATCAAGAATGATGGCCATTTCCTTGATAGCCGTTACCATCGCCCTCATAGGCATCATAGTGTGCTTACACCTTTATAAAATCTACAGTGCATAATAATCTAAAGAAGTATATATGCATGAAGTGCATCCGTTTTGTGTTTTCCGAGGGGCAACCGACTCTTTTTTTACTGATTTTCTTGGGTGTAGAAAACCAAGAAAACGCGAAGAAAATCAAGAAAAGGTGGGAAATTTCAGGAAAAATAAGAAATTTACCGAAATTTTTCTACAAAAAGCAAGAAATTTGCCGACTTTTACCACCTTTTCTTGCTTTTCTAAGCACTACTTTCTTCGTTTTATACACTTTTCTACGCCCAAGAAAATGAGTAAAAAAAGAGTCGGTTGCCCCTCGGTGTTTTCCAGAAATGTAATTTATTATCTTTTACTTAATTTATAGGTTTCTAAAATGCCTCCGCTAGTATCTGGGCGTTACATGGACGGATGGACCTACCGAGTTTTTTATGATTGAATGACCACCGCCTTTTTGCCAAAATTGAAAAACTGTGGGTCTACTTTACTCTTGAATAATTTATTTGTGTATCCCTATTTAAAATGTAATGTTTGAAATACAATTTATTTATTTTATTCTCACTCCGATTTGGAAACCCTATATATTTTTTAGATTACGTATTTTAACAACAAATTGACGAAGCCTGATCTTCAGTAATGTGTTGTGTGCAATAAGTTAGAGGGTATTCTGGGGCTAAATTATTATTTTTAAATATTAGCCATAACCTATGCCATGTCCTAACGCTCTCGTCCCTGGAGTAAAGAGAAGCGCACCGTACTTCCATTTAATTCAAGAACCTGTTTGACCACATTTCAACCGGCGGGACTCCCATTTAGCTTAAGGGAAAATTCTTTCAGTATCAGCAAATATAAATAGAGGCAAAAAAAGAGCTTATTTATTCTTTCCATCTCGATATTTCCCACCTGGTAGTGAGCCTACTAGCGGGAATGAGATTCGCTAGTTCCTGCGCCTGAGTGCTGAGTACAGAACCGGTAAACTTTTGCGTAAAAAAGGGACATTTAAGAAATTTTCTGAACTGACGGAAAGGGACATTCGGAAAAGTGATCTTTCATTAGAAAGTGGCCTTACACCTTTTCATTTAAAAGGGTGTAGGGAAATTCCCTTTTCCCATTTAAAGTATATATCCTCGCCCATATTGTTCCCAGGCAAATATGTTACAGTTTCTGGTAGGTACAGTTGACTGGTGAAAAGTATATAATAAAGGATATTTGTTCAAGGGTACTCATTATTCGACCTTGTGATCTATGAGTATCTAGTGTAATATACAGCTGGATACATCGGATTACCTTGTAATTAAACTCGACAGTCATATAATCAAGAACAATGATCATTTCCTTGATATCCGTTACCGTCGCCCTTATGGGCATCATAGTGTGCTTGCACCTTTATAAAACCTACAGTGTAAAGTCCATATAGGTATGTATGATGTGAATCCGTTATTTCTTTTTCAAAAATCTAATTCATCATTTTTTACTTAATTTATAGTTTTCTAAAAATGTTTCTGCTTGTATCAGCGCGTTACATGGACCTCCCTCTCGTATTCTTCACTCGGTTAATTCTTTTTTTCAAATTTGAAAAAAAATGTAATTAAGCCTAAGTACTGTATTTATTTATTTGTGTATCCGTATTCTGCTAGTACTAATACCTCTCATATTCTTCACTTGGTTAATTCTTTTTTTTTCAAATTTGAAAAAGGGTAATTAAGCCTACATACAGTGCATATAAATAATTTATTTGTGTATTTAAAAAAAACAACTCATGTATGAAATATAATTTATTTATTTAATTCGCACTCCACTTTCCAAAAACGTTCCAAAACGTAAACATTTTCTATCAGAAAGTAAACGACCATTTCCCTCTGTATAATTTTCGAATCAGAAAGATGTCTAATCAACACCAAATGTAATGCTTTTTCATAATTTGTTATGAATTTTACAAATAAAAAGAAAAATAGTTAAAAACCGACAATAATCCGGTTTTTAATTGTACCAATCAGATATAAGGAATAACGGCCGTTAATACATATAGTAAAAGACCTGCGTGACAAGTACGTACATGATTGATGAGAAAGTTTGGCGCTTTCATTCCTCTTCTTAAAAGTCCCGAATAAATTATCTTCGCTTCCTCACTGTTCTGTATAGGGAAATCCCCACTCTCACATGCATAGCTAGCAGCTTCATATCCATTTTAGTATTTTTTTTAAAACTCCCGAGGCAAGGTTTCTCTTGTAAGTCGTTACGTGTATACTGCCTGGCCCTTTGCGAAATGCATATAAAGCAATAGACCTGCTGCAGGATTTTCATTGCTGGTTCTTGTGAGCTCTGAGCATCATCCAATACATGAGCTCTGTTGGTACATAACCAGTAATTGAAATTCATAGAGCAAGAGTTTAAGAAAAAAAAAAAGAAACGTATCGAAAATATAATGGCTGTCGGTTTAATATTCATCGCAATCATCCTCATTGGTATCGTAGTGTGCGTGTTTAAACTTAAAACTGCAGCTCTGCCAAATGATTCAAAATTTGCGTCGTTTTCATCTAGATAACATCTTTAATAGTGCATTTAGGTAATAATAATGACAACAATAATGTGATGTTTGTTCAAAAAATTTATTCATTTTTTTTCTCTTAGAAACCAATTTTACGCTGCCGATATGAAGTAGAATAATGGACCTATCTCCCATTCTTCATTTCTTTCCTCGTGCATGCAGATAATCAAATGAACGCATATTGCGCATATTGCCAAATATGGTTGAATTTTATGTGTTCACAATGTTTCAAATTGTTTATTTCTATGTATATATGTTGACTTCGACTTTTTATACATTGTTTGCGAATGATATGAGTTGAAAAATCGCTATAAATACTTTTAAGGAGGGTCAGACTGTCAGACAGTCAGGAAACAATCAGTTTGATACGCCACGATATTTAGATATCTCATTTTAAAAACCAATATTTACTTATTCCATGAATTTTTACTTTAGCGCATTGATAGAATTTCTTTTCTTACATAGACAAAAAATTATTGGCGTTTGCTATTAGACCTTTCTGATCAGGGAAAACCCCTTTTCCCCTGAAAGGCCACGTAGCTGTCTCGCCTATTAATTTCCAATGTCCCGAGGCAAGTCCGCCTTGTACGACGTATAATGAATAAGAGCTCATAAAACTTGCATTTGCATCTTGCTTTGCAAAGTCTATATAACAGAGGCTACACGCTGTATGACATAGCCACATTCTTTTTGTGAGCTCTCAGAGCATCATCTTTCTAGTAGATTGCAGCTCCTTCTTATTAAAACTAATAATAAGAAAAATTTATGAATTCATAATGGCCCTCTGCTTAGTTTTCATAGCCATCATTCTTGTTCTCAACATAGTTTGCGTGCTAACCCTAAAAAGCGGCAAACTAGTTGAAGAAACCGTTCCGAAAAGAGTTTACTATTATTCATCAAACAGATTTTAACCCCAAGTTTACGTAAGATATCTCCTCTAAAAACGCTGCTTCCGCGTTCATCATATTTTTTCATAAACGACGCATTTTTTCAATGCCATTCCAATTTATATAGCAACATCGCAGCTGTCTGGTTCTCTCCTTACTTGATGCACTTTGAGCATCAATCCAGTCTCAAACATCATCCGATAAACAAGTTCTTATAAAAATTTATTTGAAATGCCGTTGGATTGGTTCTATCGCAACGGATTATCAAATCGACTTCATCATTCTCCAGAAACCAGTGCCCAAACTTTGGCCACTTTCTACATCACATTTGCCATCAGTTTAATTGTAATTACCATCATTATAATCATCAACATCGTGTGCCATCTCTGTTCTTCAAGATGCAAGGATAATTTACGCCATACTCAATTGATAGGTAAGTCTTTTCTTCATTCGATTCCGAAGATAATAATGACCTAAATTAAGTTTCTCTACAGGTCAAGGCATTTAATGAAAACTCTTAGAATGAAGTGGAATACATGTTTATCTTTCTACTTGTTACAAGTAGTTTACTTATTGTATTCTTTCACACGTAAAACAATAATAATAATAATAGAGTTGAATATTCAACTCGTCATCAAAAGGTACACGGTAATGGCAAGTTTAGTTATTAGTTATGGAAGTTGCTCGTTTAGTAGACATGGAAGACTACGTAAGTATGGCAGCTCTCTTTCAAACAGCAGTGGGTGAGTCTCCATTCATCTTAATCCCTTTCTTATTCTTTTGGAACACGGAAAGCATCTCGTAAATCTTCTGTCGACCCAAAAGTTGAGCAATATCGGCAGCACTCCTCCCGAAATCGTCCTTCTTCTCAACGTCCACTTGATGATCCAGTAAAAAGTTCACACAAGCTTCCTATAATTAAGAAATAAACAAATTTAAAAAAATTCTTAGAAGTATTTTAAGTTTGAAGTTGAACCTTGTCATGCTGGACAGCTAAATGGAGAGCTGTTCTATTGCTCACGTCCGGCGTCATCAGATCTGCACCAGCTTTCAATAACGAAGTCAGCCGTTTGATATTGCCTTTAGAGGCGGCAGAGCACAGCATCTCACCCATAACAGCCGGACCGGCTGTCAGATGAGCTCCACACTGAACCAGCACATCGATCTGTAATTTCCAAATGAAAAATTAAGCTAAATTAATAAAATTTTTAAGAGTAGTTTAAGACGGACCACATCGTGATGGTCTCCCAGAACGGCAGACATGAGAGGAGTGTTCCCATCCCGATCCCTACAGTGAACCGAAGCACCTTTTCCAAGCAGAAACTCCACAATGTGGATGCGACCCTCACTGGCCGCAATGTGCAGCGGAGTCCTACCGTCGTAGTCGCTCGTAGACAGATTAGCACCGTACTTTTCAAGCGATTGCAGCTTCCCCAAATCAGATCCCTAAGAAGCACCACCACATCTTAAAGTGTTGTTCTAAGAAAGAGTTTTAAAATAAGATAATCACCTTAACGGCAGAACAGATGAGAGAGGGAAAGAGGACGTCCTTGAGCTTGTCCATATCCTCGCTGGATGATAGATGTAGTGATCTGGCTAAAGCTTCAATCAGCTCCATCTCTTTCACCATAGTGGGCTGTGGAACTGTAAGTTCTCCCCGGAGATTCGTCATCATCATCTAGAATCATTAAGTAATTATTAATAATAGATCAAATTGTGAATTAGTTTTAAGTATTTTAAGTAGTTACCTGTCGTTTAGTTTCCAGATCCCATTCGTCCTTGGATAGGACGTAAGAAAGTTTGGTAAGAGCGGCTTCAGGCGTCATATCAGCTCCCGGAATCACTCCGGCTTCCATCAGTGCAGCACCCGTTTCATAGATGGCACTAACAGCTCCGTGACAGCACTGGGTAGTGTTGATGATCAATACCCCGTTCTGAGATGCTTTCCGCAATTCTTCTATTAAGTCAGATCGATTCGATGGCACATTTCCTGTTAAGTAATAAAAACATAAAATAAACTACTTAAATTTATTAATTAGAAAAATGTTATTACCAGAGCCGTAAGTTTGGAGGATGATGCCTTCAATAGGTGGATGAAGAAGGGCTCGTACCGTCTGAATCGTGATACTGGGAAAGAGGCGGAGCAGACAGACATTCCTATTGAGAATGGAATGGACTCGGAAGCGATCGATAGTAACCGGTCTAAATACCGAACGGTAATCCACTGTAAACCAAAAGTAAACAAATAAACAAATGAAACAAGATAACAATAAATTTGGAAATACCGTGAACGTCAATGCCGAATTGGGCAAGAGGAGTCATGTTGGGCGAATCAAACGCATCCAGCGATCCATTGGATCTCTTGACAGTCCTATTGCCTCGGAAGAGTTTGTTATTGAAAAAGACGCAGACTTCTGGTATGCAGTAACTTCCAGCTACTAGAAGAGCACCGAGAAGTTGTCTCTTCCATCAGAACGGATCTCAAAAATGGGGATTTGGCTGCCAGTTACAATAACCGTTTTCCCGAGATTCTCCAGCATGAAAGAGAGCGCCGAAGCAGTGTAAGAAAGAGTGTCTGTTCCATGGAGAATTCACAAACCCGTCAAACAGCTCATAGGATCTCTGTTGAAATAATAAATAAATTAGACAACGTTGTAAATAGAGAGAGAGAAATCTATAAATAAATATACCCTCAAATCCTTGGCAATGTTGATCCAATCGTCCATCGTCATGTTGGAAGAATCCAGGAGCGGCTCGTATTCGTAAATTGTGTAGAGAATCCTCTTCGATCCGGGCCCAAGCGATGGCAGCGCCAGTGGAGCTTTAGCCGTATTTCCCGCACCAAAACGGGCCGTAGCGTACTTCTCATCGTGCAGATGGATAGCCTTCCGGATGGATCTCTCAAGAGCGTTTGGCATCGGTATTAAAGCTGCAAATTCAAAAAGTCACAAGGTTAAAAACAGCTGCATTCTGTTTACTACTAATCTAAAAAGAATGTGTCGAGGGGTCAGCAAAAACAATTAAGAGAACAGTGCGAAGTTAGTAAAAATAAATGGCGCGACTACATGTGCGTCACATGTTTTTTATTGCCAGAAGGGCGGATCGGATTACGTCTACTAGTGGTGTGATGTTTGTGATCTGATTACCTCCGGTCTCGTTTCTCATCATTCCAATCGTTCCTCCTAAAATAATAATCAAACAAGAAAATTAAGCTTCTCTTATAATTTGTAAAATATTTAAAAAAGAGTCGCATTACCAGTGTAGAGGACGAGGACCTTGGCTTCATTCTTCGCCTCTAAATTTGTGAAGGCCTCAACAGACGAGTGGCGCCAAAGTTTTTTCGGGACGTGCGCAGCGTCAATGGGAGGCAGTCCGCCATCCGGCGACCCAGACACAACAATCTCACTGTCTTCTTCATCGTATCCATTACCTATATCCATCTTTTAACTAATTCAACCAAATAATGTTAGCATTTAAAATAAAAGTGAATTCAAAAAAGAAAAAGAGTGACACCCAACCTGATGGAGAACGCAAAAAGCGCGCGCAGAATTTTTTTCAAAAAAATAATTTTTTTAAGAGACGCACGGATTTCGAGGTGTTGCTTGGGATAGAGTCGGCTGACGATTGAGTCGGAGGGGTGCGCAGTGCTCCTTTTCTCTCTTGGTGAAGCAGACTATACGGCTGATGCAATAACGCGCGTCCTATACACGATGCTTCTAGGGGAGAGGCACTTAAAGCATGCGCACTACAGGTTTTACAACTTCCCCGTATCGATTTTTGTCTTGTCTTTTCCGAAAGCTTACCTTTTCATTTTTTTTTTCTTAGAAATTGGAAGAAGTGATTATATGAGCATCCATAATGGTCGTGTATTCAATGAATCGTAGTTCGCCGATGATGGAAAATTAAGAGACAAGAAATGACAATTTTTTTGCGGCGATAATGATGATAATAAAAAAAAAAATGAAGACAGTTTTTTTTTAATAGATGTGTCCCGGTTATTCATCGCATATACAACAGAAGAAGAAGAAACAAATAATGGTCACAAGAATAGTGAAATTTCTAAACATCTACCGAAAAGGAAGAGAAGTAGAGAAAATATGAGAAATCCTGATGCAAGCTCGACAAAATGCCCAGTGTATAGATGAACAGTAGCATACATCGAAAGTCGGTCCGTTATTTCTTTTTTATTTTAGGGTCGGCGATGGTTCTTTTTTTCGGTCGCAATCCTAACGCATTTTGTTATCCCCCTTTCTGACTTTATTTTTTAAAAATAGATTTTTTTTTAATAGCGGCGGGGCGGCAGGTCACGCTCGATCGGGGCACCACCCGGATAGCTGCGAGTGGAAATTTTATTATTAAACGGCGCAATATTAAGTCATCGAAACGCAATCAAGAATCACACGACGCAATCACGATCGAAAATATTCCCGAAAAAATTAGAAGATTCAAAGATGAGAAAAACTTACCGTCTTGCGCCGTAAGGATCTGCTTGGACAGCGTCGTAAACGTCCCGTTCAAATCTGCCGCTATTTTTAAAATTTTATGTTAACATGCGCTTATATATAATAAATGAGATAGAACTTACTAGCTTTCAGCTAGTGGAGGTGGCGTCCTCCTACGGGCGTAATCAGGGCCGGCACCACGTGTGGGATATTCAGTTGATGGTGGCGGACGGCGATCGTATGGAGAGCCTCCCATGGGCGGCATCGGACGGCGATCGCGCTCAGCGCCACCGCCATAACGGTCAGCGTAAGCCGGCTCGTAACCACGACGATCGTAGGCAGGTGGACCGTACGGGTCTCGATTGACTGGCATCGGTCCACGACGGCCATAAGGATCAAATTCTTCATAATAACCTAGAAATAATAATAATAATGTTTGAGATTGACAAGTCTAAATTGTGGCTGTGGAAAAAGTTTACCTCCACCATTTCTTGGGGGGATGCCACCTGGAGGGCCATAGCGATCAGCCATTCCTCTGGGTCTGTCATAAGGTGAGGGCCTGCCACCAAAAGAGCCATTCCTGGCTGGTCCACCACCTCTTCCATTTCCATTGGGGGACCGTCCACCCCTGCCACCTCCGCCACCACCTCCTCCAGCTCCTTTCTTGCCAGTGGAAGGCTGTAAAAATAAACAATAATTTAGGAAATGGTGAACATAAAGAGTGTGATCAGTTGATTACCTCGACAGTGATGCGAGAGCCCATGAATTCAGTGTTGTGGAGGGCCTGGATGGCTCTCTTGGCCATCTCCTCAGATTTCATGTGCACGAAGCCAAAGCGATTCAAGACATCACATTCAGTGATTTGACCAAATTTCTCAAAGAGGGTACGAAGATCTTCTTGCTTGGCATCCAGTGGTAGACGTCCAACAAAGATTTTAGTCTGGACAGATAGATGAGGAAATGTTAAGCAATGATTGCGTCATACTAATAATTGAAATCTTACCGGCGGAGCAGCCATTTTCTGTTTTGTTTTGATTTGTTGACACTTTGTAAAAATGAGAGCCGCGTATAATTAAAGACAATTTATTCAAGTCAGATATGGAGAAATCTCGATTTAATATCGGATGTCTTCGGATATATATTTCACCAAATAGAAAATTTGAGGGAAAAAAACGTCAAACAAAAAATTAGGGGAAATAACGCCGCGACGACAAGCTACGAAGCTGAGATTGTTTGAGCGTTGTTGCAGTGTTGCCAGCTCAATTTTTATATAGACAAGGTACGCATTTTTATTTGGCGCGCCCTTCAAAATGTTTCAAACTAATTTGTTGAAAACTTTTTAAACATATTTAAAAGAATAGTAATTTATAATTCAGAAATATGTATTTTAAATTTAAAATGATAAAAATTTATTCAATTTTAATTAGCCTGCATTACATGTTGTATAATAAATTAAATTAGACACTAAATAATATTGCAATTCTTTGATTGATGCATAAACCTTTTTTTCAATTACAAAACCAAAACCATTCAATAAAGGTCTTTAAGTTGGCGAAGTTTTAATGGCCGCACTAAACGTTTTTTCGTACCACCGTTAGATGGGAGTAGATGTAGCCGATCCTTTCTGGTTGAATTCCCGCTACGATGGTCAAGGGTCAAAGAGATCGTGAAAACAAGCTAGAAGCCAACCCCTTAGATAGCAAGAGTATCTTGTTCTCTCTCACTCGTCTGTCTTATTAGATTTGCTCCAAAGAGTACGGAAGAGAAAGCTTATATTGCCCGCTTTGTGACAAACTTTCCAATGATATCTGGTTCTGCGGAGAACCCAAAGCTCTCTCGCTTCTTGTCGATCCTGATGAAAACCGAATGAAATGCTAGTTTACACAGCCCGTCTTCTCAAAGTTTGTTTTGCTGGCTAAGAGCCCAAAGTTGACCATCAGAACCAGCAAAGAAGCGTTTTTCCTTAATAGAACTTTTTTGGGGTTGAGTTGAAGTGTTTCTTTTCCTTGGTGCGGTGGGCAGCAGCGCGCACTGTCTCTTTCTCTTGAGCCGGATTATATCTGGGGAATGTAACCGACGGGTTCCCATTTCGGTTCTATATAGCTTTCCACTGTAGTAGTACTACTCGTAGAGGAGCACCACATACACTAGATTGCAGGATCGTTCCTTGAAGAGGACCAAAAGGAGATAAGATTCCTTATATTTTTCCTTCTGTTGTTGTCATCTCTCTCTCTCTCTCTTTCTCGGCCTCTTAAATGTTGATGATTGCACTCAAGTATATAAAATCATTTAAAGAAATCCATCTATTTGAATTGCGATGTTATTTCAGGAGCAGGAGCTATAGGAGTTTTTTTTTGTTTTCTTTTAACAAAAGAGGAATAGATATATTATTCCTTCATCCGTTTTTGACACATGCAATCAAGGATATATATATATCGCCTGCGTCCGTCTCTTGATGAAGCGATTCATATTGAATAGAACAGCTGATACCATCGTCCATATTATATTCTTTTCTTCTTCTTCTTCTTCCTAGCTATATATTAAAAAATAATAATATATATTGGCTTTCGGCCTATACTGGCTGCAGCAGTCGTCGGGAACAGCTGAGGGACCTGGCTCAAAATATATATCTACTGCCGTCCGGAAGCGATCCATCACAAGTCTCGGAATATATACTGTACATAAATATGACATCATCATTTACCCAACTTCTTAGACCTATTAGCCGAGAATTTAATATCATTTCCAGTTAGTAATATAAAGTGTGCACAGTTGTCGCCGCGAACAAAAGATTATAGTCTCTTCCAACTACACATCTGGCACAATGTTTCATCCAGCTAGAAAGACAAGTGGTGCTGCGTTGCGCTCCTTGATGCACATCATCCGGTCAGAGGCCTCGCGCTCGCTTGCTCGCTGATCCCAATGCCAGAGAAATATATCTCACTGCTATAGGATCCAGTAATGGATCCTGGCTTGATCAATCGTCCTCCTATACCCTTGTAGAGTATAGCAGAGAAAACGCGTGGTTCTGTTATTGCTTTCTTTTTTTGCGATGTTAGTTGGGATATAAAGAAAGAGTAGGAATTACACGCGATGCAATACATTGCAGATGCTGGGCCCCTCGAAGAAAAGATTGATTTAAATTAATTATTGCAAGATGAAAGCCCTTTTCTCTTTAGCTGCTGATGCATTTATAATACTTCTATTATATGCTTCTCTTTTGGTATTATAATAATCTGGATGCTTAGCAAGTTGGATGATGGCTTTACTTGAAAAACATTTCCTCAGCAGCAGCAGCATCATTTTATAATAATAAGAAAGCAGGTAAAGCTTAATCTTACTTCTAGAATAATGAGCTCGTGAAAGTTGATGAAATAGGAAATGGATCCGTGATAAAGTTTTCCAGGATTATTATTATGCTAAACTTATTATGATTAAAATTTAAATCATATTAAGCCTCGAATAAGTTAAAGCACCGTTATACCTATGTATGCATTTGGCGCACAGTTTAAGACACTGATAAATGGCAGTTGTAATGCTACTCTTCCAAGTGCAGAGCTATCGAGACTCATATTAAGATATATATATTCCTGTAAAACTGCATTTGAGGACAGAGCGTGATGTGATGGACGACTTGCTCTTGTGAATTTACTGCTGTGTAGTGGGAGGAACACAGGGGAGCAGCAGGAGAAGGAAGCAATATCGATCCCGAAGCCTTGATCCAGCCTCTACTGCTGGCATCTCGCCCACGCTGCTCTCCTCCTCTCCTTTTTGCGTGTGAACCATAAGGCGATTAAAAACGAAAAGAAAACGAGGACGACATCCGCAGCAGAGGCAGCAACTGTTAATTCAAGTTCTCTCTCCAAAGTATTGATCGATCATGATGTACATCGTCGTCGTCCTCGTCGTCCTTTTTTAATATATCAAAAACGGCGTTGATGCTGTCCGCGCTCCTTCTTTTATATGTGATATGGCGACAGATGGCAATAACTTTTTGTTATTCTGCCGGGCTTGCCTGCGACTTTATTCATTTTTAAAAAGGGGCAACAACAAAATTCCATTTATTTTTATACACGGCTGAGAAGAATAAGCGAGAGCGCGGGAATTGGGTCGGAAACCATTTTTTTTAGGTCATATTAATTCTATTTAACAAAGTTTTGCGAATAGTTTTCTATCAGATACAACATTCGTGTAATTAGCGCGTCCAGTAATAGAAAGGATCTCTTGGAATGTAAGCACTATACTACACTAGCGTCCAGAGCGGATTTCACCCCGTATTAATTGATGAATAATGATGGGTAAGTTATGTTCATTATTCCCTTCATCTTAATTAATTAAGAACGATGACTGTTATTTACTCTCGAGGCTTAATCACTCGCTATTTATTTGGGATCAGTACTTAAAAATCATCATTAATTCAAGTCTCATCATATCAATTTTAATGATTTGAAATCTCGACTCAAACTTTTCCTTCTTCCTTTCACGAGAAAAAGTTATACTGCATTCACTATTCATATACAAATGCAGATATGATGGTTGCTGCATATGTATACACAACTTTCGTAAAAATGATGGTGCACTACCAGGTTCTCTCTCTATCGTATAAAGTTCCATTATGGCAATGCAAGCCCCCATTGAGTACGTTGATGTGCTGGCCGACAGCTGATCCTGAAAGGGAATCATATTTTCCCTCAGCTTTTCCATCAGCAGTCTAGTCCATTACTGTGTGAATAATAACGCTTATATTCATCCCAACATCTTCTTATATATTGGGAATGTATAATATATAAGAAGCTATTACCGATTAGACGTGTAAATATCGGGCGACGCGAGCGCCCGCGCCTTGATACGGACGCTTAAGCCGCAATAATTAAAGCATCATTAGCGCCGCTATATAGCAATCCAACAAGCAATCAACTCGCGAGAGAAATAACTATTTGTATTACTGAACAGCAGTGGGGACGACGAATGGCAATCAGTGACTGGACTTAACTCTAGAAATAAGTAGTTACGCCATCATGATTCGTCCTGACAGTATATATATATATGTGACAAGCATCCTATAAGAGAAATAAAGAAGATACTGGCCAGCAGCATCAGATGGAGCGGAGCCAAAGAGGATCTCTTGTGTTGGCTAGCATCACCGCACAATATAAAGCCTATAGCAGGACGCACCAACAAGGAATACTAATGAGAGAGACCGCTCGCCCTGCGTGACGATAAGACGACAAAAGAGATGCCATGCTGCTGTGCCTCTTTTTTTATATATCTAAGTGTAGAAAAGAAGCATCTATATAGATTAGTTTGCGGGGCGTTGGGCAGGTCAAATCATCCATCAATCCGCCGCCGCCTTCTCGCAGGGACGTCGATTGATCCTTCCTCCACGAAGCTAGCTATAATATATAGATTGCTGTGCCTTTCTAATTGCATTCCAGAGGCCTATATAAGAGAAATATGCGACGCAACAATGATATTCTTATTCAATCATATCGTGTATAGATAGATATACATAGAGTAGCCGTCAGAAACAGGAGCTAAAAGCTGTTCTGCTGGATCGATTCGGCGGCATATATATATATTGCGTGCTCTTCTGCTATATACAGATTGGCGGGGGACAAAAAAGAAAAGAAGGAGCTGCTGGCGCTAAGGTCTCGTCGTCGTCGTCGCAAAACATGTACAGGAGGTATAGTAGCACGCAATTTCCAGGGATGTCGGAGCCATAAAGTGCATCCAGCACCATCCGGTGATCTTGTACCATCAGCAGTCATCCGCTATATATCTATGTAATATAAGATACATTCTTTCTTCTTCTTTTATATATATAAAAAAGAGGGGGGCTTCCGGCTTTCTACATGCTGCTGCGGTGCCAGGTCTCCTGAAGCGTGCCATGATATGTGTACTCGGAAACAGGAAGGATGCGTAAATAATAACGAAAGGAATCAGATATAAATATAAATGTTGCTTTTATTTAAAAAATAGTAATAAATGCTGAGCACATACTGTACTGTACATTCGCTGGATCAAAGATTGTCTCCATTAGTTGAGAGCTAGCGCGCGTGCCTTCATCCTGTCGCCTTTTCTTAATGGTGGAAGACGCGTGGCCGGAAGGGATTTCTTAATGGGCCTACATCACCGTCGTCATATTATCAAAGGGCCGGCAAAGCAAGTATATACTCGAATGACCGTCCCTTTCCTTCGCTACAGCAGTCCTTGGTCCATTAGGGTAATCAAGTTTACGTTTCCCGCGGCACTCACGCGGACTGCAGCCCAGCCCGCTCGCTTCTATGTATAAATCCGTGAGATGCTGCTCGATGCTTTATACTTGAGAGCCCCTACCCTTAAGCTTTAGATTATATGTAATCATAATTAAAAGGGGATGATGAATAAGACCTATAATTACATTTACTCGGTATGAATGGTGCGGTTTTCCTTGATCAAAGATATGAAAAAAGGACTTTGTTTCTTTTGCACACGAAATATATATATATATATATATATATATATTTGGGATTGCAGTGAGCCATAGCTCCGGTATATAGACTCAGCACGATCCGAGTATATAATATAACAGTGGGGTGGAAATTCTGGCAACAATATCTTTTTCTTTCGATAGTTTTGGCATGCATGATTTAGAGAAAAAGCCTTCTTTTGCTGTTATAGGCGTAATGTTATGTAAAAGGACCTATTTGATGATGCTCGACAGGGAATATATACGAAGGCCAATGAATTGAATTATAACTTTAACTTGATGAACTTTTGGCACCAATCCTTTAGAAGAAAAACGCTTGACTGACTCTTTCTATAACCATAAAAAGAGAGGATTTTGCAGGGAGGAGACGCTCGTCTTCGTCTTTATGCAAATGGCGTTTCGTTACACCGCCGCCACCGCTGCTGCTGCCGACGGCGGCGAACATCATTACAGAGGTGCCAAAAATCCCCCCTTCGCTCATTCGGAATAGAAGAACATCTCCTTCACGACGGGCTGCAATCCGCCCTATATCTAACGACTAAAAGCTTTATATATATATTGAAAAAGACAAAAACCCATATCATCAGGATATACATATCTATAAAAAAGAGGTCATCTACAACCTCTCTCTCTCTCCCACAAGAAAGGAACCCTTTTGTCGTCTCTGATGCTGGTAGACGGGTAGAATCGATAGTTGGCAGCTAGGGCGCCGCTACTGCTGCTGTTCATGACGTCATCCAATATATATAGAGGATAGCGGACAACACGTTTAAAAAGAAGGCGGTCCCTTGATATATATATGTCTCTGGATATATAATAACACGCAGTGTTTGTCGTCCCCATTGGAATAGCTTCCTCAATTTGCTGTTACGTAGAACATTGAAGTCGTCGTGTAATCTTCTTAGAAAACGTAATGGAATATGTCAGAAACAATTAGAGTAGAAGAAAGAGAAGTGCACATTTCGCGATCCTTCCGGATGAACGGAAAGAAGAATCCCCGAAGCTAATGCGAAAGACGCACGGTTGTCCGGTGCAGCATTCTCATCCGGACGACTGGCCTTTGACCGGATATTCTCTCGGATTGCTGACCGCAGCAACGATTTATATATATAATAGAACATCTACCAATCAAAGGGACGATCTAACCCATTGTATATCAAATATGCGCAATGCGGATCATCGAACGCGCATTATATGAACGATGGATTTATGTATTACATGCCAATGCCCCGCTCAAAAATATATATTATTCAGGCGGTCACGCGCCTTGCCGCATATTTCTTTTTCACTTTCTTTCCTGCTGCGAGCGTGAATATAGAAAATCCCACACCAGCACCGCCGCCGCGCGCGCTGAAAGAAAATAAAAGCAGAACTTTGATGGATCATTCCGGAGCGAGGAGGTCTTATCGGCAATACGGCTTCCGTTCGGCCGCCGCCGCCGCCTTCGCTCCTCGAATTGAGTAAATATTATACCGTATAACAACAGCAAGACGGAGACCCCCTTTTCTTTCTTATCTTGCTGACCAGCATCAGCAATTTCCATGCTGCAGTGTTAGCCGGACAAAGTATTTTTATACAGCATCCCTGATTTGAGTTTTATTTTTATTATTTTAAAAGCACTATTATATAAAACTCTAAAAAGCTTAATAATAATAAAATAAAAGTTTTAGAGAAAGAGAGTGGGCTTGTGATGCATCATATAACATATAAAGAAACGGGGGAAAAAAAAACTTTTTCTTATACCAAGAAAAAGAGCCATTATATTATACCTTGGGATCATAAATACAAACTTTATACACATCGCTCTCAGAGAGATAATAAAGAAGTTTGCTTTTATATATATTATTATTCTCAAGGATGCAGTTGCGGGATAGGTTCACATAGTGGCATATCAGGCGTGATGAGAAGAGATGCTGTCATGTCGGATCAATAACATCATCATCTGCTATGATGTGCTGATGCTTTTCCAGACAGACAGAATGAAAGAAAAATAATGCTACCGGAATACAAGAAAGAGCCGACTACACCGGTAATTGAGGGGCGGGATAGCAGCAGCAGCAGAAGCAGAGCTACGCGCATAGCTCAACTTGTATTCTATAAAGGGCAGAAGGAGCTAGCGCTATATAGCGACGACCGTCACGCCAATGAGAATAACCGCGCGGAGCGAGCTCGGGGGATCACGCAGTCAGTCAGTGCCCGGAAGAGCGGCGAGAAGACCGGTCGTGACTGTGCCGCAGCGCCATCCTGACGCGCTATATAACTTGATGTCTATTATTATATAGTTTTTATATATTTTCGCGCTAGCAATCCATCATTATGACAATGTCTTCTACGACGAATAGTTATTACACATTCAGCATCTGCTGGTTAAGTTTACTGCTGATGGTGGTCGGTTTGGCTACGTGTGCACCTTCGGATAGCGGGTAAGTTATTATTCAGTGGTCACGCAATATTTCAGTACACATAAAAAATTAGAGAATACAGGGGAGTGACATCTTTATTTCTTTGTACGTACAATGATCAGCTATAGCTGTCCTTCGCGCGGGCGATGTGATTGTTTCGTGCTGTCACTCTCTGCCAAGTCTTGGTCGCCACGTGATGAACAGTTTTCTTTTAGATATATATATATTTCTACAGCAGGATCGATGGTAGATATAGTCCTCCTTCTTTAGATATCATATGATGAGTAGCTTTATACAAGCTTTTGACATAGAGAAGAACCTTATCTATCGATATACTTGAATATAAAGCCATAAAGAAGGACCTCATCGACGTTTATTTTCTTGTTGGAAATTGAGTTTTCTATCTGGCTCTCTCTCACTACTGAATAGTAACAAGAAAAAAAAATCGATTTCAATTTGGGTGCCCTGCGAGAAAGAACTATATTAGCGCGCGCATATTCAAAATTGGTAGAGGTTATGTTCCCTATGGAATTTATATTATAATAAATGTATATTTTTTTCGTACCAGGAAACATCATTACAATATTTCTGGGATCCTCAACGGGCTTCAAGTGGGCTATGACAAACGTGTCCGACCCAATTACGGCGGTAAGTTTTTTTTTTTAACTTTTTTTTTTTAAATATGTTCTCAAAACTTGACTATTATCAAGTTCAGTCCGGCGTGAGATGATGTAATAATATATAAGATGATGATGTCCATTGGGAATTCCCTCCCTTGTCATCCGCACTCGTCGCCCGCCCACTGATGATTCTCTGCCGGCGGCGGCAGCGGCGTCGAGATCCTCCCTCAACCAATTCAAACAATCTGACGCATCAATGACTTTTCTAATACTACTCTTTAACCGCACTAAAAAAGGGTTAGGTACGCTTCTCTGCAGCCGCCTCGTGATCAAAAGAGAATGTGTTTGTTTGTTTTTTTCTTTTTCTCGTCCCTCGGATGTTATTGATTTCACGTCTTTCTTCTTCTTTTTCCGTTGTCATGGAAACCCAAAAGTGTCAATCCTCTCTAGAGCTGCAAACTCTCTTGGAATCCCATTTTCTGATGAAGGATCGTTTTTTTTTCTTTTTCTCTCTTTCTTTTCTTTCCTTTTTCACAAATATTGAGAATATATTCTAAATCCTTTCCTTCAGGTTTAGGATATCCTTTATGCTATGCTGCTGTTTATGTAGTGATTTCATTTACGATGCTGCGCAGCATCTTTCACGGAAACAAAAAAAAACAAAAGAATCGGACTCGAGAGTATATGGCTATCTTTAAAAAAAATAAGATCCTACTGGGCACAGGCGGCGCCAGCATCAACACACATGATGAAATATTGATCCATGATGTTAGGATTCCAACTTATATGGAAGAAAAAGCAATCAAGAAAGCTGTATTTTTCTCTCTTTTTTTCAAAATGGATATTTATCGAGGCAGAATCTCTCCCTCTCTCTTTTGTTTCCTTTCCCAGCTGAAGTCTTAAAAACCTCATTGTTATAGCAGGATCCTTATATTAATACTACACACAAGAGCTATAGGCATTGTGCTACTCTATAAAGGTATATTATACACATGGATATATATATATATAAAGTGCCTCCGGGATTGGAGCGTTTGTACTCGCACGCCAATTTAACAATCCCGCCAGCTCTCTCTACTCACGATTGTTATATTGTACTTATATTCTCAGCAGCTGCTGCTACTGTTACATAAGATTGAATTGAATTATATATATAGAAAGTTGTATAACAATCATTTTGTTTATAGGAACTCCGGTGCGGATCGAAGTCTCCATGGGGATCATTACCATCAGCTCCTTATCAGAAGTCATGATGGTATGTAATAGGCCTATTACTCTTTCTTATAAAAAGTCGGATATACGCGTTGCATGTTAAACGGGGGAAAACTCTTCTCTTCGTTATATTAAAATGTTTGAACAGCAAAAGTAGAATATTTGAAGCGAGTGCTGTGCATTCTCTTCTCTCTTTGATGATGAAAGGCTTTTTGAATATATATGCTGCTGCTGGCAAGAGTCGCCCCCTGTTCTGTTTGCAAATTGTGTTAGTCCAGTTGTATGAGAATGCGTAGAGGGAGAGAGCAGCAAGACAAACGTGCTTTGTATATCTTGCCGAGTGCAGCTCTGAACATTTGAGGCTCTGTGTCAACATAAATTCTCAATCAGTGGCGTATTCGCGGCGGTAAACAATTCCGGCCCTCCTACTCAAACTTCAACCTGATTTGTTGAAAGTGACACAATAACTTCCTGAAAAATAAGGTTAAGGGGCGAAGCACAATTTCCTCTAAATTGGCTATATTGATGAAAGTGGATGATGATCTTCAGCACTTAAAATCGTTTAGACTCTTGAGGGAAAGCTCTTATGTACATAAAATATTCAATCATGTTATAGATAATGCAATCTAGCAGAAAAGTGGAGCGTTTCACACGACATTTCTCTCTTTCTCTCAAAGCTGATTACTTTCCAATAATATAGAAATGTTGTAGCTATAAAACACGTATACAACAGAAAACGTATATATATGCTATGCTGTATAATATAATGTAGTCAATGTTATCTCCATAATCGCATCATAAATGTAATAAAACGCAGTTGACAGCGGTTGCCATGGTGTTAGGTGCAACATCTTATTATTCAATTTCTTTCAGGATTTCACGTTGGATATCTACTTTCGGCAGTACTGGAAAGATGATCGACTCTCATTTCAGCGTCAACACGGCATCGAAATCTTGTCAGTGAGTACCGAATACTTGCGCAACATGTGGGTACCTGACACCTTCTTTGCTAATGAGAAAACGGCCTACCTACACATCGTGACGACGTCCAACGAATTCGTTCGCATTCGCTGGGATGGAGAGATCACTCGCAGCATGAGGTCTGCTACCAAATCTAAATTTGGTACTTACAGTTCATTCAAATTCTACCTTTTTTTTGGTAAAGGATTACAATCACAGCTTCGTGTCCAATGAATCTCAAATACTTTCCACTGGATCGTCAGCTGTGTGCAGTAGAAATCGAGAGCTGTAAGATCTTCATTAAATTTAATGGTTTTTTAAAAACTGTAATTTTGATTCCATTTATATATAGTTGGATTTACCACAAGTGAGATTTGGTACAAATGGGTGGACGGTCCCAAAGCAGTCTCAATCTTTCCAGAAGTAGAACTACCTCAATTCCAAATCGTGGGCTATAGGAAGAGGAATTACACTTACTATCTAACTACTGGTTTGTACTTTATTTATTTTAAATTGAAAAGAAGAAGAAGAAGAACGTATTGACATTCCACTTGAATGTGGAGGGTCGTCTCTTGAATAAGCAACGAAGGATAACCAATAAATCGGCCTTCTTCTGTGCCTCTCTCTTTTTTATTTTTTACTGACTCGCAACTTTTTCTTGTGTGTGTTATAAAAAGAAAAAGGTGCGGGCTTATATGTTCATTGTACATGCATCGAGTACTACAGCCCCTCGTCTGCTATCTCTTCAGAATAGCAACTACCCAAGCCTATTTATTCGTGTTGTTGTGTCCCTTCTTGAGAGCTTACATGTAATCCGATTTGAGGTTTTTTCTTCTTCTCCTTCTTTTATATACATACCTGAATCGATATTACATCCAGCTGTTTTAGCATCATCATCGTTTTGTTTACCCTTTCATCATCATCATCGTCAGGAGCATCAGCTAATTCACTTAATTCGTTCCGACAGGCAATTACTCTCGCTTGGCCTGCGACATCCAATTCGTCCGCTCCATGGGATACTATTTGATCCAGATTTACATTCCATCCAGCTGTAATACATTATTGTACAAGTTTCATTCAAAAACTTTGGTAATAATAACTTTAATTTACAGTGATTGTGGTCATTTCCTGGGTATCCTTCTGGTTGAATCGGAATGCTGCCCCAGGCCAGAGTCTCTCTGGGGGTTACCACCGTGCTCACCATGACCACTTTGATGTCTTCGACCAACGCGCAGCTACCAAAAATCTCTTATGTCAAGTCTATCGACATCTACCTGGGAACCTGCTTCGTTATGGTTTTTGCTTCTCTTCTAGGTATATATATATATATATTATTCATGAAGGATAAAAAAGTTTAGATTAATGCACGCAGCAAGCAAAAACTTTTTCGCTTGTCGACGTTTTCCTGAACTTTTTTAGAAAGGAAAGTTTTTTTGAGGGGGGATTTTCTTGTATAATAAAGGCACTTTTAAAGGGCCTAGAGGGCTACCTTATAAAAAGTAGATCTCACAATTGAACGGATTGAGCACTTGCAGCACATTCTTACTTCTCTCCCCTCCAGCAGCTCTAAAATGAATATAGAAATTCTTGCATCAGATGCGATAACGGTTGAACAAGTACTGTACTATAACATGAAAGGAGGGCACTTATATAATACGAAGTAATGCTTGGTTGATTACCCCCTTCCTTTTTCTCATAGAGATGAGGGATCTTTCTCTCTCTCTCTCTAGTTTCGTAATTAATTCCGATCCCGCAGGATCGTATTACTCGTAAACGTCAACCGCACGAGGAAATGTTTATTGTACGCCATTACCTTATTTATGAGGATAGTATAAAGTTAATTTCTCTTACAGAGTACGCCGCCGTGGGTTACATCGCTAAAAGGATCGAGATGAGGAAGAAGAGATACCAGAATTTACAGAAATTGGCGGAGCAGAGACGTGCCGCGATGGCGGCCAATAATTCCGGACCGGATGGAGAGACGAGCACCGTGGCTAAATCACACGTACAGTATCTCGTAATGAGCACAACCGCACAATCACCACGATATCATCCCTTTCTGTACTGTTTTTTTGGGGGGTTTGTCCACTTACAAAGTCGGGAGAACGAAGAAAGTTGCATGGTTTTTAAGATTTTGAGACCAATTTTTCGATTTTTCAGATTTTTTTTTTGGTTTTCAAGAGTCTTAGTCGACTTTGGTGGATTTTATCATAGATTTTTGGGTTATCAATGTTTTGAAACGAATTTTATGAATTTTATCGGATTTAAAAAAATTAAATTTGATGATTTTGTTGAATTTATTCATATTTCTTTGGGTTTTTCAAGATTGTTTTATTGATTTTTCAAGATCTTTCTTTAGTTTTTCAAGATAAGGAGCCGATTGTCAAGAAAATTTCAAAGATTTTGGTATGAGTTAACAACCCATCGAATTCTTTCATTGACTACAATATTCAAAAAGGGATAAGATTGTGCGGTTTCATTGCTAAATACTGCGTGTCAGAGAACAGCTACATCGTTAATCTCAGTAATAAATGGTCTCTGAAACAGAAATTGATGGTTTGTTTTTGTGTCTTTTAGTGCACCAAGGGAACGGTGGTTCAGGTGACAGCCGTGGGTGACGAAGATATGGCGCTGTTGAATCACGGCAAGAACCTGAATTACATGTGCGGTACTTCCCCGTCCAGTATCGACAAGTACTCCCGAGTCATCTTTCCAGTTTGCTTCACCTGCTTCCACCTCATGTACTGGGTCATCTACCTACACATCTCGGATGAAGTCGCTCCAGACCTCACCATCCACAACCCGAACCCTTAAAAAAGTTTCTCAGTATGTTCGCTAGATGGCGCGGGGTCCTCGATAAAACAGAAAATAAAATCTTCCTCCTTTTTTCAGCTCATATCAGGAAAAAGTAAAATTCTAAGATGATTTTGCAATTTCACACGAAAGTAATCTCAATGAAAAAAAAAACAATTACGACGACGACACATAATAAATTTTATTATTATTATTATTATTCCTTTTTCGCTCAACAAACTCGAAACGTCGCGTATAGTAAGCAGGAGGATGTTGAAGTCAATATAAAGTGGGGATATATTACGATGATATGCCCCATAATAATATGTATATTTCACCTTTTTTCTTTTTAATTGTGTGTCTCACACATCATTGCATCATCATCATCGGCAGCCCTCTCATTCCCAGTGTTTTACTACGAATATTGATAACGAGCTGCTTCCATCACATGTCTTTCCATCGATTATTAAGTGTCATCGTTCTCCCTCACTGCACTTATACCTCCTCTAACTCCCACTTATAGAAGTCTTTGTGACGCAGAAGCAGAAACAACGATCCACTCGAAATAAAGAAGCAAACATTATTAATAGACTTTATAACAAAGAAAGTTTCCTCTCTCCTTTTTTTTTAAATAAAAATAGTCTGGATTGTTATATTGCAAGCTTATTATTATACACTATATATACATATATAGACTTCAATGTTTGTTTTCTCCATTCTATTTAATATTACTTGAATAGATTCTCTCTGAGTTGTTTGTTTTTAATTCATCTTTTATTCTGAAGTATATATATATACACACAATTTTTGTATAAAGTAATATGATGTGAAAGAGGAACGAATAAATAATAAACGATTCGGCAGATATATAATAAAAAGAGTGCTGATTGTTTGCTTTTCTCAACTAATATTACACGTATATATGTATATTATATAAATGCTTGTGGTTTTACATCATTGGTGGTGCACAGGAATATTTATAGATATAATATGTGCTGCTTTCATTATATCATCAAGGCGTAATATACAAACAAACAAACAATATTGTTATACATGTTTTAAAATACCCGAATAGCTCCTTTTTGTGCAGCAGTTATATTGCTCTGCTAGCTTATCTTATATTCGTATGATAAACTCAATTATATTACGAAGAAAGTCACTCAACTATTTTAGAAATATATGTGCAAGGAAATGTACAATGCAATCAAAGGTATAACAGTGTTAATCATATTTTTAAGCATTGGGATTGTGTAGAGTAAGATCGGGAGCGACTTCGTCCGAAATGTGCAGATAGATGACCCAATACATGAGGTGGAAGCAGGTGAAACAAACTGGGAAGATGACTCGAGAATATTTGTCGATGGTGGACGGTGAAGCGCCAAACATTTCGTTCAAATTCTTGCCCTGAATGACCAGAGCTAAATCCAGGTCGTCCACGACTGTCGTTGTCACTTGAATCGACATTCCTCCACCCGATCGGCTGTTCTTGCACTGTTTCAGATCAAACAGTACAAAAAGAATATGAAGATGATATATTTGAATAATATAATAAGTAATGACGATGCTACGCTGCGCGCGCATGTGCTTCTGACAGGTTGACAGCACTTTGTTTACTCTACACTCTATTTTTTTTAAAGGCATTGAAAAGTGATGCAGCAGCGCAGCACAGCTGATGTAATAGACAACAACACCTGCGTCCACTGAATTTCCCAAAGGATTCATGAATAATAACGATAAACTGAAGATAGTACTTTCACTTAATTCCACTTAATGTAGTGTAATATATATCTC
This sequence comes from Chydorus sphaericus, assembly GCA_030141595.1. NCBI lineage: Eukaryota > Metazoa > Arthropoda > Branchiopoda > Diplostraca > Chydoridae > Chydorus > Chydorus sphaericus. The sequence continues at coordinate 10,445,056 of CM057927.1, read as the reverse complement.
AAAGTATGACTAATTATTTACCTTAAACGATTAATATTTAGTCCTACGCACTGACATATTATAATTGCCGTAGGAGCACAACAGACATATAAATAGACATCATCAGTGCTGCTGCTGCTGTTCGTGTCACTGAGGAAGCTAATGAAACGTATTCATCATCATGCAGCAGCAGCAGCAGCATTTAATGGTTACAAATGGTTGACGCGATGAATCCCCAAAATGGCTACTATTAACGAAGCCGCCGCGCGCGCCGCTTGAACAATGTAGTTACTTTACGCTTCGATGGTGCAGAGCCCCAACTTGCATACAAAAGCGACTAGGTGCTCATGGAAACAATCTAATAATAGAGAGAATATCTTGCTACTGGCGACTATTCCCATTAATACGACAGCTATTCTCATCGACATAAAAAGTATTAATAAATCTCTGATAGTCGTACGATGTGTCAGCAAAAATGATGAATATCGGAATAATAAATAGATTATAATATAAGAAGTCAGCAGAAACTTGGCTTCTCTGGCTATTACGAGAAATTTACGACCTCCTGACCACCGATGAATAAGCATTTTGTCACAAAAGGAATGATTAAGTGCGGTAATATATAACAGGACCGAATTTTATTATTCCTTATATAATTCATTTTGTACTCACGTGAGATTTGGCAACAGTGCTTGTCTCTCCATCCGGACCGGAATTGTTGCTCGCCGCCATGGCTGCTCGCCTCTGTTCCGCCAACTTCTGAAGGTTCATGTAGCGTTTTTTCCTCATTTCGATCCTCTTGGCGATGTAGCCTACTGCCGCGTATTCTACATACATTATATAATGCATATATAATTAATTAATGTGTTGGGGGTTTAAAGTTGCATGTAGAAGCTAGCTAGCTAGCGCGCCCTGCATAGCTTAATTAAGCGCGTTCCTAGCGTGATAGGATGCGTGCTATGTATGGAATGAGATTCCATCATCATCATCATCATCAGAAAGCATCCAAGTCATATATTTCTATATGGCATCCCACAAAATCAAAGAAAGGATCGATCCTTGATATGATGGAAGGGAAATCTTCCAGATGCGCGCATATCATCGGGTTTGAATGCACCATTTTCCCGCGGTGATAATCACACGCGCGGACGTCCATAACAAATAATCCTTTCGACCCTTTCGCTTGGATTCCAAGGCCAATATAATAGCCTTTTAAATGGCATTTTATTTTACAACACACATATATAGAAATGGAATAATAATACACTTTTTTCCCGCTTCTCGCGCCATCAATTATCACCGCCATTGTTATCGTAATACTAACAGGGAGCAGCACGCTCTGTACAAAGTGATATGGCATGTCTCGCCCTCCGCAAGTACTTATTCTTCCTTCTTAAATGCCCTTCTTCTATACTCCCACTTTTTTTACATGTATAATACACGCGCTTTGAATGAACAAAAGAAGTGCTACACTGACAAAAGAATGGCAGCGCGACTAAGAGAATCAGTGGGAAAGCTTTTTTATGTCTTTGAAAAGACTATAGAAAGGAAAATATTGACGCTTTGCGGTGTGGACGTGCGAGCATAGCAGCTAGCGAATGCTGCGTGACAAACATAAGTTCATGGGTCACCTGCTACAGCGTACTTAAAAGAGCAATGGCGGTACTAATACTACTAAAGCAGCAGTTTAAAAACGAGGAAAAGAGAGAGAGGATTTTTACCCAAAAGAGAAGCAAAGACCATAACGAAGCAGGTTCCAAGGTAGATGTCAATCGATTTAACGTAAGAGATTTTCGGTAGCTGGGCATTGGTCGAAGACATCAAAGTGGTCATGGTTAGCACGGTGGTCACTCCGAGTGAAACCCTGGCGGGAGATGCGTTTCGATTCAACCAGAAGGAAACCCAAGAAATGACGACAATCACTGCAATAGAAACATCATATACCATTTCAAACTTGAATTGGATACAAATAATAAATAAGTTATAAATCATACAGCTGGATGGAATGTAAATCTGGATCAGATAGTATCCCATGGAGCGAACGAATTGGATGTCGCAAGCGAGTCGTGAATAATTGCCTGAATAAGGAAAAAGAAAGGGGGTACATATTACTTCTTCTCCCTTTTTTTTGTTATTCAATCTTGTAAAGTGCAGCAGCAGCAGTATGTATGTATGCAAGCGAAAAATAACCTGTCGTTAGGTAGTAAGTGTAGTTCCGCTTTCTGTAGCCCATGATCTGAAACTGTGGCAATTCCACCTCGGGGAAAATGGAAACTGCTTTCGGGCTGTCCACCCACTGGTAAGTGATTTCGCTCGTTGTAAATCCAACTATGGTATACAAACATTCGATTACATACTGTATCACAACACGTAAAAGATTCATTTGGTAATTACAGCTTTCAATCTCGACAGAGCAAAGTTGGCGATCCAACGGAAAGTATTTGAGGTTCATTGGACACGAAGCAGTGATGGTGATTCTATTTATAGATATTAATCAAATAGTTGTGATTAAGGATACTAATTAGAGAGTGCTGCTGAGAGCTTTTTGAAAAAGAGCGCACCTCATGCTGCGAGTAATCCTCCCATCCCAGGCGATTCGGACAAATTCATTAGAGGTTGTAACCATGTGAAGGTAGGCCGTCTTTTCATTAGCGAAAGAAAGTGTCGGGAACCCACATGTTACGTAGGTATTCAGTGCTCACCGATAAGATTTCCACGCCGTGTTGCCGTTGAAATGAAAGCCGGTTGTCTTTCCAGTATTGGCGAAAGTAAATATCTAGCGTGAAATCCTATATTCATAAATTGAATAAAACTTTTATCGATCTTTTTGTCGTACCAAATAAACTCAATTGACGCTCTTGTTAGCAGCATTCTGCTTAAAAGTCACACGCCCTTGCCAATAATAAATCAATATACAAATTTAGCCTTTAGAATAATATTATCTCCCGTTAATGAAAACTCTTGATTCTTTGATGTCAATACATAAGGCGGGAGAGCGTTGAGCTATTATTTCCTTTTGAGTAGAGATGAAGCGCGCTTCTCTCGTCGGAATCCAATATTAGTTTCGACCTGAATACATATAAAAACTCGTCTTTCTCTATAGCTCCCCTGTTTTGCGTCATCACGGACGCGCCGAGATTTCCCGGCAGGCGGAGATTGCTTCGTTAAAACAGCTATACGGCCCCTTTATATAAATGGTATTCATTCTATTAAGTTCAATATGAAGCCTATCTATCTATATATAAATATCCAAAATGGCGACTTTCTCTCTTCAAAAGAAGAAAGAATAAGTTAAATAGGATTATATATACCGTGCGTCCGTGCTGAATATACCCTAAAAGATTAAATCGATATAGAAAGAAAAAAAACTCACCATGGTAACCTCCGAGAGTGAGCTGATGGTGATGACGCCCATGGAAACTTCAATCTCCACCGGGATCCCTGCACAAAAGATAACATTTTCATTCGATAATCCTCATTCTAAATGGCAGACTTCATGAATGCAAAAGAGCATCAGGGCGCTAGCTATATACTCTTCTCTGACGCCATATTGGTTGGCGTGGTATCCAACTTATACGTCAAGAGTTAGCGTCATTAATCCTAGCTGAAGACAAAGAAGAATATATATATTCCGCAAGCTGACTATATATTTATGCTATGTGACGGTAATGATGGCTCTCCGGAGATGGGAGTTTCTCTTCTTCTTTTTTTTCCCTTTTTCTCTTGAACAACAATATGTAGAAAATCTCATATGAAGAGGAGGGAAAGAGCTGGGGGGATATATGCAATCTTGGTGGATCAAAAGCTTCCGGGCATCACCGACCGTCTGTCCGTCCGTTCCTCCGGAAAAGAACTGCGCTCAAGACACCAGCAGCACACTCACATCCGGCAATCTAAAAAGTACGTTCTATACTAACTCTGACCTTCTTTTATTTATTTTTAGTGGTATAGAAGCGAGTTGGGAATATATGTGACCTTGTATATAATGATTACGAGCAGCCAGCTAGTAAAAAAAAAAGAAAAGAAAAAAGTAATTAAGAAGCTAATGCGCTTATTTAAGAAAGAATTGCTAATTAGCGCGAGCGTCCTAAAAAAATTACTCGAGAGCGCACCTCATATTATAGAGGAATCAGGGAGTATAGGACTTTTTCCATAGAACATATTACATCAGTAATGCGTTCTATTATTGATTGGAGCAGCGATGTATAGAAGTCTGTCCGTTAGGCTTATTTCATCGGTCGATTCATGGCTTGGCTTTTCATTAATATTCCATATACTTTGGGCTAATATAATCAAAAGCTCTCGGACTGTGAAGTGATTTTGCGTCTTTTGCGTCGTCATGGCAACGAATGTCTATCGCGGTTGTATATGAAAGTGATGGAATCAATATGTACAAACGTTGCATCTCGTCTCCTGCTGATATTATCGTCATCATATAAAGTGTATTGTGGTTGAGAGCACAAGTCTGGCTGCTTTTGAATGTGTGCTGGCGCCATATGTCGAAGGCAAACACATTGGCCAGCAGCAGCAGCAGCACCTACTCTTCTATTATCGTCGTTTTTTCCTTGACGGATCCTTTTTTTATGTGATGGAGGAGAGAGAGAGCTATAGCGGGTTTGCTGCCAATCTACTGACACATAAGAAAGGGAAAAACGAGCGGCTTATACATGTGCTCTTGACACTGTTGTTGTATATAGTTACGGTCCTATATGCTGCTTTTTTTCTTTCCTTCCAGCGATATACATGTATACGATGATGGCATTCTCAAGAGCATGTATAGCCTTTCAAAAGGGGGAAACGGAATAATTGAATTCGCTAAGTTATTCTCGCTTTAAAACTCACCCCCGTAGTTGGGACGAACTCGTTTATCGTAGCCAACTTGAAGTCCGTTTAAAATGCCAGAGATGTTGTAGGTATGATGTTTTCTGCGTCAAATAAATAACAATGTTAATATAGAATCTTTAGCATCATTATATCGATCAATCATGAGCTGATGTTGGGATTCTTTTATGATTTTATGGATGCACAAGCATATAATACATAGAATTATATGGCAACTTCGGATGAGGCGGATATATACATACACAAAGTCTCGTGTACATTACATGACTTTGGATCACGTCATGACACCATTCAATCCTTAGCTACCCCAACTGAATATTGACCTTCGAATGTATATAATATACAATCGGGAATCCTCAGCTGATACCGCCTGATCCGGATATGCTGTATGGCGTGCGTGAGCGTGCCACGATCCCGCACGGTATGAATAGATGAGTTTAATTCTTTTATACGGTGTTGTATCATGATGCGCACGTGTGGATCCCCAATCCATCAGATTGCCATTCCACTCTCTATATTGTTATCCTATATATACATGTACACACACATTTCGATCGATCCTGCAGCAACGAGACTCAACTTTTCAATCTACGCACGCGAAACAAAAACATATTGTTATTATAGTATATGATGTCGACTTGATTAAAGTCTTCAGTGGTCAGACTTACAATGATGGTCGTTTCTTTTTCTCTCTTATTTTTTGTGTTATCCGGAGAATCCCGCTCAATCTCTTTCCTACAAGGACTTACGGATGGATGAATCCTGTCTCTATAGAACACGCGACGCTTTGGTTCAATATTGTATAGGACAGCAGAGTAGCGTCTTAAAAAGACTCTATCTTCGTCGTCTCCATCAGTGTTTACATCATATTTTTTTTTTTTTAAATAAGGGATGATGCTCCTTTGGGAACATCGATGGCTTGTTTTTTCCCCTCTTCAGAATTTGGCTAACGGACGAAGCTATATACTTTGCTTCGCAGGGGTTGAACATGTCGTAACGATTTAATATCATTACATCAGGCCAACACCCGCTAAGGGATCATCCACACTTGTATATTTGAATTGGCCTATATCGATCCCGCGAATCCGTAATATACAAGGGGATTTTCAAGATTGCTAGTACAACCTATACAATAAAATTCTAGTATATTGCATGTAAGCATGCAATAGTCCAAGAAAGTTGCGTGCACATAATTGGTTTTGCTAAAAAATCAATTTAGATTAAATAAAATGATATACCCGAGGTCGTGAGCGTCGGCCGCCATAGCAGACGACACAAGTTGGCAGGTCATCATCACTTGTATCAAATAAATGGTCATCAACATTTTAAGCTCTGTTTGCGACCGAGCGGTTACTCTACATAGACTGATAGATCCGCCGTTCCAGCAGCTACTGATGATGACCCGCTGCGCTCCCCTCTTTGCGTCCGCCTGAACGCGCGGCGGCGTCCGGCGCGCGCGCATCAGGCGGCGGTATAGCGCCCGCTCCATGCACTCGACGCCAATTACAGCGGCTCATTGTTCTTCCATTCGCTGCCTTTATGTACACAAAGGTGATGGTAATACGGCTTCATTAAGTGTCCTTGTATATGAAAGAAGCTAGCTGCGACTGTCATCCTCAGATGGGATCTTAAGACCCTCTTCTTCCCTTTTTTTTAGCCTCTTCGTGTCTTGCATTAAGGGAAAAAAACATTATATCTCTTCCGAGATGATACATATTGTTATATGAAACAAAGTTTTATTTTATATTTAGCAATCAACAAACTTTATGAAGGCTTAGAACTTTTTCCAAAAGAAAGAGTAGAAACTTTTGATTAGTTCGTTCCTCCACCACTTTTTTTTCTAGATAACATTATTTACGTCACTTTGGGGACCTATTTATGTTTGCCCTTTTGAAATCTATATCTGTCAAAATACACACTGGATGTATATGCTCGTTCTTTTCCATCAGTGGGATCAAACAACTTATATTCCCCCTTTGATATTGGATACGCTTACATCCCATAATAGGATATTTTCTTTCTCGCCCGCCTTCCCTTTTTTGCATAATCTACTGGAATTTTCCACCCATATAGTCAATAAAAGCAAAGGAAATGTATAACATTATAAATAATTGGTGTATGTTTCCTCGGATGTATGAAGGAAAGAAAAGACCTTGATACTTTCTTCTTCTTTCTCCATCGTTATTTTTAATGATTCAAGTCTAACGATACATCCATATATAGCTATATATATAACGACATCCTATATATATTATATGTATAATAATCTTACACAGTCCAGCGCCCTTTCACATAATCGCACTTTCTCGTCATATAGCGTAGCATCTCGTTTTGACATGGATCATTAAGTCTCTCTCTGTCGCGCATATATAAAGATATGTATATAAAATACTTTGTATTTATCTGGCAACGCAGCAGCGTGCTGCCTAAAAACTTTACGAGAAGAGGCCTGTTTTCAAGGATTATATCATCCAGCTGCGGATGATGTTTAATTGAAGAGCACGTATAATATAAAGCAGAGGACCCAGCTGATGGTTCTCTTTATATGCAGCAGTAAGGTCTTATTCCCACACCCGCACTGCAATCACGAACAGCATAGCAGAGTTTGTCGCCTCCATAATATATATAAAAGATGATATCAAAGATAAATCCATTATAGATTGCTATGTAATCTCACTATAAATAAAGTTTCAATTTATTTTAGAACAAATAACTCGGCAGTGCAGTTATAAGTCCCTATATATCCTCTTAGATATAGCTTTTTATTTTGACTCGTTCTAGCGTGAAAAAAAGTGCTATTGTTACTTAATACTCGTCTTGAACGACTTTTCTTTCTCTCTCGATATAATGATTCACGCTGGAAAGAGTTTCAATATTTAATCCGATTCCAGTAGCAGCGGACTCACTTATAGACATTTCTTTTGTTTTCTAAAAAATATATATAAAGTTAAAGCATTTATGTTATTTCAGATATTATATATGTAATAAAAAAGAGGACTTTCTGCAGAACATTTTTTTATGTCTAGCAGTTCAATCTGAATAAAGAAGCTCTCTTTCATATATAACACAAAACGAGGCATATAAAATACAAAAAAGTTTTTTTAAGGCCTAAAATGGCGGATTTGCGGAACGCGCGCAATTCAAAGCATTCTATATTCTTGTTATAGATACAACGTCTATATATCCTTGATCCCATTTACAAGGACAATGGTATATATATATATATATATGGGATTTAGCTTTACTTAAAAGTATCCAATATCGACCTTATATAATACAACATATTACGGTTTTCATCTTAAAAGTTATGCGGAATCTATTTTCAAATTTCTCTCACGTATTCTCTCAAAAATCCCGATCCTGCAATATTATAAAAATAGAATGTGCACAAAAGAATATGTATGTATAAAAAAACAGCAGCAGTATCCATAGCTATAGCTAGCGGACCCCCTGCTCTTTCAAGCCATTCTAAATAAAGTATCCTGATCCTAGCACCTCGTTTATGTAGCGCATCGTGGGCCCTCCGCTCCATTTTACAGGATCGAAAAAGGAAGACGAAAAAACATAAGAAAAAGAAGAAGGGCGTGATGTTCATGACGTCATCTTCTATTTCCTTTTTATAGAGGGAAGGAAGAAATATCGATCCTTTGGAGGTCCCTAACACCCTTAGAGAGAGAGAGAGAGAGAGAGAGAGAAGGGTCCTCTTATTTTACGGCGCATATTTCTTTCGATCCATTGGGTTTTCCTTCATTCCTTCCTAGCAGCAATGCAGCGTTGCAATTCATATATATCCTGTCGGTGAGGCTATGATGGTATTATATATCTTTGGCCTAGTACCAAAGAGAGAGCAGGAGAAATATCCAGCAGGAAATAAGACATTCCAACAGCAGTTTCCCTACTATTATTCCTACAGTCCAATGGCTGATTGAGCGAAATCCTTTCTTCCGTCTTCACTTTCATGAGAATCAATATGTCTGTGGGATTATTCAACATCGTTTTTGGCACAGCGTATAAGGATCATATCGTTTCTGTTTTCCCTGTATTCACATTTCTATCCTGAAATCCCGCAAAAATGTCCTGAAAGTCATTTCCCGCTTCCGTGATTCCCGAAGGATCCCTCTTAATTATTGACTATCTATCTAAGGTTTTATCTCGTCGACAAACACGCAGAGTAAACAGAGGATAGACGATATGCTTTCAACGCTGTTTGTATTATTCAATCTTGAATTAGCCCATCAGGGATTTTGTATATATGCAAAAGGCAATTTTCCTGCTGCTGCCGCTATCGATCCTAGAGAAAAATAAAGTGATATGAGATTTGCTCTCAAATTTAGAGCTTTAGTCAGCACCTTTTTTCCTTCTACTGATGTTGAATTTGAAGTTGTTCAAGGTGGCATCTTTGGATCTCTTCCAAACGGTAGACCACTGGCATCTGTTCTCCGTCAGATTCCGGCCATCGGATGTAGATGAGGCAATTCATCCGGATTAGACTTTGTTTCGTATTCTCCAAAGCCTACATAAAGATAGATAAAAAGAAAAGAGCCACTGATGGATGACAGCGACACTCAACGCCCGGTTATATAGATCCATTTGTCTTTCTGGCTCATTACAATTCATGTAGTGTGCCAAGGAAAACAATCCTTTGGCCAGTAGCCCGCTTCCGAGCTCAGCTCATGGATGAAATCTCCGACAGGGGAATACACACACAGACAAAAAAGAAAGCACTTATCAGGATCGCTCCTTCTCTTTTTTCACACAAATGAGTAGCTCAACTCTCAGCTGTCCGACTAAAGTGCGCACTAATAATTGAACTTTTTATTTTTTTGAAATATGAAATCCATCAGTATAAATCCTGCGATAGAGCATCAGTAATAATTTATAAGAGCTCTATCTAAATGCCCCTCCTAACATATAAAAAGGGGTCGTAAACCAATCAGGATCTCAAGATTATTACTTGGTTGGCAAGGCGGAGCTTCTCCTCTTCTTTGGTCGTCATCATCGCCTTGAGCTGTTGAGGAGAGTAGCCAATCAATCCTTCCAGGATCTATATAGTATATATCGTTATTAATATTATACAGTGCTGCGCACTTATCTCTATGGCAACCGCAGAAGGATAAAAACAAAAAATAAAATACCTCGCTGCTGAATTCCACATCCAGGGCGGAGGATCCATCGTTGATCGTTGCGCAGAGTTTCCAACGTCCTTGCTGAACTTCCAAGCGGCTTTTGATCGTGCTCACAAATCCCTAATAAAATAATAAATAAAATGGAAAAAATCCCTACTGGAGCTATAGAACAATACATACCTTGATGCAAACTGGTTCCGGCTTCCGGGCGGATTTGAGTCTCTGCTTGTCGGAAATGGAGGGCCAAGTAAGTGAAAGGTCGCTCAATGGGCTGAATGGGTTGCCGGAAGAGGGCTGTACTCTGCTGAGGCGGATGGGGCTTCACTTCCGGCTTCACTTCCGGAGGTGGCGGTGGACGAGCCATCTCCACTTCTTCCGCACTCGCCAAAAGTAGGATCTCTTCGTCGTCATCCGGGAACATGTCGGCAGAACCGCAAGGATCCGGTTGACATTTCTTGGCAGGTGGAGCCAGCATCTTGGTCATCTCACTGGCAGGACGTTTATTACTTTTTAGCAACAAATTCATCACCTATTAAATTGAAGATAAAAGCATCATCATTGATTTTTTCCCGCCTCTTGGTTTTGTTTATTCACGGTAAAGAGCTTCACTCTGAGTGCTGCACAACATCAGAATCGATTTTTTCTTCCCTTTTCCCCGCAGCCGCAGCTCAATAAATTTACAGGGAGAGAGAGAGAGAGGATTTTCTCTCTGTTTGAAACAACAGCATAGAGCAGCTGAAGGCTATTCCGTGTTTTCCCTTCGGTCAAGCGAAGTTGAACACAAGCAGCATCGATTTCCCCCCATCCATTCTATGCGGGCGGAGAGATCGCGAGCTGTACGTGAAACTATTTTCAGGGTCTCACGATTAGATACTCCCAAAAGAGATTTACAGAAGACCCTGACCCTGATTGATCGACCTAATAGTTCCCTTTGGAATATATCTACTACCGTCTTCCAGTTGAGATTCGGATGGGGCAGCAGTTTGAACAGAGTAAGATCCATAAACGGGATTAGGATTCTCAGTTTTTCCGACTAGGCGAGCTAGGACATTCTCTGGAGCGTTTTTCTGAACGAGAGACTTGACTTCTCCGCCAAGAATTTCCACGTTTTCGGGACGTAATAAGATGACACCTCTCCTGCACTGGACAGGGCCCTTGATGAGCATTTTGGTGCCTGGAATGAGATCCAGGTGGAGCTGGGGGATTGGCTGGAACTCTACAGCTTTGATCATCTGGGTTCCATCAGTCAGGTGGGCCTGGAGCATCCTCTTCCCTTTGGGCTCCCACTTGGAGGGGATCTTGACATCGGCAGAGACCTCCGCATTGCTCTCTGAGCCCTGGGTGATCTTCAAGTGCTGGGAATAAGCAGACTGTCCTATATTGATGAGGAATATGAGCTGAGAATTGAAATTTAATTAGTTGATTGCCGTTAGTGAATTAATTCAGAAACGGCCACCTGCACGAGGAAGTTCCCGGTGAGGTTGGTGACTTTGAGGTGCTCCAAGTCGGGTGGAAGGGATTTCAGCTTCAATTCCACAAAATCCACCATGAGCCATTGTTTAGTGACAAACTGGAGAACTTGGAGTACGGCATTGGGATCTAGCGAGGGTCGCCGATTGTTCTCTGCATAATACCACGTCACGCACCCTTCCATCCAAGCGTGAGGCACTGTTAACGTGCTGATGTTGTACTTTTGGTTCATGTGTGCCTGGATTCGTTTGCAAAGTTCCAACGTGACTGGATTCATGACGCTTTTCGTGAATGCGTGCAGTCTTGATTTTCAAAAAACGTGTTTTGTTTACCAGACGACGTGATATTATTTTTTGACAGCTCAGCAGTGATGCTGCCATCTATGTGACCACATTTTTTCACTCATTTTTTATTTTTATTTATTTTTGGAGGGGTATTATTTAAAATTTTAAAAATGAACATTATAATTAGTAAAAAGATACGTTTTTTCACTAATTTTAATTATTTTTATTGCAAAAATTCAAAAAGATAAATGAATAAAACGTAAATAACACTTTTAAAAAATCACGCGGGATCGATTTCGCGACCGCCTGGGTTGTGACATCGGGTACTTAATGGAATTGTCAGCGCAGAGCCCATGTATATATAAAATATATATATCTTATAAAAAAAACTGTTGAGTATAGAGAAAGTCGTTCATCATCCATCAGCACCACACGATACCATCATCACACCCGCCATGCTGCCAAAAGCATCCCGCAGCGACTAACAGTTCATTCCATATCGACGCCTTTTTTTATTATTATTTACGTTTTTTAAAAAAAAGAGGAAAGATTTATATGTGATCTATTATTATGTAGATAACGTCATTTTTCCTGGAGGGAAATGAAGCTGCTTTTTTCTTTCCTTTCTTGAAAATAAAGTTTTTCATCTCAAAACTTTTCCATCTCTGCTTAGAAAGCTTTTTCTCGGAAAGAAAAACAATCTCCATGGTTATATACTAATGCTATTAATTAGCAAAGTTGTTTATACACCTCTAATCTAATTAGATTCACAACATCGTAAAGTATACAGTTAGAAAAAAACCCCAGTTGATTAGAGTACTAAATCAAAGACACGCTGTTATACATTTTTCATTAAAAGCAACTCCTGCTGTGTGATGTAATATAGTCAGAAGGCAGCTGTCTGTAAATAAATATGTATAGACCAGCCCTTTATATATAAAGTCTGCTTGACTTGATGAATTGTTTCCGCCATTTTCGGGGGAAAATCTACAATACTTTTAGGTGAGGTCTGAAATTAAGTTGATAACAAACTCATATTCCCCTAATTATTTGTTTAGCAATAAAGAAGAAATGTCAGAGGGCTTTAGCAGCAATCTCTTTTGATGTCACAAGAACTCCTCAGAGAATCATTCGAAAGGAATTAAGGAAAGTGAGATGAGACACCGCTCGGGGAATATATACAATAATAAAGATATAGAGCATCTTCTTTCAAGCTCTCAGAATCAATCTAGCGAACTGTCAAGTCGTTGTCGAGATCTGTCTCACTTCAACCGTGACTGAGCCTATTCTGCAAGCTGCTGTTACCCCAGTGAGAGCAATCAACTATTATGAATCTCTCTCTCACCCAGGTGAGTACTTTTAAGTAACATGTCAAAAAGCCATTTTAGAGCTCGTAAGTTTAGTCGATATCGATTGGCTCTTTTCTATTCGAATTATTCATGCATATTTGATCCGAAAAAACATCAATAACGTCCTTGATTAATAGAATAAATGCACACAACAGGCTGAATAAACAACATTCAGCTTGATTAACCAGCAGCATTTATTATTTATACCGTCTGGCAACATCGCAATACAGATTAATCATCTATATTGTGTGTCGTCTATATATACCCGAGAATTAGAGGATGACGTCGGCTTGATTTAGCTCCACATTGTGATTGATCGTTCGGCGGTCAAATTGAGAATCAATTTCAAATCCCGATTAGCTCTATTATATGTATCACAAAAGGGTGAGGATCGGGCTTCTGCTCTATTTTTTTATATAGAGCGCACATCAGTATGCAATCCCATATTCTACTGCTTCGCGAAACGAGCGACAGCGGGAGGGCATCACCGCGTGGTCGGTTCCCATCATAGAATTTCATGACTGACGTCCAGGTTATATGACTCTTTTTTCATTACGCTGCTAGCCCTAATGGTGTTTTATATGCGCGTACTTTAATTTTATATGCAAAGTCACGATATTTAACTATGACCGGAAGAGAAATTTTACAGTGATTTTCTTTTTTCTTATGAGGAAATCCGGACCAGCTGCGCCATCTATCACGAGCAGAATTCGATTATCCGTTGACAGACTTCTTTTTTGTTGTTGTTCCTATTTTCTCGCTCTTTTTTTCTTATTATCGTCCTGCACCAGACAACTATACGAATATAATACACAAAAAAAAAGTAGTTAGCCTTAATCTCAAGTATATAAGTTGTATATATATAAAAAAAACGAGAGATTGTATCATTAGGGAAAGTTACATGACGATGGATTCATGGGCAGTAGCATACACCTTTGATATAGAACTTTATACCAAACAACTTTTGTCTTTGGCAACAGCTTCAAGGGAGTCAGGATTGTGGTTAGTGCGTGGAAGTTGGGCGAAATGTCGTCACCCACTTGTAACAACAATAGCGAAAGTTTAGATAGAGAGACAAGTTGTACCAGCACATTTGCATATTATCTCTTTATATTTGGGTGAAGGGATCCAGGAACTTGTGTTTCCTAATCTATGATTACCATAATTTCCGAATTCTGGGAAATGTAGTTTACGCCATCAAGTTTAATTTTGTAGGTCCGGCAACGCTGCTCCACTATATTTTCGTCTGCTCTTCGTGAAAAAATTTCATGTTGCTGTCAACTTTACACTTTTGATAATTATAATATTTGTAAAATGTTAAAGTTGTCGAAATCTCTCGCATTTGAATCCAGTAGAAGAAATTCTTCTTTAAAATTCCTACCTTTAATTTCACAATCATTGGGTAACTTTTTATATATATAAACTCAAATCTTCAAATTTAATTTTTCATTTCATGCCTAGGACAAACAAGATTGAAGAGTGAAATAAATTTTGAATGGGTACCACCTCCCACGATCCCATGCATTGACCCAAGGAAGAGTGGGGACCGTTCCCCCCTGCAGGAAGTTGACAAGACAAAATTGAAACACAAGTTTGCCCTCTCCAACATCCAATTATCAGATCGTGAAGAGTGGGTCCACCTTTTAAAACACTCCATCTCAATTTCTGACAACATTTTCTGTTTTCCAGTCTCTCCCCGGAGGTGAAGAAGCTGGCCACGCTCGAGTTTGCCAACCACAAGGAGCAGGTCCAAGCCATCAAGCATGAAACCATGTCTAAACTCCAGAGACATGCCCTAGATTGTGGAACATCTGAAGCTATGAGTAAACTATTGCCCAAAGTTGTGTTTTAAATTCATCATAATATTCATATTTATCTCTCTTTGGACAGTCTCCTGCCTTACTGTTAGGATTCGTAGCTTGCAGAAGCACATGGAGAAGAACCGCACAGACGTCATCTGCAAAGTTGCTTTAAAAGAATTGATCGAACGTCGTAACGGCTTTTTAAAACACCTTCGACGTTTCGATTACAAACGTTATGAATGGCTTCTGGAAAAACTCGATTTGGTCTTTTACGCTCCCATCAAGTAGTCTATTAAATATTTTATAAATTAACTATTACTAATTCTTAATAATTCTGCAGTGGAATCGAGAAGATTACGAGGAAAGGTGCTCTTCGGAAATTGACTGCTCATTATTGCGAAACGATGCGCAAAGAGCGATTGGAGGCCTACAAGGCTGAATTAGAGAAGGAAAAAGTGGCTTTCGCCAAAGAGAAAGAAGAGCAGCTCAAATGGATCCAACAAGAAGAACAAGAGCTCGAAAAATTGCTTAAACAATAATTATTCAAAATAAAAGTAGTAATGACCAATTGATTTATTTACACAAATAATAATGAAGCGTGAAGTAAGAAAGAGTATTATAAGCTAGTCATGGCTGGAGGACGTGCATAAGCTTTGGGAATGAAACCATATTTGCGGGATTTAGGGGCGAAAGCCCATAGCCAACCATCAACCGTCTGATTGTTGAGGTCGGCGTAAACCCAATCACCTCTTCGGACAGATAAATCATCAGGTGCTTGAGCTTTGTAATCGTAGAGCATAACCAATTCTGTTCCATGGTAGCGCATATCATCGGATCCAGTGGGTGAAGTTGGCATGTTGTTGCTGCTATTTAAATTAGTTAAAGCTGGAACGGGACTCCCGCAGGATTGCGTCACTTGACCTAATAGAATAAACCATAAATTTATGTTTTAAAAGATTGAGATTTGAAATTCTTACTACTCTGAATGGCTTCTGCTGGATAGACGAATGCGCTTGGAACAAATCCTTCTTGTCCGTCACTTCTGACGACCCAAAACCAATCAGGATCTTCACGATTGAGAACGGTCACGAATTCTCCTCGTTCAACACTCACATCGTTCTCATCTCTGGCTATAAAAGTGTACAAAACGATGAATCTTCCCGAGGGATCTTTGAAAAATGGGTGGACATCTGGTGCAGATAATTGAGAGCTCAAACTCTGTGTGGAACTTGATTGAATATTATTATGTCTTCCAGTTGGATGTTGCTGTTGCGGACTTGTAGCTAATTTCGTGCCATAACTTTCGTTATCTGATCCATCTCCTAATGCGAGTGTTCCAGGCGGGAAAAAGGATCCTAAATCAATTACATTTGAATAGATTTAATGGTAATTTAAAATAAAATTAATTATTTACTGCTGCTATTGAGTGTTGTATTGAGTGTAGCATCTCCACCTCCGGCACTACTATTATTAGCTTCCGAAGGGATTCCCAAATCTCTGGGTAATTTCTTCTTGATTGTCATCTCACCTAGATGAGGTGTATATGGAGCACAATAAGAATGAGGGATGAAACCTTCTCTCTGATCTTCTGCAATGACGTAAACCCAATCGTTTTCTTGATACAAAACATTCACCACCTAATAGAAATATTTGAATGAATTAGAATTTCTGATTCAAACAGTAAAGTCAATCTTACATTTCCACGTTTCACTTGAAGTTCATCGTCCACGCAAGGCGTGAAATCGTGCAAGACAATCATCTTGCTATCGGGAGAGAGTCCGTTCTCTTTTTCGATTCCTACTCGAACTAGAGTTTCGATGGATGCACTTCCAGTGATCCTACCCATCCCTGGAGGTCGGATCGTGTCTTTATCATCAGCTGTCGAGAAAATGAGAGAAAAAAAGTGATAAATCTTATTTTTCGCCGACATCGCAAGGACCGGTTCTTTTTCTTTAACGACGTATTTTTTAAGTTATGCGCAACGGTGTGTGATGATTGCACGCAAGAAACCGTGAATCTTCTCACAATCAATAAAAAAATATTCCGTTAATGAAGAAAGAAAGAAAGTTTGAACCGGAAATAGCCCATTGTTTCAACGTGAGAGACGCCCTATAAACACAAATATGGCTGCCTATTTAAAAAAAAAATATATTTTTTACCTTTTTTCTTTTTGCCACGACGAATCCTCACAGGGCACAGAAATGCCATGATTACAGCTTTGAAAAGACAAACAACAAGAACAAAACTTTACAAATTGTTTCTTCCCCGTTTTCAGTAAAGCTGCTGATCCATCGCCTTCCTTGGTTGCCACTGAGGTGAGCTTCGTATCGTAGTTACCTTCTGTCAAGAGAACCAACTGTTGTTGCCATAGCTGCAGGCATCTTTTCCTACATTCTTTCTCCCCTTTTTTTATATTGCGTTTACCTAGCTCTATTCTCCCCTCTCTTTTCTTCAGGGGAGCTTACTACCTGGGAGTGAGTGAGCGAGCCCGGCGGCCACGCTGTATGAAGGCCACCACCTTTCATACACCTTATTCTGCCCATGTCTGATTTATGTTTACGCATCGATAGTCATCAGGAACTGCCTTAAATGAAACAGTTTTTTTCTTCTTCTTCTTCATGGAAAAATGCGTTTCACTTTGCCAAGTTGAACCAGTTTTCGCTAATAATTGGGACGGGAATTTTGAATAATAGCCTCCTACTTTGTTTAGAATCAAAGGAAATACGGTACTTGTAATTATAGCTTGGAGGGCTTTTTGAGAAATTATGAAAGAGTTTTATTACATACATACAGAAATGGTGAGCTATTCATAAAGCTGAAAGGGGTTTTTAAGCATTCAAAGCAGATTCACCAGTTTTTTTTTTTGAGAGAGAGCGAATCAATGTTTACATTTATTTAAAACTGGCAACATTGCACTTGCACTTCTTTCCATTTTTTAGTACGGAACGTCTAGAATTGATCTCCCGGATGTTTTAAGCGTTAGCGACTTGACAGCCGTTGACTTTACCGGTCTCTCTACTATTTTTGTTTTACTCATTTTTACAGTCTAGTTTAATAAATTAGACTAGACTAAATTTAAAAAGTCTTGAACATCATCTAGTCTAATCATAATCATGACTGATGCTGGATTCTTTCGGGTAATTATTGTTGTATCACCTATTTATTTGTAACCATGACAGAAAAACATGGCTACCGGACTAACAACGATTTTTGCTTTTTAAATATGAATTTTGACAGGGTACGTCCACCGAACAGGACAACCGGTTTAGTGACAAGGAGAAGAAGCTTATGAAGACAATCAAATTTGCAGAAAACTTGACTAAAAAGGTATTTAATAAAACCAAAATTCTTATTCTCCTTTTTACTAATTGTCACAATTGGTCAGGTTGACATGACTAAAGTGAAGCTAGACACTGTAAAACCCTGGATCACCAACAGGATCACTGAACTTTTGAATGGCATGGAGGATGATGTGGTCGTGGACTATGTCTTCAACCAGCTGGAGGCTGACAAGGTAACAATTTAACCAGTTCTCAATCTCAATTTTCATAATCTTAAAACATGGTAAAGCAACTTATCTTAAATGAAAATAAAGTGCCCATTATCATATATGACTTGTCTTGTACTACTTTTGGGTCATCCTGCACTCGGAAGGCTTAGAGTGTGGAGTTTTCGCCTGAGAGCTCCTTGTTGTCGCCCCCCTTTCACACTCTGCTTGAGAACCAGAGAGAATCAAGTTCTCTACTCCCCCGAGCCACTGATTCTGCCCTTTGAATGACTTGAAATTGGGATGGCCGCGCAGTCGACTCGGATAAAAACTCCTGCGTGGCTTTCCACACTTTTGAACACATTTTCACTACGCAGTCGACGATGACACAACTCCTGCGTGGTGGGAATGATTTTAAAGAGCTGGGCGGTGCGGTCGACTTGACCGATAAACTCCCGCATCGCCTCGCTCCCGTGGAGGTTCCAGCCCGTTTGTTGGAAGACTTCAACTGGCAACACTGTTAGAGAAAGAAAATAATTTTTTTTTTTAAAGTCTCTTCTTTAAGGCTATGAAAGAGATGAAAAATTTAAAAGAATATTTGAAACTAACATCTTTGGTGTATTTGCTTTTATGATTTTTTTAGAATCCCGATGCTCGAAGGATGCAGATCAATTTGACGGGTTTTCTGAACGGCAAGAGCGCCCGCATCTTTATGTCGGAGCTGTGGGATTTGCTACTATCTGCACAAGAGTCGTCTGCTGGAATTCCGGAGGTTTTTATGGCCCAAAAGAAGGAAGAAATTAAAAAGCGAATGGTAAAACATTTTAAAATTTAAAGTTTGTTTCCAAACTAAACATTTCTTAATTAGGATGAACAAACTCGCGTTCAAGAATCGGTCAAGAAGTCGGATAATCGGGATCGTCGACCAGAAAGAGAGAACAACAAAGAGCGCGACAACAACAAGAGGACATCTAGGGATCGTAGCCGAAGTCCGATTACGATCAAGAGAGAAGACAAGGGCACTAGTAATAATAATGCTAAAAAGGATCGCTCTCCTCGTCGTCAAGATCATCGACGCTCTCCTAATAACAAGTCTCCTCGGCGTCGATCCCCCTTGCGGGAAAAGTCACCAGTACGTCGTCGTTCGCCGGCCAGGTCGCCTCCTAGGCGCTCACCTCCAAGGAGGTCTCCTCCCAGACGATCTCCAATTGGGAGGAATAATAATCGAGTTTCACCTAGACGGAGATCTCCGATCCGTCGCTCACCTATGAGGAATAATAACCGATCACCTATCCGCCGTAGGTCTCCGGAGCGGAGACGTTCACCTCCTCGTAGGGCTAATCATTCCCCTGGTCCTCGGGATAGGTAATTTTCTTAATTTTATGTTTATTTACGATTTTAATTTTAAATATATTTCAAATTAGATCACCTGATCGTCGTGATAGGGATCGCCCTGCCCGAAGGGATGTCGAACCCAAAAAGGAGGACAAACCTGGAGTTGTATCAGGTCTTCAGGTAACTACCTAAATTCAAACTTAATTTTTAAAAATAATTTTATTAATTAATTTCATTATTGTTAGGCAAAGTTGATGAAAATGGCTGGCCAGGATACTTCAAATTTAGCCATCGTGAAAGGATCCCCTCCTAAACGTCGCTCACATTCGGCCTCTTCCAGGTCGTCTTCTTCACGAAGCTCTTCACGCTCTTCTTCACGATCCCCCTCTCCTAGTATAATTTCATATTTATAAAATTCTTTATATTTGAAATAATAATAATTTTTCTTAATTATTAGATAAACCTCAGAGGAAGGATGACAGTATTCATAATAAGCGTAATTATCGAGGCCGCCAGAGCTCTTCTCCGGAAGCACATCGGGGGCGATCTGGCCGCCCTGTTGACAACAAAACTCACGATCGTAGAAAGGAGGTTCCGAAGGAGAAATCTGTTTCAGCTTCACGTGGAGCCAAACCGTATGAACAACTTTAATTTTAACATTTAAATTATATCTAATTAACTAATTTTTTCAGGAGTGGACCTCTTCGTCGTAGTCGCAGTCTTTCAAATACTCCTTCGCCGTTCAGGAAAGAGAGCCAGAAAGAGCTCAAGTAATTATTGTTATTTTACAAGTTAAGAAATAAAACTAATTTTAAATTATTTAGGAAACGTTCCATTACTCGCAGTCCAGATACCAGGATTAAAAAGGATAAGCGTAAAGATGTTGAAAGAGAGTCTATGGAGAAGGTGAGCAAGAAGAGGAAGCCGTCTCCATCTCCCGCTAAAAAGGTGAGTGATAAAACTTTCCTTTTTAAAATTCAAAAAAATAATTATAAAAATTTTTGAATAGAAGAAGAGAAAGTCTTCATCGGGATCTGAAGAATCTGAGGCTGAAGAGTCTGAATCTGAGCAATCCAGTCCTGAATCTACACCTGAAAAGAAGAAGAGGAAGAAGAAGAAGAAGAAGGAATCCAGCTCTGAAGATTCAGAGGTAAATAATTATTTTAAATTATTAAATTATAACAAAAATTAAATTAAATTTTATTAAGGAATCTGTGGATTCGGAAGAAGAGGAAAGGAGAAAGAAGAAGAAAGCCAAAAAAGAGAAGAAAGTAAAGAAGGCTAAAAAGGAGAAGAAAGAGAAGAAGAAGAAGTCGAAAAAGAGCAAATCGAAGAAGCGACACGATTCGGATGAAGAGTCAGAGGTGAGCTGATGTTTCTGTTTTGCATGCAGAAGAATTTTTTTTTTTAGCATGCCTATTTTATATTGCCGTAGTTTGTTTGGCATGTAATTTTATCTAAGCTTATTATTTCCCAACTATTGGACTAGGAAGGCGTAGCCACACCGTCGCTGGAATCAGAGGCTTTGGAGAAACAGCTGAGAGAGAAAGCTTTGGAGTCCCTCAGCCGACGGAAAGAGCAGCGGAAATGAACATTTTTTCCTTTTTGTGTGCGTGTTTATCATGATTAACTCTTTTTTTCTAATGACTGGAACAAAGAAAAAGACAAAAATCGATCGTCATAAAAAAAAATATCCTGACTAAATTAGAATAATATGAAATTTTCCCCCATTAGATCTTAGTACGATGTACGATTTTTGCATCTCAATTCTTTCTGGAGAGAAAAAAAGTGTTCCATTTCTTTTTTATTTGAAATAAACTGTTTAGAAAAAAATGTACGTTTTTATAACCTGGTTAAATAGAGCAGAACGAGGGCACGATAGATCAAAATTCTAGAACAGGTTAAAAAAAGTGCGATTAACGCACACCTTGCCCTTGTATGGTTCGTCTGCTGCTGCAGTGGAAAATATGAAATTTGGACTTGGCACAATAACAATTTGGCGATAAAAAAGATTAAAAAGTAATCTGTTTTTAAAATAATACTGTTCAGAGTTAGTAAGCACATTTAACTGCTGCGTGTAGAACTTGAAAATGAACATTATTCCGAAAATTTCACAATTGTCGCCCAGCATAATCCGTATTCTAGGTATGTTCCCTCAAAACACTTTGCAAAATTCACGATTTTAAACAATAATTAAAAATAACAGGTTGTAACCCTGGTCCTATGACACTACAGGGAACCAATACATATCTAATTGGTACTGGAAAAAGGTGAAAACTAAATTGCATTTCAATTATTAATAAAGTAATTTCTAGCTACAACTGATTTACAGGAGGATTCTGCTGGATACTGGAGATGGTGAGGTTCCAGAGTACATTGATTTATTGAAATCTGTTTTGAAAGAGCACCAGATTACATTGGACCACATTCTGCTCACTCACTGGCACCACGATCATGTAGGAGGAGTAGATCTCATCCACCAATCAATTAATAAAGGTTATTCTTTTAAAATTATGTCCATACATTTTGTTTCCAACTTATTTCCCCTTTCATGCAGATTGCAAAGTGTCTAAATTTCCTCTCCAATTTACATCTAATAATGGAGCACCAGTTGAGGACCATGAAGTGAAAGACATATCAGCCAAATATGAAGCCCTAACTAATGGCCAAGAAATTCAAATTGAAGGAGCTAAATTAAGGCATTATTATTATTTAAAATTACTTAAAATCCTCCAAATTTATATTTTTAAATCCAAAATATCAGGGTTTACCACACTCCTGGACATACAACAGATCACATTGTATTGCATCTTGAAGAAGAAAACGCTCTATTCAGTGGCGATTGCATTTTAGGTGAGGGAACTGCCGTCTTTGAAGATCTCTACGATTACATGCAGTCACTTCAAACAATTCTGAAAATTAAACCCGCCGTCATCTACCCTGGCCACGGTCCAACAGTTGAAGTTCGTTACAATTCCCATCTCTAAATAAATTCAAAACTAATTCTTATTTAAATTTAGGACCCTACTCCGAGGATCGAGTACTACATCCATCACCGTAACGAGCGCGAGAGCCAGATACTCGAATTCTTATCGAATAGCAACCGAGAAGCTCGTAGTTCTCTCGATATAGTTAAAGGAATTTACATTGATTTGAACGAAGTGCTCTATCCAGCAGCTCAGCACAATGTAGAAATGCATTTAAAGAAATTAGAGAAAGAGGGAAAAGTTAAGAAATCATCTGTAGCTTTGTGGAGCTCAATGTAGTGGTGTGGCTTTAAAAAAAACCTGTATTTTTGTAAGCAAAAAAACAAACACACAAATAATACATATCCCATGTGAAAAGTTTTTCTTCGTCAATTTCGGTTGAGCTTTTAATTAGGGTCGCCTGTGAGGCGCTGGGCGAGACGGTGGAGGCATAGCGACCCTCGGAGGCTCTTCAATAGTCACTGGACTCAATGAACGAACGTAATCTGTCAGATATTCTTTCGTAACGGGCTCCCGGATGCTCAGACAAACAGCTAAGAGGAAGAAATAATTACCTTCTTTTAAAAACTAATTGAATTATTTTAATTTACCTTGGGCTGTTTTGTAACTGTTTGGGAAGCTCTTGTCGGTTCTCTGTCTCATAAAGATCCATTTGCCGGAATGGGGGCCCGTCATCTCATAAGTACACTCGATAATTTTGTTGTCCAGCTGAGACATCTCTTTAGAGACTTTCATCGTGTCGAATGGAACGTCGTTCTTGCCTCCAACAAAAAGCTGGCCCACTTTCTGACGAAGCATTCTGATCGAATAAAATAAGTTTTAAATTGAAATTTGTCTGAAGCAATTAAAATTAATTTACCCTGGGCGATCTTCAACGATAATTTTAAGTTTGAAATCGACGGAATTGTGAGAGGGTGGCTTCCATTTGAGAACTTCTTGACATGTTCCAGGTTTGTATGGCTATAATAATAAAATAAATTGTTTAAAACTTTATTAAAATTACGAGATTTATTAGTCTTTACATCATTGATGGGTTGGAAGATGAGACCGTCAGGTTCGTGACCGAGTTTCTTTTGAAATCTTTCTCCAACTAAATATTCAGTCGTGTCAACGGACCAAAACTCTTTGCGTCTAATCCCGATCGGTTCCCGCTCCCGAAATATTCGGCCTTCCTTCATAGCCTCGATTCTCGGCTCAATAATTTCTTTCTATATTAAAAATAATTTTAAATAAATTATTTTCACATTTCATAATTTAAAATGAGTAATTACCGTAATGATGCGATAGCGAACAGCGAATTTTTCTTGCCTCTGATTTCCACCTTCGAGCGAAATAAGATCATAGATGAGGTACCGAGGATGCTCCGCTCCACCAGCTTTGTCAATCACCATCTCTCCGTCTACAAGAGTATCAACGAGATGCCGAGATCGATCCCGAGCTGATACAAACGATAGGCCTTCAATCTGGAAGATTGCGTTGTCACGGTCAATGAAAAATATTTCAAAAGGTCCTCGGATGTACATCATATATCTATTCAAATAAATTATTAAGATTTAAAATTCTGATAAAATATTTATTTAAAATTCACCTCGTTCCATCCGCTTTCCAGGAGACCATGTAACCATTTTCCAAGAGCTCAATATTTCTCCTGTCCATAGAAACCGGTTGGCAGCCTGGAAAACCCGACGAGTTGAAACCTGTGAGGTGTTTTATCCTCTTCTGAACATCGGCAACAAGGGCCATGTCAGAGACAGGCTTCACATTGGGGATTCCATCCATGAAAACAGCTTTCACTTGGGCTGCTCCTCTTTTGCTCTTTTTACCGGCCGGTTCGCCGTTGCCACTGCCACCAGGCTCGTCTTCTGCTGCTTGATGGGCTTCCGCCTCTTCTGGAGCGTCGTCAGATTCAGAATGCCACATTGGAAGTGCTGGTGGAGGTGGGGCATCATCTATATCTCCATACAACTGGAAGAGCTCCATGATGTAATCTCCTTTATAGATTCCCGGAGGCCTGAAAGAGATAATTAAGTAAAAGTGGTGGAAATATTATAATGTGAGGTATACCTAGTTTTGGCGAACTCGCTGACGGCAGCTTCTACAGACCAGTCGAGAATGGAGACCAGGTACGAGGTGATGAGAAAGCCTGTACGATTGAAGCCGTGAGTGCAGTGGACACCAATCTTGAGTAGGGGATTGTTTCGTGCAAATGTTTCACAGATGGAGATGAAAGTCTTGACAGCCTCCTCGCTGGGGGTCTCACCGTGACCACGGCAGTTGATCTTGACATACCTGCAGCCCTGCTTCTCCACCAGGGCCTTGTCGTAGAACCTGCTGGTGTTGGTGAGGTCCACCCAGAGGCCAATTTTGCACTTCATGTTTTTGGCAGAGGTGAACACCATATCTGGGTGAAAGAGGAACTCATCTCCGACTTGACTGTCGAATTTTGAGTCCAGTGGGGTTTTGAAGGCGAGGAAAAGATCTGCAATAACGGAAAAGGCTTTACGAGGACAGTGGAGCCATCGATCTGGGATAGGACCCGGTCCGTTATCTGCCGCCCTTTTCCGGCTCATCCTCGCCACTCGTCACAATCTCTACCTCTCTTAAATAATGTAAATATTCTATATAGTTTCGTTAATAATGTTAAATAAATAAGAAGTTGAAACGTGTCTTCTTTTATATTCTTCTGTCTCGTAAAAAGACTGTTGTACAACTTTATTTGCCACTTGCCTTGGGACTTTTACGTCGTCTGTCATGTCAAATTTACAAAAGTACTCATAGATGGCTCTGTATGCATACAGCGGTAAATTTAAAAACAGCAATTTAAGGAAGTTGGAGTTCGGGAGAAATCATTCTGGCAAAGTGATTGAGCCAATCTTGACACTTGTGGAAGCTTGCCATTATTGGGGCACTAGTGCCATTGTAAGGATGATTCTGTGCAAGATTGAGTAGCTCTTTAGGAGAAGTCCGTACGATGCCGATAAAGAGGGCGTCTACCGGCTCGGTTGGGTGGGCACCTTTCGTGCGATACGCTTCTATACGTCCGTCTTCTCCGACCCGGGCTTCGAAGGTGTAAGAGCACCTGCCTTTCTCGAAATAAGCTACTATAGTCCATTTATGACGGTGAAGTCCTCGGCCCATGAATAAATCACTCAGGAATGAGTGATCAACATGACTGGTATATAACAGAATCTGACAATTTCGCACCTGGTGGTCCAGTTCCAGACATTTATCCACTCTCAAACTGCTTTCTGGGCTTCTTTTATTGACTGAACTGATGAGACTGAGTTTTTTTCTTGTTGATTGAGAAGGCATATTCCTTATCATGAATGAAAAATCTTTTTTAAAATTAAAGTAATAAATATAAATCTGACATTAGGGTAGATAGTTACTGTAAGTTATGAAGCTGTTTGACAGTTATCTATTAATTTTATTGCATCCAGATTAGTTTTACAACACACTTTTTGAAGAATCGAAACAAACTGAATGACCAGACCCTTAAAATGCCGGATTATCTAATAGACGTCGGCTTATCTTTCACATTTTTCGGGTTCTACGGTGTGTGCGTACGTCACTAAGCTCACAATGAAGGTTATCTTATTGATAATAACTTTGATTATCTGTTGTTTGCTGTTTTTCTTTATTTAAAAATCGATTAATGAAAAAATGTAAAGCGCTCGAAAAATTAACTGAGAACTGGCAATGCTGAACAAGTCCTACTGCGTAAGAGGACTATGCAGTCGAGTACGTAGTTGGGATAAATAGTCGACTGCCGCCTCTCGTAGTCTACTTGAAGCACTAGTAAGTTGACTACCGTAGTCGACTTTTAGCTTTTCTCTGAAGTCTATGAGAACTCGACTACTTTAGTTATTTTATTGCACCGGAAAGACTTCCGCTGACAGAACTTGTCGTGCACTATCCCTTTAAAGGAACACGTGGAAAGAATGCAAAATGAGCTTCTAGAAAGTGCAAAAGACTAAATTCAGTTGACACTATCTAGGTGATTAATTGCCAAGCAATTTCTTGTTGTATTAATAACAATTCTACGAATTCTTGTACAGTCGTTCCACTACGTTAGAAAATTAGTATGTCCTTGTAACCCCTGAAAACGTGACAGCTACGTAGTCTGTGCCACTGCGTAATTTCCTGACTATCTGGTAATTTAGTGTTGCACAAACGTCTTAAATCTCTCTTCACTCTTTGATTTTCTATCACTTTTCAGATTAATGTTGCTGTGAGATGACGGCACCATCACATGTTGGTAAAGAAATTTTTATATTTAGTCACACAATATATTTCAATTTTTTAATAATTTGTTCTACACTACAGGTGAAGACAAGCTTGAAGTTCCACCAACTCCTAAGTGTTCTTGGTGCCTCCAGTCATCAGAGCTCAACAATTTTGTGCTGCCGCTGAAGAAGGAGACAAGATTTTTCTGTTCGCTTCACTGTCTGCAAGAATTCAAATTGTACATGTGCTGTGGTTACTGCTCTGCTGTCACCTCCTGTTTTGATCTCTCACTCCGAGTCTCTCTCACTTCCTCAAGAAAAGGGTTCTGCTCTCTAGAGTGCCTGGAAGGCTTCAAGGCGAAAATTGTCAAAGTTCATCCTGAAGTTGTCATCGTGACACCTCAGAAGCGAACGAGTATCGACGCAGAGAGGGAATTAGTCACCCCGCACACTGAATTTCTAGCTGCAGTCATTAAACAAGAAAAAGACTTGGTCAAAATGGAAAAAATGGTGACGGAGGAGAAACAGCTGTTGAGCCGAGAGCTGAAGCCGACTCCTACGAAGTCGCCTTACAAAGCAACTTACGTCAACAGTTTCTCTCAAAATGATTTTTCGTGGAAGAATTATCTTGCTGAAACTGGAAGCTTTGCTGCCTCTGAACGCTGCTTTAATCAGGTTTATTCTCAACTAGCATTTTCCATAAAAATTTTACTTAAGTTTTGTATCCAATTTATTTTCAGAATGAAGTTCCTCTTGTGAATGAATTTGCTGTCGGAATGAAATTGGAATCACAGGATCCAAGGAACTGCACTTCCTATTGCATCGCTTCCGTGATTGCCGTTCTGGGACCAAGAATCCGTTTGCGGCTGGATGGATCTGATGACCGGAATGACTTTTGGAAACTAGTTGACGCTGACACGATCCACCCAATAGGTTTAACAGCTTAATTTCCTGTTAATTTCATCACTTTGAATTTACCAAGATTTATTATTATTTAGGTTATTGTGAAAGCAAAGGAAAGTCACTGCAAGCCCCTCTTGGTTTTCTCAAGAGTCCTTCTTATTGGGCCAACTTCATGGTGAAAACTCTAGCTGGAGCTGAGTTAGCACCTAAAGAGTGCTTTAAACCAGGACCGAAATTCCCAATCTACAATTTCTTCAATGTTGGAGATAAATTAGAAGCTGTTGACCGCAAAAATCCTCACTTGATCTGTCCGGCTACTATCGGTAAATACAAAAAAAAAATGACTGACTCTAAATATGACGAAAAATTATATATATTTTTCTGATTTAGTTTCAGTGAAAAACGACGAAGTTCAAATCCATTTCGATGGTTGGGAATCAGTTTATGGCTACTGGTGCCGGTATGATTCCCGAGATCTCTTTCCCGTTGGATGGTGTGAGAAGAATGATCATCCTCTTCAAGCTCCTGGTCCAGGAAAACAGAAAAAGGCGGCTGTGAAAAGATCGATCTCTTATGACCCTTCACCATCGAGCAGCGATGAGAAGAAAGAAGAAAATCGTCGAGTAAAAATCAAAGTGGAGGAGACTGTCACAGGTGAAATGTGTATTTCATATCTTTATGAAAGATGAATATTACTTGAAATATTACTTTAGGAGCTGTCTACGTGAATGCTTGCTGTTGCGGCCCTTACATCATGCCGAAAAAATTCGCTAATATCATTCCGGATGTGATTGGACCAGGATCGTTTGATCATGTTCTTCAGAAAATTATTCAAGGATTTGTCGATTGCTCTGTCAAGACCAAAGAGATGTTCGCTATTCTGCGTAAACGGGAATATGCTGGTAATGGCGCAGGCGGAGGCATCATTCAAGGTATTCTACATCTTGTGAAATTGTTCCAACAAACGTAAACCTAATTTTTTTTGTTTACAGGAAAAGTTGGACGCGAAATTCAGGAGCTTCTCTTGCCGCCCATGGAAAATGTAAAAGAGCTTGAAGAATTTCTCGAAATTATCTTGGAAGATCTAGGATGCTGTAAGAACCTGCTCAGTATTACACCTGGAACTGAATGCCTTCAATGTCGTCCCCCACCCCGTTCAGCTCAGAGAGCCAAAGGTAGAAAAAATACGTTTCAAAGTTTTAACTGTAAGCTACCTCCTTATATCTATTTATTGTAATAGAAACGAAGGAAAAGCACCAAGAAACTCTTAAAATGAAGATGAAAGTGGAACCAGGCACTCGTCGAAGTTCTCGAACTGAGTGACTCCTTAAATTCCGACTACTCATCAATCAGATAACTGTAAATTTTAAAAATAATTTATGTTTTTATAATGTTGAGGTACTGATAAATAATTTTTATCCATTTAGATAAATGAAAACGGGTATTATGCGCAACACTTGGCCAATTCACTCAGGATTTTGCTCAGCTCTTCTGTGAGCCACTTCAAAAGTAAATTTTCTTTTTAAAAGCAATCCACCGTCATAACCGTGATTATGATTGTCATATCTTTTTCCACTTTCGCCTTCATTTCTTACTTCTGTGTTTTTCATATCTGATAATCTAGATTATCGTGTTTTTCGTTTTCATTCACTTGTTTCCCTTTAACCGAGAAATACAATTGCTCCAGCGGCATTGTACTTTTACTACAATTGATTTTCTCCCTTACAATCAACTTCAAATTCCGTTCTACCTCTGTGGTTAATTTGATATAACCCGTTGATTACGTTGAAAACGAGAAAAGATATTTTCTTTCAAATAATGTCTCTTGAAATATGCTACGGAAGAATCCAGGTAAAAATCGAGGTAATTAATAAAGAATTTGTTAATTAACTACGTAATAATTTTGGACAATTTGTATTCATCATGTAATTAATCACATTTTTGTGATTAATTGCGAAATTAATAACTTAAAGGTGATTGATTGTACAACATTTTTTCCTGGGAGAGAGACTCGTTCACTAGATGAATTTAGGGTAAGGCGCGAAAGGAGTATTAAGGGCTAAGAATGATCAGGTAAAGGAACAGGATTGATTTTAAACGAATTTGTTTAAATGTATTAAAATTTAAACTATCTCTACTGTCAAGTCCTGCAATTATTCCTGGTGGTCAAGATGCTACTCTGAACGCCATCGTCAACCAGTATGAAGATATTCGCCTCGTAATTGAATCCCACGCGAAAATCAAGACCAAGCAAGTTACACTCCGTGATTCTTCCCCAAGGATCAATGCAGCCGTCCTAGATGGTCGTCGTAAGCTACGTAAAGCCAAGAGGAGCGCAGCGGCAGCTATCTGGAAGGACATTTCATATCCTACAAGCTAGCTATTTCCAAATATTCGGAACTAGTACAGCAAGCGAAGGCCAATCCCTTTGTTCCATCATTGCTGACTGTAGTGGCGACCAGAAGAAGTTTTAAAAAGTAGTCGACGTATGGCTTAGTCGCAAGCAAGAGCGTTCCTTACCGTCTCATTAGTCTCCCATCGTTCCCGCTGAGACCTTTTCTTCATTTTTCCGTTGCAAGGTTGAGGCAATTAGAGCTGAGCTCTCATACAGTAGACGAACTTTTCACTGAATTTTCTATCGTTAGAGTTGAAGAGGTCCGTCGCGTGATTATTGCTTCGCCAACAACATCTTGTATCCTCGACCAGATACCTACGGCTACCCTGCGGAAGGTCGCACGTCTTCTTGCCCCGGCTATAACCTACATTATCAATCTATTACTGGAGACTGGTACTTTTCCAAGTGCTTTTAAGCATGGGCTAGTTACACCAGTTTTGAAGAAGCCTGGTCTTGACAGGGAAGTCCTGTCCAACTACCGACCCATCAAATACCTTTCATCTATCTCCAAGGTGCTTGAGCGTATCGTCTCCAACCAACCGCCTATCAAGGCGTTTACCACTGAAGAATATAAATTTCGGCTCCATTGGTTACCAATTTACTATCGAATTCGCTTTAAAACCCTTCTTCTCATCTTTGACTGTCTGCAGGGTACTAGTTTATCTTCGGGATCGCATCAACCTCCATGTACCTGGTCACTCCGGCATCCGCAGGACGGCTAGAAGCCTAAGAGTGGTGCCGTCCAGAAGAAAAGTTAGAAAAAGAAAGAACAGCATCCCACAAAAGCCGGCTTTCCAGAACCGTGCATTCACCAACTATGCACCACAATTCTGAAACATGCTAACACCAGCCATCCGCACCACGACAGATCGCCGAGAGTTCAAGAGTCTACTCAAGACACATCTATTTAGTTTGTCAAACCGTCACTTGTTGCGCATAGTTAGTCCTGAGCAAGTGCCTCTTATTGTCATTGGAGCATAGTGAAAGTGCGGGATATAAATGGCAATATGCAATACAATACCAATTTTGTCACAATTTCTATTGTTAGATCAATCAGTTTCTAGTGATATAATGTAATGAATAGAATTCAAAATTAAAATACTGTCTTTTGAAAGAAGAGAAAGGTGCCATGCTCCGACAATCAAACAAATAACTAATAACTAAAATAGCATAATGCTAAAGAGCATAGTGAAAGTGCGGGATATAAATGGCAATATGCAATACAATACCAATTTTGTCACAATTTCTATTGTTAGATCAATCAGTTTCTAGTGATATAATGTAATGAATAGAATTCAAAATTAAAATACTGTCTTTTGAAAGAAGAGAAAGGTGCCATGCTCCGACAATCAAACATATAACTAATAACTAAAATAGCATAATGCTAAAGAGCATAGTGAAAGTGCGGGATATAAATGCCAATATGCAATACAATACCAATTTTGTCACAATTTCTATTGTTAGATCAATCAGTTTCTAGTGATATAATGTAATGAATAGAATTCAAAATTAAAATACTGTCTTTTGAAAGAAGAGAAAGGTGCCATGCTCCGACAATCAAACATATAACTAATAACTAAAATAGCATAATGCTAAAGAGCATAGTGAAAGTGCGGGATATAAATGCCAATATGCAATACAATACCAATTTTGTCACAATTTCTATTGTTAGATCAATCAGTTTCTAGTGATATAATGTAATGAATAGAATTCAAAATTAAAATACTGTCTTTTGAAAGAAGAGAAAGGTGCCATGCTCCGACAATCAAACATATAACTAATAACTAAAAAAAAGCTCCAATAAAAAGATGTGGTAACAAACGGAATTTTAACCAGTTAAAAGATTTTAAAATCATCGATCGTATCGATCATCGAGTTTCTTCATAGGAAGCCAGGGAAGGGACCGGAGACACCGAGGCATAGGATGCCGCCGTTTAGTGCTGGTGATAAGCCTAGCATGCGCATTTTGCACCCTCAGAGATACATGGTAATTATCATATTGTATAATATTTTAAAATCAAAGCGATGATGCATATCATGCGTTATGGCCTCCTCGATGGACTTCTAAACTAGCCTTTATAACGGGTCAACGGGATTTCCCGAAACACAATGAAGAACAAAAATTGTGAAAGAATGATTTACGCATTTCACTAAGTTTACGGTTTGAAAGCGAATCGACGATCGAAAGCTGGGAACGGTTACCAACTACCTCTGCTTCATCAACAGCGAGCTCTACCTCTCCAAGAGTTTAACACTGTCCTAAGCAATGCATTACCCAAGAGTAGACTGTGCTTTTTGTTTTCATTAACTTGTTTTCCTTTATACCGAAAAATATTCAATTGCTGCCACTTTCAACAAATTTTTCACCTCCCATTATTAATTTCTATCCTAATTGCTCTGTAATATTTATTCATTTACTATTTCTTCATCAAACAGGGTCTACAGCGGCTTCGTACTCTTTTGCAATTGAATATCATAGGCATAGAGTTAAGGGCTGCTACTAGCCCGGGCACACCCAGAGAATAGGAAAAATGTATAGTTATGGACTTCTGGTCATTTGAGCACCTCCGGAGATGCGTGGAGAATCACCCTCGTAGAAAATGAGCACTCTACGCCTGTATTGAAAATTCCAAATTTTAAACTCGGAACCCTTTTTGGCTGGTGAAATAACTTGTTTATGGAGAAATAAAGAAAAGATTATTATAACTATTTGTTTATCTTGAAAATTGAAAATTAGGTCTTTTTCGGAACGGGAATGAATATGACGAGATGGAGAGGAGAGCAGTGAACCTGTAATCATGTACGGATTAAGGTGGGCCCTAAAAGACCAATTTCTAGAACGAGCAACCGCCGATTTTGAAAGTGTCACACTTTACTGTTCGGACATTTTCATAAGATGAATCTACAACTTGTGGAACACACGTGTAGCGGCTATGTTAAGAGGGATGGAGGAGTGTTGTTAAAAAATCTGAGACTTTTCGCTTTAGTTATGGTGTTTTTAAATATCTGCCAGGTATTTGTTTCTCGTAAGGTGTCTCTCAATCGTCAATTTGGACTCTGTGCTGTAAGGTCTGTGAAGTAATTGGCGCCTCACTAGTTTTTTTCCATTAGTATTGCTAGAGGATATTGCTAGAGGATATATTAGTATTGCTAGAGGATAATATTTGCACTTCGACTGGAACAAAAATCAATACAATTGGACGAACAAGGGAGTTAAATGCAAAAAAATGTCTGTTGCTGTCTTACCATGGGGCGCTTCTTTTTAATACTACTGAAGAGTGCAAATATTTTTTGCCGACGGTATTCAAGACGACTGACATGATGAGAAACTCGAATATTACCATCCAATTAAACGGCCCAGGTCTTAAAGCTTGGTACACAATTTTTCATCCCCAGTTGTCACCAGCTACATGTACAAGCCGGTACCAAGCATCGAAATCAGCATCATTGTATTTAGGGCCTCTTTGCTCAGCTCTTGAGCTCATTATCTGGGAGGTGCCATCATCACTCATAACAACATTAACATTCCAAAAAATAATGGCAGTCCAACATCCAGCTCAAAATTAACTAAGGGAAAGAGAGCACCATCCGAAAAAATAAATAGTCAAGTGTAAGCGTATACGTCGTATCGTATTTTTCCTTTCTAACATCCACTTTGTAGGGTTGAGCCCCCCTGGTCTCCTGGAGAACCTAGGGCATTAGTAAACTACAGCGTCCTTCTTCCACTTGAACCAGAATCAGCGGCAGCAGCAGCTTTTAATTATCTTTCTCAAACCATATTAATAATGATTGTCATGATGTCATGTAACTCAGAGGCATCTTCTACAACAACGATCTTTGACCCTTTTAAGTTTATTGTCTCAAAGAAAAAGTTGGTGACATGGTGGTGTGATGTCAAAGCAGATTATGGCTCAGTGTGGGTGCGAATGTAAGATTAAAATCTTAAGTTCTTTTACGTACATTGTTTCTCTTAGGCTGTTGTCGAAACAACGAGGACTTGCACTACTCATATTGATGAGCAAATATCATGGGCAACTTTTTCATGTTGGTAGAATACTAATATAGGAATTGTAACTCATCATTAGTAGTAATTGCGAATTGAGAAATATTGTAAAAGACAATCAAAATAGATATATCGACTACTGATGAGAAATAAAAACTAGCTAAATCTAGTATTCAACCAAGTACCGACTTCCTGGGGAAAGTGATGTACTAATGTACTATTAACATTTAAGAGATATGTACTTGGTTCTTGCTGCAATTAAAAAAAGTAAATGTTAATTTTAATATTTCACATCCGCCACCATTTACCAGATACATGTTAAAACTGGAATAGTCTCCAATGCTTTGAGATAAATGCGGAGGGCGGAAAGTGTTTTTCTCAGTTATTTTAAATCGGCGGCATCGTACATTACGTAAGTGCAAGTTAATTTGACAGGAAGTCAATAAAAGATTCTGTGTTTTTGCATGTCCTACAGGTAAAAGGGAAACCTATAATAATATTGTCGGTAGATTGAAAAGAAGTAATTTAACGTTTAGATAACAATCCTGGGTATATAAAAAGAGTTACCAAGTTGCGAAAGCACAGACAACCAATAAGCTCTTCAAGAAATTACAACATGTTGGTCTTGCTTTTTCTACTCACAAGACTCCTTTCCAGTGGCTTTGTGGTAATTTACTTCTTTTAGAGTCTATTCAAATACGCAGTATAGTGATCCTATTTTAATATATACCAATTAGATGCCATTTAACTCGCAAGTTAATACTATCACAGGATGTGGTAGTATTTATTTCAACGCGAGGAGGAATTCCGATTTTTCGGGTTCTACTAGTTCGATTATTTCATACGACTTATTAGATAGCAGTAACGGAGGAGGTTTTGACGCACGATCTGGAACCTTCACCTGTCCTAAAACGGGAGTTTATGCCTTCAGTTTTCATGGTTTGAAGATAAACGGAAACGATTTGCGTGTAAAGCTGTTGCTTAATGGAGCAACTCAAACAACTTCTTATGCTTCTCCCAATGGTGTCCCAGTCAGTATGTTTACCATTCTAAGATTAAAAGTTGGTGATCGAGTTGCTGTTTCCCGTGATATCGGTACACTGTACGATACCAGCGGCGAGCATTTCACCGTTTTCTCCGGATTTATGCTGAGCCAATGAATAGATTAATTCGAAGAAATGAACAAGATGGAAGAGAATTTTTGTCCGATTACCAATTCACGCTCTGACACTCTGTAACATCTTAATTTGCGCGCGATGCGCTTATGAATATTTGTATTACTTTCTTAAATCATAAAAATACATTTTATCCCTTTAATTAATTATGAATGTGTTGAATATATTCATTTGTATAGAACTTATAAACCCTACTTTCATAACTAGCTCTTTTAAAACATACAAAAGGTAAACGTGGACGTTCGGGACGGCAAAAGTAGAAGTTTAACACAATTTTGAACATTCGTAGATAATGTTGTTTTGTTAATTCTAAAAACTATCATGACATCTCTACTGCAATAAAATTGTCACTCTGATATCAACATTTATGTTACCCATAAAAGTAAAGGTAGACGGACGCACGAAACAGTATTAAAATACATTCAGGATTGGCATGATGATACCGAATTACACTGCAAAGGCACAATAAACGTGTATAGTAATCATGCATTTATATGTAAGTGGTTTTATTTCATTTTACATATATAAGTAATTGGGGAGATCAATAAACGTCTAAGATCACAGGTTAACCCAATTGATCGAATTCGTATATAGCAACTGCATTACATATAGAGATAAATACCTAGTGTATGAATATTCTCGCAAAATCACTAACTGTTTTAGTACGCTTTAACTTAGACTGAGAGATAATGCTATGTAAACGGGCTACTTCTTACTTCTATCCGCCTTCCGTTGCCTTTACAAGTCATTAGCTGACAACCAAATAGTAAAAAAAAACTCTAATTATGCTTTGAATGTAAACAACCGTCACTCGTCATTGGTCGTCATCATCTAATACGATATCAGTGATGGCAAATATGTCACCTTGTAATATAACGATTAAGATGAATACGTGATCAGTTTTTCAATAGGAATTAACATTGACCTTATTTAGTTCATCTCTTATTATATCGACTGGAAAAGTTGCGATCTTCGTAAACAGACGATGTACTACCGTGCGCCTACAATAGTGACAATACTGCGAGACTCATTCGAGAATTACACTTTTACCACCATTTTAAGTTACTTAAAAATGGTAGGAATTGCATACTTGTTTTGCTGGACTTTTTTTGTCCAGCAGTTTATGTTCAATGGTAAAATGCGGCTTATTCAATTATATTATGCTGTATTATAATGTTGAATTAAATCGTTGTATTAAATCTTTTGACAACATATTTCCCCATTATGTATTTCAGCGGCATTATCATATCTTATGAATTTCATTAGGGCTGCCGCGGTATTGCTGCAACATCCAGTTTATCCACATGGTATTATATGATGGAGAGTTTGAACACGTAAGTAGAAGCCATATAAACATTTCTTAATGTTTTATACTTTTATTAGATCAAGCAGCAGGTTATGACATTAAATAGTTGCTTCGAGTTTTTATTCTAGCCTTCCGGGCAAAGAATAGTTGATAGAAGATATAAAACTTCATCACTTCTGTGAATCATGTACATTTTTTTGGCGCGATGATACTTATACGTTTTACCACTCCGAATTACACTTCATATCCATAATAATCGTGTATAATAATCATGAATTAATATTCACGAGCACATTGATATAGGTACAACTGCAGTTCACATGGAGATAGAAGCCAGCTTCGTTTGTTTTAGGACAGTATAAACATGGTATGGTATAAACCTAGTATATGATAGCCGATTATTCTCACAATAAAGTTTATCAGACAGGTTTTTTTTCTACTCAGCCCGTCTCATATGCTACAGTTAAATTATCTACATGACGAAATTAGAAATTAGTAAAATTACAATAATGTTATCCATGACATTTCAAAAACCATATTTTCCTCATTTTCTTTCAATAAAACAGCAAAATTATGTGTATTGCAGGCTTCGCCGAAAAATGTCTATGTAAGAAGCTTATAATATTATTTTAGTTATTGTTATCAATCATAGGCCTACTGCAGTGTCCTCATATTGCACGTTGTAAACGGCTGTTTAATCCTGACATCCTGTAAATTGGTTGTGGTTCACCGCCCTTCTTTCTGCTTATATTCTGCTACTGCAAAGCCCTAATTTTCAAGAAAATTTTATAGTCGTGTTAAAGCCATGTATTAAAGCATATTATGGCGTAAAAAAGACAAACATAATTGTAAAAAGAGATCACAGTAGTGGTTTTGATGTGATCTATTAGCTAATACGATGCCGCCGTGCAATATACTAATTAACATGATGTAAGTTTTGTATTTTAAATTATTTTTGATGAACTCATTCTGTGTTTTAATCGTTTATCATGTGAATGCTGGGATACAAAGATGACGATCTTCAACGGAACTATATAAACCGTGCCCATTCCACTTCGAGAATCATTCGCAAATTTTGCCAAACCTGCTACTTCAAAATGGTGGCCATCATTTACTTTGCTATAGTTGGACTCTTCTTGTCCAGCAGCTTAGGCTCCGCGGTAAATTAGCCTTATTGTTATTATTATTATCGAAGTTATTATAATAAAACTTGTTATTGTAATCTTTCTTCCCATATCATATAGATGATTAATGAAGATGACGATGATGGAATCATAAATGACTCCGTCATATCAACAGAAGATCTACTGGAAGCCTTGAAGATCGGTCGAAAGTACGTCGAAGACTTGGAACGCCTTGAAGCCGATTTGGTAATTCAATAAGATTCGACCCAATATTAAGCGACTGCAAAAAAAAAGTTATATATTTCGTTGCAAAATTTAGATCCTGCATAGTAGGGAAGGTCTAAACGACAAATCTAAGCATCATCATCACGACTACTCTCGCTACCGTTCACATTCTCCAGAGGCCGTAGCTCAGTCAAAAATTGCAGCCGTTGAATTGATTGCTCGGAAACATTTGAGCGAAAAGTATGTTTCTCAAAAATTACAAACCTGTTTCTTTCAAAATTACATTTAAACAACTGTTACTAGATTTGGTATTCCGGCAGACCAGATAAACCTCGACGAAGTTGTTGAACATTCTTCTCAACATCACCGAAACAAAAGGGCAACCGTCTGCAGCGGACCGTACGGCTCTCTCACTGGCTCTCGCACTTTTGACGGCACTTGTAACACTTTGGAGAACCCAGATTACGGCAAATCCAATTCCATCTATCAACGTCTTATCCCCCCAGTCTACTCGGATGGTACATTGTATATTCTCAACAAATTAATTAACATTATATTCTTATTTTTGTAATGCATATACATTTAAGGTGTTGGTACTGTACGATCGGCGCCGCTTGCCAGAACAATATCCAACACGGTGCTGTTCAACGAGAGCCTTCCAAACTACAGCAATACACTTTTAGTGATGCCCTTTGGACAGTTTGTAGATCACGACATTATCGACACTCCGACTTTTAGATTAGGTTTCTAGTCAAATGTATAACGTGACTTACAATTTTAAAAATTTTTAATCGGCTATTAATTTTACAGCAAGTTCTGCAATTCGATGCTGCGATGGTTCTCAATTTGGAAACACTATCTCACCAGCTCCCCACCCGGAATGCTTGCCCATCATGCTTCCGCCGAATGACCCACTCTATGGACCATCCAATTGCATGAATTTTGTTCGCTCTACCTTCGGAACGAATCTTGATGGTTCAACGCCACCTTACAGGCAATCAGTATGTTTGATTAATTAACTTTATTTACTTGAAATCGATATAAATGTGTCTTACATTTCAATAGATAAATACAAATACACATTGGATCGATGGCTCAATGATTTATGGAAGTGATGACACATCTGCGGCTGCTCTCCGCAATACCTCTGGTAAGTGATCCCCATAAAAGTAATATGTAGAAAATGCAAATATATATTTGAAACAAAAATTAATTTACACAGCTGGTAAAGGATTATTGGCAACCTCTGGGTCACGCAATCTTCTTCCAGTTCTCACTACTTGCTGCCCTGGAGATCCAACGAACTCTTGTGCCGCTGCCCAATCTTGTTTTTTTGCAGGTTATATTGATTGAATTGCACAATGTATAGAATAATTAATTATCAATGCTGTATTTGCTACTAACAGGTGATAGCAGAGTTACCGAGCATCCATTCCTTACAGTTATCCACACCATTTGGGTTCGCGAGCATAACCGTATCGCTACTATGTTGTACAATTCGAACCCAGTACTGAGCGATGAAACCATTTTCCAACAAGCTCGCAAGATTGTCATTGCTGAATTGCAACACATTATCTACTCAGAGTATCTGCCAACCATTATTGGTATTATTACGTTTATTGTTGTATCTAGGTTGATTGATATTACAAGATATAATTGAGCTTGTTTAACACAACAGGTTCCTCGCTGGCATCTGCAGTCTACAATGGAACATATGGGCCTATTTTCAGTGTCACACCCAATCCAGCTGTTTACACTGAATTTTCCACTGCTGCTTTCCGTATGGGACATTCCCAAGTAAAGAGTTTTATGAGGTAGGCGTCATGAATCATAATTTAACTTTAAATTTCTCACAATGTTTCTGATAAAAAAAAATATGTATTATTTTTAGGGTGATTAATAGCAATGGCGGAGTCAATACTACTCTAAGTTTCTTCCTTGGGGATGCCTTCAACGTGGGTGGGTTCCGATTGCTCGATCCCAATTTCATTGACGGAGCTCTTCGCGGAATGTTGATGACACCTGTTCAGAAAGTTGACAATTGCTTTGCAGATGACATCACTAGCCAGGTTTTCAGGTAGGTTTTCTTGCTATTCCTCTTTTTAGGTATATATAAATAATATTATATCTAAAAACAAAGAGTTCCCGGGAGAGGTAATCTTGGATTCGACCTCGTCGCACGTAATATTCAACGCGGACGGGATCACGGTATCCCTCCGTACTCCCGCTTTTGGAAGAATACGAATTTTGCTAATGTGAACCCGAATGCGCCAGCCAATTTTGACAGTCTAGCTACTACCCACACTCAAGAAGTAAAGTTTGTTGATTGCAATAATAATATTAATAAGATAAATTAATTAAATGATTTTTAAAAGGTGATAGCTTACCTGAAGAGCGTCTATGCCACGGTGAATGATATCGATCTGTACATCGGAGGAGTTACGGAGATCCCATTAGCTGGTGCTTTGGTTGGTCCCACTTTTGCCAACATTTTCGCCAAGCAGTTTGACAATTTGAAGCAGGCCGATCGTTTCTTTTACAATATTGCTGTGAAAAGTGGCACTAAAGTTCCTCAATTTACAGCTGGTAGGTTACATATATTTTAGTTTAGTTTTTTGTTTAGTTTAACTGATTTGTTTCCATATAATAGCTCAACTGGCTGAAATTAAAAAGGTGACTTTTTCAAGAATCATTTGCGACAACAGTGATAAAAGCATCACAACCATTCAGCCCCAAGCATTTTCAGCTGCAGATGCGTAAGATATACTCTTTTTTGTTTTCATAATAACTATTATTTAAAATAAATTTTAAAAAACTGATTTAAAAATGTATATATACATATAGGCCCAATAACTTGCCGGTACTGTGCAGCAGCATCCCAAGTATGAACCCAGCTGTATGGAGCCTAGCTTAACAAGAGCCAATTCCAGCATTAACTTTGATTACATATTATAAGATATGATTTCCAGAAGTAACAATCGACCCCCCTTAATTTTTTACTTTTAAAACAATATTCATAATGTATTACCTTTCTTAGCTTAAACTTGACTTATTATTTAAACCTATTCAAGTATGATTTGCCAGAATACATTTTGCATCATTTTTAAAAATTGGTTTTATCATTGTTGATTGATTCATGACTTAATTTGACATGGATAATTTAATAATACACTAAAATTATGCGCATGCAGCGAGGCAGGATTGTTTAGAATTGTCGAACTGTGTCGAAACCCTTATGACGTGCTAGGTGTACAACAACGACCTAATTTTTGCAGAAAACATGATTCTTACACTCAAATTGGTAACCAAATATCATTATCAAATTTTGATATACGATACTGTTGATGATTTTATAAAAGGTAGCTAATTAAGGAATTGCAGACTATCAAATATTCTGATTTTTTTCAATAATAAAAGACCAGCGGGCTCTTCTTGTTTCAGTTCCAGTGTGAGCGCACTAGAATAGTAATTCTTATTC
Organism: Chydorus sphaericus; assembly: GCA_030141595.1. NCBI lineage: Eukaryota > Metazoa > Arthropoda > Branchiopoda > Diplostraca > Chydoridae > Chydorus > Chydorus sphaericus. The sequence goes on along the minus strand of CM057927.1, from coordinate 10,403,560 downwards.
TTGTGTAGAAATTCTGGAATTAGGTGTATTCCAGAATAAACCCAGTTAACACGCCGGTGTGAATAGGGTGTAAGATATACTTAGGTCGCAGAGTTAAGGCTCTTGTTGAATTACGTACGGTTGGTTGCTTCGAGTGCTTGGTTGATTCGATGGGATGTCGCACGATTTGTGTTTCTTCCCGTTTTCTTATGCACGTAGAAGAGAAGTTTGATCATATTGTTGGAAGATTTAAACAATATTAATGTTGAGTGATGCGTGAAAACAGATGCGTATGATGATTAGTACTATTTCGTAATGCTAGTATTGAAAATTGGCTGATGCCGAATAACTTTCCGATCTTTAGGAGTATGGAACCAAGTGTATGGAGCATTGGAGCTTTGCTTCTTTTAAAGAGAAATTTTAATTCATTTTCTATAACTTTATGTTTTTTTAAATGGGATACTATCCCGGGATGTGAGCCATAATATTTGTATACCGTACTTATCTGCGTTCAATGACGAAAGTATTCTAATTCGAATGGGCGTTACCAGCAATCATGTATAAACGTTAATGATAGAATATAAATAGAGGATTAATTTAACATAGCGAACATTGAGGAGGGGGAACTTTGTAGGTTTTTTTTTTTTGTTTAACAGATTTAAGTAATTAGGAACGCTAGTAATCGTGTGTAATCATAGATTAACCCAATTAAGCAAATTCGTATGGAAACTGCATCTCGCACATTACACATAGAGCGATAACGACTGTATTTAGTAGAGTTTTGCTCCCATAAATTTTATAGTTGTATGCTGTAAAACTGATTATTCTTATAATAAATTTTCTATTTAACTTTTTATTATACAAGATGGTACAGTACACTTTAAAGTACCTTCTTAAATCTACTCGGCTTCTTGAATTCCAACTTCCATTTTTATATAATCAAAACTATACTGTATTTATTATTGTAATCATTTGAGTTATTAAGAATTACATTTCAACATTATATTTCCCCATTTTTCTCTAAAAAATTTCTATGGAAACCAACCATGATGTCCAATAAACTAATGATTACAGCCGCTGCTAGGCCTATTGCAGTGCTCTAGTTACACGTTATATGATTATTATTTAATCCTGCTAATTGGGTTCACTGCTCTTGCTTTTTTCTTTTGACTTGAAATGTGTTGTTTTTTTGTGCCAAGCTCTATATTATACTAGAAACTTTAATAGTCACAGTTATTTTTTGGATGTGATCAACCGTCATAAGCCAATAGGATATCAGTGATAGCAAAGATGCCGTCGCGCAATATAATAATTAACATAATGCCAGTTTCGCAATTGAAATTATTGTTGCGGTAACCTCATTCCCGTTAATTATTTATCATATTGACCGGAAAACACGGTTAGTGACGATCTTTAGTAGAACTATATAAAACCAAGGCCACTATACTGCGAGTATCATTCGCAAACTTGACTAAAGCTATACTTCAACATGTTGGCGATCATTTACTTCGTTTTTGCTGGGCTCTTTTTGTCCAGTAGTTTCGGCTCTATGGTAAATAAATTTACTAAAATGCTTCTTACCTCTATTACAATCGTGTTTTTTTTACAGGTGATCACTGAAGATGACGATAATGGTATCATCAGCGACTCATCCATATCAACGGAAGATCTACTAGAAGCCTTGAAAATCGGTCGAAAATATGTAGAAGACTTGGAACGTCTCGAAGCGGACATGGTTATCTTATATAAAACAAAAGATTTTTTTTTTAAGTTTAATATTTTAAAACGTTCTTTGACATCCAGATCTTGCATAGCAAACAAGTATTGAACGAAAAATCTAGACATAATCACGACTATTCCCGATATCGTCCACATTCTCCAGAGGCCATAGCTCAATCGAAAACGGCTGCCGTTGAATTGATTGCTAGGAAACATTTGAGCGAGAAGTATGTATATAAATATATTATGAAAACCATTTTATTTTATTTTAAAGTATATGTAATAATTTGTTCAACTATTCTCAGATTTGGTGTACCAGCTGACCACATAAGGTTTGATGAAGTTGCATCAGAGCATTCATCTCATCAAAGAAATAAAAGAGCAGCCGTGTGCAGTGGTCAATTCGGCTCTCTCACAGGCTCTCGCACTTTCGACGGAACTTGCAATAATTTGAATAACACAGATTACGGCAAATCTAGTTCCATTTACCAACGCCTTATTCCCCCCGTCTACTCAGATGGTACGATACCATTTATCTTTTATAATGTAGTTGTTTTGAATACTTAAATATTGACGATGTTTCAGGTATTGGTGCTGTTCGATCGGCTCCACTTGTTCGCGTCATTTCAAACACGGTGCTGTTCAACGAGAGTCTGCCCAACTACAGCAACACACTTTTAGTGATGACCTTTGGACAGTTTTTGGATCACGATTTGATTAATACTCCCACTTTTAGACTCGGTACTAGTATTTTTTAATACCGGTAATAGAAAAGAAACAATTCTTTTTTAAAACAGCGAATTCTGCCATTCGATGCTGTGATGGTCCTCAATTTGGGAATGTCATTACCCCTGCCCCGCATCCGGAATGCTTGCCCATCTTGCTTCCGTCAAATGATCAACTGTATGGACCATCCAACTGCATGAATTTCGTTCGCTCTACCTTCGGAACAAATCTTGATGGTTCAACACCTCCTTACAGGCAATCGGTACATTTAAAAATAATAAGCTTGGTTCTTCAAATAATTCTAAAAGATTCGGTTGTTTTAGATTAACGACAATACTCATTGGATCGATGGTTCCATGATCTATGGAAGTGATGCTACATTCGCTGCCACTCTTCGTAATACCTCTGGTAGGGATGTTTCTTTCAATTGTCAAAATACATGTTTGATTAAAACTCCAATTTGGAATATCCAGCCGGCAGAGGGTTAATGGCGACCTCTGGATCACGCAATCTTCTTCCAGTTCTCACTACTTGCTGTCCTGGAGATCCAACGAACTCTTGTCCTGCTGCCCAATCTTGTTTTGTTGCAGGTCTTTAGTTTAATTTTCAGCTTATATATAATTTATTATACGATATATTTGTATATGCTGAATTTTTCTTTTCATCCAGGCGATGGCCGAGTTACTGAACATCCGTTCTTAACTGTTATGCACACTATCTGGGTTCGTGAGCACAATCGTATCGCCAATATCCTCTACAATTCGAATCCAGTACTCAGTGATGAGACCATTTTCCAACAAGCTCGCAAGATTGTCATCGCTGAATTCCAGCACATTGTCTACACAGAGTACCTACCAACCATCATTGGTATCATAAAGTTTACTATCGCATTTAAATTAATTGAAATAACAAGATATTGCGCTTGTTTGATACACAGGTTCTACACTGGCATCTGCAGTCTACGATGGAACCTATGGACCTATTCTCAGTGTTTCACCCAATCCGGCTATTTTCACTGAATTTTCCACTGCTGCTCTACGTATGGGCCATTCCCAAATAAAGAGTTTCATGAGGTAGACATTTTCACTAAATAAATTTGCGATTGATGGTTAGTTTATTTGTATAATTAATTTACAGGGTGATTGACAGCAATGGTGGAGTCAATAATACTCTAAGTTTCTTCCTTGGAGATGCCTTCAATGTGGGTGCGATCCGATTGCTCGATCCCAATTTTATTGACGGAGCTCTACGTGGAATGTTACAGACGCCAGTTCAGAAAGTGGACAATTGTTTTGCAGATGACATTACTAGTCAACTTTTCAGGTAGTTATCATACTTTCTTCGAATGACACCTCTCTTGAAATTATCTCATTGACATTTTATTTAATTTTTTTTAAATAGGACTCCTGGAAAAGGTAATCTTGGGTTCGACCTCATCTCACGTAACATTCAACGCGGACGTGATCACGGTATCCCTCCTTACTACCGCTTTTGGAAGAATCCCAATTTCGCTACCGTTAACCCGAACCCACCCATCAACTTTGATAGTCTGGCCTCCACCCACACCCAAGAAGTAAATATTAATTGGAATATACGTCACATTTTAATTGCTCTTAAACAATATAACTGTTTTTTAAAGGTCATTGCTTACCTGAAGCGCGCTTATGCTTCGGTAACTGATGTTGATCTATACGTCGGAGGAGTTACAGAGATTCCTTTAGCTGGGGCTGTGGTCGGTCCCACTTTTGCCAATATTTTCGCTAAGCAATTTGATAATTTGAAGCAAGCTGATCGCTTCTTCTACAATATTGCTACGAAAAATGGCGACAAAGTACCTCAATTTACCGCTGGTATAATATACTTTTGACTGTTTTCAAAGAATAATTTTGTTATCGAATGGGTTCGTTTTTGTAGCGCAACTGGCTGAAATTAAAAAGGTGACTTTTTCAAGAATCATTTGCGACAATAGTGATAAGAGCATCACCACCATTCAACCCCAGGCATTTTCAGCGGCAGATGGGTAAGATATTTTGATTAGATCGAAATTTGATTGATTTTGATTGTATCTTAATTTCTTTTAAACATAGTCCGAATAACTTGCCGGTATCGTGCAACAGCATTCCTAGTATGAACCCAAGTGTTTGGAGCCTTGCTTAAATAGAAACAAGAAATTGTATTTACCCAATCTTAACATTATTTTATTGAGATTGAAATTAATTGTTTTCAATTTTATTTTTCGTGATAAATATTAATAATATTTTACTTAGCTTAATTATTATGAGGATATAATAATAAAGTAATTTAACGAAATTTTGTGTCAATCATCTTGTTTTCTTGCTTAATTCATTTTAAAATAATTAAATTTTATAATGGTTAAGTTACACTTCGCCGCGTGACCGTGATGCCGGTGCACTTGAAAATCATAATCCGGATCCGTGCTGTGAATGCAAAGCAGGGGTGAACCGTATATACTTATATAAGCTGACGAATGATAACACGATCTAATGAGAGAAAAATATTTTTTCGCGTTCAATGAAAGTTCCTTAATGCTGTTATATTGGCTCCATTAACAACCAAAGTGTCGTATTATAAACTGCAAGGTTAATAACGCCGATAAAAGCTAGACATGGTTTCGAAACTGTTTTTTTTTCATATTTGATAGTGATAATCCATTAAATTGAAGATCCTTTTAATGCATCTACTCAGATGTAAAGATAAAAAAGATATTATTTTTAAAATTATTATTCTATTTGCATGCTATTCCCAAAAGAGGAAACTGTACAATAATCAATTCTACTACCGTCAAATCGGGTAACTTAAGACAAAGCGGGTAACTTGAGACAGCAATAAAATGTTTTAAAAATTAGTTTATTTTTATTTTTTATTTTTGTTTATTCCAATCACATTCCAATGTGTTTTCCAAGCGATTTTTAACGCCAAAAAAGACTTATTTTTGATGTCTCAAGTTACCCGCTTTGTCTCAAGTTACCCGGTTTTACGGTATCATTTTTTGTTTGCCAAGTTTTTCCATGTGAAGGACTTAGGAAAATGTAGTAAACCTACTTTACCCTTTATAGCTATTATCTTGGCCGAAACCTGGGTGCATCAATTGCGGAAACTAAGTTATGACATAGTTAAATCTAGTAAGAATTAGGGTTCTATTTTATAGTTTAATCACGATATTTTATCAATTTGACCATGAATATTTCAATATTGCAACAACATTATTCAGTTTATACACAAGCACAGTACATTATATGGAATTTTTTATCCCTTAATAAATTAGGTTGCATACGGTACCTACTTTTTAGTGTTTTATTAGGTCAAGCATTATGTTAGAAACAAAACTATAAAACGAGACCATAATGGCATGCGAGCATCATCATTCGCTTAATAAGAATATCATCGCCGATGCTATACAGCTGTAAACGGTTTCAAGGTTATAATTTTATTATTACAATCAACATAATATGATTAGACTTAATCAACTCGTGTACATACACTGCAATTAGCAATTAAAGAATTAACGCTTCAAGGTTAGAGTAGCCAAATCAAAATGATGTCAGCTATAGGGTGGGACGGTGGGTGCCTACTTAATTTGTTTAATGTAGGACTAATCGCTTTCGGTAGTCAGTTTATATCGACCGACAAAATGTTGCAATTTTATATTACAACCCCTTGTGCGACTATATAAAACAGTACGGACTTGGATAAAATTATTCAGTAGCAGTTTGAGTTGAAAGCTCATGAACAAAATCTCAACATGCTGGTCTTCTATTTCCTCTTCGTTGGACTCTTTTTGTCCAACAGTCTAGCCTCATCGGTAATATATATATAATTTAATTACAAAGTTTTAAATTAAAATTAAATGTTTAAATGATGTTAAATAGGTGATTGAAGAAGATGGTGATGACGGAATCGTCGGTGACTCCATCATATCAACTGAAGATCTGCTGAACGCCTTGAAGATCGGTCGAAAGTACGTCGAAGACCTGGAGCGCATTGAATCCGATATTAAGGCATAATTCTAATCGTCTCTACATCAGTTATGATAAATGAATTAATCGCATATATTACTAAGCAGATGATGAATCGTAATAAGGCATTGGCAAGAAGCGGGAAACCTAAAAGACGTTTTCACTATTCCCACCATTCCGCGGAGGCCATGTCTCAATCGAAAGATGCGGCTGTAGAACTGGTGGCTCGCCAATATCTAAGTGAAAAGTAACATTTAATTTAATTTGACTCTATATTCATTGGGTTCACTGTGCATCATTTTATCCAATTGTAGATTTGGTGTTCCAGCTGACCAGATCAATTTCGATGAAGTTGCAGAACAGTTGTCTCATCACAATCGAAAGAAGAGAGCAACGGTTTGCAGTGGTCAATTCGCTTCTCTCACCGGCTCTCGCACTTTCGACGGGTCTTGCAACAACTTGAACTTCACAGATTATGGCAAATCTAACACCATTCATTCACGTCTTCTACCTCCAGTCTACCAAGATGGTATTACTTACTTTTACCAATGTCAAGAGCGTTTTTTAAATGTCCTGTATTCGAATGTTATTGTATAAAAATAGGTGTCGGTGTTCCCCGATCAGGGCCATCGCCTCGCGTCATTACCAACGCTGTGCTGCAAAACGAGAGCTTGCCAAACTACGGCAACACTCTTATTGTGATGCAGTTTGGGCAATTCTTAGATCACGACATGACCATCACCCCCACTTTCACGCTTGGTATAAATTTAATTCTTTATTTATTTTTTTTTTTTTTACATGAATTTTTACTTTTGGTATATTTTATTGCAGAAGACGGTTCTGATATTAATTGCTGTACTGGTACGAATGCGATTTACGGAGATGTCCTTGCACCTCCTCCGCACCCGGAATGTTTCCCCATCACACTTCCATCGAATGATCTCTACTTTGGGCCGAACAATTGTATGACTTTCGTTCGTTCTGCCTACGGAAAGAATCTTGATGGTTCAACACCACCTTTCAGACAAGGGGTATGTTATATAAGATTTAATTATTTACTAATATTCCCAATAATTAAATAAACGAAAAATGCATCTTTACACATCTTAGATCAATCTAAATACACCATGGAACGACGCCTCCAATGTTTATGGAAGCGAACCCACATTTTCTAATTCTCTTCGTGATCTTGGTAATAATAAGCAAACATCTGTCAAATGTTGAATTGAAATGTTTAAAATACAAGTCGTTATTTAATACAGCTGGAGGCAAAGGATTGATGAAAACTTCGCAAGGGACGCGCAATCTTCTACCGGTTATCCCTGGTTGCTGCCCTGGAGATGAAACCAACTCTTGTGAGGCTGCTAAATCTTGCTTTGTTGCCGGTTAGTTTCTGTTATTTTCATGTTTTCATAAGTTTAAAAGCATATGGAAAAAGAGGTTATACTTAAAATTAGTTTAGAATCACCTTCAGATCTACAAATCCGTTTAAAACCGAACTTTTATTTTAAAACTTCGACTAATAAAACAGGTGATAGCAGAGTTAATGAACACCCCTATCTTACTGTGATGCACACCCTTTGGATGCGTGAGCACAACCGTATCGCCACCTTTCTCTACAATCAGAACCCAGTACTGAGCGATGAGGCCATCTTCCAGCAAGCTCGCAAGATTCTTATTGCTGAATGGCAACATATTGTCTACACCGAGTGGCTTCCTATCGTTATTGGTCCTACCTTGGCATCTGCAGTCTACAATGGAACTTACGGACCCATTTACAATCCCATTCCAAATCCAGCTCTTTACTCTGAATTTTTCAGTGCTGCTCTTCGCATGGGACATTCATTGATCAAAAGTTACATGAGGTATATTACATTAAAATAAATTTTATACAATTTAAAACTAATATTATGCTTTTTTTTAAAACAGGATCATTGATAAAGATGGTGGAGTCAATCAAACTTTGAGTTACTTCGTAGCGGACGCTTTCGATACTGGTCGAGCAGGCGCTACTGGTGCGTTCCGATTACAAGATCCCAATTTCATTGACGGCGCTCTTCGTGGAATGTTGATGACACCTGTCCAAAAAGTGGACCACTGTTTCGCAGAAGATCTCACTAGCCAACTTTTAAGGTATCAAAATATCCTTTAACTTTTCTTTAATTTGTTTGATGATTATTTATTCTATTAAATAGGAATCCTGGAAAAGGTAATCTTGGGTTCGACCTTATCTCGCGTAATATTCAACGTGCTAGAGATCACGGTGTTCCTCCTTACTACCGATATTGGAATAATCCCAAATTCTCAACTGTAAACCCGAATCCACCAATCAATTTCAATAGTCTTGCTTCAACCCACTCTCAAGAAGTATAAAGTTTAAAAAAATTGAATTTGGAACAATTAATAATTTATTATAACCGTTGTTAATGTGATTTAATTAGATCATCTCTTACCTGAAGCGAGCTTATAATTCTGTAACTGATATCGATCTATACATCGGAGCAATCACGGAGATCACCTTAGCTGATGGTGCATTGCTCGGTCCCACTTTTGCCAACATTATCGCCAAACAGTTCGACAATCTGAAGCAAGCTGATCGTTTCTTCTACAACATTGCTGCGAAAGATGGCGACAAAGTCCCTCAATTCACTGCTGGTATGTATTAAATTGAATTCTTGGTTTTAAAATCCTTAAGATTGAATTTATTTCTTTTTTTTAACAGCGCAATTGGCTGAAATTAAAAAGGTCACCTTTTCGAGGATCATATGCGACAATAATGATAAGAGCATTACTACCATCCAACCTAAAGCATTCGTAGCTGCAGACTTGTATGATTCTTTATTATTAATAAAGATTTAAAAAATTTAGTTAAAATGTGATTGAAATCCGATTGACTCTTTATTGCATTAATACAGGCCGACTAACTTGCCGGTTGCGTGCAGCAGCATTCCAAGTGTGGACCTCACTCTATGGAAATAAACTCTAAATGAAAGTTGTGAAGAGAATAATGGATGAAAATTCAAGAAACTGTATTACAAATTTAACTTTTTTAATTTTTCAAATTAAATTGTCTTCTGACACTGATATTGATTGCATTAGAAGTTGAAACCTGACAAATATTATATAGTCCCCCACGTAGTTTTATTTACTTGGCAAATCTGGGAGCTATTAGTATGTAGTCTATTATAATTACATTGTTTAAATAATCGCGCTCTTATTACCAAATCCACATATCCTAACCAATGATCCTTGTAAGTGAAATACCACTGTAAGACCATGTGATGAATACAATATCTGAAACAAAAATATTTTAATTTCTAACTGAAGCATTACTCATCAGTCCGATGAAGAGATACAAATTAAGATGATTATATGAAACGCATCGGTAGTGAACTATTCATCAGTGCTTTGGTGAAAACTGAGAAAAAATACTCATTTAGCACATTACTACTCACTATTTATGTGCAATAGTTATTTAGTATCTGTTTAAATCATACCCAACACACTATTGCTCTGCCACCCAATTTCGTTTCGCACGTTGTAGTTTACCCTAGTATTGTTGGCTACAATATTACCGTTGTCAAATTATTCACATTTTATTTCCGAATTTACTTATCAGCAGAGCGACGACAGTTACTGAGCATCCAGTCCTAAATGTTATGCATACTATTGTGTTTCATGAGCATTTGACAAGCTCGCAAGATCGTCGTTGCTGAACTGCAACCTATTATCTACACGCAGAGTATCTACCAACCAAGCATTATTTGTATTGTAATATTTCGCATATTTAGATGGATTTTAATGATCAGACATGAGCTATTTCTCGTTTAAAGCAGGTCCCACACTGGCATTTGTAGTCTACAATATGACTATTTCAGTGTCTCTATTTTAACTGAATTTTCCTCTGCCGCTTTACGTATATGGCGCATTACCAAGTGAAGAATTTCATGAGGTAGAACCGAAAGTATAAATTCTTTCAACTATAAATTGGCATTGACATTTAGTTGATTTGTAAATTGCTTATATAGGGTGATTGATATTAATGGTGGAGTCAATACTACTCTAAATTTCTTCCTTGGAGATGCCTTCAACGTTGCGGTAGGTTTCAATTGTTCGTTAGCCAGCGATTCAACCTTATGCATTTATAGAAGCAGGTGCGTAAGCTGAATCATTTATATAATTATTATGTTAGAATTCTATTTATTGCTCATTTTGATACTTTTATGAAGGCCGAATAACTTAGGTATTTTCCAGCAGCATTTTGAGAATGAATCCAAATGTATGAATCTATACGAGAAGATGAATGAAAAATCAACTTAAATACCGTACCGTACCATATTATTTCACAACTTGTACTGTATTTTCATATGTCTAATATTAGAGATGATCGAACCAGAGTTTCTGTGTCAACCCAACTGTCTTATTAGCGCACGTTAGCTTGTTAAAGAATTGAAAGTAGTAAGTAGTAATACAAAAAGTAATTTGGAAAAAGTATTTAGTTCTTTCTTTCACATTGCTAGTTTTTTGTTCCATTAATGCTTTAATTTGATTTTAAATAATACTTGAAGGAAATAAATACTAATAAAAAATACTGAAGCCTTAAAATATTCTTGTATTGTGTATGGCTAAAGCTGATAGTACATGAACTAATGAGAAAATAGCTGGATACATGTTGTTACCATAAACTTGATGGCATTTGTCTTATATGGTTATATTAGCCCTACCAATAATAATTTTCAAGGTTGCTGGATTAATTTTTAAAATGAGAAGGGTAGACTTTGATCATAAAAAGGCTAGACTTTGAAAATGGTTATTGTTTATGTTATACGCAAGTGCTCGTAAAGTAATTTTTAAGGATAGACAAAATGGTGCAAATATTTACATAACTGTTATTTTATTATAAAAGGCTTACGAAATTATGTGTAATACATATTTTCTGCATTAGACCACATTTCACTTGAATTGACTTGAATATAGCCTTTCTTTCAATTATCGATAAACTATAAAAATAATATTTAATATTCAGAATATACTTTATTCTGGAATAATTCTATGTGCAACTTGGGCTTGGTTATTTCACTTATGGTGATTTCAAATGATCTGTATCTATGCGATAACATTTGTCATCTATGTAATGTCGTGAATTCTAGATGTAGTTTATTTTAACTCACGATATCGGAAAGACGTTGTGGTTTCAATATAACCACCACACCCCTTCAGTAATGAAGGGGAGTATGAGTAGGTTGAAAGCAATAAAACTGTAAAACGAGATCACGTAAATGATGAGTGTTTTTCAAGATGTGAGATCATCATTTAGCTAAAATAAATAGCATTAGTGTAGTGATGCACTGTAATTAATAACTTAAGTATTTGAAACAGCACTAAGATTAATATCAACATGGCTAGATTAAATAAACTCATCCAATGCGGCATAAAATTTTGTAGTTAATAATAAAAGTTTTAACTTTTTCAAGGTTGAAGAACTAATAAAAATTATATATCAGCCGCACTCTCTAGGGCTTTAAGAGTTTTCCAGCTTCATTTATTTTAAGTAATATCTTTCGGTGGTGTCATTTATCGGCCCAAAATGTTGCAATTTTATATAACATCCCTTGGAGCATCTATATAGTCGTGGAAACTTTCTGTTGCAGTTTGGGTTGAATGTTCATGAGCAAAATCCCAATATGCTGGTCGTCTATTTCCTCTTCGTTGGACTCTTTTTGTCCAACACTCCCAACAGTCTCGGTTCATCGGTATTATACTAAGCATTTCATATAAAATATTTTTTTTAAATACAATGTTTTTTAATGTTATTTAATAGATGATTGATGAAGACGGTGATGGTTTTATTGACAACTCAATCATATCAACTGATGATCTGCTGGAAGCCTTGAAGATCGGTCGAAAGTATGTCGAAGATATGGAGCGCATTGAAAGCGATATCAAAGTAATTTTCATAATTATATGTATATATTGGTTATACTAAGGATGAATTAACATCACACACCATTGAATAGGTGATGCATCGTAATAAGGCATTGGAAAATAGCGGAAAATCTAAAAGACATTTTCACTATAGCCACCATTCTCCGGAGGCCATGTCGCAGTCTAAAGAGGCGGCGGTAGAACTGATTGCTCGCAAATATCTAAGCAAAAAGTAATAATATATCATTTTAATACTAACCTTAATTTATGTCTTGGTATTTTTTCAAATGAAATTTTAGATTTGGTGTTCCAGCTGACTTCATCAGTTTCGATGAAGTTTCAGAGCATTTAACTCACAATCGAAAGAAGAGAGCCACCGTCTGTAGTGGTCAATTCGCCTCTCTCACCGGCATTCGCACTTTCGACGGGACTTGCAACAATTTGAACTTCACAGATTACGGAAAATCCGGCACTATTCATTCACGTCTTCTCCCTCCAGTCTACCAAGATGGTTTAAACTATACTTCTCTTAATGTTAAGAGCATTTTTATATGTTCTGTATTCGAATTTTATTGTATAAAAAATAGGTGTTGGTGTTCCCCGATCAGGGCCATCTCCTCGCGCCATTACCAACGCGGTGCTGCAGAATGAAAGTTTGCCAAACTACGGCAACACTCTCTTGGTAATGCAGTTTGGACAAACATTAGTTCACGATATGGCCGAAACTCCCACTTTCACGCTTGGTATACACTTAGATTCCTCATTTATAAATCTACTCAAGTTTCTACTTTTGATTTTCAACGCGCAGATGACGGTTCTGGTATCAATTGCTGCTCTGGTATGAATGCGATTTACGGCGATGTCATTTCACCCACTCCGCATCCGGAATGCTTCCCTATCATACTTCCTTCGAATGATCCCTACTTCGGGCCGAATAACTGCATGAATTTCGTTCGCTCTGCCTATGGAAAGAATCTTGATGGCTCAACACCGCCTTACAGGCAATCAGTATGAACAAGTTCTAAGTGAAAAAGTCTCCCATATGTTAATTTACGAGAAAATATATGCTTGTTACTATGTTAGATTAACGAAATTACACCATGGATCGACGCCTGTAATGTTTATGGAAGCGAACCTGAAATTTCTGATTCTCTTCGTAATAAATCGGGTAAGTTGTAAACCATCACTACTACATGGTAAAAATGTCAAATTTAATTAAATAAAAAATTTAAATCATTTTACAGCTGGAAGAGGATTATTGAAAACTTCGCAAGGGGCACGCAATCTTTTACCGGTTAAAGAAGGATGTTGCCCTGGAGATCCAACCAACTCCTGTCCTGCTGCCAACTCTTGCTTTTTTGCTGGTCAGTTCCTCTTATTATTTATTCACGCTATGAATAAATAAACAATTTAATCATTAAAGGCGATCGTAGAGTTACTGAACATCCCTATCTAACTGTTATGCACACCATATTGGTTCGTGAGCACAATCGTATTGCCAACTTTCTCTACAACCAGAACACACTGTTGAGCGACGAATCCATCTTCCAGCAAGCCAGAAAGATTCTTACAGCTGAATGGCAACATATTATCTACACCGAGTGGCTACCTATTGTTATTGGCCCTACCCTGGCATCTGCAGTTTACAATGGAACTTACGGACCCATTTACAATCCCATACCAAACCCGGCTCTTTTCTCGGAGTTTTTCAGTGCTGCTCATCGTATGGGGCATTCACTGCTTAAGAGTTACATGAGGTATATTATATGAGAAAGTTAAAATACAAATTACACCTTATATTTTGCATTTATCTTAATAGGGTCATTGATAAAGATGGTGGAGTCAATCAAACTTTGAGTTTCTTCATTGGAGACAGTTTCGATACGGGTCGAGCTGGCGCTACCGGTGCTTATCGGCTGCTCGATCCCAATTTCATTGACGGAGCTCTCCGGGGAATGCTGTTAACATCTGTCCAGAAAATTGACCACTGTTTTGCAGACGATATCACTAGTCAGCTTGCAAGGTATTAAAATCATTCTTCAACTCGTCGTCTTAATTGAATTCCTTCGATGATATTTGATGATGTATTAAATATAGGACTCCTGGAAAAGGTAATCTTGGGTTCGACCTCATCTCGCGTAATATTCAACGTGCTAGAGATCACGGTATTCCTCCTTACTACCGCTATTGGAATAATCCCAAATTCGCTACAGTAAACCCGAATCCACCAATCAATTTTAATAGTCTTGCTTCAACCCACTCTCAAGAAGTACTACATACATTTTGTATAGTTTGATTTATCAAGTTACTATACATCGTTTTATTGTTGCAATTAGATGATCTCTTATCTGAAAAGAGCCTACGCTACAGTGACTGATATCGACTTATACATCGGAGGAATAACAGAGATACTGTTAGCTGATGGTGCATTGCTCGGCCCCACTTTTGCCAACATTATTGCCAAGCAGTTCGACAATCTGAAGCAGGCCGATCGTTTCTTCTACAATACTGCTGTGAAAAACGGCGACAAAGTCCCTCAATTCACTGCTGGTATATGTTTAATTGATTTCAACTTGGTTTCATAACCGTTAAGATTGAGTTTACTTCGTTTGTTAACAGCGCAACTGGCTGAAATTAAAAAGGTCACTTTTTCGAGGATCATCTGCGACAATAATGATAAGAGCATTACCAGCATCCAACCTAAGGCTTTCGTAGCTGCAGATTTGTATGATTCTTAATCAATTTAAAATTTAGTTTAAATGGGATCAACTCTTAATTGTATTAATTACAGGCCGACTAACTTGCCGGTTGCGTGCAGCAGCATTCCAAGTGTGGACCTAACTTTATGGAAATAAAAGGGAAGTTGCGAAGGGGATGAAATAAATAAACATCCAATTTCAGATTGCCTTCTTACACTACTGATGATATTGATTCTATTAAAAGTTGAAATCTAAAAAATGTTTTAGTCTTTAAAGTAGTTTGAATTATTTGTAAATGCTGGCCAGTTAAGTTTCGATGAAGTGGCAGAACATTCTTCTCATCAAGGAAATAAAAACTGCTCTCGAACTTTTGACGAAGCTTGCAACAATTTGAATATCAAGGATTACAACAAATCCAATTTCACTTATCAACTTCTTTATCCCTTCCGTCTATTCCCATTTTAAAATCATATAGACGCAATCAAAGTTAAATAAAAATATCATCGATGGGATGTGTGGCGTTGGTGATGTACTGTACGTTTGGCACCATTCGTCCGCATCTGCTGTGTACGATGGAACCTATTGTATCACTTCCCATTTGTTGCGGAAAATTTACGATTGGTTATCATCGGCTCAATCCAGCGGACTTGTACAAAAGAATATCCTCTTTCTTCATCAACAAAATCTTTTCTATTTAGATAACAATTGTCGATAGGCAACACGGCATATACTTATGAACTTGAAACGACCAAACTCGATTATTTAGTATAATAAATCTTGGAGCTATATTTATTGTGGTAATTTACCAAATTTATTCTTAAATATGATTCTATATCAAGATATAATTACAAAGTGATGGATTTCAATTATTAACAGTAATACCTATATTTAAAAAAGGCACGTCTATCGTAGTATGCGCAGAACATGCAATAAAAGAATAAATCCGGATTTATGTAATAATTACTTGTTATTTTGGAAAGTGACACATATCAATTTTTGCACATTTAACAAGGCGTCACAAATATTATTTAGCACTTTCAACTTGAATGTGTTAATTAATGAATAATCCCCCCCCCCTTTATTACCATCGTGCATAATATGCTGCACCTTGACATAATCATTAGCACTCATTTGTTAGGTCCGTGTTTTCGATCGCCATATTTTCTAGCTCGATTTCTTAGTACAAGCTTAATATGAGAATCAGATAAGGTTTTCCGATGTATAATAGACTGTCGCTCTCTAAAACATGAACCATATCCAAAAGTGATTAGTAAGCTAATAATCATTCGCCTCGTTCAAAATGATGATGAAAATAATATTCGCCTTGGGAGTCGTCTTGCTGTTCATCAATCCTGGTTTTACGGTATAGTGATAATCAATTTAAAAAACGTAAGTATTGCTTATAATTTTTTTTCACATTGTAATAGAACGCTGATGATGACAAAAGTAGAAGCATCTTCAGTAGCAGTTCATCCATCTCTTTCACCGCCAGAAGAGGCTCTGAGTTCTCCGGTGGCTCTTCTAATTCCATCGTCTCCTACGACCAGTTGGACAGCACCGGGAGCGGCATGATCGCCAAAACTGGCACCTTCACAGCCCCTAAAAGTGGAGTTTACGCTTTCAACTTCCAGGGACTCAGATATTACCCTAATGGAGGCGACTTGCGTGTCAAGCTCAGGGTCAATGGAAACGCTTACATGAGCTCTTATGCTTCTCCCAACGGAGTTTCTGTCAGTCTTTTCAGCGTTTTAAACCTTAAATCGGGTGACCAAGTGGCTGTTTCCTGCGATTCAGGCATCTTGTACAGCACCACTGAATATTTCACCGTTTTCTCCGGATTCTTGCTTAACTAATGTCATTTCATTCATATAATATTCTAATCAAAGTATCCTATTTGGATTAGTTTAAATATATACAGTAAGAGTAATTAAAGTAACGATTTGAGTTTCAAAGCAATTGTATTACTATTGTAAGAAGAGAAAGGCTGAAATAATAAGTTTGGAATGCAGGAAGTGGTAAAGAGGAAAACAATATTGGTAATTCTGTGCTATGGTTAACGGCCTACATTGAAAAAAGTAGATAACAATTTTTTTGTAACCACATTGCAAAACCGCATCATGTGTTCCTCATCCAATGACTCTGGGCAAATAAGTGAAATTTCGTCAGTTTCCTATTAGATTACAAACCAGTTGAACATTCCGATTACAATTTACAAGACTCATTTATCGGCAGTATTTCAAGAGTAATGGGAGCTAAGCAGAGTTCATCAGTCAGTCTTAAACAGCGACGGGGTAGTCATAAAAGGAATGATACCAATCCCAACGAAATTAGAGTTCATCACCATCAAAGTTTGCCCAATCTGCTTCAAAGTGAGGATCCTAATGGAAGTAGCAGGCATACTGCTTCATCCTTAAGTAAGCAGAATGAACAACGTCAACATCAAAGGAATAATTTTAGTGTTCAACAAGAGAGACGTGTTGGATCATCACCAAATCCAACAGCTCGACGTCCACCAGTAAAATTTGAAGGTATTATTATAGATTATTATCTATAATACTTGAACATGAACCTCATTTATTTTGTTTTAAGTAGAACCATTACCTATAATTGGACAAATTTACGTTGCTCTTCACGATTACGAAGCTCGCACAGCCGAAGATTTGAGTTTTAAAGCTGGCGATCAGTTGGAAGTGACGTCGGATAAGGCTGAAGGTGGCTGGTGGAGAGCTTTACACACAACGACTCGACATGAAGGATATATACCAAGCAATTATGTCGCTAAACTCACATCCCTTCAAGCAGAACCGTAATAATATTGTAAGAATCAACTTTTAAATGATTTGAAAACTATATTTTGATGGAATTCAGGTGGTATTTTGGATCAATCAGAAGACCAGAAGCCGAAAGGCGTCTTATGATGCCTCTGAATTCACATGGCAGTTTTCTCATCCGCGATGCTGATGGACGCCTCAATGAATACTCTCTATCAAGTAATCAAGCCGTTATATTTCAAATTAATGGTATAATCAATATTTTGTAAAAGTTCGGGACAGCAATACTGTGAAACATTACCGGGTTCGTTTTACGGATGAGGCTGGCTTCTTCATCACAAGAAGAGTTTCTTTTGCATCTTTAAAAGAGTTGGTGGAACACTATACGGAGGAATCAGATGGTCTATGTACCACTCTAGGCACTCCTTGCATCACAGTATATAATATACATTCATTTATTCCTATTCAAAATAGCTAATACTTTTAAAATTTAGAATGAAATGCCAACGATTTCCTCTTTATCATACAACACAATCGATCAATGGGAGATTGAGCGCTCCTCCCTAAAATTCCTGGCCAAGTTGGGTCAGGGCCAGTTCGGCCATGTTCATCGAGGTCTATGGAACAATACGACGCCTGTTGCCATCAAATCTCTTAAACCGGGCACAATGGACCCCAAAGACTTTCTAGCCGAAGCTCAGATTATGAAGAAACTGAAGCATGCCAAGTTGATCCAGCTCTACGCCGTTTGCACGACCCACGAGCCCATCTTTATCATCACAGAGTTGATGAAGAACGGATCCTTGCTCGACTACCTTCAAGGTAAAGGTAAGGACCTGAAAGTGCCTCAACTCATCGACATGGCCGCCCAGATTGCCTCCGGAATGGCCTATTTAGAAGCGCAAAATTACATTCATCGGGATCTAGCAGCCCGAAATATCCTCGTCGGAGAGAATAACATCGTTAAAATTGCGGATTTCGGTTTGGCGAGGATCATCAAGGAGGACGAGTACGAGGCACGAGTAGGAGCACGATTCCCCATTAAATGGACGGCACCCGAAGCAATCAATTACAACAAATTCACCACTAAGTCGGATGTTTGGTCTTTTGGGATTCTTTTAACGGAGCTGATCGCTTATGGGCGCACTCCTTATCCTGGTATATTCACAATTAACTAATTGATCTAACTATATTGTCACTATTAAGCGTAATTTTCCAATAGGTATGTCGAATGCGGATGTATTGCAACAGCTGGACAGGAATTATAGGATGCCAGCACCTCCCAACTGCCCGCCGAAACTGTACGAATTGATGCTCGACTGTTGGCACAGAGATCCACTGGCTCGGCCCACTTTTGAGACAGTTCAGTGGAGACTGGATGATTTCTTTGTGGATCAAGATGGTGACTACAAAGAGGCTGTTGAAGTTCTTTAAAATTTAACCAGCCATATTATATTTTTTATTATGTATTTTTTAAACAGAACTTAATGCAACAGAGATAAATCCTGATGACTGATTTCAATGGGGAAATGTTTAAAGATAAAACACTGCCAATGTTTTTTCGGAAACTCTGACGCTATATTACTTATTTAGGTTGAGTCAATCTAAATAAAAGTCTAATTACTTTTTACTTTGATCTTCTTAAAAGATTATAACTCAATAGACAAATGGGAGAGGGAGATTTACCATGCCAAAGCACATTAGTTATACAAAAATTAAATATAACGTCATAATGTAGTGGAAATCACTGATAGATGGCTTTCTTTCCATTAAAATTATAGCCATCTGGATTAATCTGATGTGATTTATTGAAATTTAAAATAATAATACAAAATATCTTTTGTCATTCAATCATTTGATTTCTGGTTAAACGGATCATTTTCTTCGGCGTCTTTCACGTAGTGTGTTTATAATTCTAATTTGATAAAATATGAAATCAAATTAACCAAAAGCTGTTATTAATTAGTAATAAAATGAATAATATTAACCAGTAGTAGGCAGTAGTGGCTTCAATTTTCCAATGACGTCACTAAGTTTGGCTCTCTGTTCCGGAGCTGATTTGGTCATTGAGACTACAATGTCATGCGCAAAATGTTCGCTACTCAGTTCTACATAATATCCAATCAATAGCCAACTTTTAGATCTTTGTCATATAGAACATATAATGTTACAACACTTAACTGTTTAGATTTGCCGCTTTTCCACTCTGAATGTTGACTGAAATCAAATTTTTCATGGAGCCAAATAAATGCTGGCCGTTCGTGAAATAGCTAAACAGTACCAATCCCAACGAAAAAGTATCGCTCTGGGCCGATGATACATCGAAATCATCACGTTTACCCTGCTCGATTTTCAGCACTTCGGGAGCCATCCAATATTGAGTCAGAGAAGTAGAAGATGCTCTACTTGGAGCTGGTTTAGGCAACCCGAATTCCGACAATTTCACCGATGCTGATGTTGAGATCAAAACGTTTTCAGGCTTGATATTACGGTGTAGTAAGTTCTTCGAATGGATGTATTGCAGACCACTGGCTAACTGGTAGCAGAATGATGGTTCAGATGGTAAAGCTCCTTTGAACTTTTTAGGATCAGTGTCCTTAAGAAAACATTGATCCAAAGATGCTAAACATAGTTCAATCGCAAAATATCTGATAGTAATAATTGTAATTAATAGAAGACAATTGATGGGATTTATATTATTTAGGCCTACCTGAATGATAAATCTTGATCTAGATGAAGAATTTTAACAATATTTGGATGATCCAACTGACGTACAGCTTCTTCTTCCTTCTTTTGAGCTTCTGCTTTTCTTTGTGGCATCAATCCACCATCCAGTTGGACACGTTTGACTGCCACTGGCATCTGGCCGTCCAACGTTCCACTGAAAACGAATCCCGAAGCTCCTTTGCCAAGAATACCACCTTCATTGTAACTCAATCGATCGCTCACAACTCGTTCCATATTGACGGATCGAAATTCTAAACTTTTTCCAACTAAGTTCCACACTCTACTGATAAGATCTCAAAAAACCCATAGCAGTTGCTGTACATATTTTTATGATCCTGTAATTGTGCTTAGGGGGGAGCTGACTGCGTTATCATCTCATCTGGGCTTTTTAAAAAAAAAGAGGCGGAAACGGGCTAGACCGCGGTGAAGCGATAACAGTATTCAGTGTATTTAATATATGGTAGCCTACATTTGTTCAAAATACGTTATGATTGATCCCAGATCTGGTCTTCTTTCAGGATCATTTTGGATCATTTGTTCGATCATCGATCTAGCATAATGATCAGCTCCAAGTTCTATCGATTGAGAATTCAGAAATGAGTTATTTTGAATAGAATAGATTTAGAATTTAGTTTATTACGATTAAGGAAGTAATGGCCTTCGTGAATATTCGCAGTTATGGTATGAATAGATCCGTTAGAGAAAGGGTGACCTCCTCTAGTAAGTAGAGCGAAAAAGAGGCATCCCAAAGAGAAGATATCGCATTTAACCGAGCCTCTTCGGATGATTGTATTATCATCGTCGTCTTCCATCTGGATAAGAAGCTCAGGGGCGGTAAAATTGACCGTTCCTTTGGTTCCTTGACTCATTGAGAAGCTCCCTCTGGACGACGATGGTTTAGAGAAGCCGAAATCAGATATTTTTAACAAGACTGATGATGGTGATGATGTGTTAATTGGCGCGCTGATAAGGACGTTGGCGGCCTTGATGTCCCGGTGAACGAAGCATTTTGAATGGATGTGATGCAAACCTTTTGCCATCTGCTGGAGAGAATCTGTATCAGGTGGCATAGGACCGTTGTATTTCTTTTCGCAATAGTCGTCCACTGTTGCTGCACACAATTCCATATAAATATACCTGAAATTCGTTTAATTAGTTTGGATGTAAATTGGTCGATGAACGAAAAAAAAACTTACTTGAAATTTTCATCTTGAACGACGTGAAGTAGTTTGACGACATTGGGATGATCCATCTCTTTCATGAGAGAGATTTCTCGATTCAATTCGACGGATGATAGAGCGACGACATCTTCGTTTTGAATTCGTTTGACGGCCACGTCCTGGTCCCTGAATTTCCCTGCAAAAACGATGGCGAACGCACCTTTGCCCAACACTTTTTTACGGTCGAATGTCGCTTCGTTCATTTTAAAACTGATTTAATTCATAGCCTTTTTTAAAAAAAAGGAAAAAGAAAAATATAGTGAACTTTTAAAGGATGTTTTACGAGGGAATGAAGTTTTGGAATGAAACAGATAACCGAAATGAAAAGGCTTATTTTCACCTCTTGTAAATATACGGATAAGAATTGTTGGCCTTCGCTGATAAGTAATAATAGCGTAAAATGAATGTTAACGTCATTTTATATTTTATATTTTTTATTGACATTCATTTTTTCATAGAAGTGCCCACACATCACATGGCTAAGCTTTGGACATCGTTTGGTCATCCCAAAGGATGTCGAAAAAAGGGTCGCATGTTTAACATTTGTTACTCTTCCGGGTCACCGTTTGGCCGTTGGTTTCGGTCTAACCAACTACTTAAAGATATCGTTAGGATAAAATTTTGTTAAAAGATCGTTCACGGCTGGGCATCACAAAGATGCATTTTAGCTCTTTTACAGATTTCTTCAAGATATAGGTATATGATTGTAAATAATTAATTTAAAATACATTTTATTTATTATTTATTTGTGTTAAGATAGTGTAATGATCAATGATGATTCAATGATATCCACTGGATAATGATTCACAGCAGAGGGAGTACGCCCCATACTGTCATATTCAAGCAAAACAGCATTTACGGATTTAACCAGTAAAGCATGGGCGGATCCAGCCCTTGGTCCGAGGGAGGGCGCTTACCATGGGTCAAATGGAACTTCCGGTAGCGTTCCGGGGGCGCCAGCCCTATCCTTCCCATGTTAATTTTCCCGGCCAAGGGGAGGCAATTGCCCTCTTGCCTCCCTTCTGGATCCGCCAGTGCAGTAAAGCTGGTGGAGTAGTGGATATGTTTACCATTGATCGATGATAGATGTCTTCGGTAAAATTAAATTTTAGTATAATAAGCCCCTTTTAATATGGCTGGTTGAATTTTAACTTGAATGGGTTGCTTAAGCCCTCTTTATGACGTGTTTATTTTAGTGGTCCAAGTTAATTTATTTATGTTGCTATATTTATTGAACTTGCCGATGCTTTAAGCGCAAAGTTCATTTAATAAAACTTCAATATTGCAATATTTCGCTAAGTTATGACGTTAAAAGACAAAAAATTAATAGTTATCTGACGTACTTTTCCATTGTTTTGACATGATTTTAATGTTGAAGAATATATATGCTAAAAAAGGGAGATATAGAGCATCTATGTTGGGGTGTAGTGGTTAGAGTGCTGGCTTATCATGACGAAATTTGTGTGTTCGGAGCTCATGGAAGTCAAAGCTTTTTTCTATAGAGATATGAAAATTATATGGTAAAAGGGTAAGTTATCCTCTGATCATCTTATAACAGTTCAAAATTATGGCCGAATAACACTAAAATCTGAATGGTATACTAAAATATTCGGTACTGCTTAAAGTTATCCGGATGATAACAGGACATTTCAAGATTACGTAAGACATTACTCTGAAAACGTCGTTCATCCCGAAGATAACTTTCAAGCGATTGAAAATAAACTCCATCGTGTTATCCATCATAGATTATCAGCTTGATATCAATTACCAGGATCATAAAAAATAAATTTCGTTCGCTAAAAAGAGAATAACTTAAACACATTCTCAAACCTTAAGTAGCAAGAAATTGAAGCTTCGGACAACGGGATATGATATGGATCAAAGTCGGATCAAAAAGATTATCCCGGTTCTGTGTGGGTGTTCTCGAAGGTATAAAGGCATTCTTTACAATACAAGTTTTTGCGGTACTAAGCACTGTTTAGCGACGTTAACGCGTGTAAACGTGTGTGAGTAATAACGACAAAAGGTGACTATTAGTCTATTGTTACGAATTAGATCCAAACTTCTGCTGGTTTAAGTTTGAATATATGAATTTCATCATGGGTCGCCCGATTACTGAAAATATTTCGGAATATATATAGGTAATATTTTGAAGTTTGCAATTCTGCTTGTGTATTTTTGCTTAACCTGTGCCCTTTTTAATCTAATGAATATATTGATACATCGTGTTGCCTTAATGTCGAAAGTTATCTGCTGTGGATTCTTGCATTTTTATTCCATGATTTCGAAATGCACCTTGAGCAATAAAATATAAGGCCCGCCCTACAGTCCATAGGACATAGATAATATAGCTTTACATTTTGCCTTTTTTTTTAATCATGGAATAAAAATGCAAGAATCCACAGCAGATAACTTTCGACATTAAGGCAACACGATGTATCAATATATTCATTAGATTAAAAAGGGCACCTTGAGCAATAAAATATAAGGCCCGCCCTACAGTCCATAGGACATAGATAATATAGCTTTACATTTTGCCTTTTTTTTTAGAGATAATTAAAGTGAACCAATACAATAACTGAATATGTTGCTTAACGTTATCAAATGTGTCCCATGAGTTTCAAAACTTTTTAAAAAATACTCTTCTAATCAGTTTTTTTTATGCGTGGGCATAATGTTAAGTTTAAAAGATTTACGTTGGCGTATGTAAGAAGTCATTTATCTTCATACTCCCACCGACTAACTACTCAAGAGATCTCGAAATGCAGCGAGGTAAGTCACTTTTCATGCAGGTTTCTTCAGCTAAAAAAATAGCTTGTAGATTTCGTACTGATGCAAACTAGTTTTGTTACATCTTCTAAGATTTCCTTGGTCCAATGACAATTCTTATGTGCCTTGCTAATGTATAAAGTAGCCTATTATGGAATAATCTGCGAGAAAAATGTTTAGTCGAAAATTCCTTGAGTGCAATACGAGTACCCCACATAGCACATGGCTAAGCTTTGGACATCGTTTGATCATCCCAATGGATGTCAAAAAAAGGGTCGTGTGTTAAACATTTGTTACTCCTCCGGGTCACCGTTTGGCCGTTGGTTTCGGTCTAAACAACTACTTAAAGATATCGTTAGGATGGAATTTTGTTAAAAGATCGTTCACGACCGGGTATCACAAAGATGGATTTTGGCTCTTTTATAGATTTCTTCAAGATATGGATATAATGTTGCAAATAATTAATTTAATTTATTTTTTTAATTATTATTATTTTTTGGTTTAGAATGTTTAATGATCAATGATGACTAAGTGATATCCACTGGATATTCAATTACAGCAGAGGAAGCAAGCCCCATACTGTTAAGTTCACATGAAACAGCATTTACGGATTTACCCAGTAAAGCTGGTGGATATACTTACCTCTGAAAAGTGATAGAATGATAGATGTCTTCGGGAATGTTAAAACAAAAGTAGAATCAGTCCCTTTTAATGTAGCTGGTTGAATTTTTATTTGAATGGGTTGCTTAAACCCTCTTTAAGCCATGTTTATTTTTAGTGGTCCAAGTCAATTTATGTATATTGCTTTATTTGTAGAACTTGCAGATGCTTTAATCACAAAGTTCATTTAATAAAATCTCTATATTGCAATAGTTCGCTAAGTTGTGACGTTAAAACACTAAAAATTACTAGTTATCTCGTACTTTTCCATTGTTTTGACATGATTCTAAGGTTGAAGATTATATTACTGTTAAAAAAGGGAGAAGCAACAGCCGAACTGTGGCATAGTGGATAGAGTGCTGGCATACCATGACGAAGATAGTGAGTTCGAAGCTCATGGGCGTAGAAGCTTTTTTCTATGGAAATATGAAAATTATATGATAAAAGTGTAAGTTATCCTCTGATCATCTTACAACAGTTCAAAATTATGGTCGAATAACACTGAAATCTGAATGGTATACTAAAATATTCGGTACTGCTTATAGTTATCCGGATGATAACAGGACATTTCAAGATTACGTAAGACATCACTCTGAAAACGTCATTCATCCCGAAGATAACTTTCAAGCGATTAAAAACCAATTCTATCGTGTTATCCAACATACATTATCAGCTTGATATCAATTCCCCAGATCATAAAAAATAAATTTCGTTCGCTAAAAAGCGAATAACTTAAACACATCCTCAAATCTTCAGTAGCAAGAAATTGAAGCCCCGGACAACGGGATATGATATGGATCGAAATCGGATCAAAAAGATTATCCCGGTTCTGTGTGGGACGCTTACGACTATTTTTATTATATATATATTCCTCACTTTGAATGTATATTGACCCATTAGATAATTTATGTGGTATCCCGCATTGCACAGTATTTAGGGTCTGACTAATTCGTGGAACTGGAACTTCCACGTGGAACCACTTTTCTGTGGAACCAAAAGTGTGGAACTGGCTCTAAAAGTTCCACAGAAAAGAACCATCCATGTCAAATTATTTGCGCTATTTGAGGGGGTCTCCAGGTGAAGGGGGGTCGGGAAGGGGGGTATGCTATTGATTCGTACGAAAGCAGGAATGGTCTTGTTCCATGACCAACTTGGTTGTTGTCGGTGACCATGCCCTTATCGCCCTGTAGAATTGCAAGCGAGCGAGTGCCGAGCATAAGCCAGTAGCGTCGAGGCGGCTGAAGCGGACCTGCAACCATACCTACGGCAGAGCACTGTCTCTTTCCGGCCGAGGTCGATCCGACACGGGCTGTAATCTACTACAACCCAAATTACTCTAAATCTAAGTCCTCAACTGATCTTCACTCTTCATTCGGCTGAAAAGTAGCAAGGTCAAATCTAAGCCGGCTTTACCTCCCAACAGCCCGGGTGTCCCATGAACATTTATCGGTAACGCGTCTCTAGCGGTCGAGGCCGAACCTAAGCCGGCTGTACCTGCTATCGCCCCACACCCTATCCCCCATCGGTACTCCATTTTATAGGTTGCGCTTTTCGAGCCACTAAAAGGCCACATCGAATAAATAGATGACAATTTTGAAACCCAACACATCAACTCTAGTCAACTTTTAATTAATTATCGTGAAAGTCAATTTTGTGACTTACTGGGATGTTGTGAATGAGTTATAAAAATTCTAATTGAACACTCAAACTATCCGACGACTGTTAAAAGGAGCGTCTACCGGTCACCCCCAACTACCCAGGAATTTTTCAGCCAAATCGCCGGCCTATTTTCACACATGAGCGTTACTACCGCAGCTTCGTATATTTGAATGTTTCCCTAACGACGACGTCCCAACTCCCGGCCTTTTTCCGCCATTGCCGGTTTATTCACGAGCTCTAGAGCTCACTTTAGTCTAATTCCTTGTAAATATTGATGAATGATCATAAATCTAATTTCTAACAGCAATTTTGGAGGAAAATTTATAATCTACGCTTAAATCTTGCATCCATTTATGTTTTTGTCCGTGGAATATTTTATTATACGTAGTCCGTGGAATATTTTTTTTTACCCAGTAGGGTACTTTTTTTAAAGTTCCACTTTTATGACGGTTCCGCAAAAAAGGCATTTTCCCCCAAGTTCCACAGATTTTTTATAGCACAGTTCCACACTTTTGGTTCCACAGAAAAGTGGTTCCACGTGGAAGTTCCAGTTCCACAAATTAGTCAGACCCCAGTATTTATGTAGAAAATGAAACTGCCTATCATGCTCAAAAGAGATGGGCCGGGGATAAGAGCTTATACTGTCGCAAGCGAAAAAGGACGGATAAGCATATTTAAAGCCTAAATAGGATCCTTAATCCGACACAGACATAAATCATATTCATTTCATAAAGTTAAAATTATTTTTAAATTTTATAATAATAGGCGAAGAAACGCTTGAAACTGTAAACAAATTAAAGTTTACGTATGTGAAGAAAAACATCAAGAAAACCAACCTTGGAATGTATGATGCACAGATCTACAAAGGACGATTCAATGAGAAGCGCTTACGGAAACTAAGCGGCAATAAGAGGATCGAAGAATCAACCGAAATCCAGGTTGCTATAAAAAGTTACACTAAAGACGTTAAGGAAGAAATAAAATATGAAAGAGCTCGGGAGAACCTCGAGTACCTCTCCCAGCCTGGAAATAGGCATCCGAACTTAATCCGTTATTTCGGCCACCAAGTTGACAACACAGAAAATATAATGTTCGTATATCTAAAAAAAATTCTATATCTATATTAGTGTATATTTAGCAATGCACTTCCACTAACAAAAAAGTTAAATAATAAATTAAATTGTTTAATTCTCTCTCCCCCCCCCCCCCCCCCCCCCCCCCACACACAGATACTTGGTGACCGAATTTTGCGTATGTTCTGTTGCAGAGCTTCTTGCTTTTCGGACGAGCACTATTAAAGGTATATGTATATGTTTTACAATATCATATAGAGCATTTGTCTGGTTTCCTTCTTTACAGCATTTTTATAATAACTAAATATTTTCTTATAATTCAAAAAGACGCTTCCTCGTCAGAAAACTTAATCAATCTTTCTAAGAAAGATATTCTACGCCAATCAGTGGAGGCTGTAAACTTTCTTCACAATCTGGGTCTTATCCATCGGAACCTTCATCCCGACAACTTCCTAGTCGCTTTAGATGCAGCAAATAACAATACATGTTTGATTAAGTTGACGGATTTCCAGTATGCCAAAGATTGGGTAGAGAGGACCAATTTGTCGCTAGACAAGTACAAATGGAGTGACTGGATTACACTTCCAGAATTCGGATCCGAGACACTGAAAAATAAAATTGATTCCAAGGGGGATGTCTTCATTTTGGGCTGCTACTTCTACTTCGTCCTCACTGATGGGAAGCATCCATTTGAGTGTGAAGATAAAGAAATCAAGACACACATATTGGAAGAAAACAGCCCTGTATATAAAGAAGATTGGAAAGGGGGAGATGCTTGGGTATATTAGACTTTTAGTAAAAGATTGAGAGCAAAATAACCATACATCAAAATCCAATATGTATTTTTTCAGAATGAAGTAAGTAAGGAAGATAAAGGTAATAAGCTTCCATTGATCCGCAGTATGATTAGGCATCATCCTGCTGATAGGAAATCTGCATGGAAAGTGCTCCAGTTTCTACAAGAGAGTGAAGAGTCCTATGACATATATGGGGAAGACAATGCAAACAAGCTACCTGGCCTCTGCATCATCATCGCCCAGGAAAATTTCCATGACGTATAATATTAATTGATTCAAAATTATTATGAATAGGGCCCGTTGTCATGGATGATTTGACTCTTTTACTGATATAGCCGGCTAACGATATATTACCTGGTAACGACTGCGCCCAACTTTGGAGGACTTTTACCCGTTTTGGTTTTGAAGTCATCATTTACAAGAACCTTAAAGGGGATCAGATGCTGAATTTTCTCCATCAAGCCGAGCTGGAATCAAAGGCTAAAAACAAGCTGGAAATGTATAAAAGCTTGGTCGTCTGCATCTTGTCACATGGCACCAAAGGCATGGTATACGGCGTGGACGACACAGCTGTGCCAATCGAAGGACTGAGATACAAATTAGGACGCTGCGAAGCTCTGAAAGGGAAACTGAAGATGTTTATTATTTTGGCCTGTCAGGGGGACAACAATCAATTGGTCTATAAAGAGAACATCATCAAAGATAACTATACTTCATCTGATTTCAAAATGACTATGCCAGCCGGAACATCACAAGAAGATGAGTCAATGACAGATTTTCTCATTTTGATTTCAACCATCGAAAATTTCTACACATACTACAGTAAAAAATAATCTTATACGCACAAATAAATTTAGATATTCTTATAACAATAAACATAACAAAATTATATAGCTGAGGGCGTCGGATCTCTTTTTATCGAGAGCCTCTGCGGTAGTCTTCTGTCAGAGTATAATGATGAGTCCATCAAGAAACTGGAGGATGAAAAAGTAAAAGAAGATGTTGTGAGCCTATTCCACTCGTCTATCCTCCCACGGGTCGCTCAAGGAGTCTTCTGGGTCGAGGATCAGAAGACAAAAAACTTGGAGGTGGCAAAGCAGACTCCTGAACTGCGCTCAACTCTAAAACGTTCCATTCGATTCCGAGCAATAGTCCAAACATCTAAAATTGCTAAAGACTCTAACTTGAAAGATACACTGGATCCGGTATTTGATGGACAAAACAACCCAGATTTCAAATCCAAAAGGGCTAAGAATGAAAAATTATGGGAGGAGTATGAGAAAAAGAAAACACCATGAAGTGTTGATTTCGGAAAATTCTAATATGTTTTCTATTATTCATACATATGTAGAGCAGTAAGTTTCTATAACATACCTAATAATTCTCGCTTTATCATTCATCTGATTATGCGCACATTCATACCGTACCTATAGCAACCATATTTTTCAAAATTGAATGTTGATTATGAGCTTATCAATAGAAGCCAATAGTCCATTAACTGTTTAACAAGAACCATTATAAAGTAGCAGTTTACTTCTCTACTAAAACTATTTTACTTCTCTTTTTTTTCTTTAAATATTAATATATGAGATTCGTACAGTCATGTAATCATATGATTCTTCATTTAATGTAAGTGCTTAATACCTGTGGTCTAAAATGAGAAAATAGACACCTGTTTATTAGGAGAAAATGTCATTCGTTGAATTAACTTTTGTTTCCTCGTAATTACCTATCTATGAGATGTGCTGATAATGGTAAGTTATTCAATTTAATTTACGTTCACTACTACCCAGTACATATACATAGGATGGTGAAAAACCTGATGCTCTATGAATTATCATCCACTATGAAAACTTCTTGAATCAGCTTTACAACATTTTTCGCGACTGCATTCTTTCATTACAACAGTCTCCTGATTTTCTTAATATTTCATTAGTTTCTTTCATCATTGGTCGTTCATTAATCGATATCGCCAATACGATATCTTAATTTTCCCCTCTTGTTATTAGTCTTGTATTTTCTTAGTTTTAACACGCCATTATAGTGTCGTTCTGGGATCGATGTCGCCACGAAATCATTCAATGTGCTTAATTACATTTAAGCAAAATCATAGTGCAGTCAAAAATATAAAAAGTATGGTTAAAGTATTTAAAATCCTTAAAATGTTCACAGTTATATAAAAAGAACATATATATGTTCTTTTTCTACAAATCGACTAGCTACTATTTTACAATCTATCATTTATCAATAAATCAATCAAATCATAACGAATTTTAAAAAATCCGACCCATCAGGTCGATACGATAAAAGCGGATCTTGTATCTATCTTGCGAGCTGAAATAAAATAAATGATTGTTTATGGTACATCGGTTCGTTATAGTTTATAATTATATACTAATCTACTCTTGACATCATTCAGCATACGTTATTTGAAAATGTTTGTTTCCTTTCTTCATCCTATCTACTTCTTTAGAGATAAAGCAGGATATGCACAAAAGGACCTGTCAGGTAAGTACTGGGGTTGTGCATAATTAAATGAATCGCAATTTGAAAGAGTAAAACCATTTGCAAAATCAACCTTAAACATTGTATAAAATAAACACACAAATGAATAAAAACGAAGCTACATCTGACTGTCTGACAATCAAATAAACAATTCACGAAGAAAGCAACATTGCTTTGACATTTTCCAGTGTGATTCTTTTCAACGGATCCGCTTTGATCATCCATTTAATCAATCCTTTGGCAAAAGATAGTTTATGTTGATCCAAATCTATACAAAATCAGGTTTTAAAACTTAAGTAATAGTTGTATATATATGACAAATTAAAATGTGTTATACCATCGAGGTTGTATTGCCCTTGTTCAATATTCACTGGAATATTGTAATCAGATCCACCCTTTAGCAGAAATGGATGGCCACCCATGGTCAGGAAGGAATAAAAGACACACCCAAGTGAGAAAATGTCGCACTTGACATTTCCTCTCCGTTTAGAACCAGCTTCAACTTTGAGCAGCTCAGGAGCGGTGAATGTTTTAGTGCCTTTAATCCCACTACCCAACGAGAATGATCCTCGTTCATTGGCAGGCTTACAAAACCCAAAATCCGATATTTTCAAAACAACTTCAGTACTGTTAGAAGAATCATGCCAGATGAGGACATTGTCCGTTTTTATATCCAAATGAACCAACTTCTGGGAATGGATGTAGTGTAAACCATCAGCCATTTGAAAGAGAGCTTTCCTTTTATCTTCCAATTGGCATTTGTATTGTCCTTGACAATACTGATTGAGAGTAGCGGCGCAGCGTTCCAGTACCAAATACCTATAATTAGATAGATTACAAATGATGATATTATTGGTGGAATATTATATAATATTACTTGAAATCTTCGTCGTTGTAGACGAAATGAAGCTTAAGGACATTTGGATGGTCAAAATTTCCTAGTAATGGATAATAGACGGTTCCATCTTTTACCTTCAAATCAACTTTCTGAAGTCGCTTAACAGCCACTTCATGAGTATCGAAAGTGCCCCTATAGACTATTCCATAAGCACCTCTTCCAAGCAAAGCTGTTTTGTCTAACTTGAAAGTGGAAGGAGGATTTGTTCCAAAGTCTACTGCATAAAGTCCTTTTCCCAGAAAGTCTACTTTGTTTGATGTGCGTAGGCCTAATACTGCTTCCAACTCTTGGATTATCACGTTGAGCTTTGTGCGTCTCTTTGGATCTTGATTTATCATTCCGACAATGATATGTTCTGAAAAAATTTGATCAGGTCCCAGTCGATCTTAAACATATGAAAACATCGATAATGTTATATAAAACAGCAAATACGTAAAACTATGATTTAACTCTCATAATATTACCTTCTAGCCAAAATTTTCCTCTTGCAATGTTTATAGGGATGGCGTAGGCACTTCTATCACTGTCCTCTTTGAAAAGATGTTTCCCCCTTGTTAGGAAGGTGAAAAATATACAACCCATTGAGAAGACGTCGCTCATCTTGTCGGCTGATTTTACGTCGTTTCTAAGCAATTCCGGAGCTGGAGTTACTTCATTTTTATGAGGTAAACTGTTACTAGCCACTGAAAAAACACCTTGCTCGTTGGTCGGCTCGCATAGACCAAAATCGGAAATTTTGAGCAAGACTTTGTTAGCTTTGTTAGTGCTGGATGAAATTAAAATGTTGTCAGATTTGAGGTCCCGGTGAACAAAGTTCTTCCCGTGGATATGATCTAGACCACAAGCCAGTTGATGCAAAGCCTCAGCATCAGAAGGGACTGGTCCTTCATACTTCTTGCCAGTCCAATCAGGTTTAAAATTGTTGAAGTAATCTTTTAAGGTGCCATCACACCATTCAAGAACAAAATACCTGGGATAAATAATTGATTGGTAACCTTCATAATACTGTAGCTAATCATTAAGTTTATTTTATGATACACTTACATGCAGGTTGGAGGATCATCCGAGACAGCAGAGTAGAATTTAAGCACGTTGGGATGATTAAATTCCCTCATAGTAAGCTCTCGGTTGATTTTGATTTGACTAAATTCACCAGGAATGAGATCAATACGCTTGACTGCAACTTTTTTACCTTCAATCATTTTTTCATAAACTACTCCAAATGATCCCCTGCCTAATAAAGTGTCGCCATGTTTCAGAGTTAAAGTTTCAATCTCTTTCTTAACGAATTCTCTCCTTATGCCCAATTCTTTCAAGACTGTTTCAAGGCTAGTCCTTTCTTCTGGAACGTGTTTGACCATTTTTTCGATTAAATCTTTTGCAAACTCTTGCTCAGCATTTAAACGTCCTTGAATGAAAAATAAAATAAAACATTTTACGTATTAACGAATAATTTGCAACTAAAACAGCTCGATAAAAAAACCAACCTTCAATCCAATAATCACCATTAAAAATGTTGATTGGAATAAAATAAAGATTCGTTTCTCCTTCTTTACTAAAAAGATGTTTTCCTCGTGTCAAAAAAGTAAAGAATGTGCAACCAAGTGAGAAGATGTCACACATTTGGCTGGCTCTCTTGATCGAGTCACTTAAAAGTTCGGGGGCTGTGGTGACATTATTGATTTTGTGTAAACTGCTGCTCCCAATTGAGAAGGATCCAGTTGTGCTAGCAGTTTTAGTATAACCAAAATCTGCAATTTTGAGCACAACAGGAGAAGAAGAAATCAAAATATTGTCCGACTTGATGCTCCGATGAACGAAATTTTTTTTATGAATGTAGTGCAGTCCGTCGGCAAGCTGGTAAAGGGCTTCAACGTCGGTAGGGACTGGTCCAGTGTATTTCTTGTCATCACTCCATTCAGGATTTAGACTGTTGAAGTAATCATTCAGCGTTCCTTCACACCATTCTAGGACTAAGTACCTTTTTATAATAAAAAATAGTTATACAAGATTTTAATAATTTAATAATCAATGTTAGTTGAAAGTCTTAGTTCATTTATTCAAAAAATACTTACATAAAATCATTATCCTGTTCATGATAATATAGTTTTAGAACGTTGGGATGATCAAAAACTTTCATCACATTCACTTCTCGTTCTACTTCAACATGGTCCTCCATCACGCCAGGTAGTAGAATGCGCTTAATGGCTGCTTTTCGACCATCGGGAAGGATCCTTTCGTAGACAATTCCGAAGGTCCCAATGCCCAAAACTTTATCACCATATCTATTAAAAGACAAATTTGCCATGGCTGATACTTTTGCTGAACAGATGCATTGCCCACGTAAACAATAATGATAAATTATTTAACGATCGAGAAATGGGTTCCGTATATGTAGACATCACTGGCCTAAGTATGATAATGAACGGGTCCTATCACCTTCAGTTTCTTATCGCATGCTCAAAAATTTGTTTTGCTTATCGTATGATAACGCAACCTCATTTTCTGTAAGTCTGTACCGTTGTCACAACGGTTACTCTTACACAACGGCGCTGTGTAAGAATAAAAACATATGGATTTTCAATTAGGTTTTAAATTTTACGTACTATTTCACGTATATATATATATATATACATATCATATGGATAATATTAAGCAAGTAACCCATTATCCTTTATAATTTGTGTGCACAGGAAAATGTTAGCCTATTAGCCTGATTTTAAAAAGTTACTTATAGGAAAGTGCATAAATTACGCCGACAATTTTATTTAGATAGATACATAGACCTATGTATTACAACAACATAATTCAACATTTCATCCACTATATAATTTTTTTCGTAATTAATCCAATCTAGCGTTGCTATTTCGCTCATTTTATAATCCTTATTACTTAGCCTACTTAGTATTTTTAAATAAGGACACTACCTGTATCTTAATAATGAACCAGGTTTTCAGAATGAGAAACCGAATAATACTTTAACATTGTGGATCGCTTGATAATTATACGTTTTTCACATAGGAAAAGAAAGTTTCATCAATTTTCATGCGCTGGTTTGGATCTATTTGAACCATTCCACGTATAATAGCTTGAAACGACAGATATTGAGTCGGATCCAATCGCCCTAAAAAATAAAGTTGTAAGAACTTATTATGTCTGAAAAATGAAACCAAGATAACATTACACACCTTCTAGTGATTCGTAGCTTCCTGCTACAATGTTACAAGGTATGGCAAACCTATCTGGAACAGTATCTTTTACTTTCTTGAAAAGATGATTTCCTTTGGTCAAGAAAGTGAAGAAGACACAGCCTAACGAAAAAATATCGGCAACAGGACTCGTATTGTTGATTTCCGAAAGGTTTTGCTGTTTATTTAACAACTCGGGTGCTAAGTAATGCGACTTGTAACCCACAGCAGTATCACTGGTGGTAATATCGAATCCTGCGCCAACAAAATCGGAAATTTTCAAAAGAATTTTGTCGGTGTTACCCGAATAAATAAGAATGTTGCTCGGTTTGATTTCGCGATGAACGAATTGGTTTGTGTGGATGTGATGTAATCCACTAGCCATCTGATAGAGTGCTTCTTTATCTGATGGGACCCTGCCTTCGTATTTTTTATCATCTTTCTCCAATGTCCAATAGTGATAATTGGCGTTACAGTATTCGCGCAGTGTCCCATCACACCATTCAAAAGTTAAATACCTGTCAAGTAACATACTATCATTTAATATTTATTTTAAAATCTTTTTCGTTTTGAAATTTACAAGTATTTGAGGTCGGAGACAGCAGAGTAGATTTTAAGAACGTTGGGATGGTCGAGGACCTTATTAATCGTAGATTCTCGATCGTTTGACGTACTTTGGGTATAGGTTTCAATGATCCTTACACGTTTAACTGCCACTTTTTTGCCCTCGTTATTCAGCTTTTCGTAAACGATTCCAAATGATCCTTTACCTAATATCACATCTCCTTTTGTGAAGGTCACAACAGTGATGTTCTTGCTGATTGATTCCACTTGCTGGGCGAGTTTTTGTTTTAAAACACCCATCTTTGTTCTGTCCTTTGCGTCATGTTTGATCATTTCCTGGATAATGCCTTCGGCGAATTCTTGGTTTAGACTTAAACGCCCTATATTAAACATTGTTATATTATGAGGAAAAGGAAAAAAAAAATATTTTATGTAAGTTATATATAAGGTACAAGTATAGCTTCACCTTTCAACCAATAATTTCCATTCAATATGTTGATTGGGATAGCATAAGGATTCGTGTCTCCATCTTCCAGGAAGACGTGTTTTCCCTTTGTCAAATAGGTAAAGAACATGCACCCCATGGAAAAGATGTCGCTCATTTGATCTGCCCTTTCTCTACCTTCTTGTAGTAATTCGGGAGCAGCGGTGACATGATTGATTTTCGACCCGTTACTCTTATTGCCAATAGAAAAAGACCCACGATCGTTAGTTGGCTTGCTGAAACCAAAATCCGCTATTTTTAATGAAACAGGTTGATTTGCTGATGAGGGCGATGATATCAAGATGTTTCTCGCGTTTATATTCCGATGGACAAGCATCTGATCGTGAATGCAGTGCAAACCATCAGCCAATTGATAGAGAGCATCAGGGTCAGCAGGAACGGGCCCCATGTATTTTTTACCATTCCAATTAGGGTCTAGTCCATTGAAGTAGTCGTTCAACGTTCCTTCACACAGTTCAAGAATCAAATACCTGCAAAATATAAGTAGTCCCGGTCAAAAGCAATTACAGTTAAATGTAATAATAAACTGATCTGCTTTACTAATGCAAAATAAATGTAGTAATCAACAACTTACTTAAAGTGATCATCTTCGCGAACCGAATAGAGCTTTAGGACGTTGGAATGATTCAATTTTCCCATCGCAAACACTTCTCGATTTGCTTCTACGTGGTCCTTATCGCTTGAGACATCATGAAGCTGAATGCGCTTAATGGCCACTTTCCTACCGTCGGACAGGCTACTTTGGTAGACTATGGCAAAATTACCTTTACCCAGCAATTCTTTATTTTTACTCCCACCCCTGAAGAGCAGATCCTTTTCCTCTATCGACACTTTCTCCTCACTTGCTGACACCATCGTAAGAATGTAATACCGCCATATATTAATGTACCCGTATTTAGTCAAGTACCTTCATGCAATGGCGCAATGCATTTTTCCACCGCGGAGAAGGGGGAGCTTATCTGTCACATATCTTAATCCATATCAATATATGTACCTACGTATATTTATCTGTGCTAGTGCAGCGGGAAGATTGTGGTCTATAACTGCTGACCAACGTAAAAAAGTACTGTTACCTGATAACTACAACTCATATATAATATAAACATTTTAGCCATATAATATGCCGCATTAAAAATAATCATTTCATACGCTATTTATTTTGTTATATTTCAATTTAACTGAGGCATATCAGGTTTGTTGCCGTATGCGATAGTATATGGTATGGCATTCAGTGTTTTAAAAAAATGCGAAGATAAACATTATGCCTACAATTTACAAAGCAAGCTGACAGTGGTTTTTCAGTTCTTCAACAACATCTTCAAGCTTTGCACGAAAAGTTTTTGGACCCCGTTCATTTTTGTCTTCTGAATAGGTGGTTCTTTGAACCATTTTATCAATAATATTCTCAGCAAAGTTTTGATTCGAATTCAGCCGTCCTAAAGAAAGATGTAATTTTATTTTATGTGCAATAAATTATAGTACTTATTATAGGTCCTTAAAAATATAAATGATAACATTTTAGTTAAGTTTAATATTAATATTATAACCAACCTTGAAGCTTATAATTCCCTGTAGAAATGTTAAAGGGAATTGCGATATCAAATCTTGTTGTGCATCCATCTTCATAAAAGGGATGTTTTCCTTGGGTAAGGAAAATGAAAAAGACGCAACCCAAGGAGAAAACGTCACTCAAGTAGTTGGTCATTTCGGAATTATTGGATTGCAGCAGTTCTGGGGCCGTGAAAAACGGTTTATAACGTCCACACTTGGAATCGCTAAAGTTACCATCTTCATTGGTTGGCTTGCCCAAGCCGAAGTCAGATATTTTCAAAACTGCTTGTCCGTTGGGCGATACTGAGATCAAAATATTTTCCGGTTTGATGTCGCGATGAACAAATTTCTTAGTGTGGATGTGAAGAAGTCCATTAGCCATCTGGAAAAGACCATTCGCATCCGAAGGGACAGGTCCTTCATATTTTCTATCCTCTTTCTCCAGCAGTGTCCAATAAGGACGATGGGCGTTACAGTATTCACGAAGTGAAGCATCACACCATTCAAGTTTAAAGTATCTGTATGATATGACGAAAAATACATAATGATATTTTTATCAATCGAGTATACCATAAACTTAAGAAAAAATTGAATTTAAAAAAACATTATTTT
Organism: Chydorus sphaericus; assembly: GCA_030141595.1. Taxonomy (NCBI): domain Eukaryota; kingdom Metazoa; phylum Arthropoda; class Branchiopoda; order Diplostraca; family Chydoridae; genus Chydorus; species Chydorus sphaericus. Next base: position 10,365,036 of record CM057927.1, on the reverse strand, counting down.
AATTTTAAAACATAATTAATTCGCTAATAATTTAATGACTTACATGTAGTTCGAGTCGGAAACAGATGAGAAGAGTTTCAGAACATTGTCATGATCAAACTGTTTCATCATTTTTTCTCGATTGATTGATTTAGTTTGGTCGTCGGTACCATTATTATTAAGCCTTAGACGTTTGATAGCAAATTTATTACCGTCAATTACTTTTTCATAAACAAGACCAAATGCTCCTTCGCCTAGTTTTTTGTCACTCTCGCTTTTAGTTACTCCCACCAGTAGTTTCTTTACAAGATCTCTTCGTTTGAAAATTTCTTCCTTTACATAACCAATTGGCTTTCTTTCGTGTGGGTTGTGTTTCACCATGTCTTGAATAATGTCTTTGGCGAAATCCTTCTGGTCGTAGTTTAACCGACCTGCCACATAATAAGTTATCATCAAATTGAATCTCACATACATACATATAAATGCTTATGAACTTTTAAATCAATAATTTAGTTTTTATTATACTATTGCTACCCAGAATACACACCTTCCAAATCCAAATAATAATTGTCAACCAAAATGTTTTTTGGGATGTCGTAGAGACTCTTGTCTTCGTCACTCATAAACAAATGTTTACCTTTCGTCAAATAGGAAAAGAATACGCAGCCCAACGAGAATACATCGCTCATTTGATTAGCTTTCGCCTTCATATTCTCAGCGGCAGCTTTCAGGAGCTCCGGAGCAGTGGTGATATGATTGATTTTGTGCATAATACTGTTTCCAACCGAGTAGGAACCACTTCTGTTAGTCGCTTTGCAAACCGAGAAATCCGAAATTTTCAAGAGCACATAAGTAGAAGACGACGATGAAATTAATATGTTTTTTGGTTCGATGTCGCGATGGACCAAATTTGTTTCGTGTATGTAGCGCAATCCATCCGCCATCTGATAGAGGGCATCAGCGTCCTCAGGAACAGGCCCATCGTATTTATTACCAGACCATTCGGGATTTAGAGCGTTGAAATAGTCATTCAGCGTTCCATCACAGCGTTCGAGGACCAAATACCTATATTTACATACAATATTTACAATACGTTTACATAAAAATTGTAAGAAGAACTCACATAAAGTCTTCAATATTATGAAACGAATGGAGCTTTAAGACGTTATCGTGTTTCAAATCTTTCATGGCCACCCATTCACGACTTTCTTTGGCATAGTTTTCATCACCATAATTACTTACATCACTAAGTGAAATACGTTTGATGGCCACTTTCTGACCGTCCGCTAGAATTCTTTCGTAAACTTTTATTCTATAACTTCCAAAACCACCTAGCACTGTTTCGAACCCACCTAGTTTAAAAACGATATCTTCCTTCACTATTTCCAAAACTTCCCCCCCACAACCTGTTATTGATGCGGACATTGCTGAAATTCAATTGAATCAAGTGAGAAAAAGGACAGTAAATAATGTGTAAGGCAACTTGGCTATTACACTGTGTGTTATAGACGGGTATATACACTTAAATATATGAAGGAATACGATCCGACTGCAGTTATAATCTGTAATCGCAAGACAGACTGAAATATTTTGTGTTGGGCTGTCGGCAGCTTATCATCAGATATATATTATCTATAAATGCACACTTTATTTGTTTTATTATTTCTACAGGAGTAGTATACAGCATATTTTTAAATGACTTACATATTTTAACGAATAAAAAAGTGTTACCGATGCTAGAGAAGGGAAGACTAGGTTGCCAGTTTTGCTGACCCTTCCCCCTATCTAGCCTCGGGAAGAACCCAGTCTTGCTCGGGCCTTTATTCGGCTTTAAGTTCACTATACTTGTCATGTGTGTCTTTGCTCGGTAACCGCTCGTCAGACGCTGCCAGAGGTTAAGGTACTTTTTTTTTTACCTGAAAGTCTTTTTTTCGGATTAGAGGTTCAGGTAGTCAAAATTTTACCTTATCCGCTAGAAACTCGTACCTTAAGCTCCTCTGGGAAAGATGTATTTAGAGCTTAATGCTGAACTAATGCTGCCGTGAAAAAAAAATTGCAGAAATGATTGAGACGTACAAACCATCCTAACATTCGAGAAAGCGTATTAATAAACTCCGCGATTGTTTTCGTTTATGTTATTATCGATAGATTTCATCGTTGCCTTTGCAATATGGACCGAGTATAGATTTGTTAAAATGATTATTTACAAGACATTTTGAGAATAATGACAAAAATTATGAATCAGTGCACGTCTGCGCGACATATAACACACGAGTTACATCTAGCCACTAGCTGAGTAGCCGAAGTCACTCAGATCGTCTTGATCAATCGTAGTTTCGTTGGACGATACCCAGAGGTTTGCTTAAGACTACTGATGCTGTCGTGAATAAGAATTGATTGAGACACAACCAGCATCCGAGCATTCGAGAAAGCGTGTTAACCTTCACGCTTTTATATCACTTGTTTTTGTGAAACTTTTATATATAAGGTGAAATTTCTACTTAATGCCACAGACTTTATCATCAGTAGAAGGATTCGCTCGTTCCCTCTCACGAAGATTTCTACCTAGCTTCGGGTATCTATATTAAGCCGGCTAAAGAGTTCTTGATTTCATCGGCCTATTCCTATACAGTGTTGCAGCAGCTACCTGCCTCTTGACCTCGCTCTTGACTCCCGGGAATTTATCCCGTACATTGTGGCTTAAATCAGCTTACAGTATTTTAGGTCTTATTAATCATCGACAGTTTACAAAAATGTTCAACTTCATTTGTAACTGGGGCCTTACATAATCCTAAAGCCGTAAAGTTTAGTGCCACAGGAATAACGAGAAACGATACACTTCCGAGTTATTAAAATGTTAAGCTGTTGTGCACTTTCAAATAAAAAAAAAATCTTAGGCAATGTTTAAAACAGTATATAAAGTTCACTCTTGAAAAGTAAATATCCGAAGATGATATCACTCTTTATAGTTTTATACAATATATCAAAGGATTTATCAGGTTTAAAAAGCCCTCTGGTAATGGTATCTTTCGTTTATTTATAAAAAATATAGCTCAAGTTGGGGTAGTAAGGACTTTCATTACGGTCATTACGGTTAGTAAGGACTTTCATTACGGAGAGGATAAGGTACAGGTACCTTATTTTCTAGGAGAAAAAGGTACCTACCTTATTCTCTAGACCGTCAGGTAAAAAAGGGTCCCTACCTTAACCTCTGGTAACCCTCGTCAGATCATTAAGCCTCGTCTTTTACCTCCCTTTGTGAACCGATCGGGCTCGTACAAGAGCACAGCGTAATTTGGGCTCGCGTCAGAGCAAAGTATTTTTAAATCTGTATATCTGTATTCATCTGTGTGCGTGCTCGCGCCAGAGCCTGCTAATAAAGTCGACAGTGTTAAGGTACCCCTACGTCTTGCGTCACATAATTTTCCCACGAATCTTTTCGCTCGACCACATCGGTCGATTACAAAAAGCTATTGCCAATTATATGTGATGAGTTTTATACGTAAAAAAATTGAATTGTCTAAGTAATGAGAAAATATATAATACCACAGTAACGAGCACATTCTCTCTGTAACTAGCATGCTACTGTTGATAAAATATTCAAGAAATTGAATGTCTTTTAAAAAGTAAATTGCATGATGACTGATGATGACTGTAAACGAATCGTCAACGATGTTTCTCCAACTCTTTTGTCAGTATTTTAAATTAATATGACTTAATTTATGTATTATTAAAAGTTAATATCCGATCGTTTTAATCTAAGTCCAGCTATAAATATATTTTGCGATATTATGGGCTCATATTAATAGAATTAAGCTGGGTAATTTGAAATAAAATTTATATTGTAAATGCACTGCTTAATTCATTTTCCAAAGAATATTATAAATTGGTAAGAATTATAAGTCTTAGATTATGCTGACGAGAGTATTGCTTTGACATCTTCCAGTTTGATTCTTTTCAATGGCTCCACATTGATCATTCCCTTTATCAATCCATTGGCAAAAGGTTGATTATGTCGCTCCAAATCTTTAAAAAAAACCCAGAAAAATAACGTTTATCTAACAATATTATATAACTCCCTGAAAAATATTCTGTCAAAAATAAACATGCTTACCATCGATGTTGTATTCCCCCTTTTCTATATTCACCGGAATATTGTAATCAGATCCACCCTTTAGCAGGAATGGATGACCTCCCATGGTTAGGAAGGAGTAAAAGACGCACCCAAGTGAGAAAATGTCACACATGACATTCCCTCGCCGTTTAGAACCAGCTTCAACTTTGAGCAGCTCTGGGGCGGTGAATGTTTTAGTACCTTTAATCCCACTACCCAACGAGAATGATCCTCGTTCATTGGCAGGCTTACAAAACCCGAAATCCGATATTTTCAATACTACTTCAGTACTGTTGGAAGGATCATGCCAGATGAGAACGTTGTCCGTCTTAATATCCCGATGAACGAATTTCTTGGAATGAATGTAGTGTAAACCATCGGCCATTTGAAAGAGAGCTTTTCTCTTATCATCGAATTGACAATTGAATTGTCCTTGACAGTACTGATTGAGAGTAGCTGAACAACGTTCTAGTACTAAATACCTGTGTATATAGATATATGTTATAAATGATGGCATTGTAGGTGACATTTCATATAGTTTTACTTGAAATCGTCGTCATTGTATACGAAATGAAGTTTAAGGACATTAGCATGGTCAAATATTCGGAGTGCGTCTATTTCTCGATCGTCTGGTTGTTGAGAGACGCTGGGCCCGTCCATTTCTTCTAGATCGACTTTCTGAAGGCGCTTAACAGCCACTTCATGAGCATCGAAAGTGCCCCTATAGACTATTCCATAAGCTCCTCTTCCAAGCAAAGCTGTTTTGTCTAATTTAAAAGTGGGGGGAGGATTCGTACCATAGTCTCCCAGTGAGTATAACATAATAATAACTGGGTATACACTTTGTAATAAACCAATTCTAATGCAGAGAAAGGTGCGACTGATTATCGTACTGACTGAGCTTTGTGGATCCTGTTTATTCGCACCTTATCTAATAGTTATTATTATATCTTATCATTGAAAGAAACAGGAAAAATTTCTCTGGATTTATAGAGGACTTAACATTGTACATGTTTAAGGTAGATTCATATATATTAATATTAATGATTGATAGCTGATGGATGAAGATGATTCTCCAATTCTTTAAGAACGTTTACAAGCTTGCTTCGATCGTTTGGATCTTTTTTCACCATTCCAGAGATGATGGACTCAGCGAACCTTTTCTCTACTGCCAATCGTTCTATAGTGAATTTAGAGCAAATTATACAAGGTTGAAAAATACTTAAATTGTCAAAATAATATCTACCTTCCAACCAGTATTTCCCTTCTAAAATGTTGGTAGGAATTATGTGCGCGTTTTGGTCATCCGTCTCTTGAAAAAGATGACTTCCTCTAGTTAAGAAAGTGAAGAAAAGGCAGCCCAGGGAGAAGATGTCGCTCATTTGATTTGCCCTCTCTGCTTTGCCTTCTAGCAGCTCTGGGGCAGACGTTACATAATTGATTTTCTGTTGACTCATTATACCGATGGAAAACGATCCGCTTCCGTTGGTCTGCTTGCAAAATCCGAAATCTGAAATTTTAAGGTCTCCAGAAGATGAAATCAGGATGTTGTCGGATTTTAGATCACGATGAACGAATTGCTGATTATGGATGTAGTTCAGTCCACTGGCCAACTGATGGAGAGCCTTAACATCATGCGGAGGATCGGGTCCTCGGTATTTCTGATCTTCTTCAACATAATAGCCGGCTTTCAAGCTGTTAAAATACTGTTGCAAAGTTCCTTCGCACATCTCAAGAACCAAATACCTTGATTAACATGAATGGTGATTCATTTTTAATAAAATTTCGCGCAATGGGATTAGAAACTTACATCCAATCATCGTCCTGTTCGATGAACAATAGCTTAAGAACATTGGGATGATCCAAATTTCCAGTCATTGATTCTCGGTCTACTTTCTTGCTCTCCACTACATCAAATAGCTGAATACGTTTAATGGCTACATCACCATGATTTGGTAAAAACCTTGAGTAAACAAAACCGTAGGTGCCTTTGCCCAAAAATCCCAAGATCTTCTTGTTTTCATCTTTCAAAGGCTGGATATCCTTGAGCTCAACCATTTTATTTGCCAGTTAAAGTATACACTAAACGTTGAACAGGGTTGACTCCTACACATCATTTGATAAGAAATGTTATCTGGATAAAAATAATCCCAAATTTCGAAAACGAATGTCAAGGACAAAGTCCTACAAATTGATTTCATTCCTGTATTTCACAATATAAATTCCGATTTTTTAAACACATATTTTTCTAGGAATTACTGACGTTGCCAAGCTGCTTTAATTCTTCTCTGACAGTAGCTAAACTTGTTCTACTTTCCGGATTCGGGTCGATCATACCCTTAATGATTTTCTCGGCGAATTTGTGCTCTTCTCTTAGGTCTAGATCAACAACACAAAAATAATGAAAAGCGTTGAATAGTACCAAATTCTAAGAAGTAACTTACTTGCGAGCGAGTATCGATTTGCAAGGATATTGGTAGGAACCGAAAAATTGTCGTTCCCTGGTAGATGGAACAATGAGGAGCCTTCGGTCAAGAAAGTGTAGAACACGCATCCCAAAGAGAAAATATCACACATTTTATTGGCTCTGTTGAAACCCGATGCACCTTTACCCTCGGCGTAGACTCTGAGTAGTTCAGGAGCGGTCGTAACTTTATTCGTTTTTATGCCACTCTTACCGAAAGAGAAGGACCCGCTATTAGTGGCCTGTTTGCAATTTCCGAAATCGGAGATCTTGAACTTGACGGTCGTTCCTTCATGCTTGATCAGCACATTTTTGCTATGGATATCCCGATGAACGAAACCCTCTGAATGGATGTAATCCACCCCTCTGGCCATCTGGTCGAGAGCATCGATCACGTTCAATTGGGCACCATCATCAAATTGGTAAATGCCTTCGCAATAATCAAAAACGGTTGCATTGCACAACTCTAGTACTAAATACCTGATAAATGAATGAAAAACCATTATATTGGTAATTGCAATAACTAAATATCATACTGGAAATCTCCATCTTCAAGTGCACAGAGAAGCTGGAGCACGTTTGGATGATTGAATTTCTTCATTGACTCTATTTCTAATTGTTCCTCTTTTGAATCTTTATTTGGATCTTTGTCAATGATCTGAATCCTTTTGACGGCCACTTGATTTCCATTTGGCGACAGGTTTTTTCTATAAACGATTCCGTACCCACCTTGTCCCAATACAAGATCAACTCCCCTGTTATGTTTCACTGATTCTATGGTTATTACAACCGTTGGCAAATCAATCACTTCCATATTTTTTAATATATACCACACTGAAGGACTGAACTGTATAAAATGGCATTCAAAACAATTTTGATATACATAATAACTTGTTTATCAGGTATGATTTCAAGACCCTAGCTTCGTTGCTGACGAAATATCTATGCGATAAGCATATACGTATATGTATCGTATTAGTCACGTTAATACAAATATAGACCTACTCTAGCTATGCCAAGTTATTGGGACACAAAAACAAAAATACTGTTTATTAAAGCTGCATCCACATACAAATTTTATAGGGCTTCAATTAATGATAATTGTGGTTACTATTTAAGACGATGGTTTTCCAGCTCTTTAAGTATGTCTTAAAGCTCACTTCGATTGTTTGGATCACTTTCCACCATTCCCGAGATAATAGGTTAAGCAAAAATCTGCGATTTTTTCCCAATCGTCTTATATAGATAATGATTTGTTTTTATTGAATATGATTTAAAACTATAGAATGTAAATCTTATTATGCACCTTTCCAACCAGTGAACCAGTATTGTCTTTCAAAATGTTGTTAGGAATGATGTGTGGGTTTTGGTCATCCGTCTAATGGAAAAGATTACTTCGTCTAGTCTAGTCAGGAAAGAATGAACGAAGAAAGAATGAATGAAGAATGAACGAATTTCTGATTATGGATGTAGGTCAGTCCACTGGCCAACTGATGAAGAGCCTTAACTTCATGCGGAGGATCGGGTCCTCGGTATTTCTGATCTTCTTCAACATAATAGCCGGCTTTCAAGCTGTTCAAGGATGCATGGGTGATCAGCTTCCAAGTACTTTTCTTTATCCCATAAATGTATGATTATAGCAGACAGTTTAAAAAATTAAAAAATACAGTATTTATGAATAACTCATCATGATACCTTTATAATATAGGCAAGATAACTTTTAGAACTTTGAGTCTGGTAGTGCAGTAGTGCTCATTACTTTGATGAACTGGTCAACGACAAGATGCTGTTAACAGTTCGGATTTTTACCTAGCTTTGGCTACTGTTCGTTGGTTTGCCATATTATATTGGGCTGAACCATGGTCCCTTATTTGACATGTATTACGTACAGCTACGTTGCACTTCACAAAGAACTGCCTGGAAGTGAAGCAGGATTAATTATTTCATCTGTCATGGTCATGGCAACGACATTTAACAATAGAATTACAATATTTGTACTAGTGGAGAACTTGATGACGTCTACTGAAACAGTTATCATCTACCATCCGAAGCAGCACTCGGTTCTAGTAAAGGTATGCCAATTTTTAGGCAAATTATATATACTAACTATTATCAATTATTTGCAGTTTGTCGAATATTATATTTACCACAACTAATTAACTATCAACGAGACTGTTAACGTCCCTTTTTCTTCTTTCCACCTGATCGTAAACCGTTATCATCATTGACCAAATATTCAATTTGAACGATTGAGTTTGCCTTATGGCAAAAATAACTATGTCCTTGTAATAACACCACTTGTCATATCAAAGCAAAAGAAAATGTGAACAAATCTAAATCAGTTTGAAACCGCAATTCAGTTTTAATTATAAAATTATTACAAAGATTGAAATTGTTGGTCGAACGGGAGCGGGAAAGTCCTCCTTGGTCGCCGCTCTTTTCCGTGAATCTGTCTCACCAAACCTGATGGTCAAGATCATTATCGATGGGATCATTATCGATGGGATTGGTACGAGAGATATTGGCGGCCTTCACGATCTACGCTCAAAATTTTCTATCATCCCTCAGGATCCAGTGCTATTTACTGGAACCCTGTGTAAAAACCTTTGAAGAGTTCGATGACGTCTTGTGGAACGCGCTGATATGAAAGATGTCAAACTGAAAGAATCGATGGCGGCAGATATGCAAATAGGGCTTGATTTTATGGTTGCTGAAGCTGAATCCAACTTGTCGGTCGGTCAGAGGCATCTCGTTTGTCTCGCTCGGGCCATATTCCGTAAAAATCAGGTTCTGGTTCTTGACGAAGCGACCGCAAATGTTGACCAAATGCAATATTTTAAACAATTGATTGTATGAATGAGACAGTATTTGTGAAGATATATTACAGTTCTACACTTTTACTTAAGACGGACCGATTGATTCAAATAACTGTTCGTGAACAATTTAAAAATTGCACCGTCTTGACCATCGCTCATCGGTTAGATACCATCATGGATTCGGACAAAGTTATGGCTATGGATTCAAGATACTTGATGGTATATGATTCCATATTATAATTCCATATAGAACTTTACACATAATTTTAATAATACTCAAATCACTTAAATGCCATTTTTATACAATAAATAGGAATTCGATCCTTAAGAAATCAGATTAGAAAAAAAACGATCTGAGGTCTGGGACGGAGCGTATCGATAGATCAAGATAAAGCAAACGAAAAAGCATCAGTCAAATTGAAATTTTTTACACGATCTCTGTCATTTTTATTTTTTGGTAGCAAAAAAAAAAATGTAAAAATCTGAAAATTTATGATATAGTTGCGAGAATCATCCACTGGCAGAGTGAAAAAAGAAACATCTGGCTGAGATTGTGACGTAGCGGGCCGCGTCGCATCTGGGGCCGCGTCGCATCTGGCTCCGAGCCAGATATATCTGGGAGTTCCCTAGAGCGTCCCAATGGATAGTGTCAGGAAACTAAAAGTGAACCAATAATAAGATTTTACTAGGCTAGAGAAGGTTATAGGTATCGGTAATGTTTAGTATTAATGTAACCAATTTCAAGAGATTTTCTAAAGAACTTTTTAGGATAGAGGCCATCACGATGGGAAATGATTCCAGGATTTTGGATAGTGGCAATACCCGCAGCTATCGTAGCACATCGTTAGAGAATGGGGTAGGAGGAAATCCTCTATTGCATCAAAACCCACGAGCGAATGCGAATTTCCTATCAAATCTATTTTTTTTGTAAGTCAATAATAACAAAACTAAAGCTAAAAATAGTTGTTACATTTCTAAATATATTCATTAATTTAAAAAAAATGATAATTGCCATAAGTTGGCTGTTTCCATTCATCCAATTGGGCAATAAAAGAAAGCTTCAAGTAGATGACTTGTACCAAGTACTTTCCACTGAAAAATCCCAAAACTTAGGTCTCAAATTGCAAAAGTATGTATAACACAATAAGTCCCCTAAATGTGAATTTAAATTACGTCACTTATTTGAAAATAGGGAATGGATGAAAGAATTGAATAAAGTAAATAGGATCAAATCCGCCAATAAATTACTCTTCATGAATGAAAAGGAGCTGCAACCAAGCCTAACAAGTGCCATTAGACGAGCTTTTGGATTCGAAATGGGATTAAAAAGTCTGCTATCTTTATTCGAAAACTGTGTTACTCGGTGAGTTTCACACTGAGACTTCGTCATGGACCGAAATGGAACTAAACATAATAATACTATTTTTTTTTTTTCAATTTGATAAATTAGTATTCTGCAACCCTTGCTATTGAGCCAGTTGATTCGCTACTTCGATTCTTCAAGTAAGATGGAGGCAATCGAGGCTTACTTGTACGCTACAGGGGTTATACTTTGTTCCGCCTCTTATTCAACCACTGAACGTCTTTACGCTTTCCATATGAAGCATATTGGTATGCAAATAAGAGTTGCGTCTTGTTCCCTAATGTTTCAAAAGGTATATATCTACATATATACACATACTATGCTATGTAGATAAAAGAAGCAGCTAAAATGTAGTCTGCTAATGTGAATTCCAGTGTTTGGTGCTAAGTCAGAAAGCTTTAGACAAGGGAACAATAAGCCTAGGTCATATTGTTAACTTGATGTCAAATGATGTAACTCGCTTTGACACGGCCGCTTCTTACTTCAATTACCTTTGGATCTCTCCACTTCAAGCTCTCATTACGATTCTAATACTCTATTTTATGATCGGGCCTTCTTGCTTCGTTGGATTGGTTGCCATTTTTCTCTTTATCCCATTTCAAAGTGATTTCTTAAACTTATACAGCGTATAATTATATTTTTAAAAACTGAATTTATGCATTGAATAGGTTGGATTGCGAGCGTCTTTTCTAAATTGAAATTGAAAACAGCTGAAAGGACGGACGAACGTGTCCGCACTATGAACGAAATCGTTACGGGCATTCGAGTCATCAAAATGTATACATGGGAGGATCCATTCTCAATTTTAATCGATTTATATAGACGGTATATTTTGTTAAATCATATCTCTTTTTTTATAATATTAAAGTTGACACATTAAAGGATGGAAGTGAACGTTATCCGTAGAACTGGCTATTTTCGTGCATTGAATATGAGCATTTCGGATACTTTGACAAAATTAACAATTTTTCTAACCTTGGTTGTTTATAGGATGTTCGACAATCATCTATCCCCTGAAAAGGTATTTTGTTGCTTATTTTTAAACACAAATTTTTTTGTTCTATTATTGTAGTTTGACGATCTAGGTGTTCTTGTCAGTTTCTTTGTTGAATAACCTCCGAATTGGATTGGCCTACTATTTCCCCCATGCCCTAAGTTTAACTGCGGAAGCCAGGGTCTCCTTAAAACGAATTGAGGTTTGCACCGAAAAAGTTCATTTATTAATTCAAAAACTGTCCCTCATATTTTTTGGTACATTTGAAGAAATTCTTATTACTCGGTGAAATTGTGGAAGATAAGATCATGCATCTATCTAACATTAATGAGCAGGCGAGAGATTGCATGGTAAATTTGGAAAACGTGACGACCAGGTGGCCGTCATCCTCAACCGAAGGACACATGCTGACTAATTTATCCTTTACGGTTGAAGCTGGTCAATTAATGGTCATAGTCGGTCCAGTTGGGGCAGGAAAAGTAATTATCTTAATTTTTATGAATCGAACTTGGTGGATTTCTTAAGGTACTCAATTATTTCTTATTGTGCAGAGCACTTTATTAAATTGTATTCTTGGGGAACTACCGCTACTAAACGGAAAATGTCGAGTGCATGGTAAAGTGGCTTACTCTTCTCAAGAAGCCTGGATCTTCTCTGGTACTATTCGCGAGAATATTCTCTGTGGATCCGAATACAACGACCAGAGATATCGACAAGTGGTGAAAGCGGCTGCTTTAGAAAGAGATTTCACTTTTCTACTGAAGGGTGATCAAACTTTAGTGGGTGAAAGAGGTATTTCTCTTAGCGGCGGTCAAAAGGCTCGAGTCAATTTGGCACGCTGCCTCTACGTCGATGCCGATATTTACCTTATGGACGATCCTCTCAGTGCCGTCGACACCCACGTCGGACGCCACCTGTTTGATAAAGCCATTAAAGGGTTCTTGAAAGACAAAATCCGCATTCTTGTTACTCACCAGCTGCAGTATTTAAAAGAAGTCGACAAGATTCTTGTTCTAAAAGAGGTAAAGTACTTCAATGGATTAAAACAATACTTGAAAATATATAAGTACAGCATACTTACAGTAATAAGTCAATTTTAGGGTCAATTAAAAGCTTTTGGAATTCCAGGGGAAGAAATTGCTTCTGGCTACATAAATGATCCGTTGATTCCTTTACCAATTGGAGAAAATAATAGTAGGCCTGTACAAAATCCTAATCTGCTCTCAACGGTCCCCCAAAGTTTAGATTCTAGCCCACCTACTACTGAAGAACCCCGATTTTCCGGAAGTGTTAATATATCCATCTACTGGAAATATTTTCGATCAGGTGGCGGACTGGTCTCCTTAACTTTCCTGTTCTTGAGCTTTTGTGTAACTCAAGTGCTTTTCACGGTTGCCGACTACTGGCTCGGTATTTGGACGAATGCTGAATTCATTCATTATTATGAAAAACCTTTATCCAGCAATAATACTAACGTTATTGAAACAATATCCAACTATTCAAACTCTTGGAGTAAAGAAACGGCGATGAATACTTATACAGGCATCTACATCTATTCTGCTATAATTGGAGCTCTTTTTGTTTCACATATGATTCAGTCAATCTACTTTTACGTTACGTGCATGTATTCCTCTGTCAAACTTCACGACGAGATGTTTAAATCAGTTCTTCGTTCCCCACTTTCCTTCTTCGACCAGAACCCTATTGGTATATAGTTAATACTTAATTTAGGAAACTTTCAGTATTTAAAAAAATAATTCTTCTTATTATTATTAGGCCGTATTTTGAATCGTTTTATTAAGGATATTGGCTGCATGGATGATCAACTTCCAAATAGTTTTCACGAATTCTTATTAGTATGTTGTGCTCTTGCTGTATTATAATTAACTTTTTTTAGTTTAATGTTTTTATAGCCATGATTTTCATAACTAAACTTCATATAGCATAGTTTCAACGTGCTGGGAGTCACTTTACTAGTGACGGTTGTGAATGGGTGGCTTATTCTGCCTGTCAGTTTGCTTGTCGGTTGTTTCTACTTTATTTTGCGATCGTATCTCACAACTTCTCTCAATGTCAGACGACTGGAAGGCACAAGTAAAATCGTCTTAATAATTGACCTTAAAATTGAATAAGTAAAAAATAATAATTGTAGCTCGAAGTCCTGTTTTTACACACCTTTCTTCATCACTGGTTGGATTGACGACGCTAAAAGCTCATGGATGCCAAGAATTTTTCCGACAGATTTTCTACCAACTACAAGACGTTCACAGTTCAGCTTACTATCTTACTTTAGCCACTTCAACTTGGTTCGCGATTTTGATGAACTGGGCCATGGTCATTTATCTGGCCTGCATTACTTATGGTTGCGTTGGTCTTGGATCAAAACTGAATGGTAGTGAGGCGGGATTGGTTCTCACATCCATCTTGTTTATGGCGTCCACTTTTTACCACGGAATCCAAAGGTTTGCGGAAGTGGAGAACTTGATGACTTCCACTGAAAGAGTTATTGAATATGGCAATCTTCCCTCTGAGGCAGATCTGAAATCTAGTGAAGGTAAAGGATATGTTACGGTTTCAAATATATATATATATATATATATAATCTCAAGTTATAGGCTACAAATATATTGTGCTGTTATTGTTCAGAAAGAAAACCAGTGCCCCAGTGGCCTTCAGAGGGAAGCGTTCTATTCGTAGGTGTGAGTCTATCTTACAGTGACAGCTTTCCTGTTCTTAAAAATATAAACTGCCTCATCAAACCCAAAGAAAAAGTATTAATACAGTGAAAAATAAATTCTGTATAGCCTTTTACGAAAACTTGTTATGTTTCTATTTAAGATCGGAATCGTCGGTCGAACGGGGGCTGGAAAGTCTTCTCTGATTGCTGCAATTCTCCGTCTCACCGAACCCGATGGAAAAATCATTATCGACGGAGTTGACACTAAAAGTATAGGACTTCATGACCTACGTTCAAGAATATCAATCATCCCTCAGGATCCGGTGCTATTCACTGGAACTCTGCGGATTAACTTGGACCCCTTCGGAGAGTTCGATGACGACGTCTTGTGGAGCGCCCTGGAAGATGTCAAACTGAAGGAATCGATGACGGAAGATATCCAATTGGGACTTGATTTTGTTGTAGCTGAAGGTGGATCGAACTTGTCGGTTGGTCAGAGGCAACTCGTTTGTCTCGCTAGGACCATCTTCCGTAAAAATCGGATTCTGATTCTTGACGAAGCGACTGCTAATGTCGACAAAATGTATTTAAAAAATATAAAATAATAGTAGTAAAACTAAAACAATTGAAGAATTTTTGAGATTGGCACACTTTCAGGACGGACCAGTTGATCCAGATGACCATTAGGGAGAAATTTAAAGACTGTACCGTTTTGACCATTGCTCATCGGTTAGACACTATTACGGATTCCGACAGAGTAATGGTTTTGGATGTGGGCTACTTGATGGTGTGTTTTTCATATTCATTCTATTACGGTACTTAATCTACCAAAATGTAATTGATATATTTTTTAAACAACAGGAATTTGATTCCCCATCCAATTTGATCAAGAATAAGGAGAGTTTGTTTTACCATTTGGTAGAACAGGCAAGAAATCGACCGTGACATGTTAAAACTAAGGAATGACTAACTTTTAAAAAACCATTGTTTATAAATGGTTTCATAATAAATAATATAATTACAGTTTACCTAATTTTCCGGTGCCGTGTAAAGTTGTAAGAGTTTGTCTTTTTATACCGCAGCTTATTATTTATTATTGCTGTAGCGAGTACTATAAGAACTTGACACCAATTTTATGTAATAACCTGGAAATAACTAAACTGTTTAAATTAATCCAAACTGCCGATGGAAACGTTTCTCTTACGTTTCTTGTTTTATCATGATATTTAATTGCTTATTGATTCTGTCAATCATTGTTGCTGGTTTATGTTTACATTTTTCAGAACTTCGAAATAATAAGTTTAGTTATTATTATAAGTTATAGTAATAATAGCTAAACCTATTACTGAAAAACTGTGCACCCAGAACTGCGCCATTACATAAATAAATAAAGTAACAAGTCATCATAATTTATTGAATCCAAGCAGTTGGATTACTTCTGTGTTGTACCGGGAATTTTCAAGAACGGTCGACTAACGATCGTTTGACCAATTCGGTCTTGTAAGATCACCCGCTAACCGATTCCCGATAATATTGTCGATTCATTCGCAACAGTTGCGAATCCAATTAACCCCAAGTGCGCATAGCATTACAATCACTTAAATTCAAAAAGGTTTGTTCGTTGGTTTTCAAAACTATGTAAAAATACTTTTCAAGTGATTCAAAGTGATTTTTTTTTCGCAGTGCTTACTGTTGAGTCAAAGGGCTCTAGGACAAGAGGCAAGCATCGACCAAATTATTAATTTGATGACAAACGATCTTAATCGCTTTGATAATACAACTGTGTACTTTAATTACTTCTGGATCTCTTCAATTCACGTTATCATTACAACCACCATCCACTACTTCGTTCTCGATTCTTCCTGCTTTGTTGGATTGCTTATAATCTTCCTTCTCGCTTACTTCCAAGGTGATTTATTACATTAGTTTTATATGGCCCTTAGATAAAATGAGATTCTAAAGTGTAAATGAATAAGGTAGGAGTGCCTAAGTTTTTCTCTAAATAGAGGCTGAAAACTGTTGATAGGACGGACCGATGGACGAACGTATTCGAACGATGAATGAAATCGTAATTGGGATACGGGTCATCACGGGCTTATCAAACTATTCACTTTGGAGAAACCTTTTACTGCTTTGATAGATCTATATCGAAAGTAATACGATAAAGAATGATGGTAAAAAATTAAATACTCGGATATTACATTTTTAGAGAACTTCGGGCACTTTGGAAATTATAGGGCACTGGTGGCTCACATTTCCAGCCATTTTACTCATCATCTCTTTCTGTATGATCAGACGAATTTTCTATGTTAAATCCCTCAATATCAGACATAAGTTATAAAGAAAGTTTATACACCCAATAACACGCCAGTAATAATATAAAACGTGACGGCCACTCGTCGACGAAGTTGAGCGCCTTTGCTCGGATTAGTTTCAGTAAAGGGTGCTATACAAATCGAAATTAAATTAAATTATTATTAATTATACCTATTTAGTTAACTATTAATAGCGATATGTTATTATTATCAATCATATTTATCAATTCTCTAAACGTTGTAAACGCAATATCAAACATTTATTAATTAAAAATAATACCTTCACGATATAGTAGGTACACTATCCCAATTTCCCAAAAGTGCCTCAACCCAAATACTCACGATTTACTTGTTTGCGTCTCTCGGAAGCTTGATATCATCGAACTTAACCATCATTCTATACTTTGTTGCCATCTATCGTATTCAGTAATAAAAATCCGTTGAACAATACGGACCAGCATATAATATCCCATATTCCAGCATGATAAGGAATTTCGTACGCCTTTTTGTTATCTCAATGATGAAATAATCTCCATTTTAAAACTGAATGTCAGGGACAATGTCATACAATTTTCGTTGCTATGAAATCATCTAAATGTAATCCCAATGGGAGTTTTAATAATTTTGTTTTATTTTCTAGGAACTGTTGACGTTGCGAAATTGGTTTTGGTTTAATTTTTGTATGACAGTTGCCAGGCTTGTTCTACTCTCTGGATTCGGGTCGATCATTCCTTCGATGATTTTCTCGGCGAATTTGTGCTCGTCCTTCAATTCTATCAATCGAAACAATCCATATTCAAAAGCTTTTAAAAAAGCAATAAACTAATATAAGCCTTACTTGCGAATGAGTATCGATTTGCAAGGATATTACTAGGGACCGCAAACCGATCATCTTCTGGCCGATGGAACAGCGGAAATCCTCGAGTCAAGAAAGTGTAGAAAACGCAACCCAGAGAGAAGATATCGCACGTTTTAGTGGCTCTGTTGTTTCCTGACGTTTCTTTACCATCAGCATAGACTTTGAGCAGTTCGGGAGCGGTCGTGACGTTATTCGTTTTCACACCACTCTTTCCGGATCCACTACTAGTTGATGGTTTACAATAGCCAAAATCGGAGATCTTGAACAAAATGGTCGGATTATCTTCTTTCACTTTGATGAGGACATTGTTACCCTTGATATCTCGATGAACGAATTCTTTTGAATGGATGTAGTCCACTCCGCTGGCCATCTGATGCAGAGCATCGACCTCGTTCAGTTTGTAACCATCGGGGAATTTGTAACTCCCTTCACAATAATCAGAAATAGTGGCATTGCACAACTCCAGCACTAAATACCTAATTTTAAACCATTTTAATGCGTGTAGCAAATCATCAAATTTAACATAATATACTTGAAATCTCTATCTTCTAGAGCGCAGTGAAGCTTAAGCACATTTTGATGATCGAACTTCTTCATCGCCTCTATTTCTAAAAGATCTTCTTCTTCATCTCTATTTGGATCAATGTCGATGACTTGAATTCTTTTAACCGCCACGTTTTCATTTTCATTGAAAGATGACAGCAAGACTTTTTGATAAACGATTCCGTACGTTCCTTTTCCCAAAACAAGATCAGTTTTGTTGAACTGTACACAAACTACAGACGGTGTCACAATTTGGTGAAGCCTATTCATCGTCTTCGTTTACACCATAGCACTAAAGAAAATTTTCACGTAGAGCTAAAGGTTTTATATCAACGTTTATCAGTTGTTATTATCATAATAATGGCCGCCAAAATTTCGAAATGGGATTTAGATTAGCTCTTAGTCAGCACAACTCTCATGCTTTGCAACAAATAACTATTTATTAATTTAAAAAATAAGAGCTGTTTCATCATTTATTAATATTGATTCGAATTAATTCATTCATATTACATGATACAAATAATTGGCTTCGATATTCACTTAACTGATGAAGCACATCATCAAGCCTTGTCCTCTCATTTGGCTCTTGTTTGATCATTCCTTCGATGATGGATTGGAAAAAGATCTGATCTTCCCTTAATCGCCCTATTAATGAAAAATATAAATTAAAATAATCAGTTTTTATGTAATAATTGAAAATTAAACCTTCTAGCCAATATTTTCCTTTTGTAATGTTCAAAGGAATGGCGTACGAGTTATTCTCATCTTCTCTCGTCAGGAAGAGGTTTTGACCTTTAGTGAGGAAGTTGAAAAAGACGCAACCCAATGAGAAAATGTCGCTCTTTTGATTAGCTCTCCTCGTGTCATCTTTTAGCATTTCGGGGGCTGTCGTCACCTGGTTGAGTTTCGGAGCACTGTTATTCCCAGTCGAATAAGATCCGTTTCCATTAGTCGGTTTGCAAAAACCGAAATCAGAAATCTTGAGAAGAACTGGACTATAAGGATCCTTAGATAAAATGAGAATGTTATCGGATTTGATGTCCCGATGAACGAATCTACGTTCATGAATGTAGTCCAGTCCGTAAGCCAGCTGATAGAGGGCGTCAGCGTCGTCTGGAACCGGCCCATCATATTTTCCGGCGAAGTAATCGTGAAGCGTCCCATTGCACCATTCAAGAATGAGATATCTACATACCATAAAATCGTTTGAGAAATAATTTTTAAACTTCTTAAATGTTTGAAAACTTACATGAAATCGTCAGTCTTACAAACTTGGTAGAGTTTTAGAACGTTAGGATGATCGAATTTGATCATTTCAAGTTCACGATTAGCTTCCGATCTGTCGATATCCGGATGCTGGATCCTTTTGACCGCGACTATCTTACCATCAAAAATCCTCTCGTAGACAACTCCGAAATTTCCTTTACCCAAAAGTGGCTCATCATTTCCCCAAGCTAGCAGATCTCTAGTTGCAGATTGCATTGCATCAGATCAAAGACTAAACACAAAGTTTGTAGATATAGCAATGTAGTTTTACTCGCGCCTGCATGCTGATAACGAATGACGCTAATCTATGTTTATATTTAGCTGCATTAGTAAACATGCGTAATGTAACGACAATCTATTTCAAGTGAATTTTTTAACTTCCCCTGATTTTATGCTTCGATTTCCACCGAATCTTAGCAGATTTTACGGAATTTTCTCTTAGATTTTTAGATCACGTTTCTTAAATTTTTCTATGAAACTTATCAGAAAAGTTCATTTATTACGAAACTTGAAATGCTTTAATAATAAATTGTTGATGTATTATATAAAAACGAATACCAAATATTTGCGAAATACAATAATGATGAGTATAAGATTAATATATAAAAAATGTGTGATGAACATTGAGATGATAAAGGGTTAATATTAAGCTGGGGGTAGGTCCGAAGAGGACGGAATCTTAGTGGTCGCCACATCATCATAAGCGATCGTAAAGATACTCTTCTTCTCCAAAAATCGGCTGCTCCTCTGCTGAGTCCCGTTGTTATTCAGTGCGATCCCTGAATCCCGATCATCATCGAACGGCTTGAAATTATTAGCCAATTTGTTATGAAAAGATGAAACACTGTTTCTCCTCGTCGTATGATTATCCCTCTCGTTGCTGCTCCCTCCGCTCTCCGTATCGTAGCCATCCACATTCATCTTTCCATTCTTTTTAGTAGTTGTACTACTACTCTTCCTTATCTTACTCAAGCGGTGACGTAAGAAGCTGGATCGGTTGTTGAAATAGGGAAGTTCTCTTTCCAATTCTTTGAGCTCCCTCAATTCGGCGGAATTTCTTCTATGATGATGATGATGATGACTTCCGCTGGATGATTCCGGCGGAACGGAAGATGAGCGCTGCCAAGCAAAACGACTACCAGGTTGATGGTACTCTAGATAACCACCTCCTTTAGGACGGAGAAAGTAGTTCGATCCAGTCTGATGGAGTTCGCGTTCTAGAGCGCTGTCTGTCTCTTCCAGGATCGGACTCTGAACGTACTTACTCTGACTGGCTCGACCATGTTGAGGTTCAGCGAGAGCCATTCGATACTGATCATCTAGTCGATGATTATTCGGATAATTTACCAACGATTTGCTTCCCGATTCCATCAAGGATGTCGAGGGAGGATCTTCGTTCAATTTAGGTTCGCTATTGCTTCTTCGACGATGATCGAACCTCATTACGTCCGCATTACCCATTCGTTGATAGTAGAAAGAGTTCTCTGCTCCGCTCACAGGACCTCCCTGATGACTGGCAGAATCTTCCGGCTGGATCTCGTGGAATTCGGACTCGGATGGATCATGATCGAATGGGTGATGATGAGTTCGCCTCGAATGATCGTAATAGTGATCTCCGTTGGGAGCTCTCTTGTTAGATGAGGTATCAACTTCGGTTACGTTGATCAGTCGATCCCTCGTTTGGCGCCGATTATTCCGAGAGATCCTCTTATTTCCACTCCAAGCTTCCTTTCGTCCTTTAGTGGTTTAAAAAAACTTTAATTTATGGTCACCAAAAAGATTTCTTTAAATTTTTTATTACCTGGAGTGGTCAGTTGAGAGACGTTACCACTTCGACCATCAACTACCATCACAGGGCGGATGGTTCCGGCATACCTATTCTTTGTTTTTCTGAAAATTATATAATAAAATCGAACTTAAAATCAGAAAATCCCAAACGATTTTTCCTGATATAAAACTTCGAATGAATAACAAACTCGAAAAAAAAATTATTTTGAAGTAAACTGATTTGAAATTAAAGTGATACCTTTCGCTATAGCAATAGCAGCCAGGGCAGCAGCAACATATAGCCAGAATGATTGTTATGATTGCAAAGAGTAAGATGAGCGTGACCAAAGTCCACACAAGAATCAGATTCCTGTTCCTGTATTCCTGTTCCTATTATAAGGAAAATCAATCATCATTAATGTTGGATTATTATTCAATGACTCAATGTATTGGTAGCTAGTTACTATGGTAACGCCGGCGTATAGATCGAATTCATTGGTCACTATGGCTCGCTGGATTCTCTCCACGTCCACGACGGAGGCGTGAGGAGGGAACTTCACCGTAGCAATCAATCGGCTCTTTTGTCTAATCAAAAATCAATTAATTCAATTAATCGATAAAACATCTGGGAAATCCGGTAAAAAATCCGATGAAAAATGCAAAAATGAATGATTGAAAATTTATTTTATAAACTTAATAAGAAATTTATCGATAAATCTTAATTCAGAAAAAAAATTATTCCATTCCATAAGAAATTAAGAAATGATTTGATTATATATACTCTGGATCGTCGCTCTTCTCGATCAATGCGGCAGATTCCACATCCTCTGAATAGGGCTGGATGGTATTGATCACCGTAGGCGCTCCAGTGAGTAACATCAAGAGGGTCTCCATCCGCTTAGTTCCGTCTTCGTCGATCCTTCTGGGAACGATGAAGTGGATGCTCCGGGCCGTCACTTCCTGCGTGTAGACCTGAACGACCGTTTCGGAGTGAAGGTGCGGAACGCCGAGGTCGTAGGCCCTCACTTGCAGCTGGATCAGAGAAGGCAAGTTGGTGGACGTCAGCGGCGCAACCAAAGTCAACTCGCCGCTTATTTCGTTCATCTTGAATTTGGATTCAAAATTGCCTCGGACAATTTCGTAGCGAAGAGCTCCGTTGGCGTTCGTATCGTTATCGATCGCCTTTTCAATGGAATAATATCTCAATTAACTTAAATCGATAATAATTAATGTTATAATCGGGAGATAAATGTTAAGGTAAAGAAAAATTCCAGTAAAAATGCAGAGGAAGTTACTTATAAAGTTCGGTAAAAAGCCAAAAAGACGAGTAAATTCATACTAGGACTTACTTGAACAATGATTTTCGAGGTTAATCGGCTTAAATCCGGAGTGAGACTCGTTTCGTAGGGCAAATTGATGAATTGTGGAGCATTATCGTTTACATCCAGCAGCCGGATGACGAGTGGAACTGTCGTAGAACGGCCCGTTCCATCCATATCTTTCGCTTCCACCGTCAAAGCGATTTCTAAAAGCTATTCAATTACTAATAATTCTTGTGAATTACGTTGATTGTAATGAACCTGGTGAAGTTTCTCTATCGAGTGAAGATTTAGATCCGACGATAATCACTCCGGAAATCGGATCCAGCTGGAAAGATTTGGCGTAGGTTCCCAGAATTTGAGTATATCGAATACTCCCCATGCTACCAGTGTCGATATCAGTTGCTTTAACCTTTAATATGTAATTGATTAAATATGTAATGCAATTTTATTTGATTAGTTATTTAAATTTACTTGAACAACAGCTGTTCCAGGAGCCGAATTTTCCGGAATTTCCGCTGAATAGCTTTCTTTCTCGAAGACGGGCGAGTGATCATTGTCATCCGTCAGGTAGACGATCACATCAGCCGAACTTAACCGGTTACTTCCCTGCTGAACTTCTTCCGCAATAACCTATTTCATAAAATTAAAATTATATTCATGGCGCCACTAAATTTTATTAATTATACTTTGAAACGAATTTGTTGGGTCTTTTCGTAATCGATGAGTGCGGGATTCTTCACTCGGATGGTGAAGGTGGCCATGTTTTCCGCCACTGATGGTGAAATTTCAAATGTTGAATTATCTCCGACCAGAGATAGTGAGAATATTCCATTAGGCCCCTATATAATTACATTATATAATGCTTCCTACAATGGTATTTAACTATTTACGTCACTTTTACCTGATCACTATCGGTGACCTGTGGATTTTGGCCATCACCGAAGTGGAGTGCAGTGCCCACTGCAGCATTCTCAATCAAATGTGCTACATAACTATTCCGAAAAAAGTGACTTAAAAATGATTATAAAGATTGATGCTGTTCAATCATCTACCGATCCTGATTGAATTGCGGAGGATCGTTCGTCTCATCTTCTACAATAATGGCAACATCGGCGGCAGAGGAAGTGTTGCTCTCCCCAGGCAAAGTGCCCATCTCCTCCGCAATGATGGTCAGCAGGAAAGGAGCTCTGGAGCGGAGCATCTGATTCAATCCCGATAAACTCTTCCTCACTTTGAGCAGACCTTTAATAGTGCTCAACATTAAATCATTTCTTTTATGACATAGCTTCACAATCTTAATTAATCTGAACCTGTGGTCGGATCCATTGAAAAGAATGGAGCAAAAGGGCTACCATCCGCCAAAAGAGCGTAACCAACTTCTCTAGGACTTCCTTTATCTCCGTCGTCTGCTTTCACTTTGAGCACCACTTTATCCTATTTAGTTAATAATGAGTTTAAGTTTCAATTGATTATGGTATTTAATTTAACTGACCACTTCGAGCTTGTCTGAAATGATGGTCACCGAAGGGAGAGACACGAAAATCGGAGGGGTATCTTGAACGTCTTGAACGAAGATGTAGATGCTGACTTCTACCACGTTCCTAGTATCTATTCTACTGTCGACGTAAGCGTTCTTTCGTAAAAGATGAAGTATAAAGTTAGTTAACTCTGAAACAAGAATAAGAAATTGGGCTTATTACCAAGGCTAAAATGCGGAGAATGTGAACAGTTTGCACTTCGAAATCTAAGGAACGTTCCAGGATGATGGAACAATTGGTCCTATTGCTTCCAGCTAATTTATCAGAGAGTCGAAAGTGTCTAATTGAATTCAGGTTAGACTTGAGCTCCATACGAATTCCACGGACGTTGGACGGATTCTTCCACGCGATCAAGTAGTCTACGACAGTCTCACGAGGCATATTCTATTTAGACAGATTTTTAAAACTTAGAAAACTTAGAATGGATGATGACTTGAATAATTTCAACTTCTGGGATGGTGATGTATTGATTGAGATGCTGAAAAGTATCTGTCAGTGGTGCAGACATGTTGGTAATTTGGATGGTGCAGAAAACGGTCGTAACACCGCCGGAAGTATCCCGGACGGAGAGGCTAAGCTCGTAAATTCGATCCAGCTCAACACTTTCGTTGAGAACAACATTTGCCTCGCAAACTGAATGCTGTTTTCCACAGGGAATCGGCTCCAATAATAGTAGTCCAGGATTAGATTTACCTAATACGATCAAAAACTATTTTAAAACTTTTGATAAAATATTTAAAAACCGAATATATTTACTCATAAAACTGAATTCAAGAGGATGCTCGAAATCAGGATCTGATGCCCGAACTCGATAGATGGTGGATCCAGGCCGAGTTGAGAATGGTAGAAGAAGAATTCTCATTCGAGAATCTTCGTCAAAACTTGGTAGACTGGCATCGACGATGGCCAATAAAGATCCTATCAGTACGATGCCCACCATCAATCCACCGGGCTCTATTCCAGCAATCATGGCTGGGCCCTATATAATTTTCGATTCAGGAATCCAGCTTGCCGCCTAATACACATATAAGAAAAGGCAACATTGTAAAAGTTTCTACTCGCTTTTTTCAATCAGATTTCCAAGTTTCAAGTTTTGAACGTTCGTGATTATATCATTTCCTCGTGAGTAGCAGCACGAAAAAACGTTTTCTTAGGGACATGCTGGAAGATCATTGAGCGACAGATGGCGTGCAATCGTTCATTCTCTCTCTTTCGAAATATATCCTCAAATTTCTTGAAGAAATTTCAACTTGATCAATCTATATAGACCATAGCAAGTTGGTATATATTTACTTTAACATTTCTCATTTCTCAATTCCTTGAGATATTGTCGTCTCCTGACTCCTGTCTATAGACCACCACACAATAAGAAGAAGTTTGTAGACACGAAATTTGACAAGGTCGCCCCAAACTTTATTATATTACAGCAAACGACAAACTTCCGACTAAAGGAAAAAAAGAGAAAGATCCCCCCTTTTTCTAACTTTATCGTAGATATACGGTTTGTTTGTCAACGCGTTATCGATCAACAGAGTGTACGTATAAGAAAGAGCAGTCTCGGCTGGGTTGTAAAGACTTTCCAGCACGCCATCATGCTGCTGGTCTAGCTAGACGATATATATTTTCATGACTGGGTCGGCAGACTTGTACGATGCAAATTACGTGCAATTCAGACCGGCCTCGACCTTCTTTTTCCTTGCCTGCTGTTTCGTGATTTTAGTTTACTACTACGGGGGAGTACTAGCACACAGCAGATTATTGTACTTTGTCTCAATGTAGCTAATATTGGTTGATGTATGGCATAGATCGTTTTATTATGGTTAGCTATATGCGCGCTTCCTATATACTTTTCAATTATGGGCGGGAATGGCACGCAAATGACTTTGTTATGACTCTAAATATTCTACATTCTTCCTTCTGCTATTCTATATCTACAGCGGGAAAAAAAGTATTTTTTCGTCTAAAAGGAAATTGTGATGCGCGTTCCGCGGTCGTGTTGGTAACCGTATTTATAACTTTGCACCCCGCGGCAGTAGACATATATACCAGTTTATACGACCTAAAAGCTTATGTTCACTCTCTCTCTATTTCCAAATGTTGAGTAAATACTCTTATGTTTCCAAGCTTTAATGACCTTGTAACACGGAAAAACGTAAAATTCGAGAAGTACACAGCAGCAACTTTTTTAAGCGCGTTTAAAAAAATGTTAGAATTTTGTGGGATAGTCAACTCTACATTTTCAAAATGAACATCATAATAACTACCTAAATACGTATTAAAATCACTTTGAAAAACTTGTACCGCAATAATTGTAAAAGATAAATGAATTAAACGTTGGATGACTAATAGTAGTATTCAAACCTCCACTAATAGCGTGTTAGAAAAAAAATATGTATTTAGCACTTGATACTAATAGTATAAACTTTAGAGATGGACATAACACGCGACATATGTAGCTGGGCGGGATTCAGTCGGGTATTACAACAATTAAGGGTGTGCACATGAGCTTCCAGCACGAAGAGAGAGAGAGAAAAAAAAACGGAAGGAAGTGATCCTTTTTCTTTGGATAAATACTATAGTTCCTCTGAATTGAGACGGATCGGCCGGCTTGTATGAAATGATGTACTACTGAAGTCGTGTTGCCCAGGTAACGCACGTTAAAAGAGAGCTTATACCTTACTCGTCGTGAGCGCGTTCTCCCGAAAAGCAAACAACAATAAGGTTGGATCGATTTGTCATTCATTATTCAGTTTAAAAAAGAGAATTCCCGCTGTTATTTCTCTTTTGTTGTACACTATACATGAATAAAGCCGGAACAAGGATTACACTCACCTATTATATGATGCTCTTCAAAATCCCTCGTGAGGATCACTTTAAATGCGGATGCCGGTGTCAGTTGCACTCAAGAAAAGGAGCGCACAGGTGCTCCCTCTCTCTCACTATATATCCGGCGGAAAAAGGGCGGATCGATCACCCAGACCTGCGTCGTCGTAGTCCTCTGTATGTACAAATTATATTACGTGCGTATACAGTTGACACACGCCCCCGAAATTAGGTCAACATTTGGAAATGATTCATCAATCGATTGAAAGGAGGCATGCAATTTCGTCATCCTGGCGCCATATTCTAGATGTTTTTTTAAAAGAAAAGTTGTATGTTATGTCCTTCTTTCTTTTTTTTCTTCTTCTTCCCCCTTCGGGGTCAGCGTCGGTCGGCGTCGCGGAGTAGAGACGGATTTAGACCAAACTATTTATAGTTTTTGAAGGAATCCCTCGTCTCATCGGCTTCCATCTTGTGATGCTGCTTATTTTCAGTTGGTTCAGAGTGTTTCCTCTCATCCAGTCGGGCTATCATCGAGCTCCAGATTATCCTTATAATAAAGGTAGTCATCATATAAGGTAATCGATTGTTATTAGATATGGCGGAGGCTTCGTGGCAGCAGGAAAAGGAATTCCTGGATTACATGTTCGTCTCTTTGAATCACGGCGGAGGAGCTTCATCAGCCGACGAATCCTTGGGGAATAATAATAACGAAATGAGGATAACGTCGAGTGGCAGACCGAGGACTGCGAGGATCTCAAGCAGCGGCAGCAGCGGTAGCAACAATAATCAACAGCAACAGCAAGCGGCTGCTGACGGGCTGGATCACTTGGACAATCTGTGCAAATTGATGGAACAGTTGGGAGAACTGAAAGACGCAAACAGTCGATTACAGAAGCGAGTTCAATATTTAGAAGACATGAAAACCCTTCAGGAAATGCACCAGGAACTTGATATGCAGCTACTAGATCCCGCAGGATCAGCATCAGTCCTCCCATCGGATAAAGAAGCGGATCGATCTATAGACAGCCTGGATAGTGGTGATAATATTCTCTCTTCTAGCGTCATAAAGTAAGTTTCAAAATTATATTATTCGATTATGAGTGTCTTTAAATTTGCGTTTGAATCGTAGTATATCGGAAGATAAAGCTAGAAGTAGTAAAAGACATCATCATCATCATAGGCTGAAGAAGCCTTCATCCATCCAGTACCGGGAGCGGAGTAAATCCGTCGGATACGACGATCCACCGCTCAGTTCGTCCCCTCCGGATACGGAGAGCTGCAGTGCCGCTAACAATACAATGGATTCGTCCGACTATATATCTACGGATGGCGGTGGTAATTCTCCACCGGAAGTTTTTATTCAAATTCCGGCTCCGAAACAGGAAGCATCGTCTATCAACATCCACCATCAGCAAGTGCGGATAAAGACGAAAGTTTCCAAATGGACTCGAGTTAAAGAGGCCTTCCGGTGGGAGAAGGCTCACGTGGAATCCATCCAGCACCATCACCCCAAATCAAAAATGGCAACACCGCTCGTAGCAGCCATCCTTCCGGCTCCCATCGCTTTAAATCCCGTCGTATCCATCGTGAAAGCGCCCATCCCAGAGAGCCCTATAGTCGAAGATAACATTAGTCGGAATCTTAAGGATCCAGAAAGTCCTGTTTTCCTGCTAAGTCGGCGGAGACATTCCGCATCCAGCGGATCTTCCACTACGTCTTCCTCCGCTCTTTCAGAGTGCCCACTCGAATCAGAGATCCTCAAATCCTTCGCAGATGCTCAAGAACTTCCACGTAAAGTTATAATTTCCATTTTTAAAATGTCATTCTTAATTTAATGATTTGTTTTCATAGTTTTCCGCATGCATAATAAGAGTGAATCCAGCCCAGATGTTCTGAAAAGGCTCAGCCGACAG
The DNA here is from genome assembly GCA_030141595.1 of Chydorus sphaericus. NCBI lineage: Eukaryota > Metazoa > Arthropoda > Branchiopoda > Diplostraca > Chydoridae > Chydorus > Chydorus sphaericus. The sequence continues at coordinate 10,336,283 of CM057927.1, read as the reverse complement.
AGTACCGTCAGTTGTGATGCCAATTTCGCTGCGCCAATGATGCTAGCGGACATCCCCGCCCGAATTCCGGAAGGAGAACTGCCTCCGCCTGAAACTCCGTCGCCTTCCATTCGAAGTGGCAGCAAATCAAAGACGCCAGAATCTCCCAGCCGGCGCAAGACCAGCTGCAAACCTCCAGCTGGGATGATGATGGAGGAGCACCAGCTGGAAGCATCCGGCGTTGCCAGCACAGCTGTAGATGAGATGAGCGGCTCTTTTATGGCCAATCTTCGGAGTCAGTTGAAACCGATCAACGAATGGACGGCCAAATGGCATTGCGATCTCATGAAAATTAACAATAACACTCCATCGAGTCCCGGAGTCGGTCCCCCATCATCCGGTAATAGCGGATCGCTGCTGGATCCACCTGGAACTCGCTCTAGGAGCTCTCTATCCGTGCCTTCAAGCCCGAATCAACTCTCCGCTTTCACGTTCGACGAGTATCCAGGCAAGATATTAAAAATATACAAACTTCATATTTATTTGTTTATTTACATGGCAACGTTGTAATCTTATAGAAGCAGGATTGGAGCACGGCACAGCCAGCAGAGATAACAGTCCAGTACGGTTGAAAAAAGATGCTGCTAGTATACCGGCATCAGTTGTTAGTATTACCAATACAGAACCGGTTACGGCGACCGTCCTGTCTTCTGCGACTCAAGTGCCGAGTCCGACTTGGATGGTGTCTTCCTCGCGTCCGGCTTACAATCCAGGAAGCTTACTGAGCAGCATCTCTCCGGAATTCCGGAAGAAAGTGGAAGTGTGGGAGCGGCTTAAATCTGGATTGACCACGGAGGCATCAGCTGGCTCGGCAGCAGCGTCAGTGACTAGTACTCCATCCACTCCGGTTCCGGCAACTCATCATCCTCATAAGAAAACTTCAGCTGCTGCTGAGATGAGTCCGGATTGGGGAGAGATTGGATTGAAACGGAGGAGTGAGTCGGATAAGCTCCCTCCGGCTTTTAAGAAGAAGCTGGCAGAATGGGAGATCCGCAAAGCTGTTGCCGGGAAATCGGACCGAGAAGTGGAAGAACTACAAAAGATCCTTCCGCAGGATTTCAATAGGAAGCTTCAAGAATGGGAGCGGATGAAGGTACGTCATTTGAAATCAATTTTAGTAGGTTAAATCATCTTAGGTTTTATTATATTCCTATTGAATGTTTTTCGTTATTATTAGCCAGGAAAGTGTCCAATTTAGGCTGATTGGTTATGAAGAAGTGAGGTTTTCAAAAATGGTTTTAATCAGATCAAAATTCAACCAAATTACATGTCCTTAGTTTCATTTGTTGACAAATTAAATGTTGTACAATCATGACTTTATATCTCAGAAATTTAAATGATGTGATTCAAAAACTATTACCGATTAGTGCAAGGACACGTCCAGTTTGAACTGAGCCGATATGAAGTTGTAGTAAGGTTTGCCAAAATCATTCTGTTTATTGTTGATTGTGTGGGTTCGAATTTCAGGCTGCAGCAGCTGCTGGAGGAACCAAAATGGCTGCTCCCGTTAGTCCTGGATTGGAGCGACAAGGATCGGGAAAGCGAAGTGTTAGTGGCGGTAGCAGCGGTGGCGCTACAACTGCTGCCACAGGAGGAGGAAAAATTGGTGGTACTACAAGTAGCAGCAAAACTTCCGGCGGAGAGGAGCAGATTAAGACGAAAGAGAAGGATCTCCAGTGGCTCGAGAAGGAGCTGCAGAAAATAGAGCGTGAGAAATTACGACTGGAACGGGAGCGTGAAAAGTACATGGAGCGTGAATCCCGATTGGAGAAGATCCGCGAAGCTATGAGACACCAGCCGACCAATTCCGGCGGGAGAGGAGGCGGCGGATCCCGCCAGCGGGATGAGATCTGCATCCGCACCTCCACTGGCGAATTCCGCTTTCAAGTATTAGATAATCCTTTATTCAACTTATTGACCATCAATTAACATTCTTTTTTTAAAAGGGCCTATCACGAAAATTCACGAAAAAGCTCTTCCAATGGGAGGAGCAGAAAGGAATCCGGCCGGAAGCGAGTACTATAGCTCTACTTGATGGAGCCTATCGCCCGCCAGGTGGCTACGAACAGCACCACCCGCACTGCAACCCATCAGTAAGAGCGGAAGGAATATTAAGCGATAGTAGCGCTTCCGGCGGAGGCAGTAATGGAGGATCTGCTTCCGGAATGGTTCGCCCTACAAGCCTGGCTCTGATCGGCCGCTCTAAATCCGAGAGCAGCGTGGTGGATTTGGTGAGCGCCAGCGTCCACAGTCAGCCATCCAGCCTGTCGCTCAGCAATACGGAATGCACTGCGGATTACGATCGAAGGCTTGCAGGAATGGATCAAGATGATGGTGGAACGTCTTATCCAAGTCCTGGAGCTCTCATAGTCGAAGTGGAAGATGTGATGGAAGAGAGCGCTGCCGTGGTGGACATTCCGGAAGTTAGGCCCCAGGAGCCTGTCTATAGCATCGCTCCGGCTGAACATCGTCAGACCATCCGGTAATCCGCAAAGTTGGTTTAAAATTTGACGTACTATTCACGAGTTTTCGGATTTTTGGTTGGATTTCTGGATTTCTATTTACATTTTTTCAGATTTGTCATAATTTTAATTTCCTTTTCTTTAGATTCAATTAGATTCTAAATTTTTCTCGAAATCTTAATGATATTATTTAACAGATTTAATGGATTTTCCCCATTTGTTTTAAACTTTGAAATTTATATATTAGTTTTAGTGATGAACTAAATCATCCACCACCCATCGAGAGGAACGATTCCGTACGCACCGAAGCCAGTTTCAAACTGCTTGAAGAAAATCTATCTTTACTGGATCGGCTTCGTGCTAAAGGAGAGATCGTCAAGTATTTAGAGATTCAAATGAATTCCATTGATGGGGACATGGCCGGTGTTGCATCTACACAAACAGAAGAGATGGTCCGCCTCAAAGAGGAAGAAGAAACTTATCTATCCGATCCTGAAGATGCTTCCGGTGGAATGATCAACACTTCGACCATCGAGAGGCTCAAAAATCGAATAATCCATCTGGAATCTCGTGGACAGCAGCTTAAAGCAGAGAAGGAACAATTACAAGTATTATATAGTACTATATCTGCATTATTTCCCGATTTAATGATGTAATATCATATTAGGCCGTCTATAATAAGCAGTGCAGTCAACAGGTCCAGATGGTCCGCCACCTCGTCGAAAAGATGCAACAACTTCGCGGAATAGGAAGCAGTATCGAACCACTTCCTTCCGGAAATCCGGAAGCACTCCAGCGCCTGGATTCTCTTACTTCAGAACTTCTTCGTGAAGTATCTTATCATTACTAATTAATTTTATAAAATCAATTAAATGTTAACCAATTTTACAGACTAGAGAGCTGGAAGCATCCATCCAGCATCCGGAATTTAGATGTTCAGATTCAAGCACTGATGTCCAGCAGTTGAGTATCAAAGCCAATCAACTGAAAGAAGAATTCGAGCGACTCAGATCCATCGATTCGTCGGAAGAGGAAGTAACAATATCAGCCCAAACTCCAGCAGCACTTCCGCCTATTCCGGCGGAAATGAGCACGGCCGCCCGGAAGAAGATATTCGTGGAAACTAGGCGCCTGGTATTCGCACCTTTAGAAGGATCTCCATCAGCGGCATCCGGCCGGAATACTTCCGGTTCGTGGAGGAAAAGTTCTCTTACGGAAGAGGCAACTGAATTCCGCTCCATCCGGAATACAGCGCCTAATATCCGTCGCATGATTGACAAATACAGTCAAAGAGTTCAAACCGGAAGTAGTAGTAGTAACAGGCCTGCTGTTACTCCGCTAAATTTGCGGATGCGATACGGCGTAAATGACTATTACTGTGCGGATCGATCCACCTCTTCGACACCACCGCTCACTCCCCAGATGGACGTTACTTCCGGTTTCACCACTCCACCGACGACAGACGAAAGCTCCACTTCCGAACTACTTCCGGTGACGAATACCACTCCGCTCTGCAAATCCCAGAGCACCGGAGCGATGGGCTCGGAAGGTATGAATAATAAGAAACCGGAAGCGCCGTCCGGAAGTGTCCTTCGATCTAGATCCGGTGTTACAATCAACACGGAAGAGTCGAATAAAAGCAGCAATGCTCCTTGCGCCCGGAATCCGAGTTTCTTCCGGAAATCTCCATTAGATCCTTCCATCGATGAGCTTTTACAAAAGTATAGAGGGCGCACTCATCATCATCATCATCACGTGAGTCAGCCAGTTCCGGATTTGCCAAAGAGCCCCACATCTTCTTTCCATCCGGAAAGAGCTGTACGGTTGAAACAAGCCAGAGAAGCTTTCTTAGCTATCGGTCCTGGGGCTATAGATCCGGTACAGATCCCGGAAACTCGGATCTGTCCACCGACACCAACGCCACCTTCAACACCTCCACCTGGTATGTATTTCCACCACTTCCACAATTTTCATTTCCACTGTTTAGCCTCTTGTGTTATTCTCCCCCAGTTTCATTTTCCTTTCCACTTTTCCGCTATCTAGTTTCAGCTTCTTTTTCCAAACAAACAATTTTTCCACTTATCCGCTGTTAAGCTTACTATCTAATTTCAAATTTTACTTTTTATTTTTAGAAATTGTTCTTCATCCATGTTCTGAAGGATCACCGAGCCCACCACCTCCTTCAGATCCGGCCCCAGTTCCACCTCCGGTCCCTGTCAATTTCGACAGGGTTGTGAGCAGCAGTTGTCCGTCTTCGCCTGGCGGATTCAGGAGGCCCAATGCCCCGACGACGTCATCCGCCAATAGTGCAGGACGTCGAAGTTGGCTCAAACAGCCGACAAAATTCTCTTTTTTCTCATCCATAAAGCCGAAAACTCCTTAATATTGCTTTTAAAAAAATATATTTATTTCGTGTCTTATTCAATTTTATTAACAATTCTATTAATGTGCCTTAAATAACATGTAGTTATTAATGAGGTATTACATGACACTTCCAATGTAGTTGACTAATTTTTAAAAATAATAATAATAGTAATAATAAAGGGAAATGAACTTGCAAGGATTATCGTTTTAGTCATAAAGTTTGTCAGTAGAGTTTTTTTTAGTTTGTTGACCCTACACTGTAAATATTTTTATTCACTCCAATAATCTATTTATACATTTAAGAATAAATTTGTTTTCCCTTATTTATCAATATCGATTTCTCGAGCGCTACTTTTATTTTTATTTTATTACCTTTACTATAACCAAATAAACTTGTCAATTATCAAATGGTTGGCATTTTTATTGTACTTCCTCTAAAACTGTACCAATTTTATGTAATAAATTCAATGTACAGCACAAGTTAGCATTTCCATCATCCAGTGAAGCCATCACTCATTTACTGTAGCATCTCTTGCAGTTTGCCTTGCTTAAACAAGTTCTGGGTGTCTATATAAATCAATTTAAATTGATTAGAATAAGTATTTATCTCATTTTAAGTCTTTGAAAACCTACCAGTTCCTCCACCAATGCAATTGCCCTTGACAAACACTTGAGGAACCTGAAAAATTCATGTTGAAATTATTATTAAGGCAATGATTAAAAAAGTGAAATCTTACTGTTCTGATTCCAGTCAATTCCTTAAGGGCATTCTGAATTGCATCGCCATCTGATGTCTGATCCAGTTCAATGAGATCGTAGGGTTGGCGAAGTTTGTCAAAAACCTGAAAATAAAAAAAATTCAAATTAGAAAATGAATCATAAAAAAAAACTGTTTGTGCATTCTAATCACCTCTTTGGCCATGGTGCTGATTACATAACCATGTAAATAATGATTTAGAAAGTTGATTAAATTGAATTACATAACAAATTTAAAAATTGATAATTACCAGTATGGGCAATAAGATTTCGAATAAATCACCTAAATTAAAGAAGAAATTAAACTGGGTTGACCATGACCATTAAAAACTGAATATTTACCACAGCATTTTGGGCGATTCGCTGACGGATGGCATTGGCTAAAGCAGGGGCACTCATATCGGCCGATGGGCTAGAAGAGCTACCACCCATATAAAATTCAGATTGAACAAAATATAGCTGAGTGAGCTATGCTTTATTAAATGCTAATATCTAATTTCCTAACTATATGCATGGGCACACCTCGATAAGAGAAAACTAGAATTAACAAGATTTTGACGTAAAATGTAGCAGACGACTGTAAAGAAAAGGGGAGTTGCCGCGCAGGGTTGCCATGGTAGCGGCGCAACGCTAATTCATGGGAAATTTCATCAAATACCTACGTCAATCGTATTTTTCACTTGTGTAACCAAAAAACATCAGTCAATTAAATAGCGTCATACGGGATGGATCCTACTTTCCGGCCTGGGTCTGTTATGGCCCCAACTTCGCAAGTAGAATTAACATTTTCTGCAAGGTAATTTTGTTTCTTTTAAAAACGCCCCAAAAATAGACGTCTGTTTTGGTTTTCAGTCAGCTGACAGTAGACGCGATCGTGTCGTATCTTTGAAGATGTTTACTCACTTTGCACATTGCACTACAAGTGTATTGCGCCATTGGGTGCAACTAGATAGTCTACAGTAGTTTGTTAGTATCACTGTTCTCAAATTTCGTTGTTAAAAGTGGCTGAATAAGCGGGAAATCCCGTTCAGAGTGACTTAGTTTATATTTGAAAAATGTACGCTCAACAAGCTGCCGGTGCTACTGGTGGCCCTCGTTTCAGTACTTTGGATCTTTGTAAACAAATTGAAATCAGTTTAGCTGGAAGGTCTGCTTTAATTCATCTCTCATTTTTATCAAATATAATTTTGAAATTGTAAATAAAAAAATATAGGAATCTTCCAGATCTGGATGTCTTCTCAAAATCAGATCCAATGGTGGTCACCTATGTCCAGCCATTCGGGCAGCCCAACCAGTGGCAGGAGTTCTCCAGGACCGAAGTTGTCATGAATACCCGGAACCCTGATTTCACCAAGAAGATCAACATCATGTACCGATTTGAGGAGCAGCAGAAAATCAAATTTGAGGTCTACGATGTTGACTCTGCCAGCCCCAACCTGAGCCATCATGATTTCATAGGCTGGACCGAGATCAACCTGGGCAGTCTAGTCTCTCAGCACATTGTCCAGAAGAAGTTGAGCTACCACAACCCCTCACTGGATCGTGGAACCCTCATCATCTCTGCAGAAGAGCTCTCCTCCAACAAGGAAGAAGTGGAGCTCCAAATGGTCGCTCACGGCTTGGACAAGAAAGACTTTTTCGGGAAATCAGATCCATTTGTAGTCATTTCAAAATCGAATGAGAGTGGAGAGTACGTCGTCGTCCACAAAACTGAAGTCATTAAGAACACTCTAAATCCAGTTTGGAAAGCCATAGTCGTACCTGTTCGAGTCTTAAATAATGGTGACTACGAGAGGACCCTGAAAATCGAGTGCTATGATTGGAATCGTAGTGGAGATCACAGTTTTATCGGTCAGACTTTTTTAAGTCTTCAAAAGTTACTTAACGGGCCAATGCCGATGACTATTCCCTGCATAAATCCTTCTAAACAACAGGTGATTAATTATTTATATTATTTTAAAATTTTAAAACTAATTTATGTTTTGAAAATAGAAAAAGAAGAGCTACAAAGATTCGGGACAATTTGAATTCGTCAGCTGTAAAATACGACCCGTTTACACGTTTCTAGATTACCTTCAAGGTGGAACGGAAATCAACTGCACAATCGCCATAGATTTCACTGGTAATTTTTGAAATTTAAATCTTAAATAAGTTGTATTAACCTTTAAATTTATATAGCTTCCAATGGGGATCCAAACACTCCGGCTTCCTTGCACTACATCCACGGTGGACCCACACTGTACGAACAGGCACTATCAGCTGTTGGAGAGATTATCGAAGATTACGATACGGATAAACAATTTCCAGTCATTGGTTTTGGTGCTCGTTTACCGCCAAGAGGACAGACTTCTCACGAATTTCATGTTAATTTCAACACGACTAATCCTTACTGCTTCCGAATCCCGGGCGTGATCGCCGCCTACCGTGCCTGTTTACCCCAAGTTCAGCTCTACGGACCGACCAATTTTGCGCCTTGCATCCGGCACGTCACTCGCTTCGCCAAACAGTAATTTTCAGTTATTAAAAAAATTTACCGGTCTTGAGCGATCCTTTACCCCCATTTCGATCATCTTGCCGGGCGTCCATAGTCGACCATGGCCGATGAAAGTTTTCAATTTTCATTTTTTTTTATTATTTTTAGGTACCAAGAGGGAACGCACTACTTTATTCTATTAATCCTGACTGATGGTGTCATCACCGATATCTACGATACAAAAGAAGCCATAGTAGACGCCTCTTCCTTACCACTATCCATCATCATCGTCGGGATCGGTAATGCGGATTTCAGTGCCATGGAAGAGTTGGATTCGGATGCCACTCTTTTAACAGCTCCATCGGGCCGTCGCGCTCAAAGAGATATCGTTCAATTCGTACCTTTCAATCAATTTCTCTCTTCGGGATTGCAGCCATCTGTCGCTCGACTACATCTAGCTCGCGAAGTACTTCGTGAAATTCCTGACCAATTCCTAGGATTCATGAAAAGTCGTAATATTGTCCCTAAGCCACCTCGATACGATCTTGGAAATTTACCACCCGATCCCGAAATTTCATGAATTTTTTCTTCCAATCAGTATTTTTCTCTCTCTTATTTCTTTGCTCACTTTGTTGCACTTTATAAATTTATGTGTTCTCTTTGACAAAACAATACTTTTTGATAAAAATTTATATAATACATTTTCTCTTTTTTGCTGTGAAGAAGTGCAATTTTATTTCAATCCAAATTATAAAAAAAGGAAGGAAGAAAAATATTCAGAAAAAAATGTCAAATAAGAAAAATTCTACTGAGGTGGTGGAGGTGGCGGAATACCCATCATCGACATCTCACTTCCAGGAAGCGGTGGCTGCTGGTGCCCCGGTGGTGGTGGAGGCACCCCATATCCACCTCCATAAGACGGTGGAGGCGGCTGACCCCATCCACCTCCATAGTATCCTGGTGGAGGTACTCCTGGAACCGGTGGAGGACCCCTCGGCGGCGGTGGTACCGGAGCAACTGCTGAATTCGTTCCAGGTGGAGCCACTCCTGGTGGAGGTGGTGGTCCTTGAGGCTGCCAACCACCCCATTGCTGCTGTTGAGGTGGACCCCACTGCTGTTGCTGCTGCATCTGAGGAGCTGCAGGGCCTTCAGTCCCTGGTGGAGGAGGTGCAGACGGCATGGAACCCCACTGACCACCTCCATGACCCATCCAAGGTCCTGGAGGTCCATAGTTCTGTCCTGGCGGACCCCATTGACCCGGAGGTGGTTGATTATTATTGGGTCCAGGTCCTCTTGGTGGTGGAGGAGGACCACCTCTTCCAGGCCCAGCACCGATAGCTCTCATAGGTCCTTGCTGACGATCAAAGAGACCAGAATTGCCGTGATAATTGCTACGGGGTCCACTGGAAGACCCTCCTTCTTTGGGTGCAGGTCCCTCGCCCAGTTCGGCCATGAGAGACATGTACTCTTCGTCAATCTTGTTGCCAGAAGCGCCTGAACCGTCGCTGTTGAAGGAGCGTGGAGTACGGCAATCTTTGGCGATGTGGCCGGTTCCACCACAATTGTTACAGATGACCGTGTTGGTGACGTTGGGTTTGTCGGGGCACTGCCAAGCTTTGTGGGTCGTGGCGCCGCAGTTGGAACAGCGGGGACCGAATTCGCCTTCGCGGAAAGTGCCGTTCAACATTGCCAATTCGCGCAACTGCATTTTACGGAGATCGTTCTGGTCTTCGGGAACCTCGACAGCCTCTTTGATGATTTTCTTAATCTGTGAGAAAAAAAAATTTAATTTAATAAGTGGAAAATTTGATCAAGTTGAAAAGTTATCTTACGCGATCAACGGCTTTTTTAATGGCCTCTGAAGTGTTGGCTGTGACATATGCATGGAGCGGCTCATCTTCTCCAGGAAGTGGCTTACCAACTTTACCTTCTTTGACAGAGCCTTTGCCACGAATGATAATTTTGGCCCCGGTATCCTTCTCCATAGCTAATTTTAAATAAGAAAAATTAAGATTTGAACTTCAAAGAAGGAAAAATTAAGTTTTACATTTCAAAGTGTTTCCTCGAGGACCAATTAGAAGACCGACGAAATTAATTTCCGGATGCTCTTCTTGTGGGATCATTACCTTGTCAGATACTCGGGTCATCGGTGGCCTAAAAAATAAATAATTAGTAATTAGTAAGAAATAAAAATTAAAAATTCAATTTACTTGTAATCCACTGGCGGCTTGAATTCGGGATTCATCGCGACCATTTTGGTTATCATAGAGTGCCTCTCTTCTTCCAGTTTGCGGCGGACTCGGTACTCGCGCGTGTTCAACCGCTTTCCATCCGTACCATAAATCGGCTCTGGAGACGGCGATCTGAAAGTTTACAATAATAATAATTTATAAATTATTTGGCATTTCAAAAGTTTAAGGGGAAATTTAAAAAAATTATTATAAATTCTTCTAACTTTTCTCAATAATAAAAAGGGAAAAAAATGATTATTAAAAGTTTGATTAAAAAGTCCGGCCACCTGGCTGGGGTGATGAACAATAATAAAAAGGAAAAAAAAGTATTATGATTATGAAAAGTTTTTGTTTTGATTAGGATTAATAACAATAAATCATTAATAAATGCACGCCCTGTAAAGGTTCAGAAAAAGAAAATTATCGAAACTTTTCTCCCTTGAACCTAACAGACGGCATTAGTACGATTTCAAGAAAGGAAAAAATAAATCAATTATTAATGAGCCTGGTGACGAATATTATAATACAACAAAACCTAAACCTCTTTTATTATTATTTTTTTACTGTGAATAGATAAAGCCATAGGCTTCCTGAGCTATATGAAAATATCAATCATTTTTTGAAAATTAAAAAAAAAGGAAAAAAAATTAATAATTAGCATTTTATGCCGTTGAGCAATAATCAAACCTTTCTTCCGGATTCGGAGGAATGCCTAAATCACCCGTCCTCAGTTTGCGCGTTATCTCCTCAATCTTGAACTGGACTGTAAAATCACACAAGTTCAATAATACACACAGAAATAAATGTTGCACAATAAATTAATACACATAAATACCCTGCCATTGCAATCAATTCTCAATTTATCAATAAAATAATCACCTAGATAAGCTTCCTCTTGATCTTTTGTCAAATTTGCTGGGAGGACTGTTGGCATTCCCGGGATGAAGGTCTTCTCCTTCTCATCATTCCCCCAGCGGGACTTCCGCTTCTTCTTCTTCTCGGCACCCTGCGAGTTGCTGTCTGAATCGTTGCTGTCCTCGAGCCCACGTTTCCAGGCGGGAGCAGGAGTGGTCGGTGTGACAGGTGCAGCAGGGGGTGAGGTGTAGCTGGGGGTGAAGCTGGGCTGCTGGTACTGCTGATAGCCCCCCGAGCTGCTGCCAGTGGGGGATGCAACATCAAATCTCGACTCGTAGCGGCTGCTGGATTTCTCGTAAGCGCCATGTTGGGCTGCCTCTTCGTCTGAAGTGTTCAAGTAGTTTGGGTTTAATAGGGATGAAGATGGAGCTCTTCGGCCTCCTCCGGTGAGTGCCGGGTTCACCCGGCCTAGAGGAGTGTTGTTGGCGCCGGTTGAGTGAGCGTTGCTAGGCATGATGATTTCAGAGGATATGGAGTTGAAAACTTGATAAAGGTCGGTTTACTAGTGAAATGTCAAAATTCTGGAGAATATTCAGTAAGATGAGTGAAGTTTATACTTTTAAGAGACTTGGGAGGTGGAAAAGACGCCACCGTAATGGCCGCTAAGCCGTTCGTATGAAGGAGGGTTACTGCTAAACAGAGAGACAATTGAAATGCGCAGAAAAACGACAATGTTGTAAAATATTATATAAAATTGAGAATATTATCATTTGATATGTATTTAAGGATCATTTTTTTATTTTCTAATATGAAAAGTGTAATTAAAACGAGTTTCTTAATATTTTAATCGTCATCAGAATAAAAAAATTATTAATGGCAACGCTGCCTTTGTTGTTGGTGGGAAAACTGGTTGGGAGAAAAAAATCGCGAACTAAAAATCTTCGTTTTTCATTTAAAAAAATTGATTGAGTTGAAAACGATGTGTTTTTTAATATTTTAAACGTCATTAGAAATAGAATATTACAAGTGGCATGCTGCCTTTGTTTTTGAGGCTTGATTTATTGGTGGTGGAACTCTTTATAAAAACTTGCTGGAAAACAAATCCTCGTTTTCAACTTCATTTTTTATTTATTACAAGACGAAAAAATATTCAGTGAAAATATATTTAGGGAAAATGATTGACCGAGTAAAAAACCCTCCCGAAAAGTATCCCACTTTCAAGTGTAATATTTGTGAAAAGGTAAATCATGATGAGGTTTTCATGCCACCCACAAAATTGATTTTTTCAAGTTTGAAAATTGTTATTATTATTATTTTTTAAAAACAGTTTCAGGCATAGAAAATAAATTTCAGTCATAATTGATTTGATTTAATATTTCCCAGGAATTTTTAGAAAAGTTTGAAGCTCGGCACATGCTTGTTCACATGGCAGCGAAGGAAAAGGTGTACAAATGCAAGCACTGTGACATGGTCTTCAGCCAAAGAATTCTATTAATTAATCATGAAAGAAGCCTTACAGGGGATAAACCCTTCACATGCAAGACCTGCTCAAAGGTAAAAAGGGAAGAAAAATTTCAGCAAAATTATATGACTGAATATTTTAATTTTTCATTATCAGGCATTCAGCAGTCGTAAAAGGCTTACCGATCACGAAAAATCAACGCATTCGACTGTGAAACCGTGGAAATGCAGGTTCTGCTCCAAGGCACGTACCATAATTGTTTGTTGAATTAATCCTATATTTTGAAAATTAAGTTTTATAATTACAGTCATTTTCCACTGGTGGTCCTTTAAGAAAACACGAACAGCTCCATACCATCGGATCATCAAGAGCCTTCCAATGTGAAATTTGCTTGAAGGTAAATTATTCTAACTGTTGAAAAATTCTTATTATCATAACTTAATTGTGTCATATGATTCGATCGTTTCAAGAGCTTTAAACTAAAGGCTCAACTGAAGACTCACGAAATGAGCATTCACTTAAAAATTCGCCGATTCAATTGCGACATTTGTGGAAAGGTAATAAATTATCTCTATTCGTATTCAAAACACTCTTATAATTAATTTGCTTTATATAGAATTTCCTCTTCAAAGCCGAACTAAATCAACATCTGAAAAAAATTCATTCAGATGAGAAACCTCACAAATGCAGCTATTGCAATAGAGTATATATTGTTTAAAAAAAGTTATGTACAACTTAAAATGCATTAAATGAATAAAAAAATCTTTTATCTGATCAGGGTTTTGCCTTGCGCACTTATCTAGTACTTCACGAACGCACTCATACGGGTGAAAAACCATATCAATGCCGGTTTTGTGATCGGGTAAATAATTGTGCTCAAATTTGCATCTGCACTATAATTATTTTCTAAACTTTCTTATTATTAGTCTTGTCGTCAGAAATCTACTCTTAGGACACATGAAATGACTCACAATAAAAAGCGAGAAAAAAAGTTTAAATGTGGAATCTGTCCAAAGGTAAATATACCATTTCTCTTTTTTGAATATTTTATTATTTTAATTACATTTTTTTTATAGCGCTTCCATAGCAATGCTCACTCTAGGAATCATCGCTCTTTAGTCCATTGTGATAAAAGGCTTTTTATCTGCCATTTATGTCCATTGGTAATTCGCCTTACCTCAACCACTTTTGAATTTGGTCTAAATTTGGTATTGCATTTCTAAGACATTCGCTACGAGAAAAGATAAAAATGTGCACACATTGCACTGTCAAACCAAAGCCCGGACCGGTTTATTAGAAGACGGATTCAGTGAGGAAGAAGCCTACATTGCCGTCCAGCCTCCTTTAGAATTTATCGACAAATTAGTTGATGAAGAAAGTGACTATTCTAGCGATGATGAAGCCAATCCATTCAAGTTAAAAGAGTGTCGCATTCGGCTTCAAAGGATGACGTACATCGAGCTCGGTTTGAGAAGAGGCTTCCAGAGCTTTTTTGTGGGCAAGAATAGTTGTGGACAAGTTACACATCGACCTATTCGATGAATCTAATCGTAAATGTGCTCAAATGAATTGCAGCGAGAAATTCAACTGTTTTTATGGAGTGACTTTGGAAGATCCGTTGACGAAATTAGAATAAAAAATAGAAATAATAATAATTAAAACTCGTGATTTTGGGAGTCGTTGTAATAAGATAGAACCAATTATGACCAATATGAACTTTTTTTTTTAATGTCAGAAATTCAAAATATATTTAAATTACGTGAATTACATACACGGCTTTCAGCAATTCCTTTGCGCTTTAGCGCTTCAATGCTCGTAAATTCAACCGATTCAATATGGATAACATTTCCAAGATGCATAGTGAGGCTGAAAGAATCTTTTTCTGTCACTTATGCCCGATGGTAATTCCTAATTTTTACTTTTATGTATCGAAAAATGCTGTCTGGTTACACATTTTTATATTTACAGACAACCGCTAGGAAGAGAGATCAAAGGCTACACACTAGCGGCTGTCAAATCAAAGCCCGAACCGCTTTAGTCGAAGACGGAATGAGTGAGCAAGAAGCGCTAATCGCCGTAGAGACTCCTCTGAAAGCGCAAGATGAATCTCTAAATGAGGGAAATGTTGGCAGTGATCGTGAAGCCAATAATAAGTTTTAAAAATTGAGGAAATGTTTCATCCGCATTCAGAGATTGAGCTATTTGGAGCAAGTTTTGAAAAAAGGTTGCTAAAATTTATTGATGAAGCGGTATCGTATATTTGGTAAAAAGAGTATTTTTATTTTCGAGTGAATGAAAATGTTTAGTATTTTCATTGAATCTATTGACTGTAAATTGAAGGAATACATGACTTACTAGCTTCGTGCTGAATAAATAGCTTCAAAACAAATTTTGTTCTATTTTGATTGCTTTTTAATTTAATTTAGCTCAAAGTAGGCGAGATAGGCACAACGAATCTTGTTAAGAAGAGATTGATACTATGGTAAAATCAATTACCTCATGGTGGAACTCATAATATACTCCCAATGAAAGTAGCCAAGACATACTTACTTAAAGAGTTGGCTGATGTACGAGAACCAAATGTACGCGGTACCATATTGCGCAATTACAACCCCTTTCCGTCCAGGAATATGTTTTTATCAATTAATTTCAAATACATTTAATTGCAATGTTTTTTTTAATAATAAAAAAATAAAAAATAAAAAATAAAAAACCCTTCATCTCGTAAATTCCAATCTAAACATATACATCACATATCCATTTTTACGTGTTTTTATATGGGGTGTAAATAGGGAAGCAGTAAGGAAGGAAGAAAGTAATAAGAACACTTGTAGCACACAAAACAAATGATAAATGTGGAGCGTCATCGTGGACACCGAGGAAACCCAACCGATGGTCACAATCGGTCTGATCCAGGACAATCCCTGGCAAGTGTAAGTGTCAAGACAACCTTTTTTTTTCTCTTTTGCTGGTAATAGACACGAATAGAGACAAGAATAGTGTGTATAGTGTAAACAGTCTCATAACGTATGAATTAGCTAGTATTATATTTTAATACTTCTTTTATTGCAATTGTAAGCTAAAACAATGCACATCGCTGAACCGAATATTACATATGGCAACGCATTTTGAATACGCCCCTATATCCGTACATCGATTGCCCTGATTATGAAACTTATGGCTTCAGCGGAATTTAAAAGCAGGGTCGATATGTTCATTCATAGTATTGATGATGCACTACTCAACTCTTTATAATCTCCAGATCCCACAGACCTAGCCAACACCTTTGTTTTCACAACTTTTCTTGTATTCAACCACATACGCCTTCGAACCAGTTTTGATAGCTCATTTGAATTGGAGCCGCGTGAAAAGGGCCTTTTTAAAAAGGGCCGCTACTGGAAGGGCCTTAATTGAGAAAGGCCCTTTCCGTGCATCCAAAATTCACCAAGTGGCCCTTTTCGTATGTGGATCACCGACTTAGCAGTAAGAACATTCTACTCCTGCTGGTCTGTGAGGCAGGTGTCGGTGAAAACATAACTCATTAAGAGAATATCTATGAGTAGAACTGGTCATGTATGTGTATTACTCTTTGCCAAATATTTATTTGAAACCCCTATATTTGACCTCAATTAGCTTTACATAATTAGAATCCTCATTCAATTCTTTACAAAGTTCATTATTCAAATAAAATTTAAAGATTATTGCAATCATTAAAAACTACCAAAAACGTGATTGGTACTTAGAGTTTTATTCTTCAATGTAACTTGCCTGCCCGTGGGCGAAGAGGGGTGGATCGGTGGGGTGGTGGACAAATTTGGGCAAGAGTTGCAAGAGCAGATTTGGACAAGAGAAGAAGCTTTCTTTAGAGGACGACTGTGGTGACTACTGACTATCATAATCATTCGTATGATGAAGATGATGCTGGTGGTACGATGACTTTCAACGACCCTACAGCCGGTTTCGGGAGCCAGGCGGACGCGACCAAGGATTTCTCGAGCCAGTTTGCCGGAGATAACCTCATCGCCGCTCTCCGAATATGGTGGCCAAGATTACAATCAAGTACGCAAGAGTGGCTAAGAAGATGTACATACGACGAGAACGGCGGAAGAATCCATCATGTTCCATGCGGAAAAATTAATCATTGCGTCACCTTTACCAACGCAACGAACTGCACCTTTTCTTTGCTCATTCTTTTCTCCTTCACTTTCATCCATAATGCATTCGACCGTTCCTTATTTATACAAACATGCAATTGTAATTAAAAACAAATAAATGATGAATGAATTTAATACCTCATCGTCATACTTTAATTATTTTTCAAAGTAAACAAGAAAAACTTTAAACCCTTCCATTGAGCTAGCCTTGAATAACATAGAGAGTGCTGATGTACACAGGGGGATCTCATGTACTTTTATCTAGTCCATTGGGTTTACGCGAGAAAAATTCTTTGCTTCGTACACAACACCCGGGAGACTGAGGTGCGCGGTCACCTATGGGAGTTAAATCACATGGGATCCGCTGGAACAAGAAACACATAGAGGGTGACATAATCCACGGAGAGACAGTCAGCCGCATCTTCACCTTTAGGCAAACACATCCGAGAACCGATGATTTCAAATTAATAATTTTATATTGTTACTATGTTCTTTCAATTATGGATATTTTAAAGATTAATTTGAATAATGAACTTTGTAAAGAATTGAATGAGGATTCTAATTATGTAAAGCTAATTGAGGTCAAATATAGGGGTTTCAAATAAATATTTGGCAAAGAGTAATACACATACATGACCAGTTCTACTCATAGATATTCTCTTAATGAGTTATGTTTTCACCGACACCTGCCTCACAGACCAGCAGGAGTAAAATGATCTTACTGCTAAGTTGGATAGATGAAGCCGGTGATCCACATACGAAAAGGGCCACTTGGTGAATTTTGGATGCACGGAAAGGGCCTTTCTCAATTAAGGCCCTTCCAGTAGCGGCCCTTTGCAAAAAGGCCCTTTCCTCACCCATTCATTTGAATTGCCTAACTTTTTTCTATCTCGTCTAATAACTAGTATCTCTTTTATCGTCGTCCACGAGAGTTAGTCATTGTGCGCCTAGTTTATGTCCTCCTGCATTTTCCTTCTCATCTTCTCTATCGGGGCTTTAATCTTTCAGGCTTAAAACAGAATCATACTTTATGTAAGAGATCTGGAAAGGGACGCTATTTGTGCGCACTGCGAATCAAACCGGCCAGGAAAACATCGAGTTTTGAGGAGGTTCTCTATTGATAAATAGCATGATTATAGCAAAACAATGTTCTATATTCAATAACGTAATTTTTATTTAATTCTAAAATAGGTTTCGTACCGCAGTCATCTAGTCAGAACTCATGTATAGTAGTTTTAATTACTATAGTTTGAATAATAAAGAGATGCAGAAGCTTCACACAAACAGAGATAATAAACCCTATCACAAAGTGATGGCCTGGGATTTAAAACGTATTTTATCAAATATCTTTACACTGTAGTGGTTCTTTGATTTTTCAATGCAAGTATCGAAACAGCTTACTGTTTATTAGTCAGCTCATTCGATGCGGAATTCGAAGCATCATGGAGAATAGAATTGTCAACATATAAGGGTTAAATGAAAGAATTTTAGAGCATGTATCTAATCTACATCCTGCGAAGATGTAGAATAAAATATAAAAAATTGCATCAAATAAAGAAATATCAAGAAAGAGGGCTGGATCCACCCATAATATTCATCTAAATTAAGAAATTACGCATCCGCAGGACCAGCGGATGTATGGCTATACCTGAAAACACATCCATTAAATAGCCCGCAGAAGAATCCAAAATATCAGCCATTATATACTAATTCATCTTTCTTGAGAGCCCTTCAGTAGCAGTCATTTAAGGAGCGTGTTCTGCTTTTATAAGATGAATTACAGTATTCAGAGTGACGGAATAAGTTACTTTCCAGGTAATTTCATCCTGCTGGACGATGGAAAACCGAAGCTTCCCTTCCACCAGAATGTGAACTTGGCCACTTTTCAAACGATTCTGGCGTTAATTGCGATTCCTCTGAATATTCTCCTAGTTTCTTCTATCCTACTGAATTCTGAGCTGAGAAGTAAACCTCGAAATATTTTCTTGATGAGTGTCATTCTCTCTGATTTATCGGCCATTTCTGAATCTCTGATCCAAGTTGGTCAAATGCCTGCCCTATTATTGTCTTCAGTGTGGGAATGAATATTTGTCGGAGTGTTTCTGCTACACATGAAATGTCCAGTCGTTACGATTGGCTTTCTCATTATGTAAAGCAGTGTTACCAGTTATATGGTCTTCATCATCCAATGCTCTATACCTTGGTTGGAACAAAGATATGCTCAGAAACCCATTTAGCCAACTTCTCAACCAACTAATAGCGTATTATCGAACCATGATCGAAAATGTCAGTTTATATTTTGAAAGAAATCGCTCCCAGACTGTATAATTTACGGGATCGATATATATTTCCTAAGTAAAATTGATTTGATTATATTTTTACATTTCAATAAAAGCTAAGTAGATAGCCAAAGAGTCTCTTCTCTACCGCTTATACTTAATGGTTTCGAAAGTAAGTTTATTTATTATTCGTAGTGTATAATGTTAAACTCGATATCAATAAGCTTTTATTATAGCTTGGAACGGATCATCGAGGAGTGTGGGCGACAAACGCAAAGTTCTTGGAATGTTTTGAATAAAAATATGTATGGAATGCACGATTTGCACGATGCATGAAATCACGCAGCATTCAATTGAATTCAAATGAATAACCTGTTTCTTCTGTTTATACCGGCCGTAGCCAAACTGGTTTAAATGTATTTATGTCTTAAATATAGCATCACAATACAAGTTTGGCCACTTCTTGGGCACTTATATCTAAGATATGTGAGATATAATGGAAGATATATGATATCTTCCCAACAACGTTCAATTCGTGCGGCAATTTTTGTTTCTAATACCATGAAAGGGGTGCATCATCAGTCGTGATTGACAAAAAGTTCTTTATATTTCTCTGAAATATATTTCAGAGTCGCATTTTGTATGTTTCAGTGCGGTTGTTCGCGTTTATAGTATACCATACACACATTTCTTCTTTGTACATTTTAAACACTATTAGTTTTAAATTTTAAGACGATATAATTAACGTGATGGTGCATATGTCAAAGCGTTCTTGTTTCACTTTCCTCTTGACTTTGACTCTTGTGTCGGTATTCGTTGAATTTCCTTACTACAACCACTTAATGCAAGATGAGTCTGAAACTCTTATAAAAGGCGTCGATTATTCAGGTATTTTAATATTGTCTGTGTGAAAAAATATAACCAATAAATAAATATACTTCATTAATTTTTTTTAAAGCTGTAAAGATGAATGATGAAGTAAAATCATCTTTAGTGCGACTTATTCCTCTATGCACGGAAGGTATTCTGGACAAACGGATTGTAAATCAAAATCCGATGTCTCCCGATGAAATTCATTTACCTTTGAGTAGTACAAGTGATGTGAATAGTTGCCGCCTTCACCACTATAGTCAGTCTGATGTAGTTCAGTGTATGGAGGCCCTTAGGACGAGCAAAAATATGACTGGAAACCGCACATCAACCATCAACGCTAGTAGTAACAATAAACTTCATGTGGCATTTATTGGGGATTCAAGAATCCGCCACATGTACCACGCTTTATTTCTATCGGTAATAAAGAATTAATCATAATACTGTAATATAATCAATGAATTAATAAGGTTGAATTTTTATACATTCCTGCCATAACTTTTTACGATTCCTACTATATTATTTTCGAAATTTAACAATTCTATATTTGTCTCATGAGAGTTTTCATGAAAAAATGTAGAAATAACTCACATATACCTTTGCACATAAATATCGTGAGTGATTAGAGTAGAAAAGACGAGAGACGCATATACACAGCTCAGTTTAGCAAGATATATTATTTATTATTCAGCTCAGTAGATCAAAAAAGAATATTATGAGTTTTAATCCTGTTTAAAACATTTTTAGCTATTTCCATTATTTGAAAACAGCTGTCCGGAATCAGCAATGTCAAGTGGCGACATTTGCGTGGAGGATCCTTTAATGGGCGTTTACTTCACCTACTTGTGGAGGGAAAAAATCAATGAGAATTACACGACAGCTATAAAGAATTGGATTGAAGGGGAAAAGACTCCACCTCATTACCTAGTGATGGGTAATAATACAATCGTTTCTTCTAATGCCGCATGATGAGTTACAAAATATTTCTGCTATTGTTCATCAGGTAGCACAGCTCATCACGTTCAAGAAAAGAAGGACGGAGTATTGGATTATAATAAATTTGAGAAAAACATAACCCCATTGGCAAGATTGCTAGATCAAATGTCGGAGCGATATGGCACGAGGATTGTTTGGTGGAGTGACGACGTGGCCCCAAACACTTTCGATTCGGAAGAATCGTTTATACAACTAAATGACATCATACGAAGAGTATTTAAGTAAGAGTGCAAGTTCTAATCTGTGCATAATATTGTTGCAAATATCCTATTAACCTTTATGTAATATATAGGAAAAATAAAACTCCTGTGCAACTGTGGGACTCATCTAACGATTTGTTCATGACCTACATTAAGACATGTGAAGCGCATTTAGGTCGAAAAGCTCCTTGGATTTCTTCTCATTTTCCCCAGCATCCAAACAGCTGGCTCAACTGTGACGATATCATTCACGCACCGCAAGCTTATACCTTAGTTCAGATACAGACAATTGTCAACGACCTTTGCAACCGCGTTTTTCAGCAATGAAAATATAACTTCATTAACATTACAGCATCAGTATAACTTACGCTTTTTTTTTATGTATAGTCTGCTTCAAAATATAATATAAATAGGCAATATAATGATGTGGTATGATATGATGATTCGATGGAGCAATATATTATTCAAAGACACCAATTGACCGTTCCGGATTCTAGACTTTCTTATCCTAAAAAACTACTCGTGTATCGAGACTGTACAAACTACGAACCGCAATACTGGTTGAGCCCAGCTAAATTCTCGAGTTGTTCCAAAGCGCAACGCAACTTGAGAGTCGGTCTCTAGGCGCTATGGAGGACGGTCACATCCTTAAAGTGCTCCCGCAGTAATCACCGAAGATCCACCTTACTATTAATAGTCCAATTTCTTTACCCACTTTTTTTTACACCCATTGTTTAGGTTTCCTTATACCAAAGCGTACAACCAATAAACCCATCTTCAAACCGATCGTCGCACATTATCTAACGTAAAATAGTAAGTTGAAAATTTGAGCGACGATCACTAAGCACAGTATACATATTTTTCTAAGAGATGTCGTCCAAATATTTAACCCATGATCGTTTGCGATTCTTCTGCGCGGTGGAATTCCATAGATTAAATCTCTATATAGCTTAGCACTAGTCGGTCCTATAAGGTTTATTGGCTTCCCAACAACCTGCCAGCACTTCCCAGTGCCGCGCGCTGGGTTCATTTGCTCTCTAATTTCACCCTTCTGTTGAAAATGTTTCTATTCTGCGCTACATTTATTTTTGTACCAAATTACCCCATAGCACCATCCAATTTCCTTAGCCTCGTCGAGAATGAATGTGTTGCAGGTGGCTACAGATTTTTCGGTTCTGAAACAGAAAAGTTTTCATGCTAAAGATTTATAGAAACTTTGAATATTAACAGGTTTGCGATTAATATTATTTGAGATTTTGCGTTTCAACTCATTACAGTAAGTTAACTTTTGTAATTTATCAGAAATGCGACACTCATTTATTAGTTTTTGAGGCTATTTCAAGTATATTAAGTAATAATGCATAAGTAATTTCCGTATGAATAATTGAATACTAAGAAAACATATGTAACTTTAAATATATCATCCGTTCAAATTGCGATTCTAAGTTGATTGTGGTCATTTTTGAACAAATAAGTATTTTCCCTGTTTATATCGTGAATCATGATGAGTATGCCCGCATTTTATTCCAACACAACTAGGGTAATTAATAAGTCTCATTAATCGCAGTTCCGAATTTTATAGAGCTGCAATCGAGAGTCTGGAAAATGGAAATTGCTCGAGAGAGACCTTGGCAGTGTCTAATCTGCTCAAAGGTGACATCAGCAATTATTGAATTTTAAAAATCTTTAAGCAAACATTTTCCTTTTTACTCTTATTACAGTCATTTAAAACGGCTAATAGCTTAAAAGTGCATGAAAGGATCCACACCGGAGAGAAAAGATTTCAGTGCAAAATCTGTTTAAAGGTACCCGGTTGTAGTAATAAAAATTATAAAAACTATACTCCTATATTAATTTATGATTATATAGGCTTTTACGAGAGTGGATTATTTGAAGAAACATCAAGTGAGCGTTCACTCCAAAAAACGTCCTTTCAAATGCGACATCTGTGGAAAGGTGAACTAATATTGCCAATTTGCCAGTATAATATTTTTGGTCTAATTCAATCCATTAATTTGATTATGAAAATTTGATCATGGCTCAGACTTATAAATTAATGGATACACTGAAAGATCACATTAACATGCTTCATCTGGATGGTAATAAGCCACACAAATGTACATACTGTGGCAAGGTAATATTTTAAACCGTAAACAATTTTATTTTATTAAATTATAAATATTTGTAATTTGGTTCGGTAGGAATTCTTCCTCCATTCTATGTTGGCGTATCACGAGCGCGTCCACACGGGTGAAAAACCCTACTTCTGTCGATTCTGCCAAAAAGTATGTCATCAATTCCTAAGCTAATAAGTATATATTCTTCAGCTAAGGAATTTTGTATGATCACAGACATTTGGTTGGAAGAAAGGGTTGGATTTGCATGAAAAGATCCATTTCGCCAATTATGAAAAATCATACGAATGTGATATCTGTTCAAAGGTAAATTCTATTATTATCACCTTACAGATATTATATGTATATATATATATCCAATATGATTGATTTTCTGATTTTGAAAAAGCGTTTTACACTAGAGCACTATTTGAAACAGCACTCCAAAATTCACAGTGGTGAGAGAAAATTTTCTTGTCAAATATGCGCAAAGGTACTTCATTTTTAGTTTTTTAGAATTTATTCTGGTATAATTATTTGTCTCTTTGTTTTAGTCATTTACCAGGTCGTCGGGTTTAAGAGCGCGCGAAATCATTCAAATTGGGAAGAAACCATTTCAATGCGAAATATGTTTGCAGGTAAACTTAACGTATTAATTAAAGCGCGCATGTCAAAGAACGAGCTAAATTAATTTTTTTCATTTTCAATTTATTATAGACATTTACGCAACAGACACACTTAAAGAGACACGGAGCGAGCATTCATTCCAACATCCGCTCTTACAAATGCGATATCTGCGGCAAGGTGATTTTTATAATCGGTCTAATATAATACCAATTTCTCATTTTCTTTGTTTCCTCTTGACGAAGACTTTTGCATTGAAGGATACGCTAAGTAATCACATTAGGATAGTCCATGTGGAAGGCAGTAAATCCCACAAGTGTTCACAGTGTGGCAAGGTATTTTAATTACTCGCCTAATAGTTTTAAAATGCTGTATCTTTCTTCAAATACCATATTATATAAAAATTCGAACAGAAGTTTTTCAAGCGGTGTTATTTGATGAATCACTTGCGCACCCACACGGGTGAAAAACCCTTCTTCTGTGCATACTGCGACAAGGTAAATCATAATTCTATTATGTATAATTATAGTATCTAAAAAAAATTGTTTTTCATATCGTAGTCATTCAGCCGGAGAGGTTGCCTTCGTAGTCATGGGGAGCTCCATATTAACGAAGAGAACAAACCTTTCCAATGTGGAATATGTTCAAAGGTATTATATAAGGCACATCGTTTATATTTTAAAATCTTAGTATATTATTAATAAAATTTATTTTGAACTTAAAAGCGTTTCAGCGTTGTAAGCTTTTTAAAAGCTCACTCCAGGATCCACAATGATAAAGAAAAAGGAGTATTTTCTTGCCACTTATGTCCACAGGTAATACCTATTATTCAATACTTTTTTATCTTTAAAACTTGATTAAAATGCGTGGCGTTTATTGGTGACGTTGTTATTGTAGACATTTATCCGGAGGAAATATCAAAAGGTACACACGCTTCGATGTCAAACCAAAGCCCGTGACGGACTATTAGAAGATGGAATGAATGAAGAAGAAGCGCTAATCGCCGTCCAACCTCCCCTGACTTTGGTTGTTGATGAAACCAACCCAAGCGACGAGGATGAAGCAATCAAAAACCATTTTAAATTGAACGATTGTTACGTTCGTCTTCAAAGAATGCCCAAAATAGAGTTAATGCTTTCAAATATGGTTGAGAAACCTTGATGATAAGGAGCAATATTCGCATGTGATTGAATATGTGTAACTTGAAAAGTATAGACTTGATACCAGAATACCTACGCGCGTGTCGTCAAAATTTGATGGAATATTATCTTATTGGCCAATATGGACTGTTGCATCAGTCACGGAAGCTTATAGATGAGTTGCAGAGTTTGTGCTGGTCCTTAAAATTGCAATAAACAATGTGTCCAACCTGACTATAATGAGACTATAGACCTATACACCTACTCGTATAATTAATACTTAAAAAGATTATAATAGTAATACAACGGCTTATAGATTAAATGATTTATTGAAACAAAAGGCTATATTATCATAATCATGGCGTGAAATCTGTGCCTTGCAATCAAGAAAAAGTCAAGAAGACAAGGAAGAAGGAGAAAAATAGATGGAAAAGTGCTCATTTGAAAAAAGTTGCTGTTTAGCTAAGACCTTCGTAGTTTGTTGACGTTTTTTCAATTACATTTTTTGACATTTCGAGGAAAGTCTGTCTTTTCCCCCGGTAGTATTTCTCTGTGTTCGCTAATTTATTACATCTATTTGATAACCGTTTAATTCTGTAACAGTGTGCTAATTAACTCCGAGAAGAATTTGAAAGTGCCTGAAAATGAACCATGCTGATAATAAAGAGAATCACTTCCAATGTCTGATCTGTTTGAAGGTATGTAGGCCTACTAAAGTACTTATGTACATGACACATAAAATGTTACTATTAATGAGGATGGTTTAATTTATCAATTGTGTGTCAATAATTTTGTCTAACTAACTTTTTTTTTCAAATGATTTCATGTACATGTTAGACACTTTCAAGTAGGAAGAATCTGAAGAGACACACATTGGAAATTCACTCCAACACACACCCTTTTAAATGTGATATTTGCGAAAAGGTGACTACATTCAACTTTTTTTTTAATGCATTAAAACCCTTTACAGTAATTTCTTATTTTTAGACATTTTCTAGAGCTGAAAATTTAAAAGAACATGAAATTCTTCACACTGGAGAGAAACCCTTCCAGTGTAAAATCTGTTTGAAGGTATATAATTTATTATGAATATATACCAAATAATTCATTTTTTACAAAACATAAAATTGTGTAATAGAAATTTCCGTTACAGCAATATTTGAAGAAACACGAAGTGGTTCACTCCGACATCCGCCCCTTCAAATGCAATGTTTGTGAAAAGGTCATTAATTGGTTTTATAGACTGCTTGTGGTTTGATAAGCAGAGAATAAGATTTAAGATTTTTTTTTTTAACTTGATTTTTTTATTTATTTTATGTAGGCATTTCATAGGGCTAAAAACTTAAAATTGCATGAAATGATTCACACTGGAGAGAGGCCATACCAATGCAAGTTTTGTTCAATGGTATTAACATCGTATTACGAATAAAAGTTGCATTTATTCGCATTAACTTCGCTTACGTAACACTTTTATGACAGAAATTTACGCAGCAATGCGCTCTTAAGAATCACGAAATGGCTATTCACTCCAACATCCGCCCTTTCAAGTGTGACCTTTGTGATAAGGTAAGTTGATATTAATTTTTACATAACCGAATCTCTTTTTTTTTAAATCCTTTTTTTCTTTAGACTTGGGCAAGGAAGCATTGTTTAACTGATCACATTAAGATGGTCCATAGCATCAACGGAAACAAATCTCACAAATGTAGACATTGTGGCATGGTATTTTAAGTTAAAATCTACCAATTTACGTCGTTTTAAAAGCGCTTATAATGTTGCTAGGAATTTTACCGCCGTAGTAAATTAGTGAGCCACGAGCGCATCCACACCGGAGAAAAACAATTCTTCTGTCGATTCTGCGACAAGGTAATAACACCAATCTGAGGCCAATCTCTAGAAAATATATAAAATTTTGTGTCTCAGTCATTCATCCATAGGGGTAGCTACCGGGCCCACGAAGAGATCCATATGAACAAAGATAGTAAACCTTACAAATGTGGAATTTGTTCGAGGGTATGCACCTTTATTCTTCACCAGCTTATCATATACAAATTCTAATCTATACATTTTTTTTATTTCATGACTTTTAAAGGGTTTCAGCTTAGAAGTCTATCTGAATGGTCACTTGAAGACACACAATGATGCTGAAAGAACCTTATCTTGTCACTTATGTCCGATGGTAATTCGTTTTATTCGTTTTATTCGTCGTGTCGATTTTCTTCTTTTTATAACCTTTAAATTTGGTTCAATTGTTACAGAGATTCATTTGGAGGACGGAACAAAGAAAACACGTAGATAGTTGTAAGAATAGAGCTCGCGCCGCTTTAGTAGAAGACGGGATGAGCGAAGAAGAAGCTTTACTCGCCGTCGAACCTCCTTTCAAAGAGGTTCATGAAACTATCGACGAGGAAATCGACGATTGTGATAGCGGCGAAGATAATAATCCTTTGAATTTGAAAAAGTGTTATGTAAAACTCAAAAGGAAAGCGTACTTTGAGAAAGCTTTGTCAAGAGGCTGCACAACTTTTCTGATACAAAAGAGAAGTTGCGGTTCGTCGAATACGCTTAAACCCATTTGGTAAATTTTTATTCAATTAAGTGGCTCTATTTCTTGCTCAACAACTTCTGGACCATTCTGTGTTTCGTATTCATTGACTGAATTAAAATAAAATGTGAAAAACGAAAGTGTATGGCTTCTATCTAATTTCATCACGCTCCATCCATCCTGATGAAGGTAATAATAACCCTATGAATTTGAAAAAGTGTTATGTAAATCTCGGAAGAAAGATGTAATTGGAGAAAGCTTTGGTAAGGTGTTGCACAACTTTTTTGGTACAGAAGAGATGTCGCGGTTCCTCTGTTACGCCTTAACTTTGTTTGCATTTGAAAGGAATAGAGCGACGTAAAAGAGCAATAGATAGACTAAAAAGCGATACAAAATTTCATGGAAGATGGCTTTTTGAGTCGGGCAGTTTTTGTTGTGCTCTTATATTACCTCAATAATTGTTTTAAACTTTATATAACCGGTTTTTGATTGGATTCTGAAATAGTACATCTTTTAAAACTTGTTCAACTATATATATTTAAAAGTATACGGCATCGGTTGTAGATGATACCTTTAAGTTTAAATTTGTCTTAAATCTTCTCATCAGCCATATACGATCGAAGCCGAAATTTGCTATGTCCTGTAGTTATATATCCTCGAAGAGTCGAAGGTATTAGACTGCTTAATTGGAAGATGTGTTTCTATAGAAACAAATGATGAATATTGGCTTATACTTGTATCGTTTAAAATAAAATAAAAATTCCAAGGTTCAAATAAACTCAAGTTGTATTACGAACGACCATTGGTCCCAATTTTTTTTTTTTTTTGTGAAGTAATTTGTTGAAGCGATATGCAAGAGTTGCCGTGAGCGTACTTTATTTTCTTAGCGCGAGATTTTTTAAAATTTGAATAAGTGACACAAGGTCCGTTCGATGATTCGATCGTGAGTCGTGGCTTGAGCTGTAGCAAAAAAAAAGGTTCTCTAACTGGCAATGCTGTATTTTGTAATGTTTACATTCACAGTGTGTCAGTTTTTCTTTTCAAAGGTGGAAAAAGTTGAGCTGGTAGGATCTATTTAAAATATATAACCTCACTGTTGTAATAAGGTACTGTATTTTATCCTTCTGCTTCATAAATTGTTGTTTTCAGTTGTGAAGTATAGAATGCAAAGCCTTAACGAAGGCGTTGATTTTCTTGCGTTGTTTGACAGGCGCCTAGGTAAGCAATTACAAAATAGATCGTATTTGTCTTTCCAAAATTTATTAATTTAATAATCATTCAAGGTACATGTGGAGCAGTTAAAATTGTACTGCAAATATTTGGCCTTGTGGATTACAAAGATGTTCTGAATGCTGAAAAAGTATCAGTTCTTTGGAGGGAAGTCATCAGCTGTTCAAATCTATGGAAAAGCTTGGTTGAAAGAATGGTTTGTACTTAAAATAAATTAGATAGGACATTTATTTAATTCAAGAAATCATGATTTAACATTTAAAGGTTCTACAAAATTCTTTATGGAAATCCATGATTAATTGGATAGAAAATCAGCCAGATTTCATCAATAATGAATTACAACTATCAACTAATAAAGATGATGTTTACTATAAGAAGCTTTACAGATCAATTATACAGCATTCTAAAGTATATTATAATCATCCTCTACAGTTATTTAAAAATTAATGGTTTTACTTGAAGGAACTTGACATGAATTGGCGTACTGGAGCATGTGTAATCCGCGAAAACTTCAATCCCTGTACTGAATGCGTAACCTGCTTCCATCTGGATGATTTCAGACTCTTTGCAGGATTCCTTCACGGAGTTATTCGTGTCTGGAACCGATGGACACTTGATCTACTTCAAGTATATTTGAAATCCACGTTTAATTGGATTAATTAATTCATTCATTGTTTAATAGGAATACGAAAATCACGAACTGTTTGAAGATGGAGATGAGCGAGTTATGGATTTGACGTTCAATGAAAATATGATGGTTTCTGTTCACAATTTTATCGAAAATACTCTAAAAGTTTGGAACATGGAAAATCAAGAATTGGTACTTATTTTTTAAAAATTCGATTATCTTTTAATAAATTTTGAAACTGGTAAATTATATATTTAGTTAAATATGTGGACCTACAAATCAGGCGGAAAAAATCATTTGGTCAAACTCCAGGGAAATCTTTTTCTGATCGCAGTAATAATATTTTACTTGTAGACCTTTCTAATTAAAATTAAATCTGTATTACAGGTTGGTGACACATTGACTGTGAGGAAAGTTTATTCATCAGCTATCCCAACTCCAGCAGATGATGGAATCATTTTGAAATTACAAGATTATTGCCTTTCACTAGAGATTGATAAAAACATTATTCTTGTCTTTCTGGCCAATGGGATTTGCGAGATTAGATCGACATTCGAACCTTACGATGTTCTAAGATTATTGGATATAGGTTTATCTCAGTTTTCAGAGTACAAAAATGGTTTGATCTGTGCTGAAAGTCGTGGCGGAGGAACCTTCTTAGTTGCAGATCACTTCAAGTAATTCAAGAATTATACATATTTTCTATTTCTATTTCAAATGATTTATTATTTGTGGTTTATTTTACAGATTTTGGGATATTGGTACTGGGGAACCTATCCAACTAAATCTTCAAATGGATTTTATGAGATTAAGGTAGAATTCATTTTGATTTTCAATCAATAAATCGCAATTAATAAATATTTTATTTTCAGCTTTAACTCAAGGTTTGTTGTTACTGTTAATGCAAGCGAAAGGTATTAGAATAATAAGAATATTAAATTGGATTTTAATCGATATGAAATTCTCTAAATTCAGGGCATTTTCAATGGAAAGCATTCGAGAAAGCAAAGAGATGAAGATTTGGGATAGAATGAAAGTGTTTGGAGATCAAAACGAACCATCAGCTATTATCAATCCTCTTTGCACTCTTCCCAGAGATAACCGAGATGGGCAAGGCCGTTAGAGGGAGTGTGCGGGACTTTTGTATTTTCGTCTGCGGCACACTAGCGCCACATTAGTTGTGTCACGGAACTATTTTGCCGGAGGGCATCAGCTGGCAGGATTTGTAAATATACAATCGTAAAAGTTCCGCACGTGAAGAGATTCGAACCCGCGGACTCGAATACCGTAGGGGAGTACTCTACCAATGAGCTATGCTGACTTGTATGAAGTGCGTACTTATGGGAGTATATATGTACCTAAAGCAGTAGCTATGTATTCCCATAGCCTGAGGGCTGTTTTCTACTTCTAGTTGCGTGACACAACGTTGGATGGCGCCAGGTTAGCGACCGAGAGGGATTTCAAACGGCTCTTGCCCATCTCGGTTATCTCTGACTCTTCCTGTAAATTATAAGAAATATTTATTTGCATAATCCATTTTTTTTAAGTATTAAAATATTTCAGGCTTACAATTGGGGTAGATTGAGAGCTGATGACTTCCAAGTAGTGATAACTGACTACGATGGTCAGCTGGTCGTTCTGGATTTTCTTCCCGTGTTTCCTGAAGTTGGGCGCAACACTTGCATCACTTTCCACTTTTGATGATTATTAATTTTGTAATATTATATATGGTAATACTTGCTAAAATAATGCTGGTTGAAGAAAGTTCCAAATGAAATCAAAAACAATTTATTTCGTATTATTCAGCGCTTTAAAATGTTATTTGCTACGGCAATAATATATTACTCAATAGTGTATCTTAAATTAGCACTCTTTTCTTTTTCGGGCCCAGCTGGTAGCTGCCCGGCTAGATCCGTTCGCACCAGATGAACTGGGCTCAGGTAACCGAAGGAAGCGGGAACTCGTAACTCGTAAGCGCACTTCATGTCAATCACCTCTTTTTTTCCAAGCCGCAATGATCATGAACAGTAAAAATAAAAATAAAAAGGGAAAATCCTTTCAATGAACTTTGTCCTTCAACCTGAAGTTCAATAATCATGAACCCATCTCCAAGGTGGCAAGGTTACGTATAGGAACGAGATGAGGGCCTCTGGCTCGCGCTAGCTGCTCACCTACTGTTCTCCTCTTTAGGAGAGAGAGAGAGAACTCACCTACCTGTGCTAAAGATGTAGCTCACACGTCCGCCTCTCTCCGAAGCGCTCGCACCTCATTTTAAAATAAATCAATCCCCCCTAAATAATTGGTTTGCAAAGTGAATGGTTCACTTGAAATTTAGCAAGGTGGAAGGCTCCAGCCGTCATCCGTCTTCCGATAGAAGCAGCTCAGCCTGGCTATCCGCCTCCGCTGTCCAAAGCTCATCATCGTTCATCATCACCGGTCAACAGCAGCAGCCTCTGCATATGGCAGAATGCTCGTAGTAGCAGGTAGTGCATCATCAGCGCAGCAGCTTCCCTCATGTCTTCGGCCGCCGCTTCTTCTGCACAGCCATCACCTGGAAAATGACGGATCACTTGCCGGGCTCCGCAAGCGCGACTGCCGTTTCATCCTCACTTCCGCATCACCATTTGCCACCACTTCATCGTCCATACAGTAAATCTATTCTTATTTTAAATAACATGATAAAGCGGCATGATTTAACATATAGACCTTTACTTAGTGGCTTCAATAGCCCATTTAAGAGAACTGTACGCAGCACCTACTGGATTGCCCAAGTCCAGCACCATCAGCGACTCTAAAACTTGTCCCGCTACTCTTACGGTCTCATCGCTCGTCTGGCTACCTCATTTGATCTTGCCGGTCACCACCAGCAGTTTCTTGCGGCGGTAGCCGCCGCAGCCGCTGCGGCCCATCACCACCATCACCTTCCACGCCAACCAGCTGGAGACCTATCCTCATTCGCCGTCTAAAAGCTTTTGGCATCTGCCTCTACTTCTAATCCAGTACCGTCCGTCTCGTTGGTTGCTTCAGTTCATCATTACCACCAGCATCACAGTTCGTTTTGGATCCAGCCGTCCGTCGGGCATCATCGGTGAATCTAAACCCAAAGTGGTGAAAAAATCTAAACCGTCGTCGGAAAGATCGAGCAGTAAAGGTGCGTTTGCACGACCACTTATTTCCTTATTTTTTTCTTATTTTTTTAATGTAAGACATTATTTTTTGTCAATAAGCCAATCAAAACGCACCGTTACAGAAAAATAAGGCCGGCCAAAGTTAGAATGGATTAGATTAATCCCCAACTCTATCGAGCGCACACTTTGCCTGAGTCCTATAGTTTAATGATACCCTGCTCGAATTCTTATAATAATAACAGTAGTACCGATTTTCAAAGGATACATTAAATGTATTGGTAGTATTAATTGCGATTAATAGGCTTCAACAGTCGGGGTATCAATTTCATGGGTTATTTGTTAACTGCGGAATGCAGAAGGTTTCTAAACTGTTGGTACTTGGTAGCTATAATGTATCAGTAAAGCATTATTTTCAACCGACTAGATCACTAGAAAACTAGATTTCGTTAGTAGACGATCAGTACATCCATCGTGTTGAATTCCAAATTTATGCGGACGTATAGTAGGGAGGCAGAACTCTTTATTAATAGTAAGCGCACTTGTAGCACACTAAAAAATAAAATTATTAGTGCAGAGCGTCGCGAACACCGAGGAAACCCGACCGATGGTTACAATCAGTCTGATCCAGGACAATCCCTGGCGAGTGCCAACAGCCGTTTATTTTATTTTGCTAATAATATAGGCACGGCTGTTTGGGTTGAAGCCAAAAAGAAAAGTAGAACTGATTCTTGTTAGTAAATAAATAGCTGGGGTCTCTGATCGATGTCGCCGAAATTCATTTCTAATTTTTGAATATTTTTTACAATTTCTAGCCTCGATAGCGCAGTTGGCAGCGCGCGAGTCTCATAATCTCGAGGTCGTGAGTTCGAGCCTCACTCGGGGCACTGATGCAGGGCTGTTCCATTTCTTGGGAATTATCTGCTTTTGCCCAATTTTGTTTCCAAGATCATTTTTACATAATAAAGTTTAGTTCAATCAAGCAATAAACTGGGATAATCGATTGAATTGGTTTATTCTCGGTTTATTTCCTCTAATATCCCCGTTATTTTGATGCTTAAAATAGAGACTTGAGGTAGAGCAGCGGGTGGAGCTATCATAGGCAGCTATCCATGGCTTTGGGCGTGCTCTGGAAGGAGTCTCAAAATTTTTTAAATTTTATTTTATAAATTCAAACCGACTCTATTTCAATTTTAAAGTAGTAGAAATCGTATTCGAGAGTGAATCGCAAGAACATTCATTTGATCTCTAACCTAAAATATATGAAAATATGCAAGAAAAAGAAAAAAAATCCGCATAATACGCGAAGCGCGAAGAGTTTCTGTTTAGGGTGGACCACTGGACCCTCGTTGTTGACATTTTCAATTTTATTTTGATGTACTCTTCCCTTCCCTCAGACCGCTGTCACTTTTCCCTTTTATACGCCGGTTCACTTCCAAGTTATACCAAAAATCCCAATAAAAGAGAAACGCCATTTTAAGACGTGGCTATTAACTGATTTAGTTACTTTACATTTATTTCTTCAACTCTCTTGTCGGGTAAGATTCAACTTCAATCCATAATAACATTAAAACGATTTTTATCAGGAAAAACTGTTTCCATTGCTGTGAGAATTTGATGAGGTATAAACCATTTTCTACGTTATTTTTTTTTTCAAAATATTACCGTGCTACTATGAGTTCCAAATTATATTACAGTTGTACCTACCTATAAACCGCTACACACAGTTAGTGTGCACTAACTCTGATAACAGGAATTTGAAAGCAAAAGAAAATGAATGATGAAAAGAATAAAGAGAATCACTTATTGCAATGTGACATCTGTTTGGAGGTAAATTAAAGTAATATTTTATTCAGTAATTATTTGCTTCAGTTTTCTATTAATCCTTATTTTTTTAAATCATTAATCATTGCAGACATTTACTTCAGCTTATTACTTAAAAACACATGAGAAGACTCACACTGGAGAAGTCATCCAATGCAAAATTTGTATGAAGGTAAATTAACTGCAGTTTATTAAAAAATCAGCAAAAATTATTGAATAAATAAAAATATTAATCTATTTTTTATCGAATTATTATAGACTTTTACGCAAATTTGTAATTTGAATCAACACAAAGCGGAGGTTCACTCCAACAACCGCCCTTTTAAATGTAATAGCTGTGATAAGGTAACATTGGTTCATTAAAAACCGGTTATATAACTGAATATTCGTTGAATAATTTTTTTTTTCTACGATTATATAGTCATTTTCTCGGCAAAGGGCTTTGAAGAGGCACGAATTGGAAATTCACTCCAGCACCCGTCCTTTCAAATGCAATACTTGTGAAAAGGTGAATAATTTAATTCAATTCCCGTTTTCCCTAATTTTTAATTTTGTTTTATGACAGTCATTTACCAGGATTGATGTCTTAAATAAACATGAACTGCTTCACACTGGAGAGAAACCCTTTCAATGTAAAATCTGTTTGAAGGTAAAGTACCGCTTTGATAAGCCACAAGGATGAATACCTAATTTTACCTACACCCTCTAATGCGTAATAGAAATTTGCGCAATCGCGATCTTTGAAAATGCACGAAGCAGTTCACTCCGATATCCGTCCTTTTAAATGTAATGTCTGTGAAAAGGTGATTAGAATTCTTTTATTTAATTTTAAACTTAAAATTAAATTAAATTATTATTTTTTGTTGTTGATGATTTAGACATTTACTAAGGCAACTTACTTAAAATGGCATGAAAAGATCCACACTGGAGAGAGGCGCTACGAATGCAAATTTTGTTCAAAGGTATTAACATCTCTATATGAATAATAATGGGATTTATTTGCATTAATTTCGTTCCCGTGCAACTTGCATAAAGAAATTTACGCAGTGGGGTCAATTGAACAATCACGAAGTGGCTATTCACTCCGACATCCGTCCCTTCAACTGCGAACTTTGTGAAAAGGTGACTTAAAGTTAATTATTATAACTTGAATCTCTTTTTAATTTTTTTTTTTTTTTAGACTTTCGCAAGGAAGCAGATTCTAACTGAACACATTAGGACAGTCCATAATATGGATGGAATTAAACCTCACAAATGTCAACACTGTGAAAAGGTATATTCGATTAAAATCAATAAAATTTTACATTTTTTTTTAAAGCGGCAATAATAATTCTACTAGGAATTCTCCCGGCGTAGTGATTTACTGGCTCACGAGAACGTTCACACCCGTGAAAAAGAGTATTTTTGTCGATACTGTGATAAAGTAATATTTATCTCAAGTCACAATTACATTGATCTACATTTCTAATCATCAAATTTCGTATCTCCAGTCATTTAGCCGTAGAGGTGGCTTACGCATTCATGAAGAGATTCACAAGAACAAAGATATTAAACCTTACAAATGTGGAATCTGTTCCAAGGTATAGGCTACGCACCTTAATAATTCAATTCACTTTAATTTTTTGTTTGAAAATTTCTATATATTTCATTACTTTAAAAGGGTTTCAGCTTAGAAATCTATTTGAATGGCCACTTGAAGACGCACAACGATGTTAAGCGAATCTTTTCCTGTCACTTATGTCCGAAGGTAATTCATTTTATTCATTGACTTTCTTCTTTTTATAACCATTAATGTTGGTTAAATAATTACAGAGATTCATTGGGAGGACAGAGCAAAGACTACATATAGATCGTTGCCGAAATAGAGCCCGCGCAGCTTTAGTAGAAGACGGAATGAGTGAGGAAGAAGCTTTACTCGCCGTCGAACCTCCTTTCAAAGAGGCTCATGAAACTATTGACGAGGAAATCGACGATTCTGATAGCAATGATGAAGCTTATAATAATAACCCTCTCAATTTGAAAAAGTGTTATGTTAATGTCAGAAGAAAGATGTACTTGGAGAAAGGTTTGGAAAGGGGTTTCACAACTTTTCTCATACAGAAGAACAGCCGGGGAACGTCTAATACGCCGAAACCCATTTGGTGAATTTGTAGATTCAATCAAGTGGCCCTTTTCTCGCTCAATAAACTACTTTCGGAATAATTTGTACTAAATTTCCACTGATGCTGAATAAATAAATGAAAGTCAATCAATTTCTCTCTATTAAACTATCACGATATCGTTCCCCAATAAACCGACGATTGGGAGCTATAGATATCCATCACACGCACTGATCTCTGAGCTCTCATCAAATTTTCATATTCCGATGTGCTCAATCATTTTCCCCACATTATATCGATCCGCTAACTATGGCGATCGAAAGCTATTTATTTTCACGCTTTGA
Organism: Chydorus sphaericus; assembly: GCA_030141595.1. Lineage (NCBI taxonomy): Eukaryota > Metazoa > Arthropoda > Branchiopoda > Diplostraca > Chydoridae > Chydorus > Chydorus sphaericus. The sequence continues at coordinate 10,299,470 of CM057927.1, read as the reverse complement.
TCTCTAAGCTCTCAAGTCTCATCAAAGTTTCATGTTCAGCAGAAATCATTCGTTTTAGTTTTCTCATTATCGAGCCGCAAACTGCGGAAATTGAAAGCTATTGATTTCATTTGAATTGCACGAAGCATGTAACTTTGAGAAATTTAAAAGGAATAAAGATAATTTATTCATAAATAATATACTGAATTTTCATTAGGAAAATATCAGCGAGAACTTGAAAAAAATTAACTAATTTCACAATTCTTTACGCATCTGCCTTATTGGCAACCCTGCTTCAACGCGCGTAGATTCAACTGTCAGTAGAGATTACATAAGTAGATCAACTTTTCTCGTCTCTTTTAAAATTAAAATTCCTCAATCAATAAAAATTTAAAGAGGTTTGCGTACAATAAATTTTATTCAGCTGAATATAGCACGTCACAACTATTAAATAATTTAAAAATTGGTTTAAATACAAATTGTGAAAAGAGCTCCAAAAAGTTTCTGTTTAGGAACGACCTTTACAATCGTTTGTTGATGTTTATCTACATCGTGTTTGACGCTTGTTCGTGCGTTTGGTTCTAGTAACAGGTGCTTTTAAATTTGATTTCACCTGTACGTAAGTGAAATAAAAGATTCATTTGAAATAACTGGTGATAATTTATTTCTATTATTTCTATTTTACATTATTAATAGTCAAACAGTTAAAATCTTTAGATAAGATGCACTGGCAACGACATTAGTGGACTTTGGAGTTTGGAATCAGCTTGGTATACTACACTCTACTGATGTGTGTATGATAAAGGGTACTAAAAATTAAAATTTTAAGAATATAAATTTCTGGAAAAGTATATTGTAAACCATCATTCAAGAGTTACACACTTTCACTGCTGTGCGAGCGTGTGAAAAGTGAAAAGGTAGGACCTATACATATAATTATTCAGCAATTTCACTATCTATTATTATAAATTCCATGCCATATTTTATAAGATAATGATTCTCTTTTAGACAGGCTCATAGACCCATTGCATTCAACATAAACTGTGCCACTATGAGAAATATAATAATGCATGAAATGAATTACCATACTGATGAAGTGAATCGCTTCAAATGCAATACCTGTTCACGGGTAAATTTATGAATTAAGTTATGATTTTATTCAAAAATTATGCTTAAATTTTCTTTGTATGATTTTTGTGATAGACATTTGCGAAGAAGACTGGTTTGAAGAGGCACGAAGTGGAAATTCATTCCAGTAGCCTTCCTGTATTCAAATGCGATATCTGTGGCCAGGTGCGACGAATTTGAAAAGTCTCATTTAATTTATACGAACTTTAACCTTTTTTTCATTATAGACATACAAGCGGTTGAATACTTTGAATAGACATGAAGTAGAAAATCACTCAAAAATATTCCCATGCGATATTTGTGGAAAGGTACTTGTAAATTCCACTTTTCAGTACAAGTTGTATTTTTAATGGGATTTTTTCCCCAGACTTTTACTACGGCGTATCACCTAAAACTACATGGAACTATTCACACTGGAAAGAGAGTCTACCAATGCACAATTTGTTTCCGGGTAAATTATTATGCAACGTTTTAAACATTGCATGAATGAAGAAATTCCAATTAATTGAGCAATTCAATAAGCTAATAATTCCTTGTTAATTGTGATTATTATAGGAATTCCCACAACTTTGCAATTTAAAAGAACACGAAGCATGTGTTCATGCGAAAATCCGCCCTTTTGAATGCGATATTTGTGACAGGGTAACAATGGATTATTCAGCTCCGGTTATACAACTAAATTAAAGATTTATTCATTAAATTTTTAAAATTATTATTATAGAAATTTGCGCGGGAGAGGCTTATGAAAAGGCACAAGTTGGAAATGCACTCCAACATCCGTCCCTATAAATGCAATCTTTGTGAAAAGGTCTAATTTAATACCTTTAAAATATGACTGATACTTTGAAACTTTTTAAAATCAATCATCACCTAATAAATTCGATAATTAATTATTCTCGTTCAATAGTCATTTTCTAGGGCTGATATTTGTAGAGCACATGAAATACTCCACACGGGAGAGAAGCGCTTCAAATGTAAAATCTGCTTTAAGGTAAATTGCGTACCAATATTACAATCATCACATAATTTTCTATTAACTTTTTTCCTGAATAATTTAGTCATATGCATTTGTGCGCTCTTTACAAAAACACGAACTGAAGGCTCACTCTGGTGTCGGTCTTTTTAAATGCGATGTGTGCGGAGAGGTAAGTAGGTATCAACTTTATATTAGTTGTAGTTAAAGATAAATTAATTTTTTTTCCCTGTAATTACAGTCATTTACTAGTGCTAATGGTTTAAAATTTCATGAAATGGTTCATACTAGAGAGAAATTATTCCAATGCAAAATTTGCTTAGAGGTAAATTTTTATTCGGTTATTTATATCTAAAACTATCTACTGAAGCGATTAATTTTTTTAATAGAAATTTACGCAGCCTTCTCAACTGAAAAATCACGAAGCGAGCGTTCACTCCAACGACCGCCCTTTTCAATGCGATTTTTGTGGCAAGGTGAGTTTAAAATCTATCACCAGTTATGTAATTAAATAAAGGCACTCATTTTTTAATTGATAAATTAGACTTTTGAATTGAAGATTCAAATAAGTGAACACATTCTTCGCCACTTGGAAGAAAACAAAACTTTTAAATGCAAACACTGTGGAAAGGTATATTTTTTTAAAATTACATTTTAAATAGACAAATTTTTATCGTATTTTAATTAATTCTGATAGGGATTTAACCGCCGTTCGGACTTGGTCAGTCACGAGCGCACCCACTCGGATGATAAAAACTATTACTGCCGTTACTGCAAGAAGGTATTTGATTTTAAAAATACAATTCTAACAAAATTTATTAATTAAAATTCTTTATCTTAGTCATTTAAACGGAGAAGTTATCTTAAAGTGCATGAGCAGATCCATACTAAACGAGATAGTAAACCTTTCAAATGTGGGATCTGTTCCAAGGTACGCTCTTACCTAATTCACCAATTTATTATTAGCTTCTAATTTCTTCTGCATTTAAAAGCGTTTTAGCCTTGCAATCTATTTGAAAGGTCACATGAAGATGCATGATGATGATGAAAGAACTTTTTCTTGTCACTTATGTCCGAAGGTAATTCCTTGAATTTATTCAATTTTTAGAACGGTTTAATGTGAGTTAATTAATTATTACAGAGATTCATTGAGAGGACAGAACAAAGGAAACATACGCTTCGCTGTCAGATTAAAGCCCGTGCAGCTTTACTGATGGATGGAATGACTGAAGAAGAAACTTTACTCGCCGTCGAACCTCCTCTTCAATTGACTGATGAAGAAATCAACGATTCTGATAGCAATAATGAAACTATAAATCTTTTTAATTTGAAAAAGTGTCACGTTCGCCTGAAAAGAAAGGGTTATATAGAACAAGCTTTGAAGAGAGGTTGCACAACTTTTATAATTCAGAAGGAGAATCGCGGTTGTTCTAGACCCAAACCTAATTGGTGAATTTGTTTAGAATTTTTCAGTAGTTCTAATTCTTGCTCAATTTTTTCGCATCATGTTATTATTGATTTTAGTAGTGGGGAATAATAAAAAAAAATGGCAATCAATTGGTTGCATTTCTCTCTTGTTTATTCATAATAACGCTTTATTACTCCACAATCAAATTGAAAAGACTGAATTAAAATTCAGTCCAGAAGATAGAGTGAATCCAGCTTTTGAAGGAATTTAGTAAAATCTCTCTGAGTAAAATAGACAAATTTCACGACAATTATTTTTGCACGAATTTGTAATCTTGGCAACCCTGTTTGAACGCGCGCAAATTCAACTTGTTTAAGATAGTATTTCTTATATCGATCATTGTGTGTGCTTTTTTAGTTAGGCCATAGTAAATAACTTGTAAATATCATAATAATTATCAAATGAATTAGCAAACATTTACAATTGTCCGTTACACCTTAGCACACTTTACAAGAAACATCTTGGATGAATATTAAAATTTTTTTAAAGCTAATAGTCAGGCAATAATGGAAAAAAAATCAAACTCGAATAACATCAAATGTTTTTTAACAAAATATTTTCCGTTATCTTGAATTTTTTAATTTTTAATGAGTTTTGAAATGAGAAAAACTAAAAGCCTTAAACTCCTTCCGCCTCAGATAAAGGATTTCTGAAGAAGTTTTCCGAGATTTCAACTTTTACATTTGATTTTATTGATTCATTATTTGAAGAATGCAGAATTATGAATCCTTGAGTGAATTGTTAGCTAATTTTGTAAGCTGAACGCTATTTTAAATTGTCAAGGAATCAAAATGAAATAACTAAGAGCTCGTACAGCACAAACACTTTTAAACGTATATTTTTCGTTACTTGTTTTTTTTTAAATAAAAAAATTAGTTTAATATGAGAAAAAGCTGAATCAATTAAGTCTTCCAACTTAACGATCAGCAGCAGTGCCCCGAGTGAGGATCGAACTCACGACCTCGAGATTATGAGACTCGCGCGCTGCCAACTGCGCTATCGAGGCATACAAGTAAGAGATTCGATTGGATAGAGTGTAAAGTTGAATCGAATTTTTTAAATATTTATCCCTTTTCAGAATCTGATGTTGGCTTGATCTGTAGGATTTGGATATTGTAAGAGGCACAATTAGTGTATCATCAATACTATCAATGATATACCGACCCTGCTTTTTAAATGCCTCCAAAGCGCTATCGAGGCATACAAATAAGAGATTCGATTGGATAGAGTGTAAAGTTGAATCGAATTTTTTAAATATTTATCCCTTTTCAGAATCTGATGTTGGCTTGATCTGTAGGATTTGGATATTGTAAGAGGCACAATTAGTGTATCATCAATACTATCAATGATATACCGACCCTGCTTTTTAAATGCCTCCAAAGCGGTAATAAGTTTATTACCAGGGCAATCAATATGGGTTTCTAGGATATAGGTGATAAATATTTTAAGATTGTACATCCGTCCTTTCAAATGCGAAAATTGCGACAAGGTGAACATGACCAATAATTTCATTTCATTGACTAACTGAATAAAGGTACTCTTTATGCCCAAATAAAAATAAAGGCTTATAAAATAACCTCATAAATGCAAATACTGCGACATGGTATTTTTTAAATATGAAATTATAAACCGGTGCTTCCGATGCAAAATCTGTTCGAAGGTCTTAAATTAGTTATCAATTTCGTTTTACTATCCAACAATTGTTTGGGTTTTAAAAAAATAAAAAGGCATATGCGCTTAAGCGATCTTTGAAGATGCACGAATTCCACTCTCAGTATGATATCCGTCCTTTCAAATGCGATCTTTGTGGAAAGGTAAGTAATCAAACACTTTATACTGGTTTGAATAGAAGATTTATGCATTTTTCCTTATTATTGTGGTCATTTTCTAGGGCTGCTACCTTAAAATTTCATGAAATGATTCACACGGGAGAGAAATTATTCCAATGCCAAATTTGTTTAGTGGTAAACTATTTTTGTATACATTCGCTTGGCTATATAAATTGCCAAACTTTTTTTTTTTTTTTAATTTACACAGCGGTGTCAATTGAAGGCTCACGAAGTGTCCGTTCACTCCACCGCCCGTCCTTACAAATGCGACACTTGTGGGAGGGTGAATAAAAATTTAATCGTGATTATTTAAAGGCACTATTTTTATTTCGTTCTGATTAGATTTTTATCAATTGAATTTTCAAAAAATAAGCTGAATAGTAGTAGTCTTATTGTCTTAACTCTTATTCACAATCAATAAAACAAATAATGGAATGGAACGTGATAAACACATTTTAATTCAGTCATTTAATATGAAAAATAAAATGGTCCGGAAGATATTGAGCAAGAAATAGAGCCACTTAATTGAATTACGAATTCACCAAATGGGTTTAAGCGTATTCGACGAACCGCAACTTCTCTTCTGTATCAGAAAAGTTGTACAGCCCCTTGACAAAGCTTTCTCCAAGTACGCTTTTCTTCTGAGATTAACATAACACTTTTTCAAATTCATAGGGTTATTAATATATTCATCGCCGCTATCAGAATCGTCTATTTTATCAGCCTCTTTAAGGGGAGGTTCGACGGCGAGTAAAGCTTCTTCTCCGCTCATTCCGTCTTCTACTAAAGCGGCGCGAGCTCTTATCTTACAAGTATCTGTGTGTTTTCTCTGTTCAGTCCTCCTAATGAATCTCTGTAATAATTAAATCAACGTTTAGAAATTATAAAATAAAATAAATGAATAAAATGATACCATAGGGCATAAGTGACAGGATAAGGTTCTTTCAGCATCATTGTGTATCTTCAAATGATCATTCAAATACATTTCTAAGCTGAAGCCCTTTAAAAGTCGTGAAATAAAATTAACGTATAGATTAGGATTTTCAGATGATAAGCTGATGAAGAATAAAGGTGCGTACCCTCGAACAAATTCCACATTTGTAAGGTTTACTATCTTTATCTTTTTTCATATGGATCTCTTCGTGGGCCCGGTAGCTACCCCTATGGATGAATGACTGAGACAAAAAATATTATATAACCTAGTGATTAGCCTCAGAATAATACGATTACTTTATCGCAGAATCGACAGAAGAATTGCTTTTCCCCGGTGTGGATGCGCTCGTGCTTTACTAATAAATAACGGCGGAAAAATTTCTAGCAAAATCAAAGGCGCTTTTAAAACGACGTAAACTAATACATATTTCAATTTTTTTTAAATACCATACCGCAGTATCCACATTTGTGAGATTTATTTCCATCGATATTATGGACCATCTCAATGTGATCAGTTAGACTATGCTTCCTTGCCCAAGTCTAAAGAAAAAAAGAATTTAAAAAGTTGAGTTATAAAAATTTTAACTATATTAAATCACCTTTTCACAAAGATCACACTTAAAAGGACGGACTTTGGAGTGAATAGCCTCTTCGTGATTCTTCAAATGAGACCACTGCGTAAACGTCTGTAATGAAAATTGTACGTTAGCGAAATAATAATGCAAATAAGTACAATAAATTTTGGTAATGCTGCGTAAATACTAATAAATACCTTTGAACAAAACTTGCATTCGTATTGTCTCTCTCCAGTGTGGATCTTTTCATGCCATAGTAAGCATATGGCCCTAGAAAATGCCTGTAAAATTACAGACAGAAAAATGAATAAACCGTTTCTTTAATTATTCTTTAATATTACCGATGTAGATTGAACTAATTAATTAAAATCACCTTTTCACAAACATTGCATTTAAAAGGGCGGATGTTAGAGTGAATCATCTCGTGCGTCTTCAAAGATCGCATTATCGTAAATTTCTATTAGAAATTATAAAAAGTTACAGGTTATCGCAGTATCTATTCTTCCCTATGCTATTATCAACGGGAAATAATTTACCTTTAAACAGATTTTACATTGGAAGCGTTTCTCTTTGTGGAGCAATTCATGATTATTTTTTACGTCAACCCTGGTAAATGACTGTCATAAGAAAAATGAAAATTGACAAATAAATTAGCAAAGAAAAAAAGGGAAAAAAAATCGGATGGAAAGTAGGGTTTTTAATTAGACCCACAAAATTAGTCACCTCACCTTTTCACAAATAGCGCATTTGAAAGGACGGACGTTGGAGTTATGAACCTGAGCTTTGTGTCTCTTCAAACCACTACTGTCATAAAATGTCTATCATATAAAATCAGTATAAAAAAACATGTTATTAAAACAAAAATTGTATTGAAGGACACAATAATAGTTTTCAAATAAAAACTCGTGTATTTAATTGAAATTAAATTTACCTTCAAACAGGTCTCACATTGAAGGTGATGCTCTTTATTCATTTGCTTCATTTGCTTCATTTTCATCCTCTTTCAAAGTCCTCTCATGGTTAATGACTGTGCGTAGTACCTTGTAGTACTGCACACCCACTGTAAAGTAAAGAATCAATAGCTGTTAAATTAAATTTTTAACTTATGATATTACAGTGAATTAAATCAATGACATAGTTTGCAAAAATGTTGATGTATTTATTTTAATTCCCAGTACTCGGGTATACCTACTCATCCCAAGGCAGCTTCGCATGAAATAAAACGTATATTCGTAATTTCGGGTATTAGTAAACTTTTCGTGAAATTTGTTTATATTTTTTTTTTCGTCTGAATTTTCCTTTGAAACCTGACAGGAGGATTTCACCGTTGAGCTATGTAAAATAATAGAGAATCATTTTTAAAGGTAATCCTCTTCCCCACTAGTAGAAGTGTCAAAAAATTGAATTGTCAACAAGGAAGAACAGGCCGTGCGAAGAACGAAGGTCCTTCCTAAACAGAAGCGAAGCTCTTTTCCATGGAAGTGGAACTTTTCCGTGGAAGAGTGGAACCCAGACCGTGCTTTTCATTCACAATTCATGTATTAGATTTAGAAACTATGGTTGTCTTGTTGTGATTTATTTTATTGTAGACATTCAAATTGTTGTCCAATTTAAAGCGACATGTAGCGCGCAATCACTCCGACAGCCGCCCTTTCAAATGCGATATCTTTGAAAAGGTGATTAAATAGTTGCCTAACTACTGAATCAAACATTCATTCATTTTCTTTTCGCTGTGCAGTCGTTTTTATATCAGAGTGATCTGAAGACACACGATTTGAGCGTTCACTCCAGCATCCGTCCTTTCAAATGCAATGTTTGTCAAAAGGCGACATGTTTTATAGTCAGCTAATTTTATACCTTAATTTTGAATTAATTAATTAAATTTAAAAATTAAATCAATTCGTCAGGGAAAAGAAAAAAAAGAAAGATATCGAATACCACTAAATATTTATTAACCAAATTTTTTCCGTTATCTTGAATTTAATTTTAAAATAAGAAAAAATAAATCCTTCTCTCCTTAGATAAAGGATTTCGGAAGAAGTGCCCCGTTTTATTGATTGTTTATTTGAAGAATGCAGAATTATTAATCTTGAGTGAAATGCGAGGTGAATTGTTAGCTAATTTCGTAAGCTAAAACGCTATTATAAAAATTGTCAGGTAATCAAATTAAAATAACAAAGAGCTCGTACAGCATCACATAGTTTTAATCGTAAGTTTTTCTTTATTTTTGTTTTAAAAATCAAAGATTATTAGATTTAAATTTTAAAAAGCTGAATCACTAGTCCTATGTCTAGTGTTTCAGCAACAGTGCCCCGAGTGAGGATCGAATTCACGACCTCGTGATTATGAGACTCGCGCGCTGCCAACTGCGCTATCGAGGCTTTGTTTACAAGACTTTCCGTTAAATGTAATGTAAATAGTAAATTTTAAAAACGAAGATATATTTCTTACTTTTCAGAATCTGATGATTGCTTGATCTACAGGATTTTAAAAAGATTTTAAGAGGCTCAATTCGTGTATCATCAATACTACCAATGAGTATACCGACCCTGCTTTAAAATGCCACCATAGCGGTAACTTCGGCAAGTTTATCATGGGGGCAACTACTATATGGGTTCTTAGGATATTCGGAAATGAGCGCTGAGCGCAAGTAAACATTCATTTTTTTTAAATTAACAAAGCATGCTTGTCAGAAGTCAATTTCATTAATTTAATCAAAGCACGTCAGCTGTCGCTGATTCAGTGATTCCTCAAAAATTATTTTTTTTATTTTTTTTTTCAAAATCGGTCCTTAAAAAGTTTCTGTTTAGGGAGGACCTTTGTTGTTTTAATTTTTCAATCTTTTTTGACATTTATTTGTGCATTCCTTTCTTTTCTTAAAAAAATTCCCAGGATATAACAGGTATTAATAGAACAATTTAAATTGTAAAATGAGAGAGGAACAACTTTATTTTTTAACAGGCCTATTATTGATTTTTACCAATTTTAATATATTATAAGGGTCAATTGGTTTGAACCTTGTAATTATACTTTAATCGACTGTGTCAGCTATTAAGGCAATCAGGACTATTACATTATATTATCATGTCCATATAACCCCACAATCCACATAATTTATTGATTCTGTCCTCAGTTTATCTACACATTTGTTTTTGCAATAACTCTACTGGCACATTTTTAAAAAGTACACAAAGTCAACCAGTAGGTACACAATGGGAGAGAAGTGCTACCAATGTGACACCTGTAAGCAGGTAAATTTAATGTTAATCACATATGTGGTTGAAAAAAATGGTTTTCATTTACAAATCTTGCTACTTTGATATTTACGGACTAATCTTAATTCCATTTTGTGTTATTTTGTACGACGCGATAGACATTTAAGCAGCGGCATAGTTTGAAGAGACATGAATTGGAAATTCACTCCAAAAACCGCCCTATATTCAAATGCAATATTTGTGAAAATAAGGTGACGGCTATTTCAAGTATTATTATCTACTTCCCGACACATCCAAGTTATGTTCTTTCTTTAAGTATTGTAGAATATTAGCTGTATTTATTTTAGCATTTTAAAATTAGAAACTTATTGGTTCTTCTTTTTCACCTAATTATCATCTTGCAGTTTAAGAACAATATTTACAATTATTGTGTGTTATAGACGTTTAAGCGGGTGACCACCTTGATTAAACATGAGTTGGACGTTCACTCCATCCCCCGTCCTTCATTCGTATGCGATATATGTGGAAAGGTGACTATTAATTAGTATTAATGGTTATGTAATATTTTGATAATCTAGTTTAAGACTAACGCGTTTTTAAATAAGTTTCATATTAGTAATCTGGTAATTTTTCATTCATCATTACAGAAATTTAATACGGCCGAGTACTTGAAGACACATACGATGACCCATAATAAACCGGATATCTTGCAATGCAAAATTTGTTTGAGGGTATAAAACTATTTCTCCATTCATTAACTTAATATTCCTTGTAAATTTGTGATTTATTTTAATTTCTAGACATTTATACGTACGTCTAATTTAAACCAACACGTAGCGCGCGCTCACTCCGACATCCGTCGTTTCAAATGTGATATCTGTGAAAAGGTGACTGCTGGTTTATTTTAAAAACCGGTTATATGCAAATTAAACATTCATTCATTTGGTTTTTCTCTTCGACTAGTCCTTTCTGTGGAGGACGGATTTGAAGAGACACGATAGGAGCGTTCACTCCAGCATCCGCCCATTCAAGTGCAATCGTTGTGAAAAGGTATTCATTTTATTATAGGTCACATATTCTATTTTTCTACATAATGAATTATTTTCTAAATAGTCATTTTCTAGATCTGATCAATTAAAAGATCATGAAATTCTCCACACAGGAGAGAAACGCTTCAAATGTAAAATCTGCTCAAAGGTAATAATAAATTACATAATGACTAATACCTTGTGATGGTATCATCAGTTCATCAAGATTTGTTTGGATTAAATACATTTTATGCTTTTAAATAACTTTATTCAGGCATATGCGCATTCGCGACGTTTAAAGGTGCACGAATTTGACGCTCATTCTGATATCCGTCCTTTCAAATGCGGTGTTTGTGGAAAGGTAAGTAGATATCAACTTTGTATTAGTTTAAATTAAAGATTAATTAATTATTCACTCTGATTACAGTCATTTTCTAGGGCTAATGGCTTGAAATTTCATGAAATGATTCACACTGGAGAGAAATTATATCAATGCCAAATTTGTTCAGTGGTAAACTATTTTTATATTCTATAGGTAACATGGTTATAATATTGACTGACTTTTTTATATTTTATTATAGAAATTTACACAGCGGTGTCAATTAAAAGCTCACGAACTGTCGGTTCACACTAACATCCGCTCTTTCAATTGCGACATTTGTGGAAAGGTGAATTCAAAGTTAATCATGGTTATATAATTGCCCGCATTAAAATTCTTTTGTATAAATTAGAATTTCTCAACGAAGAGTCATTTGGGTTCTCACATTCTTCGCCACTCGAATGGAAATAAATCTCACAAATGCAAACACTGCGGCAAGGTATTTTTGATTGAAAGTTAAAAATTCAAATAATTTTACTCTATTATAATACTGATAATATAGGGGTTTGTACGCCGTTACGATTTAGTGACTCACGAGCGCGTTCACTCAGATGAAAAAGTATTTTTCTGCCGCTATTGCCAGAAGGTATTTTTTCCCAAGCTAATTTTAACAAGTTTTGCTTTTTAAATAATTGAAATTCTGTATCTCAGTCATTTAAATGTAGAAGTAACCTTAGGAAGCATGAGCAGCTCCATACTAATCAAGATACTAAACCTTTCAAATGTGGAATCTGCTCCAAGGTACGTACTTACACAATTCAATAATTTATCATTAATTTCCAAATTGTCTTATCATCTTTTCCGAATCTTAAAGGGTTTCAGCTTAAAAATATATTTGAATGGCCACATGAAGTCGCACAATGATGCTGTTAGAACCTTATCCTGTCACCTGTGTCCAAATGTAATTCGCTTTATTCATTTGGTTTTCTTTCAAAAGCCTAGTTAAATGTGGTTTAACTATTTCAGAGATTCATTCGGAGGACAGAACAAAGGCTACACATAGATCGTTGCCAGGATAGAGCCATGTCCGCTTTAGTAGAAGACGGAATGAGCGAAGAAGAAGCGTTACTCGCCGTCGAACCTCCTCTTAAAGAGGCTCATGAAACTATTGACGAGGAATCCAACGATTCCGATAGCAGTTATGAAGCTAATAATAACCCTATGAATTTGAAAAAGTGTTATGTAAAACTCAAAAGAAAGGTGTACTTGGAGAAAGCTTTGGAGAAAGGTTACACAACTTTTTTTATTCCGAAGAAAAATTGTGGTTCGTCTAGACCCAAACCTATTTGGTGAAGTTATATTGCAATTTTTTTTTAAAAGTGAATTATTTTTGCTCCTTAACCTCTTCCGGAATATTTTTGAAACTATTTTACTTTACCATTGACAGAATTAAAATCTGACATCTATCATTTTAGTTTTTGTTTTTACTATTATATCAAATTTCCATAAGTAACTTTGAAATCTATCCATATATTGGAAATGTCAAGTCTAGAAGATTGATTCTACTGAAAGGCGTTTGGATTAGCCAAATAAAAAAAATAGTCTCTGAAGTTCTCTGATTAATTTTTTTACTTAATTTTCATCAAAGCGTTTCATTTTCAAGATACATGATGCTGAAGGAATTCTTTCCTATCACTTATGCCCACAGGTTTTTAAATATACTTACTGGTCTTTCAAAATTGTTAAATGTATGGTTTGCTTATTAAGGTGCGTTCACACTAGAGCGTTGTTGCTTCTAAATTAAAACTTTACGGAAAAATTCGTCTGCTAGCCAATGTTAATAGATAGGGAATGCAGACGAATTTTTCCGTAAGACAGAAGTTTTAAGAAGTTTTTGCTTAAAACAGCTCTAGTGTGAACGCACCTTTATATAGACATTCGTTCGGAAGGAAGATCTAAGACGGCACACGCTTCGTTGTCAGAACAAAGCCCGGGCTGGTTTATTAGAAGACGGAATGAGTGAGGAAGAAGCGCTTATTGCCGTAGAGCCTCGTTTGACGAGAGCGGACGAAGAAACCGACTTTAAGAGCGTTAATGAAGCTATTAAAACCCCTTTTAAATTGAAAGAGTGTTACGTTCGTCTTCAGAGAGTTTCGCACAAAGTGCTCAGCATGCTTAAAAAAAAAGGACTGGTAACCTTGATGAATAATCGGGATCAGATGAATAAAATATTATTTTTTAAGTGCAAATCTCATGTAGCTTTATTTTTATTTATGGCGGCTCTTTTAATTTGTTCCAATTGTTTATAATTGAATTTTGTTAATACATTGCAGTCATTGCTCCAAATTTGAAAAAAATACAATAGCTTAAGACGTTATTAAAGATTTTAGAAATTCTCTTCTTGGACACCAGCTTAATTTACAATTAAAATTTAAATCGATACTGCCCACGGTTGAAATGTTTCCAACTCCGGCTTTTGCACCTATCATTTAAAAGCTGATGATATTTGAAAAATAAAACAGCTATTAGATGATATACCATTCTGGTGAATTGATCCTGGCAAGCATTTCGAATACGTTCTGCCGTGGCGGGAGAATCCAGTTGAAAGTTTTCTTTTATTCCATTTTCCGTTCGTGCGGAAGTGATGGCGTCTCTAATGGCCAAAAACACGCTCATTGCCAATAATAACGGAGGTTCTCCAACAGCCTGTTGATGATCGATATCAAAAGTCGATATTATATGTAATAACTATGTAAACTGTATACTTTGGAAGAGTAGACGGCATGTGGATTTGAGCATCCGCGAAGAAGTGAAACGTGAAAGGTGCGTGGAATATCGTCCAAAGTTGGTATCTTGTAGTTGGATGGTCCCCGAGTTATGACCTGCCCGCTAGCGGGGGAAAACAGTGGCTCTTCAAGTGTGAAGAGACCTAGCCCTTGAATGAATGCACCTTCAATTTGACCGATATCGATTGCTGGATTAAGACTCTCTCCAATGTCCATTACAATGTCGGTGCGCAGTACCTATATTGTATACAAACAAAACAATAGACTCAATACATGTAAAAATAAGCAAACAATTACTCTATGATTCCCTGTAAGACAATCGATTTCCACTTCGGAACAGGCCGCTCCGAAAGTAAAATAAGCATAAGGTCGACCGCTATTCGTCTCCATATCATATCCAATATCGGGCGTTCTTTAAATATGTTTTGTACAGTCATTATACTCATCACAATAAAAAAAAGGCTGTAGTATTTTTACACACCTGTAGAAACCAGTAGAAGATAGACTGATCCGTTTAACATAAGCCTGCTGGACCCAATCCGTCCAGGTTCCTTTTGGATGTGCTTCCCTAATGGGAGCCAATCGATCCATAAGAATTTTGCACGCGTTCTACAATAGAGTACATTCATAAATACGTTGATTATGGTAATTAAATCAGGATATTAGCCAACCAAGACGGCCATTCCATTCAAGTCGGACCCAACGCTGGCCGCTGTGGCAGAAGTGTTGGGAACTTTATCAGTGGACGTCTCCGATATGAAGATTCTCGAGATGGGGATATTGAGAGCTCTACTTGCAACTTGTAACATTTTGGTGTGCAATCCTTGACCCATCTCCGATCCACCGTGAGACACGAGTACGGATCCATCTTTGTAAATGTGAACTAGAGCTCCTCCTTGATTGAGGAACAGAGCCGTGAAAGAGATTCCTAATTTGATAGGAATCAAAGCCATCCCTCTCTTCTTGTAACGGTGATTTTGGTTGAATATTTTGATCTCTTTGAGGCGCTCTTCCATTCCTGACATTATTTGAACCTGATTCCAACATCGATGAAGAGTGCAGTATTCCATCAGTTGATTGAAGTGGGTTTTATCTCCCTCTCGGTACATGTTGAGGGATCGAATATAGTTGGGATCCAATCCCAAGAAGTCTGCTACATCCGTCAGAATACTCTCGCAGATGGCTATACCTTGAGGAGCGCCGAAACCTCGGAAAGCAGTGTTGGAAGGAAGATTCGTCTTACACAAGAACCCTTGACACCGAACATTTGGGATTCGATAGGCATTGTCGATGTGACAAATTGCTTTAAACATAACGTTTTGCGAAACGTCGAGGCTATTTCCACAGTTGCTGTAGAGCTTAACATCCATGGCCGTCAGCTGACCGTTTGATTTGAAACCCACTTTATATTGAGCGAAAAATGGATGACGGTTGCCTGTTATCATCATGTCCTCATCCCTATCCAGCATGCATCGAACGGGGCGTTTTAGACGGTGAGCTGCCACTGCAGCAGGTAGAACAAGGATACTGCAGGATCGACTTTCTTTGCCACCAAAAGCTCCACCCATTCTCTTGACGCGGCACACTATTCGATTCGATGGTATATCCAACACTTCCGAGACAAACTGCTGCACTTCAGATGGTCCTTGATTGGAGCAAGTAATTTCCATTCCGCCGTCTTCTGCCATGGGGATTACTAACACAGCATTAGTCTCCATATAGAAATGCTCTTGACCGGCCATAAAAAAAGTTCCTTCCAGAACGTGATCAGCATCTCTCATAGCCGCATCTACGTTACCATTGACTAATTTTTGGCTGTGGTCATGATAAAAAGATCCATGTCGGATGGCATCTTCAATAGTGACGATGATTGGATCTAAAGGTCGATACGTCACTTTGACAAGTCGAGCTGCACGCTGAGCCTGTGCTAGGGAATCGGCAACGACGCACGCCAATACCTGCCCGCAACTAGTCACTTTTTTAGAGGCGAAAACTTCCTCATCGTGAATGACAGCTCCGCATTTGTTTCTACCTTCTCCGATATTTTTAGCACTGAAGAATCCGCGGACGCCCTCCATTTCAAGTGCGGCTGAAGGATCGATGGCAACAATTTCTGCGTGTGCCTGATTGCTCAGCACTAGAGCCATGTGGAGCTCTCCAGCAACAGGTGGAATGTCGTCACAATAAATTGCCTCACCCGTAACGTGCTTCTCGGCAGCTGCATGTGCTATTGGCCGACCGATCGGATCTAGCTCTGGTTGATCTGAAGGAACCAATTCAAACAGCTGTGATCCTTGGAATTCTCTACATTCAATATCTAACTCTGCCCGATTCAAGTTTTCTGGGATAGTTACATCTGTGATGACATTGCGATTCACCAATTCCCGCAAAACTTTCAAATAAAATTTAAAGAAGAAGCTGAGACAGAGAGACTGTCGATATGATGACATTCCACCAGGAGCGGAAGGAGAAAGAGGAATCTCATCCAGAATCCAGCTACAAACATTCTCAACTAGAGAAGGGTCCTCCCAAATCCGATCCGCAAGTTTCTCCATAGTCTTAATTGCCATAACGGTTACAGGGGCCATTCCACCGAATACGATGGTGGCATTTTTAACTCGACTGCTGCCCGGATGGAAGAGAACACGTAACGCAGCGTTGACTATGGCGATGTCATCTTCTCTCCTCCTTGATTGTTTGTAGCCGACAATGTACTCATCCTCTAAAGTTCTGGGAATTTCAACTTTAATGAGGACCTCATCAGGAGTGACGATGTTCTGCCTATAACTAGTGAAAAAGTGTTGATCCATCTTAATCCGACGGGCGCCTCGGGATCCACTTTGAAGCGTTAAAGTAGAGCCAGAAGCCATCAAAATCGGATTAAGATCGGAAATAGGACTACCTGTCATTATGTTTCCAGCAATAGATGCTACATTGCGAATCTGTTTTCCGGCAAACCAGCGAAGCATTTCGAGCAAAGCTGAACTAGTCCTACTTTGCGGTTCTGGGAGCTCCTTAACGTCTAGTTGAAGGGCGCTCTGAAGTAGTGACAGTGTAACAGCTCCGCCTATATTAATCGAGTTTGTTGTCCTCTCAATAGTCAGGATTTCAGGGATTAAAATAGGATGGATGAGAACCGGATAGTCACAGTGCTTAAATTTCATTTCCAAAGCAACTTCCGTGTTGCCTACTACTATTTTAGCATTTGGAAACTCGGTTTTAAGCTTCAAGAGCTGATCCAGCTTTGTTGGCCTGTACCACGTGATGTGATCCCCTCGGAACACTAAATATTGTTCGTCTAACCTGGAGAAAAGTTGAAGCTCCGGCGGGAAAATTGGTTCCTGCTGACCGGGAGAGTAGGATTCTTGAAATTCAGATGGAGTCGTTTGAGTGGCTACCCAGCGTGGCTTATAAAGATTTTTGCCATCTGCCTTCCCGTCTTTCTGCATCATGCAGCAGGCCCCTTCATTCAAGCTTCCTCCACAGCAGCCACCATCCCTGGTAAGAGTGCGACAGCTCTCGAGGATGGGTCGGTAACCGGTGCACCGACACAGATTACCTTATTGATGTTAATATAAAAAAGCATTATAAGACTTTTAAAATTTGAATTTAATATGTTTATCTACCTTGAAAGCCTTCTTCAACCTGTGCCATGGAGGGTAACTGCATCTTTTTATCACCGTTACTACGCAGCAGAGTGTACATGGACATGACAAATCCAGGTGTACAAAAACCACATTGCGATCCATGGGATTTCGCAAGACGCTCTTGGACGGCGTGCAAACGACTCTTGTTATGGCTAAGCTGGTGGTCCGATGAATGGCCAATCCCTTCTACAGTGGTTACGGCCAGGCCGTGGACAGCGCACACCGGTGTCAGACAGGCATTGACAGTGTAATGGCTTCATTCAATCAATTATAATAAAGATTATATTTTTTTTATTAAGCCTATATAATGTGTTAATATAGTGATATATAAATATGGTATAGTAAGTATAGATGAGTATAGCACATAATAATGAAATATAAATTATTCTAAACTTAAATTGTTTTTTTTACAGGTTATTTTTAAACATGCATATTTTCGGGACGACTCGTTTAATTACTTAATAGACTTGGTCGAGCGATCAAATCGAGAAACCATAACAGTGCACGCTCCACATCCACCTTCTCCGCAGCCCAGCTTTGTACCTGTCAGTCTCACTTTATTAATACATATTAGTTTTATTTACTGTCAAAGAAATAAAAAAAGAAAAATCAGTTTAAAAGTTACAATGATTGCGGAGGTAGAAAAGAAGGGTCCATTCAGGTTGAGGAGATTTTTCGATAATCTAATTAAATTAAATTTAGGATAATTCTATACCCAACTAAAAACTCCACATTCTATACTCAACAATAATTTACCCTTTTTCCATTTATATAGAATTCAAGGATGGACGATGCCTCCATTATTTGCTAGCTTTTCGACCGAAAAAATGCTAAATAACAAAGTAGTAGATCGTATTCTTTTAGACAACTGCGCACTGTATTTTTCCCTTCATCTACCTTTTATAGGGTACCGTATAACATACTGCTCGTAAGTTGTGAAATACGTAAAGTGCATTCAGTTTTGTGCACTTTGATTGTCGTGTGTTGTTCTGTTTCAAAACAACTTGTTTGTGACAAAACAAGATGATAACCAGCATTAATGCCCGCCGAGAATGCAAAAGCGAGTAATCAAGTATTATATGAAGCGGCGATGCTTGTTTTTTTGTTGTTTTTTTTTAACACATTGTTTATTAAAAACAACACATTGTTTGTTAAAAACAACGCCTACCATTTCAAAGCATTGGTATAAGCAGTATTCTTTTCACCTTTTTTAAATTCTATATGCATCAAACTCTAGTCCGAAACCTTAAAGAGTTAGTTAACAAGTTTTATGTGCGGTAGTGTATACTATTACCTGTATCTTAACACAACAATGTACTGCAGAAAATTTAGGAATATCGAAGAAAAGCTTGTACACTTCTACAAATTAGAAATCCAAATTCGAAATGAGCTATATTACCGATGAAGGTAGAGATAGTATAATAAAAGCCTTCCCACACAGAACCGGGATAAACTTTCTGATCCAATTTTAATCCATTTGCAGTTATGTTATACGAAATAACTTTTTGTTTCGAGCTATTAGGATGCCTTTAACTTTTCATTTCTTAGCGAAAGACACCTTTTTTAATCATCCGCGAAATTTATATCGAGTCAAAATTATATAACTTTAAAATATATTAAAGAGCATTAAAAAATAGTACAATAAAAACACAATGGCACTCATATTTCTGGTGTTAAATTTATCTTCCGGTCGTACGAAGTTTTCTATTGTTGTGCCATTTTCGTCGATACTTACAAGAAAACAATAGGATAACCAAGGCTGTTATCACAATTTTTACAAAGAAATACTTAACAAAACTATTAGCTGACAACTAACAAAGCTATTACTTGAGGTCGGACCTCACTTGCTGTGGCATAGCACGCAAGAGCTCTAACTCTAACACTATACCATGACTTGGGTGGCAGAGTCGTCTAAAAGGTCGTTATTTTAAACTGTAGAATCATGCAGATCAACAATAGAAACATCTGTTTTATGCACGTGCATTCGTGAATGTTAATGCCATAACTTAGTCAATTAATGCAATTTTGGAATATCTGTACGAAGCTCTGGAAATCTAAAAAAATAATAATAACAAAATGCAACAATTTACTTTAAAATCTCTAAAATAAACATGGTTGGAAGAGGGTAGAAAGAACGCTTCCAAGTTCAGCGTTTACGAGCTATATAAAAAGCTGGCTGTCATGTTATTAAGAGTTCCTACTGAAACGTGGAAACATCTAACCTATTGTATCATTATTAGCTTTATTTGATAAATCCTACAATGTTGATTTGTTTTGTTGGGTATGAAAGCATGGCATCTACGTGCGCTGCTGTAAATGATAATCCTGTGGATAACATTTTGGTATTAAGGGAACCATTGTAAGTTATATTTTAAAAAAGGTTGAAAGCTAATGCGTAGAATAAATAACTTCGTATTGTCCAATCAGGTATATTTTAGGTATAGATTGGTTTCAATGGACGATAGGACTTGAATTTTGGCCAAATATTTACCCAAACGTCTAAAATATCTACGTATAACTCGAGTTAACTTCAGTATATATTCCATTTGATATTTCGTGGATATTCAAAACAAAGCCCGGTGCTGTGTGGGATTATAAAAGACCATAGGAGGAGATTATGAAAAAAACCTTATCTGATGAAAACACTCTATGACCTATTGTTATTTACTGCCCCATATTATATAATGAGCCATTTCTTGTGGTTGCGTTCTACTAAACAAGAAACTGGCTTGTCTTTTTGCCTTAGCTTCATTATTGAGCCAAAGAATTGAGTACTGCTTCTTCATTTGGAGTTCAGACTCGACTTCTGGTTCTCTTCATAATTCGCGCACCGACAAAGTGTAGCCTCCATATACTCCAAACAGAAGCTATATAGTATTAGATATAATCTACTGTACAGAAATTAATACCATAAGATTAATATGTACACATGGCCAGGGAATATTTAAAGCTAATATAAATATTTTGGCATTGGTCAGCCGGCAGTTAAATCGTATCGAACTCTCCTCTTTTACGAAACAGATATAACACAACCATCTTGTCCTTACACGGTCACCAGTTGGAGAAACCGGATTGTCTTTCTATTGGATTGATTCAGAAGAAAAAATGAATCACATTGTCTTTAATGCTGAATTTTTTCATCGAACCCGTAGAACTGTTTGGGGGAGTAGTGTATGCCAGGTCATTCATTCGTCCTTGTTCGAATCAAGTTTACTGCTGCAGAATAATCTTCAACCTCGATTTGCTCCCGCGCATTAAAGGCTCAAAAAGCTGAGCAAATAAGGGCGTTTCAGTTGCGTTCAACAGTATAAAAAGTTTTTTACCGCAATGTAATCATAACTTATTTCCTCATATAGTTTCCAAGCCAAACCACCGGCCTTTTCCCCCCACAGGGGCGCTACCGCAGGCTCTTATAGTTTCCTAGTAGGTAACGAGTTCAACTCGCGACCTTTTTTCCCGCCATCGCCGGTGCACTAAACAAACTCACAAAAGTTCTTGTATTTGTTTATAAACCAATAAATACTGACGGTGGAAAATTTAGAAACTATGCGTGCATAAACTTGTGTTGTGGTCCGCGGCGTCCGCCGAATTAAGTTGATAGAATCCTTTCCTTTTTTCTCTTCCCTTAGCTCCACGTGGAAGATCCAATGACCCAAAATAGTAAGACCCTGTTGAATGAATATACATTGCATTGAATACATAACTGT
Source organism: Chydorus sphaericus (assembly GCA_030141595.1). Classification (NCBI taxonomy): domain Eukaryota; kingdom Metazoa; phylum Arthropoda; class Branchiopoda; order Diplostraca; family Chydoridae; genus Chydorus; species Chydorus sphaericus. Next base: position 10,277,883 of record CM057927.1, on the reverse strand, counting down.
GCGGAGGAAATGTAACTATCTGTTCAAAGTAAATCCAAGCTTTGTAAAGAATCCTTAAGTTTGCCTGTACTCATCCCAATATTAAAATCAATCACGTATAAAACCATTCAAGACATAATATCTCTTTTTAGAAAAAAAATCTAGAAACTGAACTGGTAGTAGTCGGGCAGGACGTTCCTGTCCGCCGATGTTATTGCATTCCTTCCTGACAGTTGGTGAGGCTGTAAGCCGCTCTATGCGATACCCATCTGCTGTGTAATTACCTGTCCATCTTCATTTTATTTGTTTGTAAAATGATTTACTGCATTTTTCTAATATATAACGGAGATTCGTTCATCTACCTTAGTTTCGTTCACTTTTTTTGCTTGAGGTAAATCACTGGCCATCAAACATTTATTTCCATTCATCTCATGAACTCCTTTTTTTATCCCATATCAATAAAAAATAATTGAAATAATAGAATGGTAAAGGTGTTTTTAATACTTATTCGAATATCCTCAACTTGATGTTAAGTTTGTATGCCACTTGTTGGTTTGAAGAGTAGTATGAATGCCGCCATAAACAAGAGGCGTCAGAAAGGAAATAATTTACCCTGCTTTTTCTTCATTTTTCAAAAGTAATCTTTTAAATGACAAGCAATTGTTGAAACTTGCTTATGAACTCGATAACCGTTTCAAGTTGAGTTTAAACCAATTTTGTATGCAGACGTACGGCAGCTTAGATTGTCAGAATCTTATTGTCTGGATTACGGAATTACGTCTATCTTTCGTATCATGATGAACTAATCGTCGCTTCATGAAACAAATCAACGCTTTATTATAGTTTGTCAGAATCTTATTGGTTGGATTACGGAAATACTTCAAAAATACACGTATTTTAATTTATAAGTTGTGCTGGATTCATCGCTTCATCGGATAAATCATTTTAAATTTAAAAACGAAATGGGAAAGCGTTTGTCAACTACTCCTATGAAATTAGTCAGATGAACATTTATCCATTTGACGATCATAACATTCTCAATGTGTATATTTAATGTTAGGTTGGTTTAGGTTTTAGGTTGGCCAGCCTTTTGGAAGCTAGCTTTTGGCGTAGTTCCTGGAACGGTTCAAAGTTGTGCGTCTATATTGCGCGACGGTAATTTGTTGGCAATCTCTCCTGGCGGCGTCTATGAAGTTCAACTTGGTGATGACCGCTACGAGCTCATGTGGAAGCAGCGCGTGGGTTTCGCAAAGGTGGCCATCGAAGCTCGTGCGGTAACTGCCAATTTTTTAAAAGTCATAAATCCATTCATCGAAATAACTTTTTAATTAATTTTGGAAACGTATTTCGTAATAATAAATTGAAATCCTGATTATTGATCTCATATTTTCTATTGCAGCCGATAATTCCTATTTTCACTCGAAACATTCGTGAAGCGTTTTGTTCTTTCAACCCAATCCCTTCATTCTGGCGCTTGCTCTATTCTGCGACTCACCTTCCTCTGGTTCCTATTTACGGCGGTTTTCCTGTCAAGCTTACTGCTTACCACTTATATTGGTTGGCCTATTCCGTTTGATGAATCACATACTCCAGAATCGCTGGCAAACCTGGTGGCCCAGGAAGTTGATGCCCTTATTCGTACTCACCAACATGTCCCAGAAAACATTCTACGGGCCATCACTGAAAGAATCATTCCACCCAAAAGTCAACTCCCCAGCGATAAAGCCACTCAGTAGATTTTGTTTCTCTTTAAATATAACATAACGTTTCTTTCTTTTTTTCACTTTCAAATAATATTTAAAATTTCCTCATAATTCTATCCAGAAAGCAAATGCATAAGTATGTATAAAAATATCCGTAAATCTAAAAATTTGTCATCCAGATTTTTTTTTCCTTTTTATATTTTTGATACCATACATCGTTCTGTGTGGTACGGAGTTGAGGCATTCGACCACGGTCATCTCCTACTCTCTAACCCGACTCTTAATCAATGATTTATCCTTTTTCGAACTTCGAAATCTTTTTAAGTATGAAATTCGAAAAAAGAGAGACTATTCGGACCACGTTGCCCCACGAAAAACCGCTGTTTCCCCTTAAAGTCCGCCGTTTAGAAAGTTAGTCCCACCAAAGCAGAATATGTCCAATTAAATTTTCTGAGTACAATGAATATTTTTTCTTATTTTTTTTATCAAAGCGTTTCATTTCTGAAAACTATTTAACTACTCACTTCAAGATTCGTGATCTAACGATGTAATTTAAAGTGAAAATTGGGTAGAGATAAAATAATAAAATATATTACGTAGACAACCTTCAAAGTTTCAACCCGCACACTCGCGCACAAAAAAGTTTCTGTTTAGGAAGGACCTTCATTGTTGACATTCTTCAAGTTGTTGACGTTTGTTGTTGTGTTTTATTTTGCACGTAACATCCCGGAAAAGGACAGCTTAAAATATAAGATTACACCGACCAGTGGTCAGAAATTGAAAAGGGATGCATTTTTTATGTTGGTCAGTAGTTTTAGTTTATTTATTAAGGCCTACGTTAATTTGGAAAAAAATTAAATCCTTCCATCCCTGTAAGCACAGTATAGCTATAAGATATCTTTGAGATAGTTTCAAGTGTTGTTACTATCTTTGGACATTTTCTCTTATAATATATTCTTAAGATATCCATAAGATATCTTATTTTTGTCGCTAAGTTATTGGTCTGGAGTAGAGTCACGGCTTACTTAAATAGCATTTGAATGTCTCAAAGATATCTCATTTTATTGACATATATCTTAATTTCTCTCAGATATCTCAAGTTATTTTTCAAAAATAAAAAAAAATAAAAAAAATTCATGTTTACTAGTAGGGCTTACAATATAAATACATGTTTGATGCCAAGTTTCATATATCGACCATAGCTGGGTGGCTTAAGCGCCTGGTGTCTCGTGCTGAAGGTTTATGGTTCGAATCCCACTGCAGGTAAAGGAATTTATTTGAAAATGAACGTGATGTGGTGGATGGTGGTGAGACAGGAAGGGCGGAGAGGGAAGAAATTTAATTTTTTTTTTATTGATTTGAATTTTAAGTTGTTAAGATAGCTTGAAGTTATCTTATGAGCGACCATATAGACTGTCAATTAGTTATTCATGAGATAGCTATGCGATATCTTAAGATTAAAATTCAGTCCAATTTGATTCATCAACAAGATATCATACAGATATACTCTGCTTACAGGGATAGCTTTCTAGGTCCTATATCAAGGAAGCATATATAGAATCTGAAACTTATTATCTGATGAGCATTAGCTTTTACTAGTATAATTGACTTGATGATGCAGTTAAAAGATATTGTATATCATTATAAGATTTACATCCAAATTTACATAATTTTATTATATAATATAGATAGTTATCTTACAAATAAATGTCATTCCAATGTTTTTATTTTAAACTTTTAGATTTTTAATGATATTCATAAATTGTGTCACTGAGTAGCTAGGCCTATACTCAATCTTTGAGATTCATTCTATATGGTAATAACACCATAATTGTAATGTGAAAATGGAGAAACAGAGTACCCATCATCCAGAAGAAAAACACTTCCAATGTGAGATCTGCTTGAAGGTAAATTTACTCTCATTTATGTAGGCACGTGATCATAATAAATGGTCTTTATATTTGTGAATAATGGTAACATTGATTCATCAAAACTAATTCTGAAATTTTTTTATAGACTTTTAAGCGCCGGGACACTTTGAAGATACACAAACAAGGCGTTCACTCTGACATCCGTCCTTTCAAATGTGATATTTGTGAAAAGGTAAAGTTTTAACAAATGAATCGTTCTTATTATTTTATAACTCTGTTTTTTATTTATTTATTATACAACGATGTATAGACATTTAAGAAGAAATCTATTTTGGCCCTAGTGGCACACATTATCCTTAGGATATCTTTTAGATTTCTAGATAGGTCGAATACAATAACTTGAAAATATCTCACAGTTATTAAAAATATGTTTTAAAGCTTTCTGAAGGATATCTAACTGTCGTGGATATGAGATATCTTAGTTATCTTATAAGTATCTTAGAAATATCTTAAATTTTAAATTCAATTATTATATACATATATACATATATACATATATACATATATACATATATACATATATACATATATACATTATTATATACAAAATATAATAATTAATCCACATTATAACACGAATCCGTTTAATTTGTCATGAATGGAACCCAGAAATTGTTGTAGCATTTAAAGCGCCGTAAATCATTTGCCAAGAACGGGTATCGAACTCACGGTTTCGGCGTGTGAGGCCAGTACGCTACCATGTGAGCTGGATGACTTTTACATGTACACTCAATTTTTGGATATAAATACTTGTTGATGGTACTTGATGTGATGGTGAAATTAGATTTTTTTTTAGATATCTATACACTAAATTCAGGATATCCTAGATATCGTATATCCATGACAATTAGATATCTGCTTTATAGCTACAAGATATTTATAAGATGTATTAGTCAGCCAGGGATATGTAGTAGACTAGATCCTATCTTTTAGATATCTTGAGGATAAAGTGTGCCAATAGGGGGAGCGACACAAAGTGGGCGTCCACTACAAAGATCAATGTCGTTCGTTTAAATGCGATCTTTGTGAAATGGTGACTCTTAATACATAAAATTAATATGTAGCTAACATAAAAGTTTTCAATCAACTATTTTTTTTATTATTTTAGAAATTTACTTCGGCTCAAGTCTTATAATTTCACGAGAGGATTCACACAGGAGAGAAGCCATTTCAATGTAAAATTTGTTCCAAGGTAGTACATTAACTAAAATTATATCGACGAACTATTAACATTGAAATAACTTAATTCCTAAAATTTCTGAAAGGCGTTTACTCAGCAATCAACGTTGAAGCAACACGAAAAGAGGATTCACTCCGATATCCGTCCTTTCAAATGCGAAAATTGCGACAAGGTGGACATTTCTTTTAAATGTCATTTTTAAAATTGAATAACTAATTAAAGGTGATTATTTTGCCCAAATATAAATATAGGCTTTCCCAATCAAGTCATCTCTAACGGAACATATTAGGACGCGCCATATGGATGTAAAACCTCATAAATGCAAATACTGCGACATGGTAATTTTAAAATCTTAAATTATTTTTTAAAATATTAATATTTAAAACGCTATGTGTATTTATAATGCGTCCAGGGATTCTTCCGCCGTAGTGTTTTGGTAGATCACGAGCGAAAGCACACAAGGGAAAAACCCTACTTCTGTCGATACTGCCAGAAGGTACATAATTCCAACTATAGGCTAATTAAAAATGTAAAATAATAATGAAAAAACAATTTTATCTGTTTGATATTGCAGTCATTTAGTCTTAGGGTTTCCCTAAGGTTCCATGAGAAGACCCATATTAACGAAGAAGAGAAACCTTACGAATGTAGAATATGTTCCATGGTAAAATACTGAAACATTCACTAGCTCATTTAAAACGAATTAATTTTTCATTTATTTCACATGACAATTTTATTTGTTTTCACAGCGTTTTGTTTCAGAAAATTGTTTAGATATTCACTCCAAGAAGTATGATCCTGACCAAATCTTTTCCTGCCACTTATGCCCAATGGTAATCAGTTTGAGCCCCTTTTTAATTCGCTTTTTAAAATTAATGGTTTTGTAATTTCACTATTATAGAATTTTCACCGGAAGGTAAATCAAAGGCACCACACGCTTCGTTGTAAAACTAAAGCCCGGACAGCTTTATTGGAAGACGGAATGAATGAAAAAGAGGCTTATCTCGCCGTCGAGCCTCCTTTGAACTGAATTTTTCTCACGAAACTTAATCTTTTTTATATACTTGGTTGAGGGAACACACTGCCGGATTGCTCCAAATTTTCAATTTTTACGGAATAATATATGTAGACGTTTATGTAAAACATTTCACGAAGAAGATGAACTTTATAAGACGCAAAAAATTTACTTGAAATGCAATACATTTATCAAGGAATTAAGTTTAAAGGTGCGATAACTAAAATTTATACGAAGGACTGGTCAAGTTCCAAGTTTCCTGTTCTGCGGTGTTGATATCCGCTCGGTTTTCCTCAATATGATCCGCTCATTAACCGCTATTACAATAGCTCATGTAATCACGTTTTTGCTGAAAAGAATCCTTCATCACATTTGATTTCAAGGTGGAATTTATGAGTGCGCATCGTACGGCGACGTAACTTTTAAAAAGAAAGAGGGTCATTATTAGGTAATATAAATTTTAGCGATATTTTACGAAAGAAAATAATAGCGACATCCTTTTAAAGGAGGTTGATTATGTAACTTAATGTAATTTACGGTGATGCTTTACGTATTCGCCTTCTTGGCAACCCTGCTTCAACGCGCGTAAATTCAACAGTCAGTAAGTACTAGGTGTTACATAAATTATATTATAACTTTTTTTTCCCTTATTGTATTTTAAAATTAGTTTGATTAATGTAAACTCGATTTAATTCAACCTATCATAACGTTTGTTTGGTCTGACTTTAATTTTACTGATTTTTGAAAATAAAATTTTTAAGACGTACTTTCTGAAAAGTTTCTGTTTAGGAAGGACCCTCGTTGTTGACATGTTTTACACGTGTTTCATTCAGAAGTTAAAATAGGGATTTAAAAAAACTGTGTCAGTGAGAAGAAGGAATCTACTTAATATTGTCAGGTAAAGTTACATTACTAATTAATAATACTAGAAACTGAGTCAAGAAGATATCAAGCTGGAATCATATCAGTAATTGATTTTGAGTTTTGACATGTGTAAAATATAAGATGTTCTAGATCAAGACAACAAGATTAAAAATTTATGGAAAAATGATTTATTAAAAAAGTAACTAATCAAGCATTTCTAAAATCTTCCTTTAATGTGTAACTGCTGTTAGGACTGACGATTTTGTAATAATTAATATAGTCAAGTAATGTATTATTGCACTGTGGAAACTATGGAGTCTGGAAAGGTGAAGGCCTACCTTTTTTTTTAAATTTAAAATGTAAAATTTTATAATATATGATTCTTTGACGTCTGAACAAATAAAAATAAATGTAATCACATTGAAAATAACTATTTTTTAATTTAATTAATTTTTTTTCTATAATTCTTTTTGAAAGTGCTAAAGATGGCAGCCCATTCAAAAGAGAAGAACTTTCAATGTGAAATCTGTTTAAAGGTATTAATTTTTTTAAAATGATTACAGACTATCTTAATAATAAAAATGTATTTTTTAAATAGTCGTTTACGCGGTCGTGTAATTTGAAGAAACACAAAGAGGGCGTTCACTACAACAATCGTCCATTCAAATGCAAAGATTGTCAAAAGGTAAATCGTGGCGCATTATTATTTAAAAAAAAATACTACCTTAATATAATTCCTACATTGTATATAATAGGAATTTTCCCAACTGTCAACTTTGAAGAAACACCATATGAGGATTCACTCCAACGTGCATCTTTTCAACTGCGATCTTTGTGAAAAGGTTACTACAAATTATTTTTTAGCGGGTTACAAATAACTGATTATTATGCACATTTATTTTTTTAGACTTTCGGAATCAAAGGTGATTTAAAGAGTCACATTAAAGAGTTCCACTTGGATGTGAAATCTCACAAATGCAAACAATGTGACAAGGTATTTTCATATATTTATCTATTCTCTCACTGCATCTTCAATAAACACTTAAATCGTTTTTGATGCGAGCAGGGGTTCTACCGTCGCAGTGATTTATTGGCTCACGAGCGAAGTCACACAGGGGAAAAACCTTTCCCTTGTCAGTTCTGCCCAAAGGTACATAATATATTCACAGATCATTGAGAACTTTTTTTCAAATATTCCTTTCGCAGTCTTTCAGCTCTAAAAGGAATCTTACCGATCACGAGCAGATTCATTCTAACAAAGATAATAAACCTTACCAATGCGAAATCTGTTTAATGGTAATTATACAACTCAATCTGACATAAATTATTATTATTATTAAATTTTTTTTTTTTTTTCAAAAGCGTTTCAGCTTGCCTGGCTATTTGAAAAGGCACTCGACGATGCATAATACCGAAATATTCTTTTCCTGTCACTTATGTCCAAAGGTAATTCGTTTAACTTATTTTCCTGTTTCACTAATTATTAAAAGAATAGTTGGACAATTATAGAGGTTCGCTCGAAAAGGACTTCTGAAGGCGCACTCGCTTCGCTGCCAGAATAAAGCCCGGACCGCTCTATTAAAAGACGGAATGAGTGAAGAAGAAGCGCTTATAGCCATCGAACCTCCTTTGACTCTGTTGGATGATGAATCTAACCCAAGCGATGATGAAGCTATTTGAATTTAAAGTGTCGTGTTCGTCTTCAATGAGTGTTCATCATTACATAGAGCTTGTTAAATATAGAATTGCCTAACCTTCATGGTGGGGAATAATATTCGTGGTCCGATTGAATAAATTGATGTATCGAAGTGTATCGATTGTCTAACCTTGTGATGGGGATTAATATTCGTGATCATACAGATTGAATAAATGGATGTATCGAAGTGTATCGATTGCCTAACCTTTGTGATGGGGAATAAAATTTGTGGTCAGATTGAATAAATTATAAATTGAATAAATTAAAAAACCAAATCGTCCAATAAACATCTTTATTAATATTTATGTGGGAAAATGTGAATCATTTTCGATTCTCTCCTGGTTCCACTGTGAAAACTCTTGGATATTAAATCGTAAATACGTATTGTGCAAGAGCATATAATTTAACGTCTATTTGTGAAAGTTATCTATCAAAATTTTATGATATTCTAAAACAAATGCAAATAATTACCCTGGATTATATAAATCAGAGAAATTTGGGACGCGTCGGTTATCGAACTATTTTTTCTCAAACAAAATTTTCAGTGTAAAAAGTTGCGATGAATCTGAATTTCCTGTTCTCAAGTTGATAAAGAACGAAGATTCCAGCTTCTAATGTTAACAGACACGCTTATTCAGAAGAAGTGAACACGCTGAATATATAACAGCCCCTTAAATTCGCATATTTCTTTTAAATATGCCGCTAGATCTATTATAAATACCGTAACTAAATTTGTTGAGCTAATAGTCTAATTCACTGCCGGACTGCTTCGCATTGTACGGAACAATATATTACTATATAGAATTCCTAGACGTTATAAAAGAAAAAAAGAAAATAAAATAAAATAACTTTATCAGACTCGAAAAATCTACTTGAAAATAGATATAATCATGAAGGCATTAAGTTGTGTAATTATCAAAATCGATACGAAAAACTGAAAAGGATCAAAGATTTCCTTCCCGCTGTGCTGATATCCGCTCGATTTTCCCCGATATGATTCTCTAATTGGTACCACCATTACGAAAGCCCATTTTTATGCTAAATAGAATTTCACATTAAATTTGATCTAGATGGTGGAAGTTAGAGGTGCGCATCCTACGACGACGTAATTTAAAGTGAAAAGGGGCATGAATGATATAAATAATAACAATATTTTTGGAGGGGAAATAATAGCGATAACTTGGTGACACCCTCTCAAAGGTCGATTATATAACTTTTTAAATGTATTTTACGGCAATTCTTTGCGTTGGTTGCCTTCTTGGCAACCCTGCTTCAACGCGCGTAAATTTAACTCGGTCTGTAAGTGTTACATAAAATAAATTAAAAACGTTTATTTTTCGCTTATTATATTTTTTAATTCATTTGATTAACGTAAACTCGATTTGATTCTGCTGGTCATAGAGTTTCTGTGGTCTGATTTTTTTTAAATTGTGATTTAAATAAATTTTAAAGAAATGCTGCTTTAAAAAAAAGGTTCTGTTTAGGAGGGACCCTCGTTGTTGACATTCTTTTACACGTGTTTTTAAGGGACAAGAAGTAAACCTGGGGATTTTGTCAGAGAGAAAAAGGAACCTATTTAAATATTTTCAGGTGAGATAAGGTTCATCACTGATTATAACTGGAAGTAATTTAGTATATCAGCTGTGCTCTAGCAGTAATTCATTTTCAATGTGTACAAAAGATGTGATGGTTCCAATCATCTAGACAGCAAGTTTACAATTTTTCCAGAAAAATAGTTTACTCAAGAAGTAGCTAAGCTATTGCTGAGCACCACAACAATCTTGCTTATTCCAACTGCTATGATTACTGATGATTATTATATCCAGCAGTGTGAAAACTGATGGAAAGGTACCTATATATTTTTCAACTTCTCAACTAGTATTTTTTAATTTGGTAGAGAATTTCAAATTTGTTTGATAATCTATTGATACTTTGGCAGATAATACAGCCTATTAATTTTTTGCAGGAATTTTTCAAATGCAAAATATGACCCATTTAAAAGAAAAATGCTTTAAATGTGAAATCTGTTTGATGGTAAATTTAAAATTTTAATCATAGACAATATTATCTTTAATATTACAATATATTTTTTAATAGTCGTTTACGCGACCGTCTAATTTGAAGAGACACGAAGAGGTCGTTCACTCCAATGACCGTCCTTTTAAATGCGAAATTTGTAAGAAGGCAAATCATAATATGGATGGTACATTATTTAAAAATCCTAATAACTTGTAATTGTATATTTCACATTATTTTCGTCCTTTTAAATGCGATGTCTGCGAAAAAGTAACTACTAAATTATCAGTTTTATTTCAAATTATTGGTTGCGTAACACTGATTGAAAGATTAATTAATTTTTATTTTGTGATATCAGTCGTTTACTACTGCCGACTCCCTAAAAAATCACGAGTTTACTCACACTGGAGAGAAACGCTTTCAATGCGAAACCTGCTTGACGGTAACTATACTTTTTTTATACAGAAAATGAAGACAAATGAATGGATATCATTAATAAAGACTAATTATATCCCTCAATGTATTATAGAAATTCACGGATCGATCTACGTTAACGCAACACCAAAAGAGGATTCACTCCAACATCCGTCCTTTCAAATGCGATATGTGTGAAAAGGTTATTTTATTTTATTATTCAAACTTTTTAACTAATAACGATTTACTGTTAACTGATTATTATACACATCTATTTTCGTAGACTTTCGCAATCAACGCTCATGTAAAAATTCACATCGACGAGGTCCACTTGGATGTGAAATCTCACGAATGCAAACAATGCGGCAAGGTATTTTCATTTATTAGTTATTGATTGCATCTTCAATTAACGCTTATCGTTTATGATCTGGGCAGGGATTCTTCCGGCGTAGTGGTTTATTGAATCACGAGCGATCTCACACAGGTGCTAAACCCTTCTTCTGTCGGTTCTGTCAAAAGGTATCTAATATATTCACAGATCTTTAAATTATTTTTTAAAATATTTGTTTCACAGTCATTCAGCTCACGGAAAAACCTCAGCGATCACGAGAAGCTTCATATTAACAAAGATAATAAACCTTATCAATGTGAAATCTGCTCAAAGGTAATAAGATAATAAGAATCAAAGGATATAAGATTTCTCTGATTTTATCATTTTTTTAAAAAGCGTTTCAGCTTGGCTAACTATTTGAAAAGACACTCCATGATGCATACTGGCGAAAGAAGTTTTTCCTGTCATTTATGTCCACTGGTAAATTGTTTAAATTATTTTAGTGTTGGACAATTTTTATTTTATTTTAAATGGTTCGACAATTTTAGAAATTCATTCGGGAGAGGGTTTTAAAGGTGCACACGCTTCGCTGTCAGACCACAGCCCGAGTTTACTAGAGGACGGAATGAGTGAAGAAGAGGCTTATCTCGCCGTTGAACTTCCTTTGACTCTGTTGGATGATGAAACCAACTCAAGCGATGATCAAGTTATTTAATTTCAAAAGTGTTCCTCTTAAACGATTCCCCACATTATATCACATAGAGCTTAGGGTTTTAAAATCGCGTTGCCTAACTTTTGTGATCGGGAATAATATTCATTGGTCAGATTGAATACAGATCTATCCGATAAAGCTAAATCGTTCATTAAAAATCTTATTTATTACCGGTACTGTTGTGGTCCTCTCTATTAGTCTAACTAGTCTCCTCTATATTCAGGATGAGTGAACACTCACCGTACAAGAGCACCTAAAAAACGGAAGACGGAAGAATACAAATTACGATTAATTTGCATTTCTTTAATCTACCGCTAGATCAATCCTGAAATACTCTATGCAAGAACTTCTAGACGTTGTCGTCAGGTGTAAAAAACAGTGTGTACGTACGTATCATATTTTCCAGACTTGACACACTTCTTGTAGACTGTTCCTGCTTGTTTAAAAACTCCATTCTTGGAAAACGTTCTTCTTGCGTCTTTCTTACGTCGATTGAAGACTCATTTCATTTAGTCCGTCCTAGAAGTGCTGTGTGGCTACGTGTGTAAACTATTTCTGCATAACTTTCAAGCAGCAATTCAGGTGATTATCATTTTGTAAACAACTTTCTATTTTCTGCTATTCCATGTCATCCAGCTGCTGATCATTTTTTGTAAGCTATTGTAAATATTCTTTTTGTTCTCAAATAAAGTCATGGCAGATGAGAATATGGACGACAAGGTGGATCAAGAATTTCCATTAGCGATCGATTGGAGCTTTGAGGCTCCTCGCATGTTTGCAAAGGAAGTCAATGCCCAGCTGCGCAATAAAGAGCAAACGCAAGAGGTTCCTTCCTGGATTACGAAGGCAATGGACCAGAAGGGGAAAGTAAATGAGGACTCGCTCAAATCTGCCATTTTCGAATTTCTCAAGGAGGCGGGCGGTACGGACGACTCGATCGGTCTTTTGCTCATCCAGGGCATCACAAGGGTCACGTTGTTACAAATCATCGCTGCGCTCAGTCTGATTGAAAATGATCCCTTCATGCAAGATATTATGAGAGCCGTGCTGCGCGAGAATGCTGCTTCCGGTGGTCGTGCTGATTTGTGTCTAGCCAATCTCGCAATCATTGTTAATAATAAGGACAAACTTGTGACTGGCGAACCGATTGGTCCATTTCCAGTTGCGGAGAACAACGTCCATCTGTTTAGACCGTGTTCCAGTAAGTATTATTTGCTTATTTATTGTACATCCAGTATGTTCCTCTTTATTGATTTTATTTTTTTGGAATTTTTATTTCTAGCCCATTCTTCCTGAATAACATCACATGGATTTGCGGTTGAAGAGGAAGAATACAACCTCTAATTAATTTGCTCTCCTTTCCTAATATCTAAAAATGTATTCTACCACACCAGAGAGAACTGCTGAAAAATCATTAAACAGATTTGAACTAAAAATTCTTTTGGAAAATTACAGTACCGCAATAAAGTAAACAGAATAATAATTGTTCTTGTCAATATATTTGTACCGGCTTTTTATATTCTTTTAGAATTAAGATAGCGCTTCTTTCTGCGCGTTATTCTTTTCATTTCATTCAAGGGCTAGTAGTTCAATTCGTAAATAGAGCTGGATTACCTACTTAAAAAGAAAGATAAACAAGAATGAGCGACAAGAAAAAATAATGAATAACGGATGGAACGACTACAGATTAGTTAACATTTTAATGGCTGTTGAAATATGCAGAACCTAGAACCGTTTCCTAGCTTTCCTTCTTGGGAAGCGACCTTGATCAAACGACGAATAACTCATTAATAGCTTCTAGGTAAAGCCTACATCCAGGTACGATTAATGTTCGCCATTCAACCTTCAGCATTCGAATAGATAAGAAGCAGGTCCGCTATTTTTACTTCGAGAATCGTTGGCACACATTTTTAAGCGCTGCTAATTTATAAATGAAATTCATTTATATTCATTCATTTATAAATTACTTAATTTATTATAAATGAATGAACGATGATTTATCGCTTTATTCGGCATCTTGGTTTTTTTCATTTTGTATGAAATCCATTATTTTGCTAATCAATCCGATGATGAATGAAAAATTCATATAGATAGTTAAAAAAAATCATAACATTTCATTGCTGTTGAGCAGATGAACGGTGATCTTACAATAATAAAAATTTAAGCCGATTTGAAGGGAAAGAACGTAATGTGGTCATCATCAAGTGGCTTTACCACCGACCACCGTTGATCGAAACTGTTTGTAACTGCATCGTTTTCTTGGAATAAGATAATGAACTTGTGTCTTTCATATGGGCTTTTGTACTTTCAATTAATCTGATGATTTATTCTTGCAATTTACGAATATAGTCAGGTTCAAATTTTTCCGTTATTGCCTCAATATTTACATTTTTGAAATGCTGGCGTATCACGGGACCTTACTATCGTTATACCAGGTTCTAACCTTATTGATATATGGCACTATGCTATTGGCAATAGGTGTGTTTAAGACAACAAATATTACACAATTGATATAGTTGAATCTAAAAATATAAAATGAAGGATGATATGTTTTCCTGTAGATTAAATAACTATAACAACGATGCAAACGGATTTTTCGACACACTTTTCTTGGAAGTCGCTTACTGATCTCATCGCATCGACCTTGATAGAACGATTGACGTACGAATTAAGAATAAGCTCCATGAAGAAGGAAAGTAGCAACTTTTTTTACAGCAATATAGTACCGTATGCAAATGCTGTGCGTACTGTTCAGATATCGGTCCGCTTTTAGTCTTTATAGCTGTGACCGGTTTAACACTTTTGGTATTTTAACATATATATATTTTTTTAAATGTGATGGTCATTAGTTATAGACTTATAGCCCATATTAAAATGCATTAATCTATTTTTAGCTACTTATTAAAACGAGTTCTTCTACGATACATAGAGTGATGGGCTCAACAGAAACTTTTGGAATTCTGTTATTGGATTGGGATCCACAAATGGTATCTCTCCTTGTAGAGCAGTCGAACCTCAATCTAGATGGAAGACCAGAAGCGCCTAAATGGTTCCAGCTCGATCAAACAGGGAAAACAAGTACGAACATGCTGATTACCAGCATTGTTGATCACATGATGAAAAAGCTAAGCTCGTCATCAAGTAATCTTTTGTTTATTGTGTTCTCATTGCACGCTATACTTGGGCTTAATTTAGAATCGTCATCGGAGCATTGAGATCTATCGAAAACGATCCTTACATGCAATTTATAATGAAGGCTGCAGTGCGAAATGCTGCTTCAGCTAATTGCTATGATGATGAGCCTATGTTTTTGGCAAGACTAGTTGGATTTATATCGGATAGAACATCACCCGGGCACGCCACATCTTACAAAATAAAAACTGAGCCAACCCGAGGACGTTCGTCTATTCGATTAAGGTAGGCCTATAGATATTTGGATTGAGTGTAAAAACATTGCTGATAATTCAATTTTATTACTCTTTAATCTATTAGATTTTCTCAGCTGATTTGATGAAAATGACAATAATTTAACATTAAGGAAGAACACTACCGTATATTCTTCTTGTTTCAGTATTTTCCTATTACGATTTCTAAACATGAATAAACAAGACTAATATGATATTGTATTCGCGCTGATTTTTCAACAAAGAACGGTACTGTACAACGAAGATACGGTTATTGCTGCTCTAAAGCGATTCTAAGCAGTGCTTACTTTTTTTTTCTTTCTAGTAATGATTAGTAATAATAGCCTATTCATGGTAATTTACGTGACATGAAGCGAACTTCAGAATGATCAACCAGAAGCTCCGAACAGTCAGCCAATGGTCTTTTTCCACGGTACTCGAAAGCAGCATAATCAATCTTCTTGTAAGCTTCAAATCCAAGTTTGGTCGTAACCCGAATGGTGTACTTGCTGAAAGTCACAGCAGCGATAGCGCCGGCTCCAGCTGCTGCCGCCAAATCAATTGAGATATTGTAAAGATGGCTTGCAAGACCTTGCCGGCCTAGTGATGGATGTACTGCCACGGCAAATAGATGCAACACTTTATCCGTTTCATAAAGTTGGAACAAGTCACAGCCATCTTCTAGGTGTTCAAGAATTAAGAATAGTAGTTGATCAGGCATCGGAGGATGCGAATCAGTATCGCCTTCATACCGATTCCTGGCAATAAACAAAACGTAAATGAGAAAATGGCGGTTAAAATCTATTAGCCGATGACCTACAAGCGTTCCATATTGTTTATCCGAATAGCCACCAGTTCGCCAGATCCCACTTTTCGGACGATTAGGGAGAGAGGATCTTTGAGACAATCCCGGATGTAGTTTGAAACAAAATCATTGCGCTCCTTTATTTCTTCTGGGCTCTGATTGATGGCAATCAAATGGACGAGTGGCGATTGACGATGAAGATATTCATCGAGGAAGTCCGCAATCTCTTTCGCTTCATCCGGCCGAGCAATATAAATCAGTAAATCCTCGGAATTACTTGATTCAAATCTCATAGGAAATTTATGAGCGCAAATTGACATGGCTAAAAATCAAGTAATTCCAATAAGTAATAGTAAAAAAAGAGAAAATTTAATATTCAAGATGCGGCTTGTTACCTTAAAGGGAGAATCAAAATACGCAGTAGTATTGTGACAACTCGTCACAGAAAATGAGGAAACTGATGCTATTTACATCCACATGAACAAATGGCCTTCTAAAACTAGTTTACACTAATAAATTTTAAAAAGATTTTAGAGATAAGACTTGAAGGACGCAGCTGCTGCACCTGTGCACCATCATCTGTTTATCCAGCAAGGCCCGCGGTATAAACTTTTTCTGGACCTGTTTAAGGGGTATAGTTCTCAGTTCAATTTTTCAACAGATACAAACTGGACGCTTAAATTATTATATTTTAAAAAGAGCAAGCGAGACTCGATCATGAATAAACGCGCGTTGCAGTGGTAAATATTACATGATTAATATAGTTTTTATTCTATGTTACAGTATTTAAAACAATTAATAGGACTGGCTGACTGGCTCTAATAGAGGTATTGGATTAGCTATCATCAAAGAGCTATGCTCGATATAGAGTAGCTAAAATTATTTTTTTTTTGTTCCGTCACTCTTTTAGTCGTTTTCTCATGCTTGTTATCTTAAAAAAACATGAGTTAATTCACACTGGCGAGAAACGCTTCCAATGCGATATCTGTTTGGCGGTAAATAATCTAAAAACTAATAGACCATTACCTAATACATTTTTTTCCTAAAATACGTATGATATAGACATTTACGAAGCGGAGTACTTTGAAGAATCACGAAGCCAGCGTTCACCCCGACATCCGTCCGTTCAAATGCGATATTTGTGGAAAGGTTGATTTCATTTTTGTCTCATTTAATACCAATTACATAACTGAATTCAGGCACTTATTATGCTTACAGACCTTCGCCCTCAAAGGTTTGTTAAGCGCTCATGTTAGGAAGGCCCATGATGTGAAAATAAAGCTCACAAATGCAAACACTGCGGGAAGGTATTTAGATTTTTTTTAATGATTAAATATTTATAATATTATATGTGGTCAGGAGTTCTCGAGGCGTCGTGAATTACTGGACCACAATCGAAGTCACACTGGTGAAAAACCCTTCTTCTGTCGATACTGCCAAAAGGTAAATTATATTCCCAGATGAATTAATACTATGTTCATTAAAAAAATTATTATTTAATTACTTATATTCGTTTCGCAGTCATTTGGTCATAGAAGTACTCTTCATTCACATGAGAAGCTCCATTCTAACAAAGATAATAAACCTTACGAATGTGGAATCTGTTCAAAGGTAATATAAAATCGTGACAATAGTTTTCCTGATCTTTTTTCTTCTTCAAAGCGTTTTAGCTTAGCAAAATACTTAAAAAATCACTCCGCGAGGCATCAAAGGCTACTCACGCTTTGCTGTCAGAAGAAAGCCAGTGACGGTTTATCTGAAGATGGAATAAGTGAAAGAGAAGATTATCTTGCAGTCAAGCTTCCTCTGAATGAGTCCGATGAAACTAACTCAAGTGATAATGAAGTTATTACTAACTCTTTTAAAATGAAAAGGTGCTCCATTCGTCTTGAAAGAATGGCTCACAATATTGAACTAATGTTGACTGAGGCTATATCCAGCCTCTAAGACTATTCGTGTTCAGATTTTGAAAATACATATCTTAGCAATAAGGCCAGATAGTTCATCAAAATTTGATTTGGCGATGAAAAACTCATTAAAGATGCTTAATAAATCCTTGAGTCTCTCTCCTCGTCTCTGCTTCAGTTTTCTTTTTTCCTCAGTCTAGATTTTTCTTCTGGTTATTCCATATGAAATTAATATCCATCATCCTTTAATGAACGATTTAGCTTTATCAAATAAACTTGTATTCAACCTGACCGCGAACATAAAATAACGGTTAGGCAAACTCTATTTAAAAGTATAAACTCTATGAGGTGATATGTTCCATTTATTATTGATTGAAGATGCGTAAACATTTCTTGTGTCTTAAAGAAGAAAAAAACTTATATAACGATCTATAGTCATTTTAACAAAAAATTCTCTATAACGCGTTAAGCATTAATAAGAATAAAAAAGCATCTTCTGCCAACGTGAATGCTCTTATTTTTCGCTTATTTTACGTCTAGCATTGATAGAAAAAAAAACTTGATTGCAAACCTATATAATCAAAGATGATGTATCTATCGCTGTATAAACTATATCTATAATAACGGTGCAAACGAATTTTGCGCGCTACACACTTTTCTTGGAAGTCGCTTGTTCATCTCATCTGCCTTGTTAGAACGATTGAAGGGCGAATCAAGAGTCTCCATGAAGAAGGAACCTAGCAATTTTTTTTTACCGCAACACGTTTGCCAATCCCAATGTTGTGGACTGCTTACTTGACTGCCGGTCTTTCTAGTTGTGACCGGTTTAAACACTTCTGGTATTTTAGTTAAAAATTCAATTTTTATTAGTTAACCTATTTTAAAACGCACTAATCTATTATTATCAGTACGGGAAAACGATTACTTTTACGACACTACATCTTGAGTGTAATTGGCGTAAGAGAAACACGCGGAATGTTGTTAGACTGAAACCCCATAAAATGGTATCTCTCCTTGTAGAGCAGTCAAATCTTAATCTAGATGGAAGACCAGAAGTATCTCAATGGTTCCAGCTTAACCAAACAGGGAAAACAAGTAGGAATATTATGCTGGTGACCTGCATTGTTGATCACACAATGAAAAAGATGGGCTCGTCATCAAGCAATAAGTCAACCCGCCGATTATATTCGTCTATGGAATTAAGGTAGGCCTGTATAGATATTTGGATTGAGTGTAATAACGTCGTTGATAATCTAATTTTATTACTTTGATTCTATTAGATTTGCTCAGCTGCTCTGATGAAAATTTGAATAATTTTTTAAAAGGAAGAATATAACATTCGTTTTCTTATTATGATTTTCAAACACGAATAAACAAGACTATGAAAATATATTTGCGTTAATTTTTCAACTCGAATCATTTTGAAATTCCAATATGTTTGATATATGTCGACTCAATCGCACTCTAAACTATTTGTAAGAAGAAAGACACGTATAACAAAGAGTAGGTAGAGACAGAGCCATGGCTGATTGGCTGGTAGAGATGTGCTTTTTGCAGTCCTAGTTTTCTGCTACCAAAGTCTATATACGGAGGTTACCAAGTGTAGTACAACTATAGAAAAAAATGCGAAGGAACGAACTAGAGGTGCAACCACGATCCCGCCGCGTGGTGTGACTCACACAGGAAGTGTGAATATTATATAGATAGTATATACATTATGTATATAGCTGTAAAGATAATATCAGAGCATGAACAGTCCCGGGTTGACTACGATTCATTCAAGGGATCGTTGGGATGGAAGGTGATTGAATCATCTTTTCCAAAGTCAATTGGGGGTTCCATAACATCAAGGAGCCCTGACGTTCGAGCTAAAATTCGCAATAAGACTCGTTACAGCACTAATGACAGATCGTTCCAATCAATCGAACTATTTATAGGACCACAATCACCACCTTAACGGTAACTCATATTTTCTTTATTATTATTACTACCTATGTTATTATTTTCTAAAATATTTGGTTAACTTCTCTTTTCATGTTACTGCCGGACGGGCGCACTCCCCCGGTCGGACGGGCCGGGCAATGAACAGGGTCGGACGGATTCGGTCGGGCAGGGGGTTGGTCGTTTGCGGGACCCCATCGAGTGTGATATTCGACTTAAAGACAATTTCGTGAACTACGAGGAAAATACGATTACGTTTCCTGCTCTCGAAGCCATCAGATGCGAAGGCTTGCGAGTAAGTTATTTCAATCATATTTATTTGTAAATTTAATATTATTTGGTATTTTAGGCCCTCTATTTTATGGCTGGTTCGATTGATCACAAGTACGGCGGGGCTAACGCCACAAAATCGAAAACTAAAGAGGAAAAATCTTTTATTATTAGAGGTGCTGTTCCCATTACCAAAGGCATCATGCTCGAGTAGACAACGACGATGCCTTCATCATTAAAGTATGTTTTGAAATACTCGTTTCGCAGTCATTCAGCTTACCGATAACGGGCTCGTTATCGGAGCATTTAGATTCGTTGAAAACGATCCTTACATGCAACTATTCAATGCAGGCAGGTCTATATAGATATTTTGATTGAGTGTAATAACGTCGCTGGTAATTTTATTTTATTACCCTTGAATCTATTAGATTTGCTCATCAGCTGCTGCTCTAATGAAAATTTGAATCATTTTACATTAAGGAGGAACACAATATTCTTCTGTAAAAACTAGAGACAGAGTATAGTAAAATTGGTAATAAAGAAAGTTAAAACGAATATACAGTTATTGCTGCTCTAAAGGATTCTAAGCAGTGCTTAATTTTTTTCTTTCTAGTAATGATTAGTAATAATAGTCTATTCATGGTAATTTACGTGACATAAAACGAGCTTCACAATGATCAACCAGAAGCTCAGAACAGTCAGCCAATGGTCTTTTTCCACGGTACTCGAAAGAAGCGTAATCAATCTTCTTGTAAGCTTTAAATCCAAGTTTGGTCGTAACCCGAATGGTATACTTGCTGAAAGTCACAGCAGCGATAGCACCTGCTCCAGCTGATGCCGCCAAATCAATTGAGAGATTGTAAAGATGGCTAGCAAGACCTTGCCGGCCTTGGGATGGATGTACTGCTACGGCGAACAGATGAAGTACTTTATCGGTTTCATAAAGTTGGAACAGATCACAACCATCTTCTATGCGTTCAAGAATTGAGAATAGTAGTTGATCAGGCATCGGAGGGCACGAATTAGTATCGCCTTTATTCCGATTTCTAATAAATAAATAATAAAAAAAATTAAATTAGAAAATGGTTAAAATCTATATTAGTATTCGGCATACAAGCGTTCTAAATTGTTAATCCGAATAGCCACCAGTTCGCCAGATCCCACTTTCCGGACGATTAGAGAGAGAGGATCTTTGAGACAATCCTGAATGTAATTCAAAACAAAATCATTGCGCTCCTTTATTTCTTCTGGGCTCTGATTGATGGCAATCAAATGGACGAGTGGTGATTTACAGTGAAGATATTCATCGAGGAAGGCCGCAACCTCTTCCGCTTCATCCGGCCGAGCAGTATCAATCAGTAAATCCTCTGAATTACTTGATTCGAATCTCATAGGAAATTTATGAGCGCAAATTGACATGGTTAAATATCAAGTTTTTCCTTTTTAAAAGTGATAAAAAAATAGTTTAATTAAGAAGAGAAATTTTAAAATCCAAGATATGTAATAATGTAATATCGTGAATTATCATTTATTCTTTTTTTTTTGTAAGTATAAACATTTATTGGTTACCTGAAAGAGAGAATCAAATGCGCAGTACGGTTGATAACTCGTCACGGGAAACTGATATTTATTTATATCCACAACTGTAAGCGGCCTTCAAAAACTAATATATACCAATAGCTACAAGGATTCAAAATTTCAAATGTATAGCCCGTTACCTCAAATTATGTAAATAAAATATTTTGGTAGAAATATTGCAACACTTGTTTGTTGTTGTTGACTAAAAATAGAATTTAGAGATAACAAAATTCGAAGGACGCTTGTTGCATCACCATCTGTTTATTCAGTCAAGGTCCTCCGTCCTCTATTCTTGGCTGGATTGGTGGGATTTATAGCTTTCAGTTAAATTTTGCTACTGATACAAACTGGGTGCTTATATTGTCACGCTATAAAAAGATATTCTTTTAGAATAAGTTCACTTCTCTCTCTATTTTTTATTATTTCAAGAATCTTACATAATTGCGGTTCTTAGGAGTCCGCGATCGACCTTTTTCGTTATCTACATCTGACTTTCTTCTTCACATACCGATGCGGGGTTACCATCCCGTCATCTCATTTCTTAGTAAACACTTTATTATCTTAATATCTCTACATGTGAGTTATGCATTCCATGTAAACTCTCTCTTC
Source organism: Chydorus sphaericus (assembly GCA_030141595.1). NCBI lineage: Eukaryota > Metazoa > Arthropoda > Branchiopoda > Diplostraca > Chydoridae > Chydorus > Chydorus sphaericus. The sequence goes on along the minus strand of CM057927.1, from coordinate 10,255,528 downwards.
CTTGAGGTTAGAGAGAGGACACTCTTTTCTTACAAAATGTGGCTTACTACGGCTTCTACCTTCAGTCTTTACTCAGTCCCCATTTAGTTCTGTTACGGTCTAGTACGGACTCATCTCATTCTCCTTAGCACCTTGTGTGAGTTGTGTCCGCTAATACACACTTAACCCTAGTACGACTTTTGCGGAGTGAAACTGGTATTATTCTCGTTTTTCTGACCGGTTTCGTATAAAATAACCAGTCTGGTTGACGAGTATTAATCCCTTCAAAACCGGCTTCAATGCGTAAATTTGGCAGATTTTAACCGGTCAACTTTACTCTAAGTTGACGCTCCCTATATCAGATCACATTTTGACGGTGTTAAATTTCCCAGTAATATAAGGGTTTTATCTTGGTAAAGTTAACCCTAAAAAATACAGTCTGTTTATGGAAATATGAAGAGTATTAGATGCGTTATTTTTACTATATTAAAACTCTTAAAATTTCTTGCTAAAATCTTTTATTTTTCAGTTCGCATTTTTCACCTTATTTAACGAGTAATATTTCATGGAATTTCTCCAGTTATTTTTCCCGAGATTCTTCTAGTACATTTTCAGACTATTTTTCCTGTTAACATTCTCATTCTAATACTAGTTTTTTAAATCATTATTTAACCAGTTTATTTGGTGCTGATTAACCCGTCTTTTGTGTAGAAATAAAAATTCAAAACGGCACATACAAATTATTCTTTGTATTTCTGCATTGTAACTGAATATTGCACATTCGAAATTATTCATAACGTTACAACTACAATCAGTTACTAGCGCGACTCACGTTTACCGGAATTATTTATGCATTTTAACTGAACATCGCACATTATAAAGTATTCACAACGTGATAATTACAATCAGTTACTAGCGCGACTCAGATTACCGGCATTATTGGGGCAGTTTGAAATTTTCTAAAGCACTTTCAAGTTTCTTAACCATTTTCGGAACTGCTGTGAGGTAGCTGTCATCCGCCGTCTTCTTCACCGGCTTTAACACTGTTTTTTTCTTGTCGGCCAAAGCTGTTGCATCATTTATTTTGTTATCCTCTCGATGTTTACCCGTAGCAGTTTTGCGGTGATATTTTATTTGCTGTTCCATTTGATGCAAATCAATAGCAGCAAGCCCTCTCTTCTTGGTGTACAAATTGGAGGCAACTGTTTATATAAATGATGTTAATTTCATTGAGTTTATTGATAATATTTACAATTAAATCAAATTATTGTTAATTATACCTGAAAAAACCGCCAAAATATTCAATAATCTTGATACACCGGGACGTGTGTCGCTGGGGATTGGGCTCATTCTCCATTGCATACTGTAACTAGCAGCATTAGAGAAAATTTTTTCGTAAATTTTCTTGAAAAATTCGTTAGGACTCTTTTCGAAATTATATAGGTTGTATAAGTAAGAAACCTTAAAAAAATTTTTAATATGGGATAATAAAAAAATATGTATTTTTTTTTACCAAACTTATTGCGACATTGGTCTGCTCCAAAATAGTATTTAGTGCTTCCAGCTGCTCGTAACTGTCTTGCGGCAGAGCGGGACAGTTGCTCACAACTATTTGTTCGTGATATTGAGATTCGCTCCATATTTTAGCGGGTAGTGATTCGGCGATTGTCAAATTCGCGACGAGCGTACTCAGCGTACTATTCATTTTATCCATGGAATTCTTCATTTCAGTTAATTTTGGGCTTATCAGTTCATTTACTGATGCCGTCAAAAAATTGATCACTTTTAATTCAATAATAAATAAATTAGATAATATTACAATAATAAAAAAAATATTTCATTACGATTCTGCTGAAAAGGAGTAGAGTTCAACGAGCTCCCAACTGTTGTTTCGGCAATCATATCCGGAAGAAATGATGATCCAAAAGTCCTCCTATTATTAAAGTGGCGCTGAGGTCCACGGGAGGTACCACTAGGAAATGACGATGGTGCTCCGTTGAGCAACATAATAGATGTATCAGACGTTTCAATCGACGAAGTTGGAACTTGAGTCCAATCAAATGTGTCCAAATGGAGTGGGTTGGCTTGTGAGTTATGTGTAGCAGGATACACTGACAAAGATTTTTTTTAAATTATTTATTTTAAATTAAATAATTGATAAAAATTTAAATTACCGTTTTCTAAATCACTGAAAAGGCCGGTTCCAGCAGACGAATTTTTATTTGCCGACGACGGAGCTGAATTCGAGAAATATTATTGTCATTATTAAATGATACATTCAAACAGAAAATGCATATTAAAAAATAAATACCAAAATAGCGAGCATCATCAATCGGTGGAGTTTGAATATCCGCTGATTTCACTGATTCTAAATTATGATGCGTATATTAAAATAAATTTTAAAAAATAAATTCAAAAATGATACCAGTAGGATTTTCCATGGTCGTTCCATCTCCGTTTTCAACTCCTTGATCACTGTTTCTTGGCATTTCTTTTTCCGGTGTAACTATTGTTAAGATAATGATAAATAATGAATTATATTCAATTATTTTCAGCACAAATTATTCTATAAAACGTTCTAGTGTAATTTTAAGAATGATTTCCCAATTTTTCCAAGGTAAGAGAAAAAAATTCAAGTTAAAATGCGCATTACCCGATGCCGTTTCATCTTGAGTTTTCTGTTGAACTTCCTCTGCATTCGTTTCCGTTTCAGTCGCACCTAAAAATAATAAACATGAAGCGAGCTCCAAAATTTTAGAAATTTAGAATAAAAATCAAAATTAAAATGAGCATTACCCGATGCCGTTTCATCTTGAGTTTTCTGTTGAACTTCCTCTGCATTCGTTTCCGTTTCAGTCGTATCTAAAATTAATAAACATGAAGCGAGCTCCAAAGTTTAAAAAGGTACGAATACAAATAAAAAATTTAAGTAAGTATTACCCGATGCCGTTTCATCTTGAATTTTCTGTTGAACTTCCTCTGCATTCGATTCCCTTTCAGTCGTACCTATAAATAATAACGTGAAGCGAGTTTTACACAAAATTTAAAAAATTTTAATACCATTTGTGTTTGTAAATGACTCTCCAGCTGTGTTCAACTGGGTAGATGGTGATGATTTACCTTTATCAAATTAAAAAATTGCAAATAATATATTAATAATGCGTATTTATGAAATGGGACTTTCTTACGTTTCTTCCTTGCTGGTCCAATTGTATTGCCTACCACAGCATCAGTTTTTCGTTTATTCATCAATGTTGGTCGTGTAACACGACCGTCAGCATCACGGCCACATACAACTTCCTGTGATGACTCAAGAATTTTTTTTGCCTCATCGTATTTTCCCTGATAAGCTGCCTTTGCAGCTTTCCTTGCCTTTCCATGGACGACTGTTAAAGGAAGGCAACTATTAGATTCTAAAATTATAAATTTGAAAATGTGGTTTTTAAGTTACCAGCTTTTGTTTGCGTAATTATCTCATCAACATCATATTCAAGCCAAGTTTTGTCTGCCCACGAGTGTGCCTTGAACAAACTAAGGCCCCAATTGTTCGGGTGAACCTTTGCAGCATGTTTTTCATTAAATTCAGTAGGTGGATTCAACAAGAATTTTTTATCATTAGAGAGCCAACATGGAGGGAGTACGTTCCATAACTTTCCTCCACTTGCTTCTACCGTGGAAGCAACATAAAAGTGCATAGTTTTACCAGTTGGCTTGACACGAGTGTCAATTTTGTCAGCTAGTTTCAAAAACATGTATTCTCCTTTCCATTGAATGTGAGATCTACCACCAGCTAGGTCCGGGAGCTAGAATAATGATAAACTATATCATATTTGATGAGGGAAATCTTTCAGTTCGTTTTACCTGAGAAGGTTCAAAAGCTTTCGGTCCTTCAGAGAGCGTCGATGACGTATCACAAATTTTAGGTATGCTTTCAGAAGCCATATTTCTTAATCAAATTAAAACATGATTTATGGTTATTATAAGAAGATAATTTTTAATGTAAATACCTTTGTAATATTCACACAATATTTTACATCACAGAATAAAAATTTAAAACGATTACGAGACAACGAGCCCACGAGGAAAAAATGATTCAAAATTTTACTGTCGTCTGAAGTTTGAGCGACGTTGCCATGTCAATAAATACTATACTGTATACGGATTTGATTTTCAAAATAGTTTTGAAATTCAGATTTCAGAAGTTATAAAAATGAAAATAATAGTCAGTGTGCATTAATTTGAGAATCGAATCTGATTTCCAATATACTACTGAATGTGAAAAGCAGGGCTCCTATTCAATTCATCGGTTTTTGGGCCATTCAAATGAATACATTATTCAAAAAAAAGAAGTGAATGAATATTCATATTCAAACGTCGTACTTGAATAAATGATGAATTGAATTGAATATATTCAAATTATTCACGAATGAAGACACATTTTTTAGAAAATTTGCTGGTGTATTATATTTATCTTTTACATATCGTTTTAGAGGGTTTTAAAACATTTTTTGGAGGGACTTTGATCAATTTTCTAATTCAGAATGACTGCTCGAAATATTTGCTACAGGAAAATGGGTAGAATGTAAAACCGCATGACGGGATCAGACTCATCACGTTGGGTTGGTAAACCAGATGAGCCTGCAATTTGAAAGGAAATAGCATTGGGATCATCGGAAATAGTTCCAGTTGACAATGACAACGATCGGAATAAAATGCAATACTGCATCGTACTTGGCAACATGCTGGTGTGTCGTGCAACTCCTAAAAGATCTCTTCCACTGGAAAAGCATTTCTCACTTGGAAGCACTGGTACCTGGTGGCCATAATAGCCATGTAATCCCTGGTCATCATGCATAGGTGTCGGACTCACGGATCGCTAAAATGCAGGCTAAATTGAGCCCAGGTAAGCTTCTCAAGGACTGAAGCGACTCGTGGCTATATTCTAACCTCGATTCCAACCGAAATGCTCAACATCTATTGAGTTTATATAATTTAAAATTTAATGTTATTCGAAAATATTCATGAATGGTGCTTGTTTATTCGAATAAATAGGCTACAGTATCGAATGAATAAAAATGAATGAGCGGACGCGAAAATGAATAAAAATATGAATAATATTCGAATTATTCAAATGGATATGAATATTTTTCATTTGAATAGGATCCCTAGTGAAAAGTGAATCTTCAATTTTATCAACACATACATTCAATTTAATAAATTTATAAAAGAAAAGGTGGTAGCCAGAATTTTATTTTAGCTGTAGAAACAATTTATGTTGACACATCCAATATTATTACAATTTATTGAAAATGCACAAAAAAGCAAATAACACGTAATCATTTAAAAAAAATCATACAGCAGTTGCATTTTCAAAAGTGTGTCTCAGTGGAGTCACAAACCATTGGTTATTTGAATTTTGAGGCTCCGTAATATCGGGTAGATTTGAACAATCAGAATATGGCTTGATCATAGGGAATGGATACATTTTACAAGTTATACAATTGATGTTCCACTGATTTACCAAATCATCTAATTGGCACACAACATAAGTATTGAAGCGAGAAGAAACATACGGATCGTTGAAAGCATCTTTTACGCGCAAAAACTTTGAACCAACAATTTTGAAAATGCTAGGATCATTGGTATCTTGAATAATATCCTTGCATACCACAATATTTCCATTTCTCAACAAGCAAACATTATTTGGGAAACTATTTGAAAAAGGAAAATCTGGAAACTGAATAGTTTTTACACTAGAATTATTTTTAAACTTATGAATTGAGTGATTGAGTACAATTCTCCCCCCATTACTTTCCAATTGTCGTTTTTGAACCTCCATTTTAAACATTTGCTCTGTTTCTAATATAGTTCCATCAGCTGATGTGGGCAACAAATACTTGCTCCTTTCTACAAGCCTGTTTCTCCACTGTTCAAGAGGCTTTGCACCAGACCGAAGAGACTGTCGAAAAAATCGATAAAAATTTTCGTACAAATAAGCGCTTAGACATTCCACCCCGCATTTGAATTTTTTACAATCCTCGGGTAAGTGAAACATTGCGTGAGACGTTGGGCGAATTGGATATTTCCATTTTTTTAACTCCTCTAAATATTCTTTAAAAGCGCTAGATGCATCCTTAATGTCATTTTCTGGCACTGGATTTCGATCAAAACCTCCCATTAATATCTTCGCATATTGTAGAAGCAGAAGGTTCCTTAATTGGTCATCTTGCATGATTCCTTGAAATGCTGGGAATAAATGGTACATCAGGAAATCTCTAAGCTCGTGCATCTTATACTTCTCTACGCAATTAAGGGAACGAGGAGATCTGTCGAATTCCGCTGGCTTGCATTTTTCGAACAGTTTGAGTCTCTCATTTACAGCTACTAAGGCCTTGGAGTCTAACTTTCCCTCTGTCGTGAGAGATGCTATTCCTACCAAACGTCTCCTGAACGCTCCACCATCAAAAGTGTGCATCGATTCAATCCCAAAACCAGAGACCATTGGGAAACCAATATCGACAAATGGAGAGACATTCACAGGGTCTAACAAATGCTCATCTAGACAATCTTTAGATTTAAAATACGTCAAGAAGTCTTCATCGGTGCGCAATGGAGCGTCGAGTATCTTCATCTGGATCGTTGAACTAGTTTTCTTCGTCGAACCGGGGGCTTTTGGTAAAGCGCAGCTTTCACCACGCTGAATGCATCTTTCGCAACTCCAGTAGCCAGAATGCCCTTTGACGCCTTTCAAATAAGATCGAAAAGGCCAATCGGCAATGACACACCTAATGGATACTGTGAACTCACGTCCAGCTGTTTCTACAGGATCGTCGTTATCAGGATCTAGCCGTTTTAGCTCTCCGAAAAGTCGATTTAGCAGTGACTTTGCTGTTGGCTTCTTCTTTCCGTGCGCGATTCCAACAATTATTGGATAGCGGGTTTTCAAAATGGTAACCTCTGTTTGAGGGGACTCACCGATTCCATGGATAGCAGCCATTATTGGTACACATTCAGATTTCTCGGAGTTGTCAAATACTTGGACACCATCGGAGCTCAAGTCGATTACGAAGTGAGGAATGGTCGAGTTTTCCACCTCAGTTATCCTCTCAACGACTAAAGGAGTTCCTAGGGCGCCAGCTTTGCAAATTTCCTTTGCCTTTTTTAGTCGTAGAGAAGAATCAAAGCTCTCAATCTGAAAAAATGTTAACAAAACAGATTACTAAAGCTGAATAAAAAACAGTTACGTGATTTATTTACCTGTTTTCTAATAGAAAACGGCAAGAGAGTTGGTTTACTGGCGTAAACCGCTGCAAACTGAATGAGGTTTGAGTGCTTGAAATAAAGTCCTGGTGATTCTCCTTTGAGAGCCGACTCGATTCCGAAATGCATGTAATTAACAGTATTTCCAACAGAATCAGGCAAAACTTCTGATTTTCGAAGCGTTTTCTTTTTCTTTCCTATAATTCAATAATCAAGATATTTAGTAATGTGAAACGCTAGTATAAAAACCGAAAAACGTGAACTTTTTCACCAGTTTTGTCTATTGATTCTATGTAAATTTACCTGTATTAGAGCCGGATTCTTGGGGACCCTCCTCATCTTCAAGTGCAGGCAAAGTGTCAGATGTGATTGGAGGAAAATCACTGCTCTCCAATTTTAGCAATTGTTCACCGGTGGAAGGAAGGGAATCATAATCTGGCTCTGGTCTGTGGGTTTTGAGCAAACGGAGCAGGCACGTCAGATGAGAGTTTTTCTGGTCGGTGTACTTGGCATAATGCCGGAGAAGTGTAATCAAAGAGAGGCCTTTAGCTGACCAGCCGGTAGAATCATCCATCAAGACAACCGCTGGCATATCCTCACCTTCCATAGTTTCATCGTCAGATATTGAATCATCAATAGGTAGAGGGGAGTATGTTGAATAAACTGAAAGTTTTTAATAGAAAGACAGAATTACATTTAGCATCTTTGCAAAATTTCAATTAATACTGAAAATATACCATTTTGAATATGCTCCTCGTTGTAACCTGATGAAAATTGTGGATTGTTTATTTCAGAAGAGTTTTGGACATCATCACCCTAAAAGTAAATGATAAATTTGTAATTTAATGCAGTTTAAAAATCTGTATTAAAAATTTAATACCTGCTGGACGAATGGTGATAACGAAAGCGACCGAGTGACATCTGTATATGCAGTAAGTGTACTGCTCTGAGTTGTAGGAATCAGTTGCACTGTCGAAGAAAAAGGTTCGTCATTTTCAATGCTTCCAATCGTCTGATGAATCGAATCCAAGTTTTCTGCAGCATCATCCTATTATGAATATAAAATCACAAAAATTTACGGTTATTTTAAGGTATACTTAATGATATTAAAATAATAAAGATTGGTTATTATGATATGATGAAGTATACCATTTTTCCAGCTCTTGTGTGGGTATCAACGAGTATGGTTGGTGGTGCTGATGAGGTACTTGGCAACGGGATGGCATTGGCTCCTTCATCCTGTTCTTGCTTTTTTACGAGATTAAAGTTACTCAATAATTTGGAGCAAGATTTTTCCAATGTTTCCCAAATTTTATTAGGTACTCCATTTGAGAGCCACTTTTTCAAATTTGAGCTTGCAATTCTTCTCAATGTTAACTGGTAATCAAGTTCACTAGGAGAAGACTTTTTTCTGCGGTCAGTTTTAAAATGACCAATTAATACTAAAATGAAATCAATTTGGTCTTTTGTTAATTGATCTTTGGTTATTTGATCATCACTTGTATGTTTCCGCTTTCTATCTTGCCTATCCATTTTCACATTATTCAGTTATTCTTGGGTTTTGGAAGAGTATAGTGATCTGAAACACATACACATTTAGAATGTCAACAAACAAGCAGACCAACATTAAGTTGAAAAGCAGATCAATGTTTCCATGGAATATCGATAATTATGAGATATATCGATTTCTTGTCAAACGAATTTTATAGTCTGCTAGTGGAAAAACGTGTTACCTTTTTCACCTTTTCAAATCGTACCTCGTGTTGTTTTTTTTTAGTGATTAACTAACCTCAACATTATTAGATTTCATTATAGGCAAAAGGTGAATTACTATAACATGTTTTCAGAAATATTTCCTGTTAACGTCACATACCCAGTAGAGTGGACTAACAGAAATTTGATTGGTGGTGAAGATGTTGTCGATAGCAGGGTAAACAATTTAATGAGTCACAATGTTGTCTTAGCTAATTAATAAAAGTTTTCGATGCAGAAAATTGGTCAAGTGTCATTGAAGATGGATTTAGGTCATTGCTCACACCCTGTCATTGTTGATCGTGATTCTATGACATCTCTCATCATGGAGGAAACTCGCTGCCAAGTTCATTATACTGAACAAAATAGAGATGAAGGAATCATAGTCACTGTGGTTGGACAAGTTACCGATGTTGAGGTTGCGAGGTCTTTCATTAGGGTACACATCCATGCTATTTAAAAAAAAAAAATTAACTAATATTATTTTTCATTTTAGAAGTTGTTGCCATTACGAATTACAATTCATTTGCCAGTTCGCGAATTGTTTGCATTTTACCCAACAGTGGCATCTCCATTTATTCAAAACTTGCAATCACAGTATTCCGTTCAAATTACAGATGTCCGTCGTCCCTGCGGAGGTAAACAGGGAATTGTGTCTATTGAAGGTTCAGATATTCCTTCACTGAAGGAAGCTTATGATGAACTCCTGGATTACTATCGGCAAAGTTCAAAATCAGTTCAAGTCAGTATTTATCATCTAATATTCTTAATTTTAAAAATTAGAATTTTTAAAAATTTATTCCTTAAAAAATAATACAGATTTTTGACAAAGTGTGCGTGCTACTTCATGTCTCTCAGCACCATTTCACAATTGTCCAAGGCAAAGACAAGATGAATTTTAATCACATCTTCAAAGAGACTTCTGCCAGCATTGAGTCTCCATGTACGAGATCTTTCCCTCATAGAAGCATTTCCATCAAAGGGACATTTGATAACGTATTGCAAGCGCAGTCAATGTTGCTGGTAATTTTATTCATTTCAAGTAAATTATTATTTTATATTATTTCTTTTTTTTTGCATTTTAAAAGGGCTGTGTCCCATTGATGATGATGTTTGACGTCGAGGGAGAAGCCGATCTGGATCGTCTTACCATTGCCAAACTTGTGCAAAAATATGACGTGCATATTTCAGTTCAGCAGAGAGAGAAACCCTTGACCGTAAATCCGTTTGCTATCCTGCAAAAAAAGAAACAAACTGTTATGAAAACAGTTTTTACTGTGATCGGGTTTGAGTGGAATTCCGGTAAAATAAATTGAATGAAATTTATTTAAAATCTGGTATTAATTATGGCAATTTATAGAGAACATGTATGAGGTGCGGAAAATCATTCTTGATAACAACAATGGAAATCAAGAAAAACTAGTTCCAGGTCTCATTCCACCAACGTACCGTCCTTTTCATAACAAGAAATAAGTTACAGTAAACATGTAACTACTTTGAAATGATTTTTCTTATCTAGAAATAAAAAGGAAAAGGTTCTAAAGCGTATTTCATTTTCCCAATTATTTTTAAAAGAAATTTAGCAATTATGCTGTATAATAATAGTTTAAAGACACCCAAGCACCAATTACTCGTGTAAAAAAAAGATATTAACTCTCTTTAATAAGAGATTAAAATGCAAAAAAAATGAGAATTTCCTAAATTGTGACCGTAAATAAAGCCGGTATAGTACTAGTATAAAATCAGTTTAAATATCAAATGGCTTTCGCGTAAAATTAAGGCGAATAGACTTGGTATAATACGAGTTATAAAGCTGCTAGCAAAACTGTAATATATTAACTGAAACTCTCTGACCATAAATGATTGTCAAACACGGTTTAATAAGATATTAATATGCGTTATAATACCAATCTGATTTGCCTCTAATCTGACCGTAAATACAGCCGGTATTGTACAAGTATAAAATGAGTTAAAATATCCTCCGGTTTTGGCGTAAAAATAAGGAGAATAGACTGCGTATAAAAAGAGTTTTAAATGCGGAAGCAAAACTGTAATATATTTACTGAAACTCTATGACCATAAATGATTGTCAAACACGGTATAATAAGAGATTAAAATGCGTTAAAAAAACGATCAGATTTTCCTCAAATCTGACCGTAAAAAAGCCGGTATTGTACTAGTATAAAATGAGTTAAAATATCCTCCGGTTTTCGCGTAGAAATAAGGCGAATAGACTGAGTATAAAAAGAGTTTTAAATGCGGAAGCAAAACGGTAATGTATTAACTGAAACTCTCTGACCATAAATGGTTTTCAAACAAGATATAATAAGAGATTAAAATGCGTTAAAAAAACGATCAGATTTTCCTCAAATCTGACCGTAAAAAAAGCCGGTATTGTACTAGTAGAAAAAGAGTTAAAATATCCGCCGGTTTTAGCGTAAAAATAAGGCGAATAGACTGCGTATAAAAAGAGTTTTAAATACGGAAGCAAAACGCTATTTTTTAATCAGCAATATTCCGAACATAAACAGGGTATTTAACCAGATTGGAGAAGGAAATCGTAACTAACGATTTCAACAAAAAGAGCGAAAAATAAACCAAGAAAATTCCAAGTTTGAACCCTGAAAAACATGGTCACACAAACGATTAAAAAGTAGCTGGCATGATGGATATATTTACTCAAAAAATACTCAAATTTTAGAGTTAAAAACGGGTTAGAAAAACGCTACTCTAAAAATACCCAAAATCCGTACTAGGGAAACGCAATCGAAAGAGCACGAGTCAAACCTTAATTTGACTCGTGACAATATTCATCAAGTCGCAAATCGCAATAATAGACCCAAGTAATAGGTAGTTTTTTAAAGAGAAAAAGTGATATCAATCATGAATACATTGCGCGTTGCAGTGGTAAATATTCTATAATTGGTATTATTTGTTTTATTCTATGTAATATCATTTAGCAAATTTAATAGGTAACTGGCTCTAATAGAGGTATTGGATTAGCTATTATCAAAGAACTATGCTCAAAATTTGATGGCGATGTGTACCTCACTTCTATTGACGAAAACCTTGGAAAGGCAGCTGTGGCTCAACTTGAGAATATCGGCCTACATCCTAAATACTACCAACTCGACATTGACGACGAATTAAGTGTAATGAAATTAAGAGACCACCTGACAACTAATTATGGGGGACTTGATGTGCTGGTCAACAATGCAGCCATAGCAATTTGGCCCGATTCGCCTCTAAGTTTCCATGAAAAATCAGTCCAAACTCTTGCAACAAATTTCTTTAACACGAAAAGAACGTGTGATCTTCTCTTCCCAATTCTGAAGCCTCACGCTAGAGTGGTGAACATGTCTAGCTGCGTTGGTCATTTGTCCAAAATCACGAAGGCTGAACTGAGATACAAGTTTGCCTCTCCTCAATTGACTTACAAAGAGCTGGATAAGCTGATGGACGACTTTATAGAGTAATATCTATATCATTTATTAGTTTATTCAAATTCATTTAAAACATTTCTCAATATATAGAGCAGCTAAAACAGGAGATCATGCTGAAAAAGGTTGGCCAAATGTTCCTCTGATCGAATATTATGGACCAAATACAAGAGATTTTATTCAAAAACTATTAAAGTAATTATGGCGATACATTTTAATATTAATACATTGGTTTATATTAATTTTAAATCATTTAGACCTAAAGGATTTGATGACGAAGAAATAGAAAAAGTTCTTTCTTCTCCTGCATTCACACCTTACGAGGTGTCTAAAATTGGTATTTGTGCGTTGACACGCATCCAGCAGAGAGACTTTGACCAGGATGTTCTTCGTTCCGACCTTATCGTTAACTCCGTTCATCCTGGTTACGTCAACACTGATATGACCAGATATTCTGGAGGAGTCACTATAGAAGAAGGTTTTTTTTATTCAAAACTGGTTTCATAACTAAACTTTTTTTCAAATATTTTTTTATAGGTGCTGTTGCTCCCTCATGGCTAGCGCTTTTACCAGAAAATATTGAAGGACCAAAAGGTGCATTCGTCTGGAAAAATAAAGAAGAGGTTGATTGGGTGAATGGGCCCATGCCCGGTCCCTACTAATTTATAGTTACAGCTTTATCAATTTATCCGCTAGTTTACGCTTTTTCGATCAATTATGAATGTTGAGAGCAATATTACTGGTATGAATTGCAATCAAATCCGTTTTTATGTCATTTCCTATTCTTATAGATATCACAACTACGTCTATCCAAGGAAAAAGCGTAACTAATATACGATTCATAAAATTGGTACAGAAATCGGAATAATACATCTTAAGTAGATGCTGTTTAGCAAAGTTTATTTTCTAGTTTTTATAAATTTACGTAGACTGTAGGTGAATCTATTAAAGATACTGAAATATTACTATAATTATAATGAGAAATTGAAAAAAAATATGTATTTAGTAATAAATGCACTGAGAAAGTTAAATAAATAATGCGTAATTATTACGAATGGGCGCAAAGTGCGATTCACCAAACAGGTTTCGGTTTGTAAATATTGCGGTTGCTACCCTTAGGAGGAATCCATATGGTTTTGCAACCCAGATCAAGTGCCAATTCTATGTAAGCCAACTTCCGAAAGCGAATTGAGCATTTCTTTAATTTGAAAGGATTATTTTCACTAGCAATAAATTCATTTTCATGGACTTCATCATCGAATTGAGGTTCTACGGCGAGCAGAGCTTCTTCCTCTGTCATTCCGTCCTCAATCAAAGCTGCGCGAGCTTTCAGTTGGCAGAGAGAGGTGTGCGACTTTCGACCTCCTCTAGAGGTGAATGCCTAAACGAAAAATCAAAGTAAAATAAATAAATTGAAGAAAAATTTAAATATAAAATCTTATACCGAACGGCACAAGTGACACCGAAATACTTTTCCAGCTTGGTGCGTAGTCAAGTGAAATCTTAACAGACAATCAAGGTGGAATCTCTATAATAAACCAATTAAATATGATTCCATCACTTATAGATAATAAAAATATGTTAAATATACCTTGCAACAGATTCCACATTTATAACGCTTCTCACCAGTATGAATGGATTCGTGCTCTCTTTTGTACTTTGGACGGCTGAAAGTCTGTAAATAAATTGAGATCATTGATTTAAAATATTCTTAAATTTTATAAAGACATTACCTTATCGCAATATTGACAGTGAAAAGGTTTTTCACCCGTGTGGATACGTTCATGCATCACCAACCGCATACGGTCACTAAAGCTCTGATAAATTTGTTTTTCTTAATTTAAAAATCAAAGTTACATAATAAATTATGGATGATGTACCTTTCCACAATATTTACACTCGTGAGGTTTTTCCCCAGTGTGAACCATCATGTGTTTTTCCAATCTTTTTTTCTCTAGAAATCCCTATAAAAGATAAATTCATTAGTGAAATTACATTGTAGAATAAAAAATTGAAAAAAAACTACCTTCCCGCAAACATCGCATGTGAAAGGGCGGACTGTCGAGTGAACACCTTTAACGTGAATGGTCAAATGACCTTTCTGAGTAAAACTCAAAAATAGCAAAAAAATAAATTAGTTATAAAAATTCTAAAAATAACAGGTAAATTGTGATATTACTTTAAAACAAATTTCGCATTTATAACGCTTCTCTCCCGTGTGGACCTTTTCATGTGTCGACAATATACTGCTAGTTCTAAATGCGTATGTTGAAATATAATTGAATTAAATTCGTAATTTAAATTAATTGCATAATATACCTTGTTGCAGATAGAACAGTGAAATGGCCTTTCATCTGTGTGAATGCGCTCGTGATTTGCCAAGCGCGTACGGGTTGCAAAGTACTAATACAGTTTCGTAAAAGTTAATCGTAAATTAGAGACTAATTTTTTTTTATGATGAATTACCGTTCCGCAATGTTTACACTCGTACAATTTTTCTCCAGTATGGATTTTCAGGTGAAAATTTAATTGGCCACTACTAGCCCACTTTCCCTAAAAATAAAAAATTTGGCTATAATAGGAGTAAGAAAACCAGGTAGCCGATTACTGTACCAGATAATGTGTCAAATATTTAGTGAGATTTCTTCTCCCTCTGCCAGATGATATGGTAATAAAGTAATTGGGAAATTTTCAAGGCTTCGGATGCCACTTAAAAATTAGTCTAATCAATATGAAACGACATTCATAATTTAAACAAACATTTTAAAAGATTCACTACTAAAATTTTCTCAACATTTTTTTAAAGATAAAAAAAGCGTTTGACAACAAGTAGTTGCTGTCGGATGTCTAAATCTTTCATTTAGGGTGCGCTCGAAGCGGCGCGAAAAAAGAAAAATATTCAAATCACTTTAAAAAAATTCACGAAGAACGAAAAGTCATTCACGAATCACTAAAATAAATTGACAAATTCGTTGTCCTTAAATTACATATAAGAATAACCGACTGAATGAAACAATAATGTATATTCAAAATCACATTTTCGAAATTTGAAATGAATCCATGATTATTTGCTAGTAGCTAACCTCCGAAAGTAGTATGAATGGGCAGCTCTCTTTCATCGCTTTCTCAATAAACGGTAGTTTTACCAGACGTATAGAAAGCTTTTTCATCTTCAAAAGATCGCTTCCATCATCTTTTTCCTCCACAGATTCAATGACTCCCTTTGAAGGAGGCTCAACATCAAGGATAGCTTCCTCTTCGCTCATTCCTTCATCCAATAGAGCGGTGCGAGATTTCATCTGGTATTCAAGGATGTCCTTTTTCCGAGTGAATTTCTATGATACAAGATAATAATTTCAAAATTTTAGTAAAAAGATGAGTTAAATAGAGAGTCCATATTACCGTAGACGAGGTCATCTTATTGTTACCGTGCTTCGTTTTGAAGTGGACTCTCAAATGAGCAGACTGGCGGTAACTCTACACAATCATTTTAAAATTTAGTATTTAACTCTTAAACGTGCTGCAATGCGTGTTTTTACCTTCGAGCACTTGACACAACGGAAAGGTTTTTCTCCCGTGTGGGTCCGTATATGAGCCACCAAGTTTGCACGAAGTCGGAAGCACTGCAATGTAAAATTATAAATTATATAAAACAATATGAAGGGAGTGAAAAGAGATTGAATAATACCTTGTCACAGTGTTGGCATTTGTAAGGTTTTTCACCGGTGTGAAGCGACACGTGTTGAGTGAGGCTTATTTTATCAAAATATTCCTTATAATTACGTAGAATTTCAAAATTCATTTCTGAATTTTTTATTTTATTTAAATTTTTTTATAAATAAAATACCTTTCCGCAAATGCTACATTTGAAATGGCGGATTTTGAAATGCACATTATTTTTGTGCCTACTTAAGTAACTAGACTGTCTGAAAATCTTAAACAATTTTAAGGCAAATGATGAATTAGTTTTTTAAAATTTAAAATGTGAAAATAAATTGATACCTTCCAGCAAATTTCACAATGATAAGGCCTCTCACCAGTATGGATCAATTCATGGAATTTTTTAGAAACAGGGCTGGCAAATGCCTATTTTAAATCACATCAATCTCTAATCATAATTAACAAAAAATGATAAAGGTTAAATTACTTTATGACAGAATTTGCAGCTGAAAGGTTTCTCTCCTGTGTGAGTACGCTCATGGACGATCAAATGTGCAGCCTGTCTGAAGCACTGAGATAAACAAATAATTTGACAATAATAATGTAAATGTGGAGAGACAAGATAGGTGCTTACTTTGCCACAATGATGGCACTTGTGAGGCTTTTCACCAGTGTGAGTCATTTGATGTACTTTGAGGATTGCCTTTCCAAAGCATTCCTAAAATTAAAATTTGTCCAAAAAGTTTATTTTTTTATTTTTATTTTAATAATATTTTGTGTTGATGGATTAGAATGGAAAGGAAGTTTACCTTTCCACAAATTGCACATTGAAAGGGGTGGATTTTCCTGTTTGATTGTTCCATAATATCAACTACGTCAATCTAAATGCCACTTATTTGTTTTACCGATTGATTATCTCGTAATTAATACAGAGGAAAGTTGATAAAAACTGGAATTTTACTAAAAAAATATAAAATATCTGTCAGATAGCGAATGTAAATAAAAGGTAAGTGCTAAACGGAAACCAAGAAAATATGAAACACGCCAATAGCACTGTTGCCACTAAATTATAATCTAATTTCTTAAATTCAATTAGATAACAACATGTGAATCCATGATTTCTTAATTTTTTTCTGTGAGTTTTCTTACATGTTTGTATTTTTGAAAATTAAAATGTGAGCCAATCAACGAACTACTAGCAGTCAAAATTTAGGAGGGTCGGATTCCGCTCCGCGCTTACCGGCATCCATAGCCGTCACCGGCGATTCGAGTAGAATGGGAGGGACTGCTTGATTGCCGTAACCGTGCTAACTTGGTAAGCAAAAGCAAGAAATTTGGCGACGAAAGGAATTTTGTTTTTAAAAAATACTTTTTAAAAAGGCTGTATAAAAATCGAAATCACGGTTTCTAGTGGCTTGCATTCGTAAGCAAAACGGATTGGCAACCAATCTTCAAAGCGTTCTCAATAAACTTCAGCTTTTCCAGACGAATGGAAAGCTTTTTAAGGCTGAAAGGATTTATTTTTGAATCCACTTCTTCCGCAGATTCGTTGATCCCATTCGAATTAGGCTCAGCAACAGCTAGAAGAGCTTCTTCTTCGCTCGTTCCGCCTACCATCTTACTATCACCGTGGGTTTTCATATGGGCTCTCAAATGAGCAGGCTGGCGGTAGCTCTGATCAAATACAGAAATCAACAGATTATAATATGAATATACGTGAAATGAGTTCATAAAAGTATTACATTTGAACATGTTATATTCGAGTCTAGGTGTAGTGTATATTCCGAGTTTCACACGAGGCACTTACATAAATACACGACACACAATAGAGCGATAACCTTTAAGGAGGAGGAATAGAAACTAGACTGAGGTGATCAATCTCAAGAGGGGATTCCCAGGAGGGAGGGAACCAATCAATCAACGTTGCCATACTCAACACCCCCCCCATTAAGATCCAAAATACACAATACACTAAAATAGAACTATTCATATCGAGGATTCTTCTTCTGAGTACGGCTGCTACGGCGGAGAGGCCCTTCATGCTGCTGCTTACGACGACGGCGACTTGACGACGAAGTGACAGGAGGATCCGGGACGGGATGCTCGTCAATGATGTCCGGAGTTGGGTTAATGGTGACCGAATGGGGCAAAGCTTCGGCGTCGGCGGAGTAATCCGGTTTGATGAAACGGCGATTCCTCCAGTATATTCGCCCAGAAGGAAACCTGATGCGGTAGTCGCGATGTGGTCCCGTTGATATGATGGTTCCAGTTTTGTCCCATCTTTTCGAGACAGGATCTTGGACGCGGACTTTCTCTCCAACGATGAATGGCTTCAAGGGATGCGCGCGTTCGTCATATCTTCTCTTAGTCTTCTCCCTCTGATCAGGAACGATGCGATCACGGTTGTCCATAATCTCCGTCCATTTCCGGTCGAAGGACGAATGATGAGCTGGGATTATGGATCGCATGGGATGACCGAATAAGATCTGGGCTGGAGAGAGACCGTGAGCTCTTGGGGTGTTCCTCCATTCCAAGACGCCTTGAGAGAAAGCGTCGCTGTTGATTTTACCGTCACAATCCGTCTTGATGATGAGAGCCTTCATGGCTTTAACGGCCGCCTCAGCGTGGCCATTTGACTGGGAATAATGAGGAGTGGATAGAGCTTGAGTCACACCCCACTTCTTGCAAAACGAAGATGTCTCGGCAGACGCAAATTGAGGACCACCGTCGGACCGGAGACGAACCGGGATGCCCAGGTCGACAAAGCTCTTCTTTAAAGCGCCTATGATGTCGGCTGACGTAGGAGTTTTACCCATCCATGCCGTTACAGTGGGCCAACCTGAAAGACGGTCCGCGTAGATGAGGTAATTGTTGTGGCCATGGGTAAAAAGGTCGGCCGACACATCTTCAAAGACACGAGTTGGCTCGGGCTCCATCTCCATAGGCTCCTGGGCGGCACTTGGCAAGGCCTGTTGACAAGATTCGCACGCACGCACGGTGTTGATTATGTCACTGGTAAGACCCGGCCAGTAAACCGTCTGTCGGGCTCTTCTCTTCGTGCGATCAATGCCTTGATGAGAAGCATGAAGACGAGCTAGGATGTCTGTACGACGAGTTGAAGGGACTACTATGCGAGAGCCGAAGAGGACGAGGCCGTCGTCGACCGATAACTGCTCTCTAATGCTCCAGTACTGGCGTACATCCGCCTGGAGATCTTCCGGGTGGCGGGGGAAACCGTTCACGATTGTGGTGATCAATAACTTGTAGGATGGATCTGCAGCTCCGGCTTGACGTAGCTCTGTGAGAAGAGGATCGACGAGATGGTTATCCGGTTTGCCTTCATTAGACACGATCGTTGCAACCATATTGATGATGGAAGCCGACATCAATTTGGAGATAGAAGTATCGTCGACTAAATCATCTGTAGTAGGATTGCTAACGGGAGCGCGGGACAAGGCGTCAGGAAGAGCATGCTCCTTTCCTTTTCTCCATATGGTGGTAAACACAAACGGAGAAAGGCGTTCTTTGAGCCGTTGCAGTCGAGGAGTTTCAACGGCGTCCAAGCAGTATTTGTCGATGATGGCGACCAAAGATTGATGGTCAACAACCAGACTGAAATGAGGGAGACCAAGCAGGTAAAGTCGGCACTTCTTGGTAGCCCAAACTACTCCACATAACTCCATTTCAACTATGGAATAATTGCTTTCAGTACTCGTCAAAAATCGTGATCCCGCTTGAATAAGCCGCCAATGTCCATCCTGTTTTTGAAGAAGGGCGAAACCGAGACCGTTCTTCTTTGATGCGTCGGTCTGCAGTACAGTCTCTGCAGCAGGATCAAATGTAGCTAAGATGGGGGGAGATACCAGTGCCTTCTTGACCAATTCAAAAGACTTTTCGTGATCGTTCGTCCAGTTGAAAGGAACATCAGTGCGTAGAAGAGGACGGAGTGGACCAGCAGTTGCAGAAATCTCAGAGGAAAAGTCAGCCAACTGCACGACCATGCCCATAAACGATCTCAATTCGGTAATATTTGTGGGTCGCGGGAACTTAACGATAGCCTCAATCTTGGATGGATCCGGAGCGACACCATTGCTGTCAAGTACGTAGCCAGCGAATCCCACACGCTCCTCGAAGAGACGAGCCTTATCTGGATTGAGAGTGATGTTGTGCTGACGGCAGGCAAGAAGAAGCTGCCACACATCATGAATGTGACTGGTGATATCCTCTCCATACTGTAACAGGTCGTCGACGACCTTTATGAGATGAGGGATGAATGATAACGCGCTATCCATGCGGCGGCAGTATTCATCACCGGTGCAGATCAATCCCATCGTGCCACGGCAATATTTGAAACGTCCCCATTGAGTAACGAACGTAGTGAGCAGCTGGCTGTCTTCATCAAGCGGTACTTGCCAATATCCGTTTGTGGCATCAAACGTAGTGAAGAAGCGAGCTCGGTTGGAGACGTTGGCGACGGCATCTTTTGGCGTCACCAGAGGATAATAGGGACGTTTCACGAAGCGGTTTAATTTTGTCAGGTCCACACAAAGGCGTAGCTTTCCGTTAGGCTTAGGAGCAACGACAAGTGGATGGCACCATTCTGTAGGGCTAGTGACGGGAGCGATGACACCCTGTAGTACCATATCGTCGAGCATTTTTTTCACCGTGTCTCTCTGGGCGAAGGGAATAGGACGAGCACCGTTCACAGCGTAAGGTATGGCACCTTCTTGGAGCTCAATCTTCATTGGCGGTCCACACATCTTGGGCAGTTCCGTATCGTTAGAAGCACGGAATACATCTGCAAATTCGTTCAAAATGAGTTCACGAATTTGAGGGAGCTGACTCATACTGATCTCACCGAGTGGAAGGCTCCGAGGCACGGGAGAAACGGAGTTGATGCCGGAGAAAACTGGTTCCGGATACTGAGGAGAGAGGAATCCAAGGGCTTGGCTCGCCTTCCACGAAATGAGCATTCCATCGTGTTCAGGGCTTACGATGACTGAAGTTTGATGAGTGACGCCCCGATACCGTAGTTGCAGCACCAATCGACCGGCAGATTTCATAGGCAAACTATTAGCGGCTATCAGCTTGTCTGCACCAGGATGGAGAAGATTGTGAAGATCGACACCGAGAAGGGCTAGAATTCTGAGACCGATAATTGTAGCTTGGGCCCCACTGTCGGGTGTAGCGACGACCTCGGCAAGGAATTGACCAAATTTATTTAATAACTCGAGTCTAACGGTTGGGACTGGATCATCGGCTCCAACTTGACAAAGACGAATGGCACCAGTGTTGGAACCGGACGAAGACTTGGTGGTCGAGGTGGAGCTAGAGGTGGACGTCTTTGAGGCGGATGAACGGCATACCGAAGAGAAATGATTCTTCCCTCCGCAGTCGTTGCATATCTTGCCCTTGGCTGGGCATTCTTGACCCTGTCCATGCTTTCTGTAGCCACAATTTCCACACTGATCAGCATCTTCGCGCTCGTTGCCACGTAAATTCGGATGACTTCTTCTCTCTTTCTTATTTCGCTTAGGGAAACCAGAGCCGTGGTTCCCAACTTCGTTGACGGCTTGGCTGGAGGAAATAGACGGGCGATTCAGCAGAGGCTCGTTTTTTCCGGCGGATTCTTCAGCACGACAGAGATCCACAGCGTCAGATAGAGAAGGAAAATTCTTCTTGGCCAATAATTTCTTTCTGGCTTCCGGGTCATTGATACCGGCAATAATTCTGGTGGTCATACGCTGCTCATAGCAATGGCCGCATAAATCAGAACAGGAAGCGATGCACTGCAGACGAATAAAAAACTGATCGAAAGTCTCATTGGTTTGTTGACGACACTCTTCGAACTGGAGGCGATCCAAAGCAACACTCTTCTTTTTTCGGATATTATCATGGATCTGATCCAAAATATGACTGGGCGAGACCGCAGCAGAAGAAGAAATATTGAGTACATGTTCCACAGTTTGCAACATTCGAGTTGTCATCACCATCCGAAGAACAGAAACTTGTTGTGACACCGGATATGACGAAAGATGGCAGATATTGCAAAAGTCCTCCCACTGTGCTCTCCACATGATGAAATCCTGAAGCGAAATGTCGTCAGCAAGCTTGTCCAGTTTTTCTATGCCGCGCACGTTGATATGACGATCGGGCAGAGGAGTTGAAGAGAGAGGAAGATGAATTGCAGTATGTTGAGGTGGAGGGGAACCCACGGGTGGGCCCCTCGGGACAGCTCCAAGATGACCGATGTGCTGACGGTTCAGAGCACCAATAATGTCGGTCACCAACTCCTGCCGTTGACGAATCTGGTCGGCCTGTTGAGTCGCAACGAACTGCTCCATAGCTGCTCTTACTTCGGCCCGGACGTCGTGTATACTAGGAGGTGGTGGTGGTGGAGCAACATGCTCCATGTGTGCGTGATGGTGGGGGGGATTCCATGTAAGAAAAGGAGATCCGGACGCCCCGTAAGCACCAGCTTCCACGTCATAAAGGGAATAGTCGATGTTATTCAAGTCACCATCCGCCATTTTAGAGAATGCAACAGATGAGACGATGACACTGGATAAAAGTTACTGTAACCCAGGGCCTTGGGCAATATGGCCGCTCATCGAGAAACACCACTTTCCCTGAAAGTTACGCAACGACACAAATAAAAAAAAAATCACTGCGTAGGACGAAGTACCGACTGCGCCATGTTATATTCGAGTCTAGGTGTAGTGTATATTCCGAGTTTCACACGAGGCACTTACATAAATACACGACACACAATAGAGCGATAACCTTTAAGGAGAAGGAATAGAAACTAGACTGAGGTGATCAATCTCAAGAGGGGATTCCCAGGAGGGAGGGAACCAATCAATCAACGTTGCCATACTCAACAGAACACATCCCGCATTTGTGAAATTTTTACTTGGCGGTGTGAAGCTTTACATGTCCCTTCAGATGATTTTTTTGTCGAAATAACTATTTTAAAACGAAAAAAAATTGGATATCTAAAACTGATGGTAAATATTTTTATATAGAATTTATACTTTGGAGCAAATATCGCAACGAAATGGTTTCTCTCCAGTATGAATTCTTTCGTGAATTCTTTTAGAAGCAGGTTTGGAAAAAGTCTAGTTTAGATTTTAAAAATATATTAGTCAACATTTATTACTAAAATTATTACATATAAACTGCTTACTTTAACACAGAACTGGCAGCTGAAAAGTTTTTCTCCAGTGTGGGTGCGCTTATGAGACACCAAATGAGCAGACTGTCGGAAGCACTGTATGAAAACAAATAGCAATGAACAAAGAATAAAAATTTAAAATGAGAGAGATTGAGGGAAGTACTTGGCCACAGTGAAGGCATTTGTAAGGTTTTTCACCAGTGTGAAACCTCATGTGTATTTTAAGCCTGGTGTCATCAAAGAATGCCTGGTTCCATTAAAAAAAAAAGTTAATAAAAAATGTGAGTTAATGAATATAATAAGACAGAATACCTTTTCACAAATATCGCATTTGAAACGGCGGATTTTAGAATGGATGCTACTTTTGTGTGTCTTTAAGTGACTAAGTTGTCTAAATGTCTAGATGATCAAAGTATAAGGCAAAAAAATTAAAATATTAATTTCAATTATAAAAAAAAAATTAGACCTTCCAGCAAATCTCACAGTGATATGGCTTCTCGCCAGTATGGGCCCATTCGTGGTGTTTTTTGGAAGTAGAATTAGAAAATGCCTGTTTTAAATCACAAAAAAAGGTGAGATGACAATTAGTTTTTCTTAATTTTAATTTATATCTTCAGTACCTACTTTAGGACAGAACTGGCAGGTAAAGGGTTTCTCTCCAGTGTGGATACGCTCGTGAGACGCCAAATGTGCAGACTGTCTGAAGCACTGAATAATAGAAAAAAATATCAATGTCAACATTGTAAATTAAAAAGTGTGAAAAATACACTACTTTTCCACAGTGCTGGCATTCATAAGGCTTTCTTCCATCAGCGTGCATCCTCATATGTAATTTGAGCCTTGTCATTTCAAAGCATTCCTTTGCATTGAAATTTGGTGTAAGAGTTAAAAAACTGAATTAAACCAAATTAGATGATAATATGAATATTAGGGCAGAACAGAATACCTTTCCACAAATTTTACATTGAAAAGGGTGGATTTTCATGGATGGTTTTAACACTTCCATGATGACAACTAATAACTCCTCTAATCTCTATATGGTTACTGCAGTCGTTGATAAAAACCTAGCAATAATTGGGCAATTACAATAAAATCGTGGCTATATTTTTGCAAAAAAATCCTTACTGGCTAGCCCCATGCAGCTCTTACCTCGAGATTCGAGAATCAAAACACAAGATGCCTTCTAAACGGAAACTCAATTGAAAATAAATATAATCCAGTTGCGCTGTTGCCGAGTCAATTTCATTCAATTTTGTTTTAAATAACGTAAACTCATTAATTCAACGATGATTTATCGTATTACTAATGTTTGTGTTTATGAGTATAATTAATTTAGAGCCGCACTGCCGACGATCGAGAGTGGGACCAGCACGGGTGCCGTCGAAACTGGGCCGACTTTCAGTTACTCAGGGGTAGGGGCTGGCGGGAAAAAAATTCTTTTCAAATTGCCCTTTTTCATGTTGATACGTTCATACGGTTTTGTAAATAAAAAATAAACGCGACGGCGGCGGACTGCTGTACCAGCATTTTGTTATAGCGTATTTCGTTACCGTACAAATTTTATGACTAACTTGTGATGAAAATATGTATTCATTTTTACTGAAATGAATTTCTTTAAGACTCTTTACAATAGAGATTGGTGCGGAAACGGTTATCAGTTGAAAAAGGGATGTACTGTATGTTCTTCCAGGTGAGTGTGTATTTTTTAGACCTACCTAGTACCTTTGGGAATTTGGTGAGCCAAGTAAGGATTAATTTGGGCTGGTTTACCCACGTTATACTAAACTGAAGTTGCTATGTAAGAATGTTATTGTTCATAAGCTTTTTCATAAGAATAACAAATATGAACGTTTTGAATAAAAGAGTTATGTAGGAAAGACAATTACAGTTGAATTGATGTATATTTTAAAGAAATCGGACGATGTTAAGCAGAAAAATAATTTTTAATGATGATTTTTATAACTTGGCTACACCTGGTAATCGACAACCCTTCATGTAGAGGTGGAAATGAGTACATAACTATGGCTTCTCGGCCTTTTGGCTAAGATCAAAGTGTAGTAAGGAGGTTCGATCCCCGGTCTTGGTAGTATTGCTTTTATGTGTGTTATTGCTTTTTATTTGTGTGACTACCTTCCTAGTACTCGTGTGGGAATCTCTGTCTTGCTTGAGTTTATTGCTTGGCTGACAGATATAAACCCTAAATCGAGCTTATTCCGCAAGGAAAGTAACTCCGCATTTGGAGTCATACTACTCTGTAGTAAACACATTTGTGTTACTGACTTTGTTTTCAAAGTCCGGTGCAAGTTCACCTCTCTGGTCTGAGCTCACATCTCGGCCGTTAGAGCTGACCCTTGATCGAGGGTTTTTCCGAAAGGAAAAAAACTCTGCATTCAGAGTAAAAGTACACTGTACTTAACACTCTGGTGTTACTGACTTTGTTTCCAGAGTCCAGTGCGATTTTACTGAGCTGACATCTCGGCTGTAAAGAGTAACTCTGGATACTTCGTAAGGAAGTTGTCTGCTGAGTCAAACTACACTGTAGCTAAAAACGACGGTGTTACTGACTTTTCTGAGTCCAGTAGGCTAAACTCTTTGGTTTCAGTTTATTTCTTGACGTAGGAGAAAGCCCTAAATTACGGGTTTCTCGCAAGGAAAATAACCCCGCACTCGGATTCTAACTGCTAAAGTTGACACAGTATTTTTACCGACTTTGAAATCTGGAGTCTTGTCCGAGCTTGACCATCAGGTTTGAGGCTAATGTTCTCACGGTAGTGACAGCTCTAGCGCATAATGCCACCGAACTCTGGAGGAATACTCATCTCTGATGAAGACGGGGATGTGGATCCGGTTCCTACGCATCTAAAACTAGAGCTGCGAACCTCGCCGACCACTTCCGGACGAAGCATGGGATCCTCGTGGCTCATTTCAAATGCTCTGGATGCCAAATAGAGACGACCTCCGCTAGGGATGCGACGTCTCACCAACGCCAATGTGCGAGCCTACTTCGGGACGATATGGAAGACGATCTTGAGGATGCCTCTATAGAGTATGCCCCAACAGAGTTCCAAGGGAATGCCCTAATCATGCAGTATCCTCCCGTTCCGAGCCGCTGCTGCCACTGCCGATGGGTGACCAACAGCTTCGGAAACGCCACGGCCGTCTCCCTACTGCGCCACCTCTTCCTCCGCCACGACTCAAGGTTGGTGCGGATGTGGAGATGCGTAAAGTGCGGATTCACGGACGGAGGCTACCAAATGAGAGATCACACCTGCACTTCACCAGTGTTAGAGGGGCGACCACATGCTCTACCAGCAGGAAGAATCCCATTACCGATCCAGCTGGCTTCTCCGGCCTTGAACGAATCGATCCGGTCGGCCAACCGTATTCCAGAGCTCCGTCGTTTATCCCATTCTGGTGTCATCTCCTTCACCATTCCACCCAGTGGGATGACCTCTACACCGGCAACAGGCCACAACGAGAGCACGAGTGAGGCGACAGACGAATCGTCCTCTTCCTCGACATCTTTCGAATCACTCCACTCAGGTGGCACAGGTGATACGGAGGAAAGCATATCGAATTCTTCTGGTTCCATTACGCCACCTAATCTAGGTGAAACAACAAGCAGCATGGAGGAGGAGGAGGTGGAGGGAGGTGAATCGAACTCCACTAACTCTTCTAACCAGATAGAAAATAATTGGCAACCAACAGCTCCAACGCCACATTCACTATCCGTCTCACAAAGAGAAAATAGAAGGAATGAAGAAAGTTTCTCCACGAAATGGGCGGAAAGTTTCTCTCATTGCTCTTCTCTCCCTCAACTGGAGGAGTTTTTGGAGAAATGCACAAAGGAGTGGATCGATAATGTCGAGGAACCGGATACTGGTACGAATGTTGAACCTTCTCGGGCACCAGCGACTACCAGGCCTGCTTCAGGAAGGCGAGTCCAGTCGCGTCAGCAGCAGCGGGTGAGGAAGAAGCGGAAAAACGACTCCCGCGCAGCTTCACGCCTGCAACGCCTTTTCAATAGATACCCACGAAGAGCCGTTCGTGAGGCTCTTGGAGAAAGTTCGCCGCCTTTTGATGGTGACCAGCAACAAGCCAAGGACTACCTGAAATCTACTTACAACAAGGATAGGCCTGATGCACATGCTGTCCAGGAGGCAAGACGAGCCTATGATGAGTGTAACTGGAAGCAGCCTAGTGACGAGGAGACCGCTCTTCTTTCTGTGCCACCAAGACGGATGGAGATCCTTAGGAAGCTACAGCACTCAACAAATACTGCACCGGGAAGCGACGGGATCGAGTACCAACACATCAAACGTCTCGACCCTTCCTGCTATCTTCTTGAGTCTCTCTACTCCTCCGTCTGGCGACTTGGGATACCCAAGCAATGGAAGGAATCGAGGACTATTTTCATCTACAAAAAAGGAGAAACCAAGGACATTTCCAACTTCCGGCCAATCTCCCTCCTATCCACCCTTTATAAAATCTTCTCGGGGGTACTCTGCTCCCGTCTGGTAGCTACTGCGGTTGCAAATCAGTGGATCTCACCTGAACAAAAGGGTTTCCTCCCTGGAGTAAAAGGTATTCAGGAGCATACTCAAATTCTTCAAATGGTGGTTGACGAGGCGAAGAGGAACCTCTCTGATTTCTCCCTTACCTACGTGGACCAAGAGAACGCATTCGGTTCACTCCCGCATCCCAACCTAACTGAGCTATTTAACAGCCTTCCAATTCCACTGGTTTTTAACAATGTCCTTACGGACATCTACACGGAAAATTCAACCGACCAACTTACCTCTGGCGTCCGGCAAGGGGACCCTCTCAGCGCCATTGTCTATTCACTGGCAACAGAACCTCTTCTTCGAGTGGCCACCGCCTCCAATAGTGGCCTTCCTCTCCTTGGCTCAGTCGCCAAAGCTACAGCCTATGCTGATGACATTGCCGTCATCAGCAGGAGTGGAATTGAACAACAAGCCGTCCTATCTCTAATGCAAAAGACAGCAGCAAAACTTGGCCTCCGCTTCAATGCAAAGAAGTGTGTCAATTTCTCCATGGCCAAAGGAAAGACGATCCAGTGCGCACTCAAACTCGGGGGAGAAACTCTCCGCTCGCAAAAAGAGGACGAGCATGAGCTCTACCTTGGACTCCCGATAGGGGCCCGGCTCCGCTTCCGGCCAGCAACGGATCTACCCGAGAAACTCCACCTACTAGCCGACTCTCTTCTGGCCCCGTGGCAAAAACTTGAAGTCTTCCGCTCTCATCTCCTCCCATCACTTTCGCATCACCTCGCCTCTGGACGGGTGGAGAAATTATTCCTCAACTCCATCGAGCAACGAGCCAAGGACTTTCTTCGCTTCATCACAAACGTCCCTGGATCATCCAGCAACGAGTTTTTTTACGCGGATCGGGCTGTTGGTGGCCTGGGCACGATCCCTCTTCCGGAGGAGGCAGATATTTGGACCTTGGCGCGTGCAACACAACTTCTTGACAGCAGTGACCCAGTTGTCCGTCAGGTGTGCCGTAAGCAGCTAGTAAACACGATCCGAGAGAAACTACGGATGGGGGCGGACGAAGAGGAACCTGACCTCCCTCTTATCTCGTCTTTCCTTTCTGGTGACACGTCAGATGGCCTCTACCGCATCCGATACGGGGGTGGAAACGAGAACCTATGGAGTCGAGCTCGAAAGTCGGCAAACTACTTGAAAGTGAAGATCGATGTATCCGGTGACAATAGCCTTTCAACCTTGGTCGCCGACGACGTCTCTTCCCTTTCCGTTAAAGCCGTCCGAGGGCTTCGAACTGCACTAAGGCAAAGACACACCGCTAAGTTCCTCTCCGCTCCATCTCAAGGTGAAACTGCCCGTGCTCTGGCCATAGACACGTCATCTAAAGACATCGCTAGGATGACCTCTGTCCGAACTGATTTGTCCTTCCAAGACTGGCACTACCTTTTCCAGGGCCGTCTCGGCTTGCTACCCACCAAAGGTCGCCACGGATCACAATCAACAAACAAGAATTGCCGTCATTGCAACCTATTCAAGGAAACCACCAACCATGTCACCAACGGATGTCAACACAATCTTCTACTAGCCCGAGAAAGACACAACACTGTCCAGAATCTCATTGTAACTGAGCTGAGAAGAGCGGGTCATCAGGTGACAGTCGACTCCCGGTTTCCAGGCACTGAACTCCGCCCGGACATCTTAGTCACATCCGTGAACCCTCCATCCATCATCGATGTGGCCATATCGATAGACGACCCCGAAAAACTAAGATCTGCCTTCGCCCGGAAGACCGAAAAATACATCCATCTGGCCCCCACATATCCGTTCGTCGTCGGATCCTTCGGCTCCTGGTTACCGGAAAATCGTGACATGCAGCGTGCCTTTGGCCTCTCCGATCGATGCTGGACAAACCTGAGGAGAAGGGCGCGCCTAGCTGCAGTGCATGGAACAACAGAAATCATCACCCGTCACCTATCCAGATGTGAAGAGGAACCCCTAGCTAATGAAGAACAATAGTTTTTTACTCTTCAAGCCCAAGCATAGTTATACACCTTCCTTCCATTATAAGTCTAAGTAGTGTCCGTATTTATGTAGTGTTTTTCGAACATATATGTCACGCTTACAGGGTTTTATAGTGATGACTATTTATCTCGCTTGGCAGGATTTAAGTAGCTATTTTATCCTTTTATATGTATCTATCTTCTTATTTTAAATGTACATACATCTTTGCTCTCATTTTGGGGGAAAATACAAAATTTCAATCTGTTCTTATCAGCTTAATGAACAGACCCCGTTCACGCCCGTTTGTTTCGTGAATTCTTAGTCACGCGTGAACGGGAGAGAAGCGATCAGTCATTGTTATATCTACTATAAATTGTGATATCTACTGTGAACACCTGACGTGACTGTGATGGCATCACCTAATTTAAGAGTGCCCGGCCTAGTGACTGTCGAGCTCCCTCATCCCGCGGGAGTCGCAATCCCCTGTCCGTACTGTGATAAGATCTACAAGCAGCCTGGCTGCCTCAAGAAGCACGTGGAGAAGGAGCATCCAGCGGCCCGCTTCCACTTCCGGTGCCGCACTTGTCACATTGGCCTCATTGACTCTACAAAGCGTGCAATCGACACACACCTGCGGGTTTGTCCCGGTATTGAGCCAGCAGTGAACGATCTCATCGCTGGTGCCCGTCGGTTATTTCCATCACCAGAGCAGCAGCGACCACCTAATTCTCCTCCTCCTGCACCTGCATCTCCAGCCTTGGAACTTGCCGCCCAAGAACTTGAGCGCCTCATCCAGTCCCCAGCTGAAGAAGTCCCGCAGTTTACACCACCACCACTCCCGCATGTTCAACCTCTCACATCGCCCAGACGAGACGGCGGCCATCTTGTTTCCTCGAGCAGCGGCAGCGGAAGTGATGAAGAAAGAGAGGGGAGCGCGAGAGAGGGAGAGAATTCTCCAGCTGCTGTCCCATGGGACTGCGACCTTCGTCGAAGGGTAGGTCAAGTTCATCTAAACGATCAACCACCTCGGGCTGCCGGCGCTAATCCTCATCGGAATCGTGGTGGAACTTGGAGAAGAGGAGGACGAGGCCGGCGTCATCCGGAAGTGAGAGTCCGGCGTGATCGCCCACCAGCACGACCTGAACGACAACATCAAGATCCACCACCACAGGATGGCACTCGTCATCCTCGCAATAACCACCGGCAAAGACAAGCTCCTCAACCACCAGATGGCGTACGAGCTCCAGTTGATCGAGTCCCGCGTCCAAATTCTGCCGAAGTGACAAGAAATCATCGCCAGAGAGGAGATCATCCACCTCATCCAGTAGATGGCGCGCAACCTGCTGGCCCAGTTCAAGTCCCCGCCGAGCCGACACATCAAGATCCACCCCCTCTGGCGGCGGAAGAAATCCCGCAGTGGAACCGCGAGTTTGATCATCCACCTCCTCAACCAAGACGACAACCTCCTCGTCCACCAGTGCGTCGTGGTGCAGCCAACAACCACCCGAATCGTCCAAATAATGGAGCCAACGCAGATGGCGCTGATGATCCTCCAGGAGGAGACGTTCCAGCCCGACCGGCACCGAGATTGACGGAGCAGCAGATTGACTGGCTTGCCCAGTTGGATCAGCTGGCCGATGACGACCTTGATGGCCTTGCTCTCATCTCTCGTCAACTTACTACTGCTGCTGCTGTCCGCATTGAGCAGGGGCCTGGCCGTCGTGGTGCACCGGCTGGCCGTCGTGGTGCACCGGCTGGCCGTCGTGGTGCACCGGCTGGCCGTCATCGGCAGCAGAGAGGTGATCAACGCCCGTTCCAGAGAAGACCTCCACCGGCTCGTCCAGCTTATGATGCAGCATCAGCTTCTTCCATTCAGAAGATGTATCGAGTCGACCGGAAGAAGGCCTTCAGAGGAATAATGGCGGAACAGCCACACTGCACCATCGACCCGGAGGAAGTACATCGTCATCTCTCCGATGCCTTTTCCGCCACCGGCCATGTATACACTGATCCACCAGAGTGTGTGCCCGACTTCAACATGCCATCTACAGAAGATGAAGTCCGCTTCCTGCTTGCTGACATCACGCCAAAGCAAGTCGCTGGTCGCCTCTCCCGGATGACCGTAACAGCTCCCGGCCCTGATGGTGCGCGATATTCCGGCCTGCGCCGTGTTGATCCGGGCGGCCATGTCCTCTCCGCTCTCTACAACAGATGCTTTCGGATGGGCAAGGTCCCGCCTGAATGGAAGGAGTCAACAACCATCCTTGTCTACAAATCCGGCGACCGTGATGCCATGGATAACTGGCGTCCTCTTTCTCTCGGCAACACCATCTCCAAGCTCTATTCCGGTATCCTGGCGGACCGCATTACGTACTGGGCTGAGGAGGGAGGAAGATTGTCACCGGAGCAGAAAGGATTTACGAGCCATGATGGGTGCTTGGAGCACAATTTCATTCTCCAGTCCGTAATTGACGATGCCCGAAGAGAGAGAAAGGAGCTCTGCGCCGCCTGGGTCGACATATGCAGTGCATTCCCCTCCATTCCACATTCTCACATCTTTGGAGTGAGTGAGACAATGGGCATGCCGCTCGAAATGTTGACGGTCATCAGGGACCTCTACAAGGACAACACAACGAGAGCCATGACGACTGCCGGCCTCACGGAGCCAATCCCAATCGACTCTGGTGTAAAGCAGGGAGACCCACTCAGCTCAATCATCTTTAATATGGGCATGGAGCCCATCATCCGAGCCATCATCGCGATGCGGGAGGGATATCGGCTCGGTGCCGACCAGATCCGCCTTCTAGCGTATGCGGACGACCTTGTCTTCATCGCCTCTAATGAAATGGGCCTCCAGGCTCAGCTGGATACCGGATGCTTGGTGGCGGAATGGTCTGGCCTACAGTTCAAGCCCCAGAAGTGTGCCTCCCTCCACATTCGTGCCGGAGGAGGCGAGCGTGTACTACCCACCGAGTTCACCGTCGACGAAAATCCCATCAACATCCTCCGTGACGGTGACCATTACCGTCATCTTGGCGTCCCGACTGGATTCCGGAATCGTCAAACGCCGGTGGAGACCATCCGTCAATTCGAGGAGGACTTCCACCGCCTGGATGCAAGCCTCCTTGCACCGTGGCAAAAGATAGAAGCAGCCGCCGTCTTCATCATGCCAAGAATGGACTTTATTTTACGAGGAGCGGATGTCGCCGTTGAGCCCCTTCGAGAGCTGGACCGGCACGTGAAACGACTGGCTAAGGGGTGGCTAAACCTGCCACAGAGAGCGAGTGCAGAGCCGGTGTTCCTTTCACCATCACAAGGGGGCGCTGGTCTGCTCCCGGTGGCCATCAACCGCTACCTAATGTCCGTCGTCCAAGGATTCCGTCTTCTAACCTGCCCGGATCCCCTGGTGCACCGAGTTGCTTGGTGGTCATTTCGCCGCGTCACTTCTAGAAAAATTGGCCGTCCGGCCACCAACGAAGACCTCGCCGAGTACCTCAACGCCATCTCAGAGGGTGATGGTGGCGATATAGCCTGCATCTGGTCCAGAGTCCGTAAGTCCACAAGGGAGCTCAAGAAACTCATCAACATTGACTGGTGGTGGAGCAATACCCACAACGAGCTGCAGATCCTCGTCCCGAAGCCGGGCGCTCAACCGGATCTGGCCCGTGTTCATCCTGCTGCCCGCCGCCTTCTCTGCAATCTCCTCCGCACCGCCGTCAGGGCTGCCTACGAACGGAAGCTACTGGCCAAGCCCGACCAGGGAAAAGTGTTTGAGGTCTCTATCAAGTGGAGCGCCTCTAATCACTTCATGCGTACCGGTGAGAACACAAGATTCGCCGACTGGCGCTTCATACATCGTGCGAGGCTTGATTGTGTTCCTTTGAATGGAGCTCGTCGTCATGGCAACCTCGACAAGCGCTGCCGCCGGTGTGGTCATCCCAACGAGACTCTTCCTCATGTTTTGAGCTCCTGTGCCCCTCATTTCGTGACCCGACAGCACCGCCACAACGCAATCCTCCACCGCCTCGCGAAAGCCGTGCCGGCCATCGCCGGCGTAGTACGAGTCGACCGTCAAGTACCTGGAGCTGATTCAACTCTCCGTCCCGACCTTGTAGTCATGGATCAAGCAGCCCGCCGCATCACCATCATCGACGTGGCCGTCGCCTTTGAGAATCGCTACGAGGCCATTGAGCGCATCAGAGCGGAGAAAATCCGGAAATATTCCGCCATAGCAAACCATTTTCGGATGCGTGACTGGCAGGTGGAGTTGGATGCCGTCGTCGTTGGAGCCTTAGGATCCTGGGATCCAGCTAATGAGAGAGCTCTACGCGTTCTCCGCATCAGTCCCCGCTACGCCAAGATGATGCGCCGGTTCATCGTCAGCGACACCATCCGCTGGAGCCGTGACATCTACATCGAGCATCTGAGTGGACGACGCCAGTACGTGGTTCCGGAGCCGCCGGTAGATGTAGTGGCTGCCATCAACCCACAGAATCTCTATCCTGCTCCTCAAGTGCATCATCAAGAACTGGCCGACGAACCGGTCCCGCACGCACCAGAGATCCCGCACGAAGCAGCTCTCCAACAACCGGCAATCCCACAGGAAGAAGGTCACCCACCACCAGAGATCCCGCATGAAGCGGATCTCCTCCAAGCAGAAGATCTCCCGCACGAAGCAGAGATCCCGCCGGAATGGGAGCCCCCGCACGAAGCAGGGCTCCCGCACAGGACAGTGCCTGCACCTGATCCGCCGCCCGACGGCCCGCCCGCCATGCTGACGCTTTCACCATCTCTATTTGAGTAATTTATTTCATGCTGTGTGTGACTGTCTTTTTTTTTTATTTATTCCTTCTCTCATCCTTTCTTTTTTTACCCACGATATTGGTCATCTCATGATTATTTAATTAGGTATTCGTGTAGTGCGTCCTGCCATCTCGTATTATTTGATTTATTTTTGTGTCGTGCGCTGATATTGTGTATTTCCTCCTCTCTCTCTCATTCACTCTTTTTTTTTCTCACCCGTCGTCCTCTCCCAACCGTCTAGTCTGCTTTATTTCCCCTTTGTTTACATTTCTTGCCCTCGGGCTCCACCCCCTATCCCACCCCCACCCACCTCCCACTAGTCGTCACACTCTTCATTTAATTAAGTCAACGCTTAATGCTGAGATCATATTTGTGTATTCATCATCTCTCTCTATTTACAAGTAGGGCTAACGTGGAGTAAAAAACCCGTCGGCCTCTTCTTCCTCAGTGGCCGTGTCCACTCCTTACCTGATGCCAAGCGCTCATGTCCCTCTATTTCCTCTGGCCATGTATGGTCCCTGCAAAATGAAAAGAATTCGTTTATTAATAAACAACTTTACTCTGTTCTTATCAGCTTGACTTCTGATATGGATCTAATTGATCCAACAAAGTTGAACTGATTTTTGGAACCGGGCGGATGCGTCGTGCTTGCACGGTCTCTGCCGCGGGTTGAATCGGTATTGCACTACCTCCGAGTTCGGCCCACCTCTCTCACGAGAGGAATAAATGTAATCAATATCAATGATTTCAAAACTCCTCTTGATACATCCTAAAACCGAGAGAAAATGTTAGAGAAAATATGTGCAGATTGTTAACTTATGTATGCAAAATCATTTCCAGTGGATGGTTTTCAACGAAAATTTATGCCGTATTCACATCACCGAAAAAATCACTCTTTTTTCACTCCTTTACACTTTTTGTGTTCACATCACCAAACCCGAGTGGGTTTTTTGTTTACCCCCTGTTCATATCATCGCTATTTTCACTCCTTTTCCGCTCCCGGTGTGCAAAATTTCACACCGCTTTTTAGGTGGAGTGAAAGAGCGATTCTGGGGGTTTCAAGAGCAGACGAATTTTTTCGACCAATTTCCATTGCAAGTCATTGGCATAGATAATAGTAGGGGTAGATTAGACAGTCATATGGGGGGAACCCGTCGAGCTCTTTCGGAGCGCCTCTCGTGCTGAAAGGAAAAAGCTTTGAAAGGCGGGAATTCAAATCGATGGATGTGTACAGGGAAGGCTTGGTTGTCATAGCAACGAGGACTAGGAAGATGGCGGCCGAGCGCACTAAGGGATGCTGTTTAGCCTCTTAACAGCATGTGCCGTATACATTTCCTTCATTTAAACTCCCGCCTTTCTAAGCTTTTTCCTTTTGACACGAGTGGCGCGTCGAAAGGACTTTCACTACAGAGTGTCTAATCTACCCCTACTATTATCTATGGTCATTGGGGGATCTGTTCTTTGTTGTTTTTTTGAAAGCAGACTACATTTGGAAAAGACAGTATTGCTCCAAAAGCACTCCGTTCTGTTCATATCATTTCATGAAAATTGAGTGAAACCCAAAATTCTCTGACGTCACGAGGGGATTTGGGAGTGCTCCAGGAGTGCACTTTTTGTCGTGATGTGAATACGGCATAATGCCGTATTTTTTTATAGAAATTCCAGTCCCATAGTCGATTGGTGATCCATGAGCGCGTCCACTCAGAATTTTAGACTACAAGTAACAGGGAAAGAAATTTATTTATTTGTATATTCTGCAAAAAAAAATTATTTTATTCGACTCATGTTACTGTTTTGGTTTAATTTATTTTTCGGCTGAAGAAACAAAACAATAAAAGTTGAGTGGACGGCTGCCCGCGGTCACAATAATCTCATGATTATTGTTATTACTATATTTTTTCAAATAAGCTATTATGCAAATAGTGACGTTTATTTCTTCCATAGCCCTGTAAGCACAGTATAGCTGTAAGATATCTTTGAGATAGTTTCAAGTGTTGTTACTATCTTTGGACCTTTTCTCTTATAATATATTCTTAAGATATCCATAAGATATCTTATTTTTGTCGCTAAGTTATTGGTCTAGAGTATAGTCATACCTTACTTAAATAGCATTTGAATGTCTCAAAGATATCTCATTTTATTGACATAAATCTTGATTTCTCTCAGATATCTCAAGTTATTTTTCAAAAAAATAAAAATAAAAATAAATTCATGTATACTAGTACGGCTTACAATATAAATACATGTTTGATGTTATCTATCCTACACCGGTCATAGCTGGGTGGATTAAGCGCCTGGATTTTCAAGCCGAGGGATAACGGTTCGAATCTCACTGCCGGCGCAGTACTTCTGTGAACATGAGCGTGGTGTCGTGCACGGTAGGGGGACAGGGAGGAGGGAGAGGGAAGAAATTTAATTTTTTTTATTTTTTTTTATTGATTTTAATTTTAAATTATTAAGAGATCTTCAAGTTATCTTATAAGCCACCATATAGACTGTCAATTAGTTATTCATGAGATAACTATTCGATATCTTAAGATAAAAATCCAGTCCAATTCAATTCATCAATAAGATATCTTACAGATATACTCTGCTTACAGGGAGAACTCATTAATATAAAATTGAAAATGCAAGACAAAAAGTTGAAATCACCAAATAGGTTTAGGTTTGAAAATATTACGGTTGCTTCCCTTAGGAGGTATCCATACAGTTGTGCAACCTAATTTAATTGATTGCTCAATGTACCAAAATTTGCGAAGGTGAATAGTGCATTTCTTTAGTTTAAAAGGATTGTTGTTCTCGTCATCGCTTGAACTATCTTCTTCCCCTACATCAGCAGATGATAAAGTCAAAGGAGGTTCTACGGCGAGTAGAGCTTCTTCCTCACTCATTCCGTCTTCCATCAGAGCTGCTCTTGCTTTGAGTTGACAACGGACCGCGTGATTTCTTCGTGTTCCTTTCGAAGTAAACGCCTAAACAATCAAAACAGATTTCATCAATCTGAATAGTTTTTTTAAAATATAAGATAAATTACCAAGGGACATAAATGGCAATAATAAGTCTTTCCAGCTTGATGCGTTTCCATGTGACATTTCAAATGATTATGCTGACGGAATACCTGGAAATAGTAGTCAAATTGTGATTAAATAGACAATAATAATACAAAAATATTGAGCTCACCTTTGAGCATATTCCGCATTTCAAACTTTTTACTCCTGTGTGAGTCTTTTCGTGCTCAATTTTGTACTTTGAACGGCCGAAAGTCTATGGCGTAAAAATTCAGTTAAATATTTTAATTTTAAAAGATAATTAAAACTAATACCTTGTCACAATATTGACAGTGATAGGGTTTTTCGCCAGTGTGGATCCTCTCATGCATCTTTAATGCTTGCGTAAAACTAAAACTCTGAAAAAAAAATCTTATTTTGAAAATTTTGAAAATTTGCAAATTAGTTAATTAACTGACCTTTCCACAAAATTTGCATTTAAAAGGTTTTTCTCCAGAATGAATTCTCATGTGATTTTCCAACTTTTTCTTCTCAACAAAACCCTTAAAACATCAAAATAGATTAATATTATACATCTTGTGAATATAAACTAGTTAAAAATAAGGAAATTTACCTTTCCACATTCATCACAATTAAAAGAGCGGATAGTAGAATGAACGCCTTTCATGTGAATGGTCAAGTGGCCCTTTTGCGTAAAAGCCTGTATTGAAATTTCGCATTTTAAATTACAAATTTTAAAAAGAAATCTAATTACAGTTTTACCTTGGAGCAAAATTCACATTTATAGCGCTTTTCTCCTGTATGAATCTTTTCATGGACTGATAAAATAGTCCTACTCTTAAAGGACTAATAAATGTTTGTCTTTAATAAATAAGAAAATAAGAAAATAATGATAATAATACTTTATCGCAGAATGAGCACACAAAAGGTCTTTCTTCTGAGTGGACGCGCTCATGGATCACCAATCGACTATGGGACTGGAATTTCTATAAAAATAAAAATTTTCATTATTCATTATAATTTTTTTTATATAATTAAGACGGTACCATTCCGCAATGTTGGCATTCGTGCTGTTTTTCTCCGGTGTGAATGCGCAAATGAACATTCAAATTGCCTTTAGAAGCCCATTTCCCCTGAATTTAAAATAAAAATAAGTAATTTAAAATACAAAATGAATTCTATTTTATTATTTAAAACCTTTAAGCAGATGGCACATTTAAAGTAAGCTTGATCATCCTCGATAATAGTTGTCGTGTGCTCTTTGAGATGAAGAGATCGGCTGGCGAATGACTATAATAAAAATATTAGTTATAATTTTTAAAAATTAATTAATCAAGAAGGAAAATCACCTGATCACAATGCTGGCAGTAGAAAGCCTTCTCATTTTCATGAACAGTTTGTTCGTGATCTTTTAAAATTGATTGAGAGCTAAAAGACTGAGCAGGGTAGAAGACAATTTTAAAAAGAGCTTTTTAAAAAGAAAATGCAAAAGTAATAATTAGAAATACCTTGCTGCAATGTTGGCACTGATGACGAACCCTTACAACAGGCTTTTTCTCACGCTTCTGTAAATCAGTTGTGCAGCTAAAATCCTGTGGTAAATTTACCAATTAACATTATTAACATAAAATAAATTAATATATTTAAAATTCCGTCTTTTAAAAAGATTTGAGTACGATTTTACCTTTGAGCCAACGTCATCATCACAATTAAAATGTTTCTCTCCAGTGTGAGTCCTTTCGTGCATATTTCTGTTCGTATCACTGATAAATGCCTTTGAAAAAGAAGAGTGAAGATATTAACCAGTTATTTTACAATATTTTAAAATTAAATTTACCTTGTCACAGAATTGGCAACTAAACGGTTTCTCTCCAGTGTGGGTGCGCTCATGAATGACTAAAGTGGTACTATGTCTGAAGCACTATTTAAAATAAAAATAATAATGATTTAATTTTAAATATATTATAGAGACACATACTTTGCCACAGTGTTGGCAGTCAAAGGGCTTTTCTCCTGTATGAATCATTGAATGTAATTCAAGAAGTCTTTCCTCAAAACATTCCTTTATAAAATTGATTAAAAAAGATATAAATGAGGGAAATAACTATTTAAAATAGGGAAATATTATACCTTCTCGCAAACGCCGCATTTGAAGAGGAAATTATTTAATAATGAATCTACAGACATGATTATTTCTTTTTTAAATCTAATTCAGATCTGTTTACACCAGATATTAGTCAAAATCAATGGAAATGGTAGCCAACTGTAAAGAGAAAATAGAGACACATGAAAATTAAATATAAGTAAATTGCTTAAAAAAATAATTCTCCAACAGTATAATATGGAATCCATCAAGGCACACTAGCAGATATTTTTATGTATCACATTGCAGTAATCCCCAAATTATTTTACTGAACTAGAGTTAGAAAAGTATATGGATCACTCGATTCCTGATAAATATTGAGATGGCACTTAACATATCAGTACAGGAATTAAGCTGTTAAAAAAATTAACTTTGATAGGAAAAACAAAAACACAGCTTCAGGAATCTGACAGGTGGACTATACCTTAAAAGTGAACCCAGTAAAAAAAATATATTGAAAATGACGTTCGACACGGTATGTCGCGATCGTCGTGTCAATACTGAAGCTTTAAAAAAGCTCAAAGCAACAGAATTCCCATAAAAAATACTGTCACCAATCCCATCATCACAAATTCGCCTTATTACTTCCTGTAAACACGTCAGATTCAAGGAATAAAAGATAATAATTAAAATAACTCGGATGACGTACGTGCTGATGTCGGATGAAATGCGGTTTTAAACCAAAACATTGAAAAAAACCACAATACCAGAGTTGCCGAATTTAAAATTTTTTCCTAATTTCGCACAGGGCCGCAGGGAGGCGGGAATCTTTTGCTTTTCAAACCATCATATTTTATCTTCGAACCTGTTTATAAAAAAAGTCTCTCAATATTAAATTTAAATAAAAATCTCATTACGAAAATTATATTACGAATTACGTAATTTTGCAAGGGCAGATAGCTGTGTATTTAAGAGAATGTGAACGAATTATAAAAACAATGCGCCGAAGGTACTGTACAAAATGATATTTTAGAAAAGATGTGCCAATAATATACGTAATTAATGATTCACAAAGGAGGTTTAAGACTGTCATAGATTTAAGGAATCACTATTGATTGAGGGAATCCATATGGTTGCGCAACCCGATTGAAGAGCCTGCTCTATGTAGGCCAACTTCTGGAGGCGAATGAAGCAATTCTTTAATTTTATTAGATTATTTTGAGAAGGGTTCACAGGCATTTCTTCCTCCCTCAATTGACCAGTATGAGTCCTTTCATGCTGTTTTCTATTAGTAGAGCTGGCAAATGACTGTTAAAAAAATTTATGCTAGCAATATTTTAAAAATTTATTAGTATCTATCTCCGTACTTTAGGACAGAACCGGCAGCTAAAAGGTTTTTCTCCTGTATGGGTGCGTTCATGGACTTTTAAATGTCCAGGCTGTCTGAATGCCTGGTTTAAAGGAAAAATTATTAAAAATCATTGATTGAAGAATTTTTTTTTCATGATTGGTATGTACTTTAGGACAGAACCGGCAGGCAAAAGATTTTTCTCCAGTGTGGGTATGTTTGTGAAACTTTAAAGTTGAAGAATATCTGAAGTACTGAAAAATAAAAATGAAAAACCAAATGATAAAAATTATGAAAAAGCTATATTATTATATTATTCACATACTTTGCCACAAAATTTGCATTCAAAAGGCTTTTCACCTGTGTGAATCGTCAAATGGTCGTTAAGCGCTTGTTTACGGGGAAATCCCTTTCCATAAAAAAGTGGTTTTTTAAATTAAAAAATAACTGTTAGAATATAAAATATAAGAATGAAATACCTTATTACAAACATCACATCTGAAAGCGCTGATTTCGGAATGCACCTTAATTTTGTGATATCTTAATTGAGCCATTCCCGCAAATGTCTTGAGTTCGAAATTATGAAAGTGCTGAGATTTTATTTTCAATCTTATTTCGGAAATGAAATAATTAGGCCTATATATACCTTCCAGCAGATCTCACAGTGGTATAAGGCTGCTCACCAGTGTGCATCCTTTCATGGGCTTTTTTACTGGCTTTAGCTGTAAAAGTCTGTCATTCATCAGAAAAAAAAAGTTTTCTTTTTCAACAATAAGTAACCAAAAATATCTATTACATAATACTTTAGGACAGAACTGGCAGTTGAATGGTT
This sequence comes from Chydorus sphaericus, assembly GCA_030141595.1. Lineage (NCBI taxonomy): Eukaryota > Metazoa > Arthropoda > Branchiopoda > Diplostraca > Chydoridae > Chydorus > Chydorus sphaericus. Next base: position 10,213,680 of record CM057927.1, on the reverse strand, counting down.
TTTCTCCTCTGTGGCCACGTTCATGGCATGCCAAATGACTACTTTGTTTGAAACACTGAAAAAAAAATGGAATAATTCAAACAGAAATAATACAAAACAACTGAGAGGTGAAGTTAGAAAAAGAGTTGTAAACAAACTTTGCCACATTGTCTGCATTGAAAAGGCCTTTCTCCTGTGTGAATCTTCATGTGAATACTGAGGTTACCTTTACCAAAGCATTCCTAAACATTTGATATGAAAGAAATTGGTTTATTTTGAATGGAGTGAAGAGTTGAGTTATGGCAGTATTTTTTTTAAATATAAGAAGAAAATATATACCTTTCCACAATATACACATTTGAAAGAAAGGATTTTGATAGCTGCTGGCTTCGTCATTGACACTAAACTAAGAAGAAGTTCTAGTTTCACGGGTCTGGTCACGGGCTGCGTGAATCACGGTCAAGGTTTTAGAAAGTACGCTTCGTGAGTGCAGTTAGGTCATCACTGTTGCGATCGCTGACAGATGCAGAGCACAGACCTCTGATGCAGTTACCAAAACAACGTAAACATAAGGTGTAGGCTAAACAGCATCTTGGTGGGTTGCCTGATTTAGGCGGTAATCCACTATTTTTTCAAACTGCTTTTTTTAAAAGAAATTCGTATATCAAAATTAATAAGATACGGAAAAGGGATTGTGTACTCGTTTAAAGTGAAGAAAGCACTGTATAGTGTATTCCAGTAAATAAATAATTTTAAAAATCGATGTAAAAAAATATTTAAAAAATAGAATGCAAATTTACAAAAAAATCTCATAAAATAAGTTGATATTCACCGACTACCGAGTAGGTTTTATAGGTAAAATTAACGGTTAATCACCATCCATTGAAGGAATTTTTTATGGTTACGCAAAGCGAAGTCAAGAGCACAATTTATTGCTGCTAGTAAAGCAAAGATTGATGCCAATAAAGCTACACTTCCAAAGGATCTTTCATAATGTCGTCCAAACAAACTTGATCCTCTCCATCATCGGGAAATAAATTCGAAGGAGGTTCTACAAAGAGAACGGACCGCTCTTCTTCCTCACGCCCTCTGTTTTCTATCAAACCTCTATGAACTTTAGTAGCGTGCTTTCTTAATATTATTTTCGAAGTATATTCCTAAAAGTAATAAAAAACAATTATTTTACAATTCAAAAGTGAACGATAAATTAGATTGACCACCACTTTATGAAACCTCTATTCAATTTTTTTTCCAAAGGATTTAAGGAATTTATCATAATAATTTTTTTATTAATTATTTTAAAGGTAAAAAAATCATACCTTTCCACAAAATTCGCATTTGAAAGGTCGAATTTTTAAATGCACTCTAAGTTTGTGTGTCTTCCAATGACTATGCTCCCTGAAAGTCTTAATTTAACAAGAGTAAAAATCAACATCAGGTTTTAGCTTTAATTTAAATAGCTTACTGTAAAAACCAAAATTTACCTTCCAGCAAATTTCACAAATGTAAGGTTTTTCATCTGTGTGTTTCCTTTCATGATCTTTTTTATTGCAAGCAGTGGTAAATGCCTATTTTGCTCAAATAAATATATTAGACAAAGTGCAAATAAAATTAAAAAAATAAATAATTTATTAAATTATACTTTAGGGCAGAACTGGCATTTGTAAGGTTTTTCCCCTGTGTGGGTTCTTTCGTGGTCTACCAAGTGATGATGTTGGCGGAAGAACTGTGAAATATAATTTTAAATATCAGAAAAATTAATAATAGAGGAGGATAAGTAATTAAATTATTACTTTTCCACAGATTTTGCATTGAAAAGGCTTTTCACCCGAGTGAATCATCAAATGTGTACTGAGACTAGATCTGGTAGAGCATTCCTTATTTAGATTGAATTATTTGATAGATATAATGAGGATTAAAAATGAAAATGCGTGATAATAATGGATTAGAATAAAATACCTTTCCACAAATGTCACATTTATTAGAGGTGTGATTACTGACAGATGAATTTATCTCGGTATCAGCCATTATATATGGCAGTAAGTATTTCTGCAATCATCAATATAAATTATCTATTAACATTTGAGTGAAACTGCCTTTTTTGAAATTATGGGAGAATGCCAGAATGTAATGGAAAATATCAAAAGATAGAAACAAAATTCACGCACGATCACAGCCTCACAGATACCGAGTCACGTCAGGTAATTCTAAAATCATAACATGTCAAAAAAAGGTGAGGGCTAAACAGTACACAGGAGCAGACGATAATTTGTAAAATAAACGAGTTGCGGGGTTGCCGGAACAAATTGTGCTCAAAATTGTAAATTAATTACAATGAAATCTATATTTAAATATTTTTCAAGAAACTCATCGGCCCAATATAGAATGTTCATCATATTTTTAAATAAAAAAATGATTGGTATTAATATAATCATGGGATGATGGGATTGCCAGCCGCGCTTACCGGCGACCACTCATCCACTGTGCTTTTCCCCGACGATTCGAGCAGAATAGGAGGGATCACTCCAGTGCCGCACGGCCGCACCCCCTCCATCTCTTCTGATTTTCTTGCTCGCACGGTGAGTCTATAGTACCAATAACCACACCAAATTTGAACATGGTCCTATCAGTACCTCCATTATTTTTCTTAAGTATGCGACCCTTGAAATTTAGATGTTAAATATAGGAGCATACCCTGTCACGGTGTTTTCAATTCTAATTAAGCTCTCAACTGTGTTAATAATCGTGTGCAGTCAGAGATTTATTTTAACAAAGAATCACTTATTCGAATTTATAAAATAATTAGAAATATGACGATGATAAGGTCGTTCCGGGCTGGGCCATATTAGACATATAAGTCATCACTGTTGAAAATAAGTCACAAAATCCTTAGTTTTACTATCGGTAGCTCTTAATAGTCTAAAACATAACGAATAACAGGGTTGTCCTCGATATAGTAAACTACTATAATTTTCAAACTCCCTTTTTGAAATCTCTCTTTTTATTAATTTTCTTATTACATGTGAGCATCGTTTAAAGTGAAGACATTATAGTGTATTCATGCAAATTTACTAAAGAATTTCATATCATAGAAGTCCATACAAAATATTAATATACTAAAAATCTACCCATATTGTTGTGGAACCTGAAGCAATAGCCCGCTCAACACAAGCCAACTTTTCGAGACGAACGTAGCAATTTTTTAATTGAAAAGGATTGTTGTTTTCATCACCGTTGAAATTCTTTTCATTTCTATCAGTAATTAAAGTTGGGCGGGCTTTACAGATGGCCTTGTGAGATCTCCATGACTTTTTAGAGGCGAATACCTATACAACCGATTGAACCAAAAACAATTATAGATTAAAGTAGTAAATAAATAAAAAATGTAATCAAATAAACTCACCTTTCCGCAATCTTTGCATTTAAGAGAGTTTTCTCCGGTGTGAATCTTCATATGAGTCTTTAACGTATCGTTCTCGGAGTAACTCTTATATGAGAAGATGAGAAAACCATTTGATTAAAACATTTTTATACAATTAAAGAGATAATTAAAATACCTTTTCACAAACATCGCATGTGAAAGGGCGGATTTTGGAATGGGCGCTTCTTTTGTGTCGTTCTAAATGGATATGTTGCACAAAAGTCTTAAAATTGAAAATAAAAGCAAATTTAAAAAAATGAATAAATCAAAATAAAGAAAAAATTTACCTTCCGACAAATAACGCAATGGAAAGGTTTCTCACCAGTGTGAGTTCTTTCGTGGATTCTTTTGCTACTAACTTGCGCAAATGTCTATACGTAAAGAATTAGATTAAAAAAAACAATGTTTTATTCGAATTCTTATTCGATTCATTCACAAACCTTGTCACAAAACTGGCACTTGAAAGGTTTCTCTCCGGTATGACTACGCTCGTGCAACACCAAGCCTGATCGGAGTCTGAATTGCTGGAAAAAAATTATAAATATAAAAATTAAAGACTATTTAACCAGCAGTTTTAGTGTGATTACTTTCCGGCAGTGTTGGCATTCATATGGCTTTTGGCCTGAGTGAAGTGTCGAGTGTCTATTGAGGTCCCCTTTTTTAGCAAATACCTGAGAATTTTGTAAAATTAATTTGAATGTGCTGACTACTTTTTAAATACACAATAATAGGCGTACCTTTCCGCAAATATTGCATTTAATAGCTGATTTAACTTCAGGGGGTTGTGTAGGCTGATTGGAATTATGTAGGCTCTTTTGGTGTCCCAATAAACCACTCTGCTGCGAAAAGGTCTACATACAAAAAAATTAATGAATCATTTAAATAAACAAAAAAAAAAAAACAAATCATCAAGGGAAATTTACCTTCCAGCAAATATTACAATGGTATGGTTTCTCACCGGTGTGGGTCCTTTCATGAATTTTTTTAGCAACATTCCTTACAAATGCCTGGATTGAAAAACAATTTAGACATTATTATGTAATCTAATAATGAAAATTCGAATTTATTTATACTTTGGGACAGAATTGGCAGGTGAATGGCTTTTCTCCTGTGTGCTGGGAACGTTCATGGTGTGCTAAATTCGAGCGCTGCTTGAAAAACTGTAATAAATTGAATAAAGAATGATGAATAACAGTTTAGTGTAGAAAGTAATTTAATTAGCCTACTTTGCCACAGTGTTGGCATTCAAATGGCTTTTCATCTGTGTGAATCTTCAAATGGGCTGTGAGCTTTTTTTTGTTAAAACATTCCTTTGCATTGAATAATTTAAATTTGTTTAATCAAATTAATTAATGATGGATTAGAGGGTAAAAATTAGAATACCCTTCCACAAATGTCACATTTGAAGCTGTTAATTTTGCAAGCAGTTGAATTACTCATGGCCATTTTATCAGTTGTTCTCCTATATAACTACTTCTCCTATGAAATATATCCCGCCTTTCTATTTTGTAAAACTTGCGGTCACTTCTAAAATACAAACATAAATAACTGTTAGCAATAAATATTATTTTTCATTTATATTTTTAATTTTAGTTTCAACTGACCGAGGGGAAGATATTCCTTTTTTTTGGCACTGAAATCGAAAAAAATAGGTCAGCTACGTATTACACCGGAATCCAGTTTAGCACGGTCTATTGGTTTAGTTTCTCAAGTTCGTACGACTGGTTTGTGGTTAGATATACTTAATATTATTAGATTATCAAGATTTCAATCACGTATGATTAGTCACAACAAGTGATATGTCAAAAATCAAAACAATCAGGTGAGGGCTAAACGGGAACCCAGCAGCCGGATAAATTAGCAACCGAGTTGCGAGGTTGCCGGAACAAGTTCCGCCTTGATCAAAATGTAAATTCGACAACCAGAAAACGAGAAATTTAAAATGTTTATTTTAAAAAATTTATTTTTGAAAAAAGCGATATAAGCTTGGGATTCCGACCCGCGCCTACCGGCATTCACTGTTTCGTTACCGGCGATTCGAACAGAATAGAAGGGGTCGTTTGAATGCCGTCACCGTGCTAATCCCATCCCATGGTCAACTGTTTTTCACTTTTCCTACATTGACTGTGCTGATTGACTGTTTATTGATTCTGTTTTATTGCTCTTATACTGATACTGATACTATATGATCTCTTATACTGATTTTATTGCTCTACCGAATTTGGTAACGGTCGTCAACGGTGCGAGTAGGTCATCCGTTTAATCGTGATTTCTGTGCTTGCTATTCATTAAATTACAGTAAAAAACATTCCTATTGCGCTTTGTTATACAAGTGAAGATGGTACTGTACAGTATTAGACTCTTTTTTAATGAATAAAAAGCGCACAAGAATGGTAAAAAATCAAGCATACATTATTGTATATGCAAAACCATTAGGGGATTATATTTAATTGAAATTCGGCAGAAACGAATTGTTTAAATACACTGAACAGATTGTGATAAGTGAATATTTAGTGGGGGATCCATATATGGCTGTTTAATTCGAATCAAGAGCTCGCTAAATTTAAGTAATTTTATTATTCCTTATCTATATGATCCATTTATAAATTGTTTAACTAAATAAGTAATATAAGTAAAATATAAAAATATTTGAAATGAGTGAGTACATGTGGTACTAATATTGGCTTGGGATATCAATCCGCGCTTACCGGTGCCCGCACTGTGCCGTTACCGGCAATACTAGCTTACGATTAAGTCGGTCTTCTATTCTACTCGGACGAATGTATACCGCCGGAGCGCTGAAGAGCTTGACCTCCCTTGCTATACCAAAATAATGAATTTTGTATCGTGTGTGTCCAACTTTTTTTTTTACTCTTTTCAGTATGTTTGACCACGTACGGGCCCTAAGTTTCATTAAATTACTTAAAAGATTAGATTGTGCAATGTTTCGTATTGAAGAAAGCAGTTTAATTATTCAGATTAAATAAATTTAAAAATTCTAAATGGAGCGCTGTACAACTATTAAAACTAATCGAGGGGTTCCCGACTTTTTTCCAGACTGAACCGGGGGAACAAATTTCCCCCCATTATTTCCCTCCTTTTCCCCCTTTTACATGTAAAGAGATAGGGGAATTTTCCCTCCTTTTCCCCCATTTCTCCCGCGGACTGAACCGGGGGAAAAAGAGTCGGGAACCCCTCGAAACTAATGAAGAAAGAATGGATGGTCTGTTAGTTATGTACGGTTTCAATTGGTTTCCGTTCCCATATTATCCACAAATATTTGAATTAGCCGTTACATATAAGCGCGGCGAAAACAGTATTCCGCATTTTCAAATATGTCAGCATAATCTATAAAAAGTAAATAGCATGACATATACCTATCAACTGTCGTTAAATTGACACACATTTCATTGATTTTTTTTATTTTTTTTGGGTATTTATTAATATGTCGTGCGAACCAATCTTGTTTGCATTCGTATACAAAATGACGTAGAAGCCGTACCAGCAGCGATGAATTCTTAAAATATACTGTCTGAAAAAGAGGCGTTATTCAAATTCTGTTTGCTCAACATCACGATTCTCTGATGGTGTTGCTATCCATCCAACACATTCAAGATGAAATATTTTGTCCTTTTTGTCTTATTCCTCGAAATATTTTCCCCAATTTCGTCACTATTGCAAACTGATAATGGTATGAGCTTTATGTATAACATTTGAAAAAGTGATGTAGTTAAATAATTTGTTAGACACCTTTAGTGAGTAATTTTATTTGGGAATTTCAACATTTTGGTATTACAGTTGGTATTACAGTTGTAACATCAGATGCATCCACAGCAACAGAATCGTTCATTTCGTTCCAAGAGCAATCTCTTTCATTGGTAAAGCATAGTTTATAGTATAAGCTAATAGGAAATAGAGCGCGAAACAACTCTAGACACGTTATATAGGCATTATTTGATGATCTGATGTGGCATTAACGGTTATCATTTGTTGTAGAAAACACTGGTTGATTCCCGTTTCAAACATCTGGCGGCCAGTTTTCAGGACCAAATTGATGAACTCAAGGTTAAAGTAAACCAACTTGAGGCTGAGAAAATAAGCGACAAGAATATTGCAATCAATACGAGTCATCCTCACGGATTACAGAAACGTCAGGCTACAGTCAAAATAAAGCAAACCCCCATTTGTCTAAACAAGACAGCAATATGCACTCGATATTTTCCGGACCATCCTGATGCAATCAGCAACCGAAAGAAATTTGGTGGACTAGTAAAAAATATCAGTAGCTCAGCTAGGTCCTTGTGCACTCTCTACTTCCCGGACCATCCTGACGCATACACCAAACAAGGCAACTATAGTGCGATACTTAGCACTGAAACAGCCGAAAATCCAGATAGTGAGCTCATCGGAGGAATTCAAGCCAATAGTAGTGCACTAGTAACCAATGAAATATCGAAAAAAGCAGACAATAAAACGATCGAAGAAATGCGAACCAACTACAGCACGCTTGTAGCCAATAGAACGCCAAACTACACAGATAATAGGGCAATCGGAGTAGTAATGCAAACTCCACTTGATGTTCACAACAAAGAAGATACCTTAAGTGCGGAAGTTACCAATAAAGCTATTCAAAACCCAGATAAGCAGATCAAAGGAATGCCAACGAGCTGTAAAGACCTTCAGCTACTAGGTCATCAATTGAAGGGCTTCTATTCGGTCAAAACAAAGCTACCAAACCAAACATCAGGAAAAATTGAAACCGTTTATTGCGATTTCCAAGCGTCAACGAACTTAAAAGGTATTTTACATGTTTCAACTGACTTTTTCGAAGTTTAAAAGTTGAATTATTATTTTTAAAATGGATTATAAGGATTTGAAACTAGAATTGGTGTTGTCGATATCAAATCATCGCCAGTTTATTTTTCCGTTGGGATACAGCAAGATTTTTATGGAAAGCCAAAAGAAAAGATCATATTCAAAAAACAAGTTGTTAACATCGGCGGTGGCTTTGATTGGGAGAACCAATGGTTTCGTGCCCCTTACCCTGGAACCTATTTCTTCTCCGTTTCAGGATCGAAGGCTTCGGATGTTAGTAAAGTTGAAATCGCCATTTTGTTAAATGGAGAACCTGGGAAAATTGGAAACGCTCTAACTAGCAATCCCAAGCAGGCTTTTGGTGGATTTTTCTGTCAGGTTTCAATAAAACTAAATGCTAACGATAAAGTAGAACTCAAAATGCTTTTTGGAAAGGTCATCTTATTGTATTTCACCGGCTGGATGTTGGAAGAGGATCTTCCCATCTGATTTGTAATTTACAAAATTTCTATTCCGCAAAATGTTACGAGATACTAGTGTATTTAAAAAACTTTACTGTAAAAAAAAGTATAAAAGGAAATGTGAGAATGAGCCTTCTATATATTCGGTGTTAAAGAATCTTATGTAATTTACCTTGAAAAAATACACAATATGAATACATTCACAGGAATGGTTTAGGGAAATTGGAGGAAATCCATATTGTTGTGGAACCCAAAGCATGTTCTATACAAGCTAAATTCGAAGGCGAATGTAGCATTTTATAAAATTGTTTTTATATTCAGAATTTGGTTTTATGTCTATAGTCTATGGCGGGAGAGAGAGAGAGAGAGAGAGAGAGAGAGAGAGAGAGAAGTTCAGGAATGAAATTAAATTTTACGAAAATAATTAATTTAATCTTACGATCGATGGATAATAGATGAAAACGACTATCGAAACAAATATAGAAACACATTTTTTTTTTACTACATCCCTTATACATATAGCGATTAGCGGGTTTTTCACAATAACTTTAACGAAGGAATCGCCATCATTATCGAGAATTGGTTAGAGGTTGATTTTAATATTATACTGAATTGGCTTTCGTAAGGTTCGCTAATCAATAAATTGACATTTCGACCGGGTTCGATCAGGGCAGGGGGTCTACTGGGTGGTTTAGTCCCGGGCGCCAGCCCGACAGGGGCGCACATGGCTCGATATCCATCACGTATGGGGCGCTTAAATGGCGGTTTTAACCCGGGCGCCAGTAAGGCTCACGGCGGGCCTGGGTTCGATAACCGAATTGCATTTCGCGAAAGCAAATGGTATCATTCACCAACGCACTCTCGCGATTGATAATGAAACCCATTATGTTCGTGAAACATTCCCGATAATAATGCCGATTCAGTATTCACTAAATAACCTGCAGCGCATCAAATATAACCCTAACACGGATATAAATTGCAGGTTTTCCCATTGATTTCATCTATGACGTACAGGAGAAACCAATGAGAAAACTCTTGAAGTTAGTAAAGGTGAAGTTCTTTAACAAAGATAACAGATATTGAGATTTTGTTGTCCAAATTATGTCTTGAATTAAACATAATCAATTTATTTAATACAATTTGAGAATAGAGACCTTTTACATATTTGAATTTTATAATTTAAAAGCATGTATTATTAAGTTGGATCGAGTGTGGGAAAGCGGGCCCCTCAGTAAGTATATACGGAAGTGCGGGAGTTTGCATTCCGGAAACAAATTCAAACCCGACACCCACCTCGACACCCACACTCCTACACGTGCTCACTTTAACACAATCTAGCTGCTCACTCACGTAGCATTTAAATTGGTCCATCAAAATATCGCATGTTTTATTCCCATTGGTCTAAACTTCTCGCTGTGGGAATTCCAACTTGAAATATCAAATAATGAAATACTTTACAAAAGTTAGATATCATGTATTCTCGCTTCATGTAGCAATTCTATTGGCTCATCACCTTTTTACAAGTGCAATTCAAATTGGGCAAAAGTAAATGGCATCTATTCCTGCTTGAAATGAACTATACTTATAAAATAGAGTCCACGGTTACTTTGGTTCTCACTGTATTTTTGACCAAGGACTGCTAATTTTCCTTCAGGTAAAAAATTTCAATAAAAGATTCGAGCTGCTACAAAAAAGATGAATTTCAAAGTGTTAATAGTTATTCTAATAACACTTGCTGCATCTCCTTCCATGGGCCAAGGTATAACTTGCGTTTATTGTATGAATAACGTAATTTCTTTTCTTTTAAACTTCATTATTTTCATTTGTTGAAGCACCTTCGGTTGGTTCATCGATTGGTACTCCTGTGGCTCCTATTCAGAAAGAACCAACTTCATTATTGGTAAATATTTCCCTTGCCATCCTTGCATTTTTGTAATGAATTTACAAATATATATTTGGAATATAAAATATTCTAATTTTAAACAGACTCGCCCTGGACAACCTGTCAGTTTAGCTTTTCGAGTCAACCAACTGGAAACTGAATTTCGTGAGAAAATTGAGGAAATCAACAAAAAGACGAGTAGAAGCAGCAAAGACCAGAATGAAAAAATTGCTATAATAGGGGCGAGGGAGAGAAATCTGGCTAAACTTTTAAACAAGATCAGGGGAGAGATGGAGGAATTAAAAACAACAAATATAGATCAAGCAAAGAGAATCGTTCAGCTGGAGCAAAAATGTGCAATGCTGGAAAACACATCGCCATCATTGACTCGGGACAACATCATAGACAAGATGAAGAATGGAGCAACTGTTAACACGGTTAGCCCAATTTTCAAAGCGTCTATACCCACCAATGAAGTTATTCGAAACACAGAAAAGGCTAAAGGAATGCCAACGAACTGCAAAGATCTTCGACTACTAGGTCATCAATTGAATGGATTTTATTCGATCAAATCAGAGCAAGAAAACCAAACAACAAAAATTGAGACCGTTTATTGCGATTTCCAAGTGTCATCGAGCTTGAAAGGTATATTATCCCGGATGGGATCGAATTTATTCGATACCGGAGGTTCTTTACCATCTTATTCCCTCTCTTTTCTCCCCCCTTTCTGGAGCGAGTCTCAAAACCATTATTCCCCTCGTTTCTGATTGGTTGACACATATAATTCCGTAGGGAGGCAGCTGATCGATTGCAGCGCCATCTTCTGTTCTTCGTCTGAAGTCAGTCTTGGCTCGTATGCAGCCTGTTGGATTCTAAACTGTAAGCAGTGGTGGCGCTAGGTGTTAAAAGTCTGCCCAGGAGTGAGCCCTTCTCTCTATTCTTTGGCCGGCCTTAGCGATTTTAAAGATTTTAGAGATTTTAACAACATTAGTGATTTAAAGGATTTTAACGATTTTAGAGATCGTGTAGCCTTTTACCCTGCTTTTACGGCTTTATCGAGAATTAATGAGTTCGGCAACATTGCTTTGTTTTCGTGTTTAGTTATTTAGATTCATTTGACAGATAGAAATTTAGGAACTGTGTTATTGTTTCGTATTATTTTGTATTATAATTTTTAATTCGCCAGTTCATTAGTTTTGGTGTCACTGAAATTTTTTTACTGATTTACTTTATCTGATAATCATTGTTTTGTGCAGTTTTAAATTTTTTTATCGTTTTTTATAATTTATTTAAGTAATTATTACCAACTTCAACTCCCAGCAGTGTCAAGGTATCATTCTCTGTTGTTTTTCATTATTCCTCTCATTATGAGAGTGGATTGGAATCTCATTTTACGGCGAAATTTTATCGGTCTTTTTTTTCTTGATCAAGTTTATGCACTGGCACGGGTGCTTATGCATTTTCTATTTAAAAATTCACCTTTAAAGCTTTATCTCATTTTAGGCATGGACTAACTATTCTGGCAGTTTTTCTGAGTGCCACCGTTACCACCCAGAGAAAGAAATTTTAGCTGGATTAGTGGATTGGGAAGGATAAAACTGCTTTTATTAATTGCCAGCTGTAGTAGTGTAATTAGTTGGATGTATTGAGTATGATTTTATTAGATAGTATAGATTTATTAGAAGTTGTAGGGCTTAGACCTTTTTAAACTGGTGTTATTCTATGATGGCTAGCCACTCTCAAATTTCATGCTAGTTAGATTTTTTTTAAATATTTGAGTATTAACTGATGAGTGATGGATATGTGACAGGATATCTATAGTTAGGATTGTCTTCCCTTGATCGTTGGACAATACTTGGGAATTGCTCTCATCGTCAATTACACTCGATGCGCGGCCAATCTCATATCCAAATTCAATAATTAGAAAAAAAAAAAAAAATCCGGACCCATCCGGTCGATGCGAGGAGCGGATCTTGTTACATGCGTTTCAACTGGTTTAGCTAGTTTAAATAATTTAATTTTCATTTGGTTAAGGATTTGAAACTAGGATTGGTATTATTGATATCAAATCATCACCAGTTCATTTTCTGGTCAGTATAAATCAGGACTTTTATGGAAAAGAAGGAGAGAAGATCACGTTCCAAAAACAAGTTGTTAACATTGGTGGCGGCTTTGATTGGGGAAACCAATGGTTTGTTGCTTCTTATCCTGGAACCTATTTCTTCTCCGTTTCAGGATCGAAGGCTTCGGATGTTAGTTAAGTTGAAATCGCCATCAGGTTAAATAGAAATGGAAAACTTGAAGGAGTTGGACACGCCCTAACTAGTAATCCCAAGGGGTTTAGCAGCTTTTCCTGTCAGGTTTCTATACAACTAAATGTTAACGATAAAGTAGACCTTAAAATGATTACTGGAAAGGTAATTCTATTGTATTTCACTGGTTGGATGTTGGAAGAGGATCTTACCATTTAATTCCAATAAATATATCTAAAATGCCATATTGCTCATGGTTACAAGATACCTGTATCTTTATGAAACTGAATTTTACTTGTTACATAATAAGAAATTACATAATAAGAAGAAAAATAAATATGACAATGGCCTTTAATATACTAAAGAAACCTTCTGCAGTATGCATCAAACATTTTATTTAATTTAGAGGAATTTGTTTGTTTTTTCATCGATAAAATCGGGTTAAATACATCGACTGTCGTGAAACCGGCATGTTGCATTGAGATGTTGTTTGAGGTGGCATTTTTTATAAGATAGAAAAGCTCGCTTTTAGGCTCGCCCTTATTAGAATAATTCAGTCTCCGACTGAATTAAACCCCCCCCCCCGTTTCAGTTATGCAATATTTGTTAAATCTATTATAATATACTAGGCGTCTGTAGCTTTTTTTCTGGGGGGTGCTGCCCCCCAGCCCCCGCGCCTGCGGCGGGCTAATATTCATTTATTGCATTCTATTTGATAACAATATTCATTTTTTTTGGGTACTACTATAGTACTTTGACTTATCATACACGGCTTGCTTCAAATTTCGATTTAAGACATAAATCAACAATAGTATAAAAAATTGTATAAAGTATTAAAAAATTCAAATATACATGGTGTCATAAGTAAGAAGATTTAAAATTGTATCATAAAAATAATAAAACTGGAAGCCTTCTGCATCTTCCTTATAAATATCGTACTTATTTCTAAAATAAGCCCAAAAAACCTATAAAATATAGGAATCACGGCTACAGTAATTAAAAAAGTCTTATAGAATTTGAACATTCATAACTGGACGATTCATTGCCATTGACATGAATTTATAATTATATCTAATAAGATTTGAAATTTTGGTTTTGCTTTCGATTTAAAATGTTTTCCTGGGGAATAATCCAATTGATAAAAAAATACTTTTCAAGATTATTAACCTCATTTCAAAGACCTTCCCGGTATGTCTAATTCAGATACTGATACAGATTAGTTCTGTTTAAAACTTGAATTTTATTCGCCAATTGATGTGATAGGAATAAAGAAGTGCTTTATTTTTAGTTCAACCGTTCTTAGCTGGGCAGCTGGCGAATTTAATTGACGCCATTTAAAAAACGTTGAGCTTGTTTCTTATCGATTAAAAATAAAGTGCTATCAATTCCATTATTCATGCGTTTTTTATGGGATACTCTACGAAAACCCGTCGTTTTTCACCATAAATAAAAATTATATTGAAGTTAAGATAAGTTTATCAAGAGTACGGAAATAAGATATTGCAACGTTAACAGAAATATTTTTCCGACTTTCAGTGCCTACAATTCTAAAAAATGATGCTAAGAAATTATTTTAACGGATTTAAAAATTATTTTGATGACTAAAGAAATGGTTTTATCTGTGCTTATCGCATTCATTTACACACATAAAAATAATTGAATCACTTTTGAAAATGAAAATTTTACACTTTCATAGAATTCCATAGTTATCATTTCACATATTAGCTACATAAATAAATCTGATGCGTCTATGCATTATTTTGATGGCGGCAGATATTGTTGGGATTACTGAATAAATTATCTCGATGCTTAACGTAATGATCTATTCACCTGCTCACTTTAAAAAATCACATTAGTAACGGTTAATCGGAGTAATTACATATCTATAACGAATTTCAGAAAATTTTTAATATAATAGAGCAATTGGTGTGAGCAAAAATTAATTTCTTAAATGGTTCCAGCCCCTTTCGCTCTTTCTGGTTTAAAGCTATCAAGGTTTTTGGCAACTGCTTATTTAATTCCTTACTTACATGATTCAAAATCAAAAACTAAATAGCTTTAATTTGAATAAAAAAGTTTAATTTTAAAAAAAGCTATTTCAAATAATTATTCTATTTTTCAGAGGAGATTCCCGTGGCACTCTTTCATTTTGGGCAGTTAAAGTAGTTTCCGGTTAATTCACTTAAATCACAATTACATTTTATGCCTTTTCCGGCTTACCGCCAAAGATTCTGTCTAAAAAAGCAACGATGCCAGATTTACGCAATTTATTTTTATTTAAAATAATGATTTTTTAAAGTTATTATTTATTCAATATTTTTTTTCTATCCTCGTCTCGCCCCAATTCTGAATCGAATGAGCTATTACCCTAGTACGGATTTTGGGTATTTTTAGAGTAGCGTTTTTCTAACCCGTTTTTAACTCTAAAATTTGAGTATTTTTTGAGTAAATATATCCATCATGCCAGCTACTTTTTAATCGTTTGTGTGACCATGTTTTTCAGGGTTCAAACTTGGAATTTTCTTGGTTTATTTTTCGCTCTTTTTGTTGAAATCGTTAGTTACGATTTCCTTCTCCAATCTGGTTAAATACCCTGTTTATGTTCGGAATATTGCTGATTAAAAAATAGCGTTTTGCTTCCGTATTTAAAACTCTTTTTATACGCAGTCTATTCGCCTTATTTTTACGCTAAAACCGGCGGATATTTTAACTCTTTTTCTACTAGTACAATACCGGCTTTTTTTACGGTCAGATTTGAGGAAAATCTGATCGTTTTTTTAACGCATTTTAATCTCTTATTATATCTTGTTTGAAAACCATTTATGGTCAGAGAGTTTCAGTTAATACATTACCGTTTTGCTTCCGCATTTAAAACTCTTTTTATACTCAGTCTATTCGCCTTATTTCTACGCGAAAACCGGAGGATATTTTAACTCATTTTATACTAGTACAATACCGGCTTTTTTTACGGTCAGATTTGAGGAAAATCTGATCGTTTTTTTAACGCATTTTAATCTCTTATTATACCGTGTTTGACAATCATTTATGGTCATAGAGTTTCAGTAAATATATTACAGTTTTGCTTCCGCATTTAAAACTCTTTTTATACGCAGTCTATTCTCCTTATTTTTACGCCAAAACCGGAGGATATTTTAACTCATTTTATACTTGTACAATACCGGCTGTATTTACGGTCAGATTAGAGGCAAATCAGATTGGTATTATAACGCATATTAATATCTTATTAAACCGTGTTTGACAATCATTTATGGTCAGAGAGTTTCAGTTAATATATTACAGTTTTGCTAGCAGCTTTATAACTCGTATTATACCAAGTCTATTCGCCTTAATTTTACGCGAAAGCCATTTGATATTTAAACTGATTTTATACTAGTACTATACCGGCTTTATTTACGGTCACAATTTAGGAAATTCTCATTTTTTTTGCATTTTAATCTCTTATTAAAGAGAGTTAATATCTTTTTTTTACACGAGTAATTGGTGCTTGGGTGTCTTTAAACTATTATTATACAGCATAATTGCTAAATTTCTTTTAAAAATAATTGGGAAAATGAAATACGCTTTAGAACCTTTTCCTTTTTATTTCTAGATAAGAAAAATCATTTCAAAGTAGTTACATGTTTACTGTAACTTATTTCTTGTTATGAAAAGGACGGTACGTTGGTGGAATGAGACCTGGAACTAGTTTTTCTTGATTTCCATTGTTGTTATCAAGAATGATTTTCCGCACCTCATACATGTTCTCTATAAATTGCCATAATTAATACCAGATTTTAAATAAATTTCATTCAATTTATTTTACCGGAATTCCACTCAAACCCGATCACAGTAAAAACTGTTTTCATAACAGTTTGTTTCTTTTTTTGCAGGATAGCAAACGGATTTACGGTCAAGGGTTTCTCTCTCTGCTGAACTGAAATATGCACGTCATATTTTTGCACAAGTTTGGCAATGGTAAGACGATCCAGATCGGCTTCTCCCTCGACGTCAAACATCATCATCAATGGGACACAGCCCTTTTAAAATGCAAAAAAAAAGAAATAATATAAAATAATAATTTACTTGAAATGAATAAAATTACCAGCAACATTGACTGCGCTTGCAATACGTTATCAAATGTCCCTTTGATGGAAATGCTTCTATGAGGGAAAGATCTCGTACATGGAGACTCAATGCTGGCAGAAGTCTCTTTGAAGATGTGATTAAAATTCATCTTGTCTTTGCCTTGGACAATTGTGAAATGGTGCTGAGAGACATGAAGTAGCACGCACACTTTGTCAAAAATCTGTATTATTTTTTAAGGAATAAATTTTTAAAAATTCTAATTTTTAAAATTAAGAATATTAGATGATAAATACTGACTTGAACTGATTTTGAACTTTGCCGATAGTAATCCAGGAGTTCATCATAAGCTTCCTTCAGTGAAGGAATATCTGAACCTTCAATAGACACAATTCCCTGTTTACCTCCGCAGGGACGACGGACATCTGTAATTTGAACGGAATACTGTGATTGCAAGTTTTGAATAAATGGAGATGCCACTGTTGGGTAAAATGCAAACAATTCGCGAACTGGCAAATGAATTGTAATTCGTAATGGCAACAACTTCTAAAATGAAAAATAATATTAGTTAATTTTTTTTTTTTTAAATAGCATGGATGTGTACCCTAATGAAAGACCTCGCAACCTCAACATCGGTAACTTGTCCAACCACAGTGACTATGATTCCTTCATCTCTATTTTGTTCAGTATAATGAACTTGGCAGCGAGTTTCCTCCATGATGAGAGATGTCATAGAATCACGATCAACAATGACAGGGTGTGAGCAATGACCTAAATCCATCTTCAATGACACTTGACCAATTTTCTGCATCGAAAACTTTTATTAATTAGCTAAGACAACATTGTGACTCATTAAATTGTTTACCCTGCTATCGACAACATCTTCACCACCAATCAAATTTCTGTTAGTCCACTCTACTGGGTATGTGACGTTAACAGGAAATATTTCTGAAAACATGTTATAGTAATTCACCTTTTGCCTATAATGAAATCTAATAATGTTGAGGTTAGTTAATCACTAAAAAAAAACAACACGAGGTACGATTTGAAAAGGTGAAAAAGGTAACACGTTTTTCCACTAGCAGACTATAAAATTCGTTTGACAAGAAATCGATATATCTCATAATTATCGATATTCCATGGAAACATTGATCTGCTTTTCAACTTAATGTTGGTCTGCTTGTTTGTTGACATTCTAAATGTGTATGTGTTTCAGATCACTATACTCTTCCAAAACCCAAGAATAACTGAATAATGTGAAAATGGATAGGCAAGATAGAAAGCGGAAACATACAAGTGATGATCAAATAACCAAAGATCAATTAACAAAAGACCAAATTGATTTCATTTTAGTATTAATTGGTCATTTTAAAACTGACCGCAGAAAAAAGTCTTCTCCTAGTGAACTTGATTACCAGTTAACATTGAGAAGAATTGCAAGCTCAAATTTGAAAAAGTGGCTCTCAAATGGAGTACCTAATAAAATTTGGGAAACATTGGAAAAATCTTGCTCCAAATTATTGAGTAACTTTAATCTCGTAAAAAAGCAAGAACAGGATGAAGGAGCCAATGCCATCCCGTTGCCAAGTACCTCATCAGCACCACCAACCATACTCGTTGATACCCACACAAGAGCTGGAAAAATGGTATACTTCATCATATCATAATAACCAATCTTTATTATTTTAATATCATTAAGTATACCTTAAAATAACCGTAAATTTTTGTGATTTTATATTCATAATAGGATGATGCTGCAGAAAACTTGGATTCGATTCATCAGACGATTGGAAGCATTGAAAATGACGAACCTTTTTCTTCGACAGTGCAACTGATTCCTACAACTCAGAGCAGTACACTTACTGCATATACAGATGTCACTCGGTCGCTTTCGTTATCACCATTCGTCCAGCAGGTATTAAATTTTTAATACAGATTTTTAAACTGCATTAAATTACAAATTTATCATTTACTTTTAGGGTGATGATGTCCAAAACTCTTCTGAAATAAACAATCCACAATTTTCATCAGGTTACAACGAGGAGCATATTCAAAATGGTATATTTTCAGTATTAATTGAAATTTTGCAAAGATGCTAAATGTAATTCTGTCTTTCTATTAAAAACTTTCAGTTTATTCAACATACTCCCCTCTACCTATTGATGATTCAATATCTGACGATGAAACTATGGAAGGTGAGGATATGCCAGCGGTTGTCTTGATGGATGATTCTACCGGCTGGTCAGCTAAAGGCCTCTCTTTGATTACACTTCTCCGGCATTATGCCAAGTACACCGACCAGAAAAACTCTCATCTGACGTGCCTGCTCCGTTTGCTCAAAACCCACAGACCAGAGCCAGATTATGATTCCCTTCCTTCCACCGGTGAACAATTGCTAAAATTGGAGAGCAGTGATTTTCCTCCAATCACATCTGACACTTTGCCTGCACTTGAAGATGAGGAGGGTCCCCAAGAATCCGGCTCTAATACAGGTAAATTTACATAGAATCAATAGACAAAACTGGTGAAAAAGTTCACGTTTTTCGGTTTTTATACTAGCGTTTCACATTACTAAATATCTTGATTATTGAATTATAGGAAAGAAAAAGAAAACGCTTCGAAAATCAGAAGTTTTGCCTGATTCTGTTGGAAATACTGTTAATTACATGCATTTCGGAATCGAGTCGGCTCTCAAAGGAGAATCACCAGGACTTTATTTCAAGCACTCAAACCTCATTCAGTTTGCAGCGGTTTACGCCAGTAAACCAACTCTCTTGCCGTTTTCTATTAGAAAACAGGTAAATAAATCACGTAACTGTTTTTTATTCAGCTTTAGTAATCTGTTTTGTTAACATTTTTTCAGATTGAGAGCTTTGATTCTTCTCTACGACTAAAAAAGGCAAAGGAAATTTGCAAAGCTGGCGCCCTAGGAACTCCTTTAGTCGTTGAGAGGATAACTGAGGTGGAAAACTCGACCATTCCTCACTTCGTAATCGACTTGAGCTCCGATGGTGTCCAAGTATTTGACAACTCCGAGAAATCTGAATGTGTACCAATAATGGCTGCTATCCATGGAATCGGTGAGTCCCCTCAAACAGAGGTTACCATTTTGAAAACCCGCTATCCAATAATTGTTGGAATCGCGCACGGAAAGAAGAAGCCAACAGCAAAGTCACTGCTAAATCGACTTTTCGGAGAGCTAAAACGGCTAGATCCTGATAACGACGATCCTGTAGAAACAGCTGGACGTGAGTTCACAGTATCCATTAGGTGTGTCATTGCCGATTGGCCTTTTCGATCTTATTTGAAAGGCGTCAAAGGGCATTCTGGCTACTGGAGTTGCGAAAGATGCATTCAGCGTGGTGAAAGCTGCGCTTTACCAAAAGCCCCCGGTTCGACGAAGAAAACTAGTTCAACGATCCAGATGAAGATACTCGACGCTCCATTGCGCACCGATGAAGACTTCTTGACGTATTTTAAATCTAAAGATTGTCTAGATGAGCATTTGTTAGACCCTGTGAATGTCTCTCCATTTGTCGATATTGGTTTCCCAATGGTCTCTGGTTTTGGGATTGAATCGATGCACACTTTTGATGGTGGAGCGTTCAGGAGACGTTTGGTAGGAATAGCATCTCTCACGACAGAGGGAAAGTTAGACTCCAAGGCCTTAGTAGCTGTAAATGAGAGACTCAAACTGTTCGAAAAATGCAAGCCAGCGGAATTCGACAGATCTCCTCGTTCCCTTAATTGCGTAGAGAAGTATAAGATGCACGAGCTTAGAGATTTCCTGATGTACCATTTATTCCCAGCATTTCAAGGAATCATGCAAGATGACCAATTAAGGAACCTTCTGCTTCTACAATATGCGAAGATATTAATGGGAGGTTTTGATCGAAATCCAGTGCCAGAAAATGACATTAAGGATGCATCTAGCGCTTTTAAAGAATATTTAGAGGAGTTAAAAAAATGGAAATATCCAATTCGCCCAACGTCTCACGCAATGTTTCACTTACCCGAGGATTGTAAAAAATTCAAATGCGGGGTGGAATGTCTAAGCGCTTATTTGTACGAAAATTTTTATCGATTTTTTCGACAGTCTCTTCGGTCTGGTGCAAAGCCTCTTGAACAGTGGAGAAACAGGCTTGTAGAAAGGAGCAAGTATTTGTTGCCCACATCAGCTGATGGAACTATATTAGAAACAGAGCAAATGTTTAAAATGGAGGTTCAAAAACGACAATTGGAAAGTAATGGGGGGAGAATTGTACTCAATCACTCAATTCATAAGTTTAAAAATAATTCTAGTGTAAAAACTATTCAGTTTCCAGATTTTCCTTTTTCAAATAGTTTCCCAAATAATGTTTGCTTGTTGAGAAATGGAAATATTGTGGTATGCAAGGATATTATTCAAGATACCAATGATCCTAGCATTTTCAAAATTGTTGGTTCAAAGTTTTTGCGCGTAAAAGATGCTTTCAACGATCCGTATGTTTCTTCTCGCTTCAATACTTATGTTGTGTGCCAATTAGATGATTTGGTAAATCAGTGGAACATCAATTGTATAACTTGTAAAATGTATCCATTCCCTATGATCAAGCCATATTCTGATTGTTCAAATCTACCCGATATTACGGAGCCTCAAAATTCAAATAACCAATGGTTTGTGACTCCACTGAGACACACTTTTGAAAATGCAACTGCTGTATGATTTTTTTTAAATGATTACGTGTTATTTGCTTTTTTGTGCATTTTCAATAAATTGTAATAATATTGGATGTGTCAACATAAATTGTTTCTACAGCTAAAATAAAATTCTGGCTACCACCTTTTCTTTTATAAATTTATTAAATTGAATGTATGTGTTGATAAAATTGAAGATTCACTTTTCACTAGGGATCCTATTCAAATGAAAAATATTCATATCCATTTGAATAATTCGAATATTATTCATATTTTTATTCATTTTCGCGTCCGCTCATTCATTTTTATTCATTCGATACTGTAGCCTATTTATTCGAATAAACAAGCACCATTCATGAATATTTTCGAATAACATTAAATTTTAAATTATATAAACTCAATAGATGTTGAGCATTTCGGTTGGAATCGAGGTTAGAATATAGCCACGAGTCGCTTCAGTCCTTGAGAAGCTTACCTGGGCTCAATTTAGCCTGCATTTTAGCGATCCGTGAGTCCGACACCTATGCATGATGACCAGGGATTACATGGCTATTATGGCCACCAGGTACCAGTGCTTCCAAGTGAGAAATGCTTTTCCAGTGGAAGAGATCTTTTAGGAGTTGCACGACACACCAGCATGTTGCCAAGTACGATGCAGTATTGCATTTTATTCCGATCGTTGTCATTGTCAACTGGAACTATTTCCGATGATCCCAATGCTATTTCCTTTCAAATTGCAGGCTCATCTGGTTTACCAACCCAACGTGATGAGTCTGATCCCGTCATGCGGTTTTACATTCTACCCATTTTCCTGTAGCAAATATTTCGAGCAGTCATTCTGAATTAGAAAATTGATCAAAGTCCCTCCAAAAAATGTTTTAAAACCCTCTAAAACGATATGTAAAAGATAAATATAATACACCAGCAAATTTTCTAAAAAATGTGTCTTCATTCGTGAATAATTTGAATATATTCAATTCAATTCATCATTTATTCAAGTACGACGTTTGAATATGAATATTCATTCACTTCTTTTTTTTGAATAATGTATT
Source organism: Chydorus sphaericus (assembly GCA_030141595.1). Classification (NCBI taxonomy): domain Eukaryota; kingdom Metazoa; phylum Arthropoda; class Branchiopoda; order Diplostraca; family Chydoridae; genus Chydorus; species Chydorus sphaericus. The sequence goes on along the minus strand of CM057927.1, from coordinate 10,191,058 downwards.
CATTTGAATGGCCCAAAAACCGATGAATTGAATAGGAGCCCTGCTTTTCACATTCAGTAGTATATTGGAAATCAGATTCGATTCTCAAATTAATGCACACTGACTATTATTTTCATTTTTATAACTTCTGAAATCTGAATTTCAAAACTATTTTGAAAATCAAATCCGTATACAGTATAGTATTTATTGACATGGCAACGTCGCTCAAACTTCAGACGACAGTAAAATTTTGAATCATTTTTTCCTCGTGGGCTCGTTGTCTCGTAATCGTTTTAAATTTTTATTCTGTGATGTAAAATATTGTGTGAATATTACAAAGGTATTTACATTAAAAATTATCTTCTTATAATAACCATAAATCATGTTTTAATTTGATTAAGAAATATGGCTTCTGAAAGCATACCTAAAATTTGTGATACGTCATCGACGCTCTCTGAAGGACCGAAAGCTTTTGAACCTTCTCAGGTAAAACGAACTGAAAGATTTCCCTCATCAAATATGATATAGTTTATCATTATTCTAGCTCCCGGACCTAGCTGGTGGTAGATCTCACATTCAATGGAAAGGAGAATACATGTTTTTGAAACTAGCTGACAAAATTGACACTCGTGTCAAGCCAACTGGTAAAACTATGCACTTTTATGTTGCTTCCACGGTAGAAGCAAGTGGAGGAAAGTTATGGAACGTACTCCCTCCATGTTGGCTCTCTAATGATAAAAAATTCTTGTTGAATCCACCTACTGAATTTAATGAAAAACATGCTGCAAAGGTTCACCCGAACAATTGGGGCCTTAGTTTGTTCAAGGCACACTCGTGGGCAGACAAAACTTGGCTTGAATATGATGTTGATGAGATAATTACGCAAACAAAAGCTGGTAACTTAAAAACCACATTTTCAAATTTATAATTTTAGAATCTAATAGTTGCCTTCCTTTAACAGTCGTCCATGGAAAGGCAAGGAAAGCTGCAAAGGCAGCTTATCAGGGAAAATACGATGAGGCAAAAAAAATTCTTGAGTCATCACAGGAAGTTGTATGTGGCCGTGATGCTGACGGTCGTGTTACACGACCAACATTGATGAATAAACGAAAAACTGATGCTGTGGTAGGCAATACAATTGGACCAGCAAGGAAGAAACGTAAGAAAGTCCCATTTCATAAATACGCATTATTAATATATTATTTGCAATTTTTTAATTTGATAAAGGTAAATCATCACCATCTACCCAGTTGAACACAGCTGGAGAGTCATTTACAAACACAAATGGTATTAAAATTTTTTAAATTTTGTGTAAAACTCGCTTCACGTTATTATTTATAGGTACGACTGAAAGGGAATCGAATGCAGAGGAAGTTCAACAGAAAATTCAAGATGAAACGGCATCGGGTAATACTTACTTAAATTTTTTATTTGTATTCGTACCTTTTTAAACTTTGGAGCTCGCTTCATGTTTATTAATTTTAGATACGACTGAAACGGAAACGAATGCAGAGGAAGTTCAACAGAAAACTCAAGATGAAACGGCATCGGGTAATGCTCATTTTAATTTTGATTTTTATTCTAAATTTCTAAAATTTTGGAGCTCGCTTCATGTTTATTATTTTTAGGTGCGACTGAAACGGAAACGAATGCAGAGGAAGTTCAACAGAAAACTCAAGATGAAACGGCATCGGGTAATGCGCATTTTAACTTGAATTTTTTTCTCTTACCTTGGAAAAATTGGGAAATCATTCTTAAAATTACACTAGAACGTTTTATAGAATAATTTGTGCTGAAAATAATTGAATATAATTCATTATTTATCATTATCTTAACAATAGTTACACCGGAAAAAGAAATGCCAAGAAACAGTGATCAAGGAGTTGAAAACGGAGATGGAACGACCATGGAAAATCCTACTGGTATCATTTTTGAATTTATTTTTTAAAATTTATTTTAATATACGCATCATAATTTAGAATCAGTGAAATCAGCGGATATTCAAACTCCACCGATTGATGATGCTCGCTATTTTGGTATTTATTTTTTAATATGCATTTTCTGTTTGAATGTATCATTTAATAATGACAATAATATTTCTCGAATTCAGCTCCGTCGTCGGCAAATAAAAATTCGTCTGCTGGAACCGGCCTTTTCAGTGATTTAGAAAACGGTAATTTAAATTTTTATCAATTATTTAATTTAAAATAAATAATTTAAAAAAAATCTTTGTCAGTGTATCCTGCTACACATAACTCACAAGCCAACCCACTCCATTTGGACACATTTGATTGGACTCAAGTTCCAACTTCGTCGATTGAAACGTCTGATACATCTATTATGTTGCTCAACGGAGCACCATCGTCATTTCCTAGTGGTACCTCCCGTGGACCTCAGCGCCACTTTAATAATAGGAGGACTTTTGGATCATCATTTCTTCCGGATATGATTGCCGAAACAACAGTTGGGAGCTCGTTGAACTCTACTCCTTTTCAGCAGAATCGTAATGAAATATTTTTTTTATTATTGTAATATTATCTAATTTATTTATTATTGAATTAAAAGTGATCAATTTTTTGACGGCATCAGTAAATGAACTGATAAGCCCAAAATTAACTGAAATGAAGAATTCCATGGATAAAATGAATAGTACGCTGAGTACGCTCGTCGCGAATTTGACAATCGCCGAATCACTACCCGCTAAAATATGGAGCGAATCTCAATATCACGAACAAATAGTTGTGAGCAACTGTCCCGCTCTGCCGCAAGACAGTTACGAGCAGCTGGAAGCACTAAATACTATTTTGGAGCAGACCAATGTCGCAATAAGTTTGGTAAAAAAAAATACATATTTTTTTATTATCCCATATTAAAAATTTTTTTTAAGGTTTCTTACTTATACAACCTATATAATTTCGAAAAGAGTCCTAACGAATTTTTCAAGAAAATTTACGAAAAAATTTTCTCTAATGCTGCTAGTTACAGTATGCAATGGAGAATGAGCCCAATCCCCAGCGACACACGTCCCGGTGTATCAAGATTATTGAATATTTTGGCGGTTTTTTCAGGTATAATTAACAATAATTTGATTTAATTGTAAATATTATCAATAAACTCAATGAAATTAACATCATTTATATAAACAGTTGCCTCCAATTTGTACACCAAGAAGAGAGGGCTTGCTGCTATTGATTTGCATCAAATGGAACAGCAAATAAAATATCACCGCAAAACTGCTACGGGTAAACATCGAGAGGATAACAAAATAAATGATGCAACAGCTTTGGCCGACAAGAAAAAAACAGTGTTAAAGCCGGTGAAGAAGACGGCGGATGACAGCTACCTCACAGCAGTTCCGAAAATGGTTAAGAAACTTGAAAGTGCTTTAGAAAATTTCAAACTGCCCCAATAATGCCGGTAATCTGAGTCGCGCTAGTAACTGATTGTAATTATCACGTTGTGAATACTTTATAATGTGCGATGTTCAGTTAAAATGCATAAATAATTCCGGTAAACGTGAGTCGCGCTAGTAACTGATTGTAGTTGTAACGTTATGAATAATTTCGAATGTGCAATATTCAGTTACAATGCAGAAATACAAAGAATAATTTGTATGTGCCGTTTTGAATTTTTATTTCTACACAAAAGACGGGTTAATCAGCACCAAATAAACTGGTTAAATAATGATTTAAAAAACTAGTATTAGAATGAGAATGTTAACAGGAAAAATAGTCTGAAAATGTACTAGAAGAATCTCGGGAAAAATAACTGGAGAAATTCCATGAAATATTACTCGTTAAATAAGGTGAAAAATGCGAACTGAAAAATAAAAGATTTTAGCAAGAAATTTTAAGAGTTTTAATATAGTAAAAATAACGCATCTAATACTCTTCATATTTCCATAAACAGACTGTATTTTTTAGGGTTAACTTTACCAAGATAAAACCCTTATATTACTGGGAAATTTAACACCGTCAAAATGTGATCTGATATAGGGAGCGTCAACTTAGAGTAAAGTTGACCGGTTAAAATCTGCCAAATTTACGCATTGAAGCCGGTTTTGAAGGGATTAATACTCGTCAACCAGACTGGTTATTTTATACGAAACCGGTCAGAAAAACGAGAATAATACCAGTTTCACTCCGCAAAAGTCGTACTAGGGTAAAAAAAGAAATCGGTTCAGCCATTGGTTTTATATTGAAATGGATAAACTCACGCGTAAAAGAAAATCTGAAACCTCAAATCGAGTCCCAGTGGAGATTCACCAACACCATCTAGCGGTGAAATTTCCAACGACTGGATTAAAAGCTCGCCCTTCGGGCTCGCAATAATATGTCGAGCGAACCAATCCTGTTCGCATTCGTATACCAAATGACGTAGCAGCCCCACAAAAAGCGATGAATTCTTAAAATACTATAATAATATCTGAAAAATAAGAGTCGTCATTCAATCAACTCTGTATGCTCAACATTATGCTTCTCTGATGCTGTTGCTAAGAGCTAACCATTCACCCCATATTAAAAATGAAAAACTTTCCTCTTCTTTTCTTATCCTTCGAAATATTTTCATCAGTTTCGTCCCTTTTGCAAGCTGATAATGGTAAGGACTTTATGTATACCTATAGCAATGGAAGAAGTGTAATTTAAATATTTTGTTAGACACCTTCATTAGGTTGTTTTATTCGGGAATTTCCACAATTTTCATTTTGATATTACAGTTGTTGTAACATCAGATGCTTCCAAAACAACAGAACCGTTCATTTCGTTCAAAGAGCAAAGTCTTTCATTGGTAATACATTTTATAGTATGAGCTAATACGAATAGAAAATAGAGTGTGAAAAAACTCTCTATTCGCATCATGTAGGCTATATTCTGGTGCGGTATTAACTCTTACCATTTGTTGTAGGAAACACTGGTCGATTCCCGTTTCAAACATCTGACGACCGGTTTTCAGGACCAAATTGATGAACTCAAGATTAAAGTAAACCAACTCGAGGCTGAAAAAAGTGATAATATTGAAATCACGAGTCATCCTCACGGATTACAGAAACGTCAGGCTACAGTCAAAATAAAGCAAACCCCCATTTGTCTAAACAAGACAGCAATATGCACTTTATATTTCCCGGACCACCCTGATGCAATCAGCAGCCGAAATAAATTTGGAGCACTAGTAAAAAATATTAGTAGCTCAGCTAGGTCCTTGTGCACTCTTTATTTCCCGGACCATCCCGACGCACACATCAAACAAGGCAACTATAGCGCGCTACTAATCAATGAAACAGTCAAAAATCAAGATAATATAATCATCGGAGGAGTTCAAGCCAATAACAGTGCAGTAATAACCAATGAAATACCAAAAAAGGCCGACAATAAAACCATCGGAGGAATGCAAACCAACTACAGCATGCTGGTAACCAATGGAATGCCGAGAAACACAGATAATAGGACTGTCGGAGTAGTAATGCAAACTCCACTTGATGTTCACAGCAAAGAAGACGACACCTTAAGTGCGAAAGTACCCACTAATGCAATTAAAAACTCAGATAAGGTTAAAGGAATGCCAACGAGCTGCAAAGATCTTCAGCTACTAGGTCATAAATTGAATGGATTTTATGCAATCAAAGCAGTGCAAGAAAACCAAACAGCCAAAATTGAGACCGTTTATTGCGATTTTCAAGCGTCATCGAACTCGAAAGGTATTTTACATGTTTCAACTTATTACTAATTTTAATAGTAAAATTATTTTTTGGGGGGTTATATAAGGATTTGAAACTAGGATTGGTGTTGTCGATATCAAATCATCGCCAGTTCATTTTTCCGTCAGTATAAAGCAGGACTCCTATGGAAAACCAGGCGACAAGATCATATTCAAAAAACAAGTTGTTAACATCGGCGGTGGCTTTGATTGGAAGAACCAATGGTTTCTTGCCCCTTACCCTGGAACCTATTTCTTCTCCGTTTCAGGATCGAAGGCTACGGAAGTTGGCAAAGTTGAAATCGCAATTATGTTAAATGGAGAAGTAGGAAAATTTGGAACCGCCCTAACTGGTAATGCCATGTCTTTTAGTGGCTTCTCCTGTCAGGTTTCTATAAAACTAAATGCTTGCGATAAAGTAGAACTCAAAATGAATACTGGAAAGGTAATGCTATTATATTTCACTGGTTGGATGTTTGAAGAGGATCTTCCCATCTGATTTGTAATTTACAAATGCATATTTCACAACATGTTACGAGATACTAGTGTATTTATGAAACTTAACTATAGAAAAGTATCAAAGGAAATATGAGAATATATGCGGTACTAAAGAATTTTATGTAATTGATAGTGGGGAAATACGCAATATAAATACATTCACAGAAAATGTTTAGGGAAATTAGAGGAAATCCATATTGTTGTCCATCCATATTTCTCCGGCTGGATGGTAGAAGAGGATCTGCGTCAATTTGATTTCTAAATTACAAAACACATATATCCACATATTTATGAAACTGTATCATGAAAAAGGAATTTAAAAAAAAAGATATGGAAATGAACCTACTATGTATTAAAGAATCTTACAGTATGTAATTGGCATCGGGCAAATACAATATATAAATAATTCATTTAACAGGTTTTGGTAAATGAATATTGAAGAGAATCAATATGATTGTGGAATACAAATCCAGAGGGCAACACTCTACACGCAAAAAGCTACAAATTTACAATTATTATAGCTAGTACAGCAAACTCAATTTAAAAATTCCCTTTGCGATAGAGTTAAAATAACTCCATTTAAAAAAAGAAGAAGAAACAAAAATGAGAGTAATAGACGATTGGTATTATAAGCACAGAATAGAAGCCATAATAAATATAAATTTACTGGACTTATTTGAGAAGCAAAATAATGGAGGGATTCCTTAAAAGGTTGAGCAGCCGAAAGGGATGACAAATTTATTTAATATTAAGTTTTGTTATTGTTGTTGTTATTCTCATCGATAAAATGATTTTCATTCTCTCCATCTCTGGAAGATTTTTTCAAAGGAGGCTCAACGACGACGACAAGTTTTTCATTCCTTAAATGGACCCTCGTCGTCATATGTTTCATGAGTATGCCTTTAGAGGAGAATTTCTATATGAAAAAATTGAAGAATTTCCTATAATAATTTTTTTTTTCAAATTTATTATCCAATCCTTATTTTACCTTCGTACAAACATCACATTTGAAAGAGCGAATTTTGTAATGGACACTATTTCTGTGAGCCTTCAATGCACCCAGCTGCGCAAAGGTCTGCGTAAAGCAATAATGTTTTAAAGTATAATACTTTTTTTAATTGTTAAATAATTTATACCTTCCAGCATATATCGCATTGGTAAGGTTTCTCACTGTTGTGGGTCTTTTCATGGATTTTTTTATCAGCAGAAATGGAAAATGTCTATTTAAATCATATAAATTCAATAGACAATATTAAAATCATTCTTAATTTTTTTATAAATTTACGTACTTCATGACAGAATTGGCATTTAAAACGCTTTTCATTTGAGTGAACCTTCAAATGCTCTTTTAGTTTTCTTTTCCCGAGAAATTCCTAAAATATGTTTAACACCTTAAACATTTTTTTGGTAAAATAAAAAAGCTGTGACCATCAATACCTTTTCACAAATATCACATTTAATGACTCGTTTAAGAGAGCGCGTCTCGGAATGCGCGCTATTTTTATGCCACCTTAAATTACTAAGCTGCGAAAAAGTCTTAAAGTAAAAAAAAAATTATGCATAAAAATAATTAATCTTTAAATATTTTAAATTTCGGATGCTGAATGTTTTACCTTCCAGCAAATATCACAATTATACGGCTTCTCACCAGTATGAGTCCTTTCGTGATTTTGTTTATTAGCAGCCTGTGCAAATTTCTGTTTAAAAATGTTAAATAAAATTAGATAATTCTTGATTTTTTTTTTCAAATATTACTTTATGGCAGAACTGGCAACTGAAAGGTTTTTCTCCAGTGTGGGTACGCTCGTGAGATACTAAATTCCCAAGCAGTCTGAAGCACTATATAAAAGTAAATAATTTTAAATCAATATAGAAAAAAAATAAGAGATTAATGATACTTTGCCACAGTTTTGACATTTAAAAGGTTTTTCTCCTGTGTGGATCATCAGGTGTGCTGTGAGGTTTGCTTTATAAAAGTATTCCTAAAGATTATATATTTGAAACAAAGAGATTAATACGGTAGTAAGAAAATGCAATTTTGGCACTTGGCAGTAATTATTATATTAGGGCAGAATACCTTTCCACAAACATCACAATTAAAAGTGGGAATTTCGACAGCTGATTTCCTTGCCATATCAGCCACTTTTCTATTTAAAATTTATCATCAAAACATCAAATATATATTCATTTTTTAAAATATACTTTTATATTACCCAGGGAATAATCCTTAAAAAGTTAGCTGATGATTCAACCTGAAATTTAAAAGAACAGTCAAACGAAGGAATCCACAATTTATGGGCCGTGTGACGGGTTTTTACGTAGGTATATTCTATTTCTTATGAAGTTTCGAATGTATTATTATAGTCAGCTTGCTCAGTATAGTTCTTCAAAACATGTCAATTGTGCATCGCCAACGCAGATCAGCACAAGTTGAGGACTAAACAGCAACCCCGAGCGAACTTGGAAATCAGCTGATTGTGAAGTTGTCGGAATAATTTTCGCTCAATCACCGTCAATCACGTATTATATTTATTTGATTCGAATTTAGCGGGCATTCAATAAGAAATACTTATTCGCAATACAGGCAGTGATGCGCTTTTTCCTCGTTGTGTACAACCAAGTACCAACTCATTTTGCGAATTAAAACTGGGCAAAATGCTTTCAAATGTAATCTCTTATTACCAATTTGAAATAGACATTATTATGCACTAGCCAAACCGTTTTCTGGTACCAGATAGCCTTCGGCTACCGGTAGGTTCAGCAATTACACCAACATGTTTGTTTCAATTTTGGGTTGTTTTAAATTTGAATTAGTCGAACTGAATTTAAATGTTCTCATATGATTTCGTCTTAGTCTGGTGGCAGTAAAATATATCGAATCTATGTAATCCATTTTTTTTTAAAGGAATCTTATAAAGAGCGCGCTGCTCTAGCTGAGAATTAGAATAATAACTTCTTACGCTACTACTTTGGGTAGACTCATTGGAAAAGCCGAAGCCGAGGGGTTCTCCACTCAATTTCTCAAGGTTCACCCTTTGAGAAATTTGTGAAAAAATGTGTGAAATCTGTGTAATCTGTGAAGTTTGAGAAATTTTGTGAAATTTGAGAAATAGCTCAAAATGTTACTAAGATGAATAAATACAAGATTAATTATTATTTTAAAATGTATTTTGAAGAGATTAATCAATTTTTATGAAGTTATAAGCCAATTAATTGAAATTTCGTGTCACCCTATAATAAAGTAGGGTTGACTTGCGTTTGGCGTATAAACTATGGTGTCAACAAACAACAAAGCTTTCTAGAAAAAGGAGACTATTCCAGCAAACTATTCTACTATTAGGCTCTGAGAGATGTGATAACAAATGACGCCTCCTGACTTCTGAAGGATAGGAATAGACTAATCGGCGGCCTGTGAACCGCCGGACCTCCTATTAATCGGCGTACTTTTCGATGAAAACCACGGATTTTCATAAAGGCTAATAAAGGCTAATAAAGGCTAAGGAAAAAGGCTATAGATGCCTTATTTAAAAAAATGATTGATGAGCGCGTGTCTTGCGCGTCCGAAAACTGTCTTCTTTGACGATTAACGTTAAAACGTAAAAAAATGGGATCGGCGATGGTGATATTTATGACTTTGTCCGATTGGAAGAAATAATCCCATTTCCTTCCATGTAGAGGCATTCAGTACTCTGATTTTAAACACATCTTTACTCCAGAAAACGGCTAGGAGTGGGAAAATGTAATTTCTGACATTGGTGTCGACTGTAGCTGATACAAGTTTTTGGTTAAGATGCTTACTTTGACCATTTGCTCTTCTGGTACTAAGCTGGCTGTTTATTCATACGAGTATTAAATTCTTTAAGACCTGTATTTGTAGCTTACCTCCGTCTAAGATCCCTTGCTGGAACTTGAAAAAGTTTTTTTTTTCTCAAACAATCTTATAACTGCTCTAAAACCTTTATTTCAACTGTAAAATACAAGCTGAAATATGATTGATAATTTTTTTATGTTTATTTTATAAAAATATAAAGAGATGCTATTAAATCCAAATATTAATGGATCATTTGCCTATAGATATTTAATTTGATAACCAAGAGTTAAAATTTTTTATTAATGAGAAATCTGTGAAATTTTGAGAAATTTGAGAAATTTTGAGAAGTTTTGAAAAATTTGTGAAATCTGTGAAATTTTGTGAAATCTGTGAAATTTTGTGAAATCTGTGAAATTTTGAGAAATTTGTGAAATTTTGAGAAATTTGAGAAATTTTGAGAAGTTTTGAAAAATTTGTGAAATCTGTGAAATTTTGTGAAATCTGTGAAATTTTGTGAAATCTGTGAAATTTTGTGAAATCTGTGAAATTTTGAGAAATTTGTGAAAAATATTTCTCATGGTTCACTCTCTCAAGAGAGTGGAGAACCCCTCGGCCGAAGCTGGACTGATAAATATTTAGAGTTTGTCTTATTAATTTTCAGCTGCAAATGTTGGCAATCAAGATGTTCAGAAAAGGGAATTTCTTTTTAAGTAGTTTGTAAGAAGTATGAGGTTCAAAATATGAATCTGGTGCCTAAACCGGAAGACTGAAAGCTTCTGGCCTATTTTGAGGGAGCGGTAATAACATCAATTAAAGTCTCGACCAATTTTTCCGTTAAGAGGAAACTGCTGCTTAAAATACAGCAGTAAATTTACGACGAATGAAATTAAAATTAATTACTTAATTAAATTAATAATTTGAAAATAATATATTTTTATTTGGAGTTCTCCTATATGAATTTTAATGTTTTATGTATTCACGATATTACATATAATTACTGACCAGAGAAATAAACTATATTACGATACCCGATTTTTGAAACTAATAAGGTAGAAAGAAAGAGAGAAAGTGTAGAACCGGACCAAAACTTGAATTACTTTTATTTTTACCTATTCAGTATGCTGATCTATGATCTAAATTATTATTTGTAAACGAGTTTTACAAGGTCGACAACTATGTTATGGAAGCGGTCGTTAGCACCACAGCACTTATTACTATATTACGAGTGCAAAAAAAAAAAAAAAAATTTGACGGTTTGATGAAAGAAATAAATGATACCGGTAGAGTGAATATCATCAGTTTGCTAGTCATTGATGAATGAGAGCTCTCGAGTCGTACAACTAATTCTTGAAGGACTTTATACGGTCGTTCACGCGCGGCAACTTGACAAGCACTTTTAATTTTCAAATATTATCCATCTTCCGACTGTCAAACTCACAATAAAGTGAAAGAAAGAAATCATGGTTAGTCGGTCGTTGTAGGTCTAAAATACATTAAATTTCAGAATATAAATACCTAAATCTAACAAAAGATAATATATTATGGATTCTTTTGTTTCCTTTCCCTCAGTAAAATAAATTCGCTATTTTAAATAAAGAGTTTGTGGGGAAACGAGTTTTCTGTTACAACAGTTTAAAACTCATCCGATCAATTTAAGACCAAAAAATTATAAAAATAATAATAACTGAGTCGTGTGAAATTAGTTTATAGCTTATATGTATCGGTACCGTATCAAATTAGTTATGGAAGTAATCCTGCTTCGCTTCACTTTATGAAAGTGAAAAAACCAGTAAATAAGGGAAAATACTAGTAATAATACAAGCATACAGGACTCGTACTTTCGATTTGGAATACATTCCCAAATGTAATATGTAGCGCAAAAAAGGTAATACTATTATGATCTCTTTATTCGTCTAGAAATAAGATAACATTACATAACATTAAATCCTATTTAATGCTTAGTAAAAAGAATATTCAAGATTTACTCATGCTAAAAAAGATTTCGTTTTCAATCCTGTTACAGAGAAAGGACAGAATATGCAGTAAAAGGTGCGATACATAGCGTGCATACAAATACTATGCGAAAAAAGGTGAGAGTTTCTACGGGAATTCAGTTAGTAAAGTAAACCACTTGATCGATGACGTTAGTTTTACTCCAAGTTCAAAACAAAAATAGTTCCTAATAGTAAAGAGAAAATTCCACCCCTCAATCCATGGATTTTTAATTCACAAAATACCCAAAATGTCTACTAAAACGAGCTGTGATGCCGTTTTATTATTATCACTTTGGTTACTATCAATTCCTTTAGTCTACGCCAAAGAACAATTCGGCCAAAACAACGGAAACTTAGTTAACGTATGCTGCAATAATGAAGAACCATTTTATCGATCATGGCTCGATATTTGTCGTGAAGGAATGGATGGATATGATGTGCCTTCATCGGAATTCCCTTGGATTCAATATTCGGCAAACAGTGTGACAACCAATTTAAAAGTCTGTCCTGAAGGATATGTTTCAAACAGTTCTACAGAATTTCATCTCTTTCATAATGGGACCCTTCAAGTAAATGTATCCGACGTTGGATTAACTTTGCAGCCCGGTGAATTCTGCCTCAACGAGATTTTAACGGAAGATTCTTCATCGGTAGGCCCGCAATGGGCTGCGCGATTTTGTATTCCGGACAAAAGTTATTGCGGACCTGAAACTAATTGCATCCGCAAATGTTGCCCCATCGGAATGGCTTTTAATCAAACGGGTAAATTTTGTCAGCAGTACGAGTTCGTCAATATGACAGAATATCTACCGGAAGCGTTCGATCTACGAGGAGGATTGGCACCTAAATGTCAGGATGATGGAAGAGATGTTTTAAATGAAGAGCATTATCAAATTTTGGCGGATGGAAGACTTAACAATAATGACTTGACCACAGTTTATTTGGATGAAGAAGAACGAATCACTAAAGAGTTCTGTGTGGAATATTTTTTGATCGATGATAATGTACAGTATACATCAGTATATTACCCTGTGAAGTATTACCATTTTTATAGTAATTGAATTTTTAAAGGTTGTTCCAAGTTTCGAAGTTATGAGGTGTGATCCGACCTTCCCACCTGCGCTGAGTGAAAACGAGCAGACAAGCTTTCACATTCATTCTTACTTCCTTATCGGATCTACCGTTTTTGTCCTGATCACTTTAGGAGTTTATGCAGCTCTTCCAGAGCTCCAGAATATTCACGGAGTTTCCATCATGTGCTATTTGACCACTTTAGCACTAACTTATGTTTTCATGAGTACAGTAAAGCTGTCTGGAATCGAGGTAGATTCAGAATTCTGTATCTTTTTTGGTAAGGTAGTGCAATACTTTCAAAGAATTTTTAACATGAGCACTTAACTATTATTTTTGGTTATAGCTGTTTTTACCCATTTCTGCGTTCTTGCTACATTTACTTGGCTTAATGTAATTTGCTTTGATGTATTCAGCACATTCAGGTGGCCTTTTACAGCTCTTTAAGTTTATCGATGGATTTTAACAAAAAAAAATCGTTTTTATCGAACTTTTCAGAGGAATGCAGCAAATTAAAATGAAATCAAATCGTTCTCAATTAGGAAAACGATTTCTTTATTATTCTCTTTATGGGTGGGGTGTTCCTTTGACCATCGTTGGAATCGGCCAAGTGATGGATAACATAAAAAACCTACCAGCCAATTTCGTAAAACCCGGTTTTGGAGCTTGGAGCTGCTGGTTTTACTGTAAGTTCGCCAATAACCGTACCATTATAATAATTATTCTAGGATCGGATTCAATCTTTAACTACTCGCAAAGATGGAAACCGTGGATCGCAGTGGTTGTATTTATATGGTCCTATTAGCATATTAATTGCAAGCAATATTGTTTTATTCATCCTAACCGCGATTCATTTACACCGAGAAAGCAAGGATACTGCTTTTGCTGGCCGCAAGAATCAAGCTAAACAAAAGTAGGCCTATTACTAATTGTTTCTATTGTCATCTTCTGTTAAGAATATGGCTATTTAACACACATTATTGTGTATTGTGTAGATTCAGAATCATTCTGAGCTTATTCCTCCTAATGGGTATTCCTTGGATAACAGAAATGATCAATTTCGCAGTAGATGTGCCCTTTGAGGTTGCGATCGTGACTGAGGTCATCAATATTTTGACTGGTTTTTACGTCTTCATCATTTTCGTTTGCAAACCGAATGTGTGGAATCTTCTTAAGAAGAAATTTCCTTCCCTTAAACGACTGGATTCTATTATTTTAATTTTCAACTTTACTTGGCCGAGAAAGAATAAAGCTGGTCATAATACTATAAAAGTATCTGCAAAGCCAAGTAATCAAACCAGCTCCGAAACTTCAAGTGAGTCTAATGTTCAAAGCAGTAACTTAAGTAGCCTTCCTGAATCTCAGGACAGCGTACTCTGATAGACTCTCTGTGATGTTTCTCGTCCTTCGTATATGTACTTGACGGATTAAAAGTATTTATATATGTAATAACTCTTTATATTCATTAATTTTTCTTTGTGTTGGATGTTAATGCGATATAACTCAAAAAAAATTATTTGGTTGATGCGTTTCATCAGTTTAATTTAACCGAATTCACCGCATTCGCTTGTAATAGAATGTATATTTTTTAAATACATGAATTGTATGAAAAAATGGATATAAATACAGTATAGCGAAGTTGCTTTTCAGAGGTACGGAATGTTAAAATACTGAGAAAATGCCGATCATCACATAAAGGCATATGCCTTTTAAACTACTATTATTTGAAATAGAATGACGAAAATGGTTGACCTAATAGCGCAGAAAAGTTGCTGTCTGGTATACAATATAAGGCTGAACTTAAGTACGGTATCTAACTGATGCTGGTACTGTACACTTTTTCATCATTATGCGGTTACGCTGCTGCGTGTCTACTCCGTCATATAATCACTGCGGTGGCTGCAAAATCTCCACACTAGCGCCGCAGTATACCACGGACGTGAATGTGATATGGAATTTACCACTGTTTACGGTAGAAAGGTTTTGCGCTAATGTGGGCGGTGCGCGCCCGTGATCCTTTTAACGTGATGTACAGCAGTAGTTGCAAAAAACTGTTTATCAAAAAATGGGGAAAAACTATTTTGATAATTTTTTTATACGACTATGAAAATAGCTATAAATATCTTGCTTTAATGTTTGTACCGACCAAGACGTGTATCGGTTTTTTTTATTTGTTAAGATCGCGTTTAGATTAACATTCATATTTTGAAGAATGTTATGATTCGGCATGTTATGATTACAATGCCAAAATAGAAAGGTAGGCCTATTTTAAAATGGGATAAATAGAATTATCATTTATCTTTCCAAACACATAGCTTGATTATATTTGTTTCCACAAAAATCGGATGATCCAATGGTATTAAATAGAGCAATAACCCAAAAGAAGAAAATTGGCCGATAAGTCTTCCTCCAGTCGATGCGCCAAATACCTCAATAAGCTCATATGAATCTCAGTGGACTATAGCAGCCGTTGATTTCCCACGAGATGTGGCTCCTTATCCATAAGAGTATATATAGCTCCAATGGACGTAAATGGGCGTTCGAAAAGAGGACTTCTTTTTAAAGCAGCCGTTGGGGCGCTGCAGCGCTACTGATGGTGGAATTCACGTGTAAACCTGACATAAAAGAAGGGTAAATTATTCACTATGGGTAATACCATGATAGCAGGCTGATCTATTAAAATGTACGTAATAACGACTACTGATGGTTTTTTCCCACAGGCAGGTGATGACGCATCTGTTGGACTACATCTCAATGGTTGTAGGAGCCACCGATTGACCAAATAACAATGATGATGCCGCTACACTACACCAATAAAGGGCGGTGACTGGTAGAAAAAGGGCGCACCAGAAACTATTGGTTCAAATAGGTAATCGTTGAAAACAACATGAATATTTAATCTTAGATAGAGTTGATATATGATAGATATATGATAGAGTTGATTTGTGCAAAATTTTATGTGGAACAATAGCACTGATACGAACAAAGACTAAAAACGATTGATCCGCAGAAGCTGAAAGGGCCTACTTTTCTAGAGTCGTGGGGCACGGCGTGATTAGCGCATGGTGGAGTGGCCGGAGAAGGAGACTGTTCGTCTTTATTGGAATCAATTAGTCTTGATAGAAGGCTAATTCCATTGGTCCTTGCCTTGTTGAGCTCACCGTCTGTATCCCTGAATTCTATAAACTGTTAATACAGTTCCCGACCACCGTTCCGTTTAAAAAAAAATTATTTGTACGTAGGGTAGGCATTTTTTTACAACTAATAACGTGCCCAATTATATTGGCAATGATACATTTTAAATATTGGTTCGCCGTGCAGTTACACTTTTCCCTTCCAAAGACGCAACTCAGCATTGGATCAATGAAGTTCACGAAAATGCTTTCAAGAAGCGAAAATTCTGAAAAGGAGAAGACAACTAAGTCAAAGTGATGAAAATGAACATTTCTGGGAAAGATGAACTCAATAAAGCCTTTGGAGGAACAAGAAAAAGAGAAGAAGTCGAAGGGGTTATTCAAACGATCGTGGGAGTAGTGGAGAGAGATTCTTATTGTTAGTGCGGTTGCAGTCGTTGTCACATTGATAGTAGTCACAATTATACTAATCGTGACTCCAACAGTAATCCCTCCATATTTTCCG
Organism: Chydorus sphaericus; assembly: GCA_030141595.1. Classification (NCBI taxonomy): domain Eukaryota; kingdom Metazoa; phylum Arthropoda; class Branchiopoda; order Diplostraca; family Chydoridae; genus Chydorus; species Chydorus sphaericus. Next base: position 10,174,372 of record CM057927.1, on the reverse strand, counting down.
ACACTGTAGCGTGTATATTATTGTGGAATAAGATGCGTGTTAGTGTTACCATAAAATATTTCGCCAATTGGTATATTATTTAATCATGGTACAGTATATTATTATGATAATTCCTTAGATTAAAAAAATGCCAGAATACCGCGTCTACATCGGAGACGGAACAACCTGGTGAGTGGTGAACTGGTGCTTAATAAACGAGAGTTATACGTGAACTGAGAACGACCAAGTAGCATAATAGTAGCTAAAATATTTAATCCTAGGGCGTTGCTGTCTTAACATGATGACGATGGTTTTACTCTGTTTCATTTTCAACTAATTTTAACAATTATCGTTAGTATTGTGCGTCAATTTTTAGTTTCGTGCGAGGATTATTCTAGATCGAAAAGTAGCTAAGTTTGACTAAACATAGAATGATGATGCGCGCGATTTTCCCCAGTTTATTTTCTGGAAATAAAAAATGTCAAAGAAAGTAAAAGTCAGTAGGATAACTGGATAAGGAATTCACAAAATAGGTTTCGGCCTGTAAATGTTGCGGTTGCTGCCCTTTGGAGGTATCCAAATGGTTTTGCAACCCAAATCAAGCGCCTGCTCTATATAGAGCAATTTTCGAAGACGAATGGTGCACTTTTTTAATTTAAAAGAATTGTTGTTTTCGTCATCGCTTGAATTTTCTTCTTCCAATCCATCATCGCCGGATAAAGTCAATGGAGGTTCTACGGCGAGTAGGGCTTCTTCCTCACTCATTCCGTCATCCATCAAGGCTGCGCGCGCTTTCAGTTGGCAACGAATAGCATGCGATCGTCGAGCATTCTTTGATGCAAATCCCTAAATTAGACCAAAAACAAACTTTTAATATTCAGTAAATTTATTTTAAATTGTTATTAAAAATTACTAGAGGGCATAAATGGCACGTAAAAGTCTTGTTGGCTTGGTGCATCGTCTTCAAGTGTCCGTTCAAATGATTATGCTGACGGAAAACCTATAAATTATAAATTAAAAGTTAATCTAATTTGGTAAACAAAAAAATTATCTAATACCTTCGAGCAAATTCCGCATTTGTGACTTTTCTCTCCAGTGTGAATTTTCTCATGCTCTAATTTACTTTTCGAACACCTGAAAGTCTGCAAAAAGAAATTAAAAAAAAAAACTTAATATGAAAAATATAATCATCAATTAAGAAATAGGTACTTTCTCGCAATACTGGCAGTGATACGGTTTTTCTCCAGTATGGATACGTTCGTGCACAACCAACGGATTATGTGATTTATAAGACTGAGTATAAAAAATCATTTAAAATGCAAGAATAACATTAAAGCGGAATTCTTTCAGACTACCTTTCCGCAGTGCTTGCATTCAAAAGGCTTTTCATTGGTGTGAACTCTCATATGCTTATTTAAACTGTATTTCTGAAGAAATCCCTTTTAAAGAAAACAATAATTTAGATAAAATACAAAATTATGGAGAAATTAAATATACCTTTCCACAAACGTCGCAACTGAAAGGACGGATATTTGAGTGAACGGATTTCATGTGAGTGTACAAGTGGGCATTTTGAGAATAAGCCTAGATTTTTCACAATTTAAAAAAATTGATTTGTTAGATTAAAAAGCAGGATTGGTTATATTACCTTGGGGCAGAGTTTGCATTGATAAGCTTTTTCTCCAGAGTGAACCGTTTCATGAATTGATAGGCTATTCATCGTCTTAAAACTCTACATAATATAAATTGAAAAATGTAATTAAAGCATAAATAATTGAACTCGACTGATGCCACAAATTCAATACCTTATTACAGATTGGACATTGATACGGTCTTTCCTCCGAGTCCATATTGCGCTCATGAGTCACCAAGGTGTCACGGAAAGTGAAGGTCTGTAAAATCATAACATATAGTTTATTAAAAACAGGAAATTTTGCGTGTCCGTTGATAGGTATTAATTTCATCATAACTATGAAATTTTTCGGTAGCATTCGTAATAATAACTAATATCCCATTATAACGCACGAATAAGATGCACTGTTCTTTATTTAATATAAAACATTCTCCTAACCTTAAAGTAATTTGGTAATGTTTAAATCAAGTGGGTAGGGTTATCACATGTCGCCTCTTCTACCTGTCAAAAGTCAAAACTCGTCATAGTGAGAGAAGGTGCGGTCTAAACAGAAACCTAAAAACCTTACAGACGGACAGCATTGGCAACGGCTCTCCGCTGACTCCGCTCCGGCATCACCACTTAATTGTATGTCGCGGGAGTTTAGGTTTTTATCAAACAAAATTTTGCTATTTTAAAGGTAGAAAATATTTCAGTTTAAATTATGGACTCTGGAAAGTTTTGATTTATTTAATTTATAAAAATATTTTCTGCAAATATGGTAAACGACGCCTTGACGGAAGGGGTATGTACAGTAACAAATGGATACATTCATAGGGATCTCTACGGCGAGATGAAGTGCTTCTTATTCTCTCATTCCGTCTTCAATAAGAGCTGTGCGAGCTTTGTTAAATTGGTACTCTATTATAAGGTGTTTCAATAAGACATTACTGAGAAAATTCTGAAGGAGTTAAACAGTTTAAGAATGATGCGATTTTCTAGACAAGCATGCTTGATGCGGTATTGATATATGTATATTGATATTATTATTGTCGTCGGTCACCGTCAATGTTCAACAATTGTCCTTAAACAAATGTATAGACTGCATAGGGCTCATTTTATTTGCTGGTGAGAAGGCCGGATTTGTCATCATTCATCATTCTGGGATCCTCGCCTCCGACTCCGACCGTATTGGTAGAGGGTTTTGAGGCAATCGAGCCCGACGTGTTCTTCTAGTCAACGGTGGTTCTTCAGTCATAGGTGGCTCTTTAGTCGCAGGTGAATCTGGATCATTAGGAGGTGGAACTGGATCATCAGGCATATTAGGATCGTTAGGAAGCGGCACTGGCACTCCATCTGCTCCATCAGAACTCGGCATGTTTTCCACAAATAATTCATTTGGGAAAACACAATTTTTAAATTTGCATGATATTTCCGAAAAACAAACGTATAAGAACAATCAACTATGACTACATAAGACTCGTCTAGTCACTATGGTACAAACGTGAGTTTTTTTACAATAAAGTAGGACCCGCTATTCGTTCTTTGAAAAGACAATTTAATTTCTAAGAGAATGATAATTCCTTAATTAAAAAAAAAAATTTAATAATAATAAAGAAACAGTGTTATATATATACCTACCGAAACGATGACGAAAACGAGAATAGCGGCAATCATGAAGAGCTTCATTTTATTCGCAGATAATTGGGATATTTTGATCGGTCTCCAACTCCGAGAGCCCTATATATAGTCCATCAGTATTTGCGTCATCAGTGGCAAACGAAAAATAAGAGACAGATTGACGTTTGATTTTGATTATGCTACGACTTTTCTTTTTTTTTACAAATATGATCGCTTTTCATGAAGCGACAGTTTGATTTTTCATTTGCTTTATTCGATTGTTTTGTTATGTTAGTGCTTACCATCAGTTGAATGAGCCCATACACGAAATCCAATCATCCATGGAAAAAACCCACTGAAAATTCGAAAGTATATTCTTTGTTTGTGAATTGATAAAAAAATTCGTATTTATTACATAAAACGGATTATTATATAAATAAGTTTAAAATCTGAATGAATACACAAAGTGAATCAATCGAAAAAAAACTAATAAAATAGAAAACCCACAACCCACGCAAACTATTCTATTCAGTCATTTATATAACCAGACGATTTTCGTGGAATACGATGTCATTGATCTAAAGTCCTAGACTGCGCATCTGTTAAAGTGGGTGATGTAACATTATTTACATAAGTTGAACAAACAATGCTTCATCAGTAATACCATAATTAATTACCCTTTATGTAACAATCCATAGATAACGGTTGGGCGAACACGGGAAATCAATTGGAAAAAGTGAATGCGCATTATAGCTCTATGCTTAACCATGTGTGTATTCAATCTATACTACTTATTGGCGGAATACCTTAATTATACAAAATGAAAAATTGTACCATGAAATAAAAAAATAAAATCTTTGGTGATTATTAGCCAACTATCGAACATATGCATCATGTACAATTTTTCTCTCCAGTTTGGATTGGGCTTGGTGCAGGTGCTGTATTTATGCATACTTAGAACGGCTCATTAAGTCTATACCAGAGAATTGAGAAAAGACGTCTATACCGCATAGATTTATCAATCCAAATAAATCATTTTAGAAGTTCTAGGATGCAATTGAAAATTGTGAATATTACATTCCCGAAGGGTATTATAAATCAAGTACTCTGTATTGAATTCCGCAACATTGAAGCCCTTATGATTTATGAAACCTACCGTAATGAAACCAGCGCGCAACCTTACACCAGTCTTCTACAACTACAGACTGGGCTGCGCTTAATCACGAAAGTAGAGCTGCAGAGCACTAAAGGGTAAGGTTTGTTAATGTATTCTTGACGCTCGAAAGTAACTAAGCTGTCAGAGTTTGACTAATGTAGAATGTTAATTGAAAGACACGATACATAACGCTTCATTTTAGCCGAACAGTTTATTGGCACGTGGTAAAAAATGTCAAATAAAAAAGGAAAGTCATTATGATAAGAGATTCAAAAAATTAGTTTAGGCTTGTAAAGATTGCGGTGGCTACCCCTTTACTCTGTTTCATTTTCAACTAATTTTAACTATAATCGTTAGATAGTGCGGCAATTTTTGGTTTCGTGAGAGGATTCTAGATCGATAGTAACTAAGTTTGACTAAACATGGAATGATGATACGCGCAATTTTCCCCAGTTTATTTGCTGGAAATTAAAAAATGTTAAAGAAAGTAAAAGTCAGTAGGATAACTGGATAAGGGGTTCACAAAATAGGTTTCGGCCTGTAAATGTTGCGGTTGCTGCCCTTTGGAGGTATCCATACAGTTGTGCAGCCCAATTTAATTGCTTGCTCAATGTACCACAACTTGCGAAGATGAATAGTGCATTTCTTCAATTTAAAAGGATTGTTGTTCTCGTCATCGCTTGAACTTTCTTCCTCCCCCACATCATCAGTAGATAATAAAGTCAAAGGAGGTTCTACGGCGAGCAGAGCTTCTTCCTCACTCATTCCGTCATACATCAGAGCTGCTCTTGCTTTAAGTTGACAACGGATCGTGTGAGTTTTTCGCGTTCCTTTCGAAGAATATGCCTAAATTAATCAAATTTTTAAAATTCAATCAAACAATTTATAACTGTTATTTATAATTACTGCAGGGCATAAATGACATTGAAAAATCTTGTCAGCTTGATGTGTCTTCAAGTGGGCTTTTAAATGATTAGGCTGCCGGAATACCTGGAAATATTTAAAAATGCAAAAATGTTACCTAGAACAATCGCTCTTAATTAAGCATAAAATAGAACAACTACCTTAGAGCAGATTCCGCATTGGTGACTTTTCTCTCCAGTATGAACTTTTTCATGCAATACTTTACTTGTCGAACACCTGAAAGTCTAGCACAAAATAAAATTAATATTGATTCGAAAATAGCAATATCATTAAACAAGAAATACTTTATCGCAATACTGGCAGTGATACGGTCTTTCTCCGGTGTGGATGCGTTCGTGCACAACCAAACCATTACTTGTACTATAAGACTGGGAACGAACATTCATTTTAAAATTCGGGAAAAATATTATTGTGAGGTTTTAAAAATAACTACTGTACCTTTCCACAGTACTTGCATTTTAGATGAGGTTTTTCACCTGAGTGAACTCTCATATGTGATTTTAATTTTGATTTCTCAACAAATCCCTTTAACAATATATAGATTTATTTCCAAAAAGTTGCGATTGAGAGGAATTTAAAAATTCATATCGTACCTTTCCACAAACATCGCAAGTGAAAGGACGAATATTTAAGTGAACGTAATTCATGTGAACGTCTAAGCGCGAATTTTGAGAAAATGCCTGAATATCACAATTTAAAACTTTAATGTATTACAATTAATATGTTTGGTTATGTTACTTTGGGGCAGAGTTTGCATTGATAAGCTCTTTCTCCTGTGTGAACCGTTTCATGATGATTTAAATTAATTTTAGTCTTGAATGCCTATAATATCAACACAAACAAAAGTTAATAAGATTTAATCATTTTAACTAAACTGACCACTGTACCTTATTACACACGAAACAATTATATGGTTTGTCTTCCGAATGAGCATGAATCACATGACTCTGTAAGCCAGAATGGGCAGCGAATGTCTGTAAAATCGAACGCGCTTTTTTAAGTATGTAATTTAAAAATGTAGTTTATTCATACCTTGTCGCACTGTTTGCATTCGAAAGCCGTTTCTCCAGTATGACTACTCAAATGGGCATTTAAATGGCTTTTAAATCGATATTTACCCTTAAAAAATATTTTTTTTTTCAATTTTAATTATGAAAAATGGAAAATCTTGACAAAGTTAAAACCTTCAAACAGACTCCACATTGGTAGTATTTCTTTTTCCCCTCAGTGAGAATTATCGTGTGTTCTCCAAGGTGAATCGTTCTGCTATCGAAGGACTGAAACGCAATGCAATGATTATTGTCAATTTGCTTAAAAAAAAATTAATTTTTATATTATTAATCACCTTATCGCAATGTTTGCAGTAGAAAGGTTTTGCACCAACGTGGGCGGTACGTTCGTGATCCTCTAAACGTGATTGAGTCGCAAAAAACTGCGTTGAAAAAAAAGGAAAATTTTTGTTTTTGTTTTTTAATTTATGAAAATTGTGATCAAACTTTGCTGCAGTGTTTGCACCGACGAAGGCGTGTTTCCGGCTTATTTTCGTTGTGAACTTTTTCGTGAATCTTTAAAGCGGTTTTAGAAATAAATCCCTGTTCAGAAAAATGTCGGTATAATACATGAAAACAATACCGCATCTATAATTTTGTTTAAACCGAATAGGCCTAGTGTAATTACCTTTCCGCAAACGCTGCACTTGAAAGGGCGAATATTTTCGTGCCACATTTTATGGGATTTCAAATTAGCCGATTGCGAAAATGTCTTGATTTGATACGCCAAAAGAAAATTAATTAAAAATATTTACACATGAATAATTCATTTTGTAGGTGAATAAAACTGTGTATACCTTTGAGCAAATATCACAATGGTAAGGTTTTTCTCCTGTGTGAGTCCTTTCATGGATTACCTTGCTAGTACCATTTGAGAATGTCTATGATTCATAAAAAAAAAGGACTTGGTCACAATGTAAATTTAAATTAATTGTAGGATTGGCAAAAATAATTATACCTTCTCACAGAACTGGCAATTGTAAGGTTTTTCCCCTGTGTGGCTACGTTCGTGAACCGTCAAGGATGTTAGGTGTCTGAAGTGCTAAATGGTAAACAAAACAAGTTATAAAATTATGGTAAAAATATAATGATTGGGAGATCACAAGAAAACAGCAGCTAGGATTCTAACCTTTCCACAGGTTTCACATTCAAAGGGTTTCTCGCCTGTATGAATCATCATATGAGAATCCAAGAACTTTTTTTTGTAGCATTCCTGTGCAGTACAAAGTCAATCAAATATTTGAAGTAATAAAAAAAGTTATAATTTGAGAAAAATGACAAATAAGTTGCAATACCTTTCCACACACATTGCATATGAAACCCTGTCTTTCGACAGATGAATTCATTTCCAATCTATAGAAAATTTTGATCTTTCTTCAATCAGTCTTTCTGTTGTGGACTAAAACAAAACAAAGCAAAAACCGTCATAAAAGTATTGGGATAATGATTGTTTCGGTAACACTCGTAAACGATATTCCATTTTAACGCACAATGTAAAAGGCAATAAGAGCTAGGCAAGATAAAAAAAATGAATATGAAAATATTGCTCTCAAACTAAAGGTAATATGGTAATGTTTAGATCAAGTGGGTTGGGTCTTATTATTATTATTGAGATTTTAGATCTACTAACGGGTCTTTTGCAACCCTTTCGAGATCCGTATGTGTTCGGGTTGGAAATTTAGCCTTTAACTGATTCATGTGAACCAGCGGGCAAGGATTGAACCTAGGCCTCCAAAGTGGCTTTGTCACTAAAGGAGCGACGTGCTAGACCACACACCCACGGAGAGCCCCAAGTGGGTTGGGTCATCACCAGTCACCTGTTCTACCTGTCAAAATTGCAAAGTTTTGAAGGTACGGTCTAAACAGAAACCTAAAAGCCTTACGAGTTACGCACGGACATTAGCGCTTTGTATTATGTCTCGGGAGTTTTTTAAGTAGTCTATTTTTCAACCAAGAATTTTCTATTTTAATACTATAAAACATTTTGGAAAGCTTTTGATTAATTTAATTCATTGAAATATTTCCTGCAGTGTATATGGAAAACGTCGTTACATTTTTACGAGCGATCCATAGTTTTTTTAGACTTAAAAGGCTTTAAGTGTACTAAAACTAAATATAATAAAATTCGGAAAATATGGCTTTGCAATTGTACTTTTTCCCCACCGTAGTTTATATAAGGAAGCACCTTAACTATGGATAATGCTACAAACTACCACATGAACACTTTATTCGAGTCTATCATAATACTACTTTGCAGTTCATCTTCGTCTCACTGGATTTATTTACAGAAACTGCGTAACTACAGATATTAGTTACTACACACTTTGATCTAGTTAATCAAAATGCCGAGTTCGAAGAGTATCGAGGTGCAGCCCCCCAATCCGGATGATCCCACGAGTGCAGCCGAGTCGATGACGCGGAATGCCGATGGGTTTGGAGGGATGATGAGCATTTTACAGAAAAAGAAAACACCGCCGTCTCCTATTATCGAAGATAAGAAGAAGAAGACTTTCCGTGAATTCTTCAAGAGGAACAAGTCCGATCATGACGATAAGAAAAAAGTGAAGTCGACGTCGGAGGACATCCTTCCCAACCAGAAAGAAACTGTTGCTGAGCCAACGGAAAAGAAGGGGTTTCAAGTGAAAAACATCTTGAAGAAAACGATTCGACCTAATACAGCACCTATGAAGAAGACTGATGGGTTGGAAACCCAAGAAAAGAGCGCGCTTAAATCATCCGATCAACCTAAGAAGAAGTGGTTTGGAAAGAAAAACCAACCTGCTCCGATGAGTTCCGATGAGACCAAGCCATCCGAGAGCAACCTGGACTCTAAAGAGAAACCGTCGAAGAAGATTAAGTTCAAATTGCGAAATATATTGAACATCTTCAAAAGTGACCGATCTGAATCTACAAAGAAGAATGTGATCGAACAGATCAAGAAAGAAACGAGCGCTTCAGAGCCTTTTGTACCGACAGAAACTATTGAGGAAAAGGAAAGCGTCTCCACTGATGAGTACAACCAACTAGAAACGACAGCTACCGTGCATGAAAGTGAGGGTCCAGTTTATGGCAGATCTGGATCTACAAGAAAGAATTGGATCGAACAGACCAAGAAAGAGAGCACCTCAGATTCTTTAGTTTCAACAGAAGCTCTTGCAGATAATGAAAGCGTCTCTCCTGATGTCTATTACAAGGAATACGAAACGAAAGCTACCGTGGATGAAAGTGAGGATCCTGCTGTTTATGATCAACTCTCAGTCTACGATCACGTACACAGAACAAAAGACGGTGTCCTCGTGAGCGAGTCTTACACGCTAAAAGAAGTCGTTGATCCCCTTTGGACGAACAAAACTGTTTGGTGGGAGAAAGGAATGTCACCTTCCCAGCTCAAACGAATCGAGGCTGCAGAACGTCCGGCACGACGCAGTGAATACACCTTCGACGAAAACGTGCCAATAATCTCAGCTTTATCCGATGGTTTGGCAGTCCCTTGGTGGGAGAAACGAAATTAAGAAGCTAGGAGCTGTTCGTTTACGGCGTTGTCCGACAAACTATATAGTGAAATTCAATTGACCATTTATTTGTTTTACCCCTCTCCCGAAAAATAATAAATAAAAATAATAATTTTAAAAAAAGAGTTTGAATGGATGAGTGAATGGATGAGTGAATCTGAGTGTGAATAAACTGTATATATATATATCTTTTTCTCATATGTGTGGGTTATTGTAATTACGTGTCAGTGTATTTTCTTCTTCTCCCTCTAAAATTTCCTAGGCGATGTTGAAAAATGTCCCTCTTTTTCTTTCTCTCTTTTTTTCTATTTACGACTAATGAACCTACATCTTAAAAAAGACCTGCGCATTGCCACTACAAGCGCGGTAGGTTCATGAATAGACGGCACTCAACCTGAATATACGTTCAAACTTAAGTGACTTTTGAAAATTTTATTTTATTGATCACCAGTTAATCTGTAACTATCTTTCATTTTCGGCATGAAAGCCATGTTATAAAATACCTAGTCCCAATAGAGGATTAAAAAATATGAATAAAATATAACTGCCAAGAAAGCAAAAATGAGTAGTATTGAAAATGCCATAAATGCCGCTCAAGGAAACGAATTAAAATGGCAAAAGGAAGTATAAAAAAGATTCTTCGTATCTCTACTTCTTCTTATTTATTTTTAAAAAATCGTTGTATGAAAAATGTTCACGGTATTTTAAAAGCATATGAAGTTAAAAACAAACAAAGAACGGTTTTTTTACATTATTGTTTTTGTTTAACTTATTCAATGAAATGATGACTTCATTTATGCAACTGCCTTTTTATATTCTTTATGACGTAACGAACAATATCAAGATAGCAACTGCCAAATTTTTTTTATAATACTTAACTAATTTTCAGCATCACTATTATTTTACATAATTTAAACCATCCAGATATATTTTAAGCGTTGATGTAATGCGCATATTTGATTTAACGCGAGCCTTCGACGTCTAGCAGTTATTGTGGCGGGACGAGCGGCGCTCCTTTTTTTCCTTGTCTCGAGAACGAGAACGGTCTTTCGGTTTCCTCGGAGAGCACACATCAGGAAACTGTTTGCTCTTTCTTCCTGACTTGGGGCCGATTCGGACGGTCTTGTCCTTCAGGTCAATTTCAATGGTGTAGAATAAGACGTTGCTGTTGTCGTCGGATGACAGAGATAAGTTGCTTGATTCTTTGACTGACTTTCCGCATCTGCACTTCCTGGACGAAATTGTAGACCAAGCGAACGTAGAGGATCTCGAAGCGGAAGAAGAGGCTGTCAACGGAGCTAGCGATTCAGAGGGCTCTGGAGCACCAGACTAGTAACAGGTGGAGAGATGCTCAGAGGCGAACTCGTCGGAAAAGCTACCTTTGGTTCTTCGACAGGAGCATTCTCCTTAGGAGTCTCTTTCACCGGAGTTTGGAGAGGCTCTGTTACCTGGGCCACTGGGATGCTTGCCGAAATCTCCTCCGCGCCTGGTTTCAAATCCGATGAATTATTCAGGTGATCCATCGGTGAAACGAGATTGAAGAGGTGAAGCTTGTGCAGAGGTAATGCTTCCTCAGACTTGGAAGTGATCGGCTCCATGATCGGACTGATTTCGAGTGATTGGCGAACATCAGAGAGTGTTTCTTTTGGCTTGTCCAAGATATTCTGTTCGATTATGGGTGCGACTGAAGGTGGTGATTCGGGTTCGGCTGTAGGCACCACAATCGGCTGGACCTCATCGATTTTTACCTCACATTGTTCCATAGAAGAAGAATCATTCGAAGAATCATCGGCTGCATTAAATCTATAGATAAAGAACTAGATAGAAGAGAATCAGCTGGAATATCTACGGCTGACGAAACCATGGAGGGAGGCTCCGATAGATCAATCGGTTCTGGTTCGACAACTGTCGGTTCTTCTGGAGCAGCCATCGGCAATCCCAGAGTCAATTGCAGTTCTGAAGATTGATGGAGAGGATCGGGGCCGACCGGTTCGATGATCGAAAAATCCACAAGGTTAAGTTGGAGTGCGATATTCAGAGTGACGGATTTGTTTGTCTTGGAGAGAGCGAGAGTTGGGAGGGTGTTCTGAGAGTTCATGATGAGTAGTGATATCTGGTAGGGATTGGGACCAGTTTACATAGATTCGAACAGAATGTAACGATTAACTGCAACCATTTGAACATATCTCTTGATGAACAATCATAAGTTAGTTAAATAATTTTAGCAATGCTTTAGTAAACTAAGGAAGAAGTGTCTGTCCGTTATTTATATTTGAAATTTTGAACTTCGTCCTTCAGAATGTTGAATGGAATGTGCGCAGTGGGAAAGGCGAAACTAGTTCTTGGCGTTATGTACAGCCGTTATACGGAAATACTTTGCTCCTCTATATGGATGAGCTTTTCATTTGTAATATTATTACGACAATTTTCTTTAAGTTTAACAAATCTAGCATATTAGCGCATCAAGACGACAACTGATGGTATGAAAGTTAGCGTTTCATTTTCTTGTATTAAGAAGCTTGAGGGAATAGCTAAAGATTCATCAAATAGGTTTAGGCTTGTAAATGTTACGGTTGGTACCCTTTGGGGGTATCCATATGGTTGTGCAACCTAAATCAAGAGCCAGCTCAATGTACCACAACTTTCGAAGGCGAATTGAGCATTTCTTCAAATTCAATGGATTATTTTCATCATCGTTTGAATCGTTTTTCTCGTCCCTATCGTCAACGGTTTTTTTCAATGGAGGCTCAACAGCGAGGACAGATTCTTCTTCACTCATTCCATCTTCCATTAAAGCTGCGCGGGCTTTCAGCTGACATACTTTCGAATGATTTCTCCGCCCTCCCTTTGAGGTAAATGCCTAAATGAACGAAACAAATCATAGTTAAACGCAACCAATTATTCAAATCGTTTTGGTTTCAAATTACCGAAGGGCACAAGTGACACTGGTAAGTCTTTTCAGCTTGGTGTGTCTTCATATGAGTTTTCAAATGATTGCTTTGACGGTAAACCTACGTAAACAAATGATCATATGTAAATCACTTAGACATTTTTTTAAAATTGAATCTTACTTTCGAGCAGATTCCGCATTTATAATTTTTTTCTCCAGTATGGGTTTTCTCGTGCTCCATTTTATACTTCGAGCGGCTGAAAGTCTGATGTTAAATCAACGATAAAATGAAGTAATAATAACAGCATTTTATTGTCAATGATCATAATAGGCATACTACCTTATCGCAATACTGACAACTGAACGGTTTTTCACCGGTGTGGATACGTTCGTGCATTACCAAGGCTTGTTGATTACTCAAACTCTTGCGATAAATGTGCATTCATTTATTATATATTTAAAAAATTTAAATTATTCATTTTGTAAGCATATACCTTTCCACAGTGTTTGCAATCAAAAGGTTTATCACCAGTGTGAACTCTCATGTGGATCATTACTCCTCTCTTATCACGGAAAGCCTAAAATAGCAATTGGAATGGTGCGTGTTTATCTCACAAACCATAAAAAAAGAGAAAACAAATTCTTAGATGTTATATACTTTTCCGCAAGCATCGCAATTAACAGGCCTGATATTTTTGTGAACGGCTTTTACATGGGTGTGCAAATGAGCCGCCTGAGAAAAAGCCTTAAGTAAGTTTCAAAAATACTTTAATTTAATTTTTGTGACAAAAAACATTATTGTTATAGTTGTTATACCTTGGAGCAGAGTTTACATTTATAAGGTTTTTCTCCAGTATGAACCATTTCATGTATCGTTAACCGAATCTTGGTCTTAAATGCCTTTAATTTATGGTAATTTGTTATGGAATTGATTTAGTCATGTTAAAAATTCACTAAATCCTCCTAATTATGGCTTTAAAAATTACCTTATCGCAGAAAGGACATTGAAAAGGTCTCTCATCAGAGTGATTTATGCGCTCGTGAAGCAATAAAGTGGAGCGGAACGTGAATGCCTAACACGAGCAATTAGTAGTCAAATCATGTAATAGGAAATTGAAATGTGATCGTTGATTTATTATAAGTTCTATATACCTTGCCGCACTGGTTGCATTCGTGAGACTTTTCTCCGGTGTGTTTCTTGAGGTGGACATTCAACTGGCTTCGAACCACCCATTTTCCCTTTTTAAAATCATCGGAAATAAGTAAAATACTGTTGCAAAATTAAAGAGAAAGCTTTATTTATAAAATACCGTGGAGCAAATTGCACATTTATAGAAGGATTTGTCACCTTCTTTAACTATATTGGTGTGTTCTTCCAGATGAAATGTTTTGCTATCAAATGACTGCAATAAAATAAACCACTATAACGCACCTCTTCACAAAATGTAGGCCTACCTACTTGATTCCAATCATGCATCTTACCTTATCGCAATGCTGGCAATGGAAAGGTTTCACACCCATGTGGGCGGAGCGTTGATGATCTTCTAAACGCCTTTGGGTCGAAAATGACTGAAAATACAATACAATTTTATTTGTGTGTAAATATATACTGTAGGCTCATAATTATGTTTCAATAGATTTTAAAATACGCACCTTGCTGCAGTGTTTGCAGCGACGACGAGGCATTTTGGGTTTATCCTCGTGACTTGATACGTATTGGCTATACATTTTTTTTTATTTAAAACGTTTTCGAAATACAATTAGGACGGAAGCTTAATTTTCTAGAAGAATGACTGAGATGAATGGACTATCAAATCAGGCAGTTGTGCAAACGTCTTGATAGAGCAATAAAGTATCCCTTATTAAATAAAGGTACACATGTGCATTAAAACTTGAACAAATTATCGAGACTATACCTTCCAGCAGATATCACAATGATGAGGCTTATCTCCAGTGTGAGTCCTTTCATGTAAGATTTTACAGCTAGAAGTTCAAAAAGTCTTTTATTATAACGAAAACAATCGAAGAGAAATTTAATATGTTTATTCATTATAAATGGTATCTATTAACCTTGTCAGTAGTCACAGAACTGACAGTTAAAGGGATTTTCTCCTGTATGCGTACGCTCGTGGATTATCAAAGACACATTGTATTTAAAGCACTGTATTGCGTATGAAATTGTTCACAGTAACTGTACGTGAATTGTGAACAATCCAATTTTAAATGTAATGATTAAAGTTGGAAAAATAGTAGTAATGATAGCACAGCAGGAATAACGAATTACTAATACATACTATACCACAGTTATCACATTCAAAAGTGTCTTTCGTCTGAATAAATTATAACGTTTTAAGCAAGTTTACTTTTTTGGTAACCCTATATCATGAAAAAGTAGAATAACTTACACGAAGAGGGACGAGGCGACGAGCGGTGACCATTCGTTGTTCCAGCTTTAAAGGTACAACCCACACTGCTGACCATTTAGAGATTTAGGCTTCATCCCCTGATATTCGATATTGACCGCCAACTCAGCAAGATGAGGCAGAATTCCTATATAGGAAGAAATAGAAACCCAGATTTTATGTAGCGCTGTAAAGAGGAGAAATAACTAAAACAATGTTTCAAAGTTAAAACTGGGAAATCTGAGAAGCGTAATTCTATTCCTCTCTTAGGTCACTCCCTTTTATATTCCCCTGTAGTAGCGACTATCAGACATTGGAATCGTTTTACAAGTTTATTGTCCCCTTCACCAAAGTCTCGTCCCAACTCCCAACTCCTACTGTTTAAGTGGAAAGGTCAAGAAGGTACAGTAATAAAAATAAACCTATAGAGGCTTCATCTGCTTTATACATAATATATGCGCGTACCGTACCGTATGTGCGACTTTTAAAATTCCCATCTTCACACGCAAAAAAAAATTAAAAACAAAAACCAAGTTATCTTAATCTATTGATTCCTCGTCTGAATAATGTAAGTAGTATTTAACTGAGCGTTTAACCGATAAGGGAACATTTATTTAATTTCAGGTATTTTTTTTCATTACTTCATTCATGATGATTCATCTTTTATAGCTATCAACCATATATTCGAAAATGAGCTTCTACGGTTTACGGCGTCAAGCTCTTTATATATTTTTTCTCACTCATTCTGCTCTCCATCGGAGCCGCGCCGACCGTGGTCTTCATACATTCTGACGTAATTGATGTATGCTTTCAAAAACCCATCGGCCATCTCCTATTGCTTCATTATTTCGATTAATAATGAGAGCAAATTTGGATGGACTACTTTTTCACTCTTTCCCATAATGAAAAAGTTGAAAAAAATGCATCCGCATAACTACAAAAGAATTATTCATTATTATTTTCTTATACAGCATCAACTGAAGTGAAAGCACACTGCGAGTAGAACACAAAGAGTATATAATGCTATATAAGGGACAAGTGAATACAATAAGTGTGTAATACCGTCTTCACACTGGAGCCTTATTCTGGCATAAACCTTATTCTAGATTTAACTTTGCATGGGCGCAAATGGAGATTTTATTCCAGAATAAGGCTTATACCAGAACAAGGATCCAGTGTGAGGACGGTATAAGAGTGCATTTAAGTGATGAAACCCATCTCCTCCCTCTCTACGCATCAAATAAGTAATATGCTGCAGGATGAATAACCTTTAGCATTCGTGATTAGTCTAACAATCCTCCTTCTCTGGTAAAACAGTCGTAAATACCATAGTGTAATCTATTGTTATTACACTAAATAAAGAAAATTTAAGCGCGCATACATAATTTGTACCCTAAAATCGGCCGATAAAGTATAAGATAGATGCTCAAGGGTTGTTGATAGATAATGTACGTTGTCTTCCCAAAATAGATGGGCGCAACCCTTATTAATGCTGAGAAAGATCACATGTTCAAATCATTGCTGTGATGATCGCCCCTACCTTAACGTCTAGTGAACATATAAAATAAATATTTAATAATCAAGCATTTTTGTAGACGGGCAATAAAGCGGAGGGGACATTAATATCATTTGTCGTTTCTTTGACCGCACACTAAAATGTGACCAGAACCTATCGTATTCGCTTCTTCTTAAGCCTCTAAGTTAAAATTGCTATACTAATTTTCGAAATATTGACGTCACGCAGCTAAATTAAGCTGATTTCTTAAATCATTAACGATTTTGGCACATCATATAAACTATTATGAAAATAGGCCTACTTTACGATAACAACAAGTGAAATAAACTTCCGTCTTTCAAGAGACTGCTGATTGGGTGTATTTTTCAGATCTTAACTTTTCACAAGAACTAAGGGATACCTATTATTGAACACTAATTACACATCATAATATCAGGAAAAAGATAGAGATACCAAGGAAGCTTGAGTATAAAATAAGAAGGGATTCACCAAACAGGTTTTGGCTTGTAAATATTGCGGTTACTACCCTTTGGAGGAATCCATATGGTTGCGCAGCCCAAGTCGAGAGCCTGCTCTATGTAAGCTAACTTCTGGAGCCGAATGGAGCATTTCTTCAATTTTAGAGGATTGTTTTCATCATCGCTTTCGTCTTCTCTAACAATGGATACATCCATAGGGGTCTCTACGGCGAGAAGAGCTTCTTCTTCACTCATTCCATCATCCATAAGAGCTGTGCGTGCTTTTAATTGGCAAAGAATAATGTGAGATCTTCTTGCTCCCCTTGATGTAAAAGCCTAATAAACCAAAACTGATAATTAATTTAAAAAAAAAACAAATAATAAAAAAATAATTTTGAAATTACCAAAGGGCATAAGTGGCACTGGAAAGTCCTTTCCGCCTGATGCGTAGCTTTGTGTACTCTCAAATGACTAGTTTGGCGGAATACCTATACACAAAAATTCGTCATAAATAATAGATAAAAAAATACTAATAAAATTTCAAAAATAAATACCTTCGAGCAGATGCCACATTTATAACTTTTCTCTCCCGTATGAATTTTTTCGTGTTCTATTTTGTACTTAGAACGGCTAAAAGTCTAAATCGTAAATTGGTGAAAAAAAAATTAATTAGCACTCCAACAATCGTTTATTTATATAATTACTACCTTATCGCAATATTGACAACTGTAAGGTTTTTCGCCGGTATGGATGCGTTCATGCATCACCAGCGCTGGTTGGAGACTAAATCTCTGTAAAAATAAACAGTTTTATTAATTTTTTTAATGTGAATCAAATTAAAACTTACCTTTCCACAGTGTTTGCATTCAAATGGTTTTTCACCTGTGTGAACTCTCATATGGTTCATCAATTTGATTTTATCCATGAACCCCTAATACGATTATCAAATAATGTAATCTCAAAGATAGTTACAAATAAAATTCTCATACATTTCCACAAACGTCGCAATTGAAAGGGCGGTCTTTTGAGTGAGCGGTTTTCACATGAGTAAATAAATGAGCAGCCTGAGTATATGCCTATTTTAAATCAGTAGAGATTAGTAAATAAATACTACATTGAACCTATTATTTCTTAACCTTGGAACACAGTTCGCATTTAAAATTCTTCGCTCCAGTGTGAACCGATTCATGTACAGATAACTGTTTCACCGTTTTAAATGACTGTGATAGTAAAAAACTAATGGATTATTCAGTTCACTAATTTCATAAAATATGCCTAAAATATAACCTTGTTGCAGATGGGACATTCAAAAGGTCTATCGTCTGAGTGATTGAGGCGCTCATGATGCAATAAAGCAGAACGGAAAGTAAAAGCCTAAAATCAAGCGTTATTACTGTATTTCAAATTATAACAATGAAGCTATGGTAATTGAAATACACCTTTCCACAATTCTTGCATTCATGAGACCTTTCTCCAGTGTGAGTTTTGAGGTGGACATTCAATTGGCTTTGATGAGCCCACTTTCCCTATAGAAAAAATAATTTGGGAATATCAGAAATTGAGTAAAATCATGATTAAATTCGGTTTATCAAAATACCTTGGAGCAGATAGCGCATTGATAAAAGGATTTACCATTTTCCTTAATTATTTTGGTATGTTCTTTCAGATGAATCGTTTTGCTATCAAATGACTATAATACATAAAAAAATGTTGCGGGAAAATGTTTAAAATATTAGTCACGGATTTATTTTACTTTTTCACAATGTTGACAGTGGAATGGTTTCTCGCCAATGTGAGCAGTGCGTTCGTGATCCTCTAATCGGGATTGAGTCGCGAAGAACTGAAATGGGATATATTGAACCGTAATGAGTATCATTATCACCGTATAAAATGTAAAAACAAAAAATAAGATACCTTGCTGCAGTGTTTACACCGGCGGCGAGCCTTTGTTGGCTTTTCCTCGTGTATTGATAAGTGTTCTTTCAAATTGGATTTAGAGATACAGCCCTATATACAAATAATAGTAATAAGTAGCGTAGAATTTAAACGTGAAACCGAAAGAAGGAACCTTTCCACAAATATCGCATGTATAGGGGCGGATATCAGAATGCACACCCATTTTGTGAATCTTCAAATGGGCCGGTTGAGTAAAAGTCTTGAAAAAGATAAATATAATAAATACTGATTGCTTTAAAGCCATCTTTAAAAAATTTACCTTCCAGCAGATGTCACAATGATATGGTTTATCCCCAGTGTGAGTCCTCTCATGTAACACTTTGTTGCTAGAATTACTGAATGTCTACATTGAAAATTTAAAAAAAATTTAAATAAATTTTTTTATTTATAACCCTCTGTAAAATGATGTAATACATACCTTGTCACAGAACTGGCAATTAAATGGCTTTTCCCCTGTGTGAGTACGCTCATGAATTACCAAGGTTGTGTTATGTCTGAAGCACTATAATTAGATATTTATAAGAAATAAATAAAACATTTCATTTGAGATATAAATATTTAAATAAAATAAAAAGTAGCGTGGAAGTGAGTGTTAACATAATACCTGACCGCAGTGCTCACATTCAAAGGTCTTTTCATCTGAATGAATCATCATATGTGAGTCTAGTTTCCTCTTTTCAAAGCACACCTGTTGGGAAGAGCATGATTTAATATCTTACAAACTAATTAAAATATTTTAACTTGGAAAAATTGTAAAGGTATTGGTTTTACCTTTCCACACACTTCACATTGACAGTTATTATGATTTGTAGGCGATGTATCCATGACAGTGGAATTTTGGTGTCGGTATTTTTAAAAATAGGGTTAAAATTCTTTTGCTCTGCTCTTCACTCGAGTTATCTAATAATATTTTCAAGTCTCACGCAGAAAATGTATAGTAGCAACGAAGGTCAGTTTAGGCGACGAGGTGTGTTTACATTTTCACACACACACAAGATGTCAAGATACACTTTTAAAGTCGTCTGTAAATTCTTTTTTTTAAGGTGCTGTCTAAATGGAAACCTTACGCATACAAAATTTGCGCTTTGTAAAAACGCGGATTTCGGAATTCGTAATGCACACTATTTATTCATTCGCAAGAAAATAATTAGGCTGTAAATAAATTGATTAAACAAATTATATTATTTTTTTATGTAAAAACTTAGGTTAAACAAGAGGAAGAACAACGATAGGAAGGACCGAGGGAAGGACGCGAGCGTATAACAAAGATGTTGGCACCTCAAAGGTTCAACTCAAACTGATCCTTTTGTCTTTTGTGTGTTCCATATGACCATATCGTCCAAATGACTTTCGCGTCCCCTGCTCTCCCCTGATAATATTGACCATTAACGCGATGAAACTGAATCCCTGAAGTACCGCTAACAAAAACCACATTTCCCTCCTACAGCTGCGAGGAAAAAAATAGAAACAACTAAATTATAGAACAGAAAAAAGACTATTGCCCTACGAGTCCTCACTCCTCTTTTTTTTAGGTCAAACCCTTTACTTTACTTCCACAATTAGTGGCTATCAGTATAGGAGTCGTTTTACATATTTATTGTCCCCTTTACCAGAGTACCCTTTATAGTTCATTAAGAGAAAAGGTCACGAGAGAGAGCGATGGTGTTTTATGAATAAAAAATAAATGCCCTAAAGCTTCAATAGCTGAATAAATGCTGTTGTTTATCGTGTATTGGTTCAATGGTTTTGCTAAGAATGTCAGCTTTTTCAACGCTCTATCAGTAATCATTTTTACTAAATATTCTTCGTTATCATAGCAATAAATGTATTGAATAATATCCGTTCGGCAATACCAGTTGATGCTGATTTCACTCAAAAAGGAAATTCGGGATGATTTGGGGATCTGCATAAAAAAAGCGTTATTAAGATTATGTTTATCGAGACTCAAATAATAACTGATTTAGCATTGCATTTTTTTAAATACCCGTTTGGAATGAATTCGTCAAACTTAAAACTGCGGAGATTTTGATCCAGCTCTCCTAATTGCATCATCTCATCTTGCGATAATTGAAAATCAAAAATCTACAAATTCATCGTTTTCTTCGTTTAAAATAATTATTAAATTAAGTAATAATTTTTAAATTATTACGTCAATATTTTCACGAATCCTTTCAGGCAAGGCACTCTTCGGGACGACAGCTACTTTCAACTGAATCAAGTGACGTAGTAAAATTTGAGCACCAGTTTTAGAGTGCTTCCGAGCGATATCTTGAACAAGGGGATCTTTCAAAACATTTGGCATTTCTGGAGTCCTAATTAAAGCATAGCAATTTAAAACATATATTTTTATTTAAACAGAGTTAAAAGAATATATATCTTACTTAACGCCAAGTTTAGAGTAGTATTCGCTCCTCCCTTGAGATCCTAGGGGCCCATAAGCGCACACAGTGATTCCATGTTTTTCGCACAAAGATCTCAAAGATTTTTGCTGAAAATAAGCGTGAACTTCCACTTGCAAATTAGCCGGCTTGATCCTCGCACTCTTTACTACCATCTCGATCTGCCTTTCATTAAAATTAGACAGGCCGATGGATTTAACTCTTCCAGCATCGACTTGAGCTTCCATGGCCTAATAATAAAATTTTTATCTTTTTTCTTATCAGTTATATTGCTTCTTCTTTATTTTATTACTTTCCACAGAGCAACATGATCGGTCTTGAAATCTAGTAGAGGAGAGTTGTTCTCGTCTCTTGGATAGAGATCGATATCGTTCTTCCACACGAATCCTACCGGGAAATGAATTAAATAGAGGTCGACGTACTCTAGGCGCAAACTTTGGAGAGAAAGTTGGAGAAAGTGTCCCACTTTATCCGGTTGGTTTCCAATAAAGGGTAGCTGAATAAACGAAGAATAAGGTTCTTTTATTTATTAAGATACAATATTGATTATGTTATATACTTTAGTGGTAATGAAAAGCTCTTCTCTTTTGATCCTTCCACTTTGAATCCATTCCTGAAGGACCTCACCAATGGCTGCTTCGTTACGATACAAATAAGCGGCGTCAAGGTGTCTATAACCGGCTTCCAGTGCAGAAGATATGGCACTCTTCACTTCATCATCTGAAGACTGTTCATATACAATAACTACATGAAATATTCAAATACTAATAAAAAATGAAACGACTTACTTGCCATGTACCGAGGCCTACTAGAGGCATCTTCGATCCATCCCAAAACGTCAAAGACCTTCCGTTGTCGTTCATAGAACCATTCATTTCAATCGTCCAAAAGGGAATGAAAGGGTTTTTGATTCAACATATTATACAGTTCCTGTTAACTTTCTCGTCTTCAAACCCACCGGGTACAGTGTACACGACACACGTAGTACATTTAGCTCCTGTGCATAACTTAATTACTTTACTTCCCGAACTTATTATTGAGAAACCATTTTTGAAGTATTTTTATTTTGCTTTGCTAATGATGGTTATTATTATTTTTTTTTTAAATAGTCCATAATGTAGGACCGTTGTTAGACGTACTTTTGAAAACGACTTTAATGTATATACTCGACTTAATTATTATAGCGTCGGTAGTTACTTCTAGTTATTGCTAAGGAGTAATGGAATTCAGCTATTTATTTTTATTTTTATATAGACGATTACAGTAGATAAAGAAAAGTATAGAGGGACGCTTTGCATACAGTACGGTATCAGGTCTTATACCTGCAATAATCCCTAATCCCCAGGGAAACGTGTAGGGAGGAGTCAGACAGGTGATGAATTTGATTCCGACGATTTACGCTTGTTTGTTTGCAACGAAATACTAGTAATGATTTTAGATGATTTAAAATAATAAAAAATTGATGAATTTAAAATAATGAACTGTAATAAGGAGCAAAGTACAATTGAATTAGTGTGATTACGATGAAAATTGGACGATCCTGAGCTGAAAAATGATTTTTTACGATTTTTTCTTACACCTGGTGTTATCGGATGACCTAACACCGTTCAAGTAGAGGTAGAAATGAGTAGAAGGTTATCGCTTCTCGGCCTTTTGGCTAAGATCAAAGTGTAGTGTGTGCATGCTAGCCTCTCCAGTACCATTGAGTCGCTGGCCTTCGCTCTTGTAGACCCACCCCGAGTGGATCGGTTCGTCCTACCACTCAACAGGGGAGGTGACATAACAGAGGGTGCTTTAACCAAGCTTCCTTTGGCGTGGAGAGCGAGCGAAACACTTTGATTATATGCCAGAGGTTTTTCGCCTGAGCTGAACTCTGAATTTTTTCAGATTCGGCTCGTCTCGCAATAAAGCTACGCGCACATATCTTTTCAAAGTTCTCAGGGAGGATAATCGCGGCGACGGCTCCCGCGGTTCGGTGTGTTCCAGACCACGAGCTTGCTCGTGATACAAGTGTCACATCGGCCGTTTTTCCACGCGCACGTACAGTGGGATAAAACCCACTCCCAACTCTTCGGCCACCCTTTTCCTCATGGCCTTCTATCTTGATTTGTGTGAGAATGACGAAGAAGAAGAAGAAGAAAAACTTCTCATCATCCCAGTACCAGTTCTAGCACATCTAGCCTGCAAAAACTGCCCACTTCAAGGCTCAAGAAGAGGCTGGTCTAGCCACGACCGACACTCCCAAGCCATCAAACACTTTAAGGATAAGCACAGTATTCGTTTATCTTTTAAAACTTTCGTTGTTTGTTTTGTTTGTTTCGTTGCAGGTGTGGATTGGACTTTGTTTCTCTGCAAGAGGCGAACCATCACATAAGGCGGGAATGTTCAAATCAAACAGAAGTTGAAGACGAAGAAGAAGCCCCTTCTGACTCGGTTACCATCAGCCTTCAGGAAATTCCACCTAATGAACAAGTCGAGCTGAGTGATTTTGGAAAAGTCTTCACCCACAACTTTATCATGGACTGGCCAGTGGGGAGAACCATGCTTTGCTGCGACTGCAACTTTAAGTCAGAACCCCTAAAAGACACTATTCAAGCCGAATCAATTCGCCACCATCTATTCAGAGATCACGAGATCGTCGGCAAACGGCGTTGGAGATGCCGCTACTGTGGAGAACTCAACATGCCATACCATCTGTCAAAACACGAATGCCTTTCCCGACAACCAACTAGCAATGAACAGGAACGGCCGCCTTCTCTTCAGAGCCATTCCGAAGATCAAACCACCAACGACACCTCTGCCGAGGAAGAAAACGTGGATCCTGGAGCTAATAACAATTATGAGTTAGAAGCGGATGAGGAGCCGGAAGAGGATGCCGACTCTGAGTACTCAACACCTCCCCACTCACCCACTCTTCATGACGTCAACATAGTCTCATTTACTGAGGATCTCGACTCCTACCCCTCTTCTGAGCAGTCAACCGAGCAATCTTCAACAGCTAGTCAATTCGAGACTGACACATCTACTTCTACGACTGAACAATCGGACGAACCCTCTTCAGCAGAAGATTCTGACACCACCAACACAATCCCAAACGAAACTACACTACGGCAGTCACAAGAATTCTTTCTAAAATGGTCGGCGCGGCTCTCCCAAGTCACCGCACTCGCCGAACTTGACTCATTGCTCGAGGCATGCACCAAGGATTGGGTCAAGTCCACCTGCAACACAGCTGAAGAAATCCCAGGAACAGCCAGGCCACCTAAACAGCCGAGAGGAAGACAACGCCGCCGTGTACAATCACGACAAGTCCAACGCTCTAAAGCGAATAAAAAAGGTGAAAGATTAGCTAAAGCACATATTCAACGTCTTTTTTCTCTTTATCCTAGGAGAGCAATCAGAAAAATCCTTGAGGAAGAATCAAAGGGCTACTCTGGAGACCGAGAGAGTGCTGAGGCTTTCCTTAAGAGGACTTATGAACGACCACAACTGTCTACCGAACAAACCGCTGCAGCAAGAAAACTCTACGATGAGTGCCACTGGAGTGAGCTGAACGAAGAGACCTTTGGGCTGCTGTCTTCTCCTCCAAAAAAGGAGGAAATTGCTGCTAAGCTGGCCAGAGCAACCAATACCGCCCCCGGGAAGGATGGCCTCGAGTACCGTCATCTCCGTGCACTCGACCCCACTGGCCGATTACTGGAAATGATCTTTGAACTGGTTTGGAAATATGGCATCCCCAAGGCGTGGAAAACTGCGCGTACTATCCCGATCTATAAGAAGGGGGATCCCTCTGACTACGGGAACTTTAGACCAATCTCTTTGCTTCCAACTATTTATAAGCTTTTTTTCTGGTATTATTAATTCTAGGTTACTCGACGTGGCCTCTTCAGTCGGCTGGATTTCACCAGAGCAGAAGGGGTTCCTCCCAGGCGCTCGGGGAATCCAGGAACACACTCACCTACTCCAGACCATACGGGATGTAGCGGTGCGGTTGAAGTTGGATCTAATCATCACCTTCCTCGATCTCCTAAATGCATTCTGCTCTATTCCACATGCTATTCTGGAGGAACTTTTCGAGAGCCTACCAATCCCACCAGTCCTAAGACATATACTTAGAGACATCTACCGAGAGAACACTCTGGAATTTGCAGTTGGCCGAGACACAATTTCAATTAACCCAACGGCTGGTGTTAGACAGGGTGACCCGCTTAGCACGGGAGTTTTTGATTTAGCAATAGAACCAGTCTTACGGGCAGCTAAGTCATCTACTAATCTTGGTTTCCCTGTTTTTGGTTTTCTTGCAAAGGTAACTGGCTACGCAGACGATCTTGCGGTGATTGGCATGTCCGTGTCCGACCAACAGCGAGTCCTGGACGTGGTTGACAAAATCGCCTCAATTCTTCAATTGCAATTCAACCCAGGCAAGTGTGTATCGCTTGTTCTGGAGAAAGGGCTGGTGCCGAATCTGGAGCCTGACCTCAGAATCCATGGTGCAAGTATTCGTGCTCTAAAAGAGGAAGAAAATGAAGAGTACCTTGGGACTCCGATGGGTTCAAAGTTGCTTTTTCGTATTCCGGACACGCTGAAAGAAAAATTGGACAAAGTTGCCGACTCCGGCCTTTCCCCTTGGCAGAAACTTGAGGTCTTCCGATGCGCACTTCTTCCGTCATTGTCCCATCACCTTGCCTCTGGAAAAGTTGAGAAAGGCTCCCTGCATGGTCTCGAACAAGACTGCAGAGACTTTCTAAGGTATGTGGCAAATGTTCCAATGTCTGCTAACAACGCCTTTTTCTATGCAGATCGAAGAGTTGGAGGACTTGGCGCCCAATCACTCTCTCAGGAGGCAGATATCTGGACTATTGCCCGTGCTGTCCAACTGCTGGATAGCAGGGATAAAATAATCAGAGACATATCCTCGGCCCAGCTGCATCAGACAATACTCGACGGTTTTGGAAACAGAAGGGAACCTGAAGTCATCCCATATGGAGAGTACCTGTCTGGTTCAATGGAAAAAGGACTCACCGCCATTGCCCATGGAGGAAAACGGTCAAACCTCTGGACGAGAGCCCGAGCAGCCGCAATTCATCTTAAAGGAATCAAGATTGACATATCCGGCGAAAATCCCACTAGAATCATCGCTGACGATGTCTCCTGCATCTCCGCTAAGGTGGTCCGTGGCTTGCGTACGGCGATTCGCGAACGCTGGACCAGTCATCTCCTGCAGGCTCCCCAAGGAAAAATAGCAACCGGGCTCGCCCTCGACGTCAAGACCAAAGACATCGCCTTCCTAACGTCTTGCCGCACTACCCTTTCCTTCAGCGACTGGCATAATCTCCACCGTGCTCGGCTCAGCCTCCTACCTGTCAGATCCTGTCCTGGATCTAAAATCCCCGACAAAACTTGTCGCCGAGGATGCAGAGAAGCAGAAACTACAGCACATGTCATTTCTCATTGCAAAAATAACCTTTCTCTTTACACAGATCGCCACAACCAAGTCCTTGATTCACTCGTTGAGGTAATACGGAAAAGTGGACACCAAGTCACGGTCAACCATGCCTTTGACCGTACTACCTTAAGACCGGACCTGGTTATCAACTCCACCTCCCCGGAAACAATCATCGACGTGACTGTACCTCTCGACACAGCCGAAAACCTCTTCTCAGCACACCGAAAGAAAGTCGAGAAGTACAAAGACCTTGGAAATATCTTCCCTCTAGTAGTCGGGTCGCTAGGGGCTTGGCTGCCATCAAACGACGCTATAAGAGACACCCTCAGCATCCCACCCAGGCTATGGAACGGATTCCGTCGCCGTTCACGCCTTCTCGCCATTCAAGGAACAACAAAAATCATCCAGAGACACCTCCACAACTGCCCTACTGACTCTTCCGAGAATGAAGTAGACGGCCGAAGCGAATAAAATCACAAATTTAATTGCCTTTCAACCACCCTAGTCAAAATCCTTAAGTCTATTTTAAGTATGCATAATATTTGCTCATGTGTACATATATCTTTGTTCCATGGTGGAAAATACAATGCTTTAAATCTGTTCTTATCAGCTTGACTTCTGATATGGATCTAATTGATCCAACAAAGTTGAACTGATTTTTGGAACCGGGCGGATGCGTCGTGCTTGCACGGCCTCTGCTGCGGGTTGGCTCGGTATTGCACCACCTCCGAGTTCGGCCCACCTCTCTCACGAGGAAACAATAATAAACAATATCAACTACTTGGTAATTAATCCCATTGTGGAATTCATAAGTTAACTTAGCTGCTGCCTAATCACTTTCACATTAGGTTACATTTGTACCCGTATTTATATTTTATTTTAAAATTCAGTAAACCTGTAAGTATAACGTAAGTGCCGTACTTAACAAATAAATACAGACGTACTCGCGTACAGTCAAATAGAACGTACCATTTTCTTTATATTTTCTATTTTTTTTTTTACTGCGAAAAAGTGGCGCCCATATTCAAATCTTAAATCTTAATCATCGCCATAGCATCTCGCATCTGAACTAATTTTTTACTTTCAATCGATTCAAAAGGAAAGCATTCTATAATATTTAAATGAAAACAAGGCAGTGTATTCACTATTTTGGGGGCTAAAAAAAAGTAAAGGTCGGACACAGGAAAAGAAATGAGAGAAAAATATTGCCAGATGAGAACATAATAAAAAGTAAATGAAAATGTGTGTCAATGATTCACCAAATAGGTTTTGGTTTGCAGCGGTTGCGATTGCTTCCCTTTGGAGGTATCCA
The DNA here is from genome assembly GCA_030141595.1 of Chydorus sphaericus. Lineage (NCBI taxonomy): Eukaryota > Metazoa > Arthropoda > Branchiopoda > Diplostraca > Chydoridae > Chydorus > Chydorus sphaericus. The sequence continues at coordinate 10,146,141 of CM057927.1, read as the reverse complement.
TACGCTTTTGCAGCCCAATTCAATAGCCTGCTCTATGTACCACAACTTCCGAATTCGAATGGAGCATTTCTTCAATTTAAATAGATTGTTGTTTGCATCATCGTCGCTTAAATCGTCATCATCCCTTTCATCACCAGACGATGCGGTATTATTCAAAGAAGGAGGCTCAACTGCGAGAATAGCTTCTTCCTCACTCATTCCGTCTTCCATTAAAGCTGTACGGGCTTTAAGTTTGCAGGGTATTACATGATTTCTTTGTGCTCCCATTGTAGTGAATGCCTGTAATATACCAATAACAACAGCCAGTCATCAATCAAATAAAGTGAGCATTTATTTTAAAATAATTATTACCGAAGGAATGTGGCACTGAAAATTTTTTTCTGCTTGATGTGCTGACCTCAAGTGAAATTTCAAAGTGCTATCTTGGCGGAATCTCTGTAGAGCAAAGATACAATAAAAACAAATACAAATCGATGATCGAGATTTCATTTCAATTTTAATTTGTACCTTAGAACAGATTCCGCATTGATAACGTTTTTCTCCAGTATGAATTGCTTCGTGTTGAGTTTATTTATACTTGGTACGGCTAAAAGTCTTTTGTAACCGAAACAATAAATTAGAAAATTAAGAGGGTTATTTATGTAAACATAAATTACCATTTCACAATACTGGCAGTGATAAGGTTTTTCACCTGTATGGATACGTTCATGCATCACCAACCGTTGACGACCACCAAAGCTCTAATAATTTATATTTAAAAAAATAATGGAATACAATGTTCAATTTAAAAATAGGTGAACCCTAATACTATAATACCTTTCCACAATATGTGCACACGTGAGGTTTTTCGCCGGTATGAACCAGCAAATGTTTTTTTAAACCGACTTTATCAAGAAATCCCTTTAAAATAGTTTCTTAATTAATAAAACAGCCATTATAACGAATAACGACAGCTTAAAGTTAAAATACCTTTCCGCGAACATCGCAAATAAATGGGCGGATGGTAGAGTGAACACCTTTCATGTGAACGGTCAAGTGTGCCTTCTGAGTAAAAGCCTACAAGTTCATATTTTACATTCAATAGTGCAAATTAATTTCAATAATTTAATTACTATAACTTTTTTGTAGTGCTGGTAAATACCTTGAAACAAATTTCGCACTTAAAACGTTTTTCGCCAGTATGGAGCCTTTCATGGACTGCTGCTATATTCCTAGTTTTGAACGACTGTTCATCACCCAAAAAATTGGTTTTAAACTGGCTGAAAATGAATGATTTTTTATCAAATACCTTATTGCAGATAGGACAGTGAAAAGGCCTTTCATCACGCTGATGGTTTACCATTCGACTGCGAGAGGGGAAACTCTGTTAAATGAAAGTGATGATTTATAAATTGTTATACATAATTTGAAAATGGTAATTATAATACCATTCCACAGTGCTTGCATTCGTGCGGCTTTTCCCCAGTGTGAATGCGCAAATGAACATTCCATTGTCCACTACTGGCCCACTTTCCCTAAAATTTTCTAATATTTTTAAAAAACTGAAAGTTAACTCATTTATGAATGTAGTTTTACCTTATTTGAGCAGATGGCACATTTGTAATAAGATTTCTTGTTTTCGGCAACAATTTGTGTATGTTCTTTCAGATGTATTGTTCGACTATCGAATGTCTATGCAATCAAAATTCTTTTTTTTTTAAAGCTTCTCTTCCAGGTTTAAACTCATCAAAATATATTGTATGTATAAAATATATTATACCTTATCGCAATTACCCAGGTAGCACATGATATCTATTATATATCGTAGGGATATACTTTCAACTTTTCTACTTTAAAGCGATATCGAGCTCTTCAACCGATACGTTTTCTACCTAAAAACTTTAAAAGTTGTAGATATCACAACTATATCGGATATTTCAGTAGTTGAATGTCGTTAATGATTTTTCATCTTAAATATTAAGCATTGTACGAGCGCGGTCAAAATATCAGCCGGGCGCTACTACAGTTGGACTCCGGCCAACTTTGACGGGTCGGCCGGTGAAGTAGGACTCAAGTCGGAATTATAGTCGGAGAGGTAGGATCTTGGAGGGCAGTGCGGAGAAGTGTCTCTAATAAGTTTTGGGACCTCTTGTGGTTGTTTGACGGAAAGTTGTCGTCCGGACTCCGGCACCGGGTGACCCCACTTTCCTGTCGGGCTTTGGATGATCCAAACACCGGCACAAATGTAGGGTCACCCGGTGCCGGAGTCCGGACTCAGAGTTTAAGTAAAAGTATTTTAATTGTGCGTAGGAAAGTTTTAGGCGCTGTTTCCTACAGTGTACTTACATTTCAGACACGTTTGACGCAAAGCTTTCCGTCAAACTCGTCGCCACCGTCACTACGTTTTTGTATCGGCATTTGGATGATCTTAAACCCGGCTGTGAGTCGTCGGGTCAACCGGTGGACTCAGTGCAGTGCTGGCTGAAACATATAAATAGCTCTGTTTCACACATTTTGCTAAGTAAATGGTGGCTAAGTGGTTAAGGCGGAAGACTCCAGTTCCTAAGATTGCTGGTTCGAACCTCATCGTGGGTCGACTTTTATTGTTATTTTGAATAATAATTTCGCCGCAAAATCGACCCAATGTCGACGTAGACATGAAATTTGGGTGCAAAACCATATGAAAACTATATTGTTACGATGTCTAATAGACATCTCTACGACATCTCTACGACATCGTAGTGACATATTTATCAAACAAGGAAAATATATCGAATAAATATCGATGTGCTACCTGGGTAATGCTGGCAGTAAAATGGTTTTCATTAGGGTGAGCAGTACGCTCGTGATCTTCTAAAATGGATGGAGATCTAAAGAACTACAAGCAGAAAAATAAGCGACGACGATGTAAATCTGAAATTGTGTGAAACTTAAATGGTTTTATGAGACACACTTTACTGCAGTGTTTGCATTGAAGCAATTCAGCCTTTTCAATGTGAACAGATCCGTGGGTATTTTAAAAATGATTCCTAGACCTAAACCCCTATTTAAATATATATTTGAATATTTGAAATTTAGACAGATTTTAAAAATAATGTTTTAATGTAACATACCTTTCCGCAAATATCGCATTTAAAAGGACGCATATCAAAATGCACGCCTTTTTTGTGTGATTGACTCCTTTGCTTGAAGGTCTGTATTTCACAAGGTAAAAATGTTACAAGATTTTTTTTCAATAACAAATGTTTGAAGCTTATAAGCAGGGCTGTTAAAATCGCTTCGATAGTCGATGAAATAGTATCGATCGATAGTTTTGCGATGATTTGCGATTATCGCGCGATTCTTTTAAAAACTGGTATCGATCGATGACAAAATTTCATCGATCGATGAAATCAGCGATACCGATACTTTTCCGACTTTTTTAGTGTAAAAAATAAAATTTCTCTAGTGAAATTCCTGGTTTAATGCTCATTCACCATTTTTTTGCGTCTACAAATCGAAATACTTTTCTAAATTAAGAAGGATCTATGGTAGTTCTGTATTTTTGAAATTGGCGTGTATTTTAAAATCGTACTCTCTGAAATCTTCAAAAATTTCTCCCCTATCTGTGTCATTGCGTTTTAAAATACAAGTATCGCAAATCATCGGTATCGCTATCGCCGATGGTTTTGTCCACCGATACTCTACGATTATCGCGCGATGCTATTTTTGTCCGGTATCGCTATCGGTATCGGCGATACCGGCAGGGAGTATCGATTAACAGCTAAGGTATCTTATAAGATACCTTAGAGCAGATGTCACAATGGAAAGGTTTTCTCCCCTGTGTGAATCATCGCGTGTAAATCGCGGCCCCTTTTCGTAGAAAATTTCTTGATGGTACATTGAGAAATAAAGAAAATATGAAATTAATCAAGCGCGTTTTAAGATTACCATTATCAATTTTCAATTGATGAGAAAAAGTTCTGTATGTTCTAGTTATTCGATTATATTGATAAGGCTTACTTTGGACAAATTTTACATGCATATTGCCTCAGATTCGAATCGAATGATAAAAATATATGTCAGGGAAAAAAATGTATCGTATAGGAAATTGTATGGAAGCTTTGTTAAAGTGGATGAGCATCACTGTTATGAAATCGTTTAAATAAAATTACCTTTCCACAATCATGGCATTGATAAGGTCTTTCTCCCGTGTGAATCCTCATATGAATTGTAAGTTGGTTCTTCTGAAAGGATCCCTTTAAAAAATATGTTATTTAAAGTAAACCATATTATCATCGAAGTGAAAATAAGAGTCCAAAAAGCTCACTATTATATACCTTTCCACAAACATCGCACTTAAAAGATTATTCTTTGGGTACAACCGCCATTTGAAATTATGTTGATGAATTTCCCTAATATGTTGAATCTAACAGGACGCTGGATGGTAATAGTGTCACGACTAAACAAGGTTACTTCTGACTCCGGAACAAGGCTACGTCCAATTTAACCTATGTTCTGACAAGATTCCAAGCATCTTCTGTCAAACTAGTGGGTTTCGGCTAAACAGAAACTTATATTTTTACACATAATTTGATCTTACTACCTGAGGATTTACGGTGCCTCTAATTTAAAATGTCAATGGCTACCTGTATACCTGTTATAAGGGTCGGAGCGCGAGAGCGACGCACGCTCGAGCGTACCTATAGATACTTAGAAATAGGGAGGATGCTAAAATTTGATTTGAAAAACAAGCACTGCTGTGAAAGTCAGACAGGTAAATTCTCCATCCATCATCATAAGCCTCAATGTCGCCGATATGGTTCTGAATATTTTATCTCATGAATTTCTGTATAATTTAATTTCTTGTATATACATTTCTTACTGTCACCAGAAAAGTCAATAGGCTTCTGCATGCTATATATTTGTTGCCATGGTATCTTTGTTATTTCTACTTTTTACTATAGAACAAAGTTCTATACAAAGAGCAACTGCATATTGCGCTTTGAATTACATAAAGATAGGGCGATTGCGGAGAACTAACAGGAATTGCTGTTCGTCGCAACCAGCAGGATGGTGGCGGTTAGTTTTTGGCTAATTTTTATACTTTTCTTTAATTCCAAAGAAATCTTAGCGAATGAAGAAATTGAAAAAGTTAATGATGACCATCAAAATCAGTTTAAACAACTGATGATGGCTTCAGAATCTCTCCGAAAAAGCAATTTTCGAATCTACGCTATGAACGTAAGTTCTTATTCATTCATCCAATACAATTATAGGATTATTATTAATGGGCTTACATGCGCAAAAACACTAATTATGTAAAAGTATCCGCCTGGAATGTCGATTGAGATGAAAGATGCCGTTTCTGGATTAGTAAAATACAAAGGAATTGCAGTCGAATTTTGCAACTATATTGCTCAGCACTACGAGCTTACGTATTATATTTTAGAGATACACGTTATTCTTATTATTTTAATCCATCAATTTCATTATGAAAGCTTGGAATACGTTCCTGAAAATCCACTGGAAGTGGCCAAATATGGACAAAATCAAGCTGTCATCAATGCTCTTGTCCATAAAGTATATATAAACGGCGAATTAGTATACATTTATTTTACTAAGTATATCATCCTCTTCATTCAGACAATTGATTTGGCAATGTACGGTATGACACCATCGTTAGAACGTCTTAAAATGTTTGATATGACCGCACCAGCCATTTCAGAAGATTTTGAAATTATGGTCTTGTGGCCAGAAGAGACCAGTCAACTGCCTGCATTGAAAAGACCCTACGATAGTATTGTAATTCCATTAAAAATAATTTACTAATTTTAAGGTATATTTAAAAACATGCATGATATTATGATCCAAAAAAGACTTGGTCATTGATTTTTCTATCATCGGTTGGTTTTATTTCGATGTTGAGTGTTGTAACGATTATATATGGACGATTGAATATGCCCATCACTGAATATAATAGACCATCAATCAGAAATTATGTGATGTACACGATTGCCTCGCTCACCATTCAAGGTAATCAATTTATTCTTAAATATGTATAAAAAAGAATTCTACCAACCAATCTATAATCAAAAAGGTGCAACTCTTCGAAATCGAACCACGTATCGTTTCTCTCTTCGCTTCATTCTAACGTGTTGGCTTCTAGCGATTGTCGTCCTCATCAACGCCTATAAGAGCGTTTTGATCTCTTACCTAACCATCCCTAAATTAAAACCGATTCCGCAATCATTGGATGATTTGGCCGCCATGAAAGAATATCGAATTACCATCATGAACAACACACTTCTTGCAAACTCTATCTTGGTTTTAACCTTTAAAACCATTCCCTTGGGATTTCTATTTGCGTAACATTAGCTCTATTGATTCCAGAACGCAACTTCAGGGACTAAAAAAATTCTAGGTGATACTTTGCGGCAGTATCCAGAGCTCTTATTCTCAGAATTCTCACAAGCCACACGAAATGTATTGGAAAGACGCGCTGCTGATGTCGAAGTATATACACCCAGTGAATTTTTAAAAGGTTATGCAGCCTGTGCTCATATATTCTTGACATGCATATCAACTACTATTCTAAGCTGTCAATGGTGATTGCTTTCCGGATCGCGGCTGATTTAAAAATGAATGGGAAATGCCGTATGACAGCATCTCGTCCGATTTCGAAGACTCAATCATTTTCGTCTGCATTGCCTAAAAACAGTCCATATACATCTATCGTGGATAAATAGTATAAATATAGCCAAAACCTGCTGTTATAATAAGTTTACTAAAATTATTTTTAATTAAAACTTAGCATGTGGCGTGCCATGGAAACAGGCCTTTGGGATCACTGGAGGAAGAGCCATGTTCCCCGCACGGATAAGTGCAAATTGGATGCTTATAAGAAAAAGGAACGTAAAGAGACGCCGAAATCGATCAAGTTAAACGATCTATCAGGGGCTTTCTTAGTTCTTGGTGTAGGTTGGTCCTTAGCTTTGATGGTTTTTGCATTTGAGAGAGTAGTATTTTTGGCTTCTGCCTATGGAAGAGCCATTACTGGAATCCATATTTAGGGACAGGGGGTAACGGACTCAATTATTCAGCGGCTGCTGCGACACGGAATATGAATTGAATGGTTGCATTAACCTTATTATTGCGGTTCTTTTAACAGATTCAAAGATTGTTCGCGCATTCTTTAAATCTTTATACACGCACACGTGCTTTAGTTTGCGACAAACATTTGATTAATTAAGCGATATTTTACAAATTTCAATATAAGTTTATTGTATCAATTTTCTTATAATACAGCATCCATATCATTGAAATATTGAAAGAGTCGTCAAAACACACACTGTATAGTCCGTTAATACTAAAATAATCCCATGTAGGCAGGAGCAGTGGCGGTAGATGCCACAGGAGGGTTTGTAGGAAAGATAACCAGAGCGCAAAGGAGCCAGAAGATAAGAAGGAACCGAGCGGAACTGAATAGGAGGACATTGGTTCATATAAGGCTTATAGGTTTTAACATGCTCCACATGATTAGAAGTGTATAATGGAAAAATTTGTTTATTGTTGGTTGGTAAGGAGCCGAAGGTAAACATATAAGACGAGTTTCCCGGAGGATGGAGAGCCAAAAATTTACCATTGTAACGCTTATTGAACGGTGGAAGAAACATTTTGGATCGAAGAATAAAATAAAATAAACCAGAAGCGGAGACGGGAAAGAGAGATTGATTAATCTAACGTTATTACGTTAGACGTTATTAGAGGCGCTGAAATCACGTAACACGGAGCTCGGGACAGGGTATAAGGAGCCGGTATATAGAACCACCAGCCGTGGTTTGATAAACTTTTTGTTTTGATTGGGTATGAATATTGGACGAGTAGCAGAAATTTATAAAACTGATCATAAGGCATTTTAATAGTATATTCTTTGTATGACCAAAACAAGATCGTCAATAAAACATTATTTATTATTTCAATTACAGAATTAAAACAAAATGTTATAGTCCTAATAGAATTTATGAAATATGTTTGAGTTTGGAACTGTAGAGGCCACTACCCTTTGGGGAAATCCAAATTGTTATACAACCCAAACCCAAGCCAAAAAGAATAAATGAAGCAATTTTTCAGAGGATTATCTTCATCACCGCTAGACTCGCGTTATTATCTCATTCATTATCGGCAGATTGCATCAGAGAATTAGTAAGTTCGACTTTTTCCTCACTCACTCCGTGATCGCTCAATACTGATGTGCTGTCTCTCAGTTTGCAAACCAGTGTGTGTTCTCTTAATCCTCCTTTTAAGCGAAATGCCTGCACGACCAAATAAAAAGGCCATGAGATGAGATGAGTTTATAAAAGGATATAAGTAAAATATATACTTTTCCACAATATGAGCATTTGTGAGATTTTTCTCTAGTGTGAAGAGTCATATGCCTCATTAACCTGGATTTATTGAGGAAACCCTTTGATATGAAAAACAAATGTTTGAAATAACTAAAAATAAATTGATAGAGGTAAGAAAGAAAAAAAAAATACTTTGCCGCAGTCATTGCATGTAAACGAGCGGACTGTAGAGTGAACGCCTTTTAAATGTCCTCTCAAATGCGATCTCTGAATAAAAACCTAGTCAAAATATTTATTGAGATTTTTAGTACCTTTATATACGCGTTAATTTTTCGTAATATTAAATAATGTTTACCTTTTCACAATGGTGGCAATGATAGGGTTTTTCACCGGCATGAACACGTTCGTGCGCCTCCAACGATTCTTTATGTCTATAGCTCTGACAAAAATAATGGCGATAGCGCTAAAATAAATGATAGGAAATACGGTATATAGTAAATAACACACTACCTTTTCACAGAGTTTGCACTTGTGAGGCTTTTCCGCGGTGTGAACTCTCAGGTGAATCACCAATTTGCTTTTTACAGGGAATCCCTTTTAAAAAATAGTTATTACGATTATTTTCAAAAATACTAAATTAATTTAAAAATTATAAATACTTGTCCGCAAACATCGCATGTAAAAGGAGAGATTGTAGAGTGAGTATTTGTTTTGTGGTTATACAAGCCAGCCAGCTGGTTAAAAGCCTAGATTTTATCAAACCGAATTAAGTAATCAAATTGTAATAGGTCGTAACGTAACTCGTATTGATTGATAGGACGTTTTATACCATAGGACATATATCACACTTGTAACGTCTCTCTCCAATATGGATCTGTTCATGTTTGTTTGTATCAGTTTTAGTTCTAAATGACTTTATAAAAGTTCAAATTTCAAGGAAATTTAATTAGAGAAATTAAACTAATAAATGTTTTCATTTATATTTAGGCGACTACCTTGTGGCAGATGAGGCAGTTGTAAGGTTTTTCATCCGTGTGAGTACGCTCATGATTTACTAAGCGAGCGCGGATAATAAATCTCTGAAAAAAAAGTTTGCTTCATAATTTTGTTTGACATTTGTTATATAATGCAAAAGCTGATGATACCATTCCACACTGCTTGCATTCGAACGGTTTTTCTCCAGTATGAGTCCTTAGATGGTCATTTAAAGTGCATCTATTCCACTTTCCACCCTTTGGTTGGAAATGAAAAATATAAATTTCACTTTTTTAGTTTTACTTGACTTCACCTTTAAACAGATGGCACATTTGAAATAATCTTTCTTGTTGGTGGTAATAATTGTAGTGTGTTCTCCCAGATGAATTGTTTTGCTAGTAAAAGACTTACATTAAAATAAAATTGTTATTAGTTATATTTATTATTTATTATTTACTATTTAAAAATTAGTATATACCTTATCACAATGCTGACAGTAGAAAGGTTTTTCATTTGTATGCATAGTTTGTTCATGATTATCTAAGAGTGGTTGAGATCTAAAAGACTAAATTAGAAAAAGAAAATTAGGTTTAGATACAATTAAGTTGTTAACTTTTGATATTATAAATAGTTTATTTACCAAGCTGCAGTGCTTGCAGGGAATTTTTTCAGGCTTGTTGTGTATTAAAATGTGTCTCTTTAGCACTCTTAAGTATTTGAAGACCTATGATAAATTTTCAATTTAATATTTTCCAGATAAAAGTTGAAATACTAAAAGGCTAGATTCTAAAACTCGTTTTCTTTCGATTACAAAAATTTCTAAGAAATTTAAAGAAAAATACCTTCGCACAAATGTCACATTCAAAGTGGTGGATATTTACTTTATCATCCTTGTCCATTTTTTCTTTAAAATATAGTCTAAAAGTGAATTTTTATGTGCCAACTGCGGTAATAACTGCCTGACTAGATTTCTGTCAAAGTCGACAACAACAAAATATTTCATACCCTTCCAACTTTAGAAGCAGAGTTGCCGCACCAAGTATAATCTAATTGTGCATTCTTAAGCCCGAGATTCGGTGGGCTGTCCAGCGCCCGCACTGGGTCCGCTAGGGGTCAAGCCGCACTGACCTACCGTACACCGCGGGAAAGATTTCAAGCAGATCAAAGAAGAAGCTGAACTCACTTGTTATTAGATTATTATTTTTGAAATAATATTTTCTCATGAAAGAATAACCATTCATAAAATTCATAACTTTTAAATGGTTATGTATGTATGTTTCCAATACAGTACTACAATTTACATGGTGCAAAACGTCGCGAGAGATTAATGAGGTCAAATAGAAAGAATGAGAAAAAATCGTTCACTACGTCAGCAAAGAAGTGTTTCTCATTTATGTATTTAAAAAAATAGAAATTAAAGGTTAATTGTCGGAAGCAGTATAGTTTGGCAACCCAATTTCAGGGCATTCTCAATGTAAGGCAGTTTAGAAAGACGAATGAAACATTTCTTTAACTTGAAAGGGTTGATACTATCATCGCTGAAACAAAAGTTTTCCATAGATTCATAAGGAGTGTTCCAATTGGGCTCAGCAACAGCCAGAAGAGCTTCTTCTTCAGTCATTCCGTCTTCCATCAAAGCGGTACGAGCTTCCAGCTGGCAGTTAAGAGTATGCCTTTTCCGATCAATATTATTCCAAGTAAATTTCTACGGAAGAAAAAAATACATATATTTCATTTAAGCTTAGAAAACTCTTAGATTACAGCCAATTACCGTTGGACATAAATGGCAAGAATTAATGCTACTTTTGTCGTGCGTTTCCAAATGTTTTTTCAAAGTAGAATTATCGCGATAACTCTAAAAATTCGCAACTTTTTTTTTCAAATGTAAAATAAGAGAATAACATTCAAATGTGAAATACCTTTGGACAAATTTTGCATTTGTAAGGTTTCAACCCGGTGTGGATCAATTCATGTCTCTGCAGAGAGTACCACTGAATAAATGCCTGCCAAAATATCAGTTTCCTTTTAGAATTTTAAAATCTATTTCAAAACTAGCGCAAATTTCCGCCTTATAAAAATTTCAAAATGCGTATTACTTTAGGGCAAGTTTTGCATTTGTAAGGTTTCTGCCCGGTGTGAAGCATTTCATGGTCTCTAAGAATATTCCTATCAGCGAATGTCTAGCAATATAAATATATAATATTGTTTACGATTATTGAGTGATTTTAGAACTCAGAAAACTTTATTTAAGACTCATTTTTACCTTATCACAATATTGGCAGAAATAGGGTCTTTCACCAGTATGGCTACGTTCGTGGACGCGTACTTTTTGACGTGACATGTATCTCTGTAACCGAATAATTATAAAGTTATCATATATCGATGCAATTTTAAAAAGCCAATACCTTCCCACAGTATTTGCATTCATGAGGTTTTTCGCCACCAGCATAAATGTGAGTCTTCATGTGGCTTCGTAAATTGCTTTTATTAGCGAACCCCTTTAAAAAAAATTAAGTCAAGAACATTTCTAAAAATATAGAAAAAATAATAATACGCACCTTCCCACATGAATCGCACTTGAAATCGCGTGTTTCGCAGTGAACTGTCAATTTGTGCTTCTTAAGTGAACCCGCATGTTTAAAAGTCTGAAAGAGTAACAGTTAGTTAATTAAAAAAAAATATTCCAGCATTTGTCTTTCTAAATCTGCTTTTACGTCTGAACAAATGTCGCATTCAAAGGATTTTAAATCACCATGGACTGCATTTTCATGTTCATTTCTTTTGTGACTACCTTTAAATCCCTAAAAATTTAAAAGAATAAAAATAGTTTAAAAAAAGAGTGGAGATTATTGATAACTGTGAGAGAATAGATATTGATATACCTTTCCACAGATATCGCATTTGAACGGCAATATTTTTAAATGAACAGAATTTCTGTGACTCGTCAAAGAACTGGACTGTCCAAATGTCTACAATTTCAAGAACTAATAGTATAAATAAATATGTAATAAAAATTATTTTAAACTGAATTTTAAACCTTGAAGCAAATTTCACATTCATATGGTTTCTCTCCGGTATGGGTTCTTTTGTGGGTCTCTTTTTCATTACGAGTAGAACACAACTATAACCAAATAAAAGGATTCCATAAAATATATGAAGGACTTTTTTCAATTTTTTATTGCCTGATTGATTAAATTCTAAATATTATTATTTACCTTCCCACAAACTTCACATTTGAACGGGCGTATTTTAAGGTGAACAAACTTTTTGTGAGATTCCAAAGAACTGCTATGTTTGAATGTCTACAAATTTTTAAAATAGAAAATAAATTAACTGAGAATTTATATTAATTTTTAAAAAATATATATACATTTGAACAAATTTCACATTTGTAAGGTTTCTCTTCAGTATGAACTCGTTCATGCCGGAGTTTGCGAGAAACACAGTCGAATGACTATGCAAATAATTCCAAAAATAAATATTAAATTGGGCAAAATTTCTTAATTTTTTTACATAACATGAAATTTATATTATTTTAAAATACCTTGTCACAAAAGTCACAGTTTAATCGTTTTCTACCATGACTAATGCATTTATGAGCCAATAAGCTTTCACTATCCTTGTTGCACTAGAGAGAGAAAAAAATTAAATTAGGCGTGAATTACAGAGAGGATGGTAGAGGTTTACATCTACCTTTCCACAAACATCACACTTGAAAGAATGTTCGTTTGAATGAACCGCCATTTTACTACCCTGATACAAAATTTCCGGTCTAATAGCGGCGAAGTCTTACAGCATTATGATGTTCAAAGCGATTAATAAATGACATAATCATGTAGATCATCACAATTGCTCACAGTGGTTACTCACAGCTAGGTCACAGGCTCACAGCTACTAAAAAACAGCACTTCACCTGGCTTCACCGCCAGTTCACATAACAACACCTGTCAAAAACGAAGGTCTTGTCTAATCAGAAACCAAACCATGCCATGTTCATAAATTTTAATACGGCAAAAGGTCTACGAAAAAGGATTCGAGATACATATTTAAAAAAGGATTATTCTGAATATTTAAAAAATTGTCATTGAAAAAATTAACTTTAACACATTCAATTCACGGAATCAGCTGTATGAGAACTATTGATAAAGTGCTTTTTGGAGCGTTTCGTATACAACATTCGTGGTCGAAACGCGCTTCTTTAAAACTGGTTTTAGTTTTGGGGGAAGAAGATGGATTAAGTATAATCAAACAGGTATAGTAGCCAGGTATACTGTAAGGTATAAATAAGCTTGAGGCCTTTGTCCTGGGCGGTACTCCCCTCACGTACAGATGCGTTGCATAAAACGTTTTAGATGAGCTGGACAATTTACTCTACCGAATGATAATTTCTGTTTAAGAATAATGAAGCTTAAAATTAAATGAGAAATAATTATGCTCCCATTAGCACCTTCCCCATGCAAATTTGAAGAAAATTGGCCTTCTCTGAGCCAAAATGCACATTTTTCGGAACATTTTTACAATTTCCCCTTACCTGTTCATTCATTCACCTTTCAAATAGTCTTCTAAATCAATTAAAAGGCATCGCTTCTCAGCCTTTTGGCTAAAATCAAATTATAGTATCTGTTCTTATCAGCTTGACTTCTGATATGGATCCAATTGATCCAACAAAGTTGAACTTATTTTAGGAACCGGGCGGATGCGCCGTGCTTGCACGGTCTCTGCCGCGGGTTTGCACGGTATTGCACTACCTCCGAGTTCGGCCCACTTCTCTCACGAGGTATTTACCATAATCAACATCAAATACTCATCGGCTTCCTCCTCTTCTGTATTATCTTACATGAGAATATCATAATGGAATTTAAAATTCCTACATTTTCATTTTATAAGAGCATAAAAAAATATTCACGACATAAAGTTGGATGGTAACAGTTAACGTCGTACCAGTAGCCATTTTCTAATAGACCGAGAGAGGTTGAGGAAGAAAAAGTAAGTATGATTGGTAAAAAATGTATTTAAAATCAAATGAAGCGAAAATATTGTATCTACTGCGGGTGATTGATTGTCGAAAGCAATATGGATTTCAGACCCAATTTCATGGCTCTCTCAATGAACGGTAGTTTTTCAATGAGAAGGGAACACTTCTTAAAATAAAAATGACTGGTTTCATCACAACTCAAATCGCTTTGATCCATTTCATCCTCAGATTCGTCCAGCCCATTCAAAGGTGGCTCAACAGCTAGAATGGCCTCTTCTTCACTCATTCCGTCATCCATCAAAGCGGTGCGTGCTTCAAGCTGGCATTTGAGAGCGTGGTTTTTGAGCTCGTATTTCCAAGCGAATTCCTTTAAAAAAATTAATACATCCCGATAAAGTCCGCAGAATTTTTCTTGCTCTATTCATTATTTATTACCTCAGAGCATAAATGGCAGGAAATCAAATTGTTTTCATGCATTTCCAGGTGAGCGCTCAAACTTCGTGATTGGGAAAATCTCTAAAAATCCAGAAAGAGAAAAATATAATTGTTTTAACATTCTATCGCTTTAGGTAAATTCTGTTCACAGTAATACCTTGTGACAATGGTGACAAATGTATGGTTTATCACCTGTGTGAACCCGTTCATGACGATCACGTCTTTGACGGGTGTGAAACTTCTAATTATCGGATAGTAGATAAGGATAATAAAAGGTTAATAAATTTTGATAAACGAAATTGTAACTACCTTCCCACAATGTGTGCATTCGTGACGAGGCCTTTCCCCGGAATGTTGAAACTTCATGTGGGATATCATGGCATTTTTCGAAGAAAAATCCTTTCATTTAAATAATTTGATAAAATAAGTCAGTAAAATATGAATTAAGAGGCGTAAATGATAACACATTAAAATACCTTCCCACAATGATCGCACTTGAAATCGCGGATGTCTGAGTGAACCGAAGTTTTGTGTATCTTCATGGCATTCGAGGATTTAAAAGTCTGGAAGAGTTAAACAGGTATTTATAAAATCGGCACTTTGATTTCTAATTAAATTACCATGGAACATATTTCGCATTTGAAGCGCCTTTCATCACCATGAATCAGCCTTTCGTGAAGATTTCTCTCACCAATCTTTCTAAAAGTCTTCGAAAAATATTTTTATTAAAATGTAGACGACGTGTATTAAAGGATATCAGCTTTACTTTATCGCAGATCTGGCAATGAAATGGCTTTTCTCCTGTGTGAATCCGTTCGTGATATACAAAGTCGGAAGGATTCTTGCATTTCTGGATGAAATATTATAAAAGAAATAAATATGTGATCATTTAAAAAAATAGCTTTACCTTTCCGCAATATCTACATTCGTAATTATTATCAGGCTTTAGGTGAATCATCACATGCTTCACTAAATTTCTTTTCGCAAAGTATTGCTTAATTTTTTATAAAAAGAATAAAACATTAGCAAAGTATTTTCATTGATAAAATTATTAGAAAAAATACCTTTGCGCAAATATCGCATTTGAAGAGGCGCAGTTTTAAATGAACCGACTTTTTGTGTGCGTTTAAGACGCTGGAATCTCTAAATTCCTAGGTTTTAGTCAAAATGTTTGATATTACCAAATTTTATTATGATTGAATTACTTAAAAAAAACTTACTTTTGAGCAAATGTCACACTTGTAAGGTTTCTCTCTTGTATGATAGACTCTTTCATGTCTATTTCTTTCAGTGGTGTGGGTAAACTTCTGTTTAAACAGTTCCAATAAAATGAAGAAAAACAAGGCCTTTATTTTTATTTAAATACCTTATCACAGTATTTGCAGTCATAGGGTTTTACACCTTCATGACTGATCAATCTATGGGACATAAGGCTTTGGCTCTGCTGGTAAATCTAGGATAAGAAATCAAAACAAATAAATCACCAACAGATGAGATTGTGATTGATCTCTTAATTAAAATTACCTTTCCACAGTCCTTGCATTCATACTGCTTTTTCTCCGTGTGAACTTTCTGGTGACGATTTAGTTGCTCTTCAAGAGGAAATGCCTTATCAACAACATAAAGCAAGATTTAAGAAAATAGGAATATCTATAAAAGATTTGATGAAACCATTACCTTTCCACATTCATCACACTTGAAGGTACTTCTTTTAGAGTATGTCATTTGGTGTGTAGGTGAAAAGTTCGCTTTTTTTACTGCAAAAGCAGGTATAAGCCCGACCAATGTAACAATGGTGGTAAATAGGATCACGGTATCTCAACGGGTGAGGGGTGAACGCTAGCGAATGGTGCTGTAATACAGGCAACACATAAATAAGGTGAACGCGGCCACGCTTTCTCTCGACTTGTTGATCTGTCAAAACTCAGGGTCTTGGCTAAACAGAATCTTTAGACTTCATTCTCAATAATTTTTTTTCGTCTGCAATGCTGTAAAGCGGAATTTTTGAAAAATGAAATATGCAGGTAAAGAGAAGGTACTCATTAGAAATCAATTCTCCAAGGCTGAAAACCTGCAATAACGGTGCGTTACGCGTATATCCAAACATCTTACTCTCACTAACAAGTAGAAGGCAAAAGTAAACGGCAGTACAGTGCAAGGCTGTTTATTTGTAGAAGAGAAAAAAAGGGCGCAACACCGTTTACAGCGATCGCTGCTGGAATGCTAGGTAAGGTTACATAAAAAAAACCAAGAAGAAATAATAACTAGGATATCGAATTAAGGAAGAGCACGAGAATATTTTAACGATGGAAAGAGAAAACTAACCAGCGGACAGAATAGGGAAATGGTAAAGAACCGGTGTACGGATTACGGAAACCATGACGTGAAAGTACGCATGAGTACGGATTGTAAAGGTACGTACAACTTCAGCTGGCCGGAGACCAAAACTACATTCCAGAGAGAGATAACCGCAAGACTACATGGATCCTCAAATATTTCATAAGAATTTTTCTATTCATTTTTTTTTCTCAAA
Source organism: Chydorus sphaericus (assembly GCA_030141595.1). Classification (NCBI taxonomy): domain Eukaryota; kingdom Metazoa; phylum Arthropoda; class Branchiopoda; order Diplostraca; family Chydoridae; genus Chydorus; species Chydorus sphaericus. The sequence continues at coordinate 10,128,917 of CM057927.1, read as the reverse complement.
ATACTACTATCCTTGCTTACTTGCTTGACTTGTTCAAAGTTGAATAGTAATATGCTCTTCCCCAAAAAATTTACCATCTGCTTTAAACCCACTACTATATCTTTATTAAGCGCTGTTTTCTCCTAGGCAATTGCAGACTAATTAGCCGATGGAGAGTTGTTCTTCAATGATGGATTATTTCTGAGCGGGATTGGCCAAGCGGCCGATGAACAGGATGAGTTTCTTGACATCATCTTTCAGGAGAAACATGGCCGGATGATCGACCTAACGAAAAGAAAAATTCCATGAATTAATGAGGGAAAATAAGATTGTTAATTAACAAGTTTTGTAAATAAAAAAAATTACTTTGAATGATGGCACCGGTGGAGGACTCGGACGAGCGCACGCAGCCACAAATGTAACTAGAGAGTGAATAATAATAAATTTAGATTAAAAAAAAAATTATTAAAAGCTAATTTAGATTCAAGAAGAAATAACTTGAAATAATATTTACCAGTGGTAGCGGCGGCTGCTTCAGCGCCTTTTTCATCCACCTTGATGTAGCATTTGTGCACGATGTTCGAGGCGAATAGTCCAGGCAAGTCCGACATGCCGGAGAGATCCGCACGTCCACTGAACAAATCTTTGATGCCCATTCCACTGAGGGCGCTCATCAACTCCTTTTCCAGCTTGCTCTCAATTTTGAATTCCGGCAGTTCAACGCAAATCTTCTTCTGGCTACCGTGTTTCTCCAACTCGTCTAGCATCTTGCCAGTGAGATTCAATTCCAATTTCGAAAGACCATCAATTTTGTTGGGCAAGATAATGACCATGCTCATTTTCAGACCCTGATAAATATGTAAGAATAAAAACCATGTAATTACTAAACGTGCAAAAAAATTGCAATCCAAAAACTACCTTATAAGGCAGTTCGACGAATTGAGCGTCCAATGAATCGATCTTGCCAGTACGAAAAGTGTGTGTGAGACGCATCATTTTCACATCCACTTTGCTCTTTTCGGATCCAAGAAAAAACGGCAACTTTTTCGTCAACTTTGAATCAAACTCTTGCATCCAATCTCCTTTGAAATACACAGCGTTAATGAGGACCATCACGGTACCCTGACCGATGGATTATGTAAATAGGATTCAGTAAGTAAGTCATGAGCCTAATGAATTGATGAACAAAAAAACTAAATTACCCTTTGAGAGGAGATCTTCGATTTTCTTGTTGGTGAGCTCCTCCACGGTACTGTTGATCTTCTTGCGAGTTTTGGGATCAGCAAAGTCGACTCTTTTGGCCTGAGCTCCAAACTTCTTTTCCATGATGGACTGGAAATTCTTGTTGAGCTTGAATTTGTCCTCAACATAGCACAAGTTGGCAGCCTTCAGCACAACATTCTGATCCCCCTGTAGCATGATAATAGCATACCATGAATGACATTGAGGTACATTTTAGAGGAAACTCTAATACTACATTTGAGCTTTTGATCATGCTTCCAATTGTATCATGGATTTCTTGTTCAGAGAATTTGCCAAGTTCAAGGGCCTCTTTCAGTTGCTTGGCTGTTTCTCCTCTGGCTCCGGCATGGACAATGGACAACAGAGCAGCAACACTGAAGGGGGAAATACACATGTTGCCCGGGGAGCTCTTTCCAACAACCTTCAAAATAGTGAAAATACATTACCACATAATTTAGAATGATACACAGAAAGAAAATTTTGGGTTATAATATGTGAAATACTTGAAAGAGTGTTGTGGCAAAATTTTCAAGTTGAGAAGTAATCTCCAGCTGGGACTTTGAGACATGCTGGTCAGCCATGTTTGATCACTAGTAGGTGTATTACACACAAATCTCTGATTTGATGTACAGTTTATAGCAAGCAGCTTACTCCAATGTAGACAAATCAGCTATTAGAAAACAAAGATTAAAACAAAAATCACATGAAATAAGATGGATTAGAACATAATAAAATTAGGAAAACGTCATTAGAGCATGCTTGATTAGCACCTTCACGAGCCCGACACAAGTCTGACAAAAATGTTATTCTATCAGGAACTGGAATACAATACTACGCAATACCCTTTAAGACAGCAGAGTCGTCGAGTCGACGTTGATACGAAACCCGGAAGTGAGAATTTTAAAAGAGCCCCGCCACTACGGGATTTTTTCGAGTCGGCATAAGAATTTACAAGCCCTCTCTAGCTGCTTGTTTCGAAAAAAAGAAAAAAAAGAATTGCATTTTTAAGCATTTGTTACACATTGAGGAAATTGTATTTCGTTTTTACCGTATCATTACCGTATTTACTTAACAACAATGAAACGATCATTAGTTTGCATAAGAGAAAAAGAAAGAGGCAACTGGCCTTATTGACAACATAACGACGAGTCGAGATTCTGGTTTCTCCATTTGGATATCTTTTCACCTTTTGAGGCACTATAATATTCCCGATATTAACTAAAGGGATTATCTGTGAACCAAGAAAAAAATCTAAACAAGCGAAGTGCAATGCAGGGCCGTTTATTGAGAAGAAAAATAAGCGCAGCGCCGTACTCTCTAGTTACATCAATACAGGTAGGAACTTTGAAGGGAGAGGACGCTGCTATTACTACTGAAAGTGAGAAAGAACCAGTGGACGGATTACGAAAATGAAGATAGAGGTACGAGCGTACCGAAGTACAAATTATATGAATAGGTACGCGTGCAATTTCCCCAAAAACTTTGGGCGAATGTGATGAAATCATGACTCTCTTTGTAGGCTTACACAACCAATTGGAAAAAAGAAGACAAGTGCTACATTGTAGAGAGAAAGAAAAATTACCACTTCGAGTTCATTTTGCCAAAAAATCCCAAATATTAAATCAAAATTTTACTTTCCTTGCTAACACACGCTTTCTTTTTAGCTCAATCTAGTCGAAAGTCAAATAATCCCAATATACCCTTTTCTTTCTATCCAAAAGTCACATCTGCACATCAACATCTGCTTAAAACACACTAGTAGTACTCCTTGTAAGCGCTGTTTTCTCCTCGACTGATGCAGACCTTAACAGCCGACAGAGAGTTGTTCTTCATTGATGGATTACTTCTGAGCAGGATTGACCAAGCGGCCAATAAAGAGGGTCACTTTCTCGGCATCATCTTTCAACAGAAAAACGGCTGGGTGGTCAACCTGATGAAAAATAAAAACCATTAATTAGCGAGTGAAAATAAGATTTTTAAAAAGCGCATTGAGCGGTATTAAAAGAAAACTATACCTTAAACGATGGAGGCTGTCGAGGAGCGCTCTTTTTCATGCTGCTGACTATATAATAGAAAAAAAAATTTAATAAAAAATTAATACCAAAGCTAATAATTTTTAAAAGCAAAACTAAAAGAGATGTAAAAATAAAAGAATACTAATTACCACCAGTAGCAGCGGCGGCTTCGGCGCCTTTTTCATCCACTTTGATGTAGCATTTCTGAACAATGTTGGAGGCGAACAATCCAGGAGAGTCGGACACGCCAGAAAGGTCAGCCAGTCCACTCGTGAAGAGATCTTTGACTCCCATCATGCCAAGAGCGATTTTCAACTTTTCCTCGATCATCGTCTCAATTTTGAACTGAGGTAGCTCAACGCAGAGCTTTTCCTCGGCAGCCTTCTTCTCGATTTCTTCGAACAACTTGCCAGAGAGACCGGATTCCACCTTCGTAAGTCCATCGATTTTGTTGGGCAAAATGATGAGCATGCTCACTTTTTGTCCCTGGTGAAATGTAAAGAATATATAACAGTTAAATTTCTAAACGTGCTAAAGACTTGACATTCGAAAAATTATACCTTGTACGGAAGTTGAACGAATTGAGCGTCGAGTGAATCAATCGAGCCAGAGCGGAAGGTGCCAGTGAGACGCATCATTTTGACATTCACTTTGCTCTTTTCTGATCCAAGAAAAAACGGCTTGGTTTCCGTCAACTTTGAATCGAACTCATGCAACCAATCTCCTTTGAAGTACATTGCGTTCACGAGGACCATCACGGTAGAGGCGGTGACCGCATCTGTAGAAAGGGTTAAATAAACAAGTCATGAGCTTAAAATAATTGAAAAAAGCAGAATCACTCATTACCTTTCGAGAGAAGATCTTCGATTTTCTTGTTTGTGAGCTCCTCCACGTGATCGTTGATCTTCTTGCGCGTTTTGGGATCAGCAAAGTTGACTCCTTTAGCCTTAGCACTGAAAGTCTTTTCCATAATGGACTTGAATTTTTCTTTCATTTTAAATTTGTCCTCAACATAGCACAAATTGGCTGCCTTCAGCACAATGTTCTTGTCCCCCTATTGCATGATAATAAACAGTTAAAACATTCAAGTGGGTCTACATTCAGAAGATATTTTTGTACCAATACCTTTGTGCTTTTGATCATGTTTCCAATGGTATCATGAATTTCTTGATCAGAGAATTTGCCAAGTCCAAGGGCCTCTTTCAGTTGCTTGGCTGTATTGCCTTTGGCTCCGGCATGGACCATGGACAGCAGGGTAGCAACACTGTATGGAGAAATGCAAAGGTTGCCGGGGGAGCTCTTTCCAACAACCTTCAAAATAAAATGACCACACAATTTAGAATGATACTAAATAGAAAGAACATGTAAACTTGTAGTGAAATACTTGAAAGAGGGTAGTGGCAAAACTGTCAAGTTGAGAAGCCATCTCCAGCTGAAGGGACTTTGAGACAGGGTCAGCCATGTTTGATCACTTGTAGGGCAGTAGGTGTGTTACACACAGCTCTAATTTTATCTAAAGTTAATAGCAAGCAGCTTAGTCCAATGCAGACTAATAAGCTATTAGAAAACAAAGATGAAAACAAAAATGCACATGAAAATGATGAAATAAAGTAGAAAAGAAAATTAGGAAATGTTAGATTATGCTTGATTGGCACCTTCACGAGCCCGACACAAGCCTGACAAAAACTTTTATTCCAACGGAAACTGATGCACGCAATAATATGCCACACACAATAATATACAGAAAACTTGGCTCATTAAATTGATGGAAAGAAGAAGTAGAAAAGAAATTACCGATGCTGGACAAATGTGGCAGTTAGAAACTTACCAAGTTACCGTAGTCACGTTAGCTCAACTCCTTCTCGGCTTGAGGAAACGGGCGAAGAGATGATGAGGTGCGGTGCGGTGCGGTGCAGAGACAGCAGAGTCGTCGAGTCGACGTTGAAAAGAAACCCGGAAGTGAGAATTTTAAAAAGATCCCCGCCACTACGGGATTTTTTCGAGTCGGCATAAGATTTTAAAAGCCCTCTCTAGCTACTTGATCGAAAAATATATTTTTTTTAAAAGTATTATTTTACGTAGGGCTCTGACTCAACTCGTATTCAATTAAAATGGGTCGATTCAAATGAATAAATATTTTAAGAGAACCGACTTGAACGAATATGAAAATGAAATATTTATTGAATTTGAATTGTGAAGTGAATATTCGCTATTCGAAAAATTTGCCTAAAAGCTAAATTCAAAGGGTAAATTACGTACCCTTTATATTATATAAAATAGTTCATCGGATCATGCTCATTACGATTATTTATATCCGGATTGTCACGAAAACAGTACATTTAGATGCCGCTGACCAAAGAAAAAATATTTGCAAATATTCGCGGATTCTTAGAAAATATTTTTTCTTTGGTCGGGATATTCGATTGGATTTAATTAACATTCGTTCAACATTTGATCAAATATCGGTAAAGATCGTCCTCGAGAACCGACATTTGCAGAAAAAACGACGAAATCTTAAAAAATGGCCGATCTGTCGTGATCTGAAAATCGTACTTTCACAGAAATTCAAATATTTTTAAGATTAGAATATTTTTCTCAGAAAACTTTTTATTCAAATAAATTAGAAATATAAATACTAAATAGGTAATTTCGAGTCGAAAAATTGATATTTGCAAGAATTAAGTCGATATTCGCTATGGTTTACGAGATATTTGAATTTTTAAAAAAGCAAAAATTATCTATTTTGAAATATGGCAACATGCAAACAACAGAAGGCGCTAATTAGAAATAAATACGTTTCATTTGTTGTTTTTTATTTTTTTTTTTTTATTTCTTTAATATCCAATTAAATTTGTTATTCGCTAACACTATTTTTAAATATAAAAACAAATTTAAATGGTATCGCTCTTCTTTCCCAAACTTTGAAAAATATTGGTATATTTGAAATTTACCGCAGCTCCCACTCGTTTTAGAACTGCGATATCACTCCAGATAGGTTGGAAATCTGCATTCGAAACAGGAAGGAACTCTTAAAAAGGAAGCGAATGACATTATTTAAAATCATAATGACTTTGAATATATACACCCATATTTCTAGGTATCAGAAAATATCTAAATAATATAATCAGATGTTAAACACGGATTTCAATCTTTGCAACACGATGCAACTTTTATTAAAATAAACTTTAACTTTAATTGATATAAATTTAAAAAAAAATAATTATATTCATAAGGTGCTCGACACCTTTGACCAATAACGAAAAGAGAGCTATGCGGAAGCAGCTTTGATGGTGGAAATCACTTTTAGAAATGTTTTCTCTTGTATGAAATCGGTGGAAAATCTAGGCTCCATCATTATCTTTTTTTTTAATTCCATTCAATTTTGCCCATTCTTTGTGTACGATTGTATAAGAAATAATGAATGTAAGTTTTAGCTATACTCATGGTGGGGTAATCAAAATATGCAGGTACGACGATAGAGAGAAATACCGTTCTTTTTTATAAATATACAGGGTCAAATTAAAGTGACGTACTTTTTACGCGTATGTCTAATCATATCTACTGAAACCTCACACCTCACTAACAAGTTACAAAGACAGTATTATGCAATGCTGTTTATTTGAAGAGGGCCAAACAATGCACAACACGGTTATACTAGTGAGTAGTGATCGCTCATGGAATGCAAGGTAAACATGACATCTCTTTGTGGGTTTACAAAACCAAAAGACCAGAGGGCCGATATTTTAGAGAGGGAAAAAGAGATACAAATAAGACACCAATCGACAAAAAATCCCAAAAAAATTTCAGAATTTTTCCTTCTACGTTTTTCAAAAATTAACCATCGTTGCTTAATAGCCTTTCTGTTTTTAAGCTCTAGCGAATCCAAGTTGAAACAGAATTTTTACTTTTTTGGCCAAATTAAATCTGCATTAAGTCCACTAATACTATCAAGCGCTGGCATCTCCTAATGTGGCTTAAATATCCGATGGAGTGCACTTCAATCGTGGATTACTTCTCAGCAGGGTTGGCCAAGCGACCGACGAACAGGACCAATTTGGTGACATTATCTTTCAGAAGGAACACAGCCGGATGATCAACCTTAGAAAAACAAATCTATTAATTGATAAAACAAGATTTTTTTACAACAAAACGCACTAAGCGTTGTTGAAAAACTATACCATGAACGAAGGCACTGGTGGTGAATCGCATGAAGCAGTTAAATCACCTAAAGAGATAAATTTATTTAAAAAAGAGGAAATCTATTAATTGCGAACACCAAAAAAATTATTACCACCGGTGGCAGCGGCCGCTTCCGTGCCTTTTTCATCGACCTCGATAAAGCATTTCTGAATAATTGACGAAAGAAACAGTTCAGATGATCCCGACACACCGGAAAGATTCGCTCCACTGGTGAATAGATCTTCAACTCCCATTTCAATCAGCACGTTTGACAACTCCTCTTCCATCGTGGTCTCGATTTTGAACTTTGGTAATTCAACGGACAGCATCTTCCGGTTGGTTTTCTTCTCCATTTCGTCAAGCACACTGCCGGAGAGATTTTCTTCCACTTTTGAGAGGCCGTCAATTTTGTGGGGCAAGATGACGACCATACTCAGTCTTTCACCCTAAAAAATACAAATAAAATCCATCATAAACCATATGTAAACCAGTATAGAAACTCAGATAAATAATTACCTTGTAGGGAATTTCCACGAATCGAGCGTCGAGTGAAGCGATTTTCCCGGTGCGAAATATACCTTCCACGCACATCATTCGGCAATCCACTTTTTTTTCTCTGAGCACAGGTAGAACGGCTTGGTTTTCGTGAGTTCACGGTCGAATGGTTCGAGCCAATCTCCTTTGAAGTAGACGGCATTGATCAGAACCATCTTGGTGTCATCATCGAATACATCTGAAAAAAGGGGAACAGTACATTAAATACGATACATTATGTTGATAAAAAAACAGATTTTGCAGCATTACCTTCTGACAAAAGATCTTTGATTTTCTTTTTGGTGAATTCTTCAACGTAACTGTTGATTTTCACTCGCGTTTGTGGATCGCCAAAGTTGACTCGTTCGGCAGAGGCCTCAAAATGATTTTCCAAGCTTTTCTGAAACTTCTTCTTGACCTGGAGTTGTTCCTCAATGTAGACAAGATTGGCCACTTTCAGAACAAAGTTGTCATCACCCTATTTAATGGATATACAAGAGGAAATATATAAGTTTACTAAACACAACAAGTAGACATAACAAAAGATAATTTTTTTTTCTCATTGAATTATTACCTTCATGCTTTTGATAAGGTTGCCAACATTAGCATTGACTTCCTCTTCAGGAATCTTTGTGAAGCCCAGGGTCTGTTTGAGCTTTGATTTTCTTAAATATGCAGGTGATGACCAGCAAACACCAATGTGGACTTGTGAGCTAGAAGGCAAAAGATGATAAAATAGTTATAATAAATCTTAAACATGACAGTTGTAAAAAATATTTAGGCAAAAAATGAGAAAAGCGTGTTTGATTGGCATAAGCAGTTCATACAGGACCGACACATGTAGCTTTCTTAGACATAACAACTTTATCCCGACGAGACAACGGATTTTGCATTTAAAATACTACACAAGAAATAATCTAGACTGATTCAAATAATGGAAAATATTGCAGATGCTGCACAAATGTGGAAGATGACAACTTACCGTGTGACCGTGACAACGTCGTCCCGCTACTCAACCCTTTCGCGAGTCTTTGGGAGCAGAAAAGTACCCAACTGGCACTAGCAGTCAGGGAACGACGAGGACGAAGGCGCGACGTTGAAGTGTACACAATCCGGAAGTAAGAATTTTAAAAGAGCCCCGCCACTACGGCATTTTAGCGAGTCCGTATAAGCTTTTACAAGCCCTCTCTAGCTAGTAGCTACGCGGTCAAAAATAATTAAATATTTTTCTTGTGATCATGTCGTATCGTTGGATACACGCATTATATGAAACCATCGGAAACCAGACTGTACGGCAGTTTTTTTACTGAAAAAAAGAGCAAATTCATTTATCTAGCAATCAAATATATTTTTTTGAAAATGTATCTATTTATTAATCTATTCTTATTTTAAGAGAAATGTGTCATTTTGATCGCACTCTTTGGAAATATGACAGTCGTCAGTCGATCTAAAAGATTTGGGCACTTAAAAAATGTGTATATATACCCGCTTTTCGAAAAATGTTTCGTCAACGGCCATACCACGTAGAACGTACCCGGTCTCGTCAGCTCCCGGAAGCTACGTCGGGTCCCGTTAGTACTTGGATGGGTGACCGCTTGGGAATACGGGATGCTGTTGGCATAAACTTTTAATATTTTAAATTTTACTCTTGACTTGACTTGATTTTATTTTTCAAAACTGCTGAAATACAAATTAAATGAGTTAAGCATAGCTAGTGCAGTATTTCGGCACCACATTTTAGATATTTTATCACTTGAAAGTTGCTACTTACTAAATAGTTCACCGATTACAAATAGCCTATGATTAATTTAAAATATATTAGGCTGCCTAAACATTTTTTGGCTGTTGTATGATGATCTTTTGATCTTAAATGATTTATTTGCAATCATATATATTATTTTATAGATTTAAAAATGAGCTTTTACGTCATGTTATCTGAACAAACGAAATAACATATGTATCGCCGGATATAAACTGGGTCAGCAGTGTGTAAGTAATTGTCTACAAGGAAACGGAATTGGAATATATCCAATAAAGCTTTCTACTAACCCACTTTCAGCGTTTTCTTTTGTCGTCTTTTTAAAAAATATTATTGAATATCGGGGTGGGGCCATTCAATTTTTTTAAACATGCAATAATAAAGTAGCGCTCTGAGTAAAAGTACATTTAAATAACAGGTTTTTCCCTTGAAAATTTCTATTTTACGCATCAGCGCATATAATTGATAGCTTGAACAAGCTGAAGCAGGTATAAGTATAACGAAGCCAACAACAGTTGAAGCGATAATTTGTTGGTTGCTCAACTTCCAGGATCCAATACCTGCTTTAAATCGCATCATGGTACCATCTATACATGTACCTTCTCCTTTTCTGAATACATATATTATGTACGTAACGCTACATCTTAATCAACACTCCACCACGGATCATCGACTGATATCATACAAGCTTGAAAGCATTACAAAACTCAGAAAGCGAACAGCTTTTAATCATTCCATTCCAAAATGATTCTAAAGGTATGTTACATTCTTACATGTTTTTGAAATCTTAATTTTAATCAAATTAAATTACCATGATATAGATTGCTTTGATGGTGTTATTGGAAGTCATATGCACTGCTATAATAGCAGAGGCTAAAGCTAAACCTGAAGCCTCTCACTCTTACAACCTTCCATCTTATGAAAGTCATCACGGCGCAACTTATTACGATGAATCAATCAATATTGAGGGCAACATCTACCGTCCCAACGTAAGCTTTTTTATATTTATTTACAATTTTTACTTCAACTCGAATTAATAAGATTACATGATTTAGATTGATTCCAATAAGAACAATGACTATACTGTTATTCAAGTGTCCAGTCACGAGGATGATCTTCAGTATTACAAATTTCATTACGAAAAAGATAATGATGATGATTCCTATTCTGTTGAAGATGATGACGATGAATACTACAAAGAAGAAAAAAAGTACCATGATGTACAACCAAGCACTTACACCAAGGAATCTAATTACAAAGCACCTTCTATCCATAAGGAGACCTCATACAAGCTTAACAAAGAGGAACCATCGGTCATACTGTACAAAGATCAACCATTGTTCAAGACAGAGAAATATAACAAGGACGAAGAACCATCGGTCAGGTACAAAGAAACCCCATCATACAAACCCTACGAGGAGGAGCCTTTGTACAAGACAGATAATAACAAGTACAAGGAGGAACCGTCTTACAAGATTTATAAGCCTGAGCCCATTTACAAACCAGATAATAAGGACATCGGGGAACAACCGCAAGTGATTTCCCTTCACGAGCCGTCTTACAAGACTTATAAGCCGGAACCAATGTATAAAACGGATTACAACAAGTATAAGGAGGAACCGACTTATAAGACTTACAAACCGGAGCCAATTTACAAAGATAAACCATCATACGAACCAGATTACAAGTCAATCACGGAGAGGCCTTCATACATTAAAGCACCAATATACAAGGAAAAACCATCATATAAGCCTTACAAGGAAGAGACAGACGAACACAAAAACCATCTTGTCAAATATGAAAAGGAGCAGCCTGCTTCTTCCAATCCTATTTATTACAAAAAGGAAGAGTTGACCTACAATAAGGAGCCGGCCGCTTTATACAAAGAATCTAGTAACTACAATGTGAAATATGAAGAGAGCGGTAGAAGCAAAGAACATGCCAACATCCATCATGATAGTATCTATCGTGATATTACCAAGTCGGAAATTCCTATCGTAATACACACGGTATTGTATATCGATATTCTTTTTATAAACTCATCAAGTCAATAGATATTAAAGATCTAAACTAATTAACTAATTGTTTTGATATTAATGATAGGCCCCTGCGAACTACAGAAGTGATTGGGCTGTGAATGACGGGTACTACAACGACTTTGGTCAGAAGGAGGCTCGTGTTGATGACAAGACCAGTGGCAGCTACTGGGTGGATCTACCCGATGGTCGTCGACAGACTGTCAAGTATCATGTCGATGGTAAATCCGGCTTCGTCGCTGACGTCTCCTATGACGATTACGCCAAGGTTACAAGCAAGATTACAAGCCCATAACACTTGTAACTTATAAAGTTATAATTGAGATTATAATGTTAAAATCCAATAATCCTGAGTTATAGAATTAATATAAGATATGAATGTATATTCCAATGAATAATTCGTTGAAAAAAATAAATTTTAAACGGTAAAAATGTGCACATTTCCAGCTCTATTTTTTATTCTACGTATTTTGGACAGTTCATGTTACAGTATACAGTCTCGATTGATATTACAAGCTTCCATGAATCTCATCATTACTTTTTCTTGATTAATCGTTAAGTTTTTTTTTAGCAAGAATTCCGAAAAACTAATATCAATAACATATTCCCATGGGTATAGGCTTTTCAGAATTAAAGGAGTAGTGATGCATTCCGGGCAAAAATAAGTTGTTATTATGGACCGCTCTCACCTCCATCAGTCTCATCACTCAGTTCATGGAAATTTAATAAGATGGACGTAAGCTGAAACCTGCATTCAGTGTAATATATATAAGTGCCCAAATTACAGTTGGGTCAGTACTGTTTTGATCCTCTCTTACGGTAGTAAGGTTCTTCCAACTGATTTTACTGTTACGAATTATTGACTGAATTGTAACGAACGTCGTACACAACTTCTTGTTGAACATGGGAGACAAAAATCTGTCGACGTCGACGCAGTCCATCCAGTTAACAGTAAATCAATTTTTTTTAAAGAAGGCATATGTTCATCATCGTTAAATACATTATATATTCTGATTAGGATGTCGGTTCTTCAAATGTTAGGCACTGCGCCTTTTGCCTTCAAAATGGTAATGTCCCTGCTAAACTTTGTGGTGGCTGCAAAGCAAAAAGAGGGCCTACTGTTCCAGAGAGTGCCAAGTTGCTGACTGGAACATCACTGGACCTGGACAACGTCATAAAGACTGGTGCGGACGTTTCGAGCACGGAGAAGAGGACGTTGACTGGGAAGTTGTTCCAGTTCCCAACAAAGGATTGGGCGTGAGAGCTAAACGATTGATTCCAACCGGGTTTAAGATCATTGTCGAAGCCGCTCGCACCGATCCTCGCAGTCATCCAAGTTCTTATTTTCAAATCATTTTTTTTTCATAGAAAAGTTCTTTTTAAAACTTGTTCTCATCATTCATTAGGAATCGAGGATTTGGAGCCAAAGGGGGCTTCTTTGGAAGCTAAATTCAAGTTGAATTCCTTTCAAGGACACCCGAAATTAGAAAATGGGAAATCATTTCTCGGCTTACGGAGCTCTCGGGTGAACCACAACTGCAGTCCGAACGCGGGGCACTCTCTGGAGCAGTAGGCCCGCTTCTTGCACCCGCCACACAGTTTGGCTGGAGCATCTCCAATTTGAAGGCAAAAAGCGCAGTGTCTTACGTTTGGAGAACATACATCCTATTCAGAATATTCAATGTTTTAAACAATGATGAACATTGGTCTATTTAAAAAAATATTAAGATGATTAACTTACTTTTAACTTGATAGACTGCACGAGGGGTTCTCCACTCTATTTCTCAAGGTTCACCCTTTGTGAAATTTGTGAAATAATGTGTGAAATCTGTGAAATTTGAGAAATTTGAAAAATGAAAATTATGTCACAAAATGCCTTTTTTCAGAGCTAAAAAGGCTCAAAACATTTACTTTTTAATAAATTAAATGAAACTTTGTGTGATTTCTAAATAATTTGACCATAAAAAAGTCAAATTACCATCAATACCTACGAATACCCATAACGCAATATTCAAATAGCTGTTAAAAAAGTACAAATTCCAAAAAAGATTTTTATAAATTGAAATATCTAACAAAGAATTTGTCCGTGAGCTAAAGATGCAAAAAGTAATTATATAATATTACAATTAAGCTCGATTTTAACGATTTTTTCACTTTATGAGAAATCTGTGGAAATTGTGAAATCTGTGAAATTTTGTGAAATTTGTGAAATTTGTGAAAAAATATTTCTCAAGGTTCACCCTCTTATGAGAGTGGAGAACCCCTCGAGACTGCATTGATGTCAACAGATTTTTGTCGCACGACATGATGTTCAATGAGTTGAGCACACACTTATTCTATATTCAGTAAAAAATAAAATGTTTCATTGTAAGATCGGAGGAAAGAACCTTGTTATTACTAAAGAGAGAATCCAAACAAAAACAATATTGAGATCCATCTGTAATTTGATCATGTATTACACTGACTGGAAGTCTGCAAATTTCACCTTTATACGTTTTCATCAAGATCGGCTTACGGAGCTCTCGGGTGAACCACAACTGCAGTCCGAACGCGGGAATATCTTGTGACTACGTCGCCCTTGTTCAGATCATCTTTTCTCTTCGAGAAATCCAGACGGGAGAAGAAATCTGTATCTGTTACTATGCCCACTTGGGACTCGATATGGAACCGAATAGTCTCGTCCGTAGAAGGGATCCACCAGTAACCTTGCTGCACTCTCTAATTCAACAAGGAAAGAATCCGCGGGAGTTCGACTTCATTGTGAACGGATCGAACTTGAAATTCAACTGGGGAATCATCTGTCCTGATGAATGCTTCTGCAAAAATCTTGAAAAACGAAAGTTGATACTGGAAGCCAAAGAACTCTATGACCAGATGCGCGAATCATCGACCGTCAGCGCCCGTGTAGAAGCCGGCGTGAAGATGCTCAACATCTACGAAGTTCTTGGAATCTCCTGGGTTCAAAAAGCGGATCTTTTGAACAAGCTTTGCCAAATGGATTCACCTGTAATGGCTACAAATTCTAGGAAGATCGAGAAGCGTTCCAGAAGGCAGCAATATTTTATTGACTACCTGAAAATCCGTCGAATCATTTCCCCTTTTGAATTCCTGGATCCCGAGATGGATGAATTTTTGAAGCGCGTTGATGCGGAAAAATGATTTTCTGTGCTGTTGAATTTGTCTCTTTTTGGTATTAAAGAATACACACGCAGGTTTTTTTTCTAATTTATTTTGATGGTGCTGGATGAGACTTTAATTAAATGATTGGTTAAGTTAACTAATAACGCCATTTTATTTAGATAAATTACGTAGTTTGATTTCACATTTTACTAGCTAATTTTTTTGTTGAAATAAAAATGCAGATGAATACCTGTAATGCAAATCGCTTTACTTTATCTACCTGCAATAACCTGTCGGTACCTGAATGAATGCCATATAGGTAATTGAACAGGTGAGATAAAAAAAAATTATGCGGTTTACCTGTGATTCACAAAAAGAGTATACAATTAACACAATAAATGATCGTTTTATTATAATTACGTAAAAAACATTTTTTTTTCAAAATAAAGCTACTGTGGGACCTTCGGGATAGGGGAACTTGGGGCTTGAACGATAGTAATTTTCATTCATTTTTATTTGAATTGTTAATTATCCTGAATATTTATAACTTTTTTACTTTTTATGGCCCAGTTTAATTAAATATAATTAATGCCTTGAGGTAGTCGAAGGAATTATCTTTTTTCTTAATCTAGCTTGTAAAATGGCAGATAAAGATTCACGAATCTTGAATAAATCTAAACTTTTTACTATTGATGGATTAATTTGATGAAATAAAACTGTTCGAGTCGAACTGTCGAAGTATTGGGTGTAAGTCATCATTTTTCTCAATCTAGTTTGTTTACATTTTTTCTATCCAACACAGTGTTGTCAGTTCGCTTTTATTCCATTTTTTTCGACTTATTTTTACTTAAATTATATGGGTTATGAAATATATCTGAATTTGATATAATCTAAATGTATTATGATACACTGGTAATTTATAAAAAGAATTGGCTCATTTTCTCACTTAATCAACTTTTTATTTGCGTTTTACTCATTTTTTGCTGTTTATTTACCATTGTTTACATCAATATTTAGACAGCACGTACGTTGCCATTTTCCGATATTCGATTTTGCGCCCAATAAAGATTTTTGGAACCAGTAGTACCTGTTTTTGTGACGCGTTAAAGGCCCCTAGACCTTCGGTATATACGATATCCCTCAGGGATAATATTTTATCAAGTAGCTAGAGAGGGCTTGTAAAAGCTTATGCCGACTCGAGAAAATCCCGTAGTGGCGGGGATCTTTTAAAATTTTCACTTCCGGGTTTCGTATCAACGTTGACTCGACGACTCTGCAGTCTCTGCACCGCACCGCACCTCATCATCTCTTCACCCGTTTCCTCAAGCCGCGAAGGAGTTAAGCTAACGTGACTACGGTAACTTGGTAAGTTTCTAACTGCCTCATTTGTCCAGCATCGATATTTTATACTTCTCCTTTCCATCATTTTATTCAGCCAACTTTTCTACTGTATATTATTGTATGTGGCAGATTATTGCGTGCATCAGTTTCCGTTGGAATAACAGTTTTTGTCAGGCTTGTGCCGGGCTCGTGAGTCGTGAAGATGCCAGTCAAGCATGCTCTAACATTTTCCAAATTTTCTTTTCTACTTTATTTCATGTGCATTTTTGTTTTCATCTTTATTTTCTAATAGCTTATTAGTCTGCATTGGAGTAAGCTGCTTGCTATTAACTTTACATAAAATTAGAGCTGTGTATAACAAACCTACAGACCTACAAGTGATCAAACATGGCTGACCCTGTCTCAAAGTCCCTTCAGCTGGAGATGGCTTCTCAACTTGACAGTTTTGCCACTACCCTCTTTCAAGTATTTCACTACAAGTTTACATGTTCTTTCTATTTAGTATCATTCTAAATTGTGTGGTCATTTTATTTTGAAGGTTGTTGGAAAGAGCTCCACCGGCAACCTTTGCATTTCTCCATACAGTGTTGCTACCCTGCTGTCCATGGT
This sequence comes from Chydorus sphaericus, assembly GCA_030141595.1. NCBI lineage: Eukaryota > Metazoa > Arthropoda > Branchiopoda > Diplostraca > Chydoridae > Chydorus > Chydorus sphaericus. Next base: position 10,112,103 of record CM057927.1, on the reverse strand, counting down.
CCATGCTGGAGCCAAAGGCAACACAGCCAAGCAATTGAAAGAGGCCCTTGGACTTGGCAAATTCTCTGACCAAGAAATCCATGATACAATTGGAATCATGATCAAAATCACAATGCTATTGGTACAAAAATATCTTCTGAATGTAGACCCACTTGAATGTTTTAACTGTTTATTATCATGCAATAGGGGGACAAGAAGATTGTGCTGAAGGCAGCCAATTTGTGTTATGTTGAGGACAAATTCAAAATGAAAGAGAAATTCCATTCCATTATGGAAAAAAAGTTTGGAGCTCAGGCTAAAGGAGTCAACTTCAGTGATCCCAAAACGCGTAAGAAGATCAACAGTACCGTGGAGGAGCTTACCAACAAGAAAATCGAAGATCTTTTCTCCAAGAGTGATAACGTTTTTTTTCCTCAACAATTCATTAGGCTCGTAACTTATTTACTGAATCCTTTTTACAGATTCCATTGGTCAGGGTACCGTGATGGTCCTCGTTAACGCTGTGTACTTCAAAGGAGATTGGTTGCAAAAGTTTGACTCAAAGTTGACCCAAATCAAGCCGTTTTTCCTCGGCTCCGAAAAGAGCAAAGTGGAGGTGAAAATGATGCGTCTCACTGGCACATTTCGCACCGGCTCGATTGATTCACTCGACGCTCAATTCGTCGAACTTCCGTACAAGGTATAATTTTTTGAATGTTTAGTTTTTAGCACGCTTAGAAATTTAACTGTTATATATTCTTTACATTTCACCAGGGACAAGTGAGCATGACCATCATTTTGCCCAACAAAATTGATGGTCTTAAGAAGGTGGAATCCGGTCTCTCTGGCAAGGTGCTGGAAGAAATTGAGATGAAGGCTGCCGAGGAAAACCTCTGTGTTGAACTACCCAAGTTCAAAATTGAAACCAAGGTGGAAAATGAGTTGATGAGCGCTCTCCGTGGAATGGGAATCACTGATCTTTTCACGAGTGGAGTGGCTGATCTATCCGGCGTGTCTGACTCGCCCGGACTGTTCGCATCGAACATAGTCCAAAAGTCTTACATCAAGGTTGATGAAGAAGGCGCGGAAGCAGCCGCTGCCACTGGTGGTAATTAATTAATTTTTTTTTTTTCTAATTTTTGCTATTTTATAAATGATTAGCTTCGATATCAATGATATTTTTATTGTTATTCAAATCTTTAGTTGCCATCTCGGACAGATGCGCTCGTCGACCGCCATCTTTTAAAGTATAGTTTATTTTACCAGCTTAAAGCTTTTTTTAAATTGTTATTTTCACTCGCTAATGCATGGATTTTTCGTTTTCATTAGGTCGACCATCCGTCCGTTTTTCTGTTGAAAGATGATGTCACAAAAATGATCCTGTTTGTCGGTCGACTGGCCAACCCTGCTGCTCAGAAGTAATCCACCATGCAAGAACAACTCTCCATCGGCTATTTAGTCTGCATCAGTCGAGGAGAAAATAGCGCTTACGATATAAATGTATTGGTGCAGGAAGATGTTAAATTTTGGAAAAGGGGGAAATTTCCGATTTACTGTGGACTTTAGATCTTTATAACAGCAAGGGGTTAACAATAAGGATGGTAAATTGCTGAAGAAATATTTGGGATTTCTGGCAGAATAGAATGTGATCTTTTTCTTTCTCTCTTCAATGTGGTCTTCATTTTTTTAAAGAATCGTTTGTGTAAATCCACAAAAAGGGTCAAGTTTTCATTGCATTCACTCAAAGGTTAGAAGAAATTGCACGCGTGCCTATTTACATAATAATAATATCGCCCTCTTCCCTTAAAAGAGTTCCTTCTTGTGTTGATTTAATGGAATCAGTGTTGCACTTTTTTTCCTCAATAAACTGCCTTGCATTACACTTGGTTTGTGTTGGTTTTAAAAAAAATTCTTGGTTCAAAGATAATGGTCCCACCATCATTATTTTAAATCAGCGAATGTATTTATTGCCCGAATTTTTTAAATATATTCTTGAATTAAGTAATGAAATATATAAATGAAGAGGAAAAAGACGTTTATTAAAGCGTTTGTATGCAACCTAGAGTTTCTTATTTACGAGTTGGTCCTTTTTACTCTATTTGATTGCCAATGCCAGTAATATTGTTACGCAAGCTAGACGAGCCTGTAAGGCCTCTCTACTCCTCTAGCTTGAGTTGAGTTTATTTGGGAAAATATTTTAATTTTTTAACTTAAAAAAATAAATTAGTAAACGTTGTAAAAAAAAAGTGAAAAGTGAAATCCCATAAACTTCGTCTGCTTTATTACGAACACAATACACACACAGTCTCAACATATTTTGGTTGCTAAAAGAATTCAATAAATATATTTTTAAAACCTACTGGGGGGAGGTTAGATGAATATAATTTTTTTTTTCAACACAATAATTAACTCATTTGTCACAATTGTAACTTATTCGTTGTTTTTACTTTTGCAGAATTCTGATAAATTGATACCGAGAATATATTCCCACGTGCAATAGGCCAATATTACAGGCTTTTCAGAATTAAACGAGCTATAGAACTTCCGGGAAAAAAATACGGGGTAAGTCTTTACAAACAGCACAATCACTCAGTTCGTAGAATCTTGATGAAAACGTATAAAGGTGAAATTTGCAGAGTTCCAGTCAGTGTAATACATGATCAAATTACAGATGGATCTCAATATTGTTTTTGTTTGGATTCTCTCTTTAGTAATAACAAGGTTCTTTCCTCTGATCTTACAATGAAACATTTTATTTTTTACTGAATATAGAATAAGTGTGTGCTCAACTCATTGAACATCATGTCGTGCGACAAAAATCTGTTGACATCAATGCAGTCTATCAAGTTAAAAGTAAGTTAATCATCTTAATATTTTTTTAAATAGACCAATGTTCATCATTGTTTAAAACATTGAATATTCTGAATAGGATGTATGTTCTCCAACGTAAGACACTGCGCTTTTTTCCTTCAAATTGGAGATGCTCCAGCCAAACTGTGTGGCGGGTGCAAGAAGCGGGCCTACTGCTCCAGAGAGTGCCAAGTTGCTGACTGGAAAATCACTGGATCGGGACAACGTCATAAGAACTGGTGCGGCCATTACGAGCATGGGGAAGAGGACGTTGACTGGGAAGTTGTTCCAGTTCCAAACAAAGGATTGGGCGTGAGAGCTAAGCGATTGATTCCGGCCGGATTTAGAATCATCGTCGAACCTGTTTTCACCGATCCTCGTAGTTCTTATTTTTAATTTAGGTCTTTCCTATTTCAAAACTTCTTTTAAAACTCTTTTTAATGATGTAAAATAGGAATCAAGGATCTGGAACCAAAGGAGGCTTTTTTGGAAGCTAAATTCAAGTTTAATATGCCTTCCAAGGGCATCCATACTTAGAAAACGGAAAACCATTCCTCAGCTAACGGAGCTCCCGGGTGAACCTCTTGTGACTACGTCGCCCGTGTTCAGATCATCTTTTCTCTTCGAGACATTCAGCCTGGAGAAGAGATCTACATCTGTTATTATGCGCACTACTTGGGGCTCGATATGGAACCGGACGGTCTCGTCCGTAGAAGGGACCACCCAGTCGCCTTTCTGCGCTCTCTAATTCAAAAGGGATGAATACGCAAGAGTTGGACTTTTATTTGAACGAATCGAACCTCAAATTCAAATGGGTAATCATCTGCCCTGACGACTGCTTCTGCAAGAATCCTGAAAAACGGAAGTTGTTCCTAGAAGCCACCCTTCGCTCTGATATGAAGTCCATTGAAAAAGAAAGAATTTCAATCATCCGTTTGTTGTTAGAATCCGGGGCAGATCCATCTATTCGTACAAACGATGATTGGCCAATTTGGTTGAATTCTCCGTTAAGCAGCCAGATAACTACCTTGCTGGTTGAGTCTGGCATGGACTTGAATCAACGCGAACCTCAGACAGTTCTTCTTTTGTGGGCGTATCAATGCAGTGACAATCACGAAGAACAAGATAGCTCTTTGTGTGTCGTCAAAATGCTCCTTGAAAAAGGGGCTGATCTCCACGCCCGTGATTCCATCGGCGTATCCGTCATTCTCGCGGCCGCCACTGGTGACGGCACGCTCCCCAACTTGACCGTTTTGGATTATTTACTGGATAGATGTGACATCCCACGCCAAGACAAAATTTATGCTCTGGAAGCTGCCGGTGCCATCATCCTTGCTCACGATGAAAATCACGAGAAATTCCCGCTAGCCTTCCAATATTGGCGTCGAGCTCTTATTCTCCGCCTGATGGACACTGAAGATCTCATCTACAAGACCCCTCTCAAGTCAATGAGCGGAAAGCTCTCCGAATGGATGACTCTTGATGACATACAGCAAATTGAACTAAATCCAGCTCAGCGTGATATTCAGTCGCTGCTCGTTCGGTTGAGGATCTTTCTTTTATCTCAAACAGCCGTTGAGTATTGCATGCTCATCGTCTTGGAGTACTTGGAGAAAGGACTAGGCAACGATCGTACGTTTGCCCAAATGATCGACATTTCTTTGATGGCAATGGATATGATCTTCCGTTTCGATCCCATTGAAAGTGACCTGCGATCCAGAACCATCAACGTCATTAGCGAGCTTATTACCATCTTCTGCAGTTTGCCGAATGACGATCCCAACGTCAACTCCAGCACTTTGAAGACACTTGTGGAGCTCGTTGCTAAGATGGACCAGCTGCATCTCCCCGATGCCAACCTGAAGAGAGTTGCTGATACCAACCACATCGAATATTTAAAAACCCTGGTTTCGATCCTATCAAGACGTCCGGAGTTGTTCACCAACGAATAAATGAAGGAATCTTTGGTGCATATGGTGCGTCGCGACGTCCGTGACTCATCCGGATTCAATGTGCTTGTTATTGCTTGCCTTAACCCTTGCGCCGAAACTTTGTCCACCGTCCGCTTCCTCCTCAAGCTAAAAATGGATACGACCGCAGCCAATAACGTCGGCAATAGCCCCCTTCATCTTTTGGCTGTGTTGCTCATGGATACAGAGACTCGGGATGCTATCGCTCGCCTACTTTTGGCATCCGGTGCCCACTTGGACATGGTAAACAAAGAAGGGATGACGGCAGCTGACCTCTGGTTGAAAAAAAGTAGAGAAAATGGACAAGATGTCGATGTTCCGGATCTGCCCGACTGGCTCCAAGAGGGCGTGCCGTGCTTGAAGTGTCTCTGTTCCAGGGTAATCCGACGTCACCGATTGCCATACGACGATGAAGCCATTCTGCCTATGCCGTGCTCATCCCGTTCGTTTCTCTGCACTGAGCAGTGTTCTCCATTCATTTCTTCCATCCTAATCTAAGAATTGTTTTCTGAAATCGCTGTGTATTGGAAATCTGCCAGCTGATATGAGTCTCGTGAATAAAAGAAAGAAAACCATCGTTTGGGGTTTACGATATCACAGATTCACAGGCCACAGGTCTCCTTCTCACGCTAGGGAAAAGGGATGTAAATTAATAGTTTTGGTTTTTGAACTTTTAACCATCAAACGGTCAACCCGAGGGGTTCCCGACTCTTTTTCCCCCGGTTCAGTCCGCGGGAGAAATGGGGGAAAAGGAGGGAAAATTCTCCTATCTCTTTACATGTAAAAGGGGGAAAAGGAGGGAAATAATGGGGGAAATTTTTTTCCCCCGGTTCAGTCTGGAAAAGAGTCGGGAACCCCTCGGGTCAACCGCATTATTTCTTTCTCCTTTTCTTTATGTTTTTCCTCGATCAAAAGGAAGAAGCCAGATGCGCGAGTTTTGGGTTTCAACGAGTACAACGACATCGGATATCTTCTTTTTTTTTTTTTTTTGGTAATATATACACTTTGAGAAATCAAACAGATAGCACCTAGCTATAGTATATCTGCCTATCCGCATCGTAGATTTTAACAAGCTTCTGGAAATCACACAACTTTTTCTTTGCTTAATGTAAGACATATTCGTCATTTCATTTTTACTTTCGCACAATTCGACTGATAAATTGATACCGATAATATATGTCCATGTGCCGTAATAGACCATTACAATCTTTTCATGATTAAACGAATTGATATCCAGAAAAGAATATACATTGTTATTACAAACCGCTCTCACCTTATTATCGATCTTCATCACTCCATTCGTGGAATCTTGATGGAAACCTAAACTAAAATTTTGCATGCAGTGTACCGGTAATATATATAATGAGTGTTGTTAGTATTGTTTTGATTCTCTTTTAGTTCTTTCCTCTGATTTTAGTCATTTTACAGTGAAAAAGTTATTTTTTACTGAATATAGAATAAGTGCGTGCTCACTACTCATCGAACATCATGTCGTGTGACGAAAATCTGCTGACGTCAATGCAGTCCATCAAGTTAAACGTAAGTTTATCATCATAATTTTTGTTAAGTATAGGCTTAAGTTCATCATCGCGCAATATCTTTTATTCTGTCTCGTCCGTAGAAGGGACCACCCAGTCGCCTTTCTGCGCTCTCCAATTCAAAAGGGATGAATACGCAAGAGTTGGACTTTTATTTGAACGAATCGAACCTGAGATTCAAATGGGGAATCATCTGCCCCGACGACTGTTTCTGCAAGAATCCTGAAACACGAAAGTTGATCCTGGAAGCCAAAGAACTCTACGACCAGATGCGCGAATCTTCGACCGTCAGCGCCCGCGTAGAAGCCGGCGTGAAGATGCTCAACATCTACGAGGAACTTGACATCTCTTTGGTTCAAAAGGCGGACCTTTTGTACAAGCTCTGCCAAATGGTTAAATCTAAAGCCACGACTTCTAGGAAGAAGCGTTCCAGAAGTCAGCAACATTTTATTGACTACCTGAAAATCCGTCGAACCATTTCCTCTTTTGAGTTAGATCCCGAAATGCATGAATTTTTCAACCGTATCAATACGGATGAATGACTTATTTAATGATATAAGATGTGGGTGTAATTGCGTCTAAAATGATTTAATTATCAAAACGTGATTGTCTCTTTGCAATATCAATACAGGTTATACAGCATGTGAAAAGTTCAAGGATGATGAGCATTTCTCATCAGCTAGTACGTAGTAGGATTTCACGTTTTATTTATTTATTATTTTTTTTTATTAAAGAAAAATGTAGATGAATACCTGAAATACGGATCGCTAGTTCATCTACCTGCAATAACTTGCTATTGCGTGAAGGAATGCCGCAGGGAATGGAATCGGTGAGATGGAAAGAGGCGATTTACCTTTGCAAAATAATTTTAAAATCTACACAGGCTGTCTTACACAGCTAGATGGTGATCATTTTCTTTTTATTGCGTAATAAATAGCCATAAAAATAAAAATATACAGGCATCCGCATATTGATCTCCCGTTTATTCTAACTCGTCTTTGTAACTCCCATGTTAACCTTATGAGCTCTGATGAGGCTACCTGGATCCACCTGGCGGATGCCGGGGATTAATTCGCGGGTGCCTGTACATATAATAACAGAAATTTAAAAGACTTCAAAAATTATAGTTTAATCAATTCCACCTCTAATTGAACGATAGTCGTTTACAATGTGTAAAAAAGTCATTTTAAAATCTTTTCTTTCGATTTTCGAATTAATGTTTTATTAAGTAGCTAGAGGGGGCTTGTAAATTTTATGCCGATTTGAAAAAATCCCGTAGTGGCGGGGCTCTTTTAAAATTCTTACTTCCGGGTCTCGTATCAACGTTGACTCGACGACTCTGCTGTCTCTGCACCGCACCGCAGCTCATCATCTCTTCGCCCGTTTCCTCAAGCCGCGAAGGAGTTGAGCTAACGTGACTACGGTAACTTGGTAAGTTGTTAACTGCCACTTTTCTCCAGCTTCGGTATTTTACTTTTCCTTTCCTTCATTTTTATGTGCCAAGTTTTTCTTCGGTGTATTATTGTGGAACGCATATTATTGTGGGAAGTTCACATTGGAATAACATTAATATTTTGTCTGGCTTGTGTGGGGCTCGTGATGGCGCCTATCAAGCATGCTCAAACATTTTCCTAATCTTCTACTACTATTTGATTTCATGAACATTTTTGTTTTCATCTTTGCTTTTTAATAGCTGATAGGTCTAAATTGGAGTAAGCTGCTTATTGCTATAAACTTTCCATCAAATCAGAGCTTTTTGTGTAATACACCTTCAAGTGATCAAACATGGCTGACCATGACTCAAAGTCTCAGCTGGAGATAGCTTCTCAACTTGAAAATTTTGCCATCACACTCTTTCAGGTATTTAATAAAAAATTAAAATTTTCTTTCTGTTCTATATCATTCTAAAATATGTGGCCATGTATTTTGAAGGTTGTTGGAAAGAGCTCCCCCGGCAACATGTGTATTTCACCATTCAGTGTTGCTACCCTGCTGTCCATGGTCCATGCCGGAGCCAAAGGCAATACAGCCAAGCAACTGAAAGAGGCCCTTGGACTTGGCAAGTTCTCTGAACAAGAAATCAATGATTCCATTGGAAACATGATCAAAAGCTCAAAGGTATTAGTACACAAATGTCTTCTAAATGTAGTCTCACGTGAATGTTTTTCACTGTATTTATTATTATGTTACAGGGGGATGAGACCATTGTGCTGAAGGCAGCCAACTTGTGCTATGTTGAGGACAAATTCAAGCTCAACAAGAAATTCCAGTCCATCATGGAAAAGACTTTTGGAGCTCAGGCTAAAGGAGTCAACTTTGCTGATCCAAAAACGCGCAAGAAGATCAACAGCCACGTTGAGGAGCTTACCAACAAGAAAATCGAAGATCTCTTCTCAAAAGGTAATGAGTAATTCTGATATTTAAATTGATTCATTATGCTCATTTATTTAACCCTTTTTGCAGATGCGATCGGTCAGGCAACCGTGATGGTCCTCGTCAATGCGATTTACTTCAAAGGAGATTGGATGCAAAAATTCGATTCAAAGTTGACCCAGAAGCTGCCGTTTTTTCTTGGATCCGAAAAGAGCAAAGTGGATGTGAAAATGATGAGTCTCACTCACACGTTTCGCACCGGCAAGATCGATTCGCTCGATGCTCAATTCGTCCAACTTCCCTACAAGGTATTATTTTTAGAATGTGGTTTTTAGCACGCTTAGAAATTTAATTATTTTTATATTTCATCAGGGAGAAAAAGTGAGCATGACCATCATTTTGCCGAACAAAATTGATGGCCTCACGAAGGTGGAATCCGGCCTCTCTGGCATGGTCCTTGAAGAAATGGAGAAAAACGCCGTCGAGAAGAAACTCTGCGTTCAACTGCCAGAGTTCAAAGTTGAGACGATGCTTGAGGAAAAGCTCAAGAGCGCTCTTGGCATGATGGGAGTCAAAGATCTGTTCACCAGTGGACTGGCGGATCTTTCTGGCGTGTCCGATTCTCCTGGATTGTTCGCCTCGAACATCGTGCAGAAGTGTTACATCAAGGTGGATGAGAAAGGATCGGAAGCAGCTGCTGCCACTGGTGGTAATTAGTATTCTTTTCTTATTTCTTTTACTTTTGCTCTAAATTATTAGCTTCGAAATTAAAATATTCTTTTTTATTTTATTCAAATCTTTAGCTACAGTCATGACTAGGAGCGCTCCTCGACCGCCGCCATCATTCAAAGTATATTTTTGTTACCGCTTAATGCGGTTTTTAAAAATTCTTATTTCCATTCGCAAATGCATTGATTTTTCGTTTTCATCAGGTCGACCACCCAGCCGTTTTTCTGTTGAAAGATGATGCCAAGAAAGTGGTGCTCTTCATTGGTCGACTGGCCAATCCTGCCCAGAAGTAATCCACTCATGAAGAACAACTCTCCATCGGCTTTTTAGTCTGCATCAGTCGAGGAGAAAACAGCGCTTACAAATAGAAGTAGTGGGTACTGAGCAGATGTTAAATTTTGGATAAAAAGAAAAGGGACAATTTGGATTATTTAACTGTCGACTGGATTGAGCTAGAAAGGAGTGTGTTAGCAAGGAATTAAGCAAAATTCTGATGATATGTTTGGGATATTTTTGACAAAATGGACTCGAAGTGGAAATGTTTTTCTTCTCTAGGATGTATTACTTGTCTTTTTTCCATTCGGTTGTGTAAACCTACAAAGAGAGTCATGTTTTCATCGCATTCACCCAAAGTTTAGGGGAAATTGCACGCGTGCCTATTTATATAATTCGTACTTCGGTACACTCGTACCTCTATCTTGATTTATTCGGTGATCCGTTCACCGGTTCCCTCCCACTTTCAGTAGTAAATAACATCGTCCTCTTCCATTCGAGTTCCTACCTGTATTGATGAAACTAGAGTGTACGGTGTTGCGCCTTTGTTTTTTTTTCTCAATAAACGGCCCTGCATATCCCTTCCCTCGTATTTTTCTTTCCAAGTTTTCTCAGTTTATACTTCATAAATAATCCTTTATAATTATTATTTTATAACAGGAAATGCAGTTCATGGACTGGATTGTTTAGATATTCGTGAAAAAAAGAATGAAATATAAAAATGAGGGAAATGAAAGGTCGTTGACACATCACAGGCTCTACCAGAATTATTGGTTTCACTACTGTTGATGCATTAAGAGGCACTCTATTGATTGATTATCACGTATTCGATTATCTGTTACGGTACAAGAATCCTTGTGCAAATGATTGGAGACTTACAGGAGTTGCTCATACAAAGATCTATCGCATTTTATTGCCAGTGCCAGTGCCAATTGTGGTTACGCAAACTAGAGTAGCCTGGGAGGCAGTACGTGAGGGAAAAATGTAAACTACCGGTTTTAAATAAAAAATATGCCAACTCCACGTGGATACGTATGTTGGATTGTTTTTATATAGCACTCTTAGAGCAAACTGAAGTCCATTGGAACTCACCATTATAAAGTTGTATTCATTGTAATAAGCATTTCTCATCAGCTAGTACGTAGTATGATTTCACGTTTTGTTTCGTTAGCTTATTTTGAATTTAAAGAAAAGTGTAGATGAATATACCTGAAATACGTTTCGCTATTTTATCTACCTGCAATAACCTGATAGTGCGTGAAGGGAATTGAAATGTGCAGGTGAGATGGAAAGAGGCGATTTACCTTTTCAAAAGAATTAAAAAATGTACACAGCTAAAAATCATTTTTTTCTTATTACGTAAGAAATAGCAAAAAAATACAATAAAAGAAATCAAAAGATTGAAAAATACAAATTTAATCATTCCCACTTTTTTTTTTTTTTCGAAATAATGTTTTATCAAGTAGCTAGAGAGGGCTTGTAAAATCTTATGCCGACTCGAAAAAATCCCGTAGTGGCGGGGTTCTTTTAAAAGTTTCACTTCCGGGTTTCTTGCCATCGCTGATGACTCGACGTCTCTGCACCACCGCGTCTCATCATCTCTTCACCCGTTTCCTCAAGCCGCGAAGGAGTTGAGCTAACATGACTACGGTAACTTGGTAAGTTTCTAACTGCCGCATTTGTCCAGCTTCGGTATTTTACTTCTCTTTTTCATCATTTTAATCAGCCAAGTTTTCTACTGTATATTATTGTGTGTTGCATATTATTGCGTGCATCAGTTTCCGTTGGAATAACAGTTTTTGTCAGGCTTGTCTCGGGCTCGTGAAGGTGCCAATCAAGCATATGCTGCAACATTTTCCTAATTTTCTTTTCTACTTTATTTCATGTGCATTTTTGTTTTCATATTTTTTTCTAATAGCTTATTAGTCTGCATTGGACTAAGCTGCTTGCTATTAACTTTACATTAAATTAGAGCTGTGTGTAATACACCTACTGACCTACAAGTGATCAAACATGGCTGACCCTGTCTCAAAGTCCCATCAGCTGGAGATGGCTTCTCAACTTGACAGCTTTGCCACTACCCTCTTTCAAGTATTTCACTACAAGTTTACATGTTCTTTCTATTTAATATCATTCTAAATTGTGTGGTCATTTTATTTTGAAGGTTGTTGGAAAGAGCTCCCCCGGCAACCTTTGCATTTCTCCCTACAGTGTTGCTACCCTGCTGTCCATGGTCCATGCTGGAGCCAAAGGCAACACAGCCAAGCAACTGAAAGAGGCCCTTGGACTTGGCAAATTCTCTGACCAAGAAATCCATGATACAATTGGAAACATGATCAAAAGCACAAAGGTAGTAAATATTTAAATTCTTCCGAATTTAGGCCAACTTGAATGTTTTTCACTGTATTTATTATTATGCAACAGGGGGATGAGAACATTGTGCTGAAGGCAGCCAACTTGTGCTATGTTGAGGAAAAATTCAAATTGAAAGAGAAATTCAAGTCCATCATGGAAAAGAAGTTCGGTGCTAAGGCTAAAGGAGTCAACTTTGCTGATCCCAAAACGCGCAAGAAGATCAACGATCACGTGGAGGAGCTCACCAACAAGAAAATCGAAGATCTTTTTTCAAAAGGTAATGAGTAATTCAGCTTTTACAGTTATTCCATGCTCACGACTTATTTATTTAACCTTGTTTGAAGATGCGGTTGCCGCCTCTACCGTGATGGTCCTCGTTAACGCAATGTACTTCAAAGGAGATTGGCTCACAAAGTTCGATTCAAAGTTGACGGAAACCAAGCCGTTTTTTCTTGGATCAGAAAAGAGCAAAGTGAATGTGAAAATGATGCGTCTCACTGGCACCTTCCGCTCTGGCGAGATTGATTCCCTCGACGCTCAATTCGTTCAACTTCCGTACAAGGTATAATTTTTTCGAATGTTTAGTTTTTGGCACGCTTAGAAATTTAACTGCTATATATTCTTTCTATTTTACCAGGGACAAAAAGTGAGCATGACTATCATTTTGCCCAACAAAATTGATGGACTTACGAAGGTGGAATCCGGTCTCTCTGGCACGGTGCTGGAAGAAATCGAAAAGAAGGCTGCCGAGGAAAAGCTCTGCGTTGAGCTTCCTCAGTTCAAAATTGAGACGATGATCGAGGAGAAGCTGAAGAACGCTCTTGGCATGATGGGAGTCAAAGATCTCTTCACGAGTGGACTGGCTGACCTTTCTGGCGTGTCCGACTCTCCTGGACTGTTCGCCTCGAACATTGTTCAGAAATGCTACATCAAAGTGGATGAAAAAGGCGCCGAAGCCGCCGCTGCTACTGGTGGTAATTAGTATTCTTTTTTTTCATTTCCTTTTAGATTTGCTTTAAAATTATTGGTTTCAATATTAATATTCTTTTAAATTTTATTCAACTCTTTAGCTACAGTCATGACCAGGAGCGCTCCTCGGTCGCCGCCATCGTTCAAGGTATGGTTTTCTTTACCGCTTAATGCGCGTTTTGAAAATCTTATTTTTACTCGCTAATGGCTTATTTATGGATTTTTCATCAGGTTGACCGGCCAGCCATTTTTCTGTTGAAAGATGATGCCAAGAAAGTGGTCCTGTTCATTGGTCGCTTGGCCAACCCCGCTCAGAAATAATTCACCATTGAAGAACAACTCTCCATCGGCTGTTTAGTCTGCATCAGTCGAGGAGTAGAAAGCGCTTACGAGGAGAAGTAGTACATTAGTGTGTTTTGAGAGCAGATGTTAAATTTTGGATAAGAAGAAAGGGCATAATTTGGGATTATTTAATTGTCGACTTGATCGAACTAAAAAGAAAGTGTGGGTATCAGCAAGGAAAGTAAAATTCTGGTGAAATATTTGGGATTTTCGGCAAAATGGACTCGAAGTGGTTCCTCGCCTCTACAATGTATTACTTGTTTTCTTTTTTCCAATCGGTTGTGCAAAGCAACAAAGAGAGTCATTTATTCATCGCATTCACCCATAGTTCAGGGAAATTGCACGTGTGTCCATTCATATAATTCGCACTTCGGTACGCTGGTACCTCTGCCTTGATTTTCGTAATCCGTCCACCGGTTCTCTTTCACTTTCAGTACGTAGTAAATAGCATTGTCCTCTTTCGTTGGAGTTCCTACCTGCTGTACTGATGTAATTAAAAACGGTGTTACGCTTTTTTCGTCTCAATAAACGACCCTGTATTGCACTTCGTTTGTGTTTTAATAAGAAACAGATGCATCTTTTGATTTAAGAGCCTCAAATCTCGTATTGAAAAAAAAATTTGATTGATGGGGCAATAATCTTTTCTTCTGTACAAACAAGAATAAAGTTGGTATCTTCAATTTTAAATTAACTGTTTGAAGTTAAAGAAAAATGAAAACTTGCAGTATTATCCTTTAATAAACCATTCTTAGATCAATATTTACATATAAAATTAAGTTCATTGGAACTCATAATTAATAGAGTTGTATTCTTAATTATTTATGGACATGGCTGATTAGAAGACATAATAATATCTGAATCAAACAATTTGTTTTGGGCACCAAAATCAATGGAAATCACATCACTGGACCGCAGCAAGGAATTCTTACACTCTCCCAGAGGAGTCTGTAATGAAGAGACATGAAAATATTTCAAATCAGAAGAGGAACACTCAAATTTCCCTTTGACTGTGATATCCTGATGCATATGGAAAGTTGCTTGTAGACCTGGAATATAAATAAATCGCTTAATAGCATGCTCTTTTTAATACAATTAATAACGAGGAATTGATTACCATTAATTTTGGTAAGAGTTCTTAAAAAATGTTCTCTCATCCAGACACGTACTTCTTGATCGGGTGACATTTCCGTCATCTTCCCTATGGTGTTTTCTAGATTCCTAGGGTAAATGTACTATTGAAAAATAATTAGAATAATAACTCTAGAAAATAAAGTTTATAAAAATATAACTTAGTCAACTTACTTTCCATTCGTATTTTTAAAATCACAAATACAAAAATTTCACTATTTGAAGTTTGACAATTGAAAGTGTTGTGTCGTCTGCTCAAAATACAAAATGCCCAAATGCAACATTGCATTGATTATTTATTTTAAATATTTATTCAAAAACTCTTAAATTGATACCATAACTTATTTATAAATTTAAATGGTGATAAAAAAAATAACGGTTAATTCAAATACTGAAAAGATATATTTTTTTTTGTTTCCCGGGCTCGGGCTGCTGTCTGGGACTGCCTGAGGACAGCGCTAGCAACTCAGCTGTTTGCCTGTTCCTCTGCTCATTCTGACATTTGTCATGGCTGCCGTCCACTGCTCTTGAGTCAAAGTTCCGAGGGCTCACGGAGCTATCTTATTGTGTGTCTCGCCGCTCCCTGTTAAAACGGCTAGCTTAGGCAGCTGCCAGACCACTCCATACTTTTGGGTTTTTAATTTTTTAAATCTCTGTATAGAATAAGTATTTTGCACACACAACATGGAAGCAGGTAGCATAGCAAGTAGCGGCAGCGTCGAACTCCTCTCGCTGGAGATCGAACGGTTGACTAGAGAGCTAGATCAGACTAACAGTGAAAAAATCCAATCAGCTCAATATGGTATTGTCCTGCTTGAAGAGAAAGAATCTCTCCAGCACCGATGTGAGGAGCTGGAGGTCCTCTATGAAAATTCACGCCATGAACTCTCCCTCACTCAAGAGGTAACTTTAATTAAACAATTTTCAACAAGTAGATTCTAAATGTTTTGAACTGTTCACAGGCTTTGGCAAGATTTCAGACCAGTCACAAGGTGACAGCTAAAAGTGGCATTGAAACTGAGGAATCACTGCTGCACGAATCTGCTGCCCGGGAGACATCACTCAACTCACAGATCCTAGAGCTGGAAGCTGAATCCAAGCAGCTTCGTCTGGAAATGGAAAGAGTGACTTCTGAAAGAGATCAATTCCTTCAACAGGTTTGCAATTTTATTCCAACTGTTTTTTAAGTTTTTCTAATTTTTCTCAATGATTTTGACAGATAAATGAATTCACCAAGGAGAGAGAAGTCTACATTTTCGAGCGTAAGACACTAAAGTCAGAGCTGAAAGAGCTTAAATATCGGGAGACTCGTCTTCTCAGTGACTACTCCGAACTTGAAGAGGAAAACATTGGTCTCCAGAAGCAAGTTTCAGTTCTCAGATCATCACAAGTAATTACAAATTCCTTAAATTCAACTTCATTACCCATTTATTTATATTTCTCTTTTGAAATCAGGTTGAATTCGAAGGTGACAAGCACGAAATGCGTCGGCTACAGGAAGAACTCGAGCTCCTTAATCAACAAAACTTGGAGCTCGCTCATTTGAGAAAATTGGCCGAAAAGCAGATGGAGGAAGCCCTGGATGCTCTACAAGCTGAACGAGAGGCCAAATATGCCATTAAGAAAGACCTAGATGCCCGGATAAACAGTGAATCCATGTTCAATCTCAGTAACTTGGCATACAGCATCAAAGGTAATACTCTAAACTGGTTTTCTAAACATTCCATTGAAACCTGTTTTCATAATGACATTGTCGCTACATAAACCAGTTGTCCACAGTACTACATAACAAAGTATTTATACTATTTCCAGGTCTTTCTGAAGAGCAAGGTGGTAGTGAAGGAGAGGATGACGGTCCTCTGCTCCAGAAACTCGAATCCAATTTTCTTAAAAGCGGTGGAGACTCTGCTGAAGGCGTCGATGGAGGTGGAAAGGGTGGCGATCTCTTTAGCGAGATCCACCTCAACGAAGTCAAGAAACTCGAGCGCCAATTAGAGCAACTTGAAACCGAGAAGGGCTTACTCTTCCAACGGTTGCGGGAAGCTCAAGATGCGGCCGAGCATGTCCGCCAGGAGGCGGCTACAAGGCACGTCCAGCTCGCCAAACTGGACGCTTACCTCGCCAGCCTACTCCACCTCCACGAACCCGTTGAAACGCCCAATAATGTAACTTAAATTCATTCAATTATATCTTAAGAATCAAATTTAAATTGATTTTGTAATAGGAAACGGACGCTAGAGGAGTCCATCTTCAGGCCATGATTGACAAGTTCAAACACAGGACGGCCCTGGCCGTCCGTGAGCTCCAGCAAGCTCAACAGGAGCTTTGGGCTGTGAGAGGTGCTACTTCTGCCGGAAATCCGCCTTCAGATCTGGAGCACGAGCTCGTAACTCTGAAGAAACGGTTACTAGACGCTGAACAGAGAGCTGCCATCCTTCACGCCGAAATGGCCGTTTCCTCTGAATCGGCTGGAGACAGTCGGGCAGCATTGGTTGCCCTCCAATCCGAATTGGCGCCGCTGGTCGACGACATCACAGCCCTCGGCCAACATCTCTGTGCTTCGGCAGGCCTTCAGGCGTCCAATACCCGTAACTCTGCCGGTAAAATAAGTTCCCTCCCTAATTGGCACTTAAAATACAAATTGTGGGAAAAGGATTATTCTTTTTTTTCTGTTGATGACACGTTCTCATCGTATTTCAACATTTTTTATTACTTAATATCTTTTTTTACTCGTAGAGCCCGGAAGCGGTCCGAGTAGTTTGGCTTCCGATCTGACCGGACCCATGTCCATCGGAATGGATAACAACAAAGAAAACATTTCACCGGATGTTTCGGGTACAACTCTTTCATCTCCTGCCACTCCTAGCCGTCTCCTTCACTCTCTTCAGGAGCAAGTTAGGATCCTTAGACGAGCTGCCGAAGTTCTTGTCAAACAGAGCCATACCAAAGAGTCTTCGGCGGATGCTTCCGTCTCGGAGAAAGATCGAGACATTTACGAGTCTGATGTCGCAGAGCTTCAGGAGCAAATCGTCAAGCTCAAAGCCCTTTTGTCCACTAAAAGGGAGCAGATCGCTACGCTGAGGACTGTGGTGAAGGCCAACAAGCAGACGGCCGAAGTGGCCCTAGCCAATCTCAAATCGAAATACGAAACGGAGAAATCCATCGTGTCTGAAACGATGAACAAACTCCGCATGGAGCTTCGCACCCTCAAGGTTTACATTTATTATATTTACAGTTTAACGCTGAATATCCGGTGCTTAACGAGGTGTGAATTGTTTTTAATAACACAGGAGGAAGCGGCAACCTTCTCTAGTCAGCGAGCCATGTTCGCCGCCCGTTGCGAAGAGTACGTGACGGAGAACGACGAGCTGGGCCGGCAGCTGACGGCCGCGGAAGAGGAGAAGCGCACTCTCAACTCTCTCCTACGTATGGCCATCCAGCAGAAATTGTCGCTCACTGAGCGGCTCGAAGATTTGGAGATGGACAGAGAGAGATCTTTGAACCAGGTCCGTCCTGGAAGAGCTGGACAGGGCCAGCAAGCAGCCGGTGCCCGTCCAGCTAGTAACTCATCATCAGCTCGACCTAATGCAGCTTCAGCATCATCTTCTTCCGGCGGAAATCGAGGCTATGCGTCCAGCAATCGTTTCCCAGCCTTCCGTGATTCCAACAGCAATCGAGATTATTAAAAAACAGAAAAGAAAACATAACACACTTTTATATAACCCTCTTGCCTTCCGATCCTGACAAAGTTTTTAAACAAGCGCACTTTTTTTTCCTTCCGGATATTCCTTCTTTTTTCTCAGAACGGGTTACGTAAATCTTAATGGATCTGAAAGAAAAGTAATGCCAGCCAACAGGGCTTCTTCCATTTACACATTTTTTTGCTCATTAAAATTTTGGAGTAGACCTACCGTCCCTGTTTTTTCGGTAATATAAGTCGTTTATTGTCTACTAGAAAACTAGTTATTAGGACTGCCCCGTGTATACCAAAAAACTAATATGATGTCTGACGAAATCAAGTTAAAAAAAAAGTAATAAGAATGATGGAAAATCCCTCCTTCCCTGTTGGTCGTATGGGACAAAAAGCTATTTCTTCCTCTCGTAATAACAGTTGTTTTTGTCTTTTTTTTTATTATAATAGCTATTCTTTACTTCTCACGATAATAATGTGTATGTGTGCAATTGAAAAAAAATGAAATATGAATTGATTAGATGCGTTTGAACTAATATAATGACTAAACACAATAATGCGGCACTGAAACTGTAACTAGATTACATCAACTGGCGAGAGGCATAAACGACGAGACTTGTTGCAAGAAAGTACTGGACTCTGTAGAGAGAGACGAATCCAAAAGCTGGAATCAAAAGTGATATGATGGTCAAGACGTAAGATACGTGCTTGTAAGTTATTTTACACCTGTCGTAGAAGATATCAAATTAATAATGAAGTAAATACGAAAAATTAAGTTTTAATTATTTACTCTGGTCGAATTGTTCCTGATTTTTGGAGGACAACCATTCCGAAAATGCTCCACACAATTCCAGGTAAAAGTGTGTGATCTCCAGCACCAGTTAAACTGTAATTTTAAATGAATTATAATTGATATTAAAAATGGTAAAATAATTTATAACTTACTGAGGATTTTTAACCCAAATAACAAGAGCTGGTATTGCTAGAAAAAGAGAGCACAACCACATGACAGCCACGGTTGAATTGACGTTGAAACCATCATCCGTTTCTTGAGACTCTTCTTCGCTCAGCATAGATTCCAATTCGTCCTCGTAGTACTCGAAAAGCTTCCAGATGCAAACGACTAGTCCGAGAAGGATCGCCAAAGAGCCACAGGTAGCCAGACCGATAGCTAGGAGGACGACGGCGATTACGACTGGCATTCGTGAAAGACCCATCGTAACGGCTTCCGCAATAATGGAAGAGATGCCCAATGATCCTCTCAAATAACTAAAATATAAATATTAGTAATTTAGAAGTCAATATAAATGTAGAAAAATAACTGACCGAAGGACGAAAGAGTGGAGCGTATTTCCACCGAAAGACACACCCATCCAAAACAGGATGGAAAGAAGGACGGCCCAAGCCCATGCAATACCTCCCAAGATCGTATACATCATCCGGAAATGGAGCCCATCTTGGCGGAGTAAATAATCATCCGAAACCGGTAGAGGCCACCATTTGAAATGCAGAGAATCCATCAGCCTAAATAGAAATGAGTTGATAAAAAAAATTCTAAAAAATTAAAGTTTTTTTTTTTAAATACCCGAAAAACATGACGACGGCCTCGGCGGCTATAGCCGCCTTTAAGAAAGGCATATTTAAGAGACAGGATAAGGTGGATGGGACGGTAATCTGATCCGACCGGGCTTTGAGCTGCACTGCCAGGCAGTAAAGAAAGAGGGCCGCTACTAAAGAGAAAAGTAGAGGACCGTAGAAGCGCATCAACTGAGACCACATGCCCGTCCAATCAGGCTTGATTCTGAAATATAATTTAAATTATTTTTTTAATAAATTTTAAATACAAGTGTTTCTTATTACGTGATTTGATAACGACACTGAGAATTAGTTGGATTTATAAGCTGTAAATGAACAGCTTCCTCAACGCCCGCCCACGTCACCGTTTTAGGGACGTGTAGGTGAACTGTAAAGCTCTCGTTGGTCAAGAAGAATTGACCTTTACAAAGAGAGAGAATAAATAACAAGTTAGGTAAAATGGTGGATCAAAAAATACCTTCTCGAGACCAAGGCACGACTTTGCGGATGAGTGCTGGAAGAATTGGTGACTGACGATTGCGCCCTTCGGGACAATCGATGGTAACAGCGAGTGACTGCCAAGCTCGAGTTAAATCGGGTAAAGTTAAGTTGTAGGAAAGAACCTCGGGTGGGATTATGGCATCGATTTCAGTGAAACCGAGAAACCCGGGTAGAAGATAGCTGAAAAGTGGGAGCTTTAGCCAAATATTCCTATCTTCAAAGCGATGGATATCAATCTGGATTCTTGCCTAAAATTATAAATAAAAAAAAATTGAATAACTTAGCGCCATATTTCGATAAATTAATTGAAAAAAAAAAAAAAAAAAAGGTTTCCCATACCGGGAATTGAACCCGGGCCTCCCGGGTGAGAGCCGGGTATCCTAACCACTAGACAATATGGGAGATATTAAGAAGCTCAGTTTTACCGTATATAATCCTCAACCTCTTGTGCACCAGTGGAAACTTAACATTGAAAAGGTATAAATACTTTCCTTCTGCTTTTCTTAATTACATTCATTCATTTTCAACAATCATTTAAAGTGTTTTTCGATAAAAATTTTGAGAAACCTACTTTTGGGAAGTTCTTTGGTAGATTGAAGATGACGTGTGAGAAACCGTATTTCTGCCTCAAATCCGCTAGGTCCAGCTGGATCAGCTTCCGCTTGACGTTATCTCCCACGTTCGGTAAGAGAGTGGTCTGCGGCGATAAGTCGACACCTCGTTCACTGCGCATCACACGGTAAAATAACTTCTGGATTGAATCGATATATATATATTTGAAATAAACTACCAAAAGCGGACGCTATTTTTCCAGGATCCGGCCACACAGCCGAAAACCCAATGTCTGATGGAGAGGCCGGTAGCCACTGCGGCCAGCGCTGAACGGTGAGCATTGTCCAATAAAGGGATCATGAAGTAAGTATTGGTACGATCCTCTTTGTCTTCGTCCATTTTAGCAGTAAATCGTGGAGCAATAACTTCTCTCCATCGACCATCCGGATCGAAATCGACCATATCTTCGTTCTGAATTCCATCATTCCAGCTCTTTCCTCCATATTTCTAAATTTAAAAAAGAAAATTATAGTCAATAAAGCTGAAACAATATTTAAAATACATTTTACCTCAATTAAATGGTAATTAAGAATTTCTCCTCTTAATTCTGGATCGTCTATCCATTGCAATTTAGAAGTTGACGGTGAAATAGTGACCATATCGAATAGAGAGCGAACTACAGCCTTCACCACTTGTTTACACCAGGCTATACATAGATGATCCACACTCATCCACGCCCCTGGAATTTCTGTTGTCTACAACGTTTTAAATATCAATTAATAATCTTTTCAACACCGTATTATTAAATTAGGTTTACCAAGACGTTGATGGAAGGTTGTCTATCTACTGTCAATCCCGATCGAACTTGGAAATCACGATCAGATCCGCCGATGGATGCTAGTGTAATATTAGCGGTCTCTAATCCAGCGACCCATTCCTGCTCGATTCGGTCGTAGAAATTAACCATGGCTAGATCAATGGCCACTACTGGGTCTCGATGTGGCGCAGCTAATGTAATTATGGTGTTGACTCTTGGATCAAATTCATCTGAGCTATCGAATACAGCTTTTGCTATCACACCACCCTAGAAAGTTGATAAAATAGTTAGTAAATAAATAAATAATTATTATTAATTTATGCTGACCATTGAGTGGCCAATAAGAAGGACAGAAGTATGCGGATCATTATCGTACAGATCTAGAATTTTCTTGATACAAAGACGAGCGAAGGTAGCCTGCCTTTCGAGAAGTCCACCGTGGAGAGCTGAGAATTCTTCATCAAAGTCGATGGTGAAAAAATCGAAACGGAAGTGCCGCCTAGAGTCGATCGCTTTGCGGTAAGCCATGGAAGCCAGTGATCTCACTGTTAATAAAAATAAAATAATAATGGAATTCTTTTAATTTATGAAGCTTTCAAACCTTGCTTGTAGGAGCCAGCATTTCCAGGTAAGAAGAGAACAGGCAGACCTTTGAATTTCTTTTTGTAGTACTTTTCAGCTTGCTCTCCTTCCCCATAAATATAGAGTCCATATCGAGGGAATTCTGCTCTCACATCATGCTGCAGCTCAACTTTCTGTAAACAGCAAAAAACTAATTGATATGATATTTGATATAAATTTTAAAATTTTAAACTTACAACATATTGAGGATATTCAAACATATACGTCATTTCACACTTGTTACGCTCTGATCCGTAATAAGTAATACGCCGGAGACCGATAAGGCACGAAGAGAAAATAATTGCGATGAAGAACAACTTAAAAGTGAGATTGGAACCCATGTTAAAGATTCCCATCTTTCAGCTAGAATAAGAACAAAGAGTCCTAGCAACTAACTAGCCGGTAAAATTGGACTGGATCCAATTTGTTTACATCGATGATGAAAGAAAGAAAAGAATCAATACGAAATACGAATCCACAATATCAACAGTCAACACACGATTCGTCTGCTATTGTTGACGCACGACGTTTATGATGTCAACAAATCAACATTGTATATTTACATATTGAAATATGAGCACTAAAAAAATATTTTTACTATAGATTAATATTCTAAAAAAAATTTAAATCAAACCATAATTATTTATTCAGTTTATTAATACTTGGTCTAATTTTATATTTTATTTTATTTGTACCGTGCAATGTCGCCCTGACTAGCAGACGACGAACAAATTTGAGCTTGTCAAGTTTTGCTGAATACTTGCTATCGTCGTCGTCGTAAGGGATTGTTACTCAAAATTTAATTGAAAAAAGTATCGAGACATGGCCACAATAGAAGAGATTGAAGATCTCAGCGTTGAGATCATTAATGATCTGATTGGTGATGGCGATGAAACGGTAGCACCGAAAGCCGAAGAGGCAGCTCCAGTCGGTGTTCCCACTAGTCCAGCACGTGCTGCTGCTGATGACGCCTCTGCCTTAGCTGTCCCTGGTTCGAGGAACATCGCCGAAGAATCCGACGATGAAGACGACGATGTAATTTGTCATAATTTCTTTTTTGTCTCTTTTCTTATTTCTATAAATAATTTTTATATTCCTAGGATTTTGATGAGACAATATTGGAGAGGATAGTAGCCCTCACAGAAATGTTCCCGGACAGTGTCCAGGTAGCCACTTCCAAGCTAGTTTATGGCTCCTTATCCACTATCAAAGGTCTGACATATTTTATTATTTCTTTACAAGCAATTCTTTATGCTTAAATTTTCTGCAGGATTATACTCTTTTGGGCGGGCAGCTACCTGGATTTTGTTTAGCACCTCAGCTATCCTTTTTGCCCCTATCATCTTTGAAGTTGAGCGAGCACAGATGGAGGAGATGCAGAAGCAGCAGCAACGCCAAGTAAATGATATTCCACAGTCTTGCAGTTTTTTATTCAGTAGTTAATCTTATTTTTAATGTTTTAAAACAGATTCTGCTTGGTCCGGGAGCTGCCTATGTCGGGAGGCGGTGGTCCGGGCTTGGTTCCATCGTCTGGCATGGCTCCACCTCCCCCTCGTTAGCGACGTGGTTTCAAAAGTCAAATTCCCCCTTAATTTCGTCATTTTGTAGACTGTTTTGATTCTATTGATACACGTAATGAAACCATTGAAAAGAAAGGAGATTGGAGGATGTATTTTTTTCTTCTTCTTTTTCATCTTCATCAGTGACTAGCTTCGCGAAAAGAACAACAATCCAAGTCAATATAACAAAGAAAATAGGGTGAAAGATGTTAGACAATAAATTAGCATTATATCAATTTGCAAGGAAAAAAAAGGATGAAAAGTTTTTGTTTTTTCCAAATATATAAAAAAAATAATAATTAAGCAAGGAGAAGAGTGGAGATTTTGCATTCAATTTTTAAGAAGCAAATTTTCTTTGCACAAGTTAATTGCCTAAGAAAAAAGGGCGGAATAATTGAATATTGACCGAGAGTAGAAAATAATGAGTGTTGCAAAGAAAAAAAAAATTAATTGCCACAATAGTAGAGAAAAAAAATAATTGTGAATTGATCAAACTTGGGTTCCAAGTTTGGAAGTAATATCAAGGTGAGTATGCTGCATACTGCTGTCCACACTGACACTCAGATCCTCGATCGAGGCTAGGACGGCAGCAGACGGCCGCTGTGGTAGCTGCATCTCGCAATAGGGCTGACCCAGTGCTCTATAAAATTAAAAATATATTGGCTTCAAATTAATTAATAAATGAATCATAAAAATTCAATATACCTCGAAGAGGACTGTGGATTCCTTCTTCCAACAGAGTGAGGACCACTACTTCTCCTGGAAGAGGCATCAGGCCAACCGAAATCAGGCGTGTCGACCAGCGAAGCGTCTTCTTCAGCGAACGGAAGGCTATCCTGACTGCTAGAAGCCGTTAGGACGTTCCCTCCGCTTTCCATCAGGCGTCGACCGATGGAAAACTGGGCCGGACTGAAGGCCGGTCCCCTATCTTGAGATAAACCGCTGCTCAACTCGAATAGCCCTAAAGGTCGAGGACTATTCGGCCCAGTTCCAGCTTTAGGCTTCGTCTCTGATGAAATATCATACCTAAAAATAAAATAAACTATAAAAAGATTTCCCATACCGGGAATTGAACCCGGGCCTCCCGGGTGAGAGCCGGGTATCCTAACCACTAGACAATATGGGAGATATCATTCCCTCATCAAATCTGAAGACATACCGTAGTTGAGATGGGAGATTCATCCTCCAACTTTTAAAAGTGGCAGGCTGATAAGATGGGAATTTCCGGCTCCCACTTTTTGCTCCAAAGTCCGACTGCTGCTGAGAAATAGCTGACTCAATACTATGACCCGTTGCCTCATCGAGATGACCTTCTTCCAAGTGATCATCATTGCTCGGTAGTAGCTCAAAGTTTTCACTACCGGAAAACTTGCGACTGTTAGCTCCTTGCTGTCCAGCAAGTTGCCCATCTTCAGCCTTTTCACCAAGGAAAGCGGCTCTTAATGTATCGGCCGCTCGGGCTAGAGTCGTTCCCAATCCACTTTTGGGGACCACTGCCAGTTCGCACTGATAGTTATCGTAGTTCCAGAAAGATTCCTAATTTAAATTAATTCAAAAATAATTAAATAATAGATTTCAAAAATTAAAAAAAGATTGTCATACTGGGCCACTGTTTCTTGATCCAGTTCCAAATCCACCACAGAAGCATGCTCCGACATGAGAGTACCTACTAGAGACAGAGTTCCATCCTGAGCTATGGAAACGAGCGTATCGTGAGCTTGAGACAGACTCCCGCTTCCCATCTTCCACAGAATACTCTTCGGCCAACGAAGGTTGAGATAAATTAGTGGCTAAATCCGAGCCGGAACTCCCGAGTAAAGGTTTATGGCTAGCTGGACTTCGGCTTGCTCCTCCAGCTCCTCCTCCAGCATCCAACAATGTCGGCGGACGTGCTATAACCCTATTTTATGAATCAAACAATATAATAAAATGAATATGTTAAGTTATAAATGTCTAATTTACTCTTTATTCCGAGTGGATCCAGCATTAGCGCCGCCTTCTAAATATCGGATGAGAATCCGGCAAGCTTCCGATTCAAGCGGGATTGCTCCAATATCCCGATGCCGGTTATAGATGAGCAGACATATAATGATAGGGTGAGGAACAGGTAGCGGTATCAATAGATCGCAACGACCAATAGTTTGATGCCGATTAGAATCTCCACCGGAAGCGCTACCGCGGATTCCCGTTCCGAGTAAACGGGATGATGATGAGGTCATCCCTCCCGTTGACCACTTCGGAATGGCTGATAACCTGCGTAAACCTCAGTTTAGAAAGAGATAAATAAGAAATATATAAAAGAAGAAAAACTACCTTCCAGCGGATTGTTGGTTGGTCCGTTTCTTCTTCCAGGGAGGACTGCTTTGAGCCGCATCCCTTGCCAAGGGACTGAAACATGAAAAGTCCGGCAAGAGGATGGATTGCTGGGAAGGAAGCAAAGCTCTCAAAGACCACTCGAGGGGCTCAACGGCGGACGCTATACCGCTGGCGGATGCTTCCAGCTCCGTCTGACTCAACATGGCAGTGTATCGACTTAAATTTGCCTCTTTCGTCTGTTAAAGATATTTTTTTTAGGATTAAATTTCAAAAAGGCTATAAGGAATTTAAATTTACTTCGAGCTGGACCCGAGTATCAGACTCTGCCAACGGGCTGAGAATAGCTGGATTAAAGATCTCTCCTAAAAAGATAGCAGCTAGTGCAAGCCAGTCGCCTTCTTCTACATTGTAGCGCTCCCAGAGCTCCGTTTGTTGGACCCCCAAACGGGCTAGAACTTCATTAGGATAGAAGGATCGAACCAGAGCTGCTGAGCGCACCAAAACCATCTAAAACAATAGTTTATAAGTTAGTTATTCCATTTTTTTAAAAGTAGTTATTTAAAATTACTTTGAGATCGTTGGAGGTAAGTCGAATCTTTTTGAGAACATTTGCCGGAAGGGGCATCCGGAGCTCGTACAGCCTCCGCTCCACTTTTTCCTCCAAAGAGGCCAATAAAGCCTGAGTTTCTCTCTCCAACTGGGCAGCTACATTCCCCGATCTACCAATCAAGTTTGTAGATAAAATAAATCATTTTAAACGCAAATCTAAAATGAATTACTTTGGGATTCCGGATGAAGGCAGGGCGGAAGGATCGATCGTTTTGTCAGATATCTTTTCCGTCGTCGCTGTGGCGGTGTGGGCAGGTGTAACCGGCGTGGAAGCCATCAGTAACCAAGGAGATCCCGCAAAAGGTGAGAAAACCTGCTGGACAAAAGTGCGGAACTCTTCAGCCGGACGCCGAATGAGCCGCTCTGTTTGTCGCCGGTAAGCTAAGAGTCTGTCCGCTTCTAAACGAGCTTCCAGTGCTGCCAAAGCCTGCTCTTTGCTGATCTGGTAGTAGAAATCTGCGTCCAATCCTGGGCCGGCTATCCTTCGAACTAGGCAGCCCTCAGCGGCCGGTACTCGACTTCGAGGTCGAATGATTAACTGGTAGACTAAACTGTCTCTCGTCCTAGTGAGGGTCCATCTCAAAACTCCAACTGGAATAGGAATAGTTTAGTATTTTTTTAATTGAAAATAAATTAAATTATAAATCTTACATAATGAGAGAAGAAGAGCGAGGATCGGGCATACGATGAAAGAGATACCAAGACAGGCAACAGGCTGTAAGAGTCCTTGGACTAAAACATCCCATCCTATAACTCGTATAATCGGGAAGAGATGTTTTATGGGTCCTCTTCTTTTCACTGGATCGGGATTATCCACATCCCAGATTAAGATAATGAAGAGATGGTAGAGGAGTGCTAAAACTGGAGCCCAAATAGGGGCCGTTACGGCCAAGCACAATCCTCCCAGGCTGCAAAGGAAGCAGACAGCCGGAAAGAAAAGAAGCAGCAGCAAACTGCATAACAAACCCTAAATCAAAAGATTAATTAAATAAATTTTCCAAAATAGGATTTTTAATGAAAATTACCTTGCAACCATAGTTCCAGACGCGGTTCACCTGTCGAGAGAGTCCTTTACCCACAAAGCCCGTATCAGGCTGAGTCTCAAATTCAGTTCTCGATTTAGAAATGTGCCTCCAAAGTGATGCCAATCTGGATGAAAGTGTCGGTGTATAGGCCGATCGAGCCGGACATAGAGCTCCATTCACTTGAGAGAGCTTCCAGATCCGCATAAAAGGGCTGCTGAGATAGTAGAGCTCTGAGTCCGATGGGACTACACCATGGAACTAGATAGCCACAAGCATAAGCTCCGTTCCAGGACCAGGACCAAGCCCGTTGTAAGAAATTGGTCCAGCGCCAGAGAGGCCATTGAGTGGCCGTCGATCTCCGGCTGCTTCTTTCGACGGTATAAACGGGCTGATCCTGCCCACCTGAACTCTGTTCTGTTCGTGGAGTTGTGATGGATGTTGGAGTTGGACTTATGTGGGTCGATATGATTTCGGTACTGCCTTGAAAGTGGCGTCGAATGATCCAGGAACGAGGATTCCAGATCCACGTATCCCAGAGAAAAGTCCTTAGTTGCTTGCTTGTCCGCTAACAGCTCTTTGCTCAACATTGGAGCTCTCTGTAAATTATAAAAAGATAAATAGTTGTAATGAATGAAAAATAATGAAGATTATTACGTCTCTTAAGAAGGCGAGATCCCGTGAGAGAAAATAGACGAATTGGTCCAGTGATTTGAGGCGACAAGCCTCTATGGCTTCTTCGTGACACTTCCACTGGTATTCCTCTAATAGCCTGATTTTAACATCCTGGAGCCTCTTCTGCATCCAAGGATGTACGAGAGAGAGCAGAGGATGACGTAAGCGAAGGTCTACCTCAGCTTGAATAAGATCAGCTGTGAAACGATCCCGAACTCGTCCAACAGACTGCTTCATGGCGAGAGAAGCTCGAGCTTGATCAACTAGTAGCTGACCCAATCCGGTTCCCAACTCTGGATTTTGAATGAGTGTTGACCACAATCGCTGCAGAACTTGCGTTTCTTCTTCTTCTTCAACGCATCCAGCTTCGGCTGATTTCATCTCTTCCGCTTTTGGATGGTGAGACCAGCGAGTCTTTGATTGGCTCTGTAAAACAGAGTTGATAATCGGCTTCACTTTGTCCATCACTTCCCTATTTATAATTTTATTAATATTATTATTTTTTAAATATATTTATTTAAGTTATTATACTTTGAAAAGAGTCTAAGATCGATGATCTGCCCTTTAGGAGTTTGAAAAATGTAGGGCAGTGGAGGTGCCTTGAGCTGACGGAGATCCCAGGCGAGCCGGCCGGATGTAGGGCGCTGATTGGCGACCAGGTGCCGTATGAACCGGCACAGAGCGATGTACTCTTCTTGGCAGTGAACGGCGCACAAGAGTTCGGCTACTAGGTAGCGGCTACGCTCTTCGTGAAGCCGGGCTTCAAAATCCCGGGGCTGCAAACTCGGCATCCCAAAAAGTAGATCTGAATTTGAAATTGGAATTATTATTATTGAAGTAATTTTAAGACGATTTATTGCATTAAAACCTAGCAAAGAATGGAGTCCAGATTTGAGGCTCTGAGCCGAGCGTCGGAGGCTGAAAGTGTCGCCATAGAAACGCTCAGCGGCCGTCATCCTGAGAAGGGCGGTTGACCAAGCCAAAGCTTTGAGAAAATCTTCCATCGTCGGCTCCGTCCCTTTTTGTAAAAGTGGGCTCAGTCTCCATGTGTGATGCTGTCCGGGAAAATTGGTACTGGGCACCGTAAAAGTCCTTTTTGAAAAAAAATTAACATAAAATGTTAATAACTTTTGAATTACATAAGAAAGACGAAAAACCCATGCATAACTATTAGTAAAATCATGCAAAACAAGGACGACAGAATCGTACCCTGATTGGCTAACGGACCGTAGCTGATCCACCGTCAAATTCCTCCAAGACCCACTCTTTTCAGAGTGGCTAATTTTGTGATAAAAGTGTATTAGTTTGTGTAGTGTAGAAGATTTACCCACAAGAAAAATGTGATAAAAGTATATTACCCTTGCTTCCTGACAGTGGCCAGCTGTTTCCCGCTGAGCCTCTTGGCCTCTCCCTGGCGGTCCACACTGACCGTGTCCAGATCATCCCAGGAAGGGAGATCAAAGAGGTTCCCCACAACCAGTGGTCTGCGTCTGGTTGAGGCTGAGCCCTCGCTCAGTTCTTGGATGGCCAGGGGTGGGGGTGGGCACAGCGGGAAGGTCTTCCAGTGGAAGAGGGTGGACTCTGCCGTCTGCTGGATCTCCAGCACCAGCTCAGCCAGGAGAGGAGGTAAATTTGTTACATCAACATTGAACTTTAACGGCTCCCTCTGTAGAAATAAACATCATTAGAGACAAGCATTCCATTGTTGTTATTGTTTGGGGCTGATACCTGAGGTTGGTTGTGGCCGATTAGCTGCTCGTTCTCGCCATTTTCGTGAGGAGATGGACGGGCCGATTTAAGACGCGACATTTTTCTCTATAATCCAGGTGTTTTATTGACGGCCAACATGATCCGCGTCACAATAAAAGGAAGAAAGAAAAAAATACAAGTCGATTGATGTCGATTGACGAGTTGCCACGATCAAAGCGTCTGCTTTCTTACAGTGATTCACTTTATTCCCGCTAGGGGCTATCCCAATGTAAAAACTTCATTCAAAAGCGCGTTTCTTTAAAAATTTTTATTTCTAATTAGCTCATCAATATAATACACCGAGCAGATCCCATCTTTAAAATAAAGATGTAATATCATGCTAATTTTTGACTTGACGCATCGACTTCTAATTAGTCTATAATGAGCAATCCACAAAGGCCAGATGACGTCAAGACGAGACTGAAGTGCATATCAATAGCTCTCTTTAACCCCTGCAGTAAATGATTTTCAATGAATATAAAAAAAACTTCTCAAGTCCTTTTCATGAATGCATATTCAATAGAATAAATAGCCCAGAGCGAAATTACGTCACTAAACAGAGAGGAAGAATGGGAAACTTTCCCACATCTTATCATAAATATAATGGCTTTGATCATTATACATTATAGAATCAAACATGTGGTTAGAATTTTTTTTTTTCATCAGAGTTTCGATATAACATTATAAAATACACTTTTTGATCTGTTTGACATGTAGGATTGTTTGTTATTAGCACACAGAGCGCAACAACAAGTTCAATATGTAAGGCCTAGCTATACTTGACTTTGTTTGCCAGGCGCGCAGCTTGATATCGAATCACGATACGTGTTATTGTGCCGCATCCAATATTACCTTTTTCAAACTAGATTTCTGCAAAACAATTGAAGCCAAATTTTTCCATTCTTTTTGGCACGCTGTCTTTTATATTACATATCAAAGATATTTCTTCAAAAAAAAAAAAGAAATCAATAAAGATAGCGACGACGTTCCAGCTGCTGAGGCAAGTTTGAGTTGTTTATTACAGAGCGAGACAACAGTAGTAGACTTTAGTTGTTCTCTCATCGTGTTTATTCCGTATATAGCTGCTGGATGGAGCGTGAAAATTGATTACGGCATCAGCTGCTGGCATGATTATACGCCCTCCTCAATATCGATCCTAGTTTCTCTGCTTTTTCGACGACGTACCCCTCCATAATAAATCTGATCCCAATCTATTACACATATATATATGTCTCCCTATATGTGGATTGTTTGTGGGGACAGAAGCCATTGCCTTCTTCTTCTATTTTCAGCACAAGAAATGTATTATAACATGGCTGGATTGCGTGGTACGATGACGTGTCGTAAACTCATCACATCAAATTGCAATAAAATTGGTTAACTCAATCATTGCCAATGTTGTATTTTTAAAGCAAACAAAAAAAAAAGTAAATATAGGGTATAACAATATTCTTATGCACTTTTTTTGAGAGACTCACACACTCACACAAATTTTTAAAAAGAATTTTTTTCTTCTAAATTATAATTGACATCAATTTTTGGGTTTTTTGTAAAATGGTGATCCGAAATTGCACGCGTGAGAAAATGAAAAATGATAATATTTGGTCGGTTAAATTTTTGTTTTTACCGAATTTACGTAAAAGACAGCTTGGAGTTAATAATAATAAATATGTATAATACGAGCTATACATTTTGGTATTTAAAATCATAAATTGGGTTTTTGTTTACAAGATGTACACATTTAAATAAAAATTAAGGAGCTTGCAGAGACGACGTGGATGGAATTCTCAAAAAAAGAGAGCAGACGAATATAAGCCAGAGTATTATATAATATCATATTTGATTTTGGGTTTGGGAATGGAGAGATGAGAAACATTTAAAAATACGAAATTAATAAAGTTGTCGTGAGAAATGGAATCAAGCTGCCAATTTGCCATCCTGAAAATCAAATAAAAATGTAAGTTACATTAATTTCAAATTTTTAAATAAAAAAAACTAACTTGAAAGAGCGGAAGAAGAGCTGAAAATGAGCGAGCGCTGTTTAGGGTAGGAAGATGTGGAAGAAGTGGAATCTGCGAGTCCCTGCTGGATGCTGATTTTTCCATCCGCATTGCTGATGTTCATCCTGGCACGTCCATCGATCCTCATTCTGCCGACAATGGCCGTGCAGGTCAGATGCATTTTCCCTCGCTGATCGAAATGCTCTTCCTTCAGCCGGAATTTCAAACCCAGAGTCGATCCTTCCAATCCGCCATCCGCCAAAGTGTTTCCGTACCGCAAAAGCCATTCATGATTCACTATCTAATAATTTAAATTCAAATCAAATTAAAAGATATTATTTGGGTCAGGGAAGAGGAGCTCATCCAGGCAGACAACTAAAAGCGGATGTTCTCTTTTTCTCTTTTTAGTTACATCATGCCGGGATTCTACTATAGATCTAGCAGCCGCTGATTGCGTCTCTGCCAGCCTGGCAAATGATCAAGAAGCTTCCTCTTTCTCTTATCTCACAAAGTATCTTTATTATATATCGGATCGACAGTATATATACAGTAGATCAAAGCATCCTTTATATACTGCATACATACGTCTTATGTAATCAATATAATATGATATATGTAATACCTGTTTGTCACCCAGTGTCCAGGACATAACGGCCGGTGGCCTTGAAGGGAACGAAGAACAGCTGCGAGCAATAAATATAAGTATAAAAATTGAATTGATGCTACTATTATTACGTAACATTACTTGGCCGTAAATTCATCACCGACTCGATAAATCTTTTTAGGAGAGCTGATCAATGGCGAATCTCTCGGTGGAACTGTGTATCATAAAATAATCAAATCAAATAACGTCACGTAGTTCTTTTCCTTTTTCGATTAGCTAATAGCGTGAGTGGGCGTGATATAATACTGACCGACGACGCTCATTTCAGCCACGTCGAAGACGGTCTGGAAGTTTGGAGCTTCGGCTGAAACTTCGCATTTGTAACGCCCCTTTAAATTTAAAAAGTTTTTTTAAAAACATTGAAAAAACCAAACTTTTATTATTGCTTTTTTTCTTATATAATACCTCGCTTTTGACAGTTATATTGTCGAGAACGACTTGATTCTGATTGGATGCATCCACCTATTTTATATATTTTTTCCAAGAATTAAAAAGCAGCTCTTACGTAAAAATAAATATTTAAAAACTACATTGACTTGGATGCCGTCGACAGCGAAAGTCTGAGTCGGTGGCGAATCCTTGGGTAGAACGCGGAAAAACTCTTTGCCACCTAAAAGATTAATTATAAATAAGAGGATCTCTCGCCTTTTTTAATATATCAACGATTCATGCCATGTTGAGAGCGAAAGCTCTTTCGCACTGACCTTTATACCACTTGACGGAGTAGAGAGTGTCGCCTTGCATCTCAAAGCGGCAGCCCAAGACGGCGGAACGTCCTTTTTCAACTTCGGCCGGCACTTGCACTTGCAGCAGCCGCAATCCTTCCACCCATCCTGATGATGTATATACACACACACAAAGAAAGATAAATATAAGAATCACAATACATTACTCTCTATATCGAGATTTGGCAACATTTGACCCGCTACATTCGCCAAGAAAATCTTTTATTATATGATTAACTTAAAGATATTAAGGGACTCGTTATTGATGGCGTCAATTACTGTAATAATAACAAGCCTCGGTGTAGAAAGAAGGGAGAGAAAAAATGACAAATGAGAAACAATATCTGGGCCTGCCCAGCCTCCTTGTTTTGTCTCCATCATCCTGGATGGTAGCCCTATAGTGGATGAGGCTTATGTGTCGTCCCTTCCGGCGGAAGGGGCGTCGTCGTCGTCCAGCTCCGCTGCTGCATCACCCGTTGGAAACATCATCACGACCGTGCTGATGATGATGCCTAACCCTTTGGGCGACAAGGCTCGCGAGCAGCCCCTGATGGACGGCGGCGAGCATCGAGTGTATAGACTATATAGCTATCCCCAGCACAAAAAAAAGTGTATCATCAGAAAACAATACTGGCCTTCTGCCCGACCCCATATAATCCTACTTTAAAAACAAAAAGAATTTGCTCAAGAGAGTACCTCACATGTATAAATCGCTCGAAAGTAATAATAATAGTGGAAAACTTCATTCTTGTTGGTGCTCAGAAGTGTACCTCATACGTAATTTTTTTACTAAAAGACGAATGTCACGTGTATATTTGCTCAAAAGGATACCTCAATTCACGTTTTAGTGATATAATAGAAAGGCATGTAATCTGCTCTTAATCGTACCTCATGGACTCTTATGCGAATTTAAATGGGAAGAAGGAAGAAGAAGAAAAAACTTGTTGGATATAAAAGAAGGATTTGTGGTATAGGATAAGTTTCATGTAATCCCTCTACCCAAAAGTAGAGCTTTCTATATTCCATATTTTAATTTTTTTCTTCTTTTCTTAAAGAAACATCAAAGGAATCTCTATGCTGCTGTCCTCCCTACAACGAGGATGATACTATAGGAGCAATATAATAAAGCCCCAAAAGAAGACGAAGACACGCCGTGTTTATACATGACACAAGTGCTGCAGCTTCTTCAGTTGATAATATGCTCCATATATGATGTTGCTGCTGCCCTCTTAACGTTCCTTATCTCGACTTGAAGGAATGCCTCGTCTCCTTTAATTGTGAATCACAAAAGTGCTCTGTCTAGACATTTATTATACAAGTTATCTTATCTCAAAGAGATCCTGAAGGATTGCCACTGTGCCCTAAATATAATTCAAAAAGAAATTCGATTTAAAAGTGAAACATTTCCATAATTATATGTATAGTTCATTTCCTAATAGGCCTAAATATGTTCCATCGGGTTGTATATACTTGGCTTCTTCTGCGCTGTGTTAATTAAAAATCTCTCTTCCGGTACATTTGAATAATTGGCTGCCTATTTTGAATTCAAAATATGTCTATCTCTCTCTCTGATAATTAGCATATCATTCCATTATTTTTCCTTCCGATATCAACTTTCTCTTAACTTTTTTACCTTCCTTTTATTTCTAATATTATTCATTATTGATACATAGGTATAAAAATGTATCGATATTATTGCTGCTGTTCCAGAATAAAGTGCAAAGTGCGCGCAAAAAAATACACTGCGCATCAGCACTGAATAAATCAGTTTCTGTTTGCGTATAACAGTGATACTCTTTATTTTTTTTCCTGCTTTCATCAGGATCGACATTTCCTCTAGAAAGCGAAATGCTGGAGGAGAAAGTAAAAACTGTCGCAACAACTTTTTTTTAAAGGGGGTGGCTAGAGGCGGTTCGCAGGCTCCGATTATTGAGGCAATAGAACCGGATTTGCATAGGCCTATAAGAATGGATAGACCGTCCAACAGTTCAGCAATAGCTGCTCGTTGAATGGACTTGCAACTTGATCCAAGCGAACAATAATATACAATATGAAATCCAATAAGGTGAGTTTTCTTTTCGTATCGTATCGATTTCTGAGATATTTATACTTTAATGCATTCAAATTTCTTTTTAAAAAAGATTTTATATGTAATGGCTGTTGTGATGGTCTCTGTCGTTGGGGCTCAACTGGATCCTACGGCAGCGGTGGCCGCTGAAAAGACGGAAGACATCATGGAAGCTCAGGCCCACAAACACAAGTATTACATATTTAAAATTCTAAGCTTATATAAATTGGATTTTAGCATTTTTGTACGTCGATTACAGGCCAATCATCTTAATTCCTCGTAATTATGGTGGATATGGAGGAGGCTACGGTGGAGGATATGGTGGATATGGCGGTGGCTACGGTGGAGGATATGGTGGTGGCTACGGCGAAGGATATGGTGGAAGTTATGGAGGAGGCTACGGTGGCGGATACGGCGGTGGATATGGTGGATATGGAGGAGGCTACGGTGGATATGGTGGAGGATATGGTGGAAGTTACGGTGGATATGGTGGAGGCTACAATTACGGATACGGTGGTCACTTTAAACCTTTTGGATTTAGTATTGGTGGAAGTTTCTACTAGATTTCAACTTTTTTTTTGTATAATAATAATAATAAAGCTTTTGTTATACCCAATTCCTATTATACATATTCTTCGAGTTCTACATGTGAAGACAAAAGGACTCGCTCATCATTGTATTGTTTCCTACGACCTTTTAGAAAACATAAGGATTCTCTTTTGAAAATACAACTATTTTAAAAAGTTTTCCAAGAAATACTTATTATTATATATACCTTTGGCTTCAATTTTTTTTTAAAGAAATCTGAAGGATTCCAATAGTGCTCTTTTTTCAAAAATGCACAATAACAAGATCACGTTCACCCATAAGGAATGTTATCATAAAAACTTTTTTTTTCTTCAACTTCCTAAGGGCTCTTTTAATTAAATAAGTCGGGCGTGAGTGAGTGAAAACCTTTAGAAATATTCATTGCTATATATAATTCACGAAACTCTTTATATTCAAAACTTTTTTCTTATCCCAACTTTTCTTCCACCATTTCAATATTTCATATATTAATCAAATATATACGTGTCGGCATAAAAAGGCTTTGTAAATACTATACCTGGCCTGACTTACAAAGTATTACATGAGCCAACATTCAAGGCCAAGTCTAAGGTTGGTATATCTTATGATGAATAATGTAAAGAGAGAAGCCAAAAATAAGAAGGAAAAAAAAATGTAGTCCGGCTTTTCCCCTCCTTTGATACTCGTATTATTAGGTAAACATGGCACTACTCTACTCGTACAGCATCTAGAAAGCTCCATTATTAGCAGTCCCTCTTACTGATGTACGACCAGGAGCAGCGTATACTCTCGCGCTGCTCCTTAAAAGTTATGTAAATTTGAGTGTATAGTGCCGAGGGGAGGGGATCATCATCAAAGATCAATAGAGAATGTTATCCACATTTTGAATCAGCAGAGAGACCTGATGCTCTCTATTAGTATTTATATTTAGACCTTGAAGAATCACGATGACTTGGTACTTTAATTTAATTTACAAGGTTGACCACGTCTCGTTATATAAAAATCGTAAAATATCGATTCAAGGTCCGAAGAAAGAAAAAAAAAGAATCTTTTTTCCCACCGTCATTTTCTCCGTGATGGACACAAACGAGCTAGAATGAGCCGGACGAGTGCTGCATGATAGATGAGCATAACTTTTTTTGACGTGATTTTTCTTCATACTTCCTTATGGTATAAAAAGAAGAGAGTGTAGGGTTCCAATCCATCATATCGTCAGCTGCCTCTCTATCGTCAGCATGAAGTCCTTTACTGTAAGTTATTTAGCCAATTGTTATATAGATCGATATAGAGACAATAATAATAAGTTTTGAAATATCAGTTTGCAGGTTGGATAGCCATGGTTGCCTTGGGTCTTTGGGTCTTTGCAAGGCCTGTTAAGAGCTGTTCCAGTACCGGAACCAGAACCGATGCCGGAGCCGTTCCCGATGCCTGAACCAGGCCCGAATCCAATGGCTGATCCCGATCCTTTTTGGGGTTGGTGGGGCAACAAGGATTGGAAGTGGGATAAAGATGATATGAAAATCAAAACCATCCCACCTTGGTGGTGGTGGAAATGGAGCAAATTCAATGACGTCCCTGCTTGGTGGTTGCGGAATAAGATCTGATGCAATCGTACATAGTGAATTCTTCATCTTATACTACATCTTTTCAATATAATACACGTTGTAACATCAATATACAATCGTAAAGTCGACTTTGATATTTTCAATCTTATGTATTATGGGAGGATTTTAATCAGGGAAGCTGAAGCTCAATCAGTTTATTGAAAGAAGGATCTGATGTATAGGATCGATCCTTGTTCAATACATTCAACGTTTCTTCGCTTCTGAAGTTCTGATACTTTCCAAAGGACTCTATTGAATAAGGAATTACTTTATAGGGTCTAGCTGCTCGTGTCTTTTCATCATCTATACCTACATCATACAAGATGAGAAGCGGCTGGCTCACTTTTACGCAACGATAGATCCCTATAAAAACATTGATTTCATTTTACGAGGCGAGGTACTTTAGCGAGAGCAGCTGATTCAGCAGCTATGATGTTATAGTCCTGCGATGTATATATACACAAAGAGTGATGCTCTATATGTGTATATGCAAATACAGGGACGACGCGATGCTCTCTTCCATCTCATCATCTTCTCCCGCCCGCGCGGCGCATCAGTAGCGCCGCACGGCGGACGATGAAGTTTGATGATGATGGTCATCGCATCAGCCGGAGCGTGACTCTTGAGCGTACCTCACGTCATCTCAATCTCGAAAAGCCTCCGACCTTTGAATATCAAATGAATAGACCCTGTCAAGATTCATCAATAGAGATGACCTTTTATTTTAAATAATGGCATTACTTTTTAAATAAATTTCCATAATATTATATATAAGAAATATGAGTATAAGAAGAACAATTTGTTGAGCACCGAGATTCAATATATAATGCAATAATATAGGAAAAGATATCCTCTTCTATTCTTGTATTACAACTGAGGAGAGAGAGAGAAACCTCATATCATGTCAGAAGGAATGGCCGTAATATGGTTAAATCATTGGGTCCTATATAGACAGGCCTTGATTCGATCGAAGCAAGGGTGTCACCCATTTGTCAACAAGGTGAACAACGGCACATAAACAAAAATAAGATTCTTTTTCTCTGCTGCTGGATAGATAGATATATTCAGCATCGTCAGCATTGAATCCCATCTGCATGGAAATGAAGGCGGGTGCGCAAGGCACCGGATATGAATGGCTTTTGACCCCCCTCCAGGGTTGCCATATACATATTCACGAAATTCCCTTCTTAAAAAAGAATCCTTTTTTATATATGTATATACAAAACCATACGATACAAATCTGTGATAGAAAAGAGGCGGGAAATTTGAAAAATGATTGGCTCGTCTATCATCAATGGGATGCGTATTTCGGAAGTCAAGATGTGCGCCGTACACTAGATCAATGTGATAGATATGGTGACACACCCTCGCCTTGTTGTTGCTGTTACGCCATCCCAGCGGAGCTGATGGATGGATCCCATACAGCGCTTGACCTCATCAACAAGGAAAAATCGCTCTCTTATTTTTAAAAAGATCGCATTAGATCCGATTGATTTATTCTAGCCATTCGAGCACATCCGTTTGGCTCGCCCTTATTCTCAGCTGATTTATTATGTTTTATTCCGTCTTGTATACGAATAAATCTTATATACACGCTCTTTGCATACACAAAATTAAATCAATACCTTAAATAAAATGTGACTGAAATTAAGTCCCTGCTGATTGGGAGTCTGGACATCTCAATATTTATTGATGACATAAAAAAAGAGGACGACAGCTGGACCGACTATAGACCTATTGTTTGCTCAGCGGCTACCCTCGTCCTCTAAAAAAAAAAGTGTATTGATACACATCCCACGTGCTGCCAGAGCGTATAGATCAACAATCAAATGCTTTATTTTCCCCCCTCTCTTCAATGGTCAACCGCACAGTTGCCTTTTTGGGACAAGGGACTAAATTAATTGTTATTATTATAGGACAAGCAGAGGGGGGCGCATGAAAGGTGATCTCTCTATATACCAACTGCCCATATGTCTACTTATTGCCATCAATTCGAAAATTTTAGCTGGAATCACAATGATTGAATGAAATTGAAAAGATCCCCTTCTGATTTTTCATTATAGAAATATATGTGTAAGGCAATATACAGGGCGTGACACTGGGAATATCTTGTGTGCGAGCAGCTCGACGACAATATAGGCCGCTGCTATCAACATATTGGATCGTCCGACGACGTCAACGACGCCCAAACCAAACTTTCCTATATATATATATGAAAGGGAAGAAGAAAAACCACTCTAATACCTTAGCTCGCGAGAGATCCTCTCTTTATTCTTGTACAGCTATTCCATATTTTAATCAATATTATTTAGAGAGAGAAAAGTGTTAAGTTCTCTGCTGTTGTAGTAGATTGCGGATTGATGGATCGACTCTAATCGTCTGGGAGGGTGCGATGATGATGATGATAATAATGGCTCAGCTATACGATGATGAATCGATGAGAGCTATAGTCTCTTTTTAAAAGAAGAAGAAAAAAAAGCTTGCGTGAGCGCTTCCATATCAACCGGTTAATGACATTGTTGTTTCGACTATATTGTATTCCCTAAAGGGCGTGGACACACCCCTCTGCACGCTTCTGCTGGTTAGCTGGTTAGTACCGCGGGAGTCAGATGGGTGGAGTACAGCATACTACTAGCTACCACTACATGTTGACCAAAGATCAACAAAAAGAAAAAGCGCGCGCCGGGGCGTCGGGGCCCATCAGCGAGGAGAGCTTTTTGCGAGTATAGAGCGTGGAATCACTTTTCTTCCCCATTCACGGTATATGTATGCGGGGGGTCTCCCGCGTGACACACTGTTTTTGCCCCGCAATCGAATCAACTCTTGGTCTCTAGCTCTCTCTAATCGAATAGATTACATGTAATAGCCTCTTTTCTCAGTAAAACAAAATAGAATAGAATTAAAAACAAACAGTTTTTTTTTGTTAAATGAAATCAATTTAGGAAGAAAAGAGGGAGTCCGCGGCGGTAATGACGGGCAGCGGATCCGCGTCACGTTCCCATCAGCTCAGACATTCTCTCACTCATCTGGCAACGTATTGTATTGAAAATTCCCCTTTTCCGGATCCATCCAATCGTTTTTCTCTCCTCTATATCTATCCCCCATTTGTTGTCTCTTGTCTACTCCTGTTCATCTTCTTATATATATACTATAGATAAGAAACTCGTTCTTTTTCTACTGTTTAGCACATTTAGTACGGTATAACATGACTCAGCCAGAGCTACTTTAGGGCGCGTGCCGCACAGCAGCAGGCCGGAATTGTGCTGGAATATACAATAACAATAGAGGGTTGTGCGATGCCCCCTTAGCCCACAAACCCAGGGGTAACTCTACTATATAGATATCTAAATAAATAAATCGATATACATTTTGATGAGATGAGGGTTCGGTTGGGGTTCTCGATTTAATCTCTTTTGGCAGGAGGGCTTTCTCTCTATGATAATTCACTTTAAAAAAAAAGAGCAGGGGCCTCTATTTATTATATTTTGATAAATGTATTGTATAACAAAACTGTTTCAGCTTCATTACACAATAATCGATTCACGCTTCACTACTCGTCATCGATATATTCTTCTTTAAAAGTTGATCTCTTAACAAGGGATTAGAGAGACGCCTATTCGAAGCCAAAAGCGAGGAAGAAGAAGCCCCATCATTATTATTACTATGTGTCACGCAACTAGACGTTAAAACACAGGCAGATAATCAGCTGGTACTTTGGCAGATGATGAACATAAGTGAGCATAGAGTGAGGGAAAAGGGGGAGCAACAGCAGCAGCAGCAGATATTCAATATCTAGTAAGCACTCCCCGGAAAAATGGTCAGAAAAGGATCGAGTTTCTTTTTTATACAAACATAAGGGTCCCTGCTCGTGATGAATTATCGAATGGCCTACGGTTCACCAGTATCTACGCAGTAATATCCAGCCAGACGGAATAGTCTGTCCGTTAAGGTGGACAACGACGGCCGACTTTGATCCGTCGGCCGGAAGCTGCTCATCGCTAAGATTGTGCGCCAGTGCGGCATGGCATCGACGCTAGCATCAATATAATAATCTCAAGAATGCCCATGTTGGAATTGTTTTGTATCCACCCGGAAGGATCATACAGCGTTAAATTTATATAGATCGATAAAATATATATTTTTAAGGACATGGCGCCAATTTTGAAAAAAAAAAAAAGTGAAGAGTGGAGGCTTAAAGGAAGCACTCATACCCATTTCTTTCACACAAGATCCTCATAAAAATAGGAGGATCTCTCTTAAATGGGCATCCTCCCCTCTCTTTCCTATTTGTAAAAGTACACAGCAGAGAATGAGAGAAATATTTTCTATTCGAAGGGGGCCTACGAGAGTATTCCAACCCCTTTCGTGCTGCTGCTCCTCGTCTTTTTCACATTTCCCTCAAAGTCGGGCCTCTATACAGGAGAGTGGGGTATAAATTCATGAATATAAAACGGCTCTTTAAGCAGCTAGCGATCCTTGCACATATACAACAGAAAAAGAGGAGGAGGAAGCGTTTATGGAGCAGCTAGCGGTGACGATGAAGGAAACAAACACGGCAGCATAGATAGATATATATATCCTTTTGGGACTTTCACACTAATGAAAACAAGAGATGAACGACTGTGTATGTAATTCATAATATAGGTCCCAAGGATCATCATGATAATCATACAGTAAAATGTTTTGAAAAGATTAAAGAAAAAAAAGAAGCAGAGTGCAAGCAGCTATATTTAGGATTCAATTTGTTTCTTTATAGAATCATCAGAAATTCTGCTTGGAATAATAACAGAGAATACAAAAGGATTGAGTGTAGAAGAAGAATCCGTTTTCCCTCTTTTGCTCCTACTCTTTTATGTATGACATGATAAATAAATAATGAAAAAATGTTCAAAGCATAGCTGCTAGAGAAGAGAGTGAGAAGCAGAAATTCACATTTCTAGAGGGGATTCTGATCTACTTTTCAGGAGCATCACAAGACTTCTTCCTCTTTTTTTGAATCGAATATTCCCTCTGCTCGCGTCCTTCCATCATTGAATTTTGAATCCTTTGCAGGAGAAGCTACTACTTCCATTCCTTTTTATGTCTACGCATTCAAAGTCAAAAGGATAGCACAAAAGG
Source organism: Chydorus sphaericus (assembly GCA_030141595.1). Lineage (NCBI taxonomy): Eukaryota > Metazoa > Arthropoda > Branchiopoda > Diplostraca > Chydoridae > Chydorus > Chydorus sphaericus. Next base: position 10,069,164 of record CM057927.1, on the reverse strand, counting down.
TGTGTCTATATTCTTTCTACCTTGAATTGATGATTTTTTTTTATCATTCGATTTGCTTCGCACAAAGGTAATATAAGGATCTTCCCAGAGGGATCCAAGAATTTAAATCCTAGCTAGGACCCACTTGATGCTGCCTCTGGGTATCTAATAACATGTACATATGTATATCAAACTTACCGAGCGAGATGAGGATCAGTAGGATCCCAGCTGTTTGACGAACGCCCCAAGGTGTCATGACGATCCTTTTCAAAATTCAAATGATAATATAGGAATATATGGATCCTATAGGGTTGAGTATGTAGCTGAGAGAGCGACCAGTAGGATACTACTCGCTCGCCCGGCACGTGGATCACTACTGACGAGTAGGGCAACCCCCTCTGCGCTCACTATCGTACCTCACAAAGGGCGAGGGATTGCGCAGAGCAGTAGAGCCGAAATTTAAAAAGAAAATAAATAATAAAAATCGATTTTTGTGTATTATTTTTATATATGTATGCAAGAACGTGATGAGAGATCCAATGGGATTCGCCAAATATAATCCACAAATGCTGAAACGATGATTCAATAAGGTTACCAGAGGTCGTTCGCCACGTCAGCATTGTGAATAATGCTTCAACGCATTCGGAACCTGACATAATACAGAGCGTTGTCAGCCACTCGACATAAAATAAAAAAGTTAGGAGAGCAAAGAAAAGAAAAAAGTTTTGCATCCCCATCCAACTTTTCTCTTAATTGTCCTCAATCAATATAATAAAGGAGCCTCTTATAGAAAGTCCTTGAACCACATCGATGTATATATACATATATATACATTTTTATTTTAAACTATATAAGATATATATTCCTCTTTCCGGCCTTATATCGGAAATTCGATCCTGAAACCTGTCAAAAGGCGCTTGTACTATTTTCGCGACAAGAGGGACAAGATGAGCTTCAACTCTATTTTGTTCCTCGTCTACTACTCTCTTCCAAGATTGTGAAATGTAATTTCAAAAAGACTCCACTCCAAGTCAACTCGATTTTCTCGAGCCCATGAGATATATATCGGACTTTTGATTCAAATTATAGATTGTATTCTTTTCAAATTCATTGGAATTGATGGTAATAAATATGTATAGCCAATAAGGTATTAATACGGGAATGTATTTAATTAAGATAGTTTCTTGCTGCTGGCCAATCAGAATGAAGAACTCATTAGCCCGAAAGTTTTTGATTTACAACTGCTCCCGACCGAAAAGTTTCATCACATACACATAGATCATATCACCTTCTCTCTAATGGCCCTCCAGTCCCAAGAATATATAAGAAGAAGTGAAGCAGTTTATAGTCCTTATTTTTTAATAAAGAGACGTGTTGCAGCGTAATACATCAATTAACGATATGAAAAAAACTCTTTCAGTGAATATACATAAGACATTACATAATTGGATTCAAAGCATTTGGCACGGAGCACAAAGAGCGATCCTTCGTCGTCGTCCTTCCAGATGTCCCCCCGACTTTTTGTGTTGTGGAAAGAGGGCTAAAGACAGGGTAATAGAACCGAGATCCTTCTTACAAATAGACGGCGGGGCAACTCATTATGTCAACATTTGTCTTCGGCCACTCGTTTTTCTTATCGAGGACAAGGAAAAAAAGAGGCACACGCAGCTAGCCATCCTACTATATCACTCGTAAACACAAGCCGAAATAAAATTAGATTCTACTTAAAAAGCCCTGAATATATAACAAAAGAAACAGAATAAGTTTAAGGAGAGTTTTTACTTATATATAACGGATAACAAGTAGACAAAACTTATGCTCGTTATAAATCATCATATTCCAGTTAAAACTAGAAATGGTCCACAAAACTCAATAAGAAAATGCTGCAATAAGACGTCGCCAAATGTTGGTAAACAAGATGAATCCAGTTTAATCTGCCTATTACTTTGCTTTTTTTCAAAAATGTGGAACAAGGATTTAGCGCAGTACTAAAGGAACAAAAAAATATATATATTCCTATTAGTTGCCAAACCTATAATTCATACTAAACCCTCTTTATTATTGCGTATATTGCATAAAAATGAGCAACGACGGCGAGCAACACATAAAGTGGTTCTCAATGCACGGGGGTATAACAAGATGAGGGTCGGGCCTATCTCAAAGTGAGATTTATTGTATGATATTAAGATTTTTTTCTTTCTCTCCCCTTCATATTATGAAAATGTCCGACTTTGTGTAAAGTTATACATCAGCAAGGTATACTGTACTCAGGAACCTTTAAATTTTCATATGAAAGTTGGTAAAAAAAAAAGAGAAGGGAGCAGCAGCAGGAGCAGCACTCGGCGTGATTACGTATATACTCCCTGGGTTGCGTGCCGTGCATTACATATCACCATTAAAGTGAAATAAGGAAAGAGAGCAAGAAGAGAAAAAAAGGGGAGCTCACATTTCCCTAATGTTATATTATGCTGCCAGGTACGGCGCATCATATCGTGTGAGACCAATTGAAGTGAAACAGTTTTTCATACCCCCCACCTAAACTCACGAAATTTATGGTCTTAAACATGTCAAGTCTGAATGACAAAACATGGCGGCACCATGTCACTCAATAAATCAAGAAGTAATCTTCAAATTTTTTGGAATTAAAATTATAGCCAATGTTCAAAGTCAAACATTGTGAATGTTTAAAGTAGTTTACTGGTTTCTACCAGATTATCCAATCTCGGTCAAAACAATATAACTGTAGATTGACCTAATACGTGTTTATTGTTATACAACGCAGCGCCTTAGCTGCTGAAGATATATATGTATAATAATGCGTAATCCTCTTTCATGGTCGTGATGGCCTTGGCTCATCCTAAACAGACAACGAATAAAACCTGTTAGTTTCTAAAATATACATTTCCTATAATAATCTTTTTTGAAAAAAAAAAATCATGACCCCGTGCCAAAATGTTAATTAGTGTGAAATGCCGTTACTAATAATGAACGAGTTTGGCACTGCCCATGCGTGACAACTTGGTTAACACGGGCGTAACCCGCGCGTTGAGCCTTTCATATAACTTGTGACAGCACACCCTAATAACTACATGATGGATGGTGGGATTTTCTAATTATGATTTTTTCGCGATAGTAATATTATTATTACTTCACGTGTATTCCAAGTATTCTACGTCTCAGGGACTTGCTGTTCATCTTTCTTTACCGGTTTTTGCTTTTTAGCTGCCATTCCATTTTTAGCGAATACAATCACTCTTTTTTTTTAGAGGATTTTCCAAGGACGCCATGCTTTATAAAGAGAATGAATGAGAAGAAACGCCCTTAAGGAGTGTATAAATTCAATGTAGAATCGAGTTGATCCTCTCAGTCTTCAAAAAATGAAGCAGACATCAATCGTCTTTTTCACGGTAAGCTGAAATACGATAACAGAACAATGTATAGGCTGCATTATACAATACCAATTGTGCTTGCTTTACACAGCTATTATTGACATGTAATGTCATCGCCATGGAAGTTCCTTGTGCGGATGACTACTGGCCTTGCTCCTGCCGGGCATTCCGCATTCCCAATTTCCTACACTTGGCTAATCAAAGCGATGCTTCGTCTAATAACAATAACAAGATGGTCTTTGAGAATCGAGTAGAAGTGACTTGCAGCCGAATCTCTGGTACAGAGATCCCCCAAATCTTCGCCAGGAGCAGCTTCAACATCCGACGAGATATTTACAAAGTGGAATTGAAGTTTTCGTCGAATTCAGAGAGCAATTCCACTCGATTAGAGCCGGATGTGTTTGATGATGATCGAGTTCGAAGGATCCGACTCGTCTGTCCGGATGAGAGACACCGGTTGAGCATCCATCCATCCGCATTCCGTGCTTCCAGGGACTACGTCAAAGAGGTCTTTATCGAGGGATGTGATTTGAGACGCCTCGACTTTTGCATTCCTTGATGGATTCACAGCTTTAAATGAGCTCTACATCCATTCTTCCGTTATGGGATCCTTTGAGGGGCTTCCGGCGGTGCCACTCCGGCTCCTAGATATCCACCACTGCGGAGAGAATCACCATGGATTCAAATGGAATGTGACGAGGCTTCCGGCGGAGTTGACAGTCCTCAGACTTGACGGCAATGATTTAGACGACGGGACCGTGACTGACATTATCCGATCCGCATCCAACAGTTCTCTGAGCTGATCTCATTCTGAGTAACAACAAAATTTCGCGAATTCCGGAAGGATTGGCTACATTCAACACTCCCCTACGTCGACTTAAACTGATTGGGAATACGATCCCACTTATTGATAAAGAATCCTTCCGTCATTTAGAAGATGAATCGATCCACCTGTCCGTCCTCAATTTGGGACGGATCTCCTTGAACTCTATTCAGCCAGGAACTTTTCAGCAAGGTAATAAATAAATTTGCAAATATAAAACGCGGAAGTTTTTTTTTAAGATGAGCTCGGAATATCCTTGAGTGGAAATTTGTTACGGTCTATAATAAGTTTAACTTTTTTTTAACGAGAACCGGATATCCTTGGATTTTTAATCCATCTTATTGTACACAATAATACATTGAAAAAATAGGCATGGATTTTGTGGATTGTCTCATCCATCTAAACGATAACCATCTGACGGAATTTAATGCTGCTGTCTATCAACCGGTTTTGGAGGCCATGTTTAAGAGCAACCTCGTCAAACCGCATCGTGGTGCCATCTTCATCAATTGCAGTAATACGGCCACAGCTATTTCAACTTTAAAAATATATAACTGTATTATAACTATAACCATAACTTTAATCGTCTTGGTTAGATCCAATCCGCTGCGATTGCAACTTGAGTTGGCTGATCAGGGATCGGCGCCATTTGATGCCTTTCGTTCGAGGCGCCTCCTGCGCCAATTCCACTCGTTTCGAAGATCTGAATCCTTACGGATTTAATCACTGCATCTCTGACGATACTGTTGATTCCAAAGTTAATATTCAAGATGACAATGATAACTTGGAAAATGACGATTGATGATATTGCTATATAGTCACGACAATCACTTACATACTATCGTTATAATCTACGTCATTGCATTGCTATTGTTTATCATTTTTAATTGCCTGAAATATATATATGGGTCACAGTCTTAAAAAACCTTGAATACTCCATTTGGCCTACTATTTAGCTGCTCAAACTAAATTCATTTATCTATTTTGTGAATAGAAATCGAAAGTTTTTATATTATTTTATTTTAAAAAATCGAGTCATGGCTATAAATCCTGCACTATATACCTGTTTTGCGTTTTAAGAGGAAACCGATCCTGTTTTTCTACTTCCTCACAGTTCATCGCTCCCAATATTATAATATCAACTTTCTATGCAATGTAATAGAAACCAAAGTATAATATATTATTGGCCCTTTAATGCCGTGTGTCATTACAATTTTTTTTAAATGACCTGTAATTTCATTATCGGCCTGTGTGAAAAAATGGGTGGGATAATGGATTTTGATAATGCATGGTGCGATTATAGAGTGATGCTATATACTAATCCATTTCAGGACTTAATCTCAATTCATAATAGAAAATTCATTTAACAGAAGAGCTCTTTTTCGACAATTTCCTCCCGTAGGCGAAGTTGGACGGAGTTCGCACTTTCAATCGCTTGGGCACCACTTTCTCTTCTACATTATTTAAAAGCAAAATTAATTAAAGTTTGATTCAATTAGGAGAAAACTATACCATTTACTATCAAAGGTTTGGCAGTAGTTGCGAGCTCTTCTTCGTCAGTTTCGATCCTCAAAGTGTTGCTCTCGATCAGCTCCTCACCAGCATCCGCCTTTGTGGTTAACTCTAATTCAATTACGAACGGTGTCGTATTGATATCGCTGGATTCCGTAGTAGTTGTAGTACTAGTTAGCTCTATTATAACTTTAGTTGTACTGCTTGAACTGAATACATCAAATTTCATAGATTAAAAATTTAAAAATTAATTAAGATTTAATCACTTTGATGATTGATGATCCACCGATGACTCCGTAACGGATGATTCCGTCGCTGCTTCTTCGATAATTAGGAGTCTCTCTGTGGCCAATCCTGATTGATCCTCATCCAAAACATCATTGGGAATTTGAGCCAATTCCTCAGCTATGCTCAATGATTGACTAATTTTTTTCCGGTTGGGTAGGAGGCGCAAGTAGTAAGGAGCTCTTCCGTAACAGTCTGCTCTTTCAGGTGCTTCACCTCGTCGTCCTTCATGGTGGTGGAGAGCGGACGGTTCTGCTCTCTAGCGGTCGTCGAAATGAACTGCTGGCGACGGTTTGATGGTGTTTGCGGCCACTTTGAGATCGCCTACAGAGACCGGATCCCCTAATTTGGCGTAGTCATCCACTTCCGGATGTGAGAGGTGATGCCGGATGTTGAAAAACCGTGTTTAAATGGTAATATTTAGCAGAAGTAGAGCAATCCACGTTGTACCACCATTCGCAAACTATTATAGTTTTTTTTTTTTTTTTAGAAATTAAGTTGAAACTATGTTAATGTTGCCAAATAATAAATTACCAAACGTTTTCTGGTGGAATAGTGTTCCATTAGGACAAAGGAAACGATCCTGCCTGCCATCATCTTGGCAAATGTGGAAGACCTATTACGTATATTTCGTGTAACATAAGAGAATGATGTGAATAATCGATATCTAAAAATAGTAAATACTTGGCATAACGCTTCCATATCGGCGTAATATCCAGGCATGTGTGCAACACATTCAAACTTTGTCTTCGGGAATGGATTCAAAAATCGGGAAATCATTTCCAGGAACGCCTAATAGATGCCTATTGTAATTAAACGTCGGTGGAGATGGAGGCTGGTTGAATCTCTCTTGCGCTCTAATTTCAAAATTAAAAAAAATTATGTAACATCTTTAAAACAATAGAAAGAGTCTAAGACATTTAAAATTTGCGGTTATCATCAACATTCCAAGCATTGCCGGAATAATTATCGAAGCGGAACCCACATCGGCCTCTATTAGCAATATTTTCAATGGCAAGTATAATATTGCATAACGCTTGGATGACTAATGAATCTAAATATAATTTTGCGCGGATGTTAATCAGTCTTTCCGGATCTCTGATAATCTGGCACGAGGTCCGATCGTGATTGCGGAGGAGCGTGAAAACATGCTCATTATACAACGCAGCATCTTGTATAATAAGTAAACTTACCGGATTCGACTCGGTGGTGGTAGTAGTAGTGATGACAGCTCCATTCACCATGATCAAGAGCGATAAACCTAATTATAAGGTGTAATAACTGGATGATGTAAAGTCGAGAGCAGAAGATTTTAAAAGGATTACCTAATAAGATAAGCCGATTTGGCATCTTTATTAATGATGATTAAGAACGTAGTAGTGAACAGTAAGAGTGAAACATGGACAGTGATCAAGAGAACCAAGGGACGCCCATCTTTTATATAGAGGAGACCTTCGGGAGTTGGTTTGGTTATCGTCCGTTTCACTTTCCTTTCCCATTCTTATTATTATTCTTTCGTGTGTCCGGGGCCGGCCCTTTTACTTTATACTATTATTCTTTTATATAATAATAATAATGTGGATGAGATATATGTAATATGATCTTGACTTGTATTATAGTCAGGAAATGATTGAGCGTTTTATTATTTAATAATTTAAATGAGAAGAGAAAGTGCTGAGCATTTTAATCTAAATGTTTTGTCGTATTATTGCACTCTCTTCATTTATATACGAGGTTGAGGATATTTAAAAAGGAAACGCCACATAAAGCAGAGTTACCTTGTCAAGATTATGCTGATCTATGGCGTAATATACAAAGATTTGGGTTGACCGCAGAGGACCTTTAGTTTTTTTTTTCAAGATCTCTGAGACTTGGAAAAATATATTATATCAAGGTAGACATGAAATGGATTTCTCACGAGATATTCTCTTTTTTTAAAAGTGAATTCACGCGTGAAAATTCGGTCGGGATTTCTTATTTTCGGTTTTCAATCCCACGATAGACAAAAACCTACAGTTTTTGATTGAAGAAGATATAATAACCATAAAAAAAACATGAACGAATAACATCGTGAGAGTAAAATGGCTACCGACGTATTGCAAAATAACTGATTTCTCCTGGACTTGAAGTGATACTTTGTTTTTGTTTTTAAATTACTAATTGAGAGCAGGATATTATAAATTTAAGCAAAGCTCCTACTTCAAGAGAAAGTCAATCATATATATTTATGTTTTAAAAAGTGAACATCTGGATCGGTATAGCTAACGGGGATGAGTCGTCACTTTTCTCTTTCTAAACATCTGAATTGGCGTCGCGCTGATATAATAAATACTTCATCGTAATACAGTTCTAAAAGGTGTTGAAGAGAGATCGCGAGTCTGCGCTAGCTGCTGCGCGCTCCACATGAATCGGCGAAATTTGATAATTGGTATTGAACTAGATTGTTATTATTAGAAAGAAAGTGAAATTATCTCTACTCGGAATTTGAAGAGCTCTGAATAAGCTCATCATCCAAATTATTTGACAGATTCATTATGGATGAGAAAGAAAGCTATATATATACGCTTTCATTCATACCAAAGTGGGTTATAATAAATACAAAAAGTTAAAGTCATACAATAATAAATCTCTGACTGTATTGATAATGTCAAATGTTATTCGATACTGAGGTACTTCTCTAATTAAGTTGACATTTAGAGAACGACCCCATTGTTTTTGATATCTTGAATGACGTCAGTAATCGATTGCGTGCTTTGCAGTCGTATTTCTCTGAAGGCAAAAATATATATAAATCAGAGCAGTTGGGTACGATTGTGAAATATATGTTTCGACTCACAAATCAACGTTTAAAGAGGTGTATTTTGATCCTCTCGGCCTATCGCGTAATATTGAAAAGAAAGTGTCACAAGTTTTCCACCTCATTTCATAAATATTTAGAAATTATAATTAGCAATCAAACTATAAAAAAAGTGTAACAATATTTGTCAATTTTTAGGCCAATGGTTTGTTATCGGAATTTTGATGACATCCTATTGGATACGATGCGGAAAAAAAGAGTCGACCACATAACAAAGATAACAGTTTAGAAAGCTGCTGGCTTACGTAACCATCTTTTTGTTTTTTCTTCAAAACTAGAGTAGGTAGCTAGCAGATCTTCGAATTTCATGTATTACGGCAAGGCCGTTGTTGGAATAAGAAAGAAAGAAAAAAAATATATTGTTATGTCGTTTAAAACATTTATATTCTGCCGCGTTCCGGTAGAATTGCGCCTGAAACCGAAAATGGCGCTGTTACTTCCAAGAGCAGATGCATAATTCACCTTAATTCTTTTTTTTTTTCGCAAAATATAATTTCAGTTTTTTTAAATGTTGAAGGACAGTTTTTCAAAATGAATTCAACCTTCTAAATCAACACAAAAAAAGATAATAGGTGAACGGGATTCTCTTTTTAAATTGAGTTAACAAAGTCATTTTATTGAGACATTTTACAGTTTTCATTGTATAAAATTGACCTTCCATTATTCAACTTTATTGGTTGTATAATGATACACAAAGGGTGAACGGCGGTATATCTCAATTTACATCCATTGTCTATGCGGCGCTTGTTAAAAGTTCAAGGGCTTAACTTAAACGTTGAAGTGTTGAGGCGTATCGGTTTCACTCTGTGACGCAAATTAGTCTCCCCCCTCTGTGAATTATTACGGGGCGGGGAGGTGAAAGTGTCATGAAAAAGGGCGCCCTCTAGAATTGTTTTTTCTCTTTTATTGCCAGCCATTTAAAAATAAATAAACTATTTCTTTTTATTTGCACCTCTATAATAAAACGTTTATATGGTTACACATATAAATAAATAAAAAATAGATATCTGCATAACCATATATGATTGATGTTTATGTAAACAGAGGATCAATAAACTTGAGTTTGCAAGTATACATATATTCTCACGTTGTGGAACGATGCTTGTATAAAATAGACCTTGAAAACGGATCAAGTTCACGCTCTTAATTAGCCAATTTAGGTCGATTTAACGGATGTAAGCTATCTCCTCCAATTAGTGACAAAAACTACTTTCTTATTATAACTATAATTATATAAAAAATTCGGCTTTTTCGTAGTAGTATATTTGTCTTTTTTTGAGTGTGGTGGTGGTGGCTATTAGAAAGATGATCAAAGTGGGGCGTGATATGACAAAAAAAATAAAAGAAAATGAAAGTAATATTAACACATAATAAGTATGAAATATAATATGAGAGAGTATAGGGTATCGTCTTGACGTCTACTAATTAATGTATACATGGTATTGGTTTTTTTTTCTGGGGTGGGCACGAGAGTGTATATTATGTAAGTTATATCCCAAGTACACACACATAAAAAATAAGAGAAAGAGAGAGGAGAGTATATATATTTATATAATGAAGAAGAGAGTTATTAAAAAGAGTAAATAATGTAAGTTGTTGTTTTTCATTATATAGCACTTGACGACGCACGCTCACGCACAGCAGAGAAGAAAAATACAATATTAAAATTAAGAAAAAAAAGAAGGGGTGAGAAAATGAATCAAACAGATGACCTAATGAGAATTGAAAGCAATGCTGCGCTCCACCAGTAAACGAAAATGTGGTTCATGACTCCAGAGCTGCTCATCGAACCGCTCTCAATTCCTGTAATTTTAAATTAGATTATACATATAATGAGATTATTTATAAAACATTTTAAAAATTAATTACCTCCGACATCTTTGACTTCCAAGTTCTTCACATTTGGAGCATATTCTGGAAAAATTCAATTTGATTATTTAGATATAGTCATAATAGTTTTGAATTAGGGATTTAATTACCTGAGCCTAAAGTGTGGAACTGGAAAGGCTCACTGAGCTCCGAAGTCCCGTACCGATTTCTGGCCACCACCGTCGCCTCATAAATGGAATCTGAAATTTAAAATTAGTTATTTAAAAAGGAGTTTATTAAAATTAGTTATGTTTCGTAATAATACCTGTTTCGAGCTGCTCGAACAAGAAGGATTGTTTGTGATGAAGGTGTCGCCCACCATACATCCCTCCTTGGTTCACCGGAATAATGACAGAATTCCAGACTAGATTCAAATCATCTGTTTCATTAAACTGTTAAAAAAAGAAGAATTAATTAGATAACCTTTATTTACTTTTAAATGAATTCAATTCTTACGTAAACTTTGCGGAACATGAGTTTGTACTCTTCGATCGGAGTGTAACTGTCTACTTTCCACGTCAAATTGAACGAATCCGCCGCATAGCTGGTCGTATCGATTGAGAAAACAGCTCGACTAGGACGTCCTAAATTAAAAAATCCTTAAACAGGATCTTTAAATATGATAAGTATCATCTCCATACCTGAGAGTTCAATGTTTTGAGAAGACTTTCCCAGATGGTTTTCAGCATTACAACTGTAAATCCCGAAATCCTGCTCCTCAACACTTCGAAGGATCAAAGAGTATTTGTTTCCAAACGAGTCCAGGACTCGAGTCTCCGATGGAGCAATAACACTCCCATCACGATAGAATAAAACCTATAATAATAATATTATACAAATAGTCGATATAGATATAAAAGTTATGAATAGCCTTTACGTGAGCTTGGGGCTCAGCGTGAACGGTGCACGTCATGTAAGCCTTCTTGTTTAATACCAGTGTGGATCCAGCTTCGCTCAATATCGATCTCTGGAGGATCTATATATTATTAAAGATAAAAAGAATTTGTTAAAGGAGTTGGACAATTCATTATGCAATGCGCTACTCTTACAAGAGACTTTCAAATCGATTGTAGTTGTTGCAGGATCGCTGACCCCATTCTCAGCTGAGCACTCTGTTTCAATTGAAAAAGTTAAAATCACTTTTATTTTTAAAGAAAAAAGAGAGAAAGAAATGGTCACCATAAAGTCCGGCATCTTGACGTCCAACTGAATGGAAATTCAGAACTGCTCCTTGGAAATTTATCCTCTCCATTATGGAAATAAATATGTCCCTATTTTTTTATTTCAAAGATTGTTTTAAAAAAGAGCTGTTATAGACATAGAAAAGAGTTTTTGGGAAATTACCGGTTTACTCCATCGGATGGTGGGAAGTGGATTGCCCTCTCCTAGGCATCGGAGCGTGACGGAATCACCTTTGCGGGCCTCAATCTTACCGTCTTCCGGGAAGCGGCGCACTTTAGCCGGTTCTGTCAAGTGGAAAACATTTTTATTTCCAGAGAAAATCGTTTTAATTAGCCCCAATTTAACCTAATTAGAAGTAAAATGTGAAGAAACTTTTTTTTTCTTCTCCACCTACGCCACTTTAGGATTCACGTCAATAACTCGAGTTGGTGCTCGACATACACATTTACATTTTACGGTATCCGTCCTCAAAATTGGATTTTCTACATTTCAACTAATTGATTGTAAATCACGAAATCAATACCCTTGCTGCTACCCACATTTAAAATTGAGTTTAAGTCTTGTCTTTCCATCAACGCCACTTAAGGATTCACGTCAATAACTCCAGTTTATGTTGGATGCATACATTTTAATTTTCCGCCATTCCACTTAAAATTAAATTTACTACAATTCATATCATTCATTCGTTAACCTACCAAAGTAATTACCTTTGCCGCTAACCCCATTTAAAGTTAAGGTTAAGTCTTTCCACCTGATCTACTTTAGGATTCACGTCAATAACTCGAGTTTGGTTGGACATACAGATTTAAATTTCCCGCCATTCGATTCAAAATTGAATTTTCTACATTTCATCATTACCAAATGTTAATCACAAAATCGATAGCCTTTCCGCTTATTCTAATAGAAGTCTTACCGAGGACGTTGAGTGATACGGTGATGTAAGACGGAGTGTCAGTGTTGATCTCGCAAGTGTAGTTGCCGGAATCTTTAGTCGTCACTTTGGAAATCTCTAGAGAAGTGCCCGAAATGGTGATCCTCTCATCCCGCACGACTTTGACGCTCGAAGCTGACAGTAGAGTAGGAGCTGGATTTCCATCTCTCTTCCAGACAACCATAAAAGTTCCTGTTGATAACAGATGGCGTTGTTGCTATAAAGTTGCACAATACCTCTCTCTCTCTCTGTATGTGGATTTTCCAATTAAATCAGAGAGAGAGAGAGAGGGATCACAGTGTGAAATTTGGAGCGTGCAAGAATCGATTGCCTCACGCAGGATCACAAGTTGCCAGGATCAGGTATTTGATCCTTGCAATTATTGGCGCGGCCCGTTGCTGCGCGCCAAGCAAACTCAATGCGTATATATATATAAATAAAACTTTTTTCCCAGCATAGAAAAAAAAAGTTGAACATGATTTGATCATATCTTACCAAGATATTGAACATCACAAGGGAGCCGGACGCTTCCTCCGATCTTGACGTCAATCGTCTGCATTGAAGGACTGCTGAATTGCGGATTGCGAGCTGAAGAAGCGGACGTGGGTAGAGCGGCAGCCGGATTTCCAGCTACATCTTTTTATATAATAATAATAAGAAAATTTCAATCATATTTTCGCACTCTGAGATTACTCTCCTCTTTATGTCATTTTCGTTCTAGCTTATATTCCCCAATGGATTTCTAAGGGATCACGCGCCATCTGTCCGGTAGGAACTCAATCAGAAACGGGCGTGAAATCCCCTAGGATCGCTCATAAGCATATATATCTGCGAGTCAATCAAGCAGCTCCCTCCCTTCCCTACAAAATTCCCGAAGGATCACAATAGAATGTCACCTCTGGGCATCGACAAGCCTCGTTTACTAGACTATATAAGAGGAGGAGCACTACTATTCTACTTCCTGGACATAATGTAACACGATGTTGACTGCATGTTAGTGTGCTGAAAAAAAGTGATGTCGGACACGATATAGTTACATCCCAGCTCGCGCCCGTCCCTCTTGATTAGAGTGCGCTGTCATCCCCTATCCGCCTTTTTCCTCTTATTTGTTGAATGAATACGGATAAACAGAAACAACAGCAGGAGAGCTGGATAACGATTCTCCGTAAAAAACTTGCGATCCTAAGAAAGGACCGAAGAGGTACACAAGTAATCCTGAATAAGAATTTCCAAAAACAATGTCACAGGCTGGATAAGGAACTTGCAATCCTGAATCAGGATCGATGAGGTAAACAAAGTGATCCTGAATAAGGATTTTTAAGAATTGCATTTGACTGAATGTGCCTATGAATACAGGCAAATAAAAACTTACGATCCTTAATCAGGATCGATGAGGTACACAAGTGATCCTGAATCAGGATTTTTTAAAAACATACATTTTATTGAATGTGCCGAGGAATATAGGCCTACTACTTAGTAGAGAAAATCCTTATGCTCTCTTTTTGCAAACTCTATAGGGAGTGGGCTTACATGGAAAACTATAACAAGGGAGGCGAGACTTAATGTAACAAGCCTCTTTTCTCTACCCTATCGATCCAGACTGGCAGAGGGAACAAAAAACTTTTATTGTCCGCCGCATTTTCCAACAGAAGAGAGAGCAGCAGCCGCTTCATTGTGTCCGATCAATGATGCTTAGAGTCAGTGCCTACCAAAGATGATCACTCTCGATGTTAAACTTTGAAATTCGGCACACAACTACAGCTGTCACCTGCGATGTCGACAAGGTTAACGTCAACATCAGTTTGCGTGAATTATGTAAGGCAGCTTTTCCCCGTCCAATCGATAAGTCGACTTTTTGTTGATGCGCCTCTTTTCCTTCTTCCTTACGTAATTTAATCACCAAAAGAAAGAGAAAGAAATTCAACTTAACAAAAAAAGGGAGAAAACTCTATAGGCTGGATTTGCAATAATAATAATCAAGAAAGGAAATGTCCTGCGGGATTCCCAACCATTTCCTTTCCATTTCCTCCTCCTCCGCAATAGCAGCAGCGCCCCCGCTAAAAACCGGAAGACAATTTTCCCGTTATGCTATTTCTCAAAACTCTAAAGGATTTTTTTCCCTTTTTTTTCAAAGAAAGGATCGGTGCTATATACATGATGTTAGGATCGTAAAAGTCGGCTTTACTTTTTTACGATCTTTTAGCGCGCTATTATTATATAACATTGGGGCAGCGTATATACTAGTAGCAGTAGCAGCAGCACGCGGCCATTCTTATATTCCCGTTAAAAGTCCCGCGTGAGCTTTGCTGTCGACATGACAGCATAGAATAGCACGGCTTTTCGTCTCCATTATGCGTCATCATGATCTCTGTCCCGCCGCAGTATAAAGTTATCACGCTCCAAGAGAGCCTGACCCTTCTCTCTCTCTTGTTATGTCATCTTGGCTTCTTCCGCTCTGCTCGCCGGAGCGTGCAACTATGCCCAGCACTCCCGACTATGAGCTGACAACACGAGAGATTACAGTGTAAGGGACACTTGAATCAATCAGGATATTACGCATCATCATCAACAAAAATCCTGAAAATCCTGAAAGATCCTGAAAATCCTGAAACGTACAATTCTCTATAAAAAAAATATTTTTAATAAGCTGGGAATCCTGAATTGTAACAAAGAGCTTTGTTGCTGAAAACTTTTGCTTTTGTATATGTAGCCCCCGCTTAATTAAGGAAACTGTTTATAAAAAAAAAAAGTTGGTAGGTTAATAAGTAACTTTTTTTTTGTGTGTGTGCCTCTTCAATCATAAAGTGGCTTGACAGGAAAGATAAAAAAAAAGTAATTAGATTTAATGCTATTTAAATTTGAGTCATTTTTTTCAGTATATAGAAATGATCCCAAATTATTCATATAACGCACCATCTGTGTCCCATGGTGGGGGAGATGATTTATTGGGATTTTTTTTAATATCTATACATTTGAGGATGCGGTTGTCGATTAAGAATCGTAGGGCTAATCAAACATCAAGGGGGTAGACAATCAGTCGAGTCTCTTTATTAAAGAGGAAAAGAGCGATGCATCAAGCGGATTTGACGTACCCTTTTTGAGTTTTTCAGGATCGATCCAGCCTCTGTTTGATCATCCTCGCCCTTTTTTCCATGTAGCAAAGGATCAGCCACTGAATCATTGATGGATCCCCATGCGTGATGGGAATATACAATATAGAGTATATAGCCATGAATAATAATAAGCCTCATTGTCTATATGGTACCACCTATGTTTGTTATTTGTCTATTGAAATGATTTAATTCTAAAGGACATCTGCTGCTGATGCAGAGATCCCATCTAATTATATAGATGTTTGATTATTACCTTAGTGGACATCCCTGTAATTAAGGGATGGAAGACTTTTTCTTTTTTTTTTTGAATGGACCCGGGATGATCCATCTCCCTCGTCGAGAGAGAACTTGTGCGGCATGTTTTCTCTCTCCCCTCCCATAATCACAAAGATAACATCTGGCCAGAGTGCTATGGGGGAGGAAGAAGATCCGATGGGACTTGGAAGGAAAAAAGCAACATCCAATCAAGCTGCTCTCAGATGTACCTCGTTCTAGGGGTTATCGCATAGCCAAAGGTGCATTTTATAGATCGATATAGTCAAAAGTCAACTTGACTTCGATCCTACTAAATCAATAAATCGTTTGCAGATTATATCACAGATGTGATCCAAAGGACTTTTGAATAAGTAATGAGCGAAATAAAAGAGTCCATTAAGAATAACACTCAAGAGATGTTGATGTACATTAGAGAGTCAAACAGAATCAACACAAAAAGAAATAGAAAGAGTGCCATCATCAGCAGCTTTCTGAATCAATAATGAATAAGAAGGCCCAAATAGCTTCCTTTATTTATTCAATATATAAACAATTTAGGCATTAGTAGAGATTCTTTAAAAAAAAAAGGCGCTGCTCGCAAAAAAAAAAAGTAATAGGATCCCAGTGCGGGTGTCCATGAAATATGAGGAGGAAGCCTCGTTGCCAAGGAAACTCCATTAATCTAAATAGGAAAAAAGGAGGAGAACAATAAAGAGTGCCCCCTTTTAATAATCAATACTAATGACTATTGGTTTATTGAGCAACAACTTTTAAACGAGCGCGTGACTCTTTTTTTTCCAAGGCGCCAAGTGGAGGGGTGCAATTAAAACTTTTCAATGAGGGACGAACGAGAGCAGCTGTTTTATAAGCCACCTGTTCTTATTTTTGTGGTGATTAATCAGACCACCCAGAAATGATACATATATATAAGTGTGTTGTGATTGGGGGTCTTTTCCCCCCTTTTATTCGGATCAAAAAAGGCTGTGAGGGATCTCTTTGAGTAAACAAGTCTAAAACGTCTCTCTCTTTTTCCTTATTGTTGTTTACCCCCATTCGTGTCCAGTCCAGTGGAAATACAATGGTATTGATTGATCAACTGAGACGGAATAACACAACACACGTTAAGTCCAACTTCATCAAACAAGGATTAGTGTAACTATATGGCCTTAGCACGCGCCGGTCTGCGGTTTTAACAGGAAACTCGTGCTGAGGCGCTCTCCTACAGTGCAATTATGGTCATAAAAAAAAATAAGAAAATATTTTTCAAGCCAATCAATCATCAAGGATTATATAATAAGAAAAACTGCTGCTGCTGACATCTGTGTATAGTAATAAAGCATGTAATAAGTCACAGCTGGATATTCATTCATTCAAATAAAAAATAAAAATCCTATCCGGTATATAGTTTAATTAATCCCTCTTTCCGGCTAAAAAATTGTTCTCTTTTTTTTACGACTAGCGGTCGAAAATTACTACTAGACGACGAGTTTCCGGCTTCCCGTGTGTGTTTTTATGGACGGTATTCTACTGAGGGCCGGGCATGAGCAACCGTTCGTTTTCCAAACAATTTAACAACAGTTTCCAGTTACTTTCCCTCTTTTTTTTCCTTTTTTTTTTTTAGTTTAACGAGCAGCGCTGCTGAGGCTCTACTCGTAAAAAAGCAAAAGCAAAACATATTTTATTTTTTACGACTTAAAATATACTTTGAAATGATGGAGGTTTTTTCTTGAGTACATAAGAGAGATAAATCAATTAGGTTTTTCTTTTTTATAACCCTTACTGAGTATATGAAAATGTCACATCCGGAAATCATGGGCGGTGCATAGATACTCACGCATGCCAAACGGCTGCTTATTCTCACCCATTAGTTTAATGATAGAGTTGGAATGATGTCAGGAAAAAAGTTGCGTGTGTGTTTTTTAGAAAAATCCCGAAACTTTTTAGAGCATTTCCGGATTGTTTAGGCTAGCGTTCAAAATGGAATTATAATTGGTTTTGTGTGTATATGTATTGAAAAGGCGTGACAATTCCTACAACTCATCTTCGTGAGTGGCACATTTATATTTCACGACCGATGACACAACAATAACAAACTTGTATATTTATAACTCGGGTCTATAATGGCCTTCTACAACAGTTATAAACAACTCATCTTCTTCTATGAATTTCAAAAATAACTATTTCTGGCACTCAGTCAGAATTTTCTACCTAATTAGCATTTTCTTTACGTAATAATAATCGCGTCTTGGACCCCAGCTGGAAAACATTTATATATCTTTCACCAAGACGAAGAAGAAGAGTGCTTTATCTCTTTTTATATATCCAGGATAGCTCTCTCTCTCTGCTGCGGCGGAAAGAGAGAGAGCCGGAACCAGCAGAGTCACGCCATAAACTCATCTGCAGTCATTCCGCCTAGTAGAGACTAGACCCTCTGCTGGCCCATCGTTTTCCACCCTCTAAAGCCATTAAATATATTGTGTGTGTGTGTGTAGAGTGACATCCACAATGTCGACGTAGAAGAAGGATCTTGATTCGATTTTCTAAAGGCTCTTTTTTCTAGATATACATAAAAAGGGTTGCGGATGATGAATGATGAACGAGCTGTCTACCATTGTTAACATCATTCATTCATAATGGACCGCATAAATGGCAAAATAATTTCAGTGGTTTAGGGGATTCATATTTTTAATTTGTTTAGTGTGAATCTGATTTGTTACGGTGGATATCGTTAGGCTCAATGTCACGGCCGTCGAGTCCGGTTGATCCGCAGTGCGCAATGGACATTAGAAAAACAAGGGGGTTGACCCATCGATCCAAGGGCGACGTATTGCTCACCAGTGCGGAACAAGAAACCTCGATTTCCAAGAAGGTATAACATTTAAAGTTGATGTGCAATATATGCAGCAGTATTCATATTGATTCGTGAATATTATTTACATTTCAAACTGTGTTTTTCATATGTATTCTGCATATATGAAAACAAGTGATATGAAGAAAAAAAAATATGTGAAGATGTGCGCCACCATCACAGCCGGAAATTGAATTTCATCAAGAAGTGTGTGCTCATCCGGTATTATATAGACGTGCTATAATATACAACACAAGATTTTTTCATATATCCAGCTGCAGTAGCGACACACAGCGGGTGGTGCAGAGGTTCGACCCCCTACCGAGAAGCTTTTTTTCCCTCTTATACATAGCCACAACTGTATGAGAGTTATAATATAAAAATAGTGAGACTAGAGATACATTTGATGGATGATGCACCAATAAGAGTAGCCGGAGCAAAAATGGGCGGCAAATTCGATAGAGGGGGGATATATAGAAGAATGAATTATGCCATTTGCAGCAACGCTTTTATACGCACTCCCCTCTCCTCCTGAATAATCATATAAATAATGCCAAGGGGGAGAGAAGAATCTCTATCACAACTTTTGCGGGCCGGAACAGTAGTCCAAACTCTCATCGAAACTGTCACACACAAGGTAGTAAATTTAAAGAGAGAGAACCAGATGGTACGTTATAATGCTAATCAAATGTAGTTGCCAGGAGGTCAAAGGTTCATTCATTCGAGGGGCGTGAAGGTGGGGCCCCCCTTCAACATTATGCAAATAAATAAAATATAAAAAATCCTGCTGATCCTGCGCTATTATTTTAGATTTTTAAGGGTTGCTCGTTTTGGTTTTTCACCGACTTTACGACTGGGCAAGAGTTCAAAAACTTTAAGATTTTCTAAAGAAATCGCGGTAGATATACATAACAAACAGAGTCCATTCAATAAAGAGGAAATCCTTCAACCGTTCCAGTTACACAATAGAGAGCTAGGGGAGGATTTTTTTTTTTCAAAAGAAGAAGAGTCCTACTGGGCACGATTTATGTGTGTCTATATGGGGGAGAGAGAATCAACATTGTGTCCATCTGGAGAGTCAGTTTATATCGACCACACCAAAAGTTATACATAAACTTCCACTTTGAAACAATTCCATTTTCAATGATTGGCTCTCTCCTATTGTTGAAAGTGAAAATTGAGAAGAGCCACTTATAAATTCCTAGAAAGAAAAAGGGGTTGGAAGTGAGGGGAGAACATACAAAAGAGAGAAGCTAATTATACACCCTACTTGACAGTATTATAGGGCTAATAAAAAAGTCAACAGATGTCGTCTGGAATTGAATCAAGATAAAGAAGAATGCGTGCGGAAGATGAAAGGAGAGAACGAGGTACGTGGTCGAGCATTCGTAATAATGATGATGAAGATCCCTTTTGTCGACAAGGTAACACACACACAACAACAAAAGGTAATTAGCGCACAGTTAATGTTTGTTTTAGCAGCATCCTCACTAACCTTTGCCCAATTATCACGAGATCTTTGCCGGAAGCATATTCTGTGGCGCTTTGGATTCATAGGGGGCCTATCTACGAGGATCTTTTACAGCTGATGGGATATTTGAGACTTTGTCGTAAAAAGAAAAAAAATGGAAACAGAAAATGTCGTAAAAAGAAAGAAAAAAAGATGGATCGGAGGGTTGGGCATCTTTCGACCAGATGTCCGTCATTGTAATCCGTGGGAGGAGGGTGGAGGTGGATAAGTTGACAAATCTAAATTTCATGAAAAATGATGTCGAGCAAAGAATCATAACATCACAGAAGAATAAAAAAAAAGTTTTTTAGACTCTTGATTTATGTAGTATACTATGCTGCGGTCTATAGAAATGGAAAAAAGTTTTTTAAGAGGATATCGTAAAAGAAGAAGAAGAAGCAACTTTGGTCATGCCATACAAATCAAAAAGATTCTAAATAATAGTAGAATCTTATGTCACCTCCCAAGACGCTAAAGATGCAGCGCTAAAGATGCTTAAAATCTTGTTCAAATCAAGTCAGCCATATCAAAACGAATAATAATAAATATAGAAATATGACGGAATCTGAGATGCAACAAGGGAGGACACGCCGTTCAATCATCCATCTGTGCGACCATGGAATAAATTCCTCAGAAAATGAAAGAATTTCTACTTCGCCGACAATCGAATCTGACTCATTCCAGTGTCAATATGTATATCCGGTGACATTTTATATAAAAAAAAGGGTATGTCGCCTTAGTGACGGGTTGACACTGCGTGACTGACGAGCCATCAGTTGAAAACTTTTTTCTTTTTTGTTATTATTGTCAAGAGGTGAGTGACTGACAACTGACCAACGTTCTACACCTATACAATAGGCCTAACTTTTTTTTCTATAAAGAAGCCCCATTCAATATAGATGTATTCCTTTTAGGATTACAAAAGAGTAGTGCTCTTAATCCTATCAAGCACTCCATGTGTAAATGACTCTTGTATATATGTACAATTGTTGATGTTATGTTTTTTCAGCCATGTTGACAACAGTCGTAAAAAAACTGTTCATTTATGAATACTAATTTATGTTTTGGGCCATCATAAAAATATGATTCAAATTTATTCCTCAGTCGTAAATGACAATGTCTAACAAGATCATTTGAATATAAGACTTACCTTGAATAAGAATGACTGACAGTAGGCTGGCTAGTAGAAGGATCATCATTTTTATAAATCAGGAAAAAAAAAATGTAAATATCACTTTTAGAAGACTTTTCTTTAATCGGCCTCGGCACACGTTCGAAGGGAGCCGACGTCGGTGATGGACTGAAGCAGACTTTTCCTGACCGCGTCCCCCGTCTACCAGAGATGGTTGAGGGAGAGGGGAGGAGCCGCTGCTGCGCTCTATACAAGGCCCACATTGCCCGCTCTTGTTACAAACAGCCGCGCTCTTTTGCGCCCCATTTTCTGCTCCAGGGAAATATGATTGAGAATACTCTCCTTTTTTTGTGCTGACCAAAAAAATATAGGATTCGTAATTGGGGACAAGATACGTGATCCTTCTAGTTCAAATTTAAGTTTAATGATTCTTCGTGTTATTAGCCAGTTTTGCACATAACATTTTTTTTTAGTAAAGTGGGAAATTGGGATCCACTTGTTCTGTCCAAGCTTTGAGACCGCCGACGATGTCTCGGATGAGGACGGGCCATTCGGATGTCGGAACCAGGATCGAGTTCCGGATTCGCTCCACGGCCAGTTGTGAATTATTACCACGACGGCAAACGACGTACACTATAATAATAATAGCAGATTATTATTATAAAGCTCAACTTGTACAAATTATACGACATAAATCAACTGCCATTTTCAATTCTATATAAAAAGAGCAGCAAGCAAGCAAACAAAACACTCAATAAATCCTTCAAAAGAAAAACTTAAGACACCCGGTCTTTTTCTTTATTCTTTAGTAGGATCGGCAGCACTTTAGGGATTCTCTTATAGATGACAAATCCTACTACTCTGCCGAAAAGTATGAGTGGCATTATTTGTTGTGCTGTGTGGGGTTTCCAATGACAATCACCATTTTTGTCCTTTCCATACTCATAAATAGCTCTTCTCTCTCTCTATTCTTTTCTTTGGGGCGTAGGATTCTCTATTATCCACATTGTGTGTTACGTAGGAAAAAAAAGAAAAGATATCGTATGTCATTCAATAGAATATGAGAAGAAGAACCTGGAAAGGGGGACGACTGCTGAGTTGTCGTAGTCGCAGAGGAGGGATCGAGTGTAGTGGAAAAGTGTCGCCGGATCAGATCCTTGAGCTCGTCCGCACGCTCCTCAAGACTGTGATAGGGTAAGTTGATGCTGTCCGGTAGCCGGCAGATGGACGTTTCCAGCTGAGGGCGGACATCGATGAGGAGATAAGGTCGAGCCGACGTGCGCTCCTCCTGGAATTGTCGGGGCGTCACGCGATCCTCGTCCTTCAGCACTCGAATACCAGTCTCCTACGTAAATAATAAAAAAAGAAATATATACATTGTCTTATCCTTTTTTCTAGGGACACTGTTGCTGAGATACACTTGACAACGCTGTATTGATTTATCTATTAAAAATCTTGGAAAACCCGATCCTGCAAGGATTTTTTTTTGAACGACAGCCAATATTCTCTGCTGGACTTGCAAATCAGTAAAGAAGGGGGGAGGTCGTAACTAAAATCTCGTGGCTGAATCGATTTAAAAACGGGAAAAGGGAGGAGAGTAGCACATTTTTTACGACTTTATTTTGAAAAAAAAAAAAAAAAAGTTCGAACCCTCCTCCTACTCCTTTCACGTCCAGCTTAGGTCACGCAACCTAAAACGTACGAGTGGGCCGTATAGAAATATATACATATAAATAAAGAACGCGATCCTGAGAGAAGGGGGGAGTCATCGGTCCGTCCCAATTAACCGCGCTGCTGGCCAAGCAGTTACGTAAAAAAAAGAAGAGCGAGACAATCAGTTTTTTTCTTTTCGATCCAGCTCAATTAGCCAGAGTAGGGGTGGGGAGGGAGTTTCTCTCTGCCGATGACGTTTTACTGATTGAGTCATCGAAAAAAAAAGAGAAACAGTACTTGAGCATTCAATCCCCTCTGGCACGATCCCAAATAAAGGGATAATAAATACCTTATCGTTAGGACCTCGACCGCAAAACAGGGCATAGTCAACATCTTCGAGCCGCTGGATCGTCCGATTGTTAGGGCTACAACAGACGGCGCAGTTGGGTTGGCGCCCTCTAAGAGTGACCGTCCGGAAGAGGCCGGATTCGGCATCAAAGACGAGTAGCTTCTGGCTATACGAGGGCCCTCCTCCTTTATCCTTGTCCGTCAAGAGCAATTTGATGGTCTCTATGGCCTGAAGCGTCCCAATCAAGCCTGGTACTATACAAAAGAGAAAGAAGGATCATGATGATATCGACAAAAAAAATACACCCAAGCTTCATTAGGATCCTTACAAGGATCGATAAAATGTGAACGTGCGCAAGTAAAGTAAGGATTTTTTTTTATATAATACCTGCTCCTATCACTCCTCCATCAGAACAATTGGTGACGTATTTAGGATCAGGTGGAGAAGGATACAGACAGCGGTAGCAAGGACCGCCTTTATAATTGTAAATGGTCAGCTGGCCTTCCCAGCGGAGAGCACTGCCCGACACTAGAGGTCGTCCGGCAAGGACGGAGGCGTCGTTAATCAAGTAACGAGTGGCGGGATTATCAGAGCAATCCAGGATCACATCGTAACCAGAAATGATGGAAAGTGCGTTGGATCGGTCGAGTTGAACATCGTGGATCGTCATCCGGACGGATGAGTTGAGATCCTGAATGGATCGGGCAAGAGATTTCGCTTTAGAAGTGCCCAAGGAGGATTCGCGATGGAGGATTTGGCGATGGAGGTTGCTCAGTTCGACGACGTCGTAGTCTACGACGCCTAAATGTCCGATGCCGGCCGCCGCAAGGTAGATTCCTGCCGGACATCCTAATCCGCCGGCTCCGACTAAAAGGGCCGAGCTTCTTTTGAGGCGTTTCTGACCTGTTAAATATAAATAAAAGGAGTTAAGCCTAAAAGAGTTCTGTCACTCGAAGAAACCTTTTCAAATAGTAAAAAAGGCCTAAGAATGAGAAAAACTATTTGTTGAACTTTTGCCCTTGAAAGTCTGTTAACGAGATTATTATGAATAGATGCCATACAAGAAATTGCTACGTTGCCATGGGCAAAGTCAATTAAAAGTTACATAATGAATATATACCTTCAGCCCCAACTTGAGGCAGGATTAATTGGCGGCTGTAGCGAGATATTTCTTCTTTGGTTAAGTCAACTTCCACCTGCTGAAAAGATATTATTATTATTCAAAGCATTTTACTGGGTGATGATCTTCTTTTACCCGAGCTGCGTTCGTTCAATCATCGAAAATAATAAAGACAACAGAGAGCAGCAGCCTAGCAGGAGCGATAAATTATGGAAGAAAGGGGGAAAGTCATCTTAGGTATACATATCGATTTTTTAATACGTTTTTTTTTTCCTTTTCTCTCTAAGATCTCATGAATATAGATAGAAGAATATGGGGTGGTGACAAGGAAACCACTCCATATTTAAAAAGCTTGGGACTTAAGACAGGTGACTGCTGCTGGTATATTCCATTACCGAATGAGATTTTTATTTTTTTTTTAAACATCAGAATCCTCTCAAAGTTGGTAATAATAAATAAGCTGAGTGACTATAAGAATATGCACCGGAAAGCCATTTTGACAGGTGTCTCCTCAAGAAATATAAACTACCTAATAAACTGTTCAATTATTTAATTCACTCTGAAACTGCTGAAATAGTTAAATATAATTGAAGTTACTTACAGGGCTTGACTCAGAGGACTGTGGACTAATGGACAGTTGGCCGACGCCGGCAGTGTTTTGATTCAATAACGTCTTGAGGTGCGAAATTTCAGCATCCCTGTCAGCCAGAAGGGCTTTCAACCTCGTTAACTCATCCTCACTTGACATGTTTCTTCTGAACTTTGCTCAGTTCTCTTTGACGTAATAGTTTATTACTTCAACTTAGCACCAAAAATGTATAATTTTAAGAGAAATCCACGTGCAAAATGACTCGGGACAAAACGGGACTGGCTGTTTCGTTTTGTCGTCTGCTACAGTCGAACGCTATGGGCTACTAATATCCTATTTATGCAGTGGCGCTAATTATTTTATTCATTCTTAATTCTTTTATCATTCGTTTTCTCCTAAATCCTAATTAGGACGTTTAAATAGGCTAAAATACAGTAAATGATGAGTATTTCTATGGTAAATATTGGTCCATGGTTCTGTGTAATGTCTATTATGTACATGCTCTGATTGAAACTGCACATACTGCTTTGTTATTGTACCGTGTGCACCATACCCAATTCAGCAAGAGAAAATTAGTCATTCGTCGTTGTCGTCGTCAAGGTCTTGTGCTGATATAGATGATGTCCTCTCATCAAGATCCTTTTTCAAAGTCGAGCACAAAGGATTGTTCTGAGGGGGGGACAGACACAAAGGCTTTGAATAACGTCACCACGTCTATAAGAAAAGACGTTGGCTGCTGCTTTCTCATTATCCTATTCTTCTTATTAATTAGTTTTCCCAGCATCCAGAGAGCCACTTTTCTGCACACTCTCTGCTATTATAAAAGAAGAAAGCTTTAGCTCAGCAAAGCGTACTTAAGAGGATTACATACTATTATATGTAGCTTTGAAAAAGAAAGAAAAACTTGGCTTTAAGACAAGATATTATGACTTATTCATATGACAACGCTGTGACAAGAAATGTATGGATCAAAGTGATCCCTACAGCGTCCACCACTATATCTACCTTGTTATATATACTCTTCTAGACTGAAATTGTCATCATCAAAGTAGAGAAAACTGTGCCCCGGAATCAAGACACGTTCCGACTCGATGTGGCGCAAGACCAAATTACGTCACACAGAAAATCCAACATCCCGCGGGAGAAATAAACATCAACTAGAGTTGATGATGATGGTGACAATGTGCTGCCCGCTGCTGTATAGAATTCTCAATTTTTCCTAGTCATCAACTTTGATGTTATTTCAATCATCTTTATATTATATCTGTTATAACCAATCAATATACAACTTTTTTATGTAATATTCTTTCAACTTTTTGTTCTTCTCTTTACACGCCATATTTATTCCAGCACATCTGGCACTGGCGTGCGACGAAAAACAAAACAGACCAAGTAGTAATCGTACCTTGGCGTGAGTCTCGGCCTTTTCTAGCCCTCATTTGCCTATATAGCAGACCAGCAGGGCGATATGGCCTCAAGTCTAATTTGTCTCTCCGTAATATGTGAATCGATCCCACGTGCCCTTCTTTTCATCATCATCATGCAATAGTATACACACATGAATATGAATGCTTATGTACATTCTTTCCTAGCTGCTCATCATTTATTCTGAGCGACGTGACAACGTCGGCCCACCAATTGATTATCATCGCCCTCTTTTTTATATTTTGAATCATATTATAAGGTGATGACGTAAATTGCTATATATAAGCTCAGTAAACACTCCTTTAGGCATTTTCAATCTTCAATATGTCAACAAGTTGAGAGAAAACTAAAATTGACTTTGTAGAGTACAACATTTTGATGTGTAGTCTTTCCAAATCATCGGTCTTTCTTATTATATTTTGTGTGGATGCTGAAAGTCAATCTTTGGTGTCTCGTTCTATAGATCTATTCCTCCCTCCTCTTATTGGATTCCGCTTGCTCCTATTCTATGTATAGTATTATTGGCAGCGCAGAGCTCAGCAGCAATGAAACGCAATCACCATGTGATCTCTCTAGCTGGGGGAAAACGGATTTTGAAAGAGGTACTTGATTGCGAAGACGACGAGACAAATCGATAATACAAATGCTCCTTCATCAGCAGGAAAAGACAAGTTTATATTGCCCTTAGATTGAATATATTATATACATCGAATGTTCAGTTTAATACTTAGTTATCATGTTGAGCATCCAACTCATTAAAAACTTGCGATATAACAATATAATATGAAATAAACAAAGCCAATGTATGTTTTTTCCGCATTACCATCTTCTTATTAAAACTTTATCGAAGGCGTAGAGAGAGTATAAAGTTTTTCCGACAACTTTTTTAAGTAACAAGGCTTTCGGAGTGCTTCACTTCTTGTTATACAATGTATACATGCATCTGCTTGATCAGTTCTGGCGTATAGGTAAGCGGAAGAAAGCTTCTTCACTTTGAATAATGAATACCTTTTTTGTTGAAAACTTTTTTGAAGAAGTGAATAAATAATGAACCACTTTTAGATCTAATTAATGAGATGTATAACGCTAGAATGGTTATAACTAGGCAGTCAATGTGATAAGTTACGCGATTCTTTGATCACGTGAACACACCATCATTATTATAGTGATAAGGGTTCATTAAAAAAAAAAGGAGGGAAAGTTGATCCAACTGTTGTCACCAGGCATCATTAAGGATTATATTTACATATTCCTACTTTTCCTGCCTTTTTAATACATTGTACTAATTTAATGAACAAGAAAAAAGTTCTATCATAGATTATTAGATCCATTGAAGAGAGATAGATCCTTTTGGCATTTCGTTTTGTTGGCACCAGCTCAGCAGATGACCGAAGGGTCAATGGTTATTTAATGCAATGATGTACGATGATGGTCTAGAGTTGACAAAGCGCCTTTATATTCTCCCTACTACTAAAGCGCGTGAATGAAGATTGCAACCAGAAAGAAAGTGCTGCTGCACTAGGAGAGAGCTAGGGGAGAAAATGCTCTAGAAGACGAAAGATTTATAGCTCTTTAGAACGACGCCACTTGGGAGGAGTTCCGGCATTTATCTCCATATAACAACAAACAAGCAAAAAGCAAAAAAAAAACTAAAGCCAAGTGTTCTTCTTCTTTTTTTAGATGGTTTTCAGACACTAAATATATATCAAGTCTCTGTTCTTCTCTTACTTGATTTACTGTACTAAATTGTATCACAATAACGGTTGAGAGAAAAAAAGTCAAAAAGTTATTATATTCTTTTAGCTGCACAAAGTGCTGCCAGAGGGGTTCAGTTTGACATGTAACGAGCCCAGGACATGCTACACTCGCTTTTTTAGTTTCAAAATCGACTAACAGGGGAGTTGCTAAGCTTGTGTGATGATTGTTATACGAGACTTGCGTATAATGACTTTTAGAGAGCTGCTCAAAGTGTAGGTTTCACCTTTGATCCTATGAAATGAGAGACCATGATGAACAAACCACCTGCGTGTTTAAAATTAAATTAAATTGGCATTACAATAAATAAATCTTAAGGCAGATGCAACTAGAAGAAATATTGAATGTTTATTCTTCGTATCGGTCACACATCATGATGATGACTGGGCGGATATTTGACTGTCAACAGTAGTAGCAAATAGAGGGGGGATATAACCGTTATATAGACCCTTCGACCAGACAATTGATATGGCGGGGATCAATAGGTGGGTTTGTTTGTGTGTGTTTTTCAGCAAACGATTTTTGACTGTTATCTATCAGTATAGAGAGAGAAATACATTCCCACGTAACATTCTCTTTCAGTAGACATATTTTCATTGAAGAATGAAGGTCGGTTACGCCTTTATCACCGCCTCTTTGGCGATGATCCTGATGGCATCGGCCTCTAAAGTCGATTATACTGGGTAATATTTTCTATTATAAATTGTATCTTCTTTTAAACAATATTTTTTTTTCTATAGGCATATGGTGATTCGAACTGTTCCAGAGACTAGAGAACAGATTGAATTCCTTTTTAAAATGGAGAAAAATTTAAATTTAGATTTCTGGTCTTTTCCGCGCGGAATCAACGATCCAGCAGACATCCGCGTCAGTCCGCAATCGTAATACCTTTTTATGCCTTTTTATAATAAATCTTTTATTTAACCTTTTTATTTGAATAAACAGGTACTATATAGTAGCTCGATCTTTAGCCGAAAAAAAGATGAATCACAACATCGTCATTCAAGATTTGGGCGCTTTGATCAGAGCGGAAGAGCAAGAGATTGCACTCCGCAGAGCAATCGCTCCGGCCGGAAAGGCTTTAGATTACACAAGCTATCACACCTACGACGAGGTTTGAAAACTATTTTGAATTTACTTCAGAAATATTTACCAATTATTATACTAATTCAGATCGTTGCTCATTTGGATGAACTTTCGGCTGGAAGTTCTGGTTTAATGAACGTTACGCGCGAAGGAAAAACTTACGAAGGCCGTGATATCGTTCAAGTTGTCATCAGCACTGGTGTTTCCACGACTAGACCTGTCATCTTCTTTGAATGCAACATTCACGCTCGTGAATGGATCACAAGCGCCACTTGTACTTGGATAATTGAGAACCTTGTCAAGAATTACAATGTCGATCCTGAAATCACTAATCTGATTAATCAGCATGATTGGAGATTCGTGCCGGTGGCAAATCCCGATGGACATGACTATACCTGGACAACTGTATATGAATTTAAGACTATGAATCATTATAAATTAATTTTTAAAATAATTAATTAATTAAGGATCGAATGTGGCGCAAAAACCGGGTTCCCAACGTTGGATCGCCCTGTATTGGAGTAGACGTGAACCGAAATTTCCCAATTGGATTCGGAGATCCTGCTGGTGCTGACCCTAATGCTTGTGGCGAAAGTATGTTTGTAAAACCTAGAAATTCCCTTTTCTACTGATATCATAACTATTTAAAATATAGCTTACCATGGACCAAGAGCACTTTCAGAGTTAGAGTCAACCCTTTTGCGAGTATTGTATAATTAAGAATATGTATAATCTTTATTCTAACTCTCTTACTTTTAAGGACCTTGTAAGAAGAGATTCTTATAGAACTAAAGCAGCCCTTTCGATCCATTCATTTTCTCAACTGTGGCTGTCTCCTTACGGTTACACTAGCGAGCTCCCTTCAAACTATAGCGAAATGGTAACAATTATTTAATTCATAAGAAAAAAACTAAATTGAATCATTTTTTGTTTAAATTTCAGGTTAGAGTGATGGAAATTGGCGCAAATGCCCTAAAAGCAGTCCATGGGACTGAATACGTTGTTGGCAACACTGCAGACACAATTTGTAAACATATAAATACTTAATCTATCTCTATGTATTATTAATTAGATTATTTATTAAGATATCGCTACGGGAATCACGACTGATTACTACTTTTCTGGAGAGAACATTTTCCACTCTTACACTTTAGAGTTGAGGGATACTGGAACTTTCGGATTCATCCTTCCGGCGGATCAGATCATTCCGACAGCGGAAGAGACCTGGGCCGGCCTTAAAGCTTTCATTCAAGCCATCTAAACAGACGCCGCTGCACTCAATGATTTTTGAATGTGAAATATACATTTCATTCAGCAGATTATTGTGCTTTTGGTGAAAACTGTTTACTGTATTAATGCATTGTTCTTAGAGGGTATAATAGTTATATCTATACTATAGTGAGCCTTAAGGGAACAAATTCATCTTATACAATAGTTAAGTCCAGGACCTACTAAAGAGGTTAGTCGTATCATACAGTAATACATATGACCCTCTTTATAACTATGTACATTTCCTTCCGGCTAGACACGCAACTGCTGACTATCTATCAAAAATATAAAAATGTTAACATATTTCACATCATTATTTAGTAGGCCCAAGTTCTTTTGATATTCATGACCTAACGTGAAAGCCAAAAAAAAGTTGGGATAGCTCAACTTTCCACTTTTCAAAATCATACATCTTCAACTTATACGCGAGGCTGGTTGCGCTAACGTCAAAAGCTAATATATACAGATTGTTTAACTTCAAAATGAAAAAAAGATAGAACGCAGAAAAAAGATGCTCAGACGATGCGGCGCAGGTAAACAAGATAAGTCAGTTGCACATAATTATATGATTAATCCTTGTCGCAAACAGCAGTTCTTTTTCGTTCACAATATATTTATTGACAGTTCAAACTACCAAAAATTTCCATCTTTGTATATTATTGTATACTATATAAATAGCGCAAACTAAACAAGCGGGATCTTGCGATAAGAGAATATAGATATAGTTTATATCTTATATACTCACCCAAAGTTCCTTCGTCCTCCCTTCTTACACCTCAAACTTCACGACGAAACTTTGAATGCAACTGGAGAGAAGGAGCATTGCTCTCTAGGCAACTTAAAGATGAAGGTCTTCTCAAGTTTACTCATCACTCTCGGCGCCCTAATTGTCGCAGTCGTTTCGGCGTCAAAAGTCGATTATTCAGGGTACTCTATAACTCAACTACTGTCTCTAAAAACTTATTTTCAAGCTTATAATAATCAATATTATATCAGGCATATGGTGATTCGAGTTATTCCAGAGACTCGAGAGCAAGTCGAATTCCTTCAACAATGGCAGCACACCAGTTCGATTGATTTTTGGGATGTTCCAGGAAAGATCGGACAGTCTGCCGACATCCGCGTCAGTCCGCAATCGTAATATCTAAATAAATTATCTTTAAAAATAGAGAGTTTAAACGTTTCGATTTAGCTACTACCATGTTGCTAAAACTTTGGCCGAAAAGAATATGAATCACGATATCTTCATCCAAGATCTTGGCAAATTGGAACGTCAAGTTGAACAAGAAATGCTTCTACGTCGTGCCATCTTCAAATCTAATGGAAAAGCTCTTGATTTAGAGAACTATCATAGCTACGAAGATGTATGTAAAAGACTTCATATAAGTTAATACTCTTCAAAAACTTATATAACCATGATAAAATCTATTATAGATTATGGCTTACTTGGAAGAGTTGACCGCACTCAACAAGTTGCAAGTATCGACCAAAGTCGGCGGAGTTACCGATGAAGGGCGCGATATCGTTCAACTCACTATCAGCACCGGTCTCCCTAATCCAAACAAGAGAGTCATGTTCTTTGACTGCGATATCCACGCCAGAGAGTGGATCTCTCCGGCTGTTTGTCTTTGGATGATTGATCAGCTTACAACTGGCTACGGAACTGATCCTGAAATCACCGCTCTTGTCGATAAATACGACTGGAAATTTGTTCCCATCACGAATCCCGATGGTTATGTTTACACCTGGACTACGGTTTGATTACATATACTAACTCAAACATGATTCATGATTTATAAAGTTCTACAATATGTGATACTTTTTCAGGATCGTTTGTGGCGTAAGAATCGTAATGATAATGGAGGCGCATGCCGCGGAGTCGACATTAACCGGAACTTTGCTGTCGGTTTCGGAGATACTGCTGGATCTTCTAATCAACCTTGTTCAGACAGTATAAATCATATCTTTTCATTTTAGAGAATTTATATTTTATTTGTTTAAAATTTTGCATAATAGCTTACCACGGAGCCGCCGCTTTCTCCGAACCAGAATCTGCAGCTCTTCGAGTAAGTGCTTTGATGCAATAACACAATAAAAAGCGCTTTTTGATTTGAATAATTTTATTGCGAATACTAGGACCTGATTGCCGAGGATAAGGGGAATTTGGCTGCTGCCATTTCGATGCACTCTTACTCCCAGTTGTGGCTGTCACCCAACAGCTACACTCGCCTTCCTGCCAAAACCGATGACTACCCACTTATGGTTTGGTTTATAAACGTAAAACAATGTTTGAAAACATGTTATACATTAAGATTTGATTACAGGAGGAAGCTATGACTGCTGGAGTGAACGCTCTGGAAGCTACTTTTGGAACTAAATATACTTTTGGACCTTCTTCCACCACTCTATGTATTATCTCAAGTTTATAATGATCAACTAAACTGAAATATGTATATCCGAATTGTATATAGATGTTGCATCGGGAGTGACTTCTGATTATTATTACTACAATGCTGATGTTATCCACACTTACATCATCGAACTGCGCGACACTGGGCGGTTTGGATTTGAGCTGCCGCCGAGCCAAATCTTGCCGACCGCCACTGAGACCTGGAACGGAATTAGAGCTATGTTGGCTGTCATCGAGCGACAAAAATCCGCCTAAAATTTTGGTTATAAGACGATAATTTTGATTTATAGAACAGAATTATCGAAATTAGAAAAATACACTTTAATTAGCAATGCAATCTTTTATAGTCATTTATTTAATAGCTTGAAACACATTTAATATTTGACAACAACAATAAAAAGAAGCGATATAAATACATATAGCACTTAAACTGCACTTAGACGTCCAAATGCGCTTATATAAGTGATTATGCGTATCAACCAAGGGCGACACTGTATCCTACTGTATTTTTTTTCTTCCTATTATCATAACTAATCTTGATTGACGTGCGCTAGCTTTACAGTACATTGAGCAGCACACAAAGGATTAAAGAAAAAAAATATGTTATCAGCAAGATTTATAACTTGAAAAAAGAGCTAAAGATGAACGCCTTCATTAAAGCAGAAAAAGTCGTGGTTGCAAAATGAAACTTAGTCTGTTGCTCGTTTTTTTTATTGGTTTGACTGCTAATGTCGCAGTTGCGACAACCAAAGTTGATTTTTCTGGGTAATAATATCAATTAATAATGCTTATATATACTTATATTTTTAATTCGCAATAAATTTGGATTGTCACATTTAGGCATATGGTGATTCGAGTCATTCCAGAGACCCAAGAGCAATTAGAATTTCTTCAAAGATGGAAGCTTAAAAAATCTATTGACTTTTGGGATGATCCTAGAAAGGTCGGACAATCTGTCAATATTCTAGTCAGCCCACAAGAGTAAGTCTATTATTAAACTCTCTATGTTGAAAACAAAATATAATTGAAATTAAACAGGTATCACCACTTGGCTGAAAACAAGATGGATCACCACATCTTCATCGAAGATGTTGGCAAACTGGAACGCAACCTAGATCAACAGATAGCCCTTCGTCGCGCCACTTTCAATGGCAGTGAAAAATCTTTCGATTTCGAGAACTATCATACCTACGATGAGGCATAATTATATAAACTCACAAAGAAATCTGTAATTATTATATACAAATTATGGTAATGTATAGATTATGGTGTATTTAGAAGAGTTGACAACCGTCACAAAATTACAAATTACGACCAAAGTTGGCGGAGTGACGCTCGAAGGTCGGGATATTGTGCAGCTGACCATCAGTAACGGACTTCCTGATAAACAAGTCATCTTCTTTGATTGCACTATTCACGCCAATGAATGGATATCTCCTGCCACCTGCCTTTGGATCATCGATCAACTGGTATCCGGTTATAGATCGGACCCCGAAATCACCGCTCTAGTAGACAAATACGACTGGAAATTCGTCCCCATCACCAATCCAGACGGCTATGATTTTACTTGGACATCGGTTTAGTCATATACTAAATGTACTTAAGAAAATTGATCGATTAAATATTTCTAGTAGAGTCGGATTTGGCGCAAAAATCGTAACCCAAATACAGGTGAGAACTGCATCGGAGTCGATATTAATCGTAATTTAGAAGTGGGTTTCGGTCTCTTGGACGGATCTTCAAACGCATCCTGCTCAGGAAGTAAACATTTATTTGTAAAATCATCAAATACGTCATATTTACTTTAATTTTGACAATAATATATAGATTACCACGGAACTTCTCCCTTCTCTGAGAGAGAGTCCTCAGCACTTAGAGTAATATTATGTACCAGGAAAATTAATAAAGAAATAGTTAAAATTTCAACTATTATATTATTGTAAAGGATTTGATTGCTGCTGATAGAGGAAAAGTTGCGGTCGCCCTTTCGATTCATTCTTTCGGCCAGCAGTGGCTTTCGCCTTACGGCTACCTGGCCAATCCTTCGGAACCTGATGACTACCCCCAAATGGTAAAATTGGTGATTTTTTTTTAAATAGCACCGATTAACTTTAAATTTCTTTAAAGCTAGAAGTGATGATTGCCGGAGTAAACGCTATCGAAGCTACTTTTGGAACGCCGTATACGTACGGCACTTTCTCTTCAGATCTTTGTATGTAATTCTGGTAGAAATAAATCAGCTTGTGATGGTTTAAAGATGTATTTTTAAATAGATATTGCTGCGGGAATCACAACTGACTACTACTACGTCAAAGAAGGAATCCTCCATTCGTACACGATCGAATTAAGAGACCTCGGAGAATATGCTGTATTCCTTCCTCCGGATCAAATATTAGACACATCCATCGAGACCTGGAACGGAATTAAAGCCATGTTAGCTGTCATATAAAGCTTTATTTTCTAAAAAAAATTGAACTGTATGTTGATACAATGATAAGGGTAGTTTAAGTTGTGTCAATCAAGTTAGGTAAATAAACGATAGAGCATGGAACAGCTATGATCGACATTAATTCATCTCCAGGTAGCCATTTTAGTATCGAAAATGAAAGGTTCAAGTTTGTTCATCTCTTTCGGTCTAGCTATATTAGCTATTTCGGCCTCAAAAATAGATTATTCTGGGTAGTATACTCGATTTTGTATAAATACTTCATTTCGTAATTTAGATTATGTGCTCATTATAGGCACATGGTAATTCGAGTCACTCCAGACACTCAAGATCAAGTCGAATTTCTTCAAAAATGGCAGCATATTAGCTCGATCGACTTTTGGAATGTCGCAAGAAACGTCGGAGAGTCTGCCGACATTCACGTTAGTCCGCAATCGTAAGATTTAAAAAATATGTCTATATCTTTTAAGGAAATAATTAATTGTATACTTATAAGATACCATCATGTTGCTAAAACTTTGGCCGAAAAGGAGATGAACCACAACATCTTCATCGAAGATCTAGGCAAGTTGGAACATCACGTAGAACAACAAATGGCTCTCCGACGCACCACTTTCAAATCCAATGGAAAAGCATTCGATTTTGAGAATTATCATCCATACGATGATGTATTGAGTTGATTATATAAGGGCATCTCAATTGGATAAAAAAAAACACGTTTGTGGAATGTAGATTATGGCGTATCTAGAAGAGTTGACAACAGTCAGTAAATTACAAATTACGACCAAAGTTGGCGGAGTGACGCTCGAAGGACGGGATATTGTACAGCTGACCATCAGTAACGGACTTCCTGATAAACAAGTCATCTTCTTTGATTGCAATATTCACGCAAGGGAATGGATCTCTCCCGCAACTTGCCTTTGGATTATCGATCAACTGGTATCCGGTTATAGATCGAACCCCGAAATCACCGCTCTGGTAGACAAATACGACTGGAAATTTGTTCCCATCACAAATCCCGATGGTTACGACTTCACTTGGACCTCGGTTTAGACATATTCTGTATTCTATTCAAATAGATTCATTAAACTAAATCATGATTTTTTAACAGAATCGATTATGGCGCAAAAATCGTAATCCAAATCCCGATGAAAATTGCATCGGAGTCGACATTAATCGCAATTTGGAAATCGGTTTCGGTATTTTGGAAGGAGCTTCCAACACATCCTGCTCATTTGGTATACTATACATCTATTTAAACTTAAATACATGACGTCATACTTTAATTATGTCTGCACAGATTACCACGGAGCTTCCGCCTTCTCAGAGAGAGAGTCTTCTGCACTTCGAGTAGACTTTTATATTCACCATAAAATCTTTTATACAGAACTGCTAATTATATGTTTAATGACGCAACATAAAGGATTTAATTGCTGCTGATAGAGGAAAAGTTGCTGCCGCCCTATCTATTCACTCTTACGGTCAGCAGTGGCTCTCTCCATACGGTTACACGGCCAATCCTTCGGAGCCTGTCGACTATCCACAAATGGTTAAATAGACTATTTATTCCTTATTTTAAAAATAAGTAATGCATAATATCTTATAGTTACAAGCGATGGTTACCGGAGTAAGCGCTTTAGGAGCTACTTATGGAACCCAATACACCTACGGTCCTTTTTCTTCCGACCTTTGTATTAAAATTCACATAGAAATAAATCGGATTATACATTGCAACTAATTAGGAATGTATATATTTAGATATTGGCTCTGGAGTTACTACTGACTACTACTACGTCAGAGAAGGGATAGTCCATTCATACACGATCGAACTGAGGGACGACGGAGAGTTTGGCTTTTTGCTCCCTCCAGATCAAATATTAGAGACAGCCATCGAGACCTGGAACGGAATAAAGGCTATGCTGGCTGTTATATAAGGCTGTATTAAATGCTTTTCAAAGTTGAACTGCTTGTGAGTACAATAATGGTTACATATACATGGATACAAAGATAAGATTTGTTCATATCGCGTGGGTCAACTTTTGTAGCTTTAAAATGTCAATCAAGTACGAACTACGAAGTAAATAAACGATAGGGCATTGAGCAGCTATGAGATCTTTGGTATAAATCAATTTCTCTATTGACAACCACAGAGCCAAAATGAAGGTTTCAAGTCTGTTCGTAACTTTTGGTATAATTTTAGCCATTTCGGCCAATAAAGTCGATTATTCTGGGTACTATTTTACTTGATTCTGTAAATACAATAATTTTGCACAGCACCTCATCACATCATTACAGGCATATGGTAATTCGAATCATTCCAGAGACTCGAGAGCAAGTCGAATTTCTGACGAAATGGCAGCATAGCAGCTCGATTGACTTCTGGGATGTTCCAAGAAACGTCGGAGAGTCTGCCGACATCCACGTCAGTCCACAATCGTAAGATTTCAAAAACATATATTGCCTAATAGAGAGTATATTCAGTTTTAATTTAGGTATTACCAAGTTACTAAAACTTTGGCCGAAAAGAAGATGAATCACAACATCTTCATCCAAGATCTAGGCAAACTAGAACAACACGTAGAGCAACAAATGGCACTTCGACGCGCCCAATTCAAAAGCAGTGGGAAAGCTTTCGATTTCGAGAACTATCACTCTTACGCCGAAGTAAATGGACCTTATACCATAATATACAAATTGGTTTAACTTTTTATTTTTATTTGAAGATAATGACTTATTTAGAAGAGCTAACACTCAACCAGTTTCTCAACATTACGACCAAAGTTGGCGGAAAAACGAATGAAGGACGCGATATTGTCCAGTTGACCATCAATAATGGACTTTCTGATTCTAATAAGAAGGTCGTATTCTTCGATTGCACCATACACGCCAGAGAGTGGATCTCAACTTCCACCTGCCTTTGGATCATCGATCAACTCATCACCAATTATGGAAATGATCCTCAAATCACTGCTCTCGTTGACAAATACGACTGGAAGTTCGTCCCAATTACGAATCCCGATGGTTACGATTACACCTGGACTAAGGTTTTAAAAAATGATCTTCTAAATAGAAAATAGTTTATTAAATTTTTGATTTAAAAATTTTGAATTTCAATCAGGACCGTCTCTGGCGTAAAAATCGTAATGAGAATTCCGGCAACAGTTGCCTCGGAGTCGACATTAACCGCAATTTTGAAATCGGTTTTGGGGATCCTGCTGGATCTTCTAGCGATCCCTGCTCAGAAAGTAATAATATATTCTACATAATTAATTGATTATATCTTGCTGATCTTTATTGATGTAATAACAGCTTATCATGGAGCTTCTTCCTTCTCTGAAAAGGAATCTTCGGTTCTTCGTGTATACATATTAACTTTCTTCCATTTTAAATTCATTTATTATGAAATTCTTATAAATAGGACTTGATTGCTGAAGATAGTGGTCGTGTAGTTGCTTCGATTTCGATGCACTCTTACGGTCAACTATGGCTATCTCCTTATAGTTATTCCAGGAATCCGTCCATGCCCAACGAATATCAACAAATGGTACCATTTAAAAAATTTAATCAATCAGATATAATCAACTTTCATTACACTAGTTTAAAGGAATGGAAGCGGGGGTCAATGCCCTAACGAGAACGTATGGCACTCTTTACACTTATGGTCCATCTTCAACAACACTTTGTAATACAATTCGTATTGGAGGAAATAAGTGATACATTATTACGTTTCTCGTTTGAATTTGATATTAGATGTCGCTTCGGGAGTCACGTCTGACTACTATTACGTCAAAGAAGGTGTCATCTACTCTTACATCATTGAGCTGAGAGATAGAGGACTTTATGGTTTTGTGGCGCCACCAAATGAAATCAAACCGACGGCTATTGAGACCTGGAATGGAATAAGATCTATGATAGGCGTCATATAATATTTATTTGACATCCTTTTATAGTGATTGAATTGTAATGGAATTGAACTAAACGATTAAACTGTGTAACGACGGAATAAACGATAAATAAATCAGAAAAAAACTGTAATGAGATACGATCGAACGTTCAATGTTGACATTTTAAACTTGTCTGATAAACAATCATTATATATAAAATGCGATGATAAAAATGGGTATTTACGTGTGCATATTTACTATAACAGTACAGTTTTGGAGAAAAACAAAACTGAGAGCTAACAGATCTCTTTTAAAAACAATCACCATGGCGAATTTTAATTGGTGTGTTTTTCTCTTGGTAATTATTACCATCTCTGCTTTGACTTCTGGAGATAAAATCGACTATTCTGGGTAAGTTTGTATAAACTATATACAGCTTCACGTATTGTTGATTTATTATATAATGTTATAGGCATATGGTGATTCGTGTAACTCCGGAAACGAAGGAGCAGATTGAGTTTCTGCGGGACTGGCAGTCTTCCAGCTCGATGGATTTCTGGTCTTTGCCGGGCAACATCAAACAGCCTGCTGATATCCACGTCAACCCTCAATCGTATACATAATAAAATCCATGTATAGCAATACTAGTAATCGAACTCATTATGAAATAACAGGTATTACACCGTCGCAAGAGCACTGAAGGAGAAGATGATGGATCACGAGATTGTCATTCAAGATTTAGGACGACTTCAACTGGAAGAGGAACAAGCGATCCTTCTCCGACGTGCCATTCACGATGGGAAAGCTTTTGATCTTGAAAACTATCACAATCTCCAAGAGGTAATGTTGCATAATAAAAAAAAGCCCGTTTCAGAAATCTCATTGATTTTTAGATTATGGATTATTTGAACGAGTTGAGCAATTCGAGCGATTTGGTGTCCACCAAAGTGGGCAACTTCAAGACAGTTGAAGGTCGCGATATCGTTCAAGTGACCATCAGCAGCGATCCAAATGCCAATAAAAAGGTACTCTTCTTCGAGTGCGACATTCACGCCAGAGAATGGATCTCTGCGGCCACTTGTCTATGGATCATCGACCAATTGGTCAATGGGTACAGTACGGATCCTGAAATAAAACGTTTAGTGGACAGTTACGACTGGAAATTTATACCAATTACGAATCCTGATGGATACGCCTACACCTGGTCTAATGTAATATCAATGTAATATGTCTTTAATTAAATATTTAAATGGTTTTAAATTATAGGATCGACTGTGGAGGAAGAACCGAGCCATTAATACGGGTTCCCCGTGTATTGGTGTTGATGCAAACCGTAATTTCCCAGTTGGTTTTGGAGGCGAAGGATCATCTGCTCTACCTTGCTCTGATAGTATTTACTTCTCACATAATCATTTGATAGACAAGCCTTAATTAAATTTTAATTACAGCTTATCATGGAACTGTAGCTTTCTCTGAAAACGAATCCCGCGTTTTGCGCGTAAGATTAACATAAAGTCTTTTAATATTAATTGTTATGTAATGTTTTGTTAAATAGGATTTGATGGCTGATGATCGTGGACGAGTATTATCCGCAATTTCCGTTCATTCTTACTCCCAATTGTGGATGTCATCTTACGGTTATACTACCAATCTCCCCAGTGATTATCCCGAAATGGTATAATTATAAATAGTTACCTAATTTAATAACATATATATTTTATTTATTTATTAAGTTGAGGGTAATGAGGGCCGGCGTTGAAGCTCTAACAGCTACTTACGGAACAGTTTACGAGTACGGAAGTTCGGCCACCACAATTTGTATAAATTACGTCACATATTCAACACTTATGAACATATTGAGAATGTGATATTTATTAGATATTGCTTCTGGAGTTACGGTCGACCACTATTACGATAATGAAGGTGTCATTTACGCTTACACCATCGAACTGCGTGACACGGGTCGGTACGGTTTCGTACTTCCGCCGGAATACATTTTGCCGACGGCCCAAGAGACCTGGAACGGCCTCAAAGCCATGGTCGCTGCCATTGAAATGAATAATAAATAATTCAATTTCAAACTGTTATACCATAAAGTCTTGAACAT
This sequence comes from Chydorus sphaericus, assembly GCA_030141595.1. Classification (NCBI taxonomy): domain Eukaryota; kingdom Metazoa; phylum Arthropoda; class Branchiopoda; order Diplostraca; family Chydoridae; genus Chydorus; species Chydorus sphaericus. Next base: position 10,027,386 of record CM057927.1, on the reverse strand, counting down.
TACAGTAAACACACAAAAATTGCAAATGAATTCATTCAAAGTTATTAATGAAAATTGAAAATAAAGGCGCCAACTGATAAAAATCATGCCAGTCACTTTGAAATAGACAGTCTACCTTTATCGAAAAAACCCCAGCCAGATATAAATTTTGTTTATTTATATAATAGTCTGCCGATGAAAGCAAAGATCAATTTTAAATTAGTTTATTATTCCCTTATTTCAAGATGACATCACCTCAGCTACTAAAACATTTATTGGTTGCATTTTCTTTATTAATTGTGCCAAGTTTGACTACAAAAGTCGACTACTCTGGGTAAGTTGACATACTTAAGCTCATATTATACTATTTTTTAAATTTTTTTAAAGTCACAAGGTAATACGAGTCATTCCCGATACTGAAGAGCAATTGAATTTGCTCCGTGAGTGGCAAGACTGGAGCAACCTAGATTTCTGGCATCCTCCTGCCGGGATCAAACATCCGGTAGACATCCGAATCGCACCTGAAACGTGAGTTCTTTCAACATCATCAACACTTCCTCAAGATCTTACTATATCTTTTTAGGTACAATGACGTTATTAAAGCTTTGGTTGATATGAAAATGACGAACCATCGAATTTTAATCGAAGATCTGGGTCACCTACAAAGAGACGAACGAAGTGCTATTGAGCGCCGTAAAACTAAATTCAATTCAAAAGCCTTCGACTATGAAAACTACCATACCTTTGATGATGTAATAATAAAATATATAAATTGTAACTAAACAATATTTAATCGATTTCAAAAATAGATTTTAGAGCATTTGGCAGATTTAGCCAATAGCAATGATTTCGTATCCATCAAAGGAGGAGGAATCACGGACGGTGGAAGACCAATTATCCAAATGATAATCAGCGGTGCTGCAATGAGTAATAAGCCCGTCATCTTCTTTGATTGCGGGATTCACGCTAGAGAATGGATAGCTCCGGCCACTTGCCTCTGGATTATCAATCAGCTCATTTCTGGTTACGGAATCGATGAAGAAATTACGGCACTGATTGACAGATACGACTGGAAATTTATTCCGGTTACGAATCCCGATGGTTATGATTATTCTTGGACCAGCGTATGATTTTGTAATCATTAAATACGGTATAGTACATTTAATTTAGATAACTTTTTTATGTAATATAGGACAGAATGTGGCGTAAGAATCTAGTGAATAACGCCGGATCTAATTGTAAAGGAGTCGATATTAATAGAAACTTTGATGTTGGTTTTGGCGGAACTGGATCCTCAAATTTACCTTGCTCTGAAAGTAACAATAATAATTACAAATTTAAAATTTTTAATATAAAATATTTATTTTTAATTTTAGCTTACCATGGAAGTGGCGCTTTTTCGGAAAAAGAATCAATAATCTTAAGGGTAATTCAAGTTTTAACATATATTTTTAACAAATCAAATTAAATTATGAATTTTATAGGATTTAATTGCTGCAGATCACGGAAGAGTTTTTACAGCCGTTTCAATCCACTCTTTTGGCCAACTTTGGATGTCTCCTTACAGTTACAAATTGGCTAAACCAGATGACTATTCAATTATGGTGAAAATGACTCTATTAATCTATATGTAAATTATAAATTTATCATTTTTTATTTTATAGACTCCAGTAATGGTCGCAGCTGTTGATGCTGTAAGAGCCACGTACGGAGAGAGATTTCAATACGGAAATTCTGCTCAGATCCAGTGTAATATAATAAATTTGTTTTCTTATTATTCTTTTGGAAAAGACTTGACTAAAAATTCGTATTTTTTCAAATAAAAAGATGTGGCTGGGGGAGTCACTACGGATCATTATTATGACATTCAAGGGATCACTCACTCTTACCTCATCGAATTACGCGATGATGGAAAATTCGGATTCCTCCTACCGCCGGAATACATCATTGCATCAGGGGAAGAAATCTGGAATGGATTGAAAGCCATGGTTGCTACCATCGAACAGCAACAGTCAAATAAATAAATGAATCAGTTCAATATTCCAATTATATTACGTTTTAAAATACAGAATAGAAAGGCTATTGCTTTGTTCTCATATATTGATCTTTTTTCTTCATATTAATTCTATCAGATTCAATAATTAGCCATAGTTTTGCGTATACATATTACCGAACGGATGGTGTAATAAGGGAAGTGGGTATTACAATTTCTGCAAGACTAATTGGGGCATATTATTTGTAAAAGACTCGTCATATATAGTATTGGTAAAATAGTCTTCTTAATTAGTAAAATTGATTCGTATATTAATCTATTTTGTTCAGAAACTGTGCAGCTATTACTTTCTAAAATATTACATTTTTGAGTGAAAGTGTTGTGTTACCAAGAGGGGCTCTATGCCTATTATATAAAAATAATTTATTTTCTTATGCATATTGTATTTCGCTTATCTTAGCTACAGCTGATATTTGTTCAGTCGATCAACTTTAGATAAATTGGGCGACACACAGTACGTCTATAATCGATAGGTTCTATTTACTTAAAAAACTGTTAAGCAGAGATGAAGTTCTACAATATTTTCTGCTTAGCAACTCTTTTAGGGATATTTTCCCTAGCTTTGTCATCAGCTTCCAAAGTTGACTACACGGGGTAAATTACATCATTATAAATTTCGATTGTTATAACTAATTATGTAATATTAAAAGGCACGTAGTGATTCGTGTTATTCCGGAGACTGTCGATCATCTGAACCTCCTTCGTAAATGGCGATCTACCATCAGTTCATTAGATTTTTGGTCCTTTTCTGGAAGGATCGGCGATCCAGTTGACATTCATCTCAGTCCTGAAATGTATTCCAATGCATTACAGGGTCTTAATCAATTTAGAATGAATCATCAGATCATCATAGACGATCTAGGCCAGAAAATCAAAGAAGAAGAAGAGGCAATCCAAACTGCTGCAATGTTAAACAGTGGCAAAGCCTTCGATACTGGAACCTACCACTCTTTTGATCAAGTTAATACTTCATTCCTAAAATAAAAATTTGATATAATATCTATAAAAATCCTCGTAGATTGTTGAGCACATGGCTGAATTGGCCAACACCTACAGCATAGTATCTACGAGGTCAGGAGGAGTTACAGAAGAGAGGAGACCGATCCTTCAGACCATCATCAGCAGCGATCGGGCAGGGAACAAATCAGTTGTTTTCATTGATTGCAATTCTCACCCTAGAGAGTGGATCACAGGTTCAACTTGTGTCTGGATCATTGAAGAATTGGTCACCCGTTACGGATCCGATCCTGAGATCACGAACTTAGTCGACCGATATGATTGGAAATTTATACCGATTGCTAATCCTGATGGATATACTTACTCGATGTCCAATGTAATATATTATACTAAAGAAAGTGTTTTAGAGTTTCTATATATTGATTCCATTATTTCTCAGGATCGTTTTTGGAATAAAAATAGAAGGACAAACCCTTCAACTTCGTGTCACGGAGTTGATATCGATCGCAACTTTGAAGTTGGATTCGGCGGCAGTGGATCTAGTGATGTCGTATGTAACGAATGTAAGGCGACACTATCGAAACTATATAATCTTTTGCATTCTATAATACTTTTATGATTTATATTTATACAGATTATCATGGAGATAATGCTTATTCGGAGCCAGAATCCTTGGCTATTAAAGTATATAAATTATTTGACATTTTATTAATAATGAATTTTAGAAAAAAAAGGCTTTATTTATTTTAGAATCTAATTTCTGGGGATCGTGGAAGGGTAATTGCTGCTTTTTCGCTCCATTCTTACGGTCAAAAGTGGATGTCCCCCTATTTATCTAATTTCCGGAGACCCGTAGAGAGTGTTGAAATGGTAATTAATATTTATATTTCCTCCCCCTTAAAGAAAAGACTGAGAAATTCAATTTATATAGACAAACGCGATGGCTGCGGGTGTCGAAGCTCTTACGGCCGTTTACGGCACGAAGTACACTTATGGGTCTGGCGCAGCATTAAATGGTGATATAATAGATGTTAACATAACTATGTAAATAACTAACAAATCTTTTATTGTGCTCAAGATCTTGCATCGGGAGTTTCGACCGACTATTTCTACGAAGTCGAAGGGATCGTTCATTCATACACACTCGAACTGCGTGACACCGGGATTAATGGGTACATGATGCCAGTGACTTTTATCAGACCGACAGCTGAAGAAACTTTTGAAGGGATCAAAGGCCTATTGAAAGAAATCGATCCTTAAGACCGAAGCTTTTTAACATGCACCACTTTAGTCTTTAATAAATGAAATTAATCAAGATGAGTGCCAAGTTTATTTAAATATTGACCAAACCAGTCCATAAAATAATAATAATATATTAAATTAAGATGAGCAATGCTTCTTCAACTTTTCAACTCTTTCACGCACACGGCGGTAATTCGTTTCCGTCTCCTTTCTGACTGCTTTGCTCCTTTAAATAAAAAACTATTTAGTAGTTCAAGAACTAGTCTCAATACCAAATAGACTTACGGGTGTTCACTTGGTGGAATCAGGTTCTTATTCACATAAGTTCCCTCCAAAAGAAGGCCGATATTCACCAGGGCAATCACGTGATCTGCTCTCTCGCGTACCTCAGATTTTTTACACTGAAAAACCCACATTTAAGTGCCATCTAACTTTTTACTATTTAAACAAGTTATCTTACATCACGAGAAGAAATTAAGCGCATAAGAGTGGTGTCATTCTCATCAGCGAGGATGGTCAACAAGTGGCGGGCGAAAGGACCGACGAATCGGGGGTAAACGAGCTCTTCCAAGTGCACCGCGCTCGGTTCGTGCAGGAATTCGATGAACGAATCAACACAGTCCATAATGAGGTTCATAAATTCCGAAAATGGGAATTCATCTTCGACATCTTCGTTGGGTTCGGCGAACACTTCTCTATCCAGCTCCTGATAAGTTGTTTGAAGCACCATATTGTAACTACTCTCATCGTCTTTCTTGGTCAATACGTTGCGGATTCTTTGAAAAGCAGCCACATCAGTCATCCTCAAAGTGTTTAACCAGCGCTCTAATCTAGCCTCGGATGTATCGTCTTTCAAGAGTCGTGCAAAAGTCGTGAAATGATCCGACATGACCCGAACAAAGAGAGGATTAAACATGGAATCGGAGATTTCTTCGGGTGACCAGTCCGCGTTACAGACTTTGTAGCCATCCGACAGGATTTGTTGAACGATTTTGAGGGATCCTATTCCTTCATTGATCGGTCCAACCAGTCTTGTTTCTGGATCCACCAAGAGATCGTAAACGATAAACAAGAACGGTCTGAAACCGACAGTTAAATCTTCCCAGTGGTCAGCTACAACATCTTTCTCACAAGAATGTCCAACTTTGGCTTCTATATTTATTCATCTATTTAAAAGCTAATTTAATTGTGATTAAATTTTAATGAAATGTACCTTGATTCGATGGAGCTGTACTGGTTGGATGTAGAAATAGAGCCGATAAGGCGACGCTTAATAAGATGCGAAACGATAACATGATTCCTAGGAGACCAAGGAAATAGTGCAGGGCGTCATAGTAGCCGATAGGACTTATATAGTGTAATTAAACCTTGATAAAGAGAGGCGCCGAAGAAGTAATATCCTACAGCGGAACAAGGAAGCTGGATAATCCTGTCTGGTATTTCCGTGCGGAAGACGAAGAAAAAAAATAATTCTGTCCAATTTTTTTTATTTATTTAGGTCAAGAGCAGTAGTGATTGCATCAACGCGACTTCTTCCTTAAAAAGTTTTTATCGGGGTCAAGTAAAGAAAACCTGTTTTCTATTATGAAATAAATAAGACGCACTATATAGCTATATAAAACAATTTATAAAGTAGGCCATTTTAGGAAGTAATAAATTAAAGAGTTTGAAGCGTGCAGCTGTTGATGAAAAACTTTTAAAAAACTTCCAACTTAAATTAAAACGAGAAATGCATCTATAAAAAAAAATCAATATAGTAAAGGATAGGAATGTTCTTGTATTTATCGTATAATATAGAACAGACATTTTGGCCTCATGTTAAAGTGCAACGGGTTGCCGGTCCCGATTCGGGTTCGATAAAAAGAGGACTATTGGCAACACGACTGACGAGGGAAGCTGATTTGTCAGCGCCAAGCTCTCCGTCCCACATTACGCGAAGTTGTCGGTCTATTTGGCGCGAATCAACCGGTTGGTTTTCTTGGTTAAAGATAGCAGTAAGAATGATGATCTTCTTCTTGAAAGGAGCCGCAAAATTATCACAGAAACCATGAAGAATCATAGCTGCTTTCGGAGGGATCTGCTCCAAACGCCCAAGAACGACTGCGTGAGATCCCTGGAGCACCAAACGAAGGCGGTCATCCAGTTCACTTTTAAGGGCCTCGTCTTTCTTCTTTCTGCCATCTTCTACGTGGATGGTGACGGATGATGTCCTCAGAGAGCCAAAGAGATGATTTGTTATTCTCGCCATCCGTTCAGCAAGGCACTGGACCGTTTCGATCCCTTCGGAGCTGTTTGGGCCGATCAAAAGAAGAACGGAAGGTTGAGGCGGCTCCTCTTCCAAGATGCCCAGGAAAGCCGCATAGAAGTTCAACCACGTTTCATTAGACTGAAGAGGGAAGAGTCGCTGCATCGTCCGAATTTCTTTTGCTAGTTTAATTTCTAGCAATTCTTCTTGCTGGTCAGGCAGTGATGACGAAAGTGGCTTCTGTACATTTGAGCGGGTGTATAAGAGTAGACCAATCCCTAGTACAAAGAGTGCAACAATAAGGAGAGCTGTACAAAATAGGGAAGAGCTATTTGTTTTAGGCTGTCCTCCAGAAGGTATGGCAGACTCTTTAGTGATGGGAGAGAGTGCTTTTGGAGACCTTTTGAATAGGCCTATGTCTTTTTCTGGTGTTTTGGTGGCTCTAGCAAAAGTTTCTTCTGTAGAGTGTCCTTCATCATCTGATAGGTTGGAATCAGACAAATCATTTTCTGAAATCCATTCTTGCTTTGGACTGGTTTGCCTTCCTTGAGAGTGGTATCTTGTGGGTGATGGGCTGCCTTTAGATTGTAGTCTGGATTTCCTTGCTAGTGGAGAAGGAGTGATGATTGGATCGGCAGACTCATCTAAACTGCTGGACTTGTTGAGTCTTGAGCTTCTGCGCTGGTTAGTAGGGCTTGCCATTATTCTGACCAACTTTAAGCCTAGAATAAGATGATGCATTTTAATATAATTAATTTATATATTTTGATTGGTAAAAAATAAAATCCTCTAAGATATTTTAGAATCTTACCTGGGTGACAGATGACAATGTTTATTCACTTCAGAAATTTAACACAAGAATTTCATAGTTTTTAATTTCATTGAGGCACGATACTGATAAGTTTGTCGTGAATTTTTTACACGCCAGATAAGTTGAAGCAGGCCAGACGCGTAAACGACAACGAAAAAAAAATAAAGAAGTAAACAAACAGAAAGAAAAGGTCCACCAGTCCGCTTAAAATGTTTGGAGACGAGCTGTATAAAATGCGGGGTGGAGGAATTCGGGGAGTAGGTTGCTTTGGTGGAAAGTGGAAAACTGGAAACTGAAAAGGGTGGAAATGGAAAAAAGGACTCTGGAAGACTGGAAAGGTGGATTTTTTTTTTAGTTCTTTTAAAATTATTGCGTCCGGTTTCTAAATATTATTCTGTAAGAACTAAAATTGTAATATCGTTTCAATTAACTAAATTAAAAGGTATGAAAATATGTGATATGTTCATATGTCTGTGTAAAACAGAGCTGACGCAACAAGCGCTTCTCGTAAAAAATGTGCGGGAAAAAGAGAGAGAGAAATAGCCGATATGTCACCTTGTTAAATGGGATCTTTGATTTCGCAAAGACCAGAAGAAATTACAATTGGCAATAAATCACACAATAAAGATGTCATGTAGATAGAGCTTTAAAAAGAGTATGGTGGTCCAGATGTCCAGCTACTATATCCCCTAGCTCTTCGTTTTTAGGGTAGATCGGATCGAGTGATAACTATCTTCCCTCCCTTTTGTAGACCTAGGATAGGGTAATAAAGTGTTTTACACCAGCATTAAATTATCTTTATCTAGCACTTGATCTTTCGCCCTTTTTAACCCCTGAAAAGTTCTGAGCTTGACTCTAGAAAAATCAGTGTCGATAGCAAAAATTCTTTCATTTCAAATTGTGTAGGCGCCAAAGCGTGATGTATCTTTCCCATTCACACTGCAACTAAAACGAGGAAAGCGGAATAGTGGAATCGCTATAAATAAATTAATCCAAGTCTCAACGCGGGAAAGTGTGTGAAGTCGTCATTGCGTCGTCTGACCCAACCTGTAGTAACTACTGACTGTGTATGGTAGACAAGGCCACGGGGTGTCTTGTGTGGCCTTGTGGTTTCGTATTCCATATTTTACATCGAGTTTTAAAAGAGAACTACTTTGTTTGTGCTTCCTTTCTGCGAAGTTAAATGCAAGAAAATGCCCCCGACTCACGTCCAAGTGACTGGTAGGTCCACTTTATATTATATTGTTTTTAGTTTCAAATAATAATCAACTCATTTTTCTTTGTTTTGAAAGTGTGCAGAGCAAAAGATCTGCTGATTGACAAAAACAAAAGTGGTAGGTTTGGTTAAATATTAATTACATCATGTGATGCTGTAACATTTTACTCAATCTAGGTAAAGATAGCAGCAGCAGGCCCAAATGCTCTGTCAAAGTCTCATTGGGCGAAGAAAGTGAGCAAACTCAAAAAGTCCCTTGGAATCCCTCCCTTTCAAATTTGGAGTGGGACGAAACATGTGAGCTGTAAGTTATTAAAGCATCTCAGCAATCTTCTATTTGTGGATAACCTTTTTATTATTATGCAGTCCCATTCCACCACCGGGAGAAGGTCATAAAGCTAGAATAATAACCTTGACAGTCCTCTGTCAGAACTCTTCCGGAGTTGAAGAATGTCTTGGTGTGGTCACTCTACCTCTCTCAGAGCTTGTCATTATTAAAGACAAGTCCCAGGGAAAGTAATATAAACTAAAACTTTTCTCCATTTCATCATTATTTAATATCAAATCCTTCATTGAAGGTGGTATTCATTGAAAAGTGGAAAACCAGAAAAGAAAAAAAGTCTTAAGAATCTTGGTGAAATTGAGGTGAAAGTCAATTTTTCTGTGGGACCAATTTTAATGTCAGACCTCTCAAAGAAGCCAAATAAGGAATCTCAAGAGCACAACACTGGTATAATTAGCATAAATACTTGACTGAATTTATTTATTTATTCCATTTTTTTATTTACTTCTTTAGGGCGTCAATCTCACCGCCGCAGTTCCGGCCACGACGACGACCCAATCGTCATTTCCGATTCCGATGACGTAATAATAATATCTGCTCTCATTTTTTCTTCATAGTTTTCATATTTTTATTATTCAAGGAACTTCCTCGAAAAAGGTCCAAGAGGATGCCATCCGAAAGCAGCAGCAGCAACGAAATTAATAGTCCTCCAAGATCGATGAAGATCAAGATTTTGAGCCAAGCCCTTCCACATAAAAAGCGTACCTTTTCATCGTCCTCTTCCGAGTATGTCTACCTTTATTTATTCGAAATTAGGTTTAATTTAAATTTTCTTTTTTACAGCCGCTCAAATTCAGCTTCCCGCGGAATTCCATCAAGTAGCGCCGCATCAAAGAATCGCGGCTCAACTCTTCGTAAGAGTGTGGACAGTGCTCGTGAATGGAGGGGAGATGACGAAGATGAGTTTGATCCGGAGATGTATAGCCGTCCAAATCGGCGACCAGATGTCCGCAGCAGCGGAATTCATGATCTTAAAGATTGCCTCAACCAACGGGCTCGATGGCGCAATAAAGATGAAGTCGAGTTCATCTCCTAAATTCGTCCTATCCTTTTATTCTTTCTCACATTGTACCTTCCTTTATACCGTAAACGTGTTCAACGATTTTTTTTTTTTCATATTGATATTTGAATTTTTCTTTAAAACAACAAAAAGTCATTAAATTGGTACTCATTCAAAACTAAATAATACTGAAGCAGTATTTTCGTTGTGTAAAAATAAAATTCCATTTCTCATCGACTCATAGCAACTCTTTATTATTAGATTTCCAGTGGAAATAAAGTTATTTTATTCCTATTTAAAAAATTATTTCTGAGTTTTGGATTCCCGTTTTCCCTAACCCGCATTTTCTTCAACCGTGGCGCCTAGCGGCCAAGTGCGTCATTAGCGTCGAATGTGCTTCTGCTGCTACGCTAGCGGCCGTTCATGTGGTGTGTCAGTTGTTTACAAGTAGTTTTGAGTTTTCATTTTTAGAAAAAGAGTTTTTACTATTACTGAACGACAATTATTCTGCCAAAATGTCGATCGAAATCCCTTTGCGGGACACGGACGAGGTATGGAAATCATTAGTTTAATAAATTATTTAGTGAAAGAATAAAAATTCAACTTTTCCATTTTGCCGGCCTTGCTCTCTTTGGAACACAGGTGATAGAGCTGTGTTTTGATCAGCTACCTGATGGTGATGAAGTCATTCAAATCCTCAAGCAAGAAAATGCACAGATTCACCTATGGGTCACACTTGCGGTATCTATATTTAATGTTAAACCTTAATAAATATTAGTCATAAATTATAATTTTCAAAATTTACAGATTGAGTACCACAAGCAGAAAAAGATTGATGACTTTGTCAAAGTACTTGAGGCTTCACGAACAGAGGCCAACTTGGTTTACAAAGATTCAGACAAGGATCAGATGAAAGCTATTGATACACTTGCTGCCCACTATGTACAGCTTGCAAATAAAGAGAAAAACAAGGATAAGAAGAGGGAGATGTTTACCAAAGTCACTCATCTTTACACTACAGCTGACAAAATCATCATGTACGATCAGGTAAATCAACTTTAAATTCATGAATTTCTAATATATTTTAAACTAAAATCCAACTTTCAAATACAGAATCACTTGTTGGGACGAGCTTACTTCTGCCTCCTTGAGGGTGACAAAATGGATCAAGCTGATGCCCAATTCAATTTCGTGTTGCAAGGGTCTCCAAGCAACATCCCATCTCTTCTGGGCAAAGCTTGCATCTCATTCAATAAGAAAGACTACAAAGGAGCTCTGGCTTATTACAAGAAAGCTCTTAGAACAGATTCCATTTGTCCACCAGGTAATTAAATTTATTTTAAAAAATGTTCAATTCCGCCTGCTTAATTCACTATTTTCCAATTTTATAGGCGTTCGTCTTGGAATGGGCCACTGTTTCCTTAAATTAGGCAACCCAGATAAAGCTCGACTTGCATTTGAACGAGCTCTAGAACTGGATCAGAACTGTGTCGGTGCTCTAGTCGGTCTGGCTATCCTGGATTTCAATTTGCAAGACCCAGATTCAATTCGAAATGGTGTCCAAGGCCTCTCTCGTGCCTACCAAATCGACTCCTCGAACCCAATGGTTCTCAATCACTTGGCAAATCATTTCTTCTTCCGAAAAGTATACAATTTCTACAGAATTTTTAGATCAATATAAATTTTAATCAAATTTTTCGATTTAGGATTACACTAAAGTTCAACATTTGGCTCTACACGCCTTCCACAACACTGAGAACGAGGCAATGCGAGCTGAATCGTGTTATCAGATGGCCAGAGCTTACCACGTCCAGGCCGATTACGATCAGGCCTTTCAGTACTATTACCAAGCCACCCAGTTCGCCTCTCCCACCTTCATCCTGCCTCACTACGGCCTGGGCCAGATGTACATCTACCGAGGTGATACGGAAAATGCGGCCACCTGTTTCGATAAAGTGTTGAAAATTCAACCGATGAACTACGAGACGATGAAGATCCTCGGCTCACTCTATGCCGCTTCTCCTAGCCAGTCTAAAAGAGATTTAGCGAAATCTTATTTACAAAAGGTGAATATATTTGGATAGAATTTCTATTGGAATTCATTTAAAATTTGAATCATTCGATTAGGTAACTGTAGCGCATCCGGATGACGTCGAAGCCTGGATTGAATTAGCCCAAATTCTGGAACAGAGTGATCTACAAGGATCTCTGAATGCATATACGACCGCTATGACCATCTTGACTGAACAAATTCAGACTGAAATTCCACCTGAAATTATCAACAATGTTGGAGCTCTGTACTACAGGTAGATCAAGTAATTCTTCATGAGAGTGAGTGAATCTAATCTTATTTTTTTCAATTAGGCTTGGCAATTTGGAAGAAGCGAGAAAGTACTTTGAGCGCTCTTTGGAAATAGCCAAACAAAATGCTGAACAGGATTCGGAGCAGTCGGAGAACTACACCGTAACTACGACCTACAATTTAGGAAGGATTTACGAAGCTTTATTCATGTTTGAAAAAGCTGAAAAGAACTACAAATCTATCCTAACAGGTTTATAAATTAATCTTATCTTTTTTACTCAAATTTTTCACTTTAAAATTTGAATTTTTTTTAGACCATCCCAATTACGTGGATTGCTATTTACGACTCGGATGTATTGCTCGAGATCGTGGCCAGATTTACGAAGCTTCAGATTGGTTCAAAGAAGCCCTACAAATCAACAACGAGCATCCCGATGCCTGGACCCTTATCGGAAACCTCCATCTGGCTAAAATGGAGTGGCAACCCGGTCAGAAGAAATTTGAGCGCATCTTGAAGGTATTATAACTCGAATCATTTTCAAATAAAACTTTTTTTCTAAACTTAACTATTTAAAACAGCAACCGAATACGGCCAACGATTCATATTCTCTGGTTGCACTGGGAAATATCTGGCTCCAAACTCTTCACATGCCTTCTAGGGATAAAGAAAAAGAAAAGAGGCATCAAGATCGTGCTCTTACTCTTTATAAAATGGTTCTAAAGAACGATCCCAAAAATATATGGGCTGCTAACGGCATCGCCTGTGTCCTCGCTCACAAAGGCTGCATCCCTGAAGCCCGTGATATTTTCGCATCGGTAACTTAGTAAACTTAATTCTCCTTTAAATCAATTAACTAAATATCACTCCAGGTTCGTGAAGCGACGGCTGATTTCTCCGACGTTTGGCTTAATATAGCTCACATTTACGTGGAGCAGAAGCAGTACGTCTCAGCCGTCCAGATGTACGAGAACAGTATCCGGAAATTCTTCCGTCATCCTCACGTCGAGATCCTTCAGTACCTGGCTCGAGCTCATTTCCGCGCTAATAAACTGAAAGAAGCCAAAATGGCTCTACTGAAAGCTCAGCACGTCGCTCCTCACGATACCGTCCTGCTATTCAATACAGCTTTAGTCCTCCAACGATTGGCTACCCAGATTTTGAAAGATGAAAAATCGGATCTCCAAACTGTACTACAGGCCGTCAGTGAGCTCCAACTGTCCCACAAATTCTTTCAATGGTTATCGGTGAATGGAGATCGGATGAGGTACGATCTCGCTCTGGCTGCGGCTGAAGCCCGTCACTGTGGGGATCTCCTCTCTCAGGCTCAGTACCACGTCGCCCGTGCACGTAGTCTTGCTGAAGAAGAGAAACGAGTTCGTAAGAAGCAGGAAGAAGAGCGGGAGGCTTTCCGTGCCAAACAGCGCGAAGAATTGCAGAGACAAGAGGAGCTCAAGAGAGCAGAGCAAGAGAAGCAGCTCAAGATCCGTGCGGAATATTTGGAAAAGACGAAGAAAGCTACAGAGTTTAATGATATGCCATCGGAGAAATCAGAAAAGGGCAAAAAGGTTTGTTGTTTTAACTTTTAAGTTTATTATAGAAGAATTCAATTAACTTTAATTTAATTTTTTTTTAGGGCCGAAAGAAGAGGGAAGATGAGGATGGTTTCGTTGATGATGGATCTGATGGAGGTGCCCGAAGAGGCAGCGGAGATGACGGTGCTGGACCTCCATCCAAGAAGAGGAAGACGACTAAGAAATCGGAAGGTCGCTCTAGGAAGAAGACAGGAGATGAGGACCGAGGCCGAACGAAAGAGAGAGGCCGGGGAGGTGCCAAGAAGAGTGGCGGGAAAAAATCACGCGTTCCAGAGGATGACGGCCTTAGCTCGAAACAGAAGAGCAAGATTGTTTCGAAAGCTATGATTTCATCTTCGGATGATTCCTCTTCTGAGGAAGGTGGAAAACTTCAGATTGCCAGCGAGTAAGTTTGTTATTTTAATTTAAATTTAATATATATTTTTAAATTTTATTGGATTTTTTTTTTATAGTGACGAGGGAGGAGGCGCCAAAGGCCGTCGAAGGATTGATTCTGGCTCAGAGAAAAGCGATGGTACTTGAAAAAAAAAAAAATTAGAATTTATTTTAAAATTATATATATTTTTTTCAGTTTCACGGTCACCTGCCAAATCACGCTCCCCGTCGGGATCACGCTCTGGATCTGGTTCGCGTTCGCGTTCTCGTTCCGGATCACGGTCTGGTTCTGGATCACGCTCAGGATCAGGATCGCGTTCTCGTTCACGATCTGGTTCCCGATCGGGTTCATCTAGGGGCTCGGCTAGATCCTCCCGTTCACGTTCAAAATCCGCTGGATCGGGTTCGAGGTCTTCACGGTCCCGTTCAAAATCGGCTGGATCGGCCAAATCTTCTAAATCCGCAAAATCTGGCTCACGGGCTTCTCGCTCACGATCCAACTCTGCTGCATCGGGAAAATCTGCTTCTCCATCATCCCGATCACGTTCCAAATCGGCTGCTTCGAACGGGTCGGCCTCGGATTAAGGAGATCAACTTGCAACCAGAATACTTCTTTTTTTTTCTTTTTGTACTTTGATTCCTTTTTTTCTAATTATTGAAATACACGGATGGTTCCCCTTTTGAATTTTCTGTTAAACTTCAAAACTTGTGTTTGATAGAATTTTTAAAAAAATCAATTTAGCAGTTTAATTTTTTTAAATCTCTTATATGATTAATTTTTCACGAGTTGACGAGTTGCTTACGTTTATCATTTTTCAATCATTCTATATTTGAATAACTCACTCGAAGTTGAAGATTGTGTTGAGTGGTATAGGCCCTTCAATAATAAGCATTTAGTTCTATGCACATGCTTTAAATAGTTTTTATTTGAACCCATTTGTTTTTCTTGCTTGACAGAGAAATTTATAGCGTATTCATATTTCACATTGGGGAAGAAACGTAGGTGACTAACAGACGGTCGCGACCCTAAAATAAACTGAACAAGATCCCCTTCGTTTCTAGGCTGCTTGTCATAAGAAACTTTTAGCTGCAGTCGTCTCTCAGTCAATAAGGAAATATACCATTGACCCTTCTCGCGTTTCCTTAAAAAAAGAAAAGAACATGAAGCAATAATGGGAAAGCGCCATTTTGGATTTCTGATGCGTCCCGGATTCGTCGAGCTGGTTCGTTCAGAACGTCAGTCGAGAGCGGACGAGCCTGAAAGCAAGACGCGTGTGCTCTAGGATCTTTCCATTTGATGGAAATTTTCTAGAAAATATGCGGCTTTCTTTCGGGCCAATGTTCTAGCAACTGGTCTTTGGGCGAAGTAATTCGCCTAAAGAAAAATTGCTAAAACATGCACCCCGCTAACGGCTCCTAGTTAAGACTTTTTTTGCCCGAGAGTTTTTTTTTTTTGCACTTACTGCTGTGCAGCACTACACTGGGTTTAGTTAGCAGGTCTAATTTTAAAGTTTCAGTCTTGATTGTGCTAATTTAGCGTTTGAGTATTGCTTAAGGTTATTTAAATAATCATACGTCTGGTCTCTTTGAGAGAGAATTGGCTCTAATCCACTGCACAATTTATTAAGTGCAATACTTGAATTTTAATAAGGTTTTGGTCTTGATTGTGCTAGTTTTGCGTTTAAGCATTGTCTAAGATGATTTAAATCACGATTTCCATGGTAGAGTTGGCTCCTTATTCAGTCGGTAGTACTCCAATAGAGTCTGCTTAAAGATTTATGGAATTTAAACTGGACGGGGACTTGACCAGTATTGGCCACAGTAACGGTCCTTGAGACTAGCTCATTGAAAGAGACGGTTTATTCGAAGGTAATTTCTGTCGAATCAACGCTCTCTTCTGGAAGGATCTCTATATTCCTTCTTAATCACTTCTTCGTAGATGCGGTGGTAACGCTTTATTGTTTCGATTATTTTTTGATTCCGGTCTCGACAAAAGCCGAAATTGGTTTGTGGTGACTCATCTGCAAAGCTGGATGACTCCGGTACTCAAGGCAGCTGATATGTTCTCCTTTCTAGAGACAGCGGTAGCACCAGGCTGGCGCCCGGTTCTTCTCCGATGTGTCCCAGTTATGTGTGCCTGCATCGTATAATGAAGATGCATCCAGCAAATTTCTTCGCTAAATTATAAGTTGCAAGAGCAACAGAGAAGTGCGCATATATTGTCTAACAATTTCCATCGCTAAATGGAAAGCTGCTTTATGGTTTATTTCCGTGTTGATTGAGGAGCGATCGCAGCTGAATTTGAAGATTTAAGGGGAAAAATCAATATGGAAGATAATAATTACCTGATATTGATTGAAAGAAACGGAAGAAGCTGTTCCAGTAACCGAGCGCTTGAAGAGAGCTTACCAATAATATCGAGCCTTGGGTGGATGTTTGAAATTTCTCCTTAATAACAGGGCTCTCAGGGTTTAGATTTAATTCCCTTGTTTTGCTTATTTCTTGATTCTCCAAACGTATGGTTGGGGCCGAACATTCTGGTAAGGATGCAGTTTTGTATTCGATCCGATTTTTCATGATTGGAAACACACTATCTTTCTGAATAATGGCAAAGTCTGCAGGGTTGTTTTTCCTCAAATAAGGTATAATTGATTAATTAAGGTCCAGTTGCCGGTAGGACGTCTGAAATATTGTTTAAAAACAAATATTATTCTTGAAATGTTACCGTATTATGAGTATTAATTACTCGATGGGAGATTGGGAGCTGGAGCTTCATCTGATATGGTTATTAAATTACCCATCAAATAGGCAAAGAATATCAAAATCTGTTTTATAAGCATTAAAAATTGCTTCAAATCCTTTAAACAAATATATTATTTAAAAAAATGTTAGGTAACTTACCCGAATGATGGACATCATTAAGTCTATCGGCTATTGCAGGAGACTTTATTACAACCTTACTGTGAAATGGCGAACTGTGTTGGAGTTTTTATACTACAACCGAAGAGACGTCGTGGTCTTTAACGGTACCGGTTGAACCAACTGAGTTATAGTTACTGAAACTTTTTTCAGTTTTTGTTGGATGTACTGATGTGCAGCAGTTATACAGTTGGTTTAGTTAGTAGTAACTAATTAAGTTTTGGTCTTGATTGCGCTAATTTTGCGTTTAATACTTAAACGCAAAATTAGACGTACTCGTTTCCAATTGAGGCTCTCTTTACTCGGGGCCGTTAAGTAAGGTAACGAGATAGCGCCATTGCTATCATCAACTCTTTCTTTTTTGAATTTCTTGTGAACGAAGTAAGCGGCCACGACGATTGCCGCGACGCATATAATACTTACACATTAAGATGAGTGTTCGTTTGTATTTGGGTTATCTAAATTTGAAGGGAAAGGGTAAAATGGATTTAATAGGGATGGTAACGTACATTTCATTTTCGCCTGTCTAGGATGGGCTTAATGGAAACTGCTAGAGCAAAATATCCGTCCTTCTCCGCCGTTTTCGAGCTGGGAGAGAATAGATGACCGGTGTTGGGGCTAGGCTTGGGTAGTTAGGGTTTAGGCTCAGCATTTGGATTTATTTTAATATTCTTGACTATCATCAGGAAACAGTTTGTTGCTGCGTCTCATCATGTTTACCCCATCTTTTGAAAAAGAAACGAAATATAAGATTAGGTAAGCTCTATCTTGTCTTATCTTTTTAGTTTCAAAATCAAAGTATTTTTACGTTCAGTGCTTGAAATCCACATTCGATACAAATCCTCAGGATTGACAGTCAGGCCCTGGAGGTTTTGGAAGCTGACCGTCGCTTCAACATTCACGGGGTTAGGTTAGAAGCCGACTGCGCAGATATAGTTCTGTTTTGAGTCTTGACTCTTGAGATATAACGTGGGTAAGGGATCAGAAGGGAATGGGAAATGTATGGAATCTGGAAATTAATTTAATTTGGGGAGAAATTACGGTGTTAGCCGGTAGGGTTTGAGTTTAAAATTAATGCTGATTTTATATAGCGTTTAAGTGGGTATTGCATAAATTTTAGCCCGCCAAGGGTGAAACAGCGTTTTCGCAAGCCATCTCTGGGTGCCTGTTTTTTCTTAAGAATCCTTCAGTGCTAAAGTGGTAGACGGTTGTTGTCAGCAATCATAGTGCACGTCAGTCGAGAGAGAGGGCATCAATCTCTTATTTCTGCTTATCGGCCGATTTGAGTTTCTAGGCGATGTAATTGTAGGGCTCTTAGCCAATAAGTCTTAGCCAATCTCCATCAACAGGAGCAATCAAAAGCTTTGTTAGCAGGTTGTATGTTTTAGCAATTTTTCATCAGGCACAGGCCCGATGGTATATTTCCGTGTTGACTAAGCCTTAGTCAAGCGTGAGTTATAGTTAATGAAACTTTTTTCAGTTTTTGTTGGATGCACTGATGTGCAGCAGTACAGTCGGTTTAGTTAGTAGTAACTGATAAAGTTTTGGTCTTGATTGCGCTAATTTTGCGTTTAAGTATTGTTTAAGATGACTTAAATCATGATTGCTATGGTCGAGTTGGCTCCTAAGTCAGTCGATGGTGAACTGCGAACCTCAAAGAAAGACGTTTATTCTCTAGCAACTTTCCATTGAGCGATTTGTTACGGCGATCATAGTAGGCTATACTTTCGATCATATTCCACAGTTCCAAGGTGTATACAAGAAAAATACCAACATAGTTGTTTAAAAGTTTATGGTAAATAATAAATAATATCGACATTTTTTATTAATATACCTTATTCAAACAAATTCTGAATTGGAAGGGTTTCTTTCGTGTGTGGATCTCCATATGTGTTTTTAAAAGTTACCAGACCTAGTAAATGACTGTAATAATAAAATGAAGTACACAATTAAATGGGCGCGGGAGGGAATAAATTAAAAATGGGACAATATCGATACCGATGAGGACTACTTTTTAAACAGTTTCATTTTTTAAAGGAATAAAGGTTTATGACAACCCCTTTCTCTTAATGGTTTTCTTTTCTATGACAAAAATTTTGCGCCAGTAGAGGGTGAAAATTTATATTCGATTTGGTAGAGTTAGTTTGAACTTTGTAGCCGTGTATATTGCGCTGTCGATTTTCTTATTATTAATTATAATTTTTCCCAAGTCTTTTGGGCAGTGTTTGGAACCTCAATTCGTGAAGAACATCCAATTTGACGGAACCCCATGAGGTTACCTTAAATTTGAGGTTTGAGGTGAGGTTTTTGTTGGAAAATTGATATTTTTTCTTGTAGTGAAAATATCTGAGGAATTTTTAAAAATAGTTTTTATGGCTACAGAGACACAGGGTCATTTGAAAAATTGAAAATTAACGAATTTTCAATTTTTCATATTTTTTTCACGATGCCTAGAAAAGCAACAAAAACTTTTTAGAACTGTAGATCAAATTATGAATTTAGATATTAGTTCTGCAGACAATAGAACCGTACAAAAGTGTTTCATATTTTCCCGCTAAAAGATTCAGCAGAGCCATCTAGGATTCGAGAATAAACTGCACCGTGCTTCCCAATCGCCATTAGCCTGCTAGCCTGCTGGAGAACCGGCCAACCGGTGTCATCACGACGATTTAAATTTTTCGTGAGCCCTCGTCATCCTGAAAAGTTTTATTTTCGGTAAATAAACATCATCCTAGATATATTCTTTTAGATTATTTCACACATTCTTAAAGTACCATTTCTGTTTTCATCAATATTCTAAACTGTCATCTGATTGCACAATTTCTATAAAGGGTTTGCAAAGAGCATGTTCAGGGTCCAGTCTTGTACAGTTTTAAATATTTTATAAATATTTAGATACTTTATTCCTTTACTCTGGTCCTGTCATTTCTTGGTGTGTGTTGAAGAGCTTCTTAATATTTTTTTCATGCCCAAATTTATTTATTTTTAATTCACTTTGAAATTTACCAAGTGTTTTTCTTTTCCCCGAACTGAAGTAGTCATGGAGATCAATGATGCAAATTTGAATGAGCTCCTGGGTTTCCTTCAGCGAACACTATCCCCAGATGGAGCCACACGCAAAGCAGGTAAATGACATTCATAAATTTCAAACAAAATAGTTCTCTTCATATTTTCAAAATTTGACAGCTGAAAAATGTCTTGAAAGTATTGAGGACAAGCAAAACTACCCCCTGCTGCTCCTGCATTTGGTGGACAAGGAGGGGGTTGAGATGACACTCAGAGTTGCCAGTGCCATCACTTTTAAGAACTATGTCAAGCGCAATTGGAAGGTGGAGGAGGACTGCACTGACCGCATTCATTCCAGTGACAGGGAGACTGTCAAAAATTTCATCATCAACTTGATGCTGAAAGCTCCAGAGTCAATCCAACGACAGCTGAGTGACGCCGTTTCAATCATTGGCCGTGAAGATTTCCCTGCCAAGTGGCCCCATCTCATCCAAGAGATGGTGGAAAAGTAATCAATTTAAACTCAAATTTACATTTTAAAATGGAATTTATTTAAAATCTTTATCTATTCATCTATTTAGGTTCGGCACAGGTGATTTCCACATTATCAACGGAGTTCTCCACACAGCCCACTCGATTTTCAAGCGATATCGCTATGAATTCAAATCTGAAAAGCTGTGGACAGAGATCAAGCTCGTTTTGGACAGCTTCGCCAAGCCACTGACTGAGCTCTTCATCAACACGGTCAGCCTGGCTAATCAGCACTCGACGAATCCAGTTGCCATCAAAGTCATCACCAGTTCATTGACCCTCATCTGCAAGATTTTCTATTCCCTCAATTTCCAAGATTTGCCAGAGCATTTTGAAGACAACATGAAAACTTGGATGGAAAACTTTCTTGCCCAACTCACGACGGACAATCCTCTTTTGAAAACCGACAGTGAAGAGGAAGCCGGACTGGCTGAACAGCTGAAATCACAGATTTGTGACAATATCAGCCTCTACGCTTCAAAATACGATGAAGAGTTCCGTCCCTATCTCCCTCAATTCGTCACAGCTGTCTGGAACTTGTTAGTCTCTACTGGCAAAGAGGTAATGTTTATTTTTTTAATATTCTTATTTATCTATTCTAATTTTTATTTCATTTTTACAGGTGAAATACGACTCTCTAGTGAGCAACGCCATTGGTTTCCTCAGCTCGGTTGCAGAGCGACCGCACTACGCCGAGCTCTTCGCCGATCCCAACATTCTCAACTCTATTTGCGAGAAAGTCATCTTGCCCAACATGGAATTCCGTGCCTCAGACGAGGAGCTCTTTGAGGACAACCCAGAAGAATACATCCGTCGTGATATTGAAGGCTCTGATGTGGATACCAGGCGCAGAGCTGCTTGCGACCTAGTCAAGGCTCTCTCCCGCTCTTTCGAGCCTCAGATGACGGACATCTTTGGACGCTACGTCGCCGCTATGTTGGATGCCTACAAGACGAATCCAGAAGCCAATTGGCGCTCCAAAGACGCTGCTGTCTACCTCATCATCGCTTTGGCTTCAAAAGGAGCTACTCAGAAGCACGGAACGACTCAGACGAATCAACTGGTCAACTTGGTCGATTTCTTCAGCGCTAACATCCTCGGTGAGCTCCAACAGGCCCAAGTGGATCGACTGATGGTTCTCAAAGCGGATGCCATCAAGTACCTGATGACTTTCCGGAACCAGCTACCTCGGGAAGCCATTCTGGCGTCGGTTAAACCTTTAGTCGGCCTTCTTCGCTCGCCCAGTCTGGTCGTTCATTCTTATTCCGCCAATGCTTTGGATAAGATTCTGATTTTGAAAGCTGCGGATGGATCTGGCGCTATGATTAAAGCATCCGATTTGGCTGGAATGGAGCAAGAATTACTGGTCAACTTGTTCCACGCTATGACTCTTCCAGGATCTGATGAGAACGAGTACATCATGAAGGCCATTATGAGGGTGTTTTCAACTCTACAAGAAGCCGTTTTGCCATTTTTAGGTGAGACGCTTACTGGACTCAATCATAAGCTTATGCTCGTGTCGAAGAATCCATCCAAGCCTCACTTCAATCATTACCTGTTTGAGACTCTGTCGCTCTCTGTCCGTATTGGTTGCAAAGCTAATCGCGCTGCTGTATCATCCTTTGAAGATGGTTTCTTTCCTTCCTTCCAGGTTTGTTTTGAAAAAAATAATTTTCTCATTTTTATAAGAAAATCTTAATTAATTTTTTTTTCTTTAGGAAATTCTGCTTCAAGACGTTCAGGAATTCGTTCCCTACGTGTTCCAGATCTTGTCTCTGATGCTGGAACTCCGAGTGGGTGAAGCCAGCGTCCCTGAAGCTTACATGGCTCTTTTCCCTCACTTGCTGGTGCCTGTTTTGTGGGAACGACCGGCTAATATCCAACCTCTAGTGAGACTCCTTCAAGCCTTCGTTCAAATTGGGAAACATCAGGTATTATAAATTGATAATCTAATAATTCCAAATGAGTAAATTGTTATTATGTTTGTAGGTTGAGCCAAAGATTGAAGCCCTCCTCGGAATTTTCCAGAAATTGGTGGCCAGCAAGACGAATGATAACGAAGGATTCTATCTCTTGCAGACCATGATTGAATTTCTGCCTCAAGCAACGCTGCAGCCTTTCATGAACAAGATCTTCATGCTCCTCTTTCAGCGGCTCACGTCATCCAAGACTACCAAATTCGTCAAATCTCTTCTCGTCTTCTTCTTCCTTTACTCTCTCCGTTATGGAACGGCTGAACTCATTGGCATCATTGAAAGCGTTCAAGTCAACATGTTCTCCATGGTGCTCAATCGCCTCGTCATCCCCGACCTCCAGCGCGTTTCTGGCAACCTGGAACGCAAGATTTGTGCCGTTGGATTGACAAAACTTCTTTGCGAAACTCCAGCCTGTTACACTGGTTCGTTAATAATTAGTTTTTATAACTATTTTTTCTAGTTTCTATAATTATCTTCTTGTTTTATAGGGCCTTACAATGAATTATGGGGTCAGCTGTTGAACGCTCTCGTTGGCCTCTTTGAGCTACCCCTCGATGAAACGGTTCCGGAAGATGAGCACTTTGTGGAGATCGTTGACACGCCCGGTTACCAGTCCGCCTTCTCTCAGCTGGTTTTCGTTGGAAAGAAGGAGCGAGATCCTGTTGCCGAAGTGCAGGATGCCCGTGCTTACCTGGCTCAGTCCCTTCATCGCCTCTCTGTTCAACATCCAGGCACAGTGGCATCTCAAATCAGTGCTAAACTGAGTCCCGAAGCGCAACAGTTTGTTCAGCGGTACCTTCTAGCTGCGAACGTATCTTTGGCTTAAAAAATTATCACGCTGCGATAAATTGTATTTTGGGATGAACGCCTTTTCTCACTTTCTGTGTATCTCCTGTTGCATTAATAAACGCTGAATTGTCTTACCAAGTCATTACGGACCTTTTTTTTTACTATTTTAATTTTTATTTTGTAGAAGAAAAAAAAAAGAATTGCCATGGCAACTGCGCGACTGTAGTTATAAACAGAAGCAGACGAAATATTTCTTCGACATCGAGCAGCTGTCTTAATGTCTTTGCAAATCCAGCATGAAATTAGTGTCGAAATGAGACAAAATTAAGAAATTCCCGCAGTAGATTCATTTATTAGTATCTTATTAATCTCTGTTCTAGTTTTAAACATCACTTTGGGTTTGATCACAAGTTCAAGTTAGTCACAAAATTTATGCTAAATTGTACTCTTTGTGCTTCGTCATTATCGACAACTAGGGTAAGCTATTTTCCCGATATTAACTATATTATTGGGTTTAAATAGTTTTTGTTACTGTAGAATAATTATCATGGCTGAAGAAAACAGTGTTAATCTTGTCATGACTCAACAAACTGCTGCCAGTAATAGCACTGAAAGTCCCAGTAAAAGATTGAGGAAGGGCACCAACTCGTCCAACAAAAACTTTGAACCCCATTGGGATGAGAAAGATGTTATTTCTGGCCTTTTAGATGGAACTCTCTTTGAGGTATACATCCACATTAATTATAGTATTCATTTACTCAATAATTATCATCTTTTACTTAAAAGGGAGCCATCAGAATAAATGCAAGAAACTATAAAGAGGCTTATATTGCATCACCTGTAAGTAGCAAACTAAGTTATTCTTCTTAAATTGTAACTGTATCACCTAAAATTGATTCTTCTTTAGGATGGTACTGAGGATATTTTGATTGAAGGGCTTCTGAATCGGAACAGAGCTCTGAATGATGACATAGTGGTCTGTCAGCTGATTGTCTCTTCAGCAACCAATAATTCAACTGCTAGTCCCACTAAATCTAAATTTTTGGCAACTCCAAAGAATTCTCCAGCTGTTAAGCCACCAAATACTCTTAAATCTACTCCAAAAGTAGAAGCTGTTGAAAAACCCAAAGAAATTGGCACAAAAAATAAAAAGAAAAACAAAGAGAAGGCTGGGGCGGCTCTTTCAGAAGGGAATCCCATTCCGCTGAGCGATGTTCAATGCACCGAAGCTGCTGCTACTGTCGTTGACGCAACCAACACTCCGAGTCCGGCTAAAAAGAAGAGAGTTCGGCCGAATCGGAAAGAAAGATCCGCCTTGAAAGAAAATCGCTCAAAAGAGGAAGCCAATCAAGATGTAGAAAAGCAGATTGTAGATGAAACTCCAGTTAGTTCTACCTCACATGGTGCACAGCAGGAGGAATCTGTGGACCCACCAGCTACTACTCCTTCTCAAGTATATTTATTTAAAAAATTTCAGTATTAAACTTCTTTTTAATATTAATTTTTTTCTAGGCCGGCAAAGATTCTGCGAGAAAGAGAACTCGAAGATCGGCAAGGAAGAATAGGAAGAATGGAAACGATAAAGAAAACTCAGCAACTGCTGAAGAAGAAACTGTTAACTCCGTTATTGGCCAGTTAACTAGTTTGGAAGTGAACGATTCGCCACCCTTATTGGAAACTAGTTTGGTAGAAGTTAAAGAAGAAGTCCAATCACGTAAAACGGCCAAGGTATTTTATTTTTTCTAAAATTCTGCAATCTTTATTTTATAAACTTTTTTTTCTTTGTCTAGGTTATATTCATCAAAGAAAAGAATCATTCCCGCCGAGCTATTGGTCATCTACAAAAGTGGCCTTATGGATCATCGAACAACTGGGTTATGTTCTCTCCAAAGGACCATCGGATCCCTCGCTTTAGGATCCCGTTTTCTTCCCAACTCGCTTCGTGTATGACTGTACCTAGTATGCTCTTTCTAGCACAAATTGTTGATTGGGATGATGTCAATCATCCACTTGGGTAACCTAACTTTCGAAATTTTCTCTTTTTTATTTTGATTATATTTTCTTCTTTAGGTCTCTCTGCTATTATGTTGGATTAGCTGGCGATATAGAAGCTGAAACAATCGCAATTCTACTTCAGCACGGTACTGACTATGGCCCTTTCCCACCAAAAGTTTTGGAAAGTTTGCCTGAGCTACCTTGGAGCATTCCGGCCGAAGAGATTGAAAAGCGCAAAGATTTCCGGTAACTTTTAAAGTTTTAAATCTTAATATTACAAATATTTATTGATTTCTTTTTAGGGATCACTGCATTTTCACTATTGATCCATCTGATGCCCGGGATCTGGATGATGCAGTTTGCGGTCGTTACTTGAAAACTGCCGAGGACGGTGTGACTGAAATTTATCAAATATCAGTTCACATCGCCGATGTTAGCTTCTTCGTTAAAGAGGGAACAGCCCTCGATGAGCTTGCAAGCCAGCGAGCCACCAGCACTTATCTAGTCGATAGAGTAACTACATATAAGTTTATTATTATTAATTATTATTATTGAATTTTTAAAAAATATGTATTTAATTTGAAAAGGTGATTCCAATGCTGCCTTCTGTTCTATGTGAGCACGTCTGTTCTTTAAACCCAGGAGAAGATCGTTTAGCGTTCAGTGTAGAGTGGATTATCAACGATAAAGGTGAAATCCTGGAAGAGTGGTTTGGTCGTTCCATTATTCGTTCGTGCGTGAAACTCAGCTATGATCACGCTCAGGTACTCTTTTATTTTTATCTTCTTAAAACTTTATTCTAATTTATTTAAATTTTAGGCTGTTATTGAAGAAAAAGAGGAGATCAACTGGCCTGAGATAAAAGGCCCTCATACCGAATCTGACATTCGTACGACCATCAAAGTGTTGCAAAAATTGGCCGGCCATTTACGTAAGAAGCGAGTAG
This sequence comes from Chydorus sphaericus, assembly GCA_030141595.1. NCBI lineage: Eukaryota > Metazoa > Arthropoda > Branchiopoda > Diplostraca > Chydoridae > Chydorus > Chydorus sphaericus. The sequence continues at coordinate 10,001,108 of CM057927.1, read as the reverse complement.
ACAACGGAGCTTTGAGAATCGATCTACCCAGGCTGCATTTCAGTATGGATTGGGAAACTAGGACTCCAATCGGATTCCGTCTTTACGAGTTGAAGGATTCCAACCGACTTATCGAAGAGTTTATGTTGCTCGCTAATATGAGAGTCGCTGAAAAGATTTATAAATCTTTCCCGTCCATTGCCGTTTTGCGATGTCACCCGTCCCCATCTTCGTTCAAAATGCAGCACTTGGCTAATACTCTAGAAACCATTGGAATCCATCTGGATGTCAGCAGTTCAGCGGCCCTCCAGGAGTCTTTGATACGCTACGGCCAATCTTCCGACGATCCACTCGCTCTTGGCAGAAATTTGGTCATTTCCAACATGGTTGCAAAGCCCATGAAGGTATCGTTTAATAAATAACTAAATATGTAAAAGATTTTCTATTTTTTTTTGTTTTGATTTCAGCCTGCCATTTACATTTGCTCCGGAAATGCCCCTTCGGAAGAGAACTTCCGCCATTACGCCCTAAGTGTCCCTTTCTACACTCACTTTACATCACCGATCCGAAGATATCCGGATATTCTAGTTCACCGTTTGCTGGATGCAGCTCTGCTAGAAGACTCTTTAAAACATTGGGAGCAACCAGTGGTCCGGAAGTGAGTCATTTCCTAAGATGTATTCGTTCTCCCTGTATTCTAATTTCATTTGAATGACTCTATAGGATGCTGAGTAATTGCAATGCGAAGAAACTGGCTGCCAAAGAGCTTCAAGAACAGCACTCTGAACTGCATCTCGCCAATCTCATCCGCAAAAGTGGCTCAATTGAATGCAAAGGGATCGTCTTTTCCGTTCTGGATCGAGCCGTCGATGTTGTCTTCCTCTATTTGGGCTTGGTTCGTCGACTTTACTTGGATGTAAGTGTACCCATTCATTACATTTTTAAAGATATCGAACTAAAGTTAAAACCTTTTCTTTTCTTTTTTAGAAACTGCCTCTTAAGCAGCTCAAGCATGAAAAATTCAACGGGATTGGCAAGTTGACTCTAGAATGGGAGCCAGAGACGCCGACTGCACCTCCAGTTTCTCAAATCATTTCCGTCTTCAGTTTACTGGAAATCGAGCTCGTGCCCTGCACCGAGAATAACAAACTCGACTTTAGCCTCGTCCTCCGAAGACCGAGTCGCATCGATTAATACACTTTATCTGTTTGCTGCTCTCTCTATTTGACGCACACAAAATGAAAGAGTTCCCTTTTGATTTGTATTGATCTGCTGACTCTTTTGTTGTGATGATTCAATTTGTTTGTGACTTGGTCTTTTGATTGGAGTAAATTCGAATGATGCTATTTTGTTATTCCGAGCGAGTTACCACCTAAATCTTTGGTATGTGATACGGTGCTCCGTCCCCTCTTGAATGACTTGAGGTCTAATTGGCTCGTGACCCGGGCGGAGGAGAGGGCGTGTCCAGTTGGTAATGCATCCAGAGGATGGAGTGAAACTCTTTTTTCCCTCTTGAAGAGAAAGAGTTGGCAAGTTGCCTTGGTTAGACTTTTAATCAAGCCGGCGGACGATTTGACTTTCTTTTGTGCGGTGAGCTGGTCAGAGAGGTAGTCATCGAAGAGATCCGTCAAGATGATGATGAACTATATGGCTTATAGGCGCATATCCATTTCGGCAGAGAAGCTAACGAGTCAGACTATAATCTGTAGAATGTATTCTTCGTGTCGCACGCGCCTTGAAAAATATACGCGCTCCTTTTATCGATCATATAATGCGCGTCGAGATCCTTATAGAGTCCGTCATTCTCCGTGTTTCGATTTATGACGGAAGTTGAGCGAGACGGCCGGTTTTCATGATGAGATTTTTAACGAGATTCTCTATATATTATTGGCATCAAAGTTAATTCCATTTCAACTGCTGTAATAATATTGAATTAATTTGGATATCTGCCCAAATGGATTTCAGTTGGTTGGTGTTTTAACAGTTTGTCGTTTACTTTTTTATGTTGAAATCAATCGAAGACGCAAGCGCGACGCAGGATAACAAATCCTGGTGAGGTCTCTCTTTTTATTAGTTTGTCGGTCGCGTGCCACATGCCAACAGAATCCACTCGACTGTGCAGTCGGTAGGTAATCGGCACGTAGTGCCTCTCGTCATCTCTTCATCAAAAATTGGCTATTGTGACTTATTACATTTGACATTTCTTGCGATGGGAGCTACAAAACGTTTGCTACTCTACGCCATATCATTGGGCTACATCTTCGCCGTTTTCGGTAAAAACTATAATACCATTAGGCCTTATTTTATTATGTTAATAATAACATTTCTTTAGGTGAACAAAGCTGGCCTGATGGTCTCAACAGTCTCATTATTTCGTCATCGACTGTGCCACCACCAGCTACGCCTAAGGTACCCAGCCAGCTGTAATAGTCACGTTCTTCATATTTCTTGATATGTACAGAGTGCTTGTTCCAACTTTTTTGATTGCTCTGCCAACACCCATCAGGAGAGCTTGTAATCCTCTAGCGGATCGTTAACAGGATCCCGATAGACGAAACTTTATTCACGACTTGTGCGCCTTTTCTCACGCGCCTTACGTGTCACACAAGAAAGATGAATGGTTCAGTCACATTTTTTTCTTTCTTCCTTTATTGTCTCTCTTACGCAGCAGCAACGAAATGGAACGGCGAATGACAAGTTGGACGATGTAAAGAAGGATCCGATCGATCCTACGGTACAGCTATATCTCTCTATTAATCGATCATTTGATGATTGCATTTTAAAATAGTTATCATTGACGGCATCCGCTCTTTCTGATTATTAAAATGGATGGTATATCTAATAGGATTTGATCGATCCGAAAGCCAGCGAGCAAGTCCTCGCGATGATTGTCAAGATTGCGGAACATCCGGCCACCTGGAAGCAAATCCATCGAGTTTTGGGTATCATCATCTCTTTAATTATTGTCTAAAAATGTTTCAAAAGCAAATAATTGACGCTTGACAGAGACCCTTGAGGCCAACAACGCTGCTTACTCCCGAAGGATCGATGGAACGACTCAACAACTCACTACGAGAGAACTTGGCTGGATGAACAAGAGGACGGATCGACCTGGCGATAAGAGGAACGATGTTCCTGAAGAGCTAGAGGCACCGTCGTCGTTATCATCAACGACGATTGTACCTTATTCTTCTATGGACAGCAACAAAGCGTTTTTGAGGTGGAGAGAAGCTCTTTTTGCTTCCGGGCAGCAGGTTGATGATGAGGACTCTTCTTCACTGCACCCTCAGCTGATTGAATCATCTCTGATCGCAGCAGAAAGCACAACCACAGTATCTCCATCCATCGAACCATCAATAAAGAAGAAGAAAAACTTTGAAGAGCGATTGAGTGACATCGAAGAAGAGCTAAAGAAACTATCCAAATTAAGTCGTTCAGTCCTTAAATCTAGGAATAATCACGCTTCGAAGAGTAGTATTGAAGACGAATCGAAGAATAAGAAAGTAGTCAAACAGCATCCAAAGTTTCAGTATCACAAAGTTCATGACAACACCAATAGCTCAAAGATCAACAGCAGTACAGTAGCACTTGAACCAAAGAACTTTTGGAAACGTGTAGCCTCTCTTAAGAGAGGTGAGCCGGGAACTAATAGGACTTCAGGTAGGCGAAACACGTTCGTAGCCGTATCCCTGGCTCCAAAAGTAGCGACAACAATAGATCCGATGATTACTGGTACCGACGACGAACCTCAGCAGAAGTTAACTAACAAGCCTTGCTTCAATAATAAGAAAAAGAATCGCCACAATTTGTGGAAACAGAGGCAGCGGCTTAAGATGAATCAGGGCGAAAGTGAAGATGAAATTCTCCTGCACCAGAATAGTCATAAGTAAAGATAGTAGTTATTGGGATAGTAGTCGTAATGAGAAAGTTTACTATCACGAAAAATTATTTTAAATTTGTGTAGTATGCGTTAAACGGCGTAATATACATCTTAAGATGGTGTATATTGATGGTATTTCAATAACATTGATCGGCTAGTTAAAATCCTGTTATTAGGCATGTCACAGTTGAGCAATTTATGGTATATTAAAATAGATTATGATACACAGAAACAGACTAATACGTATACGTTTATAGTTACAGTCGTTGTCTTTACACAGAGCGTGAAATGATTGACGTATATTCGGTAATGTGAAACTGTATTTGAATAACATAATACACGGAGTTTCAACTCTTACCGAATTGTCATCTCTCTCTATTCCAGTAATTCAAACTATTAAAGTAATGAATAAATTAGGCGAGATGCAATGAACTGATTACGCAGTTACGCCCCCATTAATAAGGCGTGCTGTTAAACAAAATGAAGCTGTTTGTCGGCTCATTTGCTTGAATGAAAATAGGAATTTATATGATGAGGCGCTTATTAAGACAATAACTGGCAGGGACTCTGATTAAAATTGGCAAAATATTTTGCAAGGCTGTACGTTTGCGGCTAGTTATAAATTGTTTGCGAAACTGTTTTGAATTCCTAAATCCTAGATTGTCAGGAATACTGAAATAAACTATAATAAAACTAAAATAGTTCATGAGTAATTTTTAAAATGAAAAATAATAAATAAACTGACATTATGCTGAATTATAACATAAACATAACCAGCGTATTCTATGAAGAGATTGCCCCAGTTTATGAGAGGTCCTACCGAGATTTGAACTCGGATTACCGGATTCAGAGTCCGAAGTGCTAACCATTACACCATAGGACCTTGCATATAAGGTAGAAGTTAATAATTATATATAAAACGCTGATTTTCAAGAATTAAATCCATTATATACGACCAGCTTTACATGTATATATATACATATATATAAGTTATGACACCAGTACCCTACATACATTCTTTTTCTTGATCATGATTATTTTGTTGTAATCTTTTATAAGAACGTTTATATTCCCTTTTTTTCAAAAGAATGCAATAGATTTTAAATTCTATATTTCTATCAAATATGAGAGAAAGCGGGTGGAAATCAGTGAAAGTCGAATGAAACTTGAGTTACCGATACATCGCATTGCAAGATTTCAACCAATGTTGATGTTCCCTCTCGCTAACCAGAGCAGTCCTGCGGTGTTTAGTATTTTGTAGGTGAGACATTTACACAAATCCAGTCATATCTACCGATCTATAAATATGTGTAATTATCCTCTGTTTAAACTTTTGAAAAAATTACGTAGATAATATCCAAACTTCAACCAACTGCCAATGTAATTTTATGTGTTGTTGATTAAAAAAAAATAGGAATCATAATAACGAAGATTCGGACCTTTTTATTTGTGACTATAATGGCTTTGATGGTCGAGGTAAATGCAGATGCTTTTTCGGAGTATACGGCGGAGAATTACAGTAATTGATCAAAAGTACATATAGGTACTTAAAGGAAGACGCACAATGTAAATGTTGCACTTAAGAGGCAAGAACTAGATTAGTGCGTAACTATAAGTAAAATTCGTTGATTGTGAACAGAAACCGCCGGCGACAAAAATTATAAAATGAAATGAAACATTTAGCTACATGCTACATTGCCAACCGATACCAACAAACACCGTAATACCCACATATTATACCATCATAAATAACTATAAAATCCCTTTTCGGTTATACAGAAAAAAACGCGAATATAGCTTAAAAAACTGTGTTGATTCGCATAAAAAAAGACGAAATAAGTGAATTCATAATACATCAACGTAAATATAATATACAAGTATTAAGTCACTTTTCTTTCGCATAAATGCCCTTCAAAAATTGATCCAACATGGGACCTATGGACGCAAAGGGGACATCTTCACGCCGGTTTCTATGCGGGCGCTGAGTGTCGAATATTCGCGCATCTGGTCGTAGAGTTGTTTCATTGTTTGGCTTCCAGGATCAACTTCCGTTTTTCATGATTTTTGGAGAAGAAATCATCAGTACAGATGATTCCTCAGTTGAATTTCAAGTTCGATTCGTTCACAATGAAATCGAACTCTCGCGTATTCTTCTCTTGTTGAATCATGGAACGCAGCATCACGGCGGATCCAGACGAGGTTCCAAATCGAGGCCCAAGTGCGCATAATAACAGATGCAGATCTCTTCTCCCGTCTTGATGTCTCCTACTGAGAATGGGAAGCCATTTGAATAGAACAGAACATTTAGCAGTACATGCAGCTACGGAGTAACAAATGTAAAGAACTGCACATGTAGTGCAGAAGCATAGTCAATGGTAATGGGCTTAAATAAACTAAAAACTGTGATGTTCTGAATAAGCGGTTTAGTACATAACATTAGTATATATCTTCCTCTTTAACATATTTATAAGTGATCGTAGCTCGCAATTTGCAACTTACTGATAGTTCTTAGAGAGCTGGAATAAACATAATTTGTTGTCATTAAAAAAAGTTTCAGCATTATGAATGCATCCAATCTCGTAGCATTAATCTTTTGACGTTTTATCAATCAATATCTTTCAGCCTTCTTGCAGAAGCAAGGCAGATAATTCCCCAGTTCGATTTTTCACATTCGTAGCGTTTTTCGCAACTTTATGTAATAAAGCAACTTAATGGATATAGAATTCATATATGTACTATTAGGTCACTATGTTGTCATGTTATGAAGATAAAGTTATAACGTACGGTTTGTTTCACTCGTTCTAGAGTCATCTTGTAACTATACTTTCGTTCAATGTTTTGACTTATTCCTCAACACATGAATTCGGCTTTTTAAGAAAACAAACACTACATGAAACGCAAAAACACTTTTATTTTTACTAGCATTAATAATAACAAGTGTAAATGCAACGTTCGTTGCGTTCGGTTTTTCGTTCATTCGTTTTTGTGCTGGATATCTTGAAACCCCGCTCCTATTGAAAACGTTGTTAATGGCTATTCATAGACGGCGCTGAGGTCCACTTCCTTTTAAAAAATGTGGATTTTTTTTCATTCACTAAGCATTTGAAAATCACTTCTCCCAGGATTCAAGGATCGCACTTTCTCTTGAGTCATTACACCGTTTTCGCTGGATAAAAAAGAAATTAGAACATTCCCGCCATCCTTATTATAATCTAATTTCTAGCAAACGATTTTATTTTTCATTTCCAAATTTGTTGAATAAATCAATGAGGAGACCTTTGAGAATCAATGCATCCACGATACTTCGCATTAACAAGAATAAAACACAAAAATCACTCCAAATTCCAAAGTATAGTGGTATGGCTAATGGCCATATCATAAGAAAATTATTGGTTAAGAATGATTCTTACCTACGGTATATGTTCACAATTTTGCAATATGGAAAAAGGGGGAAGGGGAATACTTTTTTTTTTTTATTGACGCCAGGTATACTGTAGCATGCCAGGTAAAAAAAATACGACCGTCCGAAATAGGACCTTCCGTGGGACGAAAGAATAGCTTAAATAAGAATGGAAAAGAATCAGGATGTTAAATTATATCAGAAAATTCGAGTCCAATTTAAATAATCGTCATCAATTATAATTTTTTTGTTCTGTATACTGATGCACGGTGAACTCTTAAAATAACTGAATGACATAAATATATTGAGTGAGTCCATTGTAAAAACATATATCACTTTTCTCTCTATCGCTTCTCAAGATTACAATGAGAGGCTGTAACAGGTCCTAGCTGGGATATCCGTGTAATTCAAGAGGCTTTACAGCTGTTGTGTTACCTCGACCCTGTGCTACCGTCAGTGTCAAGTAACAGCGACGAAAAAAAAAAATCCTAGGTTTCCTTGTGAACTCCAGTTAGAAATCAAGTTTGAGACAGTGAAGGTTGTTGTGAAAAATACGTCCACTAATTTAACTGCGGTTGAATTTTTTATTCATCAATCTGTTTTGGATTAAACTGTGAGAATAATAGCCAATTGTGCAGTAGGTAGCCTACTGTTAGGACACTTCAGTGTTTATATCTTTGATGGTTGGCACAGTGCTCCGCCCTCATCACAACGAACAACTAAGGATACTCTTGTGATTACATAATTGGTTGGTGCAGTGCTCTCCTCACCATAACTAGCAACTATAAGGTAATCACAACTATCTAACAATTAATTATTTGTATACAAATCATGATAAAGCTTTATCATGATTTTCATACGATTGTCGATGAATTTTTTTTAAAGCACATGAATTTAGAGTTTTATATAAAATAAATGATTCAATCAGGCTAGATATATGGCTCAATTATCAGAAACGTTACAGTATAGGCCATAGGGGTATCCTCACGTTCAAGCTGGCCGGAAAGATCATTTTCGGCCAGAACGGGATTTTTTAAAACTTTTCCCTCATTTTAGAAAATATCGTGGGCCGGAACGGGGCCGATTCAAATTTAGTCTTAGTTTGAATCCCTCGAATCGATTCAGTTTTTTTCTAGTCAGATTCAAACTGAAAACTCTTTTTGAATCTTGAATCTAGTCAGATCTTGTTAATATAAAGTCAAAAGGTAGCATTTAGAAATAAAATGCAAATAAAATAATATTATGTACAGTAACATAATTATAACAATTATAATTAATACAGATCGTCTGAAGAAATGGAATCCGAAGCTTCATCAACGATGGAGAAGCACCCAAATGAGAAGAAGCAACGTAGAAGTAGGCCTAATACTCGCCAATCAAACCTGAACCGCTGCTCTTATTATTGCGACTATGAGAGCACAAATAAAGTTGAATTTGAGAAGCACGAGATGCATCACCTAACACCATCGGCCTTTCAATGCCATTGGTGCAGTTACTCTATAAATTCGGATCGGAATTTGAGCGTGCACTTAAAAAGAGACCACCCAAAAGGTGAACCAGAAAGACTACCACCAGTTGGAAATACATCATCAGTTTCAGCCCATCAAGAGGACGATGACGTTCTCCAGTATTCTTCAACATCTAGGCTGAGTAGTGCACCAATTCTCTACTCTTCCTATAAAAAAAAGGAGCCATTAGAAGAGCAAGAACCAATTCTTAATGAAAATCCAAGAGACAGTCGACAGGATCCAGAACTTTGGACCAAACCGCCAGAAGAGCAGCCCCGTGAGGTTCTAGTTCCACTTGAAGGTACATAAAATAAATTATATAAGAGAAAAATTGTTAAACTTAATTTAATCTTTTTTTTTTTGTATAGAGGATGATGTTAAAGTGGAAACAGTTGAGAACTTTTACTCACCACTACCTGGAGTACCTGTAGATAGGCAGTGGATGTTGCCATTATTAACCAATGCAACAACCTCTACCTCTCCTGCATCCCCGGATGACTTTTCGGGCGCCGAAGACCAAATGCCTGCCTCACCCGAAATTCAACAAAGTTCGGTCGTAACATCAATGGGACCTACTCTTTCTGTTGCGAGTCTTTTTGACATTGCTTCCAATATTACCGCAAATGAGCCAGAAGAGCTTGCCTCAAGGGATACTGGCGATCCAACTGATGGTGCCGCTATGGACTCCATCTCTACGGATGTGACTACTCCTTTGGAAATTTATAGCATGGTTGTATAAATAAGACATAGTAAAATTAAAGAATAAAGATCATAACCAATCTTCATGTTAAAATGTTTCTCCAATTAAAGGACTCTTCCGATTTCCGCACGATGAAACTTAGAGTGAGGCACAAAAAGGGGCAATTTACCATTGATTCCCTTACTTTGGCTAGTAGTGTGAAGGATCTGCTTGATTTTATCAGCAGTTGCCTTACGATTCCGGCAGGTTCGATTAAAATTCTCAAAGGATTTCCACCTGTCGCTCTGGACATGACAGATATTTCAGCGTCTTTAAGCTCTTTTGGTTTTCATGAGAGAGATACTGTTCTGATCGATGAACTCGCTGAAAATTTCCGCCAACCTAAATTTAATAACTTGGATATTACGGTAATAGAATTACTTTAGTAAAATAATATAAATATTGTAGTCGATTGTAGTAACACATATTTCAATCATTTTAGGGTTCAACAGTTTCCACCGATGATGCTGTCTCTTCGATCAATTCCAATGGGTTCGCTAAGGGTTCGGCCTCTTTGTCCAGTATGGATATATCTGCCAAGGATTCCGTCTCTTCGGCTAAAATCGACAGATCCGTCATCAATTCCGTCTCCTCGGTCAGGATCGATGTATCTTCATCATCTACATCTTTAGATGAAAACACTGCATCATCATTTGCATCTTTGGATGGAAATCGAGTGCGAACAAAGGACGTTTCTCGCAAGAAACTTTGGCAATGTTCAATCTGCCTTATGGTAACATATGTTCTTCAGTTTTTCACTTGTTTTACATTTGTGTTTCATTTTATTATTACAGTCATTTTCTAGGGCTGATTATCTTTCAATCTTTTTTTTCTAATAACATCTATTTATCATTTGAGCAGATGTTTTACAAGCATTGCCATATGGTGTATCATCAGCGTATCCATACAGGTGAAAAACCTTTCGTCTGTTCGGACTGTGACAAGGTATGTGTCATTATATTAACTTTAAAAAATATTTATCTTTAATAATTGTTGGATATCGTAGTCATTCAGGATGAAAAACAGCCTTCGCGCTCATGAGGAGCTACACATTGACGATAAGGAAAAGCCATTCCAATGTGGAATATGTTCAAAGGTATTGAAGAACAATAATTATCAACTGAAATTATTATTAAACTGAAGTTTAAACAATAGCGGTTCAGCGTCGCAAGATTTTTAAACGCTCATTCTAATAAGGCACACAATAAGGAAAGAAACTATTCTTGCCATTTATGTCCGCAGGTATAATCTGTTTAATTTGTTACAATTGCGATTATTTTCTAAATGTGTTGTTTGCGTTGACATCTATAACAGGCATTTCAGTATAAATGTGATCAAAGGAGACATACACTTCTCTGTCAAACCAAAGCGCGGGCCGGCTTATTAGAAGACGGAATGAATGAAGATGAAGCTCATCTCGCCGTTGAACCTCCTTTGCCTTTAGTCAAAGTCAAGAATGCCACTAATTAATTAATTAAGCTATTTTTATTTTTTCAGATAGGGTTGCCAAACCTAAATGATTTTTTTCTCGATTGTTTACTGTTTAGTAATCATCTCTATATTTTAATTATGTCTATAGATTCACTTACACTTTTCATTAATGTATCACCACCTATTACGTAATCTGTAATAATAATCAATAAAACTACTTTTTGATTCACAGATCACTTATGACTCTAACAACGGTGCTGTTAAGTCATCAGGGCAGTTCTCCACACGATAAACATTTTTAATTTTCTGCACTTTATTTTTTGCCTAACGTCATTGATGGTATTCTTGATGGATTTCTTGTAAGATTGTTGGTTGATGGACTTCTCTGTAAGAGTTACCAACATGCCTCGAACCACAAGTCCGGCGCTTGAAATCAAATTGAACACGGAACACCATAGAATGGATCGACAGGTTTGATGATCTGATTATAATGGATGAGAGGAACCGAAATTAGATCGTTGGCCACAACAACGTCATAGCCTAGATGGAACCAAAACGACGGCCGCACAGGATAAGAACATTTTCCGTTACACGTCGATTAATTTCATCACGGATTACATTTGGGCCATTTAATAAATCCAATAGACGCAAAAGTAGAAGGTGGTCCATCTTTGAAATAAAATCTACGATGAAATTCTATATTCTTGTGGGAATTAAGTTTTATTTTAGTTTGACTGGAAGGATTTTGGTGTTTTAAAGGTCTAAAGAACATGCCGGCCGACTTGAGAGGAACATTTGAGAGGCTTTGTAAGCAGGAGAAAGATATCAAATATACTTCCTAATCACTCCGCCATGAAATTAAAAAAAAAAGTTCTTATACGTAAGGTATATACCGTATACGTTCAATAGCTGCGGCCATCGTCTTTACACAGTGAGTGAAATCATTATCATGTAATTGGTGATGCGCGTTTGCTATATCTATTGCTATTCTATTGTTTGGTTGGCGCCTCGATCCTCGTCCGCTTCCTTCAGCACTTTTTTTTCTTGTTGAATATTGTGTATATTATTCATTACATGTTTGCAAGTTTCATTATCCTAAATACAACATTCTATCTAAGTCTGCACGTGAGCCTAAAATATTCACAACTTTTCGAACAGCACAACATGTCTTCCGGTACAGTGCAACCGAGTTCAACTAACGCCGCTAATGAAGTTACCATCAGCCCTGAAGATGTTCAAAAAGTGATGAGAAATAAAAATACAACACATATACAAAATAATACAAAGTGATGAGCATAAAATGCCACCAACCACCATCCGAAGCCGGATTTGCCATCAACATGGTAGTCCATGGACAGTCTGGCGACGACCATCGGGTAGATCGACCCAGTAGCTGCCACTGGCCTTGTCATCATTCCGAGCCTCCTTCTGACCAAAATCGTTGTAGTATTCGTAGCCCAATCAACTTTGTATTTGGCAGGGGCCTATAATTAAAAAAATTTTTAATTGTTTTGCAGGGCGATTCCTTGTCTAAGGGCTGGGTCGTACATTATGGTACATTTTTCTTGTTTGTAATATTCATCGCTGCCGTCATGAATGATTTTCGTATTTTACTTTTATTAATGCGCATTGCGCAGTATCATGCTGATGCATGCGTTGATTTTCGAAGGTCTCCTGATTGATTGTTTCAATATATTTTAAAATGAAAAGGTTCAACAACTCGTTTGCCTCCTAGATATTATATTAAAAAGGATTACAAGAATTTGCTAATTTTTTTAAAAATCGGGAACCCCGCACTTAAAACGGTGCAGCAAAAAAAGGCGGGTCTGAAATCTGTGGACTGGGAGAGGTGATTTTTCAAATTTTTGGAGAAAAAAAGACTCAAAAGGAACGGGAGCGCGTATATTTCAAGATTCGCGTAAAATGACGAACATTGCGTTAACACTTGTTATGAATAGACCGATCAGTTGGTATTAATATTATAGTAAAAAGAAAGACGAATCGAAGTTCTGGCATTATGATGCACGTCCAAACAATCCTACTTTCTAGCCAAGTCAAAATTTCAAAGTTATTAACTCAATCGAACTTTGCGATTGATGAAAAAGTGAAAAAATTTCACGGTGAGGAGACCGCTCGAGCAGAAAACACACAAGTAAGAACGCAGGTGAATGATGAGGACTCTTCTTCACTGCATCCTCAGCTGATTGAATCGTCTCTAATCGCTCCAGAAAGCACAACCGCACAGTATCTCCATCCACCGAACCCACAATAAAGAAGAAGAAAAACTTTGAAAAGCGATTGAGTAACATCGAAGAAGAACTAAAGAAACTATCAAAATTAAGTCGTTCAGTCCTTAAATCTAGGAATAATCACGCTTCGAAGAGTAGTATTGAAGACGAATCGAAGAATAAGAAAGTGGCTAAACAGCATCCAAAGTTCGAGTATCATAAAGTTCATGACAACGCCAATAGCTCAAAGATCAACAGCAGTAAAGTAGCACTTGAACCAAAGAACTTTTGGTATATTATACGTTAAACTGCGTAATATACATCCTAAGATGCTGTATTGCTGATGGCATTTCAATACCATTGAACGGCTAGTTGAAATCCCGATGTTATATAGGCATGTTACATTTGAGCAATGAATAGTTTATTAAGACAGAATATGATACACATAAACAAACTAATACGTATACGTTTAAAGTTACAGTCGATACAGTCATCGTCTTTATATACAGAGCGTGAAATTATTGACGTATATTCGGTAATGTGAAGCTGTATTTATAACTAACATAATAATACACGGAGTTTTGATTCTAACCGAAAAGTCGTCTCTCTCTCTATTCCAGTAATTTAAACTATTTAAAATAACGAATAAATTTGGCGGGGCGGGATGTCATGAACTGATTACAACCCGACTAATTAGGCTTGTTGATATTCAAAATGAAGCTGCGTTTGTCGACTAATTTGCTATGAACTAAAATAGAAATTTACACGACGAGGCGTTAAGACAATAACTGGCAGGGACTCTGATTAAAATCGGGCAGCATTTTGCAAGGCTGTGCGTTTGCGGCGAATCATAGATTATTTGCGCAACTGATTTCCTAGATTGTCAGGAACTGAAATAAACTATAATAAAAATAACTACAGTTCGTATATAGGTTTTAGATAGAATAATAAATCATATATTTAAAAAATAACATATTACTAAATAAACTGAAGTAGGTTTGCACAATTAATGCTGATTATAAAAGAGAATCACACATCCTTCTATGCAAGAAGAAACGTGAGTATCTTCGAGAGGTCCTACCGAGATTTGAACTCGGATTGCCGGATTCAGAGTCCGAAGTGCTAACATTATACCATAAGACCTTGTATAAAATATTTAAGTTAATAATACTTATAAATAAAATGGTAATGTAGGTACAAGAATGACATATATTATATACGACCAGCTCCACATATATATAAATTATGACGCCTGTACACTACATACTGTACATTCTTTTGTCCTTGATTATGACTATTTTGCTATAACCTTTTAAGAACGTGTATAGCCTATTCCTCTTTTTTTCAAAAGAATGCAATAGATTCACTCGATATTTCTATCAATGAGAGAAAGCGGGTGGAAATAATTGAAAGTCAAATGAAACTTTAGTTACCGACTCAAACTAAAGCAAAATTTCAGCCAGTGCTGATTATGCTCTATCCCGCCAACTCGCAGAGCAGTCTTACGGTGTCTAGTATTTTGTAGGTGAGACATTTACACGAATCCAATCACATCTACCGATCTACAAATATGTGTAAATATCATGTTTAAACTAATATTGAAAAAATTACGTTGATACTTACCAAACCTCAACCAACTGCCAATGTAACTTTATGTATCGTTGATTTTTTTAAAAGTAGGACTCATAAGGAGGACTCTGACTTTTTATTTATTTGTGACTATAAATTTTATGCTTTTGGTGGATCAGGTAAATGCGGTCGCTTTTCCGAAGTAAACGGCGGAGAATTACAGTAATTAAAATAAAAGTACAGCTAGGTACTTAAAGAAAGATTTATTCGCAATGTTGCACTTTAGAGGCAAATACTAGATTAGTGCCTAGCTATAACTAAAATTCGTGGATTGTGAACGGAAACCGGCGACAAAAAATTATATGAAATGAAACATTGTGCTGAATGCAACATAATAACCAGCTGATACCAACAAACACAGTTGATACGTGTTACATTCCGTATTCTATAATTTTATTGTATAACAGCTATTACTAAAGTATAACCTATTACATAGTTTAGCTAACTAAATAAATGGCACGCATTTAAAAGTAAAAAAAAAATCTTTAAATTGATTCATAGTCTTGTGAAGATCTATATCATCCCACAACTAAATCCCTTTTTCGGTTACACATTAAAAAACGCAGATATATTATAGCTTAAAATACTGTGTTTATTCACATTACAAGAAAAGAAATCATAGCTTACATCAACATTACAAGGTTATACATAAGCAAAAAGTCAGTTGTCTTCGGCATCAATGCGCTTCATAAATTGATCCAACACGGGGCCCATAGACGCAAAGGGGGAAATGATTCGACGGATTTTCAAACAATCAATGAAATATTGTTGTCTTCTGGAACGCTTAGTTTTGCGATTAACGAAAGTGCTGTCGTCCATTTCGCTGAGCTTGAACAAAACGTCCGCCTTTTGAACCCAGGAGATTCCAAGTTCCTTGTAGATGTTGAGCATCTTCACGCCGGCTTCTACGCGGGCGCTGAGTGTCGAAGATTGGCGCATCTGGTCGTAGAGTTGTTTGGCTGCCAGGATCAACTTCCGTTTTTCAGGATTTTTGCAGAAGCAGTCATCTGGGCAGATGATTCCCCAGCTGAGTTTCAAGTTCGATTCGTTCACAATAAAGTCGAACTCTCGCGGATTCTTTCCTTGTTGAATCATGGAGCGCAGCACGTCGACTGGTGGATCCCTTCTACGGACGACACTATTCGGTTCCATATCCAGACCCAAGTGCGCATAATAACAGATGCAGATCTCTTCTCCTGGCTGGATGACTCGAAGTGCAAAGATGATCTGGACGCGGGCGACGTGATCACAGGACATTCCCGCGTTCGGACTGCAGTTGTGGTTCACTCGGGAGCTCCGTAGGCCGAGGAGAGGTTTGCCGCCTTCTAACTTCGGATGTCCTTGGAAGGAATTCAACTTGAATTTAGCTTCTACAGAACCTTCCTTTGGCTCCAGATCGTTGATTCCTAATGAATGATAAAAATAAAGTTTTAAAAAGAGCTTTTCAATGGGGAAAAATTGATATGAAAATAAGTACCTGGGTGACTGTGAGGATCTGTGAAAACGGGTTCAACGATAATCCTAAATCCGGCCGGAATCAATCGCTTAGCTCTCACGCCTAATCCTTTGTTGAGCACAGGAACAACTTCCCAGTCAAGGTCCTCTTCACCGTGCTCGTAACGGCCGCACCAGTTCTTGTGACGTTGCCCAGATCCAGTGATTTTCCAGTCGGCAACTTGGCACTCTCTGGAACAGTAGGCCCTCTTCTTGCAACCGCCGCACAGTTTGGCAGGGGCATCACCAACCTGAAGGCAAAACGCGCAGTGTCTTACGTTGGAAGAATCAATATCCTATATACAATATACCAAAAATTGAACGATAAATATTTATCTGAAACTGATTTGTTGTTGAGAGAAGAAGACTTACGTGTGCTTTAGACTTCATGGTAAAATTTGGCAGATTTTCGTCTCGAGAAGTACTTTGGCAAAGTTTTGTTTTCTGAAATCTTCGCAGTAAAATCAGGAAGGACCTTACCTTTACTAGGAGAGAATCAAAACAGTACTGATAAGAGAACAGTGATAATTTTGACGTCTTATATACATTTTACTGACTGCAGGTATAAACTTTTTTCCAGTTGATTTCCACGAACTGCGAGTGATGGAGATTCAAGGTGAGAGCGGTGCATAATAATAGCTTTAAAATACGTACGTTTTTAATTCGGGAATGGACTAGATGAATTCCAAAAATCTACTTGATAGTCACATGGGAATACATACGGTTTACATGCAATTTCAAAATTGTTAGAATTGTAAGTACAAAAAATTCAACAGAAAAATAGGAATGTGATTCCGGGAAGTTTGTTAATCTGTTTATAAAAAACAGAAACTACTAAAATTATTGAGGTCACATTCTAATATTTCTAGAAAATAACAAAATAGTCAATTTTCAATCGTATTTTTTTTCTTGATAGAAAAACAAAAATTGAAAAAGTAAAAGGAAAAGAAATTATATTTTATTGTACCATACTATTTTCGCTTGGCTGTATTTTTTTTACATCGAGAGAAATCGAAATTGTATAGGGACAGTTGGACAGATAAGCAACCGATACCATAGTGCAGGTGCCCGATAAGTTTTGTGCCAATATTTTAATTGATGACCTAATGAGAAGAACTTTATATCAAGTGTTGCATTATTTATGGATAAAGTAATAAGCCTGTATGGAATGTTACTTTAGTCGGAATATTTTAAAGACCTCCAAATCAAATCAATTTTTATAAATCCAGGATTGGACTATATATGGTTTTTTGTTATATTGGTCTTATTATAGTAGCACCGGAATTAAACAACATGTAAAAAGTTAAGAACGTCATGAAGAAAATTGATTACGCTCACATGACTTAATTTTCCCATCACCTAGCAAAAGCAATAGAAAATAGAAGATGGTTAAGAAAAAAAAAAAAAGAAAGGTTACTCTATAGGAATTACCAACTTGCCTCGAATTAAGACCGGCGCTTGGTGAAATCAATTTCAACAGGGAATAGCATAGAATGGATCAACAGGTTTGATGATGTCATCATAATGGATGCGAGGAACTGTAGGTCTGTAAGATCGTTGGCCTCAAGAGCTTTATAGCCGAGATGGAACTAAAACGACGGCCGCACAGGAAGACCATCTTCTGTTTCACGCCGATTAATTTAACAGAGGACATTGTGATCGATTGATAAACCCAAAAGACACAAAACTAGAAGGGGGTCCATCTTTGAAATAAAATCTACGATGAAATTCTATATGCCGGAAGGATAGCTTCATTTTAGTTGACTGGAAGGATTCTGATGTTTTAAGTTCAAAAGAACCAAGTCGTTCGAGGTGAGAGGAACATTTGAGAAGCTTTGTAAGCAGGAAAAAGATATCAGGTGCTTCCTCATCACTCCACCATGCAAATGTATATTATTCAGTATTATTAAACATGATGGGTCTCACCTGAAATCCCGCAGGTTGGAGACTACAGGAAGACACTTTTCAATCTCGGAAAAAGCGACGGACGGAATAGAGGCTTCGTTTATTAGATGAAGCCTCTCCAAATTTGGGCATTGCTCCAAGATCGTCAATACAAAAGTTTAGAATGAAAAAATTTACCGAAATTTATCATTTTAATTTGAACTCACCGACGAAGGCACGAAAGATCCATCGGACATATCTTATAAGTAATCAAGGCTCAAGATAATAAATCGTGGAACCGGATGGCACTTAAAATTTGTACCGTTTCGTCTCTTCTAACTGAAGCAGTATTATCCACGTGAGAGGATTCGATGTTGATGGGACAAGTTTTTATCAGATGGTATATCATTTATAATTGACGTATATGGATTCGTACTATTGCACTTGAGCGGTAATAATAAAAAAATTCAAGAGCATTTTAGTATTTTACCATGACTTCGAGATCCAAACGGACAATGATAGCTTCAAAGTGTAGTATTGAAGACTAATCGAATAATATGTATAGTATTTAAACAAGATCGAACGTTCAAGTAGGTACGATTATTAAACATTTAACTAAGAGAAACTCTCTAATTAAAACCGCATACATTTTTTCGCAAGTAAGAACGCAGGTTTATGATGAGTACTCTTCTTCCTTGCATCCTCAGCTGATTGAATCGTCTCTGATCGACCAGAAAGCACATCCAAAGTATCTCCATCCATCGAACCCACAATAAAGAAGAAGAAAAACTTTGAAGAGCGATTGAGTGACATCGAAGTAGAGCTATGTAAAGAAACTATCCAAATTAAGTCGTTCAGTCCTTAAATCTAGGAATAATCACGCTTCAAAGAGAAGTATTGAAGACGAATCGAAGAATAAAAAAGTAGATAAACAGCACCCAGAGTTCCAGTATCACAAAGTTCATGACAACACCAATAGCTCAAAGATTAACAGCGGTATAGTAGCACTTGAACCAAAGAACTTTTGGAAACGTGTAGCTTCTCTGAAGAGAGGTGAGCCCGGAACTAATCGGACTTCAGGTAGGCGAAACACGTTCGTAGCTGTTAGCTGTATCGTTGGCTCCCAAAGTAGGGACAACAATAGATCCGATGATTACTGGTACCGACGACGAACCTCAGCAGAAGTTAACTAATAAGCCTTGCTTCAATAACAGGAAAAAGAATCGTCACAATTTGTGGAAACAGAGGCTGCGGCTTAAGTTGAATCAGGGCGATAGTGAAGATGAAATTCTCCTGCATCAAAATAGTCATATTAAAAGATAGTTGATATTGGTTTAGTAGTCGTAATGAAGAAGTTTATTATCACGAAAAATTGTTTTAAATTTGTGTAATAGTATAAACGTTAAGCGGTGTAATATACATCTTAAGATGATGTATTGTTAATGGTATTTGAATAACATTGAACGGCTAGTTAAAATCCTTTTGTTAGGCATGTTACTTTGAGCAATTTATGGTGTTTTAGACAGATGATACACAGAAACAGAATAATACGTATACGTTTATAGTTACAATCGTTGTCTTTACACAGAGCGTGAAATGATTGACGTATATTCGGTAATGTGAAGCTGTATTTTACTAACATAATAATACACGGAGTTTTGATTCTAACCGAAATGCCATCTCTCTCTATTCCAATAATTTAAACTATTTAAAATTACGTATAAGTGAGGCGGAGCGGGATACCAAGAACTGATTACACCCCGATTAATAAGGCGTGCTGATATTCAAAATGAAGCTGTTTGTCGGCTTATTTGATTAAATAAAAAATAGGAACTTTAATTACGAGGCCCTTACGACAATTACTGGCAGGGGCTCTAACTAAAATTGGGCAACATTGTGCAAGGCTGCGCGTTTGCGGCGAATGACAGATTGTTTGCGCAACTGTTTTGAATTCCTAGATTGTCAGTCACTAAAATAAACCTATATATAATAAAACTATAGTTTGTATATAGGTTTAGGTAGAATAATAAATCACATATACTTTTAATAAGATATGATAAATAAACTAAAGTACATAATGCTGATTATCATAAAATTGAACCAACACATCCTCCTTCCACAGGATTGTTGGTTCAAGAGAGGTCCTACCGAGATTATTTGAACTCGGATTGCCGGATTCAGAGTCCGAAGTGCTAACCATTACACCATAAGACCTTGTAAATGAACCAACTTGCCTCGAATTATTATCGGCGCTTGAAATCAAATTGAACACCGAACAGCATAGAATTGGATTAACAGGTTTGACGATCACATTATAATGGATGCGAGGAACTGTAAGATCGTTGGTCTCAATAGCTTTCTAGCCTTGATGGAACTAAAACGACGGCCGCACAGGAAGAACATCTTCTGTTTCACGCCAATTAATTTCATTGGCGACACTGGGATCAATGGATAAACCAAAAAGGCACACAACTAGAAGGTGGCACCTCTTTTAAATAAAATCTACGATGGAATTCTTTATGCCGGGAGGATAGCTTCATTTTAGTTGACTGGAAGAATTCTGATGATTTAGGTTCGAAAGAACAAGTCGTTCGAGGTGAGAGAAACACTTGAGAAGCTTTGTAACTTGTAAGCAAGAGAAAGATACCAGGTGCATCCTGATTGCTCCACCATGGAAATCTATTGAAAGAAAATTAGTTATTATTCAGTATTATTAAACTTAATTGGTCTCACCTGAAATCACGCATGCTGGAGGCTAAGTTCTGGAGGCTAGAGGTTCTGTTTATTAGATAAAGCCTTAGAAGCCTTTCCAAATTAGGGCTTTGCTCCACGATCTATACAAAAGTTTAGAATTAAAACATTGACAGGAATTTATCATTTTAAATTTGAACTCACCGGAGCCAAGAAGGATCCAATATCGGACATCTATAAGTAATAAAGGCTCAACCATTTTAAATTGTGGAACCGGATGGCACTTAAAATGTGTATCGTCTCTTCTAACTGAAGCAGTATATATTATCCACGTGAAAGGATTCGATGTTGGGACTTATGGGACAAGCTTTTATCAGATGGTTCATCATTTCTAAATTGACGTATATGGATCAGTATTGATTATTGCACTTGAGCGGAATAACAAGATCCCGTTCCGGTATATACCTTCGGGGTTGAATTTTTTTTTTAGATTTCCAATTTAATTCACACTTGATACAATTCAAATCGTTACAATCGATTCGTTAAATTCCTCTAACTTCTCTATATTTTTAAATAAAAAAAAGATCGAAGAAAATATAACATCGAACTATTTATTCATGTGAATACACTTTTTTAGGATACTTAGGTAACATTTAGCTAATTAGATCTGAAAAGTGACGACGTATTGGCTTCCTGACCCCCCCCCCCCCCCCCCACACACACACATTAAATAACATTCTTATTCGATCGAGTCATCGAGATAGAGGTTAAATCACCCCACCTGAAAAATCCAGCCATTTTACTGGATGTTAAATTATTCTTACTTAAAAATCTAGAAATCTACCCGTCGATTGTTTTAACATACAGATACCGATTATGTCTAATACAGCAATAAATGTTATGCTACTATGTATGAACGATCAACAAGAAAATCAGATTCAAATAACATTTGACTTGTGTTTTTATAACCTCTTATAAAGTCATAAAACACCTCATTACAAGGTTTCTATAGTGCTAGACTCCTAGTGCGTAATAGGCTTATCTTAACGGTTAAAAATAAATTTTAGCGCACATCTCACCTATCTCTCTACTGCAATTAAAAAAACGTTATTTCTGATAGAAATACAGTACTGCAGGAATTTTTTATTACTTGTACAGGAAATAACGATGCTCTACTCATTCAGGAAGAAAAAGAAATTAATTTTGACGGTTAAAACGACAGATAATCCAATAACAGCAAAACCCGCCGAAATCCGCCGAAATCCAAAAAAAATGAAAATAAACCGATAAAAACTCAGAACCGCAACCCGCAATTCCCCTAGCGGTCAAGTTGAAAACTACTTTTAACACGTACGATATATGTGGGACTTTCTGGTTTCTTCACCCCTGGAATATTTCATGGAAAATGGAGGGGGATAATCGGGGTATAGACCTTCTGGGATTAATTTAATCCCCTCAGGGATAAAAGAATTCAAGAGCATTTTAGTATTTTACCATTATTTCGAAATCTAAACGGATGATAGCTTCAAAGATTGTCATTGAAGACGAATCGAATAATAAGTATGTATGAGCTAAACAAGATCGAACGTTCAAGAACGGTTAACACAAATTTTAAAAAAACAAAATCTTTAATTAAAACCCCGTAAATTTTTTTCGAGATCGACATTATATGCTAAACTATTTTGATTTCCTTCTTTATTATAACGAAACATTCATTTGTATGTATTTATTTCTTACACACTTAAAACAATCAACAAGAATGGTTGAGGCACGATATATATATAAAACGGTAAGATACAGACCGGCTGTATACCAATCGTTTTAGAGAGAGGTTTTTGGTGAGTTTTAACAATTAATTAATTAGCAATTATTTGATGAGCATTAACTAGTCATATGAGACGTCAGCTACGAAGCCTGATTTGCCATCGACGTGGTAGTTGACAGTCTGGCGGCGACCATCGGGGAGATCCACCCAGTAGATACCACTGGTCTGGTCATCATTACGAGCCTCCTTCTGACCAAAGCTGTTGTAGTGGTTCACGGCCCAATCTACCTTGTAGTGAGGAGGGGCCTATAAATAAATAAAATAGAATTCATTTAGATTTTCAACATCTTTTATTGAATGTATCCATGATCAACAGGACCAACAATAAAAAAAAATATACTGCGGTAATAATTTTATACGAAAAAGAAAGAAAAAATCTGTAATCTTAAAATACTTTAGGAGTTTAAGAACGACGTTTGTAAGAGCTATTATATTGTTTGTTGTAGACGTTCTTGTTGTTGTTCATCGTTACCATTTTTACGACGACGGGAGTCTTCGACTCGGTATTACGGTAAATACCAGGGACGTAACCGCTAGGTGCTTTAATGTGGTAACTTTTGCCATCTTCTTTGCTGATGTGGATCTTCTCTCCATATCTTTTATCGTTACCACTGGATTCTTTATAAGATGGTTCTTCCTTGTAAGCTGGTTTGGATGCAGGCTGCAGAGCTTTGTACACAACTGATGGATTGTACGATGGTTCCTTCTTGTACGAAGGCCCTTCCTTATTGTAAGCTTTGTTCTTGTACAACATTTCTGGGTTGTATGCTGGTTCCTCTTTGCTGTACGTGAGTTTCTTGTACGATGATTCCTCCTTATAAATGTCTGGTTCGTATGATGGCTCTTCTTTATGCATAGTTGCTTTGTATGAAGGCTGCTCCTCCTCATCTTCCTCTTCTCTGTACTTTGGTTCTTCCTTGTAAATCTTGTATGATGGTTTCTCCCTATAAATGGTCCTCCTTGATGTAACTGGTTTGGCAACTTTCTGTCCGTAAGGTATGTAAGACTGTTCCTGCTTGTATGTATGGGTCTTGTATGATGGTTTCTCCTTGTACATAGCCTGTTTATACGATGACTCCTTGTGGTACGGTTTTTTGTGGGAAGATCCTTTATAGGTGCTGGGTGGTCCGTAGTAGAATCTTTCATCTTCTTGATCGTAATGAGCATCGTCATCCTCTTCTTTACTTTCATCTTCATCATCCGAATGTAATGAATCATCATCATCATCTTCTTCTTCTTCAGATCCTTTGCCTTGTTCGTCTTTGTCAGTTGGGACAACAACGACGTAGATGCCCTTCTGGTTCTTACCGATGTTGTGTCGACCATCAGCATGACGAACAAAACTGAATTCGTTGTTCTGGTTTGAATGAAACAAAAAAGAATATTCTCATCAGTAGGTGAAATTTTAAATATTTAAGAAAGCTTACGCCGGGTCGGTAGAGTTTGCCATTAATGTTGACTACCGGCTCATCAAAGTAGGATGCGCCGTCACGGTTTTTATAATTTGGGCGATAATAGGCCGCTTCAGCTTCAGGCTTAGCCTCTGCTTTAGCTTCAGGATCAGCAACGGGATTTGCTTCAGGTTTGGCCTCCGTTTTAGCTTCGGGTTTGGCTTCCGCCTTAGCTTCTGCCTTAGCTTCTGCCTTAGCTTCCGCTATAGCTTCGGGTTTAGCTTCGGCCTCTGCCATGGCAGTGCCCGCGATTGCCAATAAAACGATCAAAGCAACCTAATATATTAGTAAAAACATGTAGCTTACAAAAATCTAAAGAAGAGAAATTAATTCTTTTACCATACCTTTAGATTCATTCTCGATGTCCTCCCAAGGGAACGAGACGACTTTAAACTGTTCGATCTCAGAGTTCTCAAGCTTTTATATCAGTTGGCAAGTTCTTATCGAAATGGAGCCTAATGTACATATTTGGAAAAGGAGAAGGTATAATTATAATAGAGATTGAAAGCCGGTTTGTGTCATGTTAGCCGATCTAAACATCAACAAATTGTCGCTTCTGCGCCGTTGACCTAATATCTTCAGCTCTCATCCCGGTAAGAAAAATAGAAATCTTCACATAAAAAACTGGTTTAAACTTACTTTTACTCGGAGAGAATAACTCGATTTACATGCCTGTGCGGCCTGTCCCCACCCAGAATGTTTTTAAATTGATGTTGGACAATTAATAAAGCGAAAGCTAAAAGTGGGTTAATAGAAAGCTTAGTCTAGAAATATTTCGCTTTCTTATATAGATTATCGATAGCATACTACTGACCCAGATTATATGTCGCTAATAAGTTGTTTTGTTTATATATATACGGTTCCTACCAGATAAGAAATGACATAGAGACCCGCTTTGTTTAAATGTAATATAAATCATAAAAACATTGTAATCTGTGAACTTTTAAGTCAAATTGTTTTATTATTCTACCGCCACTAAATTCACTTATAAATATTTTATATATGCTGAATGAAATTGGCACCTATAAATATCTAATACTTAGCTCAAAATAAGGCAAAAAAAAAAATTCGGTATAACTGCACATATGTATTACGCGGTGCGGTTATTATTGTTATAGGTATTAGTTTATCTCCAATGAAATCCTGTCCGCGGTATTGGCACTTTCTTTCAAGATGCCAAGATTCAGGTTTTCAGGAAAGGGTTCAAGAAAATGGGTCACTTTTACGTTATATTTAGTTTCATTTGATGGTCAGCATTTTTTTCTTCCGACTGATAGGATAATTAGAGATAGAAGTGTAGAATTGTAATAAAAAATAAATTTTTCGAACTCGGCTTGGATATATCTTATTTTTTGTTGGATTTGTGAACGCTGTTGCTTTCTATGACTTGTTCAGTCTTTATTTCACTTATAAAATTGGTAAACACGTTTGATGATAAAAGCACTAGATGATTATACATGATCGATTTATTCTATTTGAAAAATATGTTTTACAGATGTTAACTCAGGAGTGATCCTGTTCGTATACATTGGTTTAAGATTATCAACTTATCACCCCTAATAATCCTAAAACAAAGCGGAAGTAGAGAGGGTTCTGCAAAAATATTACAAAACATTTACGGTAATACCATCTACGATACGATAATGAGTTCTGAACAGGATGGTATTTGGATTCTCAAATGGTAGTTCGGCAATTAATGTGCAATTGTTAAAGTCAGCAATAATATCAAAACTACTTTTGACTTTAAGTGCACCTTTCAGCGTTCCATTAATAAAGGCAGCACCTCAATAAATAGTGTGACCATATTATCAGTTCATGACAAAACTAAAAATACTGTATTGGCTATAAAAAGGCTTAAAATGGGGAAACGTTTCGTACTGCTTTCCAATTCCGTGAGACATTCAATTACTTTGCCTGATATAATTTTAATTTTAAAAAAATTTCCTTGGTATCTTTTGCATAAAATGCACTTCCTTACATTTTTTACTGATAAAAGAATAAAAGGTTACATTATATTTTATATGGTTCGTATTCTGCATTAGTTTCAACCTATTTAGAAAAATTAAGTATTTTTTTTTAAAGACGAAAGCAATAGGGGTCTAGTCTATAATTAATATTTATTTATTTGGTAATTCAGAGTGTACTTGTTAAATGTTATATAGACAGTGCAATGAAGGAAAGGGATGACATGATGAGTTATTTTTTCTTTTCGTAATTGAGTTTCGGTAATCTGAATGCACGCGCTGTGATTCCAATAAACAGATACACGAGTGCGGAAACTAACGTTACGAATTATGATAAGAAGACTAATGTAACAATCCACAAGTCCTATTTGGATGAGTGAAAGTTTACGAGAAGCTGCTCATAAATGAGGAGCTCCATTGTGACGAATACCGCACTCGATCCAATACGTGGTGCGTTCTAGAGGCTGATCTGCTTGATCATGCATCAGCTCCAATACTTTCTTCATTCTCTCTGCGAACCTTAAAAGCAAATTACAATTTCAGTTCTTATGTGTTCCAGTTTACAAACCTTCTTCAACAAGTATAAGAAATGTATAACATAAATAAATTGACTACTTTACTAAAGGACTTTCATCAGTAATGAATCAATCTTCAATTTTGATATACATTCGGATTCGATAATACGATATGACTACTTTGAATCCATCAAGACTCGTTGAATGGACTCATAGAGAGAATCATCAGTCAATCGATCCTAGCCGAGGTGTAGGCCATAGCCATCTCCTGCTACTAGATCCTTTGAATAATAAAGCGGGCTCCTTATTGTAGGCTAACTCTTATTTATTGTAAATTTGTAATAAGTGGGATTAATGAACGCGGGTTGCACCTTATTGTATTTGACTGGATAGCAGTCTTTGTGCTCGTCTGTCCCTTCCTTGTAAGTATTATATCATGATGCTAGAAATGACTGGTGGGTTTTCCACGTAGTAAGCTCTGGCTGTAATAACGGCCTTGCCGCTATGGCGCTGTAGTCGAGACTTCCTAAAAGTCGTTCTCTTATGGCTCTTTACCATTAGGAGCCACTTTAAAAATAAATTGAAATAGGAAAGCGTTATATTTTTCACCACCAACCCCCCTAAAATTAATTTTAGTTACCCAAAATTTGATGTTCATTTATCAAAATCGAAAAATTATTAGTTTAAGCGGATGAAAAGAATTAATGAAAATAAAAATTTTCCGCACGAAACGGTTGCTTTTTAGCCCTAACCCGCAATTTTCGTCCGTTACTTTTTGTAAACAACAGGCCAACAGCCTTTTACGTTTGGGATTGAAATTCTAATATATCATATATTAAAGTAAAATGATTAAATGGAACGCCCTAATTTATAAGGAAACAACCATCTTCCAAATAAATTATTACTTTCATAGATTTGGCTTGCTTCTCAATGCCATATTTACAGCTAATGATGTCATACAATATTTCCTGGAACAGGCGAAACTGGAATCAACTAAACGATTATCGCAAGTTCTCTATTGTATCTCTTAACTTTTACCGTCGTGAAGTCGTAATTTTCTTATTGGCCTTTCCACTCATCTAGTAGACGAGAAATACACTGCTTTTATTAATACCTGGCCTGTTCTCTTTATGAGACACTAAATTTACGCTGACCTTAGAGGAAAGGTGAAAGTTATCGACATGGTAGACTGATCTAGTTTAATTTTAGTACTAAAATAATTGAACACAAATTGTAACTTATAAAATTGAGAGTAGAGCCGTAGATAGACTAGGCCTCTCAAGTTGAACCAATTCTTCTTCATCCTCGTAATGAATAGCAACCTGTGTGAGAAATAATAAGCTTTCAGTTGGTACAACTTGCTAATTTGATATTACCTATTTACTCAGTTGGGTGTTAATCAACTAATAATTATACTTTTTATGGGATGATTAAAATAAAAAATGGAACAATATACTGAATGAGTATGATTATTGATTCCCACATCGACATATTCTAATAAGAAATGAAATGATTGCAGTCGAAACATTAATTAAAACTGTCTTCTCATTTGCAAACCAAATGTTAAATAATTTGAATAATTTTTAAAAAACTATTTTCAAATGTTTTCTATTTTCATCATACTTTTAGGCCGGCACGGCGGCACTCGGCAGGCCGCGGAATGAGTAAACAAAACGTCAAAACATCGTCTGAAGTGCGGGTTAGGGCTAAAGAGCAACCCTTTCGTGCGGAAAAATGGGATTTTAATTCATGTTTTTCACCCGCTTAAACTAAGAATTTTTCAATTTTGATAAATGAACATTAAAATTTGGGTAACTAAAATTAATTTTAGGGGGGTTGGTGGTGAAAAATATAAGGCTTTCCTATTTCAATTTATTTTTAAAGTGGCTCCTAATGGTAAAGAGCCATAAGAGAATGACTTTTAGGAAGTCTCGACTACAGCGCCATAGCGGCAAGGCCGTTATTATGGCCAGAAACAGGCTGATTTCCCTATGTTGTGAACCCACCAGTCTTTTCATCCATCATGATTATATGATAGTTCTTCCTGGTAAACTTATGTTTTATATGAAGCATCCTCCATGATTGAGTGATATCTGGCGAAAAATGAGTTATTCTGTTTGGTCAGATAATATAATGTAAAAGCTCATATGTTAACAAATGAAATAGTTGATTATGAAATGCAGATGAGATAAATACTTGTAATACGAATAGCTTTACTTTATCAACCTGCGATAATGCTATTACCTGAAAAGAATTCCCTAGAGCAATTCCCCACCGCAACTAGACAGATGAGATGAAAAGAGGCGGTTCACCAATTACCTGTGATTTGTATTACACAGCTAATGATTGTTTTATTATTGCTGCGTAAAGTAGAACCATAATATACGGTAAAAAAGTACATCAAAGCCAAAAGGCCGAAAATAAATAGCTAATTTAACTATTTCTACTTCTTTTTAAGCGGTTGTCTATTACAGTTTCTCGCAATACGTAAAAAAAATGCTTAAATGCCTTTTAAAAGTCTATTTTCTCCGAAACAATAGTTATCAAGTAGCTAGAGAGGGCTCGAAAAGCTTACGCCAACTCGAAAAAATCCCGTAGTGGCGGGGTTCTTTTTAAATTCTCACTTCCGGGTTTCGTGCCTACGTCGACTCGACGACTGCACCACCGCGCCTCATCATCTCTTCACCCGTTTCCTCAAGCCACAAAGGAGTTGAGTTAACGTGACTGCGGTAATTGCCACATTTGTCCAGTTTCGGTATTTTACTTCTCCTTTCCATCATTTTATCAACCAAGTTTTCTCTTCTCTTTATTATTCTGCATTGCATATTATTGTGCTTCAATTCCTGTTGAAACAACATGTTTTTGTCAGGCTTGTGTCGGACTCGTGAAGATGCCAATCAAGCATGCTCTGACATTTTCCTTATTTTCTACTCAACTTTATTTCATGTGCATTTTGTTTTCATCTCTGTTTTCCAATAGCTGATTAGTCTAGCTACATTGGAGTAAGCTGCTTGCTATCAAACCATAGTTTTGTGTGTATTACACCTCTAATAATTGATCAAACATGGCCGACCATGTCTCAACACAGTGGAGATCGGGTACTTTAAAGTGCGTGGAGGTCTTTATTTTTCGATGATACAGTATCATAATGGTACTAGATCGGAAAATCAGTATCATAAAAGATACTGAATCACCAAAATAAAGACCTCCACGCACTCTTAAGTATCAGAATAAAGTATACCTGATCTCCACTGTGAAAGTCCCAGCTGGAGATGGCTTCTCAATTTGGAAATTTTTCCACTACACTCTTTCAAGTATATCACTAAAATTTTACATGTTCTATTTTTGGTTATCAATATCCTTTTAAATTGTGTGGTCATTTGATTTTTTTAAGGTTGTTGGGAAGAGCACCATGGGCAACATGTGCATTTCTCCTTTCAGTGTTGCTTCCCTGTTGTTCATGATTCATGCTGGAGCCAAAGGAGATACAGCCAAGCAACTGAAAGAGGCCCTTGGACTTGGCAAATTCTCTGACCAAGAAATCCATGATACCATTGGAAACATGATCAAAAGCACAAAGGTAGTATATTTAAATTCTTCTGACTGTAGGCCCACTTTATGTTTTTCACGGTTGACTATCATGCTACAGGGGGATAAGAACATTGTGCTGAATGCGGCTAATTTGTGCTATGTTAAGGACAAAGTCAAGCTCAACCAGAAGTTCCAGTCTATCATGGAAAAGAATTTCGGAGCTCAGGCTAAAGGAGTCAACTTTGCTGATATCAAAACGCGGAAGAAGGTCAACAACCACATTGAGGAGCTCACCAACAAGAAAATCGAAGATCTTCTCTCAAAAGGTAATGAGTAAATCAGCTTTGTTAATTGACTTATTATGCTTATGACATTTTCATTTAACCTTGTTTGCAGATGCGATCGCCGCCTCTACCGTGATGGTCCTCGTTAACGCGGTCTACTTCAAAGGAGATTGGATGCAGCAATTTGATTCAAAGTTGACGAAAACCAAGCCGTTTTTCCTCGGTTCCGAAAAGAGCAAAGTGGATGTGAAAATGATGCGTCTCACGAGCACTTTCCGCTCTGGCATGATTGATTCGCTCGACGCTCAATTCGTCAAACTTCCGTACAAGGTATATAGGTTTTAGAATGTAGATTTCAGCACGCTTAGAGATTGTTTTAACTTTTATATTTCACCAGGGACAAAAAGTGAGCATGATCATCATTTTGCCCAACCAAATTGATGGTCTCGCGAAGGTGGAATCCAGTCTCTCTGTCAAGTTGGTTGACGAAATGGAGAAACACGGTAGCCAGAAAAAGATTTGTGTTGAACTCCCTCAGTTCAAAATTGAGACGATGATTGAGGAAAAGCTCAAGAGTGCTCTCAGTATGATGGGAGTCAAAGATCTGTTCACGAGCGGGCTGGCCGATCTCTCAGGCGTGTCCGACTTTCCTGGATTGTTCGCTTCAAACATCATCCAAAAGTGCTATATCAAGGTGGATGAAAAAGGAGCTGAAGCTGCTGCTGCCACTGGAGGTAATTAGTATTTTTTACATTTATTTTAGTTTTGCTATTTTACAGGTTATAATCTTTGGTATTTTAATAATTTTTTTTTCATTTTTATTCAACTATTTAGTTAGCACCATGACCAAGAGCGCTCCTCGACCGCCGCCATCGTTCAAGGTATAGTTTTTTTTACTGCTATTAAATGCGCTCTTTTTTAAAATCTGATTTTCACTCGCCAATACATGGCTTTTTTGTTTTCATTAGGTTGATCACCCAGCCATTTTTATCGTGAAAGACGACGTCACGAAATTGATCCTCTTCGTTGGTCGCCTGGCCAACCCTGCCCAGAAGTAATCCAGTTGAAGACAACTCCTTCGGCTATTTAGTCTGCATTAGTCGAGGAGAAAGCAGCGCTTACAAGGATAAATATTACTAGTGTGTTCTAAGTAGATATGATAAATTTTGGATGAAAAGAAAGGTTAAGATTTGGATTGTTTCACTGTCGACTATATCGAACTAAAAGAGTGTTATCAATTAAAGGAAAGTAAATTCTGGTGAAACATTTGGGATTTTTTGGTAAAATGGATAAAAGTGGTAATTTTTCTTCCTCTCTACAATGTATTTCTTGTCTTCTTTTTTCCAATCGGTTGTGTAAACCCATAAAGAGAGTAATTTTTTCATTGCACATCCTAAAGTGCAGATACAATTGCACGTGCATATTTATATATTTCGTATTTTAATACGCTCTTACGTTTAACTTGATTTCCTTGATCCGTCCACGGTTCTTTTT
This sequence comes from Chydorus sphaericus, assembly GCA_030141595.1. Classification (NCBI taxonomy): domain Eukaryota; kingdom Metazoa; phylum Arthropoda; class Branchiopoda; order Diplostraca; family Chydoridae; genus Chydorus; species Chydorus sphaericus. The sequence continues at coordinate 9,969,181 of CM057927.1, read as the reverse complement.
CACTTTCAGTCGTAAGTAACATCGTTCTCTTCATTTAGAAATCCTACCTGTGTTGATGTACTAGAAACAGCATTGCGCCTCTTTTTTCTTCTCAATAAACGGCCTTGCATTGCACTTTGCTTGTGTTTTTTTTTCAAGTTTTTCTTTGTTCAAAGATAATATTTTAACATATTTATTATTGAATTCAGAGATTATTTGAAATCAGGGAATGTAGTCAATTGACAGGATTTGTTAAGATATTCATGAAAATTTACGAAATATTTTTAAAATGATAGAAAGGATTTTATACAACAAAAATTAAAATATGTCGAATTTCTTACTACATAGTATTAACAATGAAAAACTTGAAATTTTGTACTGTACTCATGAACCTGGCATTTTAGCGGAAAAGCTTATAACTATTTTACCTAATCGATACACTTCAATTCAGCCTTAAGTAAATATCTACCATAGCAATTGTTATACAGTTTACAACTAATTAGCTATAAAACAGATATCTACTATCTAGTTCAATAATAAACGCATGCCAACTCCGAGCCAACCTTTGCGCAATGTTACTTTAAATGCGAACTACTTTTATGATGATTACACATAAGTCACTATAGGTCCACTGGTACGGAAACAACTAATCCCGATTACAAAAATTACAGACCAGTAATTTTTGTCCGTATTGCCGCACAGGTACCACACAAATACTAAAATACTAATGAAGCAATAAAAAATAAGACAGAAATATCTGGTATATATTAACAACAAAATATTGTAAGACAAATACTGGTTAACTCAGATAAAATTGAAAAAAAACTGAAGAATTAATTTTTTTTCTCCGACTTTTAAAATTTGATTTTGAAAAGTGGCAATACTGTCTTGAATTTGTAGGAATAGTTCGTCTGCTCAACTTTCCAGTATATAAACTGAAGAGTTTTCTCCATTAGAGCCACTAAGCCAGTTGAATGCGTGGTCTACCAAGTACCAGTCCTATATACTCCTTTTGGCAAAGGAAAATGCCGAGTCGAAAAACCCATCTATATTTCGTGAAGGTAATTCTTTTTTATAGGTATTCCAATGTATATTCTGTGTGTGTCTAAATGTTCCACATCTAGAGAAGATTGTATATCTAGACTGTGTTCCAAGTTTGATGCTGTGATGTATAAGATTCTTACGGATTTGTCTGTGTTCTTTCTCATTTCAGACGGGTAAAGAGAGTGGCTCTCCCGGCACGTGAACACGGAACATGGCAGGAGGACAATTGTGTAAATCCAAGCACGGGACTTATCTCTGAAAAGGTAAACTTGACAAATTTTCGTCTAACTTTATCGTAAACTTGTATGATGATGGAAATCTGTCCTAATGTCTTTGCTGGACCACTTTCGCATATTGTCTTTCGCTCCTATCTGATATTGTGCTCATTCCTATGACACTGAACTTTGTGTCTGCTTGTTTAAACATTTTCATTTTATTTTCAGTGATTCCTCTGAGGAAGCCGTGGTGGCCGTTGGAACCGTTCTAGAACTCGGTGAGTGTGAATCTATTTTCTGTCACAATTTTCATGATGATTGCTATATTCCTGACCTTTCGTGGAGGTGCATGTATTAGCTCTAGCTGATAAATTTTAATTTACAGAATTGAAATTTATACATAACATGTTTTCCTGAGCATTGACTGTTTTTTTATCATAGGTCAAGGCACGGGAGATGGCAGTTGGGTTCCATACACCATTGCAGTTTCTACTACAATATCTTAAGGTAACAAGTAATGAATTGAAAGTATTTGTTGTGATTATGATTATGATGATTTTCAATGCATAGGTCATCTGACAAATAGAGAAGATATTAAGCATCCTGATTTTAACTTTTATTAAATTCAAATTTTTTAACTTCTATTTTCTTTTAAAGCTTTTCCCTTTTAATTTCCAGGATCTCAGTGGGGATGATGGATGAAGGTAATTTGCTTTTTATTTTGTATTATTTTGCTTGCACGATGAGCCTTATATTTGCTACTCTCGACTGGGAAATCCTGGATGACGAGAAATATTATCACCAAAAATATACTGAAGCTTACATTACATGTTTAATCGCGTAATGTTACTTTCTGTTGCTAACTTCTTCATTTTCTTCTTAGGGTTGCAGCGCTTTCAACTAATCCTGAATCCTTAATACGTGGACGCGGTCGAAGTCTTCTGCGATATAGTTGTGTGACAAAAGACTAAATAAACTATTAACCGTACATATTTGTATTCCCTCATTTTTTTGATCGATCACTCAAACTCGATACATAAGGAATTTTTTAGAAGTCGCCTTAGTAGCCGAAGTCTACACAGCCGGCTGAATTACATGCTCTTTTTATCAGGGTGAATAGATATCATACGAGTAATCAAGACTAATCCCAGTATTCAGGGCTGGCAGCTACACGTTCTACATGCGCACTCTTGATCATCCGTATAGTATTAGTGTAGTTTGCAACATACGGGAGAAATGCAGGAGAAAAGGATCATAAGATAAGGCTTGACCAAATACATTGAAATATTATTAAAAAACGAGTGAATGAAGCAAGTTAAATTAACATTTCGCTGCGGTCTTTAAAGTATCCTCTGCTTGAAACTTTGCCAATGGTTGAAAAAGTTAGTTTTTTACACGATTCGCATTTTACAAATAATAATGCAGAGAGAAATATAGACCGTTTAACATAAATAGATTCCGTTTTACCATTCACTCAAGGTTTCTTTCTCTTCGGGGTTACAATCAAAATAAATGCTTGTAATATACAACATTGTGGGCTTTTAGTGAAAGAGAAAGGAGGGATAATGTCAGTTTTTTTCAAGATAAATTCTTTAATTTAAAAAAGATAGTCCCGGATACTCAAAACAGACGAAGATAAAGAGAGGCAGATACACCTCAATCCATGATTATGGGGATTTCAAATGCGGCTTCAAATAAGATGAAACTGCGCAGTCCCATAAGATATTCACGTCGGGCTGGGGAGGCATAGAAGCGGCGCTGTAGAGATGAGAAGGGACAGAAGCCGCACCGTACATTCCTGGTGGTGGAGGAGGTGGTATAGGATAAATTGTACACCTGAAGCGAAAAAAAACGAACATATTGAGGTTCTATTTGGACAAATGGAGGTTTAATTTTTAGAGACTGTATCTTGTTGATTTCTATGTTGTCACGGTTCTCAGTCTAATAAATTAGTTTTACTTTAATGTTAAGTTTATCTATTTGGTATAATACGTCTTGAAAATCATATTTGCTAGATGTTTGAACCAGGAATCAATCATCAATGTTTCCGGCAACTCACATGATAACAGTTAATCCTACAGAGTAAATTAAAAATTAAAATATAGTAAATAGTTTTTGCTCTTTTAGTTAAACATTTTTTTGCGGCGGACAACGATGAAGAATGATTCGCCCTACTGAACTCAGCGGGGAACCGAATCAGAAGTAAGTTATAGAGCACATGTCTTTGTGAGAAGAAATTGTGTTAAAGTATTAATTATTTATTTACTTCATGAGTGACTTCTACACTTAGTCTTTTTTTGCTGCGAGCATCGATAGGGTTTGCATTACTACTCCGATGATCTTATTATCTGCATTTTTGCTATTTCATCATTGGCTACTACCGTAACAAAAGAAAATGTTCTTTTCAAAATAATGATCGTTTAAGAGAAAAACCCATTCGGTTTTTTATGACCCGGCCTTGATCCGGTGGAAACCCGTAACGTCGCCAACCTTATACAAATGTATATTTTACTAGTGAAAAAAATGGTTGTAGAAGGAAATAAACTACTCTCTTGCTGTGGGTATGTCAGATGCAAGAGCGACTGTTATAGCAAGAATTTTTAAATATAATTGCGTATTCAAAAAATTTTAATATTTTTAAGAATAAGATAATAAGTAGGGAAATGTTTTCACCTTGAATGTAGTGGATGGTTAGAAATAGCATCAGATTATTATACTAACGAAAAAAAAAAGAATTTGATTGACGACCTTTTTTGACTATTAATTAATCTACTTCCTAATCACCTTCGAAAGTTAGCTTAGGTATAGTAAGTTCCTACAATTACAAATATACACAGCCATATGGATTCCCTCCAATATTCACTTATAAAAACCTTTTTCAGTGAATGTACTCATATTGTGTATATTTTCTCAATACCAACTACATAAGATGCTTTAGAATGTAATTGACCATTCTCATATATTTTTTTATTCTTTTATTTTTTATAGCAAGCAGTTTAATAAAGACTTGTATCAGTGAATAAATACATGCATTTCACATTTAGGAATTAAATTGACAGATCCTCTTCCGCCATCCAACCAGTAAAATACAGTAGAGAGGTCTTTCCAGTATGCATTTTGAGTTCTATTTTATCGCTAGCATTCAGTTTTATAGAAAGCTGGCAGGAGAAGCCATTATAAGGTGAAGGACCACTAGTTATAGTTCCACCAATTCCGTTTTCATTTGCAAAAATCCAGATGTCAACTTTTTTAACATTTGTAGCCATTGATCCTGAAACGGAGAAGAAATAGGTCCCAGAATATGGGGCACGGAACCATTGGTTTTCCCAATCAAAGCCATTGCCAATATTAACAACTTGTTGTAGGAATTTGATCTTTTTGCCTGCTTCACCATAGAAATCCTGCTCTACTTTGACGGAAAAATGAACCGGTGATGATCTGACATAATTAACACCAATCCTAGTTTCAAATACTTAATTTCAAAGAAAACATAATTTAATTGATAAAATTATATCAAATATAAAATTATGTCAAGCCAGTTGGGACGCATGCAATACCTTTCAAGTTTGGCGACGATTGAAAATCACAATAAACGGTCTCAATTTTTGCTGTTTGGTTTTCTTGCTCTGCTTTGATCGAATAAAAGCCATTCAATTTATGACCTAGCTGTTGAAGATCTTTACAGCTTGTTGGCATTCCTATAACCTTATCCGTTTTTACAAATACTTCATTAGTGACTTCTGCACTAAAGGAGTCTTTTTTGCTGTGAGCATCAATGGGGGTTTGCATTACTACTCCAATTTTCATATTATCTGTGCTTTTTGGTACTTCACTAGTTACTAGTTGGTTACAGTTTGTTTGTATTCCCCTGATGGTCTTATTATCTGTATTTTTCGCCATTTCGTCATTAGGTACTAACGTGTTATTCTTGCCTTGTTTGGTGTATGCGTCAGGATGGTCCGGGAAGTAGAGAGTGCACAAGGACCTAGCTGAGCTCCTGATATTTTTTACAAGCGAACCAAATTTAGTTTGGTTGCTGATTGCATCAGGGTGGTCCGGGAAATATAAAGTGCATATTGAGGTTCTGTTTAAACAAGCGGGAATTTTCTTTTCGGAGACTGTAGCTTCACGCTTTTCTAATCCGTGACTATGGCTCGTGTTGATCTCTATGTTGCCACTTTTCTCAGCCTCAAGTTGGTTTACTTTAATCTTGAGTTCATCTATTTGGTCCTGAAAACCTACCGCCAAATGTTTGAACCTGGAATCAATCAGTTTTTCCTGAAGCACGAAATGCCAAAAGTTAATGCCACAGAGTAAATCATACATTTACAATGAGCATAGAAAGTTGTTTCAAACACTATATAAACTTATTATTAAATGTGTTTATTTACCATTGAAAGAGAATGGTTGCTGAGAGAAATCAACGAATCCGTTGCTGTGGGTATTTCAGATGCAAAGGCGACTGTTAAAAAGTTTAGTACTTTTATATTTTTACTTTTTTACATTTTTGTAGTTAAATTTCATACCATTTCGAGTTCGTGACAAAAGTGAAGATATTTCGAAGAATAACAAAATATTAAGGGAAAATGTTTTCATCTTGAATGTGGTGGATGGTTAGATTCAACAGAGGAGTATTATACTGTTGAGCAAACATAACTTGATTGGCGACCTTTTTAGCTAAAGTATTTCATGAATTTCATCGCTGTTCGTGTGGCAGCTACGTCAATAGTACAAACTACGAATACGAACAGGATTGGTACGACCGACATAATAAAAACCATATAATCCACATAATCATAAACCACATAATACATCCTACAATATTGTAGTGAACGATGCGGTCACAGCCGATCGTCACACTCCACTTGCCTACTCCACTCACCCACTCATCTACTTCTTATTTGGCTCTCATAATCGGGTTTGAATTTGAATATATTTGTATTCTATCTTGTAATTTAACACATACAGCGCAAAGCCATCAATTAATTTACAGTTCGTATAATAAAATCCTTAGTTGTCTAGCTGTTGGGTGATTCTAAAAATTTAAAGTTTAAAAAATATTTTAAAAGCTGCGTGTAGTCATTTTTACTGAGAAAGAATCAGATCAATTCGATAACATCATAATAAATAAAATTAACTACAAATAAGAGAAAAGAAAGAGGTCGGATTAAGAAACTATCTTTCACATCAATACGCTCCAAACATTCATCCAACTTGGGATCCTGCATCGCTTCAAAGGGGGATATAATTCTGCGGATTTTCAGGCTATCAATACAGAATTGATGCTTTCTGCCGGAACACTTGTTGTTTGGTTGAGATGTATCCATTTCCCAGAGCTCGTGCAAAAGGCTGTTCTTTTGAACCCAGGAAATCCCCAGTAAATCGTAAATTTCAAGCAACTTCACACCTACTTTTAATCGGTATTTGATGGTCGAAGGTCCTCGCAGTTGGTTGAAGAGATGCTTGGCTCTGACAATTAATATACGTGTTTTTTCCTTCTTGCAGAAGCAGTCGTCGGGACAGATAATTTCCCAGTTGAAAAGGAGCTTCGATTCGTTCAAAATGGAGATATTTATATCCGGATTCAAATTCGGGTGTAAACGGTCGCAATAACAGATGCAGATCTCTTCTCCCGGCTGGATGTCTCGAAGAGAAAAGATGATGATAGTGCGGGCGATGTAGTCCGTCGACATTCCCGCATTCGGACTGCAGTTGTGGTTTAATCGCGAGCTCCTTAGGCCGATGAGAGGTCTACCGCGATCTAATTTGGGAGATCCTCGAAAGGAGTTCAGCCTGAATTTAGCATTTAATGACCTTCCTTTTGGCTCCAGATCCTTGATTCCTGTCATTTATACAATAGTTAAATCGAGTTTGAAAAAGATAAAGAATTGAAATATAAATGATAACCTGGATGACTGCGATGATCTGTTAAAGCGGGTTCGACGATGATCCTAAATCCGGCCGGAATCAATCGCTTAGCTCTCACTCCTAATCCTTTGTAGAGAACTGGAACAACTTCCCAGTCAACGTCCTCTTCTCCGTGCTCAAAACGGCCGCACCAGTTCTTGTGACGTTGTCCAGATCCAGTGATGTTCCAGTCAGCAGCTTGGCACTCTATGGAGCAGTAGGCCGTCTTGTTGCAGCCGTCACAAAGTTTGGCTGGGACACCGCAAATTTGAAGACAAAAGGCACAGTGCCTTCTGTTGGAAGAACCAACACCCTATAGTATTCAGAATAATCAATAATATAATGAGCGACACTTGAAATGGCACTTATTTAAATAAATAAAAATGATAACTTACGTTTGGGTTATGGAATTGCATCGAAATGAGAAATTTAGCTCTTTTTAATAAGGAAATGAAATTTTAAAAGTAAACTCAGAAGTGAGGTTACCAAGAGAGAACCAAAACAGTACTGATACCAAAGTGAGAATTTGGCTACTTATTATATATATTTGAGCGCAGGTATCAGCTTCTTTTTAGTACTTAGTAAATTTCTATTCGAACTGTGATCAATGGAGATTAAAGGTGTTAGTGGTCTATATATCAACGACTTAACTTAAGATTAAAGGTTTTTAATTCGGAAATTTACTTCTTAGATTCCAAAAATCTACTTGATCGCCACATGCGAATATGTTCTTGGAATTGAAGTACAGTAGTTTGAATTGGTTGATAGGCAAATAATATTTCACAAGAAAAAGAGCAATATGATTTCAGAGAAGCTTGTTGAGGTCGCTGAAGGTTTTTTAGGGAATGGAATATTGTCACACTCTCGTTGTGACTTTACTTTAATTACTTTAAACTTAAACATGGAGTATGTGACAGCAAAGGTAGATTTATGGGAGTAGAGGCAAAGTTTCGGCTGTGACCTATCTTACTCTTCGACTATTTCAATTACTTTATGACCCTACCTGTCCGCTGTCCTACTTTCTTTAACATTGAATGACCTTCTTTTATAACCATCTTTTATTACTGGGTAAACGTATATAAGCTGTACGTTTCTCTCAAGTAAAATACACTCTGATTCAAACTACTCTACCAGCAACATCTCCCACATCTTTATTCCCAGAGTGTCGCAGTTGGTGGGAGAAGCAGGCCCTTGCCTGTACAACCTAAAATGTAAGTCGAATTCTAAACTTTCATTATTTAACCGGTTTGTTTCCTGACTGGGGATAAGCTACAAGAGCTGACCTGAGTAGGAATAATCCGAAATTAGTTGGGAATATAATCAAGATATATCCCTTATTCAAGCTTACATTACTGTTTTTTAAAGAAATATAACCAAGAGAGGAAAGAAAAAAGATTTCTTTGACCTTCGATTTTCTAAAATGTATTTGAAAAAGCATCAAGTGCACTGAAATTTAATATTGCTGCCTATTGGGGAGAACACAGTGTTGTGTTATTCCAAAGGAGGAACATTAAGGGAAGTTTGGCAATTTCTTAAGAGGATTTACGGTGACTAAACGGGTCTACCGGATTAGCCTGCAGTCGATTAAGGATCAAAGGAGAACTGAGAACGGATTTAATTTTGAATAAAAGCGGAATCTGAAGAGAACCAAGTACGGACCGGAGAACAACCGAGTGCGGATTTAAGAAAAAACTGAGTTTATATCGAAAGTGGACACTTATGTATGGGCCTACTGAGTATCGAGTATGGATCGAAAGAGGACCGAGGACGGATCGAAAGGCGACCGTGAACGTTTCAAGACGACCAACTACGATAAAAGAGGTAACCAACTATTTAGTTCAAAAAAGAGATTAAGCCAGGATTGGAAGAGAACCGACTACGGGGAATGGAAAGACCGACTACGGATCGAAGGAACGCCGCCAAAGGATAAGGAAAGGACCGTCAACAGTTCAAGAAAGGACCATCGACCAGAGCAATTAAACATCAATTTTATTTTGCCAATTTTTTATGATCATGTGTTTTCATTTTTTCACATGTTCTTTATTCTTCAATTCTAAATTCAGTGACACGATTTTAATGCTACGCATCCCTTTATTTTTTCATTTATTTAACTTTTGGACTTCCCACGAGCAGGGCAGTCGGGTCGACTGTTTCCCAGAGGGGGGAAGGGTTAAGGATCAATTCAAGATCCTTATTTTGATTTTCAGTCAAGTAAAAATCCTTTCATTTGCAGTTGAGTAAAAACATTTTTTCAATTAGAAACATGGGCGAATTTTAAGAACCACAATTTAATGTTTTGATAACCATGTTTTTGAATTTTTAATCAACATTTTTGGCTAGGACAGTCGGGGTCGACTGTCAACGAGAGGGGGGAATCTGTCACACTCTCGTTGTGACTTTACTTTAATTACTTTAAACTTAAACATGGAGTATGTGACAGCAAAGGTAGATTTATGGGAGTAGAGGCAAAGTTTCGGCTGTGACCTATCTTACTCTTCGACTATTTCAATTACTTTATGACCCTACCTGTCCGCTGTCCTACTTTCTTTAACATTGAATGACCTTCTTTTATAACCATCTTTTATTACTGGGTAAACGTATATAAGCTGTACGTTTCTCTCAAGTAAAATACACTCTGATTCAAACTACTCTACCAACAACATCTCCCACATCTTTATTCCCAGAGTGTCGCAATATTATAGAACCTTGAACTTACGCTATTCAAATTATCTTTCAAGCAGAAGCTACAGTACAAACATTGTCCTAAATTATAAAGTATGCAAAATTCTGGTTGGCATATTTTTAACAGAACTGAATAAAACGATTGATAATAACGCATGCCAATTCAAACTAGAGAGTTTTGATTGTCCATATGATGCAAACTAATAACTACCTCATGTTGCGCCGGAAAAAAATTAATCAATTTGAAATAACTGCGTCACAACTCCCAAGGTATATTTTGAAATTGGGTTTGTAGACATATTTATTTATCTATTACTATAAGGGTTCATTCTATAGTTAATCTTTATTTATTTCGTAATTCAGAGTGTATTTGTAAATGTTATATAAACAGTGCGACGAAGGAAAGGGATGATTTAAGAAAAAAAAAATAGAATGAACCAATATTTATCATATTAGATAGAGTCACAGAGACTTGTCAGTTATTTTTCTTTTCGTAATCGAGTTTCGGTAATCTGAATGCACGCGCTGTTATTCGAATAAACAGATACACGAGTGCGGAAACTAGCATTATGAATAATGATAGGAAGTCAAATGTAACATCAACAAGTCCTTTTTGAATGAGTGATAGTTTACGAGAAGTCGTTCTTCAATGAGGAGCTCCATTGTACCGAATAACATACTCGATCCAATAAGTGGCACGGTCTAGAGGGTGATCTGCTTGATCACGCATCAGCTCCGATACTTTCCTCATTCTCTCTACGAACCTTAAAAGCAAATTAAAATTTTAGTTCTTATGTAATCTCATCATAATAAATAAATTGACTACTTTAAAAAAGGACTTTCATCAGTAATGAACCAATCTTCAATTCTGATACATTCGATAACACGATAAGCCTACTTTGATCGCCAAGACTCGTTGGATCGCTTCATAGAGAGAATCCTCCGATCATCGTTCACGAAATTCTCCAAATCCTTAAACAAAATAGATGAATAATTGATTCGTTAATATTGTAATTTCCAAATTTAGGTTGAAAAAGAAATGAATGGAGTGAATTTACATACGGTGGGCAGAGGTTTTCTTGGTAAGCAGTGCAACCCTCTGACCTCAACCAGAGCCGCTTTGGCAGCTGGTAATTCATGCTAAAATGCATGTTAGTAAGCACCATGCTCAAGTAGCGCTCTTCGACTCCCGTGACTGACGTCAAATTAGATCCATTCAGTTTTCAGAGATACAAAAGCAAATATACGTAGAATGCAACAGTATTGAAACTTGAATTCTATGCTATGACTACAAATAATGTCCTCTTCTAGAATTTCTAAAAATTACCTTGATTATAATGAATTTGGCATATTTTTAACTGGGCTGTTATTAAAATTGATCAATAAAGCAAGCGTATTTTGAAACTGAAAAAAACAGCACCCTGCCGTCACATTGTGGCCAAAGCAACCAAACCATCAAATATTAAATTATAATATATTTGTTTTTCATTAGTCATTACACCCTGATACTTAAATATTTGAGTAATTGTAACTTCTATAATGGACTGATTTCCATTATAAAAATCTGAGTAGATTACTTAAACAATTTTGGAACGGTGACTTAAAAAAATATAAATAATACCGGTAGTAGAAAACTGGTTACAAATTACAGTACATTCAAACCTTCATATCTTATTCTATTTGTCTATTTATCATAGATGGTCACAGGGACTAAACTTAAGTTATTTTTATTTTCGTAATCGAGTTTCGGTAATCTGCGAATACACGTGATGCTGTGATCCGATTAAACACATGCACGAGTGTGAAAAACAGCATTATGAATACTGTAATGATAAGAAGATTAATATGACATTCACAAGTCTTTTTAGGGTGAGTGATATTATAGTTTACGGGAAAAAAACCGATAACGCACATTTCAAAGCTGTTACAGGAAAATAAATTGCAGTTTATATGAGTATATCATCATACAGAAATAAGTAAGCAAAAGGAAAGGTTGTTCAGTGAGATTTAGAAATAGTATCTGTTAACATACCGTAGACAAGTTATACACATTACTGTTTTTATATGGCATTTAACCGCCAACATAATGTTTTACTAAACATTTTATCAAATAGCATATTTATAACATGTGTAGTCCTTATGATATCATTGCAATGTTTTCGTCACTTTGCGTCACCGTAACTTGATTTTTTAAAATATAAAAATGGGAATTATTGTTATAACAGGATATGATTCATGAATTACTTTATTACTAGGCCTATATGAGTAGACCTATTGAACTAAATAAAATGAGCAATACTTTTATTACATGCACAGAGTCAGTGCGTCGACTTCATTCGACACAAGTTGTTATGGCATATAATGGCGCAATAGATTTCTTGGACAGTTTTACTAATATCCTATCATATACAGTTTCACTCACATTTTTTATTACCATGTAAGCGACTCGTAAAGCGGTATTACTACCTTTATCAGCCACTGACCCGCCGTCGAAAAGAAATTAATAAATGCACTTGCTCTATCTATATTAAGTTGACGTCTCAGTTTGGTAGTCTGAAGTCAGTCCCCGCAAAGACACGAAGGAGTTAAGCAACGACAACGGTAACTCGGTAAGTTGTCTTCTTCAAAATTTGTATAGCATCAGAATTTTACTCCCTGTTCGATCATTTTAATCAGCTTTTTCTAGTGATAAGCCTTTTATTATTAATCAATGTCAGTTTCTGTCGGACAAGTTGTTTTCTGCGAAGAAAACAGAACACTACAGTTTCGGGTCTATTGTGTAACAGCGTCATTTTTAAAATTAAGAATTCCTTTCAAGAAGTAGCTTTTATCATTTTCTGTTCAACTTCATTTCATGTGAGATATTACTGCAGCTTATTTTTGTGTGTTTATCTTTGATTTTTTAGTAAATTAATTGGTCCACATTGGAATTGGCTGCTTGCTAGTACTTAGCCGTAAAACCAAAGCTTTGTGTGTATTACACCCCCAAGTGATCAAAGATGGCCGAACATGTTTCAAAGTCCCAACTGGAGATGGCTTCTCAACTCGGAAATTTTGCCACAACACTCTTTCAAGTATTTCACTATAAATTGACATGTCTTATTTTCTGTTCTCTAAATTGTGTGGTCATTTATATTGAAGATTGTTGGAAAGAGCACCAAGGGCAACATGTGCATTTCACCATTCAGTGTTGCTGCTCTTTTGTCCATGGTCCATGCCGGAGCCAAAGGCAACACAGCCAAGCAACTGAAAGAGGCCCTTGGACTTGGCAAATTCTCTGATCAAGAAATCCACGAGACCATTGGAAACCTGATCAAGAGCACAAAGGTAATATTCATTTGCTCATTTTCACATTTCACGAATACATTTGTAATGTTGTTTCATATATTAGGGTGATGAAAACTTTTTGCTGAAGACTACAAACTTGTGCTATGTCAAGGACAAATTTGATATGAAAGAGAAATTTCAAGCCATCTTGGAAAATAATTTTGGAGCTAGGGCTGAAAAAGTCAACTTCGCCGACCCAGAAACTCGCACGAAGATCAACAGTCACGTCGAGGAGTTTACCAATAAGAAAATCAAAGATCTTCTTTCAGAGGGTAAATGCGTTATTAACCATTTATTTCAATTAATCTATGATCATTTCTTCATACATTTAACTCTTTTTGCAGAATCGATTGGTCCGATGACCGTGATGGTCCTCGTGAATGCAGTGTACTTCAAAGGAAATTGGTTGGAAGAGTTTGACCCAGAGCTGACGCGAATCAAGCCGTTTTTCCTCGGCACCGAAAAGAGCAAAGTGGATGTGAAAATGATGCGTCTCACTGGCACTTTTCGCAGTGGCATGATTGATTCGCTCGACGCTCGATTCCTGGAACTGCCGTACAAGGTAAATTTTTGAATCAAGTTTTTAGAACGTTTATAAAATTTAAATTTATTAAATATATGTATTTAGGGTCAGAAACAGAGTATGGTCATCGTTTTACCCAACAAAATTGATGGACTTGCGAAAGTGGAGTCGAACATCTCTTGCAAGGTGTGGGACGAAATGGAGGAGAATTCTAACAGGAGGGAAATGCACGTGGAATTCCCGAAATTCAAAATTGGGACCACGGTTGAAAAGCAGTTGATGGACGCTTTGATTGAAATGGGAGTCAAAGATCTGTTCAGTGGAGTTGCTGATCTCTCTGGCGTGTCGGACTCGACTGGATTGGACACTTCGTCCATTGTTCAGAAATGCTTCATCGAGGTAGATGAAAAAGGGACGGAAGCAGCCGCCGCTTGTAATATTAAATTTCTTTTCTTTTTTCTTATTTGAACAAAAAATAATTATTAACTTTGATATTTAAAAAAATAGTTTATTATCAATTTTCTTCATTTATTTTTCAAATGTTCAGTGGGACTCGTTACCTGGTGCGTTCCTCCACCGTTGCCATTGTTTAAGGTATAGTTTTTACCGTTTAATGTGCTCTTTTTTCAATTCAATTTTCCCTCATTAATTGATGGAATTTTTTATTTTATTTAGATTGATCACCCGGCTATGTTTATTCTGAAAGACGATGTGACGAAACTGATACTCTTTATCGGTCGCTTGGCCAACCCTGCTCAGTAATTCACGATCGAAGAAAAACTCTCCATCAGCTATTTAGTCTGCATCAGCCGAGGAGAAATTAGTACTTACTTAGTAATTGGTTCAAAGAAGACGTTAATTTTTTCCGAAACTGTTAAAGAGAAGTAATGTTTTCATTGCGCCTTCACCGGGCTCACTTCTACTCCAGGTGAAATTGTACGTGTGCCAGTGTAATCCGTACTCCGTCCACTGGTTCTTTTATAATCGTTCTCTTCATCTAAAAGACTTCCTTTCTTTGGCGGTGTACTAATCAACTAATGGGTTGCGCGTTTGCACTATTTTTCTCTTCCTAAATAAACGGTCTATCAGTGTACTGTTTTTGTATTATTCCCTTTTTTGCCGAGAATAAAAATAATATCTCCGAATTGTATGGAAAGGAACCTATTTAATGGATATTTTACAATCATGCTACCGATGCCCGATGATCTTTTCCGTGGTCACGGCCTGTTTATTGTTATCATCGCCTCTCCAAAGTGGAAGATAATCTCACCGACAGCGTGCTTGACCAAATGAAGAAGAAAACTAGCCGGAAGATGATGCGCCTTGAAATTCCGAAGTTCAAGATCGAGACCACCATGGAAAACGAGTTGGTGAACATTCTGAGGGAAATGGGAATTGAAGATTTATTCACCGGTGGAGCGGATCTATCTGGGATCTCGGGCACAGTTGGTCTGTTTGATTCTAAACTTGTTCAAAAATGCTTCATGGAAATCGATGAAAAGGGAACTGAAGCGGCAGCTGCCACCGCACGTAATTTCCTATTTTTCCTCTGTTTTTATTGTTCAATTATTTAGGGACTACAGCTTCTGACTACGCTATCGATGTTCCACCGCCGATACCGTCATTCAATGTATTTTTTTTTTACATTTAATGAGCTTTTAAATTCAGTTTGAAAAACATTTTTCGTATCAGGTCGACCATCCGGCGGTTTTCCTCTTGAAAGATGACGTCAATAAACTCGTTCTCTTCATCGGACGCCTATCCAATCCAGTAGAGAAGTAATCCGTGATTGAAGTACACTCCATCGGCTAGTTACATCGCTTATCCGCCGAAAAATAGCACTTAAAAGAGCAGTTAATTTGAGGGGGAAATTAAATTCGATTCAACATTGGGTTAAAAATAAAAGAGCTTAAAAAAGAGTAGTGTGTTTAGTAGGGACTGTTTTTCTTTCTGCGAATGTATTAGAGGAAAATTTTTGATTGAAATATTTGAGATTGTTTGGAATTTGGAGTCTGGCGCTCTTGCTTTTCCCCCCTCGTAGGTCTGATTCTCATTTGGGTCTATTTTGTAATGTAAACCCGCATAGAGATGTCATATGTTTATTGTACTCACTTAAAGTTCAGGTAAAATTGCAGGTGCCTTTCGGTACTTCGGTGCGTTCGTACCTCGATCTTGATTTCTGTTTTGCACGTCCACTGGTCCTTTCTCACTTTCAGTAGTAAATGCGATATCGGTTCTCTTCCTTTGAACGCTTTTCTTCCTGTGTTGGTGTAGGTCTACTTATATTAGAATGGTCTTGCACTTTTTTTTCTTCTGTTTTTAAAAATAAACGGCCGTGCATTGAGCTTCGCTTACGTTTTTATTTAGTTCACAGATATTTTACTTTATATCAATATTTATGTAGTTTAAAATTGGTTTAAAGTTTTGAGATGCTCATGGAAAAAGAAAGAAGAAAGAATTTTTAAAGAAGTGTCGAGAAAATTAGGAAGTAATAAACGCGAAAAAAGTCGCAAGGCAATCACAAAGTAAGTTATAAGAGCGCAACTAGAACCAACACAAACGGGCAAGTCATTTTTATTATTCAGTTTTCATTGTCAAAAATATTGTCAGTTTGTCACAAGCTAGATCATTAATTTATAATGACCCCAAAAAATTGTTCGAGGGCTTTTGGATTGCTTAAGAAAATGTAATTGTCGTTTTTAAAATCCATTTTAGCTACTCTTTTAGATAATTAGATATTACAGATAAATACAGAGGTTGTAACTAGCAGGCCTAAGCAATTACCCTAATTTCATTACCTGCTCTCATTTATCTTCTTACTTGTTATACGTGGATTCACTGGGTTCAATACGTAAACCAAAAGTAAAAAATTATAAATCTCTAAATTTAGGGATTTTTTTTTCACTTTCGAGTTTCGTGATCGTGTAGTTCGAGGATGTAGTTAGAGAGGGCTTGTAAAAACGCATGCCAACTCAAAAAAAATCCCGTAGTGGCGGGGTCCTTTTAAAAAATTTCACCGGTTCACCCCCGCATGTCGTGCATTCAGCTCCGCGCCTCGTCCCTTGATTCGTGTTTTCAGCTCGACGGCTCGACCACGGTTTGGCAGTCACCTCAAGGAGACAAAGAAGTGAAGCAACGACGACGGTAACTCGGTAAATTGTCAACTTCTACATCGGTGCTGCATCAGTTTTTTCCTCTCCATTTCCGTCATTTATTAAAACCAGTCGAGTGTTTTCTAATGAGTAATGACAATTGTTTTTCACTTGTTCTTTCAGTAGTCAGTACGGGAGAAAAAAACTTCAGGTCTCTGGTTTCAGGTTGATACTGCAAAAGCCTATCTTTTCTAGTTTCTTTTTTAAAAAAGAATTTTCTATTCAATTTTACCACATACTGTGATTTGTATAGGCCTATCTGACTATTTTTTTTTATATTTTTTTTCTTCTAGGCAATCATACCACATTGGCTCATTGGCTATCGCCTATCAACTTCCCAACTTGTCAATTTTGCACTGTTTTCTCAGTCATTAAACATGGCCAACTCTAATTCAGCTCTCTCTGAGTCCAAGCCGAAGATGGCTGGTCAACTTGAAGAGTTTTCCACCTGGCTTTTTGACGTAACTCACTAAAATTATAACATAAATTTACTTTTTTCCTGCCCTCTGTGATACTAACTTATTTGTGTGCTTATTATATTTATTTAAAGGTTGTCAGGAAGAGCACTCAGGGCAACATGTGCATTGCTCCCTTCAATGTTGCAGCTCTGTTGGCCATGGTCCATGCTGGAGCCAAAGGAAATACAGCCAAGCAAATCAAAGAGGCTCTGGGGCTTGGCAAATTCTCTGAACAATTGATGAATGCTACTTTTGGACACATTATCAAAAGCATGAAGGTATTATTCTCCTGTCCAAAATCCACTTTTTCAATTGCTTTAGAATGATTCTTTGTGGTTTTATAGGGGGATGAGAACTTTGTGCTGAAGGCTGCAAACCTGTGCTACCTTGAGAACAAATTCAAGATCAAAGAAAAATACAGGTTCATCACCAAAAGTCATTTTGAAGCTCACGTTGAAAGAGTCAACTTTGACGACCCCAAAACGCACAAGAAGATCAACAGCCTTGTGGAGGAGCTCACCAACAAGAAAATCAAAGATCTTCTCTCAAAGGGTAATGGATAATTCAGCTTCTTTTCAATTGATCTAAATGCTCATATCTGATATACTTTTAACTCTTTTTTTTTTTAGATGAGATTGGTCAGGCTACCCTTATGGTTCTTATAAATGCGATCTATTTCAAGGGCTATTGGGTTCAACAGTTTGATTCAAGGTTGACGGAAACCAAGCCATTCTTTCTTGGTTCCGAAAACAGCATAGTAGATGTGAGTATGATGCGTCTCACTAACACTTTCCGCACTGGCAAAATTGACTCAATCGACGCTCAATTCGTGGAATTGCCTTGCAAGGTAAATTTTGTCGTTTTTCTCCACGTTAAAAAAATTCTTGCTTATTTATGTATCTCTTTTATAAAGGGGCGGAATTTTAGCATGATTATTATCTTGCCGAACCAAATTGATGGCCTCAGGAAAGTGGAAGAAAATCTCAACACTTACGTGCTGTACGAAATGAAGAAGAATGCTACAGAAAAGTTTCTTTGCGTTCAACTCCCGAAATTCAAAATTGAAACCAAGCTCGAAAAGGAATTGATGAGTGCTCTCAGTGAATGGGGAATCATAGATCTCTTCACCAGTGAAGCCGATCTCTCCGGTGTGACGGACTCGACTGGTTTGATCGCATCGAGTATCATTCAAAAATGCTCTATCGAGATCTATGGAAAAGGTCCGGAAGCCGCCGCCGCACCCGTTCGTCGTAATACTATTTTGATTTTTATAGTTCTAGTTAGAAACAAATTAGTTTGTTAGCTATGATATTTAAGAAATATTACAATTTAGAATAATTTTAATCGTTAAATATTCAAATCTTTAGATGGCGTCTTTGCTCATCCACCGGTGTTCTCTCCTCCATCAGTGGAGCCCTCGTTCAACGTAGGTTTTTCCCTGCCTAATGGACTTGATTAAAATCTAATTTTCACTCATTAATTAATGGAATTTTCCGGTTTCATCAGGTCGACCATCCGGCTATATTTATCGTGAAAGACGTCTACACGAATCTCATCCTGTTCATGGGTCGCTTGGCCAATCCTGCTGAGAAATAAATTCCGATTGAAGAACAACTCTCCATCGGCTCTTTAGTCCGTATCAGCCGAGGAGAAAATAGCGCTTATTAGTAGATGCTAAAAGTAAGAGTCTGTTATGCAATAGAAACGGTTATTTCATTTAAACGTTAAGCAAGAAATCTGGAGGCTTCCGCTTTGTGTTTTCCTCTCCAAAATTGAAATGTTGTACGGGTCCTCGGGGATTTTTCATATTCGGTATCAAAGAGAGTTATGTTGTCATATATTGCGTTCAGCGTATTCACCCCGTACTGTAAGTGAAATTGTACGTGCCTGTATAATCCGTACTCCATCCACTAGCTCTTTCGTATTAATATCGTTCTCTATCTTTAAAGTACAAAGAGTTCCTTCCTGTGTTTATGTACTCGTAGAAACAGTGTTTCTCTTTTTTTGCTCCTTTTTAATATACGATTTTGCATTGTGACAATGTCTACCGGTTGTTCTTGATTTACAGAGCGTCCTCAAATGCTGATAATAAGCGCTCAACTCTTTTTTTTAATTTTAATATTGGAAGTTATGGTCAATTTTGATCGCAATCAGAAATTTTAGACCATTCCGCCGTGATTTGAAAAAGTTTTTTTTTTCATATTAACGCACGGCTGGCGCAGTGGCCAGTGGTTGCTGTTTAGCAGCTTTGACAGCAGACGACAAAATATTTGACAGTCGCTACCTTCGTCGTGTAAACTTGTGAACCACGTGCGAGAGAAATCAACGTTATTTAATTTTCTGTTAAAATGAAGAAACAACTTCGTAAGTAACTACTTATTCACTTTTTTCTTAATCTTTAGAGTCTTAGCTTTATTGAGAATATAAATTTGTCCTGAGACACCTTATCCGCCATTCACAAGAATTGTTTTATGATTACGCCTCTGCTCTGGCTTGAGCATTCGTATTTCTTACGCCCTTCTTGTTGTAGCAATGTAGAAGTAAATTTGAAACAAAATATTTCATTTTACGCTCACTAAAATTAAGCATTAATTGTATTCGGCTCCTTGGTCACTTGAGTTTGTGTCAGATACTGCACGAAAGTGTTACCGTGGCATCACAACTGTTTTTTTCTAGTTCCTCGCCAATAGTGCTCTTTAATCTACTTACCTATATTATAATCTAACATTTTCTCATTCTTATCCATGTTTTTAAAATTATCTAAATATTTCTCAATTTTTTAAAATCAACAGGCACCAAAAGTCACCGTCTCCCACTTCGGCGCAAGTACACGATCATCAAGAAGATCAAGGAGCACAAGAAGAAAGTCAACCGCGACATTCGGAGGAATCCCGAAAAGAAACGGAAGCCCAGGACGGATAAAGGCATCCCAAATTCTTGCCCTTTCAAAGAAGAAATTCTCTTGGATATGGAGAAGCTGAAGCAGATTAAAGAGCGAGAGCAAGAAGCTAAACGAGCCGAGATTCTAGAAAAGCGTAAACAGCTCCGCGAAGCCAAAGTGATGGGCAACCGAATCGTCACTGGAGGAAACTTGGAAAATATTGCCAAAGATGCCCTGAAGAAGGACTTTGCATTCGAGCAGAAAGAGGCGATTGATGCTGAAGAAGCTAAAGAAGGTCTTCACGATGCTTCTGCTAAAGCATTCATCAAAGAGTTTCGTAAAGTCATCGAAGCCGCTGATGTCATCTTGGAAGTTTTGGATGCCAGGGATCCCATTGGAACGAGATGCCAAACGGTGGAACAAGCTGTTTTGGACGCTGGAACTAATAAAAGACTCGTTCTTGTTCTCAATAAAGCAGGTAAATAGGAACTCTTTTTTTGTATTTTGCTCTACTTTTTATAATGGCAACACTGTTTAGATATAGAAGTGAAAGTTTTTGTTTTCTAGGCCGGTTATATAGAGCCGATATTTCAAATATTACGATTGTAGCATCATATTTCATATTAAAAAACTATTTTATTAAATATTTACCCTCTTAATTAATTTTTTAAATAGTAAAACAGCAGTTGAAATCAATTAGGTTACTAAAACTACTTATTTTTACGATTAAAATTTATTTTCCAACATTTTATATAAATTTTTATAGAAAACTATAAAGTAAATAACGTATTATTCCGATTCTTATCAAACTTCCAAGAATTAGTTTAACATTTATTAGTTGCTCATTTTTTAAATCTTTAATTTGCACAAAAAGATGGCTGTCGTGAATTGCATAAAGACGTAGTTTTTCGTGAAATTCGCTACTTGGCGCCCGCCTTGTTTCCTATTTTGATTTAAAAGGCCTTGCACGTAGCGTGTAGGAGCCTGACAGGATGCGCATCCTATAGAGGAGGAGTCCGCCTACCGAGGGCACCCACCACCCCCTCCCCATAGTTGGAGTAGAGTGTGTTATGGACGATTTAGTAGGGTGGCCTTCACCAAAAAGTGTACGGTATATATACCCGATTTTTGAAGGTTGAGCCAGACCCGTCGATAGCTCAGATGGTAGAGCGGAGGACTGTAGAATGCTATAGCAAGATATCCTTAGGTCGCTGGTTCAATTCCGGCTCGACGGAAAAACTTTTTTTTCTTTTTCTTTCTTTTTATAATTTCTTTTTATGAAATTTAGTATTTGTATAAGTAATTAATACTTTCTAATTATATTTAACATTTTTAGAAGTAATTTTAAAACTTGATTTTTTTTTAATAATAATTTTTTTTTTCTTTTTTTTCAGATTTAGTCCCGAAAGAAAATCTGACCCAATGGCTCAAATATTTGAGGAACGAGCTACCGGCCATCGCTTTCAAAGCCAGTACTCAGATCCAGTCTTCTAAACTCGGACGTGGTCGCAGTAAATTTCTTCGAAGCAGCCAGCCTGAGGTTACCAAGACATCCAACTGTTTGGGTGCTGATACTCTGATGACTCTTCTGGGAAACTACGCACGTAATAAGGGCATGAAAACTGCCATTCGAGTTGGTGTTGTAGGCCTTCCTAATGTCGGCAAGAGCAGCATCATCAACAGTCTCAAACGAAGCAAATCTTGCAACGTTGGAGCCGTTCCAGGAGTTACAAAGTAATTAAAATTTATAAATCTTTTTTAAACAATCTTTCATAATAATTTATTTTTATTATTATAGGATGATGCAAGAGGTAGCATTGGATTCGAAAATTATGCTGCTGGATAGCCCTGGTATCGTTATGGCCACTGGAGATGCATCCGACACGACCATCGCTCTGCGTAACGCTTTGAGGATCGACACTTTGGAATCTGCTTTGGCTCCCGTTGAAGTTGTTTTGAAGCGCACAGGAAAAGAATATGTAAAATATTTTTTATTAAAAAAATTAAGAGAATTTAGCTAATTTTAAATATTATCAATTAGATGATGCTGCAATATGGAGTGAGCGACTTTGAGTCAACTCAAGAATTCTTGTGCTTGCTGGCCAAAAGAACTGGCCAGCTCCGTAAAGGAGCTACACCGGACGTTCTAGCAGCTGCTAAAAGAATCCTCCACGACTGGAACTCGTAATTTCATTTTAAATAACTCAATTTAGATAATTTATCTCACAATCTCTTTTATTTTTAGTGGCAAAATTAAGTACTTTACGGCCCCTCCGGAAACTTTCTCGCCCACTACCCACATTGGCGCTTCAATCGTGGCCGATATGGCCAAAGAATTCTCTCTCGATGATGCCGATTTCACCCAGAAAGAGGCGATGGATATCGATCAACTTCCCACCATCCGGCCATCATCTACCGTAGCTGTTGAATCTATGGGCTTTTTCCAAGGAAATTCTGTTGATCAACACGAAACGGAATCTACCGTCATGGATGTTGAAAGTGAGGATGAAGAAGAAGAGGAAATCAGCAGCAAGAAAAGGGTATTTATTGCTTCATTTATCTATTTTCATCAAGGTTTCACAATTATTTCTTTCCTAATTTCAGGAAACGAAAGTGAAATTCGATATCCCGAAATCAAAGGGTAACAAGAAAGATCAGCAGAGAATCAAGAAGAAGACGGATCCAGAGCTGACACTACCTGGAAATCAGCGTTCCAACAAGCTCCAAAAGGTTCAGATGAAGAAAGCCAAGAAAGAACATGCTCGTCGAGGTTTGTTGATTATTTAGCATTATTATTATTTAATAAGTTATTAATTTAATTTTTTTAAATTTTGCAGAGCGATTGGGCACCAAATTGGCTAGTGAAATGGAGTCGGCTTTTTCCGGGCTCGGGGCGTGCTAGAATATTAACCGTTTCATGTAATAACATGTTAATCACCTTTTTTTCGTGACTGGGTGAAGCCTCTGACAATACACAACAACGGATATTCGTTAATCTGATTGTTCCTCATGAGAGGATTCTCTTTTTAAGAATCGATGGTCACCATGACAGCGATACAAAATAAACATTAGGTGGCGTTGGAGACGACATTGTTAAAGAACCTTTCAAAAAGCCTTAAATCAATACCACACGTATAGATAGTGCCAGGTGGACGGAACAGAATGAAAACAATTAATAATCATCGCTATCAACTTTTTTATTTTTTGTGTTTTTAAAAGAGCAGGGAAAAAACCTTTTTTGTTAAAGCAAAGAAGCCAAGATGCAGGACAAGAGGCAAGAAAAGAAGAGTAATTTTAATTAGGAGTTAATAGAGACGAAGAAAAAAAGAAAAAAAAATTGACGTAATAGCCACAAAGGAGCTTAATAAGGTTTTTCTGGTGGATTTTGTTAATACTCTTCTTCTTCGGGAGGAGGGACACCTTCAACTTCATCGGGAGCAGCGAATCCATCTTCAGTTGCGTACAACTTGGCCAGGATTTTCTGGATAATCGGGTTGGCCTCATCACCATCTCCCTGGCAGAGCAGTTCGATATCCCGCAATTTCCCGAAATAGAAATCACGCTCCTTCTCCATGCCTTCCAGAGTCAGTTTCATCTCGACGAGCTGCGAATTTAAATCTTCAATCTTGGCTTCGTGCATCTTGCTACCGGCAGAGTTGTTGGAAACCATATTATTGGCACCACCTCTAGGAGCCGATGGAGTCGGATTCATGCTTCTCTGAGGTGCAGGTCGAGCAGCAGCAACAGCTAGAAAAAATAAATTCAATTAGATTCGATTTTAAAAAGCTCAATTTCCCCAATAAAACCCAAAAGAAAACGGAAATGGAATAGAAAGAGAGAGGAAACAATAAAAGCGGAAGCTGTGAGTTAATTGCGGGGGCCAACATGCGATTAAACAGAAAGTACCCTGAGGTTTAGACATCTGAGGAATGATCTTTGGAGTGGCCAAGTTATTAGCCGGAGTGGATCGCGGAGCATGATGGACACCTCCACCGGAAGTTGGAGTGCCCCAGCCCAGAGCTTCACCACCACGAACTTCTAGAGCGTTGTAACCGTCTCCGCCTTGGTAGTTTGAGTCAAAAAACTTTTTGAACCATTGGACGAACTCGAAATTGTCTTGAAATCGAGCTTTCACCAACTTGTCCACCGGAATGATCTTTTTTTTTTTTACATTTTTTTTTAGCGAATTAAAAAAGAGGAAAGGTGCAGAGGACAAAAAAAACGACACCGAGAAATAAAAAATAAAACAGATTAGCAAATACATATCAAGCAAAAAAATACGGTTAAAATTAATTCTAATAACACCAAAAGGGAAAGGACTTGGGGGAAAATACGTGTTATGTAAGACAGAAATAAAGAAAGACAACAATAATCCTTTGCTTGGTTTTAAGCCACCCAAATATGTACCGGTTCTATGAGGGGCGGGTTTGTGATAGGCTGGTGAGGATCCTAGATGGGATTGAGACCCAGGTCCCGAGCCTGGACCTTGTCCCAAAGGTCCTCCATCACGGACTTCGGCCGCGTCGTAAGGTGAGCCATCGTAGTTAGCGTCGAAAAACTTTTTAAACCACTGAAGAAACTCGAAATTGTCTTGGAAACGACCCTTGATCAGTTTGTCCACTGGGATGATCTGTGTTTTTACATGTGTGTATCGTGTGTGTGTGTTTATGGTAAATTAAGGCTTGGGGATATATTTCTAAAATTTTAAATTACTTAAAATTTAATTTAAATGAATTTATACCTTGTCAACATTCATCTTTTTAAAGGATCCTTGAAGAAGCTTGAAATTTTGAATGTATTCGTGTTCCAGATTGGTTTTGAATTTCACCTTTTTCACCATGATGGATCCTAAAATTTAAATAAATGAGTGAAAATAGTCAGAAAAATGGATTTTAAAATTATACCAGGAAAGAGCATGTCCATAAACTGACAGTAGGCAGCTCCTGTGCACATTTCTTCAATCTTGGTAAGGTTTGACATGAGGCAATCATTAACCCAAGCCAGCATATCATGCCTACTCAGGTTCTCTGTTGTCACGCTGGTTGAGTAGACGTTCACAGCCATGTTGCTCCGATGACACAGCTGGCGAGTCCTGTTGAGAAAAGAGAGATAAAAATCAAGCAGGTCAGTTAAAATGAGCAGACAGAAAAGGTATTTTTTCGGGCGTGAAACCATAAAAGGTTCACAAGCCCTTCTCTTATTCTTTTCAAAACAGCTAGCCCAGCCCTGCTGTAGGCATTTTAAGCCCTGAGGCACATTTTATCCCTTTGCCCACCTCCTACTGTCAAAAAAACTTGTTGCAGACACAAAATGGTGAAAGAAATCACAGATGATGCTAAATTAAATTGAGGTTGAGATAAACAATGAGAAATAGTTGTCGATAAAGAAGTAGCAGTACCTGATTGGGGTGATTAAGAAACGATAAAACTATCGGAAGTTCAACAAGCGTAAGTAGCCGAACTTGACCGTCAACGCTATCCCGCCTAGCCGGTGAACGGGTGAACTTGCAACACACACTCACTCAACGCACTGACACACCACACGAAATTTCAACGGGGAAAACTAGACGTTGCCAACTCAAAATAATTTTAATTGAAATAGTTTAAAATATTTTCTAAATTCAATTTATAAATTTAAAAAATTGATTTTAGTGTTTTAGTAATTTTAAAGAATTGAAAATGTATTTTAAATTAAAAATTTGAAGTGAAGCTGGGAGGTAGCTGTTTAGTGCGACCGTCTTGCTCAGCAGCTCGAAAAGTTGTTTTGACGTCTGCAGAATACGAAACACGAAAGTCGATCGATGGCGGTGCGGCGTTCTATCACACATTCTTTCTCCTTTTTGTGGGTAAATGAACGAATTCCGGACATGCGCATAAATGTGTACGCAAAGATATGCAATGGTAAATGAATTTTTAATAAATTATATATAGCCATTCCGACTAGAAAAGTATTAAAAAAAGCTTTCAAATCATCTGTATAATGTCATCCCAGTTTTCATGACATGAACACTTTTTCTCCATTTGAATAACATGATTTATTTGGGCAAGGACCGTGTGTGTTTACATTTTAATAATTTAGAGTGGATCATGAAATATATACATTAAATAATTACTCAAGGTTGAATATTTATTTTATTCCATTTTAGGATGCCAAGCCAAATTGGGATTTGGCAGGTTGCCATCTGCTGATTTTGCGCTTTCATTTATTTTCTGCAAGACTGCAACTCATTCTTTCCCCAACTGCAAAATCTCTCACTCACCAGGTGGCATCCTAGAGACCTTAAAAAATGGCTACAAGAAGAGCTCTCAATTATTTGACAGGAAAGGAAATGAGGGATTACCTCATGAGGTATAACAATTAATTATCTATTTGTATATTTATTGTACTCCCTTATACAGAGCTTACATTTTATATAGCCTCATAAACAGCTGGGTTCCAATTGATTACTTAAAACCCTACTGCACCTCTGGTTGATCAATATCACAATGCAGTGGTTGAATAATATTATTTCTTTTTCCTTTTCAGTACTCATTTTTGGGGGCCCTTTGCTACTTGGTCTATTCCAATAGCTGCAATTGCTGATACTCAAAAGGATGCCAGCTTAATCAGTGGGAAAATGACTTTTGGTAAGGTTATAATTATTATTCATTTTATATGGCCTATTGATTGATATTGATTTATTTTTAAATTTAGCCCTGCTGATGTATTCTTCCATTTTTATGAGGTTTGCTTGGAAAGTGAACCCTCGAAATCTGCTGCTTCTTGCTTGCCATATGACCAACACCTGTGCTCAGCTTACTCAGGGGACAAGATTCTTGAAAAATAAATATAGCACTAAAAAATGATGTTTGTAAAGGAGAATATTGGTAAACAATACTTTTCCAAGACTCTTCCATTAAATATGGAATAATTTCTCAAAAGTTAAATAGTCTCTTCCATAAAACTTGATTTTATTATGATGTATTTTAAATTTGATGTTATAGTCGGAAAATTTGCTTTCTAGTCATCCATAAAATTCAGTATCAAATGTTGCTAGTCTCATTATTCATTGTCAAATAAAAAAAATACACGACATGAAAATGTCGCTATATTTATTTGTGTTTCATCTTTAAATCTTCTTTTTAAAAAAAAGTTATTCATTTACAGTATAAACTCCCTGTTTAATGGTTATGTAGGTATCAAACGGTTGATAAGGTATATACCGATAAATATATCTCCCGCCAATTGGTAGAGCGCAGTTTCAATTGAATATAATGAGAAATTTATGTAATTTTAAAAGATTACGTTCTTATTTTTTCCGGTTCGCGCTTTAGAATAGAGGACCGTCAGAAAAAGTTTTTTACCTTTTTTAGAACTGGCAACTCTGGTCAACCGGCCCCGTTTTTTTAAGTCTCCCATAAGAGCTAATGCATTTTAGCTGTTTTTTAAGGCATTGTAGCTCTTCAGGAAGTTATTTAAAAGGGTGGTTATGTTCGCATTAGTTACGGGGAATTCAATGCTCAAGCGATAAATATTTTTTTTATCCATTTATTTTCATAAAAACTCGAGATATTTACATTTTCCTGAGAGGCCTACGCCATAAGAGTACGTGTTAAAGACATCACCCCTCTTTTTCCACTTCTTTCCTTTAGTCTCTATTTTAACACAGTGGCTTATGGCGAATGTCCCTCAGAATAAATAATATTATCTCAAGTTTTACTTGATGTAGAACTTAAAAAAAAATATTTATCGATTGAGGGTTGAATTCCCCGTAACTTGTCCAATCATAACCACCCTTTAAAAAAATCTCCTGAAGAGCAACACTTCCTTGAAAAGGGGCTAAAATGCATTGGTTCTTATGGAAGACAAAAAAAAACGGGGCCGGTTGACCAGAGTTGCCAGTTCTAAAAAAGGTAAAAAACTTTTTCTGACGGTCCTCTATTGATGAAAAAAGACTTAAAAAAAAAATTAGTGCGAAATATCTTTCCATAGATCAATGCTAATGCTAATATAACCAATTCTTTAAATATCTAAAAAGGAAAAAAAAACTGCTGCAATTTCTAGAATTGAGGCACGATGCCATTTTCGCTGATTTTCAAGCAGTAAATTTGATTTTTTTATACGAATGCAATGGTTGTAGCATGATACATAATTAGTTAATTACTAGCTACCGCCACTATTACGATAACGTATTGCGTCATAAATTAATAGAAATGCACGCTAGTTAAGTATTTTAAATTCTATTTACTATTTTTTCCAATAAAAACAAAAAAATTACACAAGAATTTGTTCCACTCTGCCGCGGATTTTCGGGAGAGTTTTTTTTTGTGCGAAAAGAAATAAAAAGCTGGAAAAACATCGAAGCAACTAGCAAACCAAAAAAACAAGGCGCTTGATTGTAGAACGCATTACAAAGTCAGTGCAATTCGAAAAATCACGCAATGAGCTCGGAAGTGTTAACGGGTTATCAGAGTAAGAGATTTCGTGACGGCATATAACTTGGGCGGATAAACACTACTGTACTACGAAGATAAATTATCGTGCAAATGGTATCATGACGACGCATCCATGTATTAAAATTGTAAATCATATTGTTTATCCGTACTGTACAAAATAAAAAAAAGTGCTTGCTCCCAAGCCACCCAATACCTATTCAACATATTTCTCGAGAGACATTATTTTCGATTCTAATTGCAGTACACTTAGTTTTTGTTCAAGGGAGACCATTTTGTGGTTTATTATTTCCGATGATCATCGTCTGAACGCACAGGGAACCAAGGAAGGAACGGGTTGGACCTTACGTCCGAGCTTACATAAAGAATAACTGCCCGCTGTCTATCCAGACATCGAACCGATCGCATTGAAGATTCATCGCAGAAAAAGATTACGTAAATATTGCCGTAAACCGGAGTCGTTTGTTATTTCTTAATCATATTATTGATCAAATAAAAAAAAACATTAGTCTTTTAGTTATTATTCAAGGCTCCTGGCTCATTATTGATTGTCTATTCATAAACAACACCATATGCGATAAAATCATATTTATATACCTCAATATTGATACGGATTATGTATCATCTTGAAAGATGACGAATACAATCGGAAATATGTAAATCATAACAGCCATAATGCCGCACAAAAAAAGGTCCTCACTCCCAAGACATCCGATCCCCTTTTTCAATATTTTTCTCGAGAAACTCCAATTTTTTTTTCTCGCATTAACGATTCTCTTTTAGCTCAGTCTTGTTAGCTCTCCTCTTTTCCTCCTCCAATCCAGTAAGTCATTTAAACTTGAAACACCACCGTACTAAAAGAAAATGATTTTAGAAGCAGCAGCAACAGCCGCCGTTTCAGTAGTAGCAGCTCCAGATGTTATCGTTGCAGTTGGGTTTTTTTTACTGCCGGTATAAGGATGATGTTGTCCTCTCAAACGTTTTAACACATATTGGTTTGTTTCTTAATTTATTTATAGTTGTAGTAGGTTGATCGCTGGCTGCGGGAGTACATTCTCTAATCGGAAATGTAGCTGCCGGTAGTGTATTCGCTGGTTTGCAAAGCATCGGCGCTACTGGCGTGTCTTTGGGTGCCCAAGCAGTGATTGATGGTTTCGGTGGCGCCGTTTCGATCATATATCAAGCATTTTCGGTTTTTAAACTTTCCATATTGTGTATGAGATAACGAAAAAAATACATGAGAATATGCTCGCAAAATACTGCCGAGAGTGTCGAGCAGAGCATTGCAGACGTTGACAAAAAGAAGTAACAGGGTTGGGTATAGGATACCTGTCGGACAGATGCCTTACCATGCAACCGATATATCTAATCAACTTCACTTGGGCGGATCGCAGCTACGCAGCATCTTACCAACTAAAACGTGACATGTAAAGAGAAACAAACAAGTATCCTCTGATTTTCTTCGTACAATTCGTTGGATTACGGAGCCAAGATTCAATTACCATGCACGTGTTACGCTACTTAAGACGAGGCACAGAGAGATAGAAATGTAGGGGAAAAGGAAGTAAGCTCATCAATGTACATCCATTTCAGCCTTTTTTCTATCTTACTATTGTAAACAGTAAAGCTATTAAAAATTGCAACACTTCCAACTTGTTGGCGCTTGGGTTTGTTAGCACTGGTACAATTCGAGTCCGCTTCTCGGCTGTAGGATGGCTTGATTATGACTTTGATACAACTATTGATTGAAAAGGTTGGATACAGTAGGTATGCAGCACAGTATTTCTATTTCTACTCCGAAGAAACTGAAAGACGTATCGTTCCCGTTCCTAAGACGAGGGAAAAAAGGAGCGCCGCTCGTAAGCCACTGTAACTAGACGGTAAAGGGTGCGCTACCGATGATGGGATGACTCTTTACGAGTGTCGCGCATTTAAGACTGCTCAAGAACCAACCGTTGACAAATGTCTTTGCATATCGTCATTATGATTTTTTTGCATATTGTAATGTTCTTGAAATATTTGTCTAATACATGTCTATACAAACAAATCTTTTGGTATGCTGCATAGAAGAAAATAATAATACTGATAAAAATTAGTAAAACTTATGAAGAACGAAAGAAAAACAAATGGTTTAACCCACACTATGTTATTCGATTGCAAAAAAAAAAAAAATTTGAATCTTAAAATAAACATTCATAAAATGATTAAAAATTCCGCATGTATTTGAGAATATAAAGAAAAATTACCCAAATCTTATGCTCTAATTATGTTTGATTAAACCAACGCTCTAATATAACTATAAAGTGCATAACTTTGAGTTCGATCATGTTGATGAACATTGCGCTATTTGGAACTCATTTTTGCCTGTATTAACAAAGCGACAGCTAACGATAGCAATTTATAATTCAAATATAGATTTTAAAAAATAGAAGCATGATAAAAGTAGAGAGCGACGAGGAATTATAAGGCAGGGCTATGATATATTACGAAAACAACGTATATATCCTCCTATAAGAATTTCCCAACCCAATTGGTGGATTCTATTTCTCTGAGAGAAGATGATCACGAATCCAGATGATCAAGTTGAGCCTTTGGTGCTGGTCGAAGAAGCTGGATCCTTCAAAACAACCAAAAGTCGATGAACCAGAATCGATTGATCCATCGATACAACTCTTAATAGTTCCGTCATCTGTTCCAAGGTTTCTATTAATTTAGCGGATTTCCCTCTACCCAGTTATGTCTCGCTGGTTTCATTACAGCCAAATGATTCCTTTGCTACAACATTCCTTTCTTCATTCACTTGTGTGTTTCTACAGGTAGCTAGTGTGTAGCATATGTAGGCTCCTGTTTTTTCCCTGTTATATTAGTGAAATTCTTAACACACAGCACCGAAAAAATAAATCCTGTCCCATCCGGTCGATACGAGGAGCGGATCTTGTTATGTAGGATAGGAAGAGGCTGACCATAAATGCCAAAAATATATTTTAAAAAATAAATAAAATGGGAGCATTGACGAGGAGAGAGACTCATGGATTTATTAAGCCCGATAGGAGGTCCGGTGACCGCGGGAATAATCTTATGTCGACCACGAGGGCCACTGCCCAGCTAAGCCTGTAACCCCACTAACCTGTCCATCTCTCACCTCGATTTATCAGCTTTCTTACTAAAATTAGAGTTTGTGTTACCACTTATACTCCAGTTTTTAGGCTTTTCCGTGAGTTTTAGGCTCCTCCCACTTAGGGGCTGTCCTCATAAATGACGGACGTGTTTTTGGGGAGGGACCTAAAACTGAATTGTTGGGGAAGTAGGAAAAATTGGGAAATTGTCAATTAAATATTAGACACATGTTATTGCAAGTATATGGCGCCATATTAAATTATTTTTTCATGTTAATAAACCATTATTTTCTATTGATGTCCATATAGACGTAATCTAAGTTTTCCGTTCAGAAAGAATATATAAAAACCACTGTATGAGCATGTATGAGTAAAACATTATCCTTTCCTATTAATATAGCTTACTATATAGCTAGCCCTTGTTTCGGCTTTGCCCGAAATAACTTTTAATTTTTTAAATGATAGTTTTCTCTTTAATTTAAGTTAATCGATCATTCAAATATGACCAGTTCAAACAACTACACTTGGCTTAAAATTCCCAGTTGACCTGTATTAGTCGCTTATATTATTAATATACTTTAAAGTTTTAACGTAATAAAAGACTTTCGATATGTAGCAATAAGCACCTGTCCACATCCTACGTTCTACAAGGAGGCTGAAAAATTGCGAATGAATTAAATATATTGAAATTCTGCCGCTTGTTAGTTAGGCCTATTACCCTGTATAATGGTTCCGTCATAAATCTTCGGTTATGAATAATGAGCTGGTTTGAGATACGAATGTAACATCTTGAAAGATGAAGAATATCATCGGTAAAGTGTAATAGTAATAGATCTCAATGATATCAGGACGACGAATATATACATTAATCATCTACTGCGTATACCTATTACCTAACTCCTGCCGCTGCATGCTTCTATGGGCTGCAAGTTCATCGATTGCTATTAAGTTTAAATTGGTTCCCTTGCGAGCGAAGCACGAACGATTATGTAATAACTAATG
This sequence comes from Chydorus sphaericus, assembly GCA_030141595.1. Taxonomy (NCBI): domain Eukaryota; kingdom Metazoa; phylum Arthropoda; class Branchiopoda; order Diplostraca; family Chydoridae; genus Chydorus; species Chydorus sphaericus. The sequence continues at coordinate 9,936,463 of CM057927.1, read as the reverse complement.
AATATTTACGAGCATCGTCATCGGTGGCGCATTTAACAGATAACTGTTTGTTATGCTTTATGTAAAGAAATTATGATAAAATAAGTAAAACATGATGAAGAAAGAAGAAAACGTAGTTGTTAATAGTTATATAACGATAATGTTTTCTAATTGATATAAAAGATATACATATGCGTTTGGAAATAAGCAGAGAAAAATGATTGAATTCTGCTATTGTTAACTGCTCTCATATCAAATTATACTGTTTTGTTTTACGAAAATAATATGTGGCTCGTTGGTCTAGGGGTATGATTCTCGCTTCGGGTGCGAGAGGTCCCGGGTTCAAATCCCGGACGAGCCCTCGTGAGTGGAATCATGGATGTCTGAGTACTTCCGTAAGATTCTATTCTTTTTTTAAATTTCTGTTTCAATTTCAATATGCAAGTGTGTAAACAATCACTTATAAGGTGAACGAAACACCTTTATCCCTCGTTTCTCCTAATACGGAACCTCTTGTGTGAATTACTATGTAGACATATATTTATAATTAAGTTCCTATTACTCCATTTGTCTTAAGAAGTATACAGTGAATATAGAAAGTAAGCTTAAGATCTTTAAGATACATATCAAGAATCAACCATCGACCAATGTTTTTGGATATCGTCATTAAGAAGTTTTGTTTGCTGTTCTTTAAATCGGTGTATCACATATCAATACATAATAAATTTGTTTGCTGTGCTGTATCTAAAATAAATAATGATAAAATTAAGTAAAACATTATGAAGAAAGAAGGGGGGAAATAGTGGTTGGTAGCAATTTTATTGTTGTTAAAATGTATTAATAATTTGATTGAGATCCGAAAGTTGAATCAATGAACTTAAAATAAGTACCTATTCTGTACCTGACATCTTTTTTATTTATTAAAAAACAAAGGACGAACCAGGCGCCATCACGCATTAGACATACCATTCAGGGAGACAGAGAATCTGATTTAATTTAATAGGAAGAACCATAATTTGCGGATCTTTGACGGGACCTTTTATAGATCGGATCGCGTCTGCTACCACTCGAGTTGAACATCATTGATGCTGTTAGGCATGGAAAAAACTGGAGTAGGTGGTGCCGTGTGGAGCAAGTAATCCATTCTTGCGTTGATAGCCTGGAATGTAATCCATTTTAAGTCAGAAAAGTGCTGTGATGACCGCATCGGGCATCAAATGATATGGTAACGGAATGAATAAAACTCGCAATAACATGAAATCATTTCAAAGCTTATATATAATATATTAGAGCATCGTTTTCAATTTATTTTTATATTTTACATGAACATAGAAAGAAAACCTTTGGTTTTGTATGGAAACAATAAGCTAAACGTAAGTGTTATACTAGTTGATGATGTCGCCAGGACGGAGGAAGAGGAGTGAGAAAGAAATCAGAGGTATAACTGTACGCACATAATTAATAATCAGCTTTCCGTACCGTATACAATTTTAACATAATAGTGTGTAGAAATAAATCATTCGCACAGACTTTACAGAGAGAGGATTCGATCTAATCAGCATTCCATTTCCTTCTAGGATGTCTTACTTAGTTACTTCTGGTAGTATCACATTAAACTTCAATGTTAATATGTTTACCATCACGTTACAGATGATTATCCGTACTATTAATAATCGATTACAGCATTTGAGCTCCCGCAATATCTTCCCAACTATATTTAGAAACCAACTTCGTGAATGAAATTCTCCGGTTAGTAGGTAGAGTTGGATTATTGCATGCTAGTTTCCAAATATTAAAACTGGGCAGACCAGGACGGAGCTACTCTGGTGATCATTCTCCAAGGCAAACTATATAATAATCCGCCACTTTGAAAATCGCTATCCAACTTAACTTTGTTGATGATCCATCATCGACTCGCGGTCACATCCGATCCTCTCCATTAAGCTTCGGAACCACAATTGCGATTGCCAATACAATTAGAAGAAGAGAAGACAGCCACCAATTAACCGGATGACCAAATTGGAATTAAATTCATATTCAATTGACTGTTCTGAACTGTTTAGAAATATGTTATGATTTTTTCCCAATATTATTCAATTTATAAATACCGGGCAAGAACCAGTATGATCATTTAGAAAATAATCCTGGAAAACTAACATTCTAAAATCTAGTCTTTTAAAATGACGTACACTGATGCCGACTCGGCATTTACATAATAATATTTAGAGGTTCATTCTGGTTAAATGATATAACTGTATATGTGATGAAAACATATTATTCTTTAGAATTTCTGGTAGTTGTATCAGTAAAAATATAGAAGTTCAATATAGTTTTTGTGCTTATTAGGAACGTATAGCTTCAGCGAAGTAGGTAATAAGGGTGGGTATAGCAGAGTGGAAATGAGGTATTTAATGGCGGAATCAATAATACTCATTGCCCATATTTAAAAAAATTATTTTTCAAAAATTATAAGGCCTCCGCACTTTTCCCTCATAACATCCAAAAAATCGGCACAGCTAGCTCGTGTCATCCGCGATCGTTTCCATCAGTCGTATGAATAGGTTCACCATCGACATGTGTTTATTGTACTAAAAATTAACTAAAAGAATGAATTGCTAACTAAAGGTCGTTATTAGAAGCTGCTTACAGTCGTAAGACTTTTTGGAAAGTCAATAGTTCCGTACAAACTGGACGACACTGTCAATGATTCAAATAAATAATCATGGGTTCATTCAATTCATCCTCAATTGAATATTACAATTAGTTACTTAACTTATACATATGTTATTAGTAGAGTTATTAGGCTGTCCATAAATGACAAAAGTATATAAAAATAAAATAAAAACACTCTAAATTTTTTGGGTATTATAAGGCCTTAAGATAGATTTTATGCTTGGGTATTTAAAACTAATAATGGGGAGAATCTAAAAAAAAATTGTAATAGGATTTCATTTCTTTATAATACCCAGATATTATAAGGTTTCATATATTTTAACAAGCACCCCAATGTATTTTCTACATATCTTAACTTATGCCACCTCAATGTATCAATTGGTGGCGCAGTGGTAGAGTCGTGGGCTACCAATTCAAAGATCGGAGGTTCAAGTCTCTCCGGAGTCAATAGCCGAGAATGCTTTTTTTCGTAAAAAATGCTTGAAAAAATTGAAGTCTTAAATGTCTTATAATAGGGGAAATAGCGATACCTTATTACAGTTATAATGGTTTTCCATTTCAATTATAACTATAATACCCTTATAATAGGTTCGACAAATTTAGAGTGAATAAAATGGGAGCATTGACGAGGAGAGAGACTCAAGGATTTATTAAGCCCGATAGGAGGTCCGGTGACCGCGGGTATAATCTTATGTCGACCACGAGGGCCACTGCCCAGCTAAGCCTGTAACCTCACTAACCTGTCCATCTCTCACCTCGATTTATCAGCTTCCTTATTATAATTAGTGTTTGTGTTACCGCTTATACCCCAGTTTTTAGACTTGTCCCTGAGTTCTAAGCTCTTCCCATCGATTGAATTTTTATGTAGTGGCATTAATACTACGTTATCAAGATTTTATTTGAATATGTCTTAATCTGCATCGATTATCTATCATCGGCCGATGGTTTCATTGAATTGCCATCATACAAACCGATTCAAGACCATTGCATACTGGTTTCCCACAGTAAGATCGGGGTATCTCAGTATGTAGTTGTGCAGTATTAAGAAGCTAACAGATACTTTAGAGAGTCGTGTAGCTTGTATATATAGGTTGTAAAGAGTTAAAGTAGAATTGCAACTTTGCATTTTATTTCCTTCCTCCTACTTAGGGGCTGTCCTCATAAATGACGAATGTTTTTTGGGGGAGGGACCTCAAACTGGATTGTTGGGGAAGTGGGAAAAATTGGAAATAGTTAATTAAAAAATATTAGACACAAGTTTTTACAAGTATAAGGCACTATATTAAACCATGATTTTCAATTGAAGTTCATCAGCACAATCCAAGTTTTCCTTCCAGAAAATAATATATGGAACTACTATGTGATCTTAAATAAGTGTTATAATCAGCTTTTGCAATCCATGGAAAATTTAGTTCACATTCGTATCCAGCAACGCAACGGTCGTGCAACACTGACCACCATTCAAGGAATCCCAGAAAAGTACGATCTTAAGAAGATAAATCGATACGTCAAAAGGGAGTTCTCATGTAACGGAACAGTTAAGGAGCATCCTGAATTCGGTTGGGTTCTACAACTGCAAGGAGACCAGCGTGAAAATATTTGCCAGTGGCTCACGAGGATGCGTTTGGTCGAGTCTAAACAGTTACGAGTCCATGGTTCCTAGAATACATATTTGTTGTATACTCTCATTTAAACAAAGATAAGAATAAAATTAATAATAATAATACCCATTGAATCAAATCCAACATGGTATAGAGAATTTAATCATTAGCTGACAATTATACTTACTCAACTAATATATTGCTTGAAAGGAATTCCCATGTATAAAAGTGGTAACAATTTGCACTCTTTTTATTTTAACATATTCCAGAGGAACTGAGGATTATTGGGATCCTTAGCGTGATGGTAATTATTGTTTGATGAATGCTGGTAATAAGTGGTGAATGGTGATGATACCTTCATACCGAACCAACAACTCTTTTATATGCTTGCACTGCTATGAATGCAATTAGCACATAATAGAATTGCGATAATGTATTCATCTACTCTAATGAAGTTCCACAAAACGAGATCAGAATTTAAAAAACAATTTTAGCCGCTTTTGTTTTATTGGGTTTATCGTTATTTCTTTTAATATAAAATAAAGAAAGTTACTTGATTTCATGAGATATTAAAAAATCTTCACTCTATTTAACTGTATGAATATGAAAGCAACCATGTGAAGACTTTGGTCGGTTTGGACAATTGGATTTAATAATCTTATTGCCTTGGTTACAATTTTAGTTTTAGATTTTGAAGAACACATAACCAAACAGATCGCGCAGTAAAAAAAGATAATAGAAAAATCTTAGAGGCTCGCAAATGAGGCGTATAAGCTGTCTTTATAGTATTTAATCGCACAATTTTCATGTATAGATAGGCTTTTCCCGTGAAATAGTAGATTAGCAGCACAAAACTGACGGTGATGTATTTCAATTTAGCGTCGTTCTGATGACTTGGATTGGAAACAAAAAAAAATTTCGTCAGTAAAAGTAGCACTCATTTTTTGCAAAAGAAGATAAATCTAGGGACTAGATCATTAGTAGGTTTTTTGGTGTTCTTAAGGAGCAGTAGCTTCTGCTGTATTGCTAGTAGATGTAATTGTAGTATGTAGGGTACTGGCTTCCAGGATTACAGACTGAGATGAACCTTGCTCACCTTGCCGCTCGGGAGGAGGCAACACCAGAACATGAACTTTCTCGCCATCCTTGAAACAAAAACCTTAAAATTGATATCCACTAAATTTCAATGAAAAATGTAAAATTTCGTAAAAGACACAAACCGTCAATTTCGCTACTGAGGCGGGATTCTTCGCGGCGATCGGGAATGATTTCTAATCGAGGTTTCTAATTCAATTTCTAAAGATATGCAATTTAGGTTTTAAATGAATTAAGGTGTGATGACGATGATGATGTGTGCCGATCGGTTTAAAGGTGGATTTATTATCTGGACACAAAATAATGATGAGTGTAAAAAGGTGCGAATAAAGAAATCAGGCTTGTTGAGTGAACGCAAGTATGAAGAAGAGACTGGAGAGGTTCGTAACAGGGTATGACTACGGGGGCACTTTACGAATGTGACCGTCCCCCTTGGTGGCTAGAGTGAGACCATCTAGTTACGTATGTTTCTCTATATTCCTAAATGATATGAAGTCCTCTATAGGACCAAGTGGTATACTTATTGGCGTATAGACTATTAGTCATTTATATATATGCGACAAACAATGTCTATACAGAAACGCAGTATTTCTGCGGTGGTTCCGCGGCTGGAACACTGTTAAAGTAGTTTTGCTTTATTCCCCTTTGAGCGCTCCTTTGAGCGCTAGAGAAAAAAAACTTTATACGATTTAAAAGAGAACGAATCCTTAGTAGAATAGGATCTTTTGGCATGTTGTTGGAGCTTAAAGTGAACAGGTTGCGGTCGGATTGGATTTTCTTCGTACGTACCCCACCTGGTTAATTTAAACCGTACCTAACATGGCATCTTATTATTGGGGTCTGTGCGGAGACCATTTCGTCAACAGTTGAATCTTGCTTTTGCTTATATTTGTTTATAATATGAAGACGTTAACAAGTAGCTGTAATTGGGAATTTTTTAAACGCTCACTTTCTTCTAAGATTTTTTCCCCGTTCCTGATCCTGCAATCCAAAGATTTGAGTTTTGAGGAATCTTTCAAAGATGTGATGAAACAAAAAAATTTATGCTATGGACATTCTTTTTTACCGTAATGTTGACAATAGCTCCCATTTTTTCTGGTATAAGTGTAAACATGAAAATACTGCTGTAAGCTTGTAACGATACTATCAATAATAACGGATTCAAAATTATAATATATATAGACTCTCGTTTTTACGAATTCTAGATGCCGTAATCATAAACAAAAATATACGAGTATTAGGAACCTAGCAGTTTACAATTCTGGAAAATGAAACATTATGATATTCTGTAGAAACCATTCACAGCAACAAAAACACAAACGATTTATGGTCGTTTTATAAACCCATTCCTCATTTCTTAGCAATTTGTTCTTCAAAAACTGCATACTGCAGTCGATGTCGTCAGTTCGTCACTAGCACAGTACCGCATCAGTGTTCCGACTTGGCGTAGTCCATTTATTACTTCATTGTAATAGACGTAGAGCCGTCATTTTCTCATCAATTCTCGAATTTTGTGTAAATTCAAAGGGATAACGTGATCACGTAAGTTTAACTAATAATTTATACAAATTCACATGCTTTTCCCAAACGGCTGATTTTATTCATTTCGTATGGTTATAGTCTGTTATGGATTTCAAAGTAGTTTCTCGTCTTGAGGATCTAGCTTTTGAATCGTCTTTCAAAGATATCATGACCACCTTGAAGCTTTGCCATCGTCCAAGAGGAAAACGAGTCGTCCCTCATTCAAGTTTTTTTAAATTAGCTCTAACAAGTGAGAATTTACGTGCTTTTATAAGAGGTCAACTGAATTACCATCTAGTTGGAATAATGAGTGAAAAAGTCAGGTATAATTACTGCTTTTCTTTCGACCATTCTAATATTCAATCAATATTAAATCTGAAGTTATTAATGTTTGTATTTATTTTACAGAGAAAAATATGTGAACAGATTTTACAACTTCCTCTGGTCTCTACCATTATATGGTAGAAAGACAAAACAAATTGATATCTGGGTCTTTTTGGATGCCGTGTTGGATGGCAGTTTTAAGGAGCTGAAAACCTTCATTGCATCACCAAGTTCCAAACTCCCAGATGATATGCTGGTTCCCACTATCTTAAAGTGGTCCCCGCTCGTTGAGAAGCTAACAATCGATTGTGGGCCGATAGATATTGGTTACGATGGTTTTGATGAGCCGTTAACGGAACTGACGAAGTCAACCTTTCGATCGCTTCATTCCCTTCAACACTTGACACACCTGTGTCTACATTCAATCTGTGATGTGCAAAGATTTACAGTTTTGTCTGTGATTGGAAAAGCATGCCCTTCACTCTCTCACCTGGGTGTCTTTGCAGAATTGATGGGCATAAAGGATATACTGGCGCTTATCTTTGGAGAATTTGTCAACGACTTAATGGGTTACAGTTATGATTATGTACGTTCGTCGTGGTGTGAAAGTGAATCACTAGAGCATTTAGAATTGCCTTCAGAATATCTTACGCCTATTTGCTCCACGCTTCGAGAGTTACAGCTCTATTATGATGCGAAAGGCTACCAGTGTTATAACAGTTATAACGAGATTGATGCTTCCGATGCCGCCTTTGCCCTTCGCCATCTACCGTTGCTGCAAGTAGTGGACAAACGTATTCCTACAAGCCTCGCCGTCACAAAACTTCACCACAATAACGTTTATGAACAAGAGAAGAGCCGAGAAAAATTCCAGCGAGCTATTCAAGAAGTCTTAGAACGATCGGGAAACACTTCTCCTGAAGCACAGAATTTTAAAGCTACGAATTTTACAGGTATACATTAAAAAAAAAAAAATTATGTAAGGTTATTCTATTTATCAAATTTACTGGCTTTGAACTAGGCATGTTTTACTTGACCAAGTTGGACTTCGTTAATGTGGAGTATGAAGCAATGCTAAGAGCTGTTGGGGAGACTTGTCCATTATTGAAGGAGGTGACTTTTTGCGACGCATCGTACCAGACTGATTGGGATGTTTTTGGGAGTAATTATGATGAATATCGTCCGATCGAACTCGTGAACGTTTTAGATCCTGTGAGCCTTCCGGTTATTTTCATCGGATGGCCTAAAGTAAATTTGACTTTTCACTTAGCCCATCAATGTTTAATGATTATTAATGCTTCATTATCAAATTCATTATTTATTCAAGCTTACGAAAATAAGATTTTACATAGTACCACTTGGATATATGACACCCATCTTGGAGGTGTTTGGCGCTGGACTGCAACATCTTGAGTTCAAGCATTGCGATGAAATCGAGCTGGCTGATTTAGCGCTATGTCAACAGTTGAAGAGTCTACGCATCCTTTCTTCCACAACTTTGCTGCCAGAAAGATTTGAATCTACTTTTAATGCTGCTACTTTTCTACCTCAACTCAAGATTTTTGAGAGTGTCGATTGCTTGGGTCTTCACTCACGCTTGTTTGAAGAAAAGGCGAACCTTGTTCACCTGAATCTCTATTGCTTTCACGGTGAAATTGAATTAGAGGGACCTGCTGAGCCTCTCCAAAAACGCTTCAAACATTCGGCACAGGTAAAATTATACCAGTAATTTATTGCTAAATTTTTTATTATAATATTTTCTATTTTACAGACCAGCAGCCACTTTGGATTGGGCCGGATTCGCCAGTTATGGTCCCAACTTGAAGTCCTGATTATTAAACAGTTTACTGGGCTTTCTATGGCTGTCATGTCAGACTCCATTCAGTATCTCTCTAAATTGAAGTTGATAACTTTGCCCCAACTGATCAGCTCGTATGATCCAACCCTATTCCAATCTATGAAGGACCAACTTCTTGAACGAAATCCTCCGGCTCAAATAGATTTGGAAGAGTTCGGAAACTACGCTAGGTGCAAAATATTTAGACCGGGCGAATTAAACCATGATGAGACTGATGATGAGACTGATGATGAGACTGATGATGAGATTGATGATGAGATTGATGATGAGTCTGATGACTAGATCCCTTTTGCACGATTCTTGTAATAAGTTGTATGTAGGGCGAGACTCTCATTCTATTCCTTTGCTTGTTCATTTTTTTTTTGTGAATTGTGGTTGTCAATGAGATTATTACTTTATCTTAATATAAGCTAATCAAGAAGTAAACGTAATACAACTAATACTTTTTTTCTTTTCAATTTCTTTTTTTCATTTTTATTTTGAATCAAATAATAATACTTTGGCTTACTTACAAATTCAAACAATTTTTCGGGACGGACTCGTGATCAAAATTATGCAAGCTCACGATCCAGAGAAGCGCAACTAAAATCATATATTTCTTCGCACATAAGAAAAATATTTTTCTAAAGCTGATTAATAAAAAAATATAGTACTAGTTAAGTAAACAATGACGCTGCATTACCGCCATAGTTAACACTTGCGACGCACAATATGTCTTTACAGAAGCGCAGCTTATTTCTGTTGTGACTCCGCGGCTGTAACGCCAAGAAGTAGTTTTGCCTTTCCCACTGTGCGCATTCCGTTCTGGAGGACAAAGTCCATGATTTAAGATAAAGAATCCTTTGTAGAATAAGGCCTTTTTTGTGCGGGTGGCTTACAGTGAACAGGTTGCGGTCGGATTGGATGTTCTTCGTATGTAGCACACCTAGTTTATCAATTTAATACGTTACCTAATATTACGTCTTATTGGGCCACATCGTCAGCAGTTGAATCTTGCTTTTACTTACATTTATTTACAATAGAGACGTTATTAAGTAATTGTAATTTCGAATTTTAAAAAAGGTGCACTTTCTTGTAACGATACTTTAATTTTTTTGTTTCTGATTCTGTTATCCAAAGTTTTGGGGTTTCAAGAATCTTTCAAATACATTATGACACAACAATTCTATGCTATGCTGTTGGCCATAATGGTGACTGAAAGTGATAATCTAAGAGAAAGCCGTGGTCTCAGAAATAAATGTGTTTAAAATGTATACAATTTTATTTGAGTACATGGTAACAACACGGATTTTTTCCAATATTTTCCAATTATAAGTGTATTGTATAGAATGTGCTGTGATGGTTCTATACTACATAACTGTATACTACTCTAAGCATCCATATTCCCGCTACTGGGCTGCAATAGCTGCCCAGTCAAGACTAACTGATTTTGCAAGATATATATGAACGAGTAAATAATGATGCAACTGAGGTCAGCATATTATTTATGAGAAAACGCAATTAATGAGAAAACGGCGCAAAAATAGTTGCACAGGGGTGGTTATTTTTCCTTTATGTCCAATGTCTACAACGATTATATTGATGCGCAGTTTATTGCTTATTAGCTGGTATGCAGCTATAAATTATAACCTTCTCTGCTTTTTGAACCAATAGTCTCGCAATCACTCTTATCTTAATCTCAAGTTCTTTGATATCCTTAATAAACAGAAATGTCGAAATAATGAAGAATCAAAAATCCAACGAACCATGTTAAATATGCTTATGTATATTTTCTGTGTTTTCATGGATTGGTCTATTAATTACGCCGTTGAAGCGAAGCGGTATTTTTTCAAAATGACCGTAGATATATAATTACTTAAGTAAAACTGTTTTTCAAATGTCGCCGAGCTATGTTTTACCTGCACAAATTTCTGATCATCGATTTTGGAATTTTCACCAATCACTCACGATCTAGTCGATCATGGAGCCGATCGTTTCCAAGTCTGATGAGGAAGCTTTACTTTTGCATAAGCTTCAGGCTTCACCTATGCAATCTCGTTTAACGGCTGCCCCTGAACGATTCTTTGTATTTGAAACAAGATGAGGAGACAAAGGAAAGCTATTCAGTGGCCCAGGTAACAGAGCTTATTCAAACGCCGATGAAGAATGCGGTTTTAAACAAACCAAATATTATGTAGGATGGGAAGAGGCTGTCCATAAATGACAAAAATATATTTAAAAATAAAAATAAAACTGAATCATTGACGAGGAGAGAGACTCATGGATTTATTGAGCCCGATAGGAGGTCCGGTGACCGCGGGAATAATCTTATGTCGACCACGAGGGCCACTGCCCAGCTAAGCCTGTAACCTCACTAACCTGTCCATCTCTCACCTCGATTTATCAGCTTCCTTATTCTAATTAGTGTTTGTGTTACCACTTATACCTCAGTTTTTAGGCTTTTCCCTGAGTTCTAAGCTCCTCCCATCGATTGAATTTTTATGTAGTGGCATTAATGCTACGTTATCAAGATCTTATTTGAATATGTTTTAATCTGCATCGATTATCTATCATCGGCCGATGGTTTCATTGAATTGCCATCATACAAACCGATTCAAGACCATTGCATACTGGTTTCCGCACAGTAAGATCGAGGTATCTCAGTATGTAGTTGTGCAGTATTAAGAAGTTACGAGATACTTGTGGCTTGTATATATAGGTTGTAAAGAGCTAAAGTAGAATTGCAACTTTGCATTTTATTTTATTTTTTATGTAGTGGCAATTATACTACGTTATCGAGATTTTATTTGAATATGTCTTAATTTGCATCGATTATGTATCATCGGCCGATCCTCGGCTGAGGGGCTGTCCTCATAAATGACGGACGTGTTTTGGGGGAGAGACCTAAAACTGAATTGCTGGGAAAGTGGAAAAAATTGGGAAATTGTCAATTGAATATTAGACACATGTTATTGCAAGTATATGGCGCTATATTAAAATATTTATTCGTATTAAACCATTATTTTCTATTCAAGTCCATATAGACGTAATCCAAGTTTTTCGTCGAGGAAAGAATACATAGAACCACTGTATGAGTAAAAAATTATGTCTCATCAGCTTATGAAATCAATGGAAAATTAAGTTCACATTCGCATCCAGCAACGCAATGGTCATAAAACACTGACCATCGTTCAAGGAATCCCTACAAAGTACGATCTCAAGAAGATTAATCGATACGTCAAAAGGGAGTTTTCATGTAACGGAACAGTTAAGGAGCATCCAGCATCCTGTATTCGGTGAGGTTCTCCAACTGCAAGGAGACCAACGTAAAAATGTTTGCCAGTGGCTCACGAGGATGCGTCTGGTCGAGCCTAAACAGTTACGAGTTCATGGTTCCTAGAATATATGTTTGTTATACTCAATGTAAAAAAAGAATAATAAGAATAATAATATTTTTAACAAAACTAATCACTGGGTCAAATCCAGTGTGATATAGAGAATGTAATCTTTGACATAGGCCTAATGATTATACTTAAATGGTACTTAATTAGTACATATTGCTTGAATGGAATTAAATATTGTGGTAATAGCGGTAACAGCTAGTAATTCTTTTTATTAGGCAGCAAAGAAAATGGTCAGAAGAAGTTATGATTATTACTATATAATATAGCTATAGTCTATCAGATAAGGAACATGAGTCGAACTACCTGACTCTCAGGTGCAGTGGATTACGGTATTAGACCACAGTATTTTTCTTTATGTAACTGAAAAATACGATTTGAAGGATTTACGAAACCTGAATCAATCAACTTAAATCAATCATTCAATTTATTATTCAAGTTATTACAAAAATAAAAACAAAAGTGAAAATTCTTTAAAAAAAAAAGTATACATACAAATTTGAACTTCCATTATCATGATTCACGCCAGTCTTTGTAGAACACTAAGAAAGCAGTATTGCGAAGTCGCATGGTTATTACATTATCATTCCCCCGAATCTTGTTTTATCCTATATAGATATTTACAGCGGTAACCGAACGTTATCAAGTAACTGTAATTCTAATTTTACAAAACGCGAGCTTTCATCTATCGTGTATAGGTAATCCCACCATACTAATTATTTTTTTTAGGCCCTCCGCCCAAACGACATAAGAAAACTAAGTCTAGTCGTGGTTTTCTACAATTTGAATTATCATTATTTGTTTTGATATGTAAGACAGAAAATGACTTGATAATTTGGAGAGCTATTATGCAAAACAACTTTTTTCCGTATTTTTCGACTTTGGCGTTCAAGACTTGAATTTTGAAGGATATATATCAACGAGTAAATATAATTTAACTGAGATCCTCATTTCGAAACAGTGAAAACAAAGTGCAAAAAAAACAAGCTGCACAATGGCAATCATTTTTCTTTAAAGAAAGTAATCTACCACTCTGTCAAACAACGATTTTATTGATTGGCAGTTTACTGTTGATTAACTGATCTAGTGGCTAAATAAATTTTAAATTATTTTTAAAAACTGATTTAAAAGATTGGGTCGCGGATTGGGTACACACGGATATTAAATGGAAATTGGCGTGGAAGAAAAATAGTAGGCCTACTAAGATCAAGTACCTACTTTCGATATCACTTCTGCCACTGCCGCTGCGCACTGCAAGTTCACCAATTGCGAGTTTAGATTGGTTCCATAGATTGCGGGTATAATAGTTTTTAATACGACACTCGCTAACCCATGGTACGCGGCTCATTGATATTTGCTTGTCATCTCGCTGGCATACTTTGAAATTTTGTTTTGTCCCACACCTGCGCACAGGATTTGTTGCTGTCGTTCATTTTGCGCACTTCAGGCACTTGCGCAACACGCAACAATCTTCAGAGATTACAAGTACACTAAATATCATGACAATAGAGGTTACAATGATGATGACAATCAGACAATGTTATCTTTTTATAGACCGCAGCAGCCGCTTTGGATTGGGATAGATTCGCCAGTAATTGGTTCCAACTGGAATCCTGGTAATTTTTAACAATTTACTGAACGAATCTCTTTGCAGCTGTCGTGCCCGACCTTATTCCACACGCTCCGCAAACAGAATATGATTTCGTTATCTTAACAGATCAGCTCGTATGATCCAACCCTATTCCACTCTATGAGTAATAACCAAAATTGATTTTGAAGAGTTTATTATGTATACTAGTTGCTAAATATTTAGACAAGACGGACTGGACCATCTGAACCTTCGCTGGGGCTTTGATTATGAGTTTGATGATCACTTGTATCATTTCTGTTGTAATAGGTTATCTTTTGGGTTAGATTATCATTCTATGGTCGTCCTTTACTTGCTCATTTTTTGTTGAATGATTTTGGTGTTGATGAGATTGCTATACTTGCATATAATTGATATACTTTTCCAAAATAATATAATCAAAAAGTAAACGTATATTTATTTTTGCTTACACTTGCGATAGGTATACAATATGTCTATATACAGGAACGCAATATTTCTGTTGTGGCTCTGCGGATGTAACGCCAAGAAGTAGTTTTGCCTTTTCCACTGTGCGCACATTCCACTCTGGAGTTCAAAGTCCATGATTCAATTATAGAGTCATGATGTTTATATATTGCGATGTTCTTGAAATATATGTGTATAATACATATCCATATATGCAATATATATCTATTTATTATGCTGTATGTAAAAGATAATAATAACACGGATGAAAATTAGTAAAACTTTTTGAAGAAAGAAGAAAAAGTAGTGGTAGGTAGCTATACCTACTCTATTTTTCATTGCCGATTGTAAATAAACATATAATTTGAATGATTTTCAAAAGTTTAAATTTTCAAAAGAGTCAGGGGAAAAGGGTCGATTCACTGATTGATCCGCGATCGATTACGGTATACCATTTCATTTTTTATTCCCTAAACTTTAAATACGATCTTCTTTATAACATGATGTTACATCATACATGTTGATTACATCTTAGTCGAAAAATGTTCTCTATTCATCCATACAATATTGTTGTAACGACACTACCAATATATTTTCATTTCCAGGTACTAAGTCTGAAAAATCATTAAAAAAAGATATTAAAGTTTTGAGAACCTATCAGCCTAGAATTCTGCGAAATGAGACATAACGAGGTTCTGTAGAAACCATTCACAGCAACATAAACACAAACGATGTATGGTCGTTTTATTAACCCATTCCTCATTTCTATTACTATATTGTTCTTCCAAAACTGTAAAGTACGGCATTCGATGTCGTCAGTTCGTCACAAGCTCATCATTATTCCGACTTGGTGTAGTCCATTTCGGTACTTCGTTGTAATAGACGTCGAGCGGTCGCATATTCTCATCAAATCTTGAATTTTGTTTAAATTCAAAGCGGTATATAACGCGTTATCAAGTAAGTTTATTTAATTTATACAAAGTTGCATGCATTTCCCACGGTTGGGTTTGTTCATTTCATTTTGTTACAGGTAGTAATGGATTCCAAAGTAGTTTCCAGTCTTGAGGATCTAGCTTTTGAATCGTCTTTCAAAGATATCATGACCACCTTGAATCTTTGCCACAACGATCGTCCAAAAGGGAGGCGAGCCGCCCCTCATTCAAGTTTTTCCAAATTATTTCTAACAAGTGAGAATTTACGTAGCTTTGTAAGAGGTCAACTTAATTGCCATCTAGTTGGAGTAGTGAGTCAAAAAGTCAGGTATAATAACTACTTTTATTAATTTATTCTACCGATGTTAAATCTGGAGTAATATTAAATGTTTGCGTTTATTTTCCAGGGAAAAGTACGTTAACAGATTTTACGACTTCCTTTCAAATGGTAGAAAGACAAATCAAATTGATGTCTGGGTCTTTTTGGACGCCGTGTTGGATGATAGTTGTAAGGAGCTGAAAACCTTCATTGCATTACCAAGTTCTAAAGTGCCAGATGACATGTTGGTTCCCACTATCGTAAAGTGGTCCCCTCTCGTTGAGAAGCTTACAATCAATTGTGATCCGATAGATTTTTGTGAAGATGATATTGATGAGATAGATGGCACGTTGGTGGGATTGGTGGAAGCGAAATCAACCTTTCGATCGCTGCGTTCTCTTCAACACTTGACACACTTGTGTCTACCTACAATCTGGAATGTGCAAAGATTTGCAGTATTGTCTGTGATTGGGAAAGCATGTCCTTCACTCTCTCATCTGGGTGTCCATGCAGAATCTATGGGCAAAAACGATATACTGGCGCTTATCTTTGGAGAATTTGTCAACGACTTAATGGGTTACAGTTATGATTATGTACGTTCGTCGTGGTGTGAAAGTGAATCACTGGAGCATTTAGAATTGCCTTCCAAATATCTTACTCCTATTTGCTCCACACTTCGAGAGCTACAACTCTATTACGATGGCAGCGAGGATGATAACAGTTATAACGACATTGATGCTTCCGCTGCCGCCTTTGCTCTTCGCCACCTACCGTTGCTGCAAATGGTGGACAAAAGTTTTCCTACAAGCCTCGCCGTCATAAAACTTCACAACAGTAGCGTCTCTGAACAAGAGGAGAGTCGAGAAAAATTCCAAAGAGCTATTCAAGAAGCCTCGGAACGATCGGGAAACACTAATGCTGAAGCACAGAATTTGAAAGCTACGAATTTCACAGGTCAACTATTTTTTAAAAATTAAAAAAATAATGTAAATTTCTTTTATTTTTCAAATTGACTGGCTCTGAAATATAGGTATGCTTTACTTGACCAAGTTAGACTTCGTCAATGTCAAATACGAAGCAATGCTGAGGGCTGTTGGGGAGACCTGTCCAACATTGAAGGAGGTTACTTTCTGTGACGCATCGTACCAGACTGATTGGGAGGCTTTTACTAGTAAATATAATTATTATGATGATCCGATCGAACTCGAGAACGTTTTAGATCCTGTGAACCTTCAGGCAATTTTAAACCGATGGCCTAAGGTAAGCTTTACTTTTCACTTAAGCTATAATTTTTCAATGATTATATTAATGCTTCATTACCGAATTAATTATTTATTATTCAAGCTTACGAAAATAGGATTTAACAAAGTACCACTTGAATATATGACACCCATCTTGGAGGTGTTTGGCGCTGGAGTGCAACATCTAGAGTTTAAGCATTGTGATGGAATCGAGCTGGCTGATTTAGCGCTATGCCAACAGTTGAAGAGTCTACGCATCCTTTCTTCCAGCATGTTTCTCCTAGAAGACGACGATCTTGCGTTCGATGCTGATACCTTTCTACCGCAGCTTAACAGTTTCCATAGTGATGTTTGCTTGGGTCTTAATTCTCGCTTCTTTGAAGAAAAATCTACTCTGGTTCGCCTGGTTCTCCATTGCTCTCACGCCAAAATTGAAGTCGACGGAAGTGAGCCCCTCCAAAAACGCTTGAAACATGCAGCTGAAGTAAGTTATTTTAGATATTAATCAAATGCTAATTAAAAAGAAAAGCTATTATTTTTGTAATTCATTTCTTGTAATTCCCAAATATGATTCGTTTTCAGGCCAACTTTGATTCTGGATTAGGTTGGATTCGTCAATTATGGTCCAATCTAGAAGTCCTAGCAATTTTTCAATTTTCCCAACTGTCGATGGCTGCACTGTCCGATCTCATTCCTCATCTCCGGAACTTGAAGTTGGTGACTTTGCCGGAGAGAATAAGTTCGATTGACCCTACCCTGGTTCACTCCATGAGGGACCAACTTCTCAGTCGAAATCCACCGGCTAAACTTAGTTTTGAAGACTGTAATAGCAAAGCTTGGTGCGAAATAGCTGAGCATGCCTAATTACCAACTACAAATCATCTTAGCCATTTTCTGATTCAAGGTCGTTCTTACTTTTTTAAAAATAATGTTTTGTGATGATTGCGTTTGTAATGATTGATGCTGATTTGGTGGGTTTAAAAATTCGATCCATGTGAATCTCGCTCTTTTTAAAACTCGCCTTCTTTTTGTCGTTTCGTTTCAATTGTAAGCTTACCAAGAAATAAAAAAATTTTCTTCATCATTTAGTTTTTAAAATACGGATTGAAGGATTTAGCCACATACCTACGTATATGCACCAATGTTGTAAAGAGACGAGGATATTTATGTTTAAACCAAGGAGATGACTATTTGAGACCGTACCGCGCGGACCGGTAGGCTACCTAAATAAGAGCGCATTTCTTCTGAAAAATTTTAATGAGACACCTCTAACTAGTGTCTTAAACATATTTTTTTATTATTGTGTTAACATTTTTTTATTAAGTGTTAACAATAGTGGTATACCACGGGTATACTAAGCCGCATTATTACCGTCATATGGTAAACACTTGCTCAATATTTTATACCACACTTTTTATTAATTGGATTTTCCCGTAGCATCATTAATTATTATGTATAAGCATAAGAAGATGTTGAAACCGAAAACCTTTGCAGAAGAAGGAATAAAGCTTATAGAAAAGAGCTGTGTCATGACTAAATCAAATTAAAATAGAATAAATGGTAGAAGCACGGCTCATTTCCCCAATATTTTTACAATTATTAGTGTATTACTTTATTGTACGTCGTGCTGTGCTGTCTACTAGTCGCATATTGTATACTACTTTAATGATATTCCCGCAACTGGACTTTAATAATAAATAACTATAACTCCACCACTTCTCCGGATACCTTCGCTATTGGTACCACTTTTTAAACATTTTATTTATGTGCAAATCTTAGCCACTCTTTTTAAGCAGATAGCGACGGTGATGCCAGTTTCGGGGTCAGCAAACCGAAGCCAAAAACTAAATAAGCGGCCGCTAAAGTTCCAAGTGGAGAAAAAAAATTCCTTTTGCCTCTTTTAACCTCAATTTTTCTTACTATTATTTTTTATGCAAACTGAGAACTTTTTTCTGTCTATCTTTTTTTCTGAAATCGCTGTGTATCGGGATACCTGCGGAGTCTCGCCGTCCCGAGAATAAAAGAAAAATTTGTGTTTTCGTTTGAAACTGGAGCTGATTTTTTTATATTTTGCCGTTTAATTTCTCTCTTATTCATCAGAGCTTAAAGTCTTCTCCAAGTTGAGAGAAACGCAAAATCGATAATAATAATAATAAAAAAAACAGTATATTGTTGTTAAGTTATCTCACTTGGGCACTACGCCCAAAACCGCGGCAAATTGCGGGACTATAGAGCCTGGCTATACGTTCTCTTCTTTTTGAACCAATAGTCTCTCAATCACTCTTATATCTTAATCTAAAGCACTTTTAAATCCTTAATAAACAGAAATGTCGAAATAATGAAGAATAAAAAATAATCCATCGAATCATTTTCGTTGCTTATGTACATTTTTTGTGTTTTCACGGATTGATATATTATAATTACGCAGTTGGAGCGATGTGGAAAATGTTTTGAAGATCAACCTATGGTAGATTACTTTAGGAAAACCTTTAAAAAATTCCGATCATTGATTTCGGACAAAAATCGATTCGATTCCGATCAAAAACTTGCGATCATCGAACCGGTTACTCTCGATCCTCTTTATCGAATTTCGGAACCGGAAAAGAAAATTTCCAAACACAATTGGTGGATTATATTTCTCTGAAGACGGTCACGAATCCAGATGATCAAGTCGAGCCACTGCAATTATCTTTGGTGTCAGTCGAAGAAGCTAGATCCTCCAAAAGAACCAAAAGTCGTCGAACCAGAATCGGTTGATCCATCGATACTTTTTTCAATGGTTTCGTCATCTGTTTCAGAGTTCCTATACAATTTAACGGTAGGATAGGAAGAGGCTGTCCATAAATGACAAACATATATATATATATATATATATATAAAATGGAAGCATTGACGAGGAGAGAGACTCAAGGATTTATTAAGCCCGATAGGAGGTCCGGTGACCGCGGGAATAATCTTATGTCGACCACGAAGGCCACTGCCCAGCTAAGCCTGTAACCTCACTAACCTGTCCATCTCTCACCTCGATTTATCAGCTTCCTTATAATAAAAAGTGTTTGTGTTACCACTTATACCCCAGTTTTTAGGCTTTTTCCTGAGTTTTAGGCTCCTCCCACTTAGGGGCTGTCCTCGTAAATGACGGACGTATAAAACTGGATTGTTGGGGAAGTGGGAAAAATTGGGATATTGTTGATTAAATATTATACACGTACTATTACAAGTTTATTGGCTATATATTAAAATATTTATTCATATTAAACCATTATTTTCTATATAATATCTTTCGACGTAGTCCAAGTTTTTCGTTCAGGAAATTATATATAGAACCACTGTATGAGTAAATAGTTATGTCTCATCTGCTCATTCAATCAATGGAAAATCTAGTTCACGTTCGTATTTAGAAACGCAATGGTCGTGCAACACTGACCACCATTCAAGGAATCACTACAAAGTACGATCTCAAGAAGATAAATCGATACGTCAAAAGGGAGTTCTCATGTAACGGAACAGTTAGGGAGCATCCTGAATTCGGCGAGATTCTACAACTGCAAGGAGATCAGCGTGAAAATATTTGCCAGTGGCTCACGAGAAAGCGTTTGGTAGAGTCTAAACAGTTACGAGTTCATGGTTCCTAGACTATATGTTTGTTATACTCATTTTTGTAAAAAAGAATGATAAGGAAATCCTCCAATGATAATTATTTTTTTTTAACTGTTAACCACTGGGTTAAAACCCCGTCTGTAGAACTCTTCGAAAGCAGTATTGCGAAGTCGCATGGTTATTACATTATCATTCCCCCGAATCTTGTTTTAGCTTATATAGATATTTACAGCGGTGTCGTTATCAAGTAACTGTAATTCTAATTTTACAAAACGCGCGCTTTCATCTATCGTGTGTAGGTAATCCCACCATACTAATTATTATTTTAGGCCCTTCCCCGAAACGACATGAGAAAAAAAAATTTAGCCGTGGTTTTTTACAATTTGAATTATCATTATTTGTTTTTAAAAAGAATCCGATTTGAAGAAAATCGACTTTTTAGAAAAGTGCAAACTTTTTTTCAAAAATGGTTAAAAAAATCTTATGTGCTTTATTTAATTTTAAATTTTACTTTCTGTGATGGTGATGGATCCTGAAGAACTGTCAGCCATTTGCTCAAGCATCGGTTTGAAGACACCGGCCTCGAAGCGACTTAGTGGGTTGTTGTTCAATAATATCATCGAGTTCGCATAATTTCCTAAAACAAAATACAGGTTGTACCTATGGTGTTCAAGACCTATTATAGGCCTACTCCACAGATTGTTTTAACTATATTATTTTATCGTGTACTCTATGTATTGTTAAATGTACTAAATGAAGTGAATAAGCATATTTACCTTGGAAAGCGCCTTCCTCCACACTCGCTACTTGGCTTCGACTGAAATCGATGTGTTCAATAGGGTTTTTGGAAAAGATGGAGCCAGCCGAAACGACCATATTCGTGTTATCATAGTTTTGGAAGAAGGTAAGAAGTTTGAGGTTCTTGAAAGAAGCCCATTGAAGCGGAGTCTTCGTAATGTTCGTACTAAAAAAGAATATTCTGAGATTTTCGAGTGTGTTGACCGAGGATGGTAGTAGCCAGTCCATCAGTAGAGACATCCCATCGTCATTAAGTACTACTGAATTGGGTCTGGCGGCTGCATAATAATCAAAAAGTCATAAATATATTATTTGTGCTGAATACATCAGCATGTATAAATATATTTTCGAATTAACTTACGAGTAGTCCCAGTAATTTCTAGTTTCTTCAATCCATTACACTTGAGGACGGAACCTGAAAATAACTTGTTCAAGTCTGCATAAAAACTATTGATACTGAAATCAGTAAGTGCGGGTAGGATGGGCAGAGTTGGTAGACTCATTTCCAAATTTTTCAGAGAGGCCAATTGGATTGAAGTAAGACTAGTGAAATCGGTAAGAAAATCGAAATCCATTCTACCACTATCAAGCAAAACCAGTGAGATACTCCCTAAAGAGTTCTTTGATGAGCGGAATGCATTGGGATCCACTTCCAAGATCGGCAATCCAGATGAAGCTTCCACCCTCAGATATCCAGCTGTGGCAAACCGACTTTGGCCAAGGAGGTCCGCCGGAATTGTATCACCTTCCGACAGGACGGTTAGTTGGAGACTTTTTAAAAGAATAGCTGGTTTCGATTGAAAGGCAGCTGCAACGTCGGCCATAGGTACGCTGTTACAGGCAATGTCATAGGTATTGGCGGCTCCGTCGAAAGAGCAGCTACAAGGGGAGAAATCGTACTGACAATCGGCAGCAGCGGCGATAGCAACTCCCATCATCATCAGCATCAACTGTTTGAGCAACACCAGAAATTTAGGGATAGGACAGTAAACAATCGCCTTAATGAATTTGACTTAGTGACTTTCTCATTATTACTCTCATAGTTGAGTATTTCTTTATGTAAGAAACTTACCAAGGAGGTTGCTGCTGATCCCCGACGCTCAGTTAAATTCTTCCGTGCGTAGTACATTCTAAATGAGTTCATGAAACGAAGTATTATTGATTTTAATTTCAGTGTCCTCGATAAATAAAAATAACGATATTTGATCAAATACTGCTAGTAAAATGGATAACTGCGTAGTAACGAATGCATTAAAACAGCAAGAATCAAATAGTCCGAATATAATAATAAGAAAAATGCTCCTATAGTTAACAGTTTATCACATGATATAATACATTGCGAGACATACTTTTATAACCAGAATAAGAGAGAGGTGGTTTAACTTTAAAATAAATACCTTTTCCTTTTTTTAACTTGCCTTATAAGTATGTTCTCTTGTTGTCTACAATCAAGTGCGCTGTTCCTCATTCCCGATCTACGTCTTCATTATATACCAATACTTATCAGCATTAAGTAAGGTACCACAGTTGAAGTGCTAACAGTTCTTTAGTCAGCGTGGGTATTTGCGAAACTTTTAATACAAGGAAAGTATTATACTTTATTGAGTTGACAAGTTTATAGCCATGTTTGTTGCGGACTTGTTTCATCTTTGTTCGAGACTTACTAAATTTTGAAGGATATTTATGAACCAGTTACAGCTGAGATCGTCATATTATTTCGAACTATTGAGAGCACAGCGCAAAAATAGTTGCACAGGGCCAATTATTTTCCTTTAAAGCCTATATTATAATGCCTTTGTCTACAGCGATTATATTGACGTGCAGCTTATTGCTGATTATCTGATATGCGGCAATAAATTATAATCTTCCATCCTTTTTAAACTAAAATTCTCCCAGTCACTCTTTACGGTACCTACTTCAAGTTCTTTTATCCTTAAAAAACGATAATGTCGAAATAATGAAGAATAAAAACTAACCGAACAAATTAGGTTAAATATGCCGCTATGTATACTCTAATATGTGTTCTAATGAATTGGCGCAGGTATTTAAGCCGTTGAAGCGAAGTATAATTTGTTTAATCTTTCTGTAAATATAATTATTTAATCAAACTGCGTTATTTAGATGTCGCCAGAGCTGAATTTTCTATTTTGACTACAAAAATATAGTTAATTGAATACCGTACTTTATCGCTTCACTTCTATACTTAGGTTGGGATCCTATACATATTTTCATATTCTTGGATAGATAAGAAAAATACTTATTACGCTTTATCATCGGTGAGGTTGCCAATTTATATGTCAAATTTAGCGTTTTACTAATATTTATTCAATGCGCAAAAAACGGTTGTCTCAACAAAATAAGGGCTGCTATAGTACAATCACCCTTGCCACAAATTATAGCAACTTCAAACTTGTTCCGTTTTCGCTAGTTCATGGGTTTTTTTTTAACTAAAAAGGCGTTATATGTGTAATCAACAAGGAAAAGTTAGTCACTACTCATCATGAACTCTCAGATTACCCTCTCAACTCTCGCTCTCTCCAAGACAAACAATAATCTGTCACTCTGAACATCGCTCTCCAACTTAACCTTGTTGACGTTCCGAACATCGATTCGGTCTCATCCAATCTTCCCCGTCAAGTTTCGGAACTGAAATTGAACGCTCCGGCTGATGCGATGACCATCATCATCAACTTCATCGCCCGCCGTGCGGTGCTGCTGATGCGTCGCACGGGCGGGAGAAGATGATGAGATGGAAGAGAGCATCGTCGTCCCTGTATTTGCATATAGACATACACATATAGAGCATCACTCTTGGTGTGTGTATACATCGCAGGACTATAACATCATAGCTGCTGAATCTGCTGCTCGCTACCTCGCCTCGTAAAATGAAATCAATGTTTTTATAGGGATCTATCGTTGCGTAAAAGTGAGCCAGCCGCTTCTCATCTTGTATGATGTAGGTATAGATGATGAAAAGACACGAGCAGCTAGACCCTATAAAGTAATTCCTTATTCAATAGAGTCCTTTGGAAAGTATCAGAAGCGAAGAAACTTTGAATGTATTGAACAAGAATCGATCCTATACATCAGATCCTCTCTTAATAAACTGATTGAGTTACGGGTCCCATGATTAAAAAATGTGGAACTATATACGCCATCTTAGATTGAAATCTTGTATTAACGAAATATACAAAGAATATTATTAAAAGGATACGTAAGATGGAGACATTTCATGAGCAGGGCCATTATATAATAGAATTATAACTAATTCTTTTTCCAGTCATACCACCAAGCGGGTTTGGCGTCGTATTTGGCCCATTTCCACCACCACCAAGGTGGGATGGTTTTTATTTTCATATCATCTTTATCCCACTTCCAATCCTTGTTGCCCCACCAACCCCAAAAAGGTTCGGGATCAGCCATTGGATTCGGGCCTGGTTCAGGCATCGGGAATGGTTCCGGCATCGGCTCTGGTTCCGGTACTGGAACGCTCTTAACAGACCTTGCAAAGACCCAAAGACCCAAGGCAACCATGGCTATCCAACCTGCAAACTGATATTTCAAAACTTATTATTGTTGTCTCTATATCGATCTATATAACAATTGGCTAAATAACTTACAGTAAAGGACTTCATGCTGACGATAGAGAGGCAGCTGACGATATGATGGATTGGACCCTACACTCTCTTCTTTTTATACCATAAGGAAGTATGAAGAAAAATCACGTCAAAAAAAGTTATGCTCATCTATCATGCAGCACTCGTCCGGCTCATTCTAGCTCGTTTGTGTCCATCACGGAGAAAATGACAGTGGAAAAAATATATTTTTTTTTTGTTCTTTCTTTGGACCTTGAATCGATATTTTACGATTTATAAAACGAGACGTGATCAACCTTGTAAAAAAATTTAAGTGCCAAGTCATCGTGATTTTTCAAGGTCTAAATATAAATACTAATAGAGAGTATCAGGTCTCTCTGGTTATTCAAAATGTGGATAACATTCTCTATTGATCTTTGATGATGATCCCCTCCTTCGGCTGAAAAAGTTTTTAATATAAAGAGTTTCTTGAATTATATATAGCAATGAATATTCTAAAGGTCATTCACCCGATTTATTTAATTAAGGTTAATGTTTATATGTTAAAAAGTATTTTTTGGAAAACATTTAAAAATGAATTCTTATGTTTTCTAAAAGGTCGTATAGGTAACAATACAATTATGAGCGAGTCCCTTTGTCTTCACATGAAGAACTCGAAGAATATGTATAATAGGAGTTGGGTATAACAAAAGTGTTTTTATAATTATTATTAAAAAACAGTGGAAATCTAATAGAAACTTCCACCAATACTAAATCCAAGCTTAAAGTGACTACCGTATCCGTAATTAAAGCCACCACCATATCCGCCATAACTTCCACCATATCCAATGTAACTTCCACCTTAGCCTCCGCAATATTCAGTGCCGTATCCGCCACCGTAGCCTCCTCCATAGCTTCCACCGTATCCTCCGCCGTAGCCACAGCCATATCCTCCACCGCGTAGACTCGACCATATCCATCATATCCTCCACCGTATCCGCACCGTAATTACGAGGAATTAAGATGATTGCTCTGTAGTAAACGTATAAAAATATAAAAATCAAATTATACAAGTTTAGAAATTTAAATATATAATACTTTTGTTTGTGGACCTTAGCTTCCACGATGTCTTCCGTTTATCAGCGGCCACCGTAGGATCCGGTTGAGCCCCAACGACAGAGACCATCACAACAGCCATTACATATAACATCTTTTTTCGAAGAAATTTGAATGCATTAAGTATTAAACATCTCAGAAATCGATATGGAAAACAAAACCTTATTGGATTTCATATTGTAGCCTATATTATTGTTCGCTTGGATCAAGGTGCAAGTCAATTCAACGAGCTGCTATTGCTGAACTGTTGGTCGGTCTATCCATTCTTATAGGCCTATGCAAATTAAATAAAATTGTCTCGAAAATTGTTTCGAAAATTGTTATTTTAAAATGTGATGGGATTAATGTAAGATAACGACTATATAATCGAAAGTGAAAATCTTGGACAGACGTTAATTAACTCGAAAATAAATTGCTATAAACTATATGAGAACAATTGCGAAATCATAACAAAAGATTCTCACTGATGGGCGACGTGACACTTTCCTCCTCTTTCGCAACCTGCTTACACCACTCGCAGACTCGCTCGACGATTCGACCTTGACCCTCCGTAAAAATTAAGACGTACCACGACCTTACGATCAAAGAGAAAAGTAAACAAGCCCAGTTGGCAACTGCGCACATTTTCTTTAGTTGTTCTTGGTGGTTCAAAGAGGACCATCGTGTTATAAGAGAACCGCCCCATTTGTAAATATTGAAACAATTAGTTTTATCCAGATCGCATTAAGAATGGATTTGAAAAAGCCGCCACAACCTTTCAAGATCCAAAGAAGAGTGTTAAATGTGCCACGTAACAGCAACATCACCAAGGCTAAAAAGGTTACCAAGCCGACTCAACGTAAAGTTGAATCCCTCCCAACAGTTTCCATCAAATTTTGCTTGGATGTTCTCAATGTTCAGGTAATAACATTCACAATGAAATTTCAATCTGAAAATTTTAGATTTTTTTTCGAAGTTGCTATTAGTAATTGTAAACGTATGTATATATTGCCGCTACATACTATTTAGAAAAATATTCAAAATATTGTTGTATATATGGCAGGAAATCTTGTTTTACGTTACGCAACCCTGCACAACGTGGACAAAAATGAAAAGGGATATCCTGGACGGTTACCATGGAGCTCCAAGAATTACGATATCGGAATTGGAGATGTTAGACACGTTACAAAGTCAAATCTCACGAGGGCGTGGCACTGCAAATATATTTTCCTTTGACCAACTTGAGTTTTGTTACCTTTTTTTACTTTTTGAAAACAACTCAAATTCATTTTAAAAAGGGCGGTTTTATTCCTGCAGGATTCCGAGTTCAAACAGGCCTCTCTGGTCTTACACAATCTGATAGAAGGACAAGATGCCATCATCCCAGGAACCAACTTTACCTACAGATTCGCGAAATCTCTGATCGACGAGTTGGACAAGAGTGAATACTTGAAGTGGATTCGAAAGAAAATCGTCGCTAGGCAGGAGAAACAACAAAAAACCACACTTGCCAGTTCGGGAGCCGACCTAAGCAGCAATCTCGAAATATTGAATCCCTATTTTGATTAGTATTTTTGGCGGAACCTAGAAGGTACAAGTCGAAAATGAAATTTATTTCTAAAAAAAATGTTTAATACCTACTACAGTATAGGTTTCTATTTTACTTTTCACAGCTCCGAAGTGGGTAAAAGAGGACTTCTATGTCTTACAAAAAGTTTGGCGCCAATTTTTATAAATGTAATAACTTCAAATCTGTTATCGTTTATCTCGTTAATGTCAGAGTTATCCGGATGAACGGGATGATAGCAATGTATCTTAGAATTCAGAAATACAAATCACATGTAACTAAAGTAAAAGTTATTATCTTAAATTAAAAGTACACTTTGACAAAGAGAAGTTCATTCGGAAAATGGTATTCCTGCCATTTCATGTCTGTTTTAGACCAAAAAATGCTATAGTATTTCTGGATCGATATACAATTACAAAAGTTTAACTTGATTTTTTAAAATCTAGTTTTAAAATACTTATTTTTTACGATTGGTAGGCACATGTTCAAATGTACCGTTCTATGTAACCTGAATTTTTTTTACCTTTATTTTATGTTAATTTTTGACATATGAATTATGAAAATATTGCATCTTTTTTAAATGAAGCATTATCTGCTTCATAATAAAATAGATAATCGAAATTGAATGAATAACTTAGGCTACAGCGGTGTGATAATATATATGGTACACAACCTGCTATCAATAACATGAGGGCAAAGTTTATTTTAAGTTGCCCATCGAAGTGCAATAGACTTTTTAAAAGTGTAACAAGAATTTGAACGTCATATGTTTGTGAGACTCTTAACAGGTAGTATAGCACCAAACAAAGTAGTTTCTTCGGCAAAAACTTTTTCCAATGTAAAATTACCTAAAACAAAAGTGAAAATGAATATTATACTTGCTGTGTGGTTATTAGTGCCAAGCCTACTTTTTAAATTCGCATTTAGTGCCAACATTTTGGTGCTGTATCCTGGATCTGGGAAAAGTCACTTAATTGCCGTGATGCCAATTGTAGAAGAGTTGGCTGAAAGGGGTCATCACATCACCATCGTTTCTGCCTTCAAAACATCAACCAAGTCCAACAACATAAGAGATATTGTGCTTACCGAATCTGCCGATTACTTCAACAACGTAGTTAGGGAGCGATTCGAGGCCCAGAAAAAAGTTCTTTCGAGCGGTTAGTATTGATGATCCAAGAGATGGAATCTCTGGTTAAGAATGGATACGAATCGATGATGAAAAATGCGGAATTCCAACAAATTCTTAAGGAAGGCCAATTTGATTTGGTCATCCAAGATGGTTTGATGAGTGAATATTGCAGAGCGATTAGTCATCATCTTCAAGTACCATTCATAGCGCACTATTCATCTTCTATTTCAAATGAAAAGAATGAGTCTGATGATCATCAATAGTCATCCGGTCATTTCTTACCCAAGATCTCTTCCACCGACAGTGGTACCAATTAGTGCACTTCACACGCGACCTGCTAATCCTCTTCCAGCTGTAATTGACCGCTTTTAACTAGCAACTAGTTTTTTTAATCACTATTAGTCTATTATTTTTGTTGCTGAAGGACCTGGAAAACTTTGTTGCTGACTCTGAAAATGGATTCATTCTCTTCACTCTCGGATCGCATATTCACAGTTCATCGATACCAAAAGAAACTCGTCAGAGTTTTCTGAGGGTTTTTGCTAAACTTCCACAAAAGATCATTTGGAAATGGGAAGAAGAAGCACCTGAAAACTTGCCTAAGAATATTATGCTGTCCCAATGGCTTCCTCAACAAGATCTTCTTGGTACTAAGTATTCATTTTAATACCTGCTTTTGATACCAACAGAAAACGGTTTGATTTTTAGGACATCCAAAGGCGAAGGCCTTTATTACTCATGGTGGATTGCAAGGATTATTGGAGGCCGTTTATCACGCTGTCCCGCTACTTTGCTTATTGCCTTTGGGAGCCGATCAGATCTACAATTGCGCTAAAGCTAGAAAGGAGGGATACGCAGAATTATTAGATTGGAACAACATAAACGATGAAAACTTGGAAGGAGCCTTTGAACAGCTTATTAAAAATCCTGCGTACTTTTCCAGCATGAAATTAGAAAGATTTAGCGCACTCAATTAACAATTCGTTTTTTTACAGATTCAAAAGTAACGCTACGAGGGTAGCTAATTTAATCGAGGATGGACTGATTCCAGGAAAAGATGTGGGCGCTTATTGGGTGGAATATGTTCTCCGACATGGCGGAACCAAACATCTTCAACCATCTGGAAGAGATATGCCAATTTACCAATACTATTTACTGGATGTCTTTGCACTCATTTTACTTGTTTTCTTGACTTTACTCTTTGTTACTTGTTATTCTTTCCGATGGATAGTCAGTCAGTCAGAAAATATTTTTCACACTCAAATATGAAGAGTAAGACGAGTTAAGTTAAGGTAGTAAAGCGCGAGTTTTATGGAACCTTATTATCACTGTAATTCAGTTCAGTTTTGAATCTTATTGCCTCATTAGTTATTACTCTAACTCCACCCCTCTGCTCGTCAGTGAAAATTTGCTTTGTCATTGCTTCATTACGAGTAAAGTATATTATATTTGGAGGGCTTCTAATATATAACTACTCTTTAACCCACACGTTACTATAGTATTTACCCATCTCGTCTTTAGTATAATACTCCACCCATTACTCATCGACCAAGACACTCAATATCATCTTAAAAATTGTTTTCGCTAACTTCTGATTTCTCATTTCTAGACTAATTACAGTGCAATTTACACCTCCTTCCTGTATAGAAAATCGGCATATTAAAAAATTTCTTTAGTTGATCTCCAATTGATTTTTCAATCGTTTCTCGCCTTTTTATAAAAACTTTTTGTCTTGATTAAAGCGTTTTTTAAAAGTGTAGAAATGAAAGTTTCTGTTCGTTTCTAGAGTCGTGTGTCCAAAGTATATATATTATTATTATTTTGGAGCAAGTGGTGGCTCGTTGGTCTAGGGGTATCGGTATGATTCTCGCTTCGGGTGCGAGAGGTCCCGGGTTCAAATCCCGGACGAGCCCTTTATTGGATCAAAAATAGTTTCGACTATGTTGATTCTAATTTTATACAAATAAGATATACATACATAATTTCCGGCAACAGTTACAATACATTTTTTAATTTAAAACAAAAAAACAAAGCTAGATACAATGTAATAATTCTACAGGAAAAATCACTACGCTTAAGTCTCATCTCACAACATTTTTATAAAGAAAATAGAAGTTAAACACCCCACACAGCACATGGCTAAGATTGGGACATCGTTTGATCATCCCAAAGGATGTCAAAAAAGGGGCCGTGTGTTAGACAATTGGTACACCTCCGGGTCACCGTTTGGCCGTTGGTTTCGGTCTAACCAACTACTTAAAGATATCGTTAGGATGGAATTTTCTTAAAAGATCGTTCACGTCCGGGCATCACAAAGATGCATTTTAGCTCTTTTATAGATTTCTTCAAGATATGGATATAATATTGCAAATAATTAATTCATATTTTTATTATTTATTCATTTGTTTTGTTTAGAATGTTTAATGATCAATGATGACCCAATGATATCCAATGGCTATTCAATTTCAGCAGGGAAAATTATTCCCATACTGTCGAATTCACATGAAACAGCATTTACGGATTTACCCAGTAAAGCTAATGGATATACTTACCATTGAACGGTGATAGATGTCTTCAGAAATTTTAAAAAAATGTTATATCAGCCCCTTTAAATATAGCTGGTTGAATTTTAACTTGAATGGGTTGCTTAAACCCTCTTTAAGCCATGTTTATTTTAGTGGCCCAAGTTAATTTATGTCTGCTGCTATATTTAGTGAGCTTGCCGATGCTTTAAGCGCAAAGTTCATTTAATAAAATCTCAATATTGCAATAGTTCGCTATGTTATGACATCAAATGACTAAAAATTGCTAGTTATCTCGTACTTTTCCATTGTTTTGACATGATTCTAAGGTTGAAGAATATATTACTGTTAAAAAAGGGAGATTTAACAACTGATGTGGTGTAGTGGATAGAGTGCTGGCGTACCATGACGAAGTATGTGAGTTCGGAGCTCATGGGAGTTGAAGCTTTTTCCATAGAAATATGAAAAATATATGACAAAAGTGTAAGTTATTCTCTGATCATCTTATAAGAGTTCAAAATTATGGACGACTTACACTGAAATTTGAAATATATACTAAAATATTCGGTACTGCGTATAGTTATCCGGATGATAACAGGATATTTCAAGATTACGCAAGACATTACTCTGAAAACGTCGTTCATCCCAAAGATAACTTTCAACCGCTTAAAAATTAATTCCATCGTGTTATCCAACATAGATTATCAGCTTGATATCAATTACCCGGATCATAAAAAATAAATTCCGGTCGCTAAAAAGCGAATAACTTAAACAGATCCCCAAATCTTCAGTAGCAAGAAATTGAGGCTTCGGACAACGGGATATGATTTGGATCGAAATAGGATCAAAAAGATTATCCCGGTGCTGTGTGGGACATACGCATCTTCTGTTATTCTAAGCTTAACTGTTTTGTTCCTTCAAGCAATATGAACAATTAAAAATATAGTTCAATTACGTTTATTACAATCTATTGGACAAATACAAGGAGATGACATACAATAGTAAGAAAAAAAACTATAATGAGCTGTTACAGAAACATCAAATAGAAATATTTTATTTAAAAATAATAGTAGCTTATTATGTGCGTCATATGTTATATTCAAACAGCAATCTGCGTATTAACAATTTAATTTTTCAATATTTTGATAATGAAAACGTTGCGGTGCTCTGGTGCTGTTGCTTCTCCAAGAATATGGATGGTATTGTTTTACTGAGTTATATCCAACGCTTCCTTCTTAATAACTCAAGAGGCTTTCTTATTTAGGTATAGTTATTATATTACAACTTTAAGTAGTATTGAAACTGCCACTAATCCTAATCGCATCAGTGGGGGAAATACTGCCCTGATGATGCAACTATAGCTATTATTATCAGTCCACCAATCCCCCTATTAAATACACATAATAGCGAGGTTCTCGTCGTAAATGACGAGTTTCATTATATTATTTTGCAAGCAAGGGGGTTGAAACTCCGAAGAAGCGAGCATATCCTATTCTGGAAACTGCGTAAATAATAGTTATCCATTCTATGACTACGAAAGTCGGCCTTAATGGCTCTAATTCTTTTTTAATTTCCCCCATTTTTCCGTTGTCCAAATACACAGGCAGGCCAGTGAGGCATCAATACTACCCCCACACTTGATATCCTCAACGAGCTGGAGCGCATCGCGTTGTCTAAAAGTTTAAATTGTGTAATTTTAGAATTGCAAGAATCAAAATTTAATGGAGCGAATCGCCACTCCTCTTCGTCAACTCCACGCGCGAATTCCAAGTCTTACACTGCCAAACTTCGCTATTTGAAATATCTCTTTCGTCCGCCCATAAAACCCTTACCTTCTGAAGCCGTACAATCTTTAAAGTCTAAGATTCAGAGGTAACGCGCAAACTATTATATAAATAAGAAGTGCAATCAAGTTTTAAAAGTCCATTTATTTCACATTTCTTATACAGTTATACATACAATTTTTGCATCAACATCAATTATTTTATAATTAGAGTCATTAAGTCAACACATAAGTTCATTGAATAACTTTTGGATTTTTAAAACAGGGACTGTTTCCCTTTGGAGGAATCCATATGGTGGTGCAACCCAAATCAAGAGCCCGCTCAATGTACCAAATTTTTCGAAGGTGAATCGAGCAAGGTTTCAATTTATAAGGATTATCATTTTCATTTTCGCTGAAACTGCTTTCCTCCACTCCATCATCGGTAAATAATTTCAAATGGAGAAGAGCTTTTTCCTCACCACTTTGCCCAGTTAAAGCTCGACGATCTTTAAGCTTACAGCAAATCAGGTGCTTTCTTCGTGATCCTTTTGAATAAAATCCCTGAAAAATTCAAAATGATTAAGTTAATTACTTAAAATTAATTATTGAGGGCAGAATCAAATACCTTTCCACAAAAATCACATTTGAAACGGCGGATGTCGGAATGAACGCCGCTTGTTTTGTGTTCTTCTAAGGTGCTACGCTGAGAAAATGCCTTAATTGAACGAGCAAAACAGTTTAGTAATTATGATTATATATAAAATAGTCTACTTGAATCTACCTTCCCGCAAATCTCACAATAGTAAGGTTTCTCTCCCGTATGGATCCTTTCATGGCTTCTTTTGGTATCAGTACTGGCAAATCTCTGTTACAATTATTTAATAATGTACTACGTAATAAATGATTATTAAATATCATTTATCTCATACCCTATCACAGAACTGGCAACTGAAAAGTTTTTCTCCAGTGTGTGTCCTTTCATGGTACACCAATCTTGAATGAAATCTAAAAAACTTATGAAAAAAAAAATTAAAATAAGATGACGAAGACATTGTCTAGTAATTACTACTTTTCCGCAGTGTAAGCATTCAAACTGTTTTTCACAAGTACGAATCTTCAAGTGTTGGTCGAGTCTTTTCTTTCCAAAGCGTTCCTTACATTTAAAAAACGACTGTAGCAATAAAATAAATTGTTTAAAAACATGATAACAGATTACCTTTCCGCGAACATCACGATTTATAGTTCGTTCTTTAATAGGGTCAATCGTAGAGGGTGAATGCGCTTTCAATTTGTGCGTATTTAATAGGTATCGCTGCGCAAAGGTCTTGATTTCACCAGACAGAAATAAATTGTGTATTTTTTTTTATATTTAAAACTGTGATGGGACTCATACCTTCCAGCAAATGTCGCAATGGAAAGGCTTTTCACCAGTATGGCTCCTTTCATGATTTATTTTATTAGAAGAACTGGCGAATTTCTGTTTAACGCGAAAAATACATAAATTAAATTGAGAATAATTATGAGAAATTTCAGAATAGTTATGATATTTATACACACTTTATTACAAAATTTGCAGCTGAAAGATTTTTCTCCTGTGTGGGTCTTCAGATGGCCTGACAAAGTGCCTAGCTGTCTAAAGTACTGCATAATAAAATCAAACATTATACAATAATCTTGAAGTTAATTCATAGTTGATATAGAAGATTTGTATTACTTTGTGACAGAACTTGCACTGGAAAGGTTTCTCTCCAGTATGTGTATGTTCATGGCTAACCAAGGTTGAATCAAGTCTGAAAAACTGCATTAAAAAAACTGAAATGCAATTTGTATTTCACAGTATTTGATCAGTATTTGATCAGAGGACTATTCATTCATACCTGGCCACATTGTTTACATTCAAAAGGCTTTTCACCTGTGTGGATCATCAAGTGGGTTTGGAGGTGCCCATTGTCAGAGAGTACCTTCCAATTTGAAAAAAAAAAAAATAGAATTGAGTAAATGGCTTTATTGAATAGTAGAACATAATACCTTTCCACAAATTTCACATTTTTTATGACGAGTCTTGACAGATGACTTTGTTTCCATTTTTGACATGTTTTTCTTTCGATATGAACTCAAAAAACTTTGTTATTTTAATAAGCACGAAAGATCCTGGCCTACACTTGAGACTAATTTGCAGTTTGATATTACGTATTATTAGTTCATAGCAAGTAACACCCAGTTATGAGTGGATAAATAGATACCGAGCGATTACTGGATAGCTCTTCACACCCGTTTCCAAACAATAACAAACCTTTACTAGTTGCGGTGTTGTCAGATCAATTGCACTTTATTTAATCAGTTCCGTTCGTTATTACTTTAATACTTTAGTCACGGAGCAAGACTATATTTTTCATGCTTAGTTATCAGTTTATTTCCATGCTTTATTGCTACTTATAGCAACCTAGTTAACTTTTTTTGGGAACCCGTTTAATTCAATTTTTTACTCACACTCAAAACTCAACTATGTCTTTCGTCGACAGTTTCACAACTGACCAATTTTTAGAAAACGATTTAATTTGTTTAGTACAAAAGAAAAATCGATATGGTGAATATCAGAAATATGCGCGCATTCCGTTCAACATTCTGGAGGACAAAGTTCATGAAAAATGAGAGACCGTTCCCGCTCCCTTGACGAAGGAAAAAGGGGGCGCCGCTTGCGTCCCGCCACAATAACTAGACGTCTTATTTGCTGATGATGTGATGACCCTTTCCGAGCATCAACGGTTGAGCATTAAAGACCCATCTCACGAATCGTTCGTCGACAAATTTTATATGTTTTGTTTACTGTTCTTGAAATCTGTGTTATCATTTCAATGCATAAAATATATCGGGTTGTGCGATCCTGTAGGTTATGTGTAAAACATAATGAAAAAACATGAAAATAAGTAAGTACATCTACGTATATATATTGTTAAGCTGTTATATTTTGCTCCTTTTGTATAACTGAATAAAAATGTAATTCATAAATAATTATTTATTGAATTATTCAATTTCCAGAAAATTATTAAATAAAAAACTTAAACTCAAATTTTGAAAACAATACACGTTCAGATTATATTTTAAGCAGCTAAATTTTCATTTTTTGGGAAACTGGTTCAGATTTTGATTAATCTTATTATCTTATACTTAGATCTTATACCTGAATCTTAGTTATTCAGGAACCGTTTAATCAGGAAAAGATCTCAGATCGGGAAAATATTTAAATTTTTTTAAACTCGAAAAAAAACGTTGTCACGTGACATTGTAAAAAAAAAGGAGAAGTCGAAAAAGAAATCCCTTCAACTTCGTCTGCTTCACCATTGTAGCAGCTCTTACCGGTTAATTTACATTTTGGTTGCACGAGAGAAGGCTTCAAAAACAGCTAGGTTTCCTACTGGGACAGGTTAATATAAATTAAAATGTTGTAACAGCACACATTACCTCATTTCTCTTTTTAAAATGACAGCACCAGTAACCGTCACGTGAAAAAAAACCTCTAGTAGCTGCTGGATATAGAGCTGCACATTCACGTACTGTTTCATCATACCGTTCGTTCGTGTACCTTTCTGCAATTTATTACAGAAAATCGAAAAGGTAGGCTGAATATCCCGATCTAATCTGAATCTCAGAATGTTTTAATATTCATAAAACCATTTTTCATCTTTCCAACAGTTGGTGCATTACCTATAAAGCGTGGGACTTGTCATAGAGCCCAGCAAAACAAGGTCACCACCACAATTAGGTAATATCCTATTGCCATTAGATAATCTGCAATGTTTTTAATGAAAAATACATTCTAATCTGTCAAATTTTACAGAGTTATTTTTGGGCTTCCCGATTGACTGGTTTGCCAAACTTACACCTCATCATGGCTCTGCAGCAAATATGTCCTCTAGATTGCTCCAAAACATTCACTTCAATCAAGTGGAACTTGGAGGAAGTACTGGAGATAGAGGAGCATATTAAAACCGCAACAGGCTGCCAACATCCTCCCCTTGAAGATCTAGTTCTCACCGGCATATTTGGAAGTCAAATAAGCACCCCACTGCTCATGGCGTGCCAACATGGAGACCTGGAAGCAGTGAAGAGAATCATTCAAATCTGGGGTGTCAATGTTTCTACAGCTGCTGTCACCTGCACCATTTGGCCCAACACAAGAGTTGAAGGTGTGACTCCTCTCTTTGTAGCTGCATTCTACCACCACAGCAAGATCGTCAAATACCTCATTGACAAAGGAGCGGACATCAACTCTAGGACGCACTCAACAGATCAAAAATATTCTGGAATGACTCCTCTTCGTGCTGCCAGCGTTTCCCTTGATGAACCCGTCGATGAGGAGAAACAAATCTCTACCGTCCGGGTTTTGTTGGAATCCGAAGCAGATCCATCTCCTCTTACAGATGATGGTATGCCCGTTTGGGTCTTCTGGTTGAGCAGCCAGAGGCCGTTGAGCATCGAGATAACTACTCTGCTGGTTGAGTGGGGCATGAGTTTGACCCAATGCACACCTTACTCTGGACACATTATTCATTACTGGGTTGATGAAGTCATCGTGCATCACAAAGATGAGTCATTGGGGGTCGTCCAAATGCTCCTGGAAAAAGGTGCTGACCTCCAAGCTCGGGATAACTGGGGAATCTCTGTCATTCTCGCGGCTGCCAATGGTGATGGCATGCTCCCCAACTTGCCCGTTCTGGATTATTTGCTGGGAAGAGATGACATCCCCCGTCAAGACAAAATTGATGCTCTGGAGGCTGCTGGTGCCGTCATTTTGGGTTTCGATGAAAATCACGAGAAATTCCCGTTAGCCTTCCAATATTGGCGTCGAGCTCTAACTCTCCGTCTGATGGACACTGCAGACTGTCATCCTCTCCACAAGACAAAGAGCGGAGAGCTCTCCGAATGGATGACTCTGGATGACTTACAACTCATTGAACAGAATCCTGCCCGGCGTGAAATCCAGTCGCTCCTTGTTCAGTTTAGGATCTTCGCTGGTCTATCACAAGGAGCTTATGGGTACTACATGAATTCCGTCATTGAGTACTTGGATAGAGGAGTAGGCGACGGTCGTCCTTTCACCCAGATGATGGACATTTCTTTGACGGTAATGGATATGATCTTCCATTGCGATCCAATTGGCAGTATCCTGCGATTAGCCGCTATCGACGTCATTAACGAGCTCATTTCCATCTTCCGGAATTTGCCGAATGAGGACCCCAACTTGAACTCTGCTACTTTGAAGACATTAGTAGAGCACTTCGCTTTGACGGACCAGCTGCATGTCCCCGACGTCAACCAGAAGTTAGTAGCTGTTGATCCCAACCACATCGTCAGTTTAAAAATCCTGGTTTCGATCCTGTCAAGCCGTCCGGAATTGTTCATTGATGAAGAAATGAAGAGAAATTTGGTGCAGTTGGTGCGTCGCGACGTCCGTAACTCACCCGGATTCAATGTGCTGCTTATTGCTTGCAGTAACCCTGACGCCGAAACTCTATCGATTGTCCGCTTGCTCCTCAAATTTAAAGTGGTTGCGAACGCAGTCAACAACGTCGGCGATGGTGCCCTTCATCTTTTGGCCGTGTTGGTCGAACCTCCGGATGATGTCGCTTGCCTTCTTCTGGAATACGGTGCCCACTTGGACATGGTCAACAAGCGAGGAATGACGGCAGCTGACGTCTGGTTGAAGAAAAGAAGAGAAGATGGGCAGAATGTCGATGTCTCGGATCTACCTAACTGGCTCCAACAGGACGTGCCGAGTTTGAAGTGTCTCAGTTCCCGAGTCATCCGTCGTCACCGATTGCCCTATAACGATGGAGCCATTCTGCCGGTCGTGCTCATCCCGTTCGTGACGCTGCATTGAACAGTGTCCTTGATTTCTTTCTTTCATTCTTTTCACCCCCAACCTTTTCTTCTTCTCATAAAAAGAATGCAAACTAAGAACTTGTTTTTCCTGAAATCGCTTTTTTTTAAAACCTGCGGAGTCTTGTGAATAAACAATTTAAAACAGTCGTTTGGTGTTTCCGATTAAACCAGAACTGATTTCTGTTTATTATGCCGTTTACTTTCACACCATCTTCACGTCCTACGATACCTACTTTTGTTTAAGAGTTACGAAAAATAAATTGTTAAAAAAAGAAAATAGAGGGTTGTTTAGAAGTTATTTCAGATGGGCACTGAGCGCCTTAATAGTATTTATTAGAAAAACCAACATTTTTCACTTCGTTAGAATCGATTAAGGTAATAAATTCAAAATACTGCCGGTGTAATTTAGTGTTCCTTTTTTTGCAACAGTATGCCCTACCAAACAAATATTGAAATATAAGCAATCTTTATTGGGCTGTATATGGATAGCAACGTAAACTGCACTTCCTCGGCTAGAAGCAGAGAATGTGAGAAAAATCCGTGTTACATACTCATCTTCTGCAAGGCTTCACGCCAGAAATGTAACGCAGGAAGCTCAGAGAATAGTGGCAGTTCTACTACTACTACGAAGAATGGCACCTCTACCATTACTACGAAGAATGGCACCTCTACCACTACTACGAAGAGTGGCTAAGGAATCACTGCAATAATCGATATAGACATAGTCTCTTGAACAGTACTATTATTAGGGGCGATTAAGATTGTCTAATTAAAAGTA
The DNA here is from genome assembly GCA_030141595.1 of Chydorus sphaericus. Classification (NCBI taxonomy): domain Eukaryota; kingdom Metazoa; phylum Arthropoda; class Branchiopoda; order Diplostraca; family Chydoridae; genus Chydorus; species Chydorus sphaericus. Next base: position 9,896,775 of record CM057927.1, on the reverse strand, counting down.
TGGAATATAAACGAATTTTTCTAACATATAGACACGATAGGAGGTGATTAGGCCGATAATGGCGATTGACTAATAAAGTGGCCGTCGTTTCATCTGCTTTTGTATTTTCAATACGGAGCACACACTTGTTGGTACCTTACCATGAAAGTTTCAGGATTGTAGTACAGTAGAGGATCGTTTTGTCAGCAACTTGTCCCACTCCCGTCGCTCAGTGCCTTCACTTATAGTGAAATCCGGATAACATGATCTTATACAAATTAGAATATATCTGATCCAGAAGGCTCAAAGTTCTAAAAAAAATACAAGGTGATGTGATACTCTAAAGTTACATTACAGTTCCGTTTAGTAAATCGTATAAGATATAATAATGCAACACATATTTTTTTTTATCGAACATCTTTAAAATAATTTTTGTGGACTGCCGATGAGTAAGACGTTTAACCGCACTGAAGCGCTCGCTCACCTGAGCAAAAATGCAGTCGACGTTGGTAGATAACCACAGCTATTTCTACATGCTAAAAAGGCTATTAAAGAATTTGTAAATGGTGCGATTAGCTTTCAACTAGTTTTCAATTAGAATATGTGTTGCTTTGTGCAGCCAGTTGTTGTAAATGTGTCTTTAAAAAAAAAGAATGTCTTTGCTTTCGCTTTTCTAGATTAGAAATATTTTGTCCTGTGTCTGTCATCGTCAGTGAAACCGTATCATCGGGTTGTATAGCCCACCTAGTTTCAGTCGTGACTCAAATGTGGTAAGCGTAAGCATTACTTCTTGCCTACTCCTAGCATCTACAAATCCTATAATTCTCTATATATAACGACATGATTGATGTATTACACCGTTTATTTCTCTGTGTACAGTGAGATTGAGCAGTGAACATGGAAGAGATGAAGATCACTCAGAAGATCACTCTTCTCAGAAAGCTCGACATAGAAATCATTGACGACCTGTTCAACGAGAAGATTTCGAAAAAAAGCTTCCCTCCTGGATCATATCACAAACTCAAACGAGAGCTCATATCGAAACCAGTTGAACGAACTCAGCCGAAGATGGAAACTGCTTCTTATTGCACAGAACGGGAGACCAAGAAAATCCACAAAGAGGAGGTCGTAGAGAAGAAACCGGAAAACACCCCTCTCTACAACTCGTTGCTGAAAAATGTATTGTCTGTCAACAAAGAAAGCGTCATGGAATCCCTCAAAAACTTTGTAAACGACGAGTGGTTTTCCATCAAGACTATCGAAGTCAAGAATCTGTTGAGACAGTCACCCGAACTGTTGCTATCCACCCATATATGACGAAGCTCTTGGAGAAGAATCTGCTGACGAGTACTCTTATTTAATGGCAGTTAACCAAGTCTTCGAGCTGGAAGATTTGAAAAAGGATTTAACTATCGGTGACATCTTCCAACGGGACCTTCCGCAAGTTGCGTTCAACAACCTCAAGAGGAAATCGGCAACAAACACTTCTCTTGCTACTCATTGAGAAGATGAGTTCCGTTCCCAAAAACCGTTCCCGTTCCCGAGACGAGGGAAAAGGGAGCGACGCTTGTCTCGTCACTGTAATTAGACGTCAACAGGTGCATTACCGATGGTGCAATGACCCTTTACGAGCATCACCGTCCGCCTTACACGTCACACCACGAAATAGTGGATATTTCTCCCTAGATTCATCCCGGTCCAAGCTCTATGCTGACTTCAAGAACGCTCAAACAGAGAACATTCAACGAAAAAAATTGGGGGAATCGAAAGTGCTTCTGGAAGAGATAGAAAGTAGAATCTACCGATTACAAAAAAAAATTTAAGAAATGGTTAAGAATTCGGTTCTATCTTACTTTCTTAGTTATTCCGAACAATAGTTTTAATTCACCATCTATTATTCACGATACCGGTAGACGGTAATAATCGGTAAGACTGATTCCATCTTACTTTATCTGACTCTATCTTACTTTCTTAGTTATTCCAAACAATAGTTTTAATTCACCATCTATTATTCACGATACCGGTAGACGGTAGTAAGACTGTAAGATATCGTGAAAATAATTTTTTTTTTTTTTTTCAAACTTGAAAAAAAATTATTAGTAAATTTGTAAACGTTGTAAACAGAAGGAAAACGGAACTCGGGAACTCCCATCAACTTCGTCTGCTTCAGTGGACAAGAACTGAAAAACTGATGAACAGTCGGTAGTTCAAACAATTCAGTTGCGAAGAGAATTCAATAAATACAATTTATTTTCTACACAAAGTGGTAAGCGGAAGTAACAAAATTTTCACAGTACAGATAATCTTATAGTCTCTATTTAAAAATTACAGCACCATTACCCAGCCGTCGCTGATAATATATTTGCGCTTTCTCGTCGTGTTTCATCATCCGTGTATCCATCCGCATAATTTTCCGGAAATTTGAAAAGGTGGGCTGAATGTCCCCAACTAATCTGACCCTCAGCTTGTTTGTATACATATAAAACCAATTTTTCATCTTTCCAATAGGAGCATTTATATTTAAAGTGTGACTCATCATAGCGTCCATCCAAGCAAGGTCATCACCACAGTTAGGTAATAATCCATAGTCATTTGATAACCTGCAATGTTTTTTGTACAAAATCTGTCAAATTTTGCAGAGTGGACTTCCTGATTGACTTCATCATGGCTTTCTGTTCCACTTCATGTCCTCTGGATTGCTCCAAAACATTCACTTCAATGAAGTGGAACTTGGAAGAAGTATTGGAGATAGAAGAGCACATCAAAACCAATACAAGCTGCCAACATCCTCCACTTGAAGATCTAGTTGTCACCGGCATATCTGGCAGTCAGATAAGCACACCACTGCTTTTGGCTTGCCAACATGGAGACCTGGAATCAGTGAAGAGAATCATTGAAATCTGGGGTGTCAACGTTTCTACAGCTGCTGTCTCCCACACAACACGGCCCTACACGTCAAGAGTTGAAGGAGTGACTCCTCTCTTTATCGCTGCAAATTACCATCGCAGCAAGATCGTTAAATACCTCATCGAGAAAGGAGCAAACGTCAACTCTAGGATGCACTCTTCATATGAAATTCTTTCTGGAATGACTCCACTGTATGCTGCAACCGTTTTCTCTGACGAATACGGTCTAGAGGACGAAAGGATCTCAAGCATCCGTTTTTTGTTAGAAGCCGGAGCAGATCCATCTCCTGTTACAGACGATGGTGTGCCCATTTGGATGAAATGCGAGAAACTTCCCATTTGGTTACGTTGCCAGATAATTACTCTGCTGGTTGAGTGGGGAATGGATATGACCCAATGCGGACCTGATTCAGGCAACACCGTTCTCCACTCCTGGGCTGAGGTAGTCGTCTCCAACAATCACGAAGATAAGTCATTGGGGGTCGTTCAAATGCTGATAGAGAAAGGGGCTGATTTACGAGCTCGCGATTCCTTCGGCGTCTCCGTCATTCTTACGGCTGCCATTGGTGACGGAACTTTTCCCAATTTGACAGTTTTGGATTTTTTACTAGATCGAGATAACATTCCTCGCCAAGACAAAATCGATGCTCTTGAGGCATCTGGTTCTATCATCCTTGGCTTTGGTGAAAATCACGAGAAATTCCCGCTAGCCTTTCAACTTTGGCGTCGAGCTCTAACTCTCCGTCTGATGGACACTGCAGACTGTCATCCTCTCCACAAGATGCCTCTCAAGTCAAAGAGCGGGCAGCTCTCCGAGTGGACAACTCTGGATGACATACAGCAAGTTGAACAAGATCCAGCCCAGCATGAAATCCAGTCGCTTCTCGTTATGTTGAGGATCTTTGTTGGCCTATCACAAAGAGCTTTGGCGCACTACATGGAGAATGTCTTATTAGAGTATTTGGAGGAAGGAGAAGGCAACCATCGTACGTTCAACCAAATGATGGAAATCTCTTTGATGGCTATGGATGTGATCTTTCGTTACCATCTCATTGAAAGTAAGTTACGATTCAGCACTATTGACGTCATTGGCGAGCTCATTTTCATCTTCCGCGATTTGCCAAGTGACGATCCCAACTTCAACTCTGCTACTTTGAAGGCATTGGTAGAGCTCGTTGCTAAGATGGACCAGCTGCATCTCCCCGACGCCAACCATAAGATTGTTGCTGATATTACCCACATAAGAAATTTAAAAAACCTGGTTTCGATCCTGTCAGAACGTCCTGAATTGTTCAATAACGAAATGAAGGAATCTTTGGTGCACATGGTGCGTCGCGACGCCCGTAGCTCATCCGGATTCAATGTGCTGCTTATGTCTTGCAGTAACCCTGGCGTCGAAACTCTATCCATCGTCCGCTTGCTACTCAAATTTAAAGTGGATGCGAACGCAGTCAACAACGTCGGCGATGGTCCCCTTCATCTTTTGGCCGAGTTGGTCGAACCTCCGGATGATGTTGCTCGTCTTCTTCTAGAATCCGGAGCCCACTTGGACATGGTCAACAAGCGAGGAATGACGCCAACTGACGTCTGGTTGTGGGAAAGCAAAGATGCGGATGAGGTCGATTGGCGGGATCTGCCCGACTGGCTCCAAGAGGATGTGCCAAGTTTGAAATGCCTATGCTCCCGAGTCATCCATCGTCACCGACTGCCATATAACGACGAGTCCATTCTTCCGGCCGTGCTCATCCCTTTCGTGTCACTGCACTGTTCAGATTCACATGAAATTGAAGATTTACAGGAGATTGAAGATTCTCAGGAGGTGGAAGACGCTGAATTGGACGAGCCCATAGGCAAGAAGGATGAGCTCACGTTGAGCCCCGAAGAGGAGCGCGATTCATTCGATGAGATTGAAGACTCGAACAAGTCGCTCTCTGACAAACTGGGACTCAGTCCGGCTACTGAAAAACTGGCCTCCAAAGTGAAGAAAGCTGGTGGTGGAAAGAAGGATGGCCCCCAATTTGAAAATGCTTCTTCTCTTAGGTAATTGAAGTTCTAACTCAGTTTTTTAAAATTGATTTTAAATCGCTTTTTCTTTCAGAGAGAAGAGGAAGAGAGCAATTGCTGCCAAGAATGTCATCAAACTGGATTCCGACTCTGATGATTCCATGGGAGGAGGTGGAGCTGGTGGAGCTGGTGTCAACTCTACAAATGACTTTGTAGTCAGCGATTCTGATGAAGAGTTTGCCCGGCCCATGAAGGTGACCAAGCACGCCGTCAGCCCTGATGACGACGACGGTCCTACAGCTTCCAAGAATTCCAAAAAGGTGCCCATTGCTCCACCACCACCGGTCAGCAACGTGAGCTCGGAGAACCTCTTTGATCCATTCATTGGCGCTTCTCCAAAGGAAGATCCTCCTTCATCGAAGAGAGCTGCTTCTCCAGTTACCTACGGTACTACTTTTTAATCATTTATTTAAATGTGCAAATCTTAAATACTCCTTTTAAGCAGATAGCGACAGTGATGCCAGTTTCGAGGCCAGTAAACCGTAGCCGAAAGCCAAATAAGCGGCCGCAAGCCGAAAAATAATATTTCTTGCGTCCTCTTCAAACTCAACTTTTTTTTTTCTTCTTATTTTTTTTTTGTGCAAACTGAGAACTTTTTTTACTTTCTTTTTTTTCTGAAATCTCTGCGTATTGGGATACCTGCGGAGTCTCGCCGTCTCACGAATAAAATAAAATTTCGTGTTTTCGTTTAAAACTGGATCTGATTTTTGTTTATATTGCCTTTTACTTTCTATTTTAGTAATCAGGCGAGCTAAGTCTTCTCCAAGTTGAGGGGTAGTGCAAAAATAAAAAAAATAAAAAAGTAGTAGGTTGTTTTAAAGTTATCTCACTTGGACACTGAGGCAAATCCTGGCAAATTGCGGGACTACAGAGCCATTCAGCCATTAAAAGGTATCCGAATGCTTTGATGAGGGAACCGGAACCTTGACTCTCGTCACTATCACATGTGGATGATTCTTGTCTAATAAACACAACAAATTAAGTGTTGTATTGTATCAACACCATACCAAAAAAATAGTTTCCCATCCAATTTGTTTTTACTAGAGCTCCTTATTCAGAAACTATTAGGTCATCAATATTTTTTCGTTTCCTCGTTAAAATAAGAGACGAGGAATGTTATGGTGGGTGCATAAGACATACCGTACAGAAATCACAAAGTTTCACTCCTATTTACATACCTCCTGTGCATATTCGTGCACCTATTTGTAGGTATACGTGAAAGTATAGCCTACGTGAAACCACTTATTATAATCTGATTTGAGGCTCCTCTCACTCGTAAAAAAACTATCCTAGTTTCAGACTCCACCTGCGTTTATAACAGAAGTTTCTGATGACTGAAAATCTTTTATTTTATTTTATTTTTGTTTCGTTGTAAAATCTGAATTCCTGCTGCGCGCGCTCAATATACCTCATGGGATGCATTGCAAAGTGACGGCCGTCGTTTTGCTACCATGGTACCATGTTACCAGCATCAATGAAATTAGGTCAAAGACGGATTCATTATTATTGGCATTACATGCAAGCAGCAAGCTCTCGATCGAGAGCAAGACCTACAATCATAAATTTATTTCTTCACTCACTACATTTTGTTTTAAATAAATAAAAAATTGTTGCTTTAAGTCGTAACAATTACACTGCACCTGATATAGTGAACACTTGCGGTAATACATAGCGCAAGCGCAGTATTTATGTTATATATTAGTTATAGATTACGCCAATAAGAAGCAGTTCCGCCGTGCCTAATGAGGGCTGGAGCGCAATCCGTACAACATAGAGAAGATGGAGTAGGCTACACTGTCCATGGTTACAGATAAAGAAATTTAGACTACAAATGTTTCGTGTTAGGCCTATGTGTAATTTAATGTGTAGGGATTCACTTCATCAGTATACATAAAAATATATCTATTTTTAAAACCCGGGTACCGTAGTGGCTATAGCAGTAACAGCTATATGAGCTACGGTAGTAAATCTTTTTATTTATTTTCAAAGATGCAATCGTATTCAATAAGTAATAAAATGGGACGATTCTGGTTTAGGTATTTGACAAAAAGACAATAGTTGGTTAAAAGTTGGTAGGAAAGAAAAATAGAAGGCGGAAAATGTCATGATTATTACGTACTGCATTGTGTATATAACGGAAATGAATATATATATATGGGTAATAGGCCTACTTGATTGTCATGTAGAGTGAATTAAATACTACATTATTATTATTCAACAGAAAATAAAATAAGCTTTAGTATTTCTGAATGTCATCATCGAATAATATCAACAATAATATAACAAACGTCGGAGTCGAATATCTGTTTATTTTCTTATTGCGCTCGATGGCTATGAGGAAATGCTGACTTGACTGGTGTTAAGTAATTTCCTCGATATTTGACGCTTAGCAATACTACACCAGTACACAACACCACTGCGTGGCGCAACATATATTAATTCATCACCATATTTTATCGAGGTCATAAAACCCAATGCTCATTGGAATTTGATATCGTGAGCCGCATATCTACTGTGCGTCACGTTTTATGAACGGAAATACAAATCATCCACTACCAGAAATCATATTAAAAGCAAATCGCTTCACAGCGACACCTTTTTTTGTTGTTGACCAGCCTCAAAGGAGACCTCGAAATGGCAAAACGCATCTATGAAATAGGGGGCTCGGACGTAGATCAACCTGGAAGAGAAGTTCTCTTTAACCAAACATCTATTAGAAATTCTGAGAAAGTTTATGTTGTTACAAAAAGAAGGTCCCAATATGTTACTCCTCTTTTAGCTGCGGCTCACAAGAAACAAAAAATATCGTCCAATATCTCCTCGAAAATAGGGCATGGGGACTGTAGGTACCGGTCGACGAATGAAACCCATTTTGCGACTATTGATACCGATACATTAGAAACCTTCAAATTGCATCGGTCGATCGATCGAGACTAATGCTACCAATACATTTGATATCCATGTACTAATGCTACCAATACATTTGATATCCTGTGTACTAATGCTACTTTATAGTTGCGACTGATGATACCGTGACGATTGCTACCCGTGACCTTTGCTGCCATTCGATTGATCGATCGATCGATCAATCAATCGATCGAATTTTATCTATTTATTTAAAGTGATTTGAAATATATTCGAAATAAATCCGGTTCGAATTTTCGAAGAATCGAATCGATTTCAACTGTATTCAAACTAAATTCGAAATCGATTAAACAAATTTTCGAAATGAAATAGTATATATATATTTCTAATGAATGCACTCAAGTTAATGTAGTACAATAAATGTGTACATTGGGAATTTTGATTTGATGCAAACAATGAAATACATACATTAGATTTTCAACTCAAAATCGATTGAATGAGTAATCGACGGCTTTATTGAACGGTCGTAAATTGTAGTCAATATTTTTCTGAATTTTTACTGAAATTTTTTTGGTTTATAGTCCATATGTTCTACAACCCTGTTAATTTTATCATTTATAGAAACGCTACATCTAGATTTAAATATTGAATCTTCTTGTTGTTGCCAGACAAAAAAAAACGACACCGCGTTTTTTAAAATTGGTGCAAAAAACTTTGAACTATACGGTTTCATAGGAGCGCCGTATGCATTACACTTTTAATATAAGGTTTCTTTGGACGAGCCACGGATTCGTCAAAATTTGTAAATTACCTTACCTTGGGAGCCGCGGATGCTTAAATATTTTAAATATACGGTTCCTTAGGAGCCGCGGATGTATAACTTTTTCCGCATAGGCTTTGAATTATACGTTAATTCCTGAGGCGAGAATGCATCAAACTTTGAAATACATGGTTTCGTTGGAGACACGGATCCTTTAAATTTTGAAAACTATGTTTATCTAGGAGCCGCAAATCCGTAGAATATTGAAAAATACGGTTTCTTAAGAGCCGAAATATTTTATTTGAAATATAAGAATCCTTAGGACCCACGGATGCATAAATTTTAAATTTACGGTTCCTTAGTAGCCGCGGATTTATATAAATTATTGAGAAATACGGTTCCTAAGAAACCGCAAATGCCACAACTTTGATTTTAACGGTTCCTTAGAAGCCGTAGATACATAAATTTTAGAAATATACAGTTCCTTGCTTAAAATATACGGTTCCTTTGGAGCCACGGATCTGTTATTATTGGTAAAATACGGTTCCGTAGGAGCCACGGATGCGAAAAACTTTAAACTATTTTGTTCCTTATAGCCTCTAATGCTAAAACTTTGAAATATACGGTTCCTTTGGAGCCGCCGATGCGAAACAAAAATTAACTATACGGCTCCTTAAGAGCCGCAAATGCATACCGTAACTTTTTTTTTTTTTATTCGGTTTCTTAGAAGCCGCTTACGCTTAAACCTTGTAATATACGGTTCCTTAGGAGCCGCGGATCGGGTAAATTTTTAGAAATATGATTTCGAAGGAGCCATAGAAGCTAAAACTTTAAAATATATGGTTCCTTAAAAGCCGCGCATCTATCGAATTCGGAAAAATACCGTAAAACCGGGTAATGTGAGACAAAGCGGGTAACTTAAGATAAAAAAGTGAGTTTATGTTTAGGGCTATAAATCGCTTTCCAGACACATTATCGAACTTGGAATTGTTTTGTTGTGATCCAAAGACGTTGAGTAATTGACTATAAAGGCACAAGTCTCGTTCGAGTAATTTGTAGGTAGTGGTGTGTCGGTATAGAATATCGAAGAAAAATTAAAATAAAGTCGAAAAAGTAATCGTGCTAATTACTAGCCCAATTCTGTTAGTAGCCATTCAATTCTGGTTTTATCTTAATGAAAAAATGTTTAAATTTAATATTTTTAAAACAGTTCTATAGAAAAAAAATTTTACTTGGTGGTTTTTTCTTGTCTTTATTTACCCGCTATTTTACACTGTTTTCCGGCCAACTTGAGACAATATGTCTGGCGGCATTTTTCTAATGAAGTCGGTTTTACAGACATAATAAACTTGGCTGATTCTGATAGTTCAACGAGCTGATTTTGAATCATATCTCGATTTTTTAAAGTTTTTCTCAGAATGACTAGAAAAGTTGTCCATGTAATAAAAATATGTTTAATTCTACCCCTCAAAAGATTTTGTTATATCTATTATTGTTTTAAAATTAAAAGTAGTTTTGATTTTGCATAAGAAATGCACTTGTCTTTTAAGTTACCCGCCACGGAGGGTAACTTGAGACAGCACTTTTTTAAGAATTTTCAAAAAATATGGTTACGTCTAATCAAAAGACCAAATATACCATCATGTACAGCTTGAAAAACTCTACAATAGTTGTTTTTAGTTTTTTTAATCGATTACTGGAAATAAATTAATAAGAAAATAATAGCAAAAAAATCAACGTTTTTGTCTCAAGTTAGTAACTTGAGTAACAGTAAAACCGGTTAACTTCACGGTTTCTTAGTAGCCGCAAATACATGAAACTTTGAACTTTATGGTTCCTTATGAGCCTCGGATGCATGTAATATTGAAATATACGGTTCCTTTGGAGCCACGGATCCGATAACCTTTGTAAAATACGGTTCCTTTATAGGAGCCGAGGATAATTTAAACTTTGAACTATGCGGTTCTTTAAGAGCCGCGGATGCTAAAACTTCGAAATATATGTACCATTCCTTAGGAGCCGCAGTTGTATAAACACTTTGAAATATTCGGCTTCTATGGAGCAGTGGATGCGTAAAACTTTGATTTTTCGGTTCCTTAGGAGCGGCGAATGCATAATTTTTTTTAAATACGGTTCAATAATAACCGCTTATGCTAACACTTTGTAATATATGGTTCCTTAGAAGCCGTTGTTGCATAACTTTTTGAAAAATCTCCCTAGGAGCCGCGGATGCATTATACTTTGAAATATATACGGTTTTTTCGGAGCCACGGATTCGTTAAAATGAGTAAAATACCGTTCCTTAGGAACCGCGAATGCGAAAAACTTGTTAACTATTCATTTCCCTAGGAGCTGCTGATGCCAAAGCTTTGAAATATATTGTTCCTCGCGGATGCATCAATTTTTGAAAAACACGGTTCCTTATGTGCCATGGATTCATTTTTTTAAAATACGGTTCCTTAGGAGCCGCGGATGCGTACAACTTTGAATTTCGGTTCTCTAGGAGTTGCTGATACCAAAACTTTCAAACATACGGTTCCTTAGAAGCCGAGGTTGCATTAAACTTTGAACTATACTGTTCCTCAGAACCCACGGATACATCTATTTTTGAAAATTAAGGTATTTTATGAGCCGTGGATGCATGAATGTTTGAAAAATATGGTTCCTTAGGAGCCGAGGAAGCGTACAACTTTGAACTATACGGAGCCGCGGATGCATTAAACTTTAAAGATACGGTGATTATCCTTTAGATAGACGGATCCGTTAAAATTGGTATAATACGCTTCTTTAGGAGCCATGGATGCGAAAATTTTGGTTCCTTCGGAGCCACGGAAATAAAAAATTTGAACCATACGGTTCCTTTGCAGCCGTGGTTGTGTAAGACTTTGAATAATACGGTTCCTTAGGAGACGCTCCTCCTTAAACTATGAAATAAACGATTCCTTTGGAGCCGCGGATGCATAAAACTTTAACATTTAACAGATCCGTGGTTCCTTTAGAGCAAAGGACCTGTTATTATTAGTAAAATACGGTTCATTATGAGCCGCGGATACTTAGAACTTTGTCCATACGTTTCCTTAGGAGCCGCGGATGCATAAATTTAAAAAAAATACGGTTTCTTACCAGCCGCTTATTGTAAAACTTTGTAATGCCTATACGGTTCTTTAGGAGCCGCGGATGCATATTTTTTTTTTAAACACTGTTTCTACTTTCTTACTAGCCGCTTATGGTAAAACTTTGTAATGCCTATACGGTTCTTTAGGAGCCGCCGATACGTAAAATTTTGAAAAATACGGTTCTTTAGGAGCTGTAGATGCTTAAACTTTGAACTATACAGTTCCTTAGAAAACTTGGTTCCTTTCATAATAAAAAAAATACGGTTCGTAAGGATCCGCCAATCCGTTAAATTTGGAAAAATACGGTTTTTTAGAAGCCGTGGATGCTAAAACTTTTAAATACACGGTTCCTTTTGAGCCTGTGTTGCTAAAACTTAAAAATATACGGTTCCTACGAGCCGAGATGCTAACACTTTGAAATATATGGTTCCTTAGGAGCCGTTCAATCATAAATTTTCGCACGGATTCGTTAAAATTTATCAAATACGGTTTCTTTGGATCCGCGGATGCATTTAAATTTGAAATAAGGTTCCTTAGGAGCCGTGGATGCCTAAAAATTTAGAACTATACGGTTCCTTAGGAGCCGCGGATCCGTTAATTTTTTTAAAATACAATTCCGTTACATTTTTAAAAAATACGGTTCCCTTGCAGCCGCGGATGTATACATTTTTTTAAAATACACTTTTTTAGGAGCCGTAGATGCTAAAACTTTTAAATATACGATTCCTTAGGTACCGCGGATGCGCAAAAATCTTTGACCTAAACGGTTCTTCAGGACACAAGATACATGGATGCATATTTTTTTAAAAATACGGTTCCCTAGGAGCCGCTTGTGTATAAATTTTCAAAAATTACGTTTCCTTAAGAGCCGCGGATACTAAAACTTTGTAATATGCGGTCCTTAGGAGCCGAGGATGCATAATTTTTTTTAAAATACGGTGTTTAGGAGCGATTGATGCTGCATTTTTGAAATACATGGTTTCTTTGTAGCCACGAATCCCTAAAATTTTGAAAAATACGGTCGATGACTGATAACATAAACATTTGCAATAACACAATCGAATATAGTGAAATAACTCCTCCTAATCTAGTACCTTACTTGGAAGTACTTGAATCCCAGTCATCTGATAATCGAATTGACATTGTTCGTGGTAGAGTGGTACCCACACGATCGAACCCATCGGAACTTTCTTCCAACCCAGTTCCGACTCCGATAGTTGGATGGGGAATTTTCAAAAAGTTTGAGAACACATTTAAACTGGAAATGAATTCAAATGGCAGAGATATTGCTGGTAAGACTTTTCTTCACCATATGATCGGTCTAGCTAATTTTAAGGATGATGTAGTAATCGTCAAGTATCTTTTGGAGAATGGCGCCGATCGGGATCTTCAGGCTCGGAATGAAAACGGTCTTACACCAATCATGCATGCTGCCATCGGCAGTTACCGACGAGGTACAAAAAAAAAGTAGTTTACAACGTAAACATTCTAAACTATTTGCTGGAAAGGAAAGATATCAACCGGATGGAGAAGATTGACGCCTTGGAATTAGCTGCTGCCGTCCTTCTCAGCCAATATCCGACTTATTATCATGAATATCTCGATGGCATCATTTACTTTCTTACTCTATCCCAACATCTCCGCCAACTTAAAACCATCCAATGATTAAGAACAGAAAAGTGAGAAGACCATCGAACGAAAGAGCCGTCGAATGGATCACCTCAGCACCAGCTTGAGAAATTAAAGAACGAATCGTTGAATGCGGACTTCAATCAATGTTTGAAAGGCTTAGAATCGTTTCCTACTTTGGTTGGAGATAAGTGAATCGTTATCTGTATTGGCCCATTTTAGACTTTTACAAACAGCTGCAACACTCGTCTGCCCAATGTCTAAATTTATACTGGTCTGTATTGGAATACATCCTTCGATTGAATCCAAATGAATCCGACGAATTCTGTTGGAGGTTATTAGCTGGAGCTGTCAATGGGCTCGTAAAGGCGTTGAAAGAAATGAAAAAAGACGATGATCCCCAATTCAACATTCAAAGTATCGTGACATCCTTGAATCTGGTATCGGCTACGTATAAAAATCCATCCAATCCTAACAAATCCTTCACAACAGCACATTTTAAATCTTTGTTTAATCTTATTTTGATTTTGGCTGACCTGACAACTAGTTTTATGAATGGAAATGTGATGGAATATTTGAGCCACATTGTTTGCCATTATGTAACTCGTGATAAAGTGAATGACTGCCAATCGTTGATAGACAAAGCTTGCATGGGGCAAACCACCAACAATCTTTTGGCCACCTTTCGCCTACTCATTTGTGCCGGTGCAGATCCAAACGATGTCGATGGCAACGGACCGCTTCACTTTCTGGCTCGAAGGATAGAAGTGGACCTATATTAGTAGAGAATGAAGTATTAATTTAACAGCTCGTTTATTCTTGGATGGTGGATCTCGTCTCAATCTAGTCAACAAAGTAAATATGATATCCGCGAATGATTGGATCATCAGAAAGAAGAGGAAATTATGAGGGGACAAGTATATGCAGCACCGATTCATTTTCCCGACTGGTTGAAAGAATACGTACCAAAACTGTCTTGTTTAATTAGCGCCAGAGCTATCCGTTGCCATGGAATACCTTATTTACATATGTTACAACCTTTCTCTTTGTCGCTTAGTAGATGCATTCAAAATATGGTGCTACATGGCTGCAATATTTTAAATTATTAGCCATCTCATTGAGAAATAGATTCAGAAATAACTTTTTTGCTGTTGATACTTGGAAAGTTCGAGCCCTAACTCGAATTTGCTCGATGATCCTTCACGTGTCAGTGTTCATTCGGTTTTTTTAAGTTTTATGATTATACTGTTGCATAATATTTTTAAAATACAATTAGTTCCAAAGGTTTTAAAATATCTTCTTCCACGCCAGCTCCATAATTTTGTCTTACTGTACTATTCAATGACGAATCTGTAATTTGGGTTTCATATAATGTTAACTTTCTATCATCAATCGTGACGATTGTGACATTGTGGAAAATTATATTTAGAACCTGGCAAATAACAATCCATCTCTAATAAAGACTAAATTGTACCAATTCAAATTCAATTTCCAGTTTTTAACAATATTAAATAAAAAATATCAGTAAACTGCATTTTGTTTCTGTATTCGTCTTTAAAAACAAATAAGAATTCTAGAAGCAGATATGTCGCTGATGAGAAAGCATCCCGAAAATATAATTACACAATGCGACATTGGAAAGATTTTAAAATACCACACATATATGTTCATTTCCCTTATTCCCAATGGCGGATTTATATATCCTCTCTAACCGATCCAGCCGTTGATTAAAAAGAGCCGCCTTTACCGTAGTAAATCCGTGTTTCCATAAAAAAAGGAAAAGCTCTTTTTTTAAATACTGATTTTTTTATTCAAAACGACGAACGATTCAAAAAGACAGGCGTGTACTGTACGCTCGATTGAGAAGCACAGATAAGAAGCTGTGACAGCATGACTCAGAAAAAATAAACTAGAAGAAAAATAAAAAATCTAGGTCAATAAATTTCAATGTCAAGGCAAGTGTTCGATAGAACATGCTGTCCTATTTCACTAGCCCGAGGATGATAAGGCTGGCACCACCATACACTGTTCCATTAAAGCTATAACACAAGATATTAAATTATACTGAAATGAACACCTTCGTAAAATAAAAATTTAGAACACCGAAGAGTCTTTGATGGTTTGGTGAGCCAAGTGAGCTGTAACTACCGTATTCTTTTTTTTTTTTTTATAAATCAGTTTCAAACTAATTAAATTGCAACCCAACTGATCTACGTAATCAACCCGCCCACACCTGTATGCATAATGATTGATATCTTCCAATTGATGTATCACCATATCGCCATCATCATGTATTATCACAAAAGAAGATTGCGTTAATATTGCCGTACGTAAAGCTAATTGGTAGTGGTCTTAAGTAACTAAAGTCGTGGCAGTATTGATTAGATAAAAACTAAACATAAAAAAAAACTGTATTATTATTCTGGCCATTGAAAAAAGGATAAGGTTTCCTTATGCGGTTGTGATGAAGCCTTGAAGATAATGATTGATAAAAATTGTTAATCGGTGTTAAAAATCTGGCACTATAATAGCGACACTAGCACAAAAGATGTAGCCTACCTCGGCTTCCGGACTCGGATATCCCGAAAAACCAGTGGATCATTATCTTACCTCTCAAGCCTGTATATAAAATGACATTTGAAATTTTGGCTTCAAGCGGCTTCAAGTTCCTATTATACCATTAAGGCTTTTTATAAAAAAAAGTATACAGTAAATCGTCATTCTAATTTCTATCAATACATCGCTCTCGAAAAAAAAAACGAAAAAAGAAGTAAATTGCATTGTTATTTGAGACTAAAACCAAACAGTTCCGATAATTAATGACTGGTGAATATTAAATACTTAATGAGCTTGCGATGGCCAAATAGTTTTTGGTTTTAAAAACCAATCAACGTTTTTATTGCTCGTTTTCACCGACACTTAGTATTTTATTGCCAGCAATCAATAAAATTTATAAAACATTTATTCAGCCAAGCCCGTCCGATATCTTCTACTTCCCATGCCCATTTAATATTTATATGCACATAGTACTATTAGGTAGCACCTAACCCTACTAGGCTAGAAGGTAGGCCTGAAAGCCCAAATAATCTTGCAACGGTCATGCTGGCGAAGCAGTATATGAGTAGTGGATTGACGAAGTGGAATCGTTCCCATTTGCTTCTAATAAAGGAGTTATTTAAAATATGGCGGCAATCGCTAATTACACGAAATATTTTTAAAATAACAACATATATTACCAACCCGCCGTAATCTTGTAAGGTACGTACCGTAATAAAAGTAATAAGTTTGTTGATTAACAATGATTAATATGAAATACCGGTGCCCAATATAGATGAAAAGTGATGTTGATTCCTTTTTTTTCTATTAGAGCTCACTTTCTGCTAAAAATTACGATCCGAAAAACTTTTCTGTCCTACTTTATTAGAGAGTAATATTGAATAATGTCTAATAAATGAAATATTTAGAGCGTTGCAGACTTTAAAAATTTAAAACCTACTTCAGAATTCATTTAGTTTTTATTTTGAATGTTGCATTGATGCGCGTCGGATTTTCAAAGGAGTGAATTGAAAATTTGTAAATAAAAACTGAAATTGTTGGAATATGATTTGTTTTAAAATGCCATTTAATGATGGAAAAAATTCGTAACGGTTGGTTTTACAATAGATAACCCTAATCAACGTAATACCCCCATGTCAGAAATAAACTTGTGGGGGTTGCGACTATTATCGATTATTTTTTTTTCAAATGAAGCTAGCTTAGACATAATATCGTCTTTTATTTTTTATGTATGAATAGAAATTCTGCAATCGCTGTTGATGAGGCAGCTAGCCCTGTAATCACTAGCTATGCATTTTCGATCCTGGTCTCTTGAAAACATTCATCGATTGCCTTCGTCAAAAAAATGTTCCGGGTCTTCACTATATTAGCACCCGATACTGTTATTCAATCTGTCTTTTTAACTCTGTGGTGATGAATCAAAAATTGAAAAGGTGTTTTACAAAATTTTCTTTATATGAAATGAGTTGATAGTTGATACTGTATACAATAAAATAATTTAAAATAAACACGTAACATTTTAAAAATATGGTGTATTCATTCGATTTCACACAATCGTTCATTACAATCAAAATAAATAATTATCGCGAAACAGTGGTGATTAAAAATTTTTTAATCACATTTTTCCGGCGAAAGCAAATTTTAAAGATGCGAATCAACAGTAAATTTTTACAATTTCTTTTCACACATAACATAGGCGCGAGTAAAGTCTTCATCTAGTTGTCCATCAGAATTCAGCACTACTAATGGTTTTTGATCGTACCTTCCGTTTTTATTCGGATATTGTAGTCCCAAGTACACGTAGTCGCGGCTGGCGCAATCTCTTGACTGAAACTTGGTTCGATTAATGGATGAAACTAGATTCACCGCCGCCTTTTCCAACTCAGCAGCACGGAAAAGTCCAGAGTCAAAAGTGGTTTTAACATTTGGCGATCCTAGCCATTGCACATTTCTCGTGTTGCCGTTTGACACATCAAAGTATCCTCCAGTCCAGAACGTATCACGATTGTCAAAGTCTTTAACGGATAATCTTAGAAGAGCCATCTCGACCTTCTTCTTTTTAGCAGCAGTATCGATGGTAATTAGTTGATGATTGTGGATTTGGCACTCCTTCTTTGCATCTTCAATCGTAGCAGCGACGCCGTAGAGCAAATACTCGTCTACTACAAGCAGGGAATGGAAGAAGCCGGGTATCGCATTTTGCCCGCTAATTTCCTCATCTTGGGTGATGCAAGCGAAAGGTAGACGAGGGATCGTATCAGTAGGCTGATTCATAATTGAAGCAAGTTGTTTTGATGAATATAGTTGCCAGCAAGCATTGGGTTTTCCATAATCTTTGACGACGTAGACAGTTTCGTCCTCGTGTTGTAACCTCGTTTTCATATCGTCTTGCCAGTCCTTGTTACAAAAGTTTTCATAGGAATCTCGATCATATGGACACCCTCCGTACCACCTATTTTTCTTCATATTATAAAGACAATTGATCCACATTAATTTTTGTTTGTCTTGTAGGTTCCTAAAGATGACATCCTTGTTGCTTCTAATGATTTCGTCAAAGACGTTTTCATCTTCACGGCTAACAAAGTACGAAGCTCCATGCAATTCTGTAAGGTCCGTGTTCCTCCTTCTAGATATTCGGTCACAAATGGATAGCATTCGTGAGTGCGTGACTTTGCCAACAAATACATGGGTATCAAATGGAGCTTTTCCACGAGCACGCTTGTTAACAGTAGTTTTCCAATTATAGCTTTGAACTGGGAGACAAGTCGTCGTGCTGGTATCATTTTTCTTATCGCCGTCCAATCCCTCCCCACCAACTTTGTCCGTTCCGTTATAAGTCAGCAATCCGAAAGCAGCAATTGCAACTAATACGACAACTACGAGAAGACCGACGGCTATGATCGGGAAATATCGTGAAAAACATGATCGATCATCTAGGTTGTTCACCATGATTGAGAAAGTTGTTTGAAGTAGCTTATATTGTACTAATAAGTTATATATTTACCAGTCTAATAGTAAATGTTTGAATGCAACACTGCTTCTCGGAATTGATTATGTTGTTTGATTTATAATGTACTAACGAGTTATATAAGTAATAATCGAATGGTAAATGTTTGATAGCAACACTCATTTAGCGTTTTCAAACGAACTTTTTGGACATTCGAAAAGGAAATATCTACTTAGTTCTTCATTCCTCGATATTGAATAGAACTGTATATACTGTTTAAAACATATATTACATAAAGTAGCGAAGTGCGCTTTGTGGCTCGCTGGGAGGATAAGCTTTTTTTCAGCTCCACTGAATAAGCTTTTTAACAAACCCAAAATGGTTGTTGTAACAAAAGACAAATTGGTAGGCAAAACGGCCGACAAATTGGTGGTAAAACTGGTCAGTAAACGGGCGGCAAACTGGTTGGTTCGATAGGGTCTGCGGCCGGCATATCAGCTTGTTGAGAAACCGATACCTAGAGCTTATTCGAGTCTACGGCCGGCTAAATAGTCTGTAAAGCAGTCGGCAAACAGCTCAGATTGATCGGTCTTACGGCCGGCAAATTTACCGTGGATGATGACGAAATATTTAGTATCAGTGACGAATTTACATAATTAAATATTCAATGGTCTGAAAAAATATGGTTGTTCGGTTTTCCTTTTGATAGTCTTCGATTATGTTTATCGCTGTGACGTAGAACTAAAAATGATTGGATGTATCGATGACAAACACAAGTCTCCATTATTGAACTCCAATAATAATGATTTTTTAAAAATTTAATCTTCAATTCTTATCAATTCAATATCGGATGAACAATGGACATATTTATTTCTTAATGTATTGCGTATAGAAATATTAAAAAAAGAAACTCATGTCAAATTGCGCGGCCATTTCAAATGTGTCATTTATTATAACTGCACAAGCAGTGCCGTTTTCCCGGAATAATGGGCCCCTGGGCAAATGAATTTTTTTTCGATTTCTGGGCCCCTATGAGGGCTTGGTTTTGAATACAGCAGCGGTACAGAAAGTCCACCCAAGATGCGTACCCCTTTATCGGTTCTACTTTTAGAAAAGTTTCACTTTTAGGAATAACTGAAAATAACTGGACCATTAAAAGAATTCAGCATCTACGGGGACATGGCTGATTGCCTATTTTAGTGCACTGGATATCTTCTAGGAAGTAGGAACAAAAAAAAAAAAAATCACGCACTTCATTTTGGGTTCCACTTTCTGGGAAGTTGTATTTCTTGGGTATTTCATCATCTGGTTCACTGCAATGGTCGGCGAACCACGGGTGAATAGTCAGAAGTGTTAACTAACACGATCATTACATTCGTTTTGCTAAAAGTACCGTCAAAGGTCGAACCTAAGTAAGCTGTCACATAAATATTCGACAACTTCATAGCTCACAGACGAGGCCAAATCGTAGCCGCCTGCTCTTTACTATCACTCACATGGTTCATGACTCATCGAGATTCCAGTTACTAACTACATGAAAGTATTTTTTAGCCACGAAATACAAAACAGGATTAAATAGATCGCTCAACTGCTTTGAACTTCGAATCTTTCAACTAATTGAACTCAACGTTCACACTATTTAGCGTCCAACAAGTGAAGTGTATTGCGGGCATTGGAAACTTCTCAGAAGCTTCAAAGCTAAACCGTCTACCTATTATTCTGCGCTACCAAAACCTGAATAACGGCGAAACATTTAGCTTTAATCTAATAAGAGATATAAAGACAAAAAGCCCAATTCTTTGCCTTTTTTGCAATCAATGACGTACAAACAAAAAAACTGGAGTTCTTTCCTTTCTTCTATTTTTTATTGTCTAAATATTGTTAAGTAATTTTTAATTTGTGCGGGCGTTTTTTTATATGATCCATTTTACACCAGTCTAATTTACCTTTGGTCTGGTGAGAAATTCTCACCTTTTTTTTCTTTTCTTATACCTTTTTTCAAAGGCATTCACTTCTAGAAATATTGGAATCTTGATTACAATCCAGATTCCAATATTTCTAGAAGCTATAATTCACTTGAATGATATTACATAACCGAAAGAGAGGCGTGCGCCGAAGGCGCGAGTTATTGATAGCATCTTGGTTAGAAAAAAATAAAATATTAGAATAAATAAAGTTATTCAGCATCACTTATATATTAACTGAAGAAGTGGAGCGTTGGAAAACAGGGGTTTCCTGTCATCAATACATTTAAAACTCAGTCGGTGTGTCAAAATTAACATGAACATTTAATTTAATTTTTATTCTTAGCCGAATAAACAAGAATTGCGCGTTGATTTAAGCGGAGCGGGTCTTGTCATCTATTTCCACCTATATTTTATCATTTTTGACTCTACTAAAAACTCTTTACTTCATAATCTACTAATTCCATTTCAAACATTTCTCCATAATCTACTACTTCTACTACAAACTACTCCATCATCTACAACTTATACCACACACCACGCCATCATCTGCTACTCAACTTATATTGGTTTTCCACTACAAATCATTTTATCATCTATTTCAAACTATATATTTCATCATCTACTACTCTACTGCAAATTCTGCTACTTCTACTACAAACTCTACTCCATCATCTACTACTTCTACTACAAGCTCAACACTACGCACTCAACCAAAGTAAACGCATTTGTTGAGAACCGTTTTACTTTAGACTTGTTTGCCTCTTTTTTAATCCGTTTTTCATTTGCAAGTTTGATTTCAACTTCGGCAGCATCCAAATAATTATCCAAAGAGACGATACAACCTAATTTATTTTCAACCTTTTCAACGAGTTTTTTCGCCGATAGATCAGAACTAGTCTTTAGATCTTGCCGCCATCCAAGTTGTCTTAGTCTTGCTGCCTTTAACTCGTGATATGCTAAACGAAATTCAACGCGATAGTTTTCATCGTGTATTTCTGTACCGAACTTGGCATATAACCATTTGTGAACATCCTTAGCGTTGATAGACTCTTCGTCAGCTTTTCTTGACCTGCCAAGAACATTTTTTGATTCCATGATACGTGGGGTGCACCCAATCAGCAGCATAAGTAGAAACTTATATAATATTTACATAGAACAACCGTGTTTGCAAGCATAAATCTAAATTGTTTGAGATTTTAGATCAACCATGTTTATTGCGCTGTCGATTTGACGATTTTAGTATTTTCTTCCTGAGTAAAATAATTTTTCCAAACTCTCACTCTTTTGAAAAATGCGTTAAAAAATCAGGGAAAATATGAAACCCTCTTTTACGAATCTATAGCTTAATGATATTGATCTCAGCTACTTTTTGCTGACAATCTTGGTATCGCGAAAAAGAATACGACTATTGAAAATTTTACGTGCCGGAAATTGGTCGGCCGGAAAGGCGGACACGGAGTCTAAGGTCAATTTTCAAACCCTCTTATAGGAACTTATGTAATTTTCAGTGTTAGAATAATAATTTTAAAAATATTAACGTCGATGTATGTGTCAATAGTATAAAAAATACAAATTTTTAATAATAAGGGCATCGCACCTCGCACCATAATCAGTTAATGTATTTAAGACTTTATGATCTTGGAACTATTTTAAATCTTCCACTATACCAGTAAGCGCTATTGCACTAGATTTTACCTTCAATCGCTAAATCTTCAATTTCATTTCCGCCTCAGCAAATTTAGTGTGGGATGTACCAACACCATTCTTGGAACCAAATGTAACTCTGTATGGTAGCTCATTATTACTCATACATGCAGACAATATCTAGCAATATCTAGGTAAAAAAGAAACTGTAATTTGCGCTTTCAGGCAAGTACTTCTCATTACGTAATTTACGTCAATTCAAGTCTTTGCTTGTATATACAGCTCCTCTATATCTGTTTATACCTGCTGTCACACGAATGGCAGATAACTTACTAAGATCAAAATCTTCGAACTATTTTTAACCATAACTTCCATATGTTGAACAATCCTTGTATTGTTCCTTTTGAAGCCAATTGTAGTAAACGTGTCTTTTTTTAGAAGAAAGTCTTTACTTTCGTTTTTCTAGATTATTGGAAATATTTCTCCCTGTTCCTGCGTCATCGTCAGTGAAACCATATCATCGTGTTGTATAGCCTACTTAGCTTATTCAGTCATGACTCAAGTTTGGTAAGCGTAAGCCTTAATCCTTGCCTAGCTATCTAAAAATCTTTATTTGTTGTTTCTGTATACCATAGTATCACTTTTTTAGGCGAATCACAATTACCCTTCTTATCTATAAGCGCAGAAATTTTCCTCTGCGTGCTTTTTTTATTTATTTTAAACACCCTATATGACTTTTTTTATTTATTCTCTATGTATAACGACATGATGTATATACTATATCGTTTATTTCTCTATGTACAGTGGATTGAGCAGTGAACATGGAAGAGATGGAGACTACCCAGAAGATCGCCCGTCTCACTGTCTCAGAAAGCTGATAGAAAATCCAGAGCAGAAGGTAGTGGCCGTGTTACATACTTTTCATGGTCTCTTCAAGATCACTCACAAAGGACGTGACTTGTCACCAGAATCTGCAGGTAGGTTGAACCAAACTGCTTAAATCTTCCACTCTCCTGAGCTTTGGGCGGTCATGGTGAATTAAGCAAACGTTTACGGTTTCCACTTCACCCCTCTCAACTTTTATTATCGACATATAGACGACGTCATTGATGACCTGTCCAACGAGGAGTTTTCGAAAAACAGCTTCCCACCTGGATCATAAAACAAACTCAAACGAGAGCTCCAATATCGAAACCAGCAGTTGAACAAACTCAGCCGAAGATGGAAATAACTGCTTCTTCTTCCACAGAACTGGAGACCAAGACAATCCACAAAGAGGAGGTCGTAGAGAAGAACAAAAGACACCCCTCTCTACAACTCGTTGCTGAAAAATGTCTTGACTGGCAACAAAGAAAGTGTCATGGAATCGCTCAAAGACTTTGTAAACGACGAGCGGTTTTCCATTTCTATCGAAATCAAGAATCTTATGAGACGGTCGGTCAAACTGTTGTTATACACAGATGTGACGAGGATTTCGGAGAAGACTCTTATTTACTGGCAGTCAACCACGTTTTGAAAGAGGATTTTTAACTAACGGTGACAAGTGACAACCTCCTTCCTTCCGCAAGTTTCGTTCAACATCAACCTCAAGGCAACTGGCAACCAACACTTCTCTTGCTACTCATTGAGAAGATAAGTTCAAAAATCTTAGTCTGGAAGGTGAGACCATTTAGGTAATATGTTTTTACAGTGGAAAGAACGGGCCCGCTCTTAAGCTGAGTATATAGGAGGCGGCAAGAAAAAAAAATAACCATCATGCACCTCAACGATGAAGCTGTTGCCAATTTTTCCTATAACCAAAAATATTTCAAGTTTCTCTGATTTGTATTTTCTGGTACTCTCTCTCACGTATTTCAAATCAAGGAGGAGAGTTCAATCACATAGCTATATATGTGTCTATGTTTTATGTAGAAATAGTGTTGGTGTAATGGAAAATAAAAAATTTTAGTTACAAATTTGTTGCCACATTTGATTTTTTTTTCCCTTAAAAAAAATACCGAGTTACGTCAAGCTTAATGTTAAGCAGGTGGTGGCTTGTTAAAATATTCATGATTCCGGCTAAATAGGGCCAGCTCTATTACCTGCATTCAAGTTTCCCGCGCTCTGGACCTCCTCTAGCACTATCCATACACATTTAGATGTCTTTAGATGGCGAGACAGTAGCCTAATAATCTAAACTATTTCTTAAAATTTAGAATATTAAGATTTGAAAGAAAATTTGCTCACGTGAGGTAAATGAATTTAAAAAAATGGACCGCAACGACGGGGATCGGATGTAGATCAACCTGGAAGAGAAGTTCTCTTCGACCAACATCTATTAGAAATTCTGAAAAAGTTTATGTTATTACAAAAAGAAGGTTCCAATATGTTAATCCTCATTTAGCTGCGGCTCGGAAGAAACAAAAAGATATCGTCCAACATCTCCTCGAAAAAAAAGGCCAGCATTTCGATCTCGACAAAAAGTAATTGCAGTAACACAATCGGATATAATGAAATAATTCCTTCTCACCCAGTACTTCACTTGGAAGGATCTGTATCCGGGGCATCTGATAATCGAATTGACTTTGTCCGTAGTAGAGTGATACCCATACCCACACGATCGAACCCATCGGAACTTTCTTCTAACCCAGTTCCGACTCCGATTGCTGGATGGGGAATTTTCAAAAAGTTCGAGAACATGTTTCAACTAGATATGAACTCGAATGGCAGAGATATTACTGGTAAGACTTTTCTTCACCATATGACCGGTCCAGCCTATTTTAGAGATGATGTAGTAATCGTCAAGCATCTTTTAGAGAATGGCGCCGATCGGGATCTTCAAGCTCGGGATGATTACGGTCTTACACCGATCAGGCATGCTGCTATCGGCAGTTACCGATCAGGTACAAAAAAGTAGTTACCAACGTAAACATTTTGAAGTATTTGATGAAGCGAGAAGATATCAATTGGATGGAAAAGATTGACGACTTGGAATTAGCTTCTGCCGTTCTTCTCAGCTACTATCCGACTAATCCTGAATATCTCGATGACATCATTTACTTTCTTACTCTATTCTAACATCTCCGCCAACTTAAAAACCGTCCAATGATTAAGAACAGAAAAATGAAAAGATCATCGAACGAAAGGGCCGTCGAATGGATCACCTTAGCATCAGCTAAAGATATTAAAGAGCGAATCGATAAATGCGAACTTCAATTGATGTTTGTACGGCTTAGAATCTTTTCCTACTTTAATTGGAGAGCAGTGAACCGTTATTTGTATTGGCCCATTTTAGACTTTTACAAAGAGCCACAACACTCGCCCGCCTAATGTTTAAATTTATACTGGTCCATATTGGAATACATCCTTCGCTTGAATTCAAATGAATCCGACGAATTCTGTTGGATGTTATAAGCTGGAACTGTCAATGGGCTCGTAGAAACGTTGAAAGGAATGAAAGAAAACGAAGATCCCCCTTTTAACATCGAAAGTATCGTAACATCTTCAAATCTCGTTTCGGCTACGTATCGAAACCCACCCGATCCTAATAAGTTCAAAAGATATTTTAAATCTTTGTTTAATCTTATTTTGATTTTGGCTGACCTGCCAACTAATTTTATGTGTGGAAATGTGATGGAATATTTGGGCCACATTTTTTGCCATTATGTAGTTCGTGATGAAGTGAAAGACTGCAAATCATTGATAGACAGAGCCTGCATGGGGCACACCACCAACAATCTTTTGGCCACCTTTCGCCTACTCCTTCGTGCCGGTGCAGATCCAAACGATGTTGATGTCGATGGCAACGGATCACTTCACTTTCTGGCTCAAAGGATAGAAGTGGGCCAAGTAGAGAATGAACAGATTAATTTAACAGCTGGTTTATTGTTAGATGCTGGATCTCGCCTGAATCTAGGCAGCAAATTCAATGTGAAAGCCGCAAATGATTGGATCATCAAGGAAGAAGAGGACATTATGAGGGGACAAGTATATGCAGAATGTATTCATTTTCCCGACTGGTTGAAAGAAGACGTACCGAAACTGTCCTGTTTAAGCGCCAGAATTATCAATTTCCATGCAGTGCCTTATTTACACAAATTACCACGGTTTCTTTGTCGTTTTGTCGAGATGCATTCAAAAGAAAGTGCTTCAATACCTATATTAGCTGTCTTATCAAGAAATTGAATCGACAATAAAACAGTTTAGTTACGTATTCTTTTCAAATTCTGTTGACACTTGCAAGTTCGATTTCTTTACTATTAAATTTAGTATGCATAGCGTTGTACTTCCTTTAGTCATTCCAATCAGAATTAAAAGATTTGCCACCATTTATTTGATTTTCATTTTGTTAACACTCTCGTATATGAAGGGAAAACTTTTCCCGTTATTGTAATATGGGTTATCTACTGAGTTATTCTTTCTTTCGATAATCTATATGCTCTTTATTTATTTACTATAATTTTTTAAAATTATTTTAAGAAATATGTATTATTTCTATGATTTTTACTTTTTTAAGGTAAGCTAATCAAGAAGTAAATTTCTTTTCTTTTACAAAATTATTCTCAAAACTGGATGCATTATCCATGACACTCCCTAATTGATACATCACTTAATTGCCATCATTAATACTATTACAGGAGAATTCGTAAGCGTTTAAGACATTTTTACGAATCAACCGTCGTCCGTCGACAATTATTTGTGTAATTCCGTCATTATGATGTCTTGTATACTGTGCTGTTCAAAAGGTGCACCATATCAATATACATTACCTATAATTTTTTCATATGCTTTATCATTTTTCGGCTTTTCGCACGCGACACGATTGCTTGAAAGTTGGCCCACGGTTGATACGTTGATGGTACCAGATGGGAGCATGGGGTTGAAAAAATCACGAGGGAAGCATTTTAATTGCTTTATTAGTGAATTTCGCTATCGGATTTATTTAAAAGAAAATTATGATTTTTCCCTGTATTATTTACACATATTTAAATACATTTGAGATACATCCTCGTTAGTATATACATGCGAGAGAACAGGGTTCAAATCTCTGACGTGGAGTTATGAAAAGAAATGTGTGGATTACTTTATTCGCTCTACCTTTTCCTTTCTTCTCTGCATCCTCATGAGAGTTCTCACTTATGCACGGTTATTAGAAGAGTTTGGTGCGACGCAGGCACACCAGAGAAGGTTACGTGTTGTTTACAACTCGACCCTAACGAACTCATCGCCCTCGCCCTGCTATGTATTCACACTATACCTCATGATGGGCTCGGTATGATGGCTGGTGGAATCCTACATATTACTAAGATTTAATTGACTTGTTGCACTGTATAGCCATTCGCTCTGTGGAAAAGAGTCTAGCGATCCTTACTAGACTATTGGTTCAGATATGAGATAGCTAGAAAATCTGTAGGCTGCTAAACTCTATACGGTACAAACCACAAACAGACGAAGGCGACATTAATAATAGCTCCTATAATAGTAGACTTATATATAGACTTGAGGGAATATATTGAGAGAGTTGATAAGGAGGTAAATTAATACTATTATGGCCCCTGATCGAAAGGTTTGGCGTATACATCTCTAAGGGAGTGCAGTGTAAATACTAGTAGAAGGTACAATACTACTCTCAAATCTGTTTTGTTCCTTCCTTCTTTTTAAGCATGCAAAGTGGACTCCGGGATGGAAAAGAAAACGGGTTTAATGATTTTCCCCGGTGAACTCCATCCACTGAACGATGATAGAAATTAATTCTATGGAATGAAGATAAGAAACACGTAGACTGGTGAGGGTTGTTCCGTTGTTCGTCGCATTACTTGTACGTTTTTTCTCACTTCCCCAACAGTTCAGTTTTAGGCCCCTTATTCTTTCACGATACTTGAGTGTCACGCCTTGTATATTTTTTACTCTTTATACCTATCAATTTTTAGTTTTTAGTTTTAAAATTGATCTCGAAATAGGCAAGGGTAGATTTGATGTTGAATGTCGCAGTACTCAGCAGGCCTAACATTTTATAAGCGAATATAAGCGAAACCGAAATAAAGCAATACATTTATTTTTAATTTGGAAGGGGGATTATTATAATGTTTCTTGAAAACATGCTCCATCAAAACTAAATCAGATATGTGAAAACATATGTGTTGTAAGAAACTTTGTATCTGAATTATGTACCGTACACTATTTTTTATGGAAAATCAAAATTCAATTTTCGTTATTACCTTAATTTTTTAACATGTTCGCGCTACAGAAGTTTTGATTTACTTTGTAAGTCCTAAATGTTTAAGGACCTTCCGTTTGTGCACTCATCTTTTTGAATTTCGTAATTGGAAGATATTCGAGGTTTCGAAGTTATACGAGTACCGTTCATACTTCATTCATACGTAGGCAAAGTCGAGTCGTATCCCTATTTAGCACTCAAGCACACTATTCACTAATCGTTAGACCCTAAGCCCATAACGGTCTTCAGTTTCCGCCGGGTGCCGAAAGCCCGGCTGCCCAATACAGCAGCAGTGACGAAGCCGATCAACCGTTGGAGCGGCAGCCGGCAGCAGCGGAAAACAAATGCAGGAATAAGAAAGCTCATATCGACTTTGCAACGCAGGTGTCGCTTTAGGTGTCCCAGTATTTTCCCGATTACTATTACTGTATTAGATGGCCGGATCCCTAGGACTCTAACAGACTAGCTAATTTGTGTTTGGTCAGCGCAAGGATATCAAATCACAGATTGCAATATTTTTCAGTTGAATCCATTTAGTGTTCACTTGAATGTTTAAAACACATTATAGACGCACATATTGAAAATGAATACTCATTTCACTTATTTTAATTTAATATTTTTATGTAATTATTTTAATTATTAATTTTTATTGAGTTTCTGACAGGAACTCGAATAATTCTAGTTGTTTAAGATCTTAGAATCCGTTTTCCCATGTTTCGAACCGGTTAAAGACGACTCTCCGGCTGAAAAGACGACAAAGGTCAAAGATGCTGCTCAAATCTTGGGATAGTATGAATGAAGTTGTATTAAGGAATACAAAAATTATGCAATTTATCATTCTCTTTCTTCAACATAGATTTTGGAAAACAGCTGACCCGCCGCCGCTCAGAAAGAGGCGATCAACAACTGAGTCAATTGCTTCAAATGCAACCAATTTTTTATGCACAACTTGTAGCTAAGTACTATGATAACCGCCTGCCCTAAAACTGCCCTGCCCGCTTACAGAAAGAAGCACAGTGCGGATAGTCAACGTCCTTAAAAAAATGTATTTGTTTAACTGGATACTGAAAGAAGTCTGTATGTTTAATGATCTACTAAATTAATGTGATTCAATAAAAAATAACACGAATTAGTACCATACGTAAAAAAAGTGCCTCGCAAGTCGCAACGACGCAAGAGCGGGGAAAACGTATAAATAAATACATCTACTTCGTTATTCTTCATTTAAAATCACTTGTTGATATTATAATCATTTACCCCCCTCTTTAAATCATTAATTCAAAGATAGTAATGAATCATCTCAACTGTTCGGTTTATTCATCATGGGATTTAAACGGAAAATAATTGGCGGGTTGGCGACTAATTACATTAAATTGGATACTAGGGAGGAAATTCTACTTACGGAGCCGAAAGTTGAGTTCCATTGTTTTGACAAAAAAGTGATAAGACGGTTACTCCTTTTAATATTTCGTCGCGGTTGTGACACAATGATTTTTGATCCGTCTGACTGGATTACTGCGCGGGTTTTGTGAATCCAGTCCATCCCAAGGACTAATTGATCACTCATGTTAGAGGCAATATCAACGTTTTCGATACAAGTGACAATCCCTTCAAAAGTAATATTCAAACTAACAAGTCCCGTCAGCTCCTCTATTTGTTTACCGTTGGCTAAAGTGGTTGAATTATATGTTGGGATTGCCTTTGACCTCTGAAATTCCGTTACTATTTCTCTTTTTATAGAACTCTCTGTAGCTCCCGTGTCAACTAGAGCGCTTATTACCTTGTCGATCCCATCCACTTCTACCGACACATAAGGACTAGGGCATACGTCCATCCTCCAGCCCTTCTTCTCTTTCTTCCCACCAAAGGTTATTCCGAGTTTCTTTCCATCTGATTGTAAGATAGCACGACTCTTCCGAATCCAAACCGTACCCAGAAGCATCGACACATCTAATTCTGCGACCACGGAAAAAGGCACGAAGAAGAAAAACGACCACGGAGAAAGGACTGTCTTACCTAGACAGCTGACACGTAAGTTTACTCGCCCTAATACATCGATAGGATTTCCGTCAGATAATGTAGCAAAAGATGAAAAATTAGAAGATGAAGTCCACGGTTTAATTTTGGACTTGATCGAATCTGGCAAGACGTCTCTTTTGACTGCACATATATTACTACCCGAATCGATCAGTGCGTCAACTAGTCTGACGATCCCACTTACTTTAACTTTGATGCAGGGACCCTCACTAACTTTATAGTTTAAAATTGCTCCAGATTTCGTCGCACCGTTGAATTGCATCGCCTTTTTAATCCAATAGTCCACCGTAATATATAGATTTACGCAATGAAAGGTTATTTTCAAACCCTCTTTGTAACTTATTCTGTTTTTCCCTTTAGAATTTAAAAAAGTTGATTAACAGCTCGCTGTATATATGCACAGTAGAAACTATAAAATCTGAATAGGCACTGTACATATATCTGTACCGGAAATCGATCGGCTGGAAACCGCAGTTTAAAGTTAATTTTCGAAACCTCTTCGTAACTCATGTAATTTTACGTACTTTTCACGGTCGTAAACAACCTCCCCGAAGCACCCTTTTCTGGCACTTCCCCACCCACCCATGCACCGATAATGATTTTTCGAAAATCAGTTTTATTACCTTTGGAGCGATAAGAATAGATGAATTATGTCATGTCAATTTATTGGATAACTAATTAGAGCTGGTGTATATGTTCTACAATTTTATGATGGTAAGAAATAGGGATTGGCAGCAGACTTATGCAAAATGACGTAATGCAAACAAGGTTGCTAAACCCCATTCGATTTTTTTTTTTACAAATTCTATTTTTCTATTGAAGAGCGGAACTTTATAGAAAATTAAAAAAACATTGTTAGAATTATTGGAGGGGAAAGCTTCATAAAAAAGTTGAATCCTTAAATAATAAAGCCTAATAATCACAGCTATCAATGAGCCAATGGTGGACATTCTTATGGCCGGGCGTTGGAGCGTGTCGCCCATGGCTGTGTATGTACCGGCATCCACTGTGTGGTTTACCGGCGATTCGAGCAGGATAGAAGGGACCACTCCGTCGGGAATCCACTTGTCCAAGAGCTACCAGTGAATGTAAAATACTGTAATTTTATCAATCATCCTGTTTTAAATATACTAATAACTCATCATCTGATTTATTCACGTTGTGGCAGGAGAGAAAATCAACGACCAAAGGGAATATTTTGTGAAAATAGTATAGAACGCGCGTACTGGTAAAATATAGAGCGCTGTGCGCTACACTGGGCACTGCTGCTCCTCTTCGTTTCACTGTGATTGGCCCATGGCAACAATATAGAGTTATCGTCTACTATTTTAATTATAATATCACCCAGATCGTAGACGTCAGCCAGGAACTCGGTAACGAGTGTCGAGTAAGTTTTCCTTACTATTATTCTGTTCAAAATGAGACTAAATTGATCTACAATTACATAAGTAGACCATCAAAATTCAAAGTTCTTCATATAAAATCAGAGCTGATGAAGAAAATATCAAACCAAACCATCTGTATTGAAGTTAAACCCACGACGGGGGAAATGTTGAGAGCCATGTGCTATCACAATAAAGGGTAACTAATTTATTCATTATACTTTTGCAATTTCTTGTTGATTAAGTAAAATTCACTATTATAGGTGATCTGTTCTAAGCGTTTACGGAAATCTGAGACTGATGTGATCGCTCTTGAACAAGTGACTTTCTGGTGCGTTTCGGAGCGTTATGCATTTACTGGGCATCATTCATGCACTCGGCGCCTCCTGTCGTCCGCCTCATCTCCTTTGACTCTCTAACGTTCAATAATATTCTGCCTTCGTTCTGGATTCTTGATCCTTTTCCATGTTTTCAAGTGCTTTCCGTCTCGAGTTGTTGTTCTCTTTCCGCATACAGTACAATTTTGATGTGGGCCATAAGAAGACATGTAAAAGAAGTTACTCGTGAATCTGAAAGGAAAAAGCTACAGGACGGGCCTCAATACAAGTGCCGCAACTTGGCGAGCGGAATCCAAGCACCCGGAATCTACTGTTCAAGAGCCATCACAGGAGGTAAATTTATTGTGGTTTTAATTATTATATTTTTTTTTCACAACAAAAGGATTTTTCTTCATAATTATTCAGGTCGCGGGTAGGACATTCCACGCCAAAGATGTTGGCATCTTTTTTTCTTTTACGAAAATTGATTTGGATTATTCTCGTCGACGTGTCTTTGTAAAGTTTTTGTATTATTGCCATCCATGTAATGGGATGTCGGTGTGCTCATTATTTCTCATCATTATGTGCGACAAGCGAAATTATTTGTTGTCTATAAGCTTTTTGTTAAATTATTCTCAACTGGTGTCATGTGCACTGCAGAGTTCGTAAGAATTTCATAACTTAATTCTTTTTACTTTGAATAAATCATTTACCAGCTTGAAGATCCCCTTCACTGTCACATTTTCACGCCGACGCCCACCTCTATTAATCGATGTAAACTCATTCAGAAATAGGTACAATAGGCTTACTTGTCTTCCTGTTGTCTTCTCTTTATAGCTCACTAACAGGACGGAGCAGAGTTCCATGTATCCAATTATCGAACTGGCCATTATAGCCAGCCGATCTATCCTAATCCTAAATGACGTGTCTGAATTGATCATCGCTTTTGGATGTTCAAGTTCAGTATAGATAGTCCGGAAATATCGGATTTGTTATAAGCGGACCCTTTTTTAATTACTTGTGAAAGTTGTGATCAATAAATCAATACAGATAGATTGTTAGGTGGAGAATTCGGTAGCTATGCGCTAAAGACTCGTTCGATGTGTGCCGCTATCATTTTTTTGCGGCTGTTGACGTTTAGCGCTTTAATGTCTATTCAATTGTAAAACTCTATGCGTCTATGGGTTCCATAATCGATGAAGGAAATTGAATATAAGGACAGTGTATGTGGAAGCCTACGACAGTGGACGGACTGGACGCCAAAGGATATTTTATTGGACAGCTATATCGGTATTGATCAGGGATTGAATGACGGCCGATAAATATTTGAAACGAAATCTTAAAACCAACAGCAGTACTAAAAAGCAAGCTCCTTGTATCGAAAGACCACTGCTAGCTGGTTATTAACGACTTAATATTCAAAAAATAGGTATATACAGTAAGCAATCTCTTGTAAAAAAAAGTCTTGCTGTTAATTCAATTCAATAACGGATACACACAAAGAACGTCCAATTTTCTATCGCACGATGTCTACGCGTAGTACAGCACACTAAACCTTCAAGTTATTTATACCAAGAAATTTTACAGAAAAAGTTAGCTAGCTGGGCTTTAAACAAAATATATATTCTATCTATTTTACCCCACGAGTTATATGATGAAACATAGAGGGAATAATAGATACGCAATAATTGTTAATTGCGTCATCAAATGGTTTCTTTCCCTCGACGTTGCACGTTGCAATCCTAGTTTCCCATCTATAAGGTCTATGTATAGCTGTACTAATACTTTTAATAATCACTACACCAACTCTCACAGTCATCATGGAATTTGCAAGTGAATTCATCAATTCTAGCGCAATGGAGCAGAAAATAAAAGAAGCGTCCGCCGAACTGGAGTCGTGTTTGAATCGATATCAGCAGTTGATTTCTGAAGCCTTCAAGAAAGAAAACCATGGCAATGATCAGGGTGTCGATCGATCCCATAGCCTTGAGCTCCTCACCTTCGATGAAAAGTTTGAACGGATGTGCCAAGCTTTTGAAGACCCGGAGATCGGCGAGAAAAGACAATCCGTAAACAAGCATCGACCTGAGTCAACGTACAGCATTCCGGCTAGGGGAGAAGGAAATGACATTCTGCTTCTAGGACCTGCCGAACAAGTACCAGTAGCCAAAATCGACATCCTCGAAGACCCTCCTGTTGTGCTGAAATACGGGGTGGACCAGCGCCTCATTCGCTCGATCAGGAGTTTTGATGCGATGGCGATTGAAGCCCTGCACCGGGAGCACAAAGTCTGGATCGAGTTCGGTTTCGCAGAGGTCTACATCGAGGGAAGGAGGAGCAGCTGTGAGAAGGCTTTGACCGCCATCCAGTCTATCATAGCCCAGCGCTCGGAGCTCTTAGTAACCGTTGCAGCCAGAGAAGCCTCTTCACCTACACCACCAGTCATCATTGAAGTAAAAGTCATCGTTCCTGAAGATACGATAGGCTTTATTGCAGGGAAACACTTCGCCAATAAGAGGCGAATAGAAAATGCTTACGGCGTTAAAGTTATCATTCCGACAAAGGTCGAAGGAAATGTGATTGTTTTGCAAGGCACTGATGCTGACAAACTAAATGCCGCTCGAATGGATATTATCGAGAGCCTTCCGATAACGCTCACGCAACCGATAGACCCGCGGTTCATCGGCTTGATTATTGGGTACAGAGGGGAAGGCATTAAACGTCTTATCAGCGAGTACGAAGTCAAATCGATCGAGTTTGATGACAAGAGTGTAGTAATCATCAGGGGAACGAATAAAAGTCGATGTGAAGATGCGTTGAAGGCCATCAACGCCATCGTGGACAAACGCAAACAAATGGATCGCGCTGCAGCCGCTTCCCGTGGTGCAGTTCGTGTTGCAGCCGGATATTCCCGTCCGTAGTATTTACTCTTTGTGCTATGAATTATTTTCGGAATAAATTCTTTGTCGGTTCTTAAAAAAAAATTCTTAATTGATTCAACTTTATATGTTTTCTTTGAAAAATAAATGAATGAAAAATGAAAAATGAAAAATAAATATAGATATATATTTAAACTAAAATTTTATTTAAACTAAAATGCACAAGATCGCACAGTTATGTTCCTTTTACATTTAAGTGACAATGTTTACTTTTTTTCCATTTTTCATGATTCAGTTTTATCCTCTTTTATTTCGTTTTTACGGATCGTTTATTTATGTGTCATACTCTGTAACCAAACGATGTAAAATGAGTAGCAGCCTTTTCAAAAGAGCATAGAGAGCCAGACTCTTTGTGTGCTCGGTACAACCGGAAGCATGTCCTCTCACATGAGCGGCGTGAAGGTTACGCAAGTACAGGCCAGCCATTGTTCCATATCTAGATTAACCTTTGCTAGATACAAGGACTATAGCGCGATGGTAGTGTATTTAATGGTCGATATATAGCGACCGCAGATGCGTTGATCTGTAAATCCATACTGTCGCCTTAAAACTGGCTTTCGAGCTCAACTAATATATATATTAGTTGAATCTTTGGATCGCCTATATAGGCGATCCACTATGTCTAGTAGAATTTTTTTTGTCTAGCGCCATAGTTCGCTTGTATTGTTTTAAAAAACGCGCGCAATAATAAAAAAAGAGTGATTTATTTTACTGATCTATCCGATAATTTTTACGAATTAGGAATTGGCGGAATGCATCTTTTCAATTATACCTGAAAATAGTATACTTTATTCCGCCGGCTGACTACTTGATCCACTATTCTTTTTGTGTCATCTTCTGTTATCTCATTTCACAATTGGCTTCCTTCTAATAATAATTTTCTTTATTGTTATCTCTCTGGTTTTGTACCCATTGATCTTATTTTGGGAATGCATACCTCGAATACAATCGTACTCTATCAATGAATTTAAAATAAGCCTCACACCTTTCTTCCATCGCTGTGCATATATATTTTCATAAGTTTGAGCTGTACAACAACAAAAAGAAAACAGGCAAATGCACAGTGCACTTCTTCTCCTGAATAAAAAAACATACACGATATTATGGGGGATTGTGCAGCAGCGACATTAAATCACCAAGATATTTCTAGGGCACGTCGTCATTTTCAATTCGAGACATTTGGGAATTATTATTATTATTATTTTGTAAATGTATGACTGTGATTTTCAGCATATTACAATAACTTCCAAGAACAAAAAAAAAATTGGGAAATTAAATCTAAACTTTAATTTTATTATAGGCAGAAATTATGATGGGCTATTATTATCCACTTCAGCGTAAGAAGGGAAGTCGACAATATTATACTTGTCAACAGCCTTAAAAGAAGGGTATAACCCAGACTGTTTGGTCCTCTCGTTCACTCCTTTCGAAAAACCATCCCAGTGGTTACCAGCAATGCCGAGAACGTCGCCAACTTCCATAGCAATCTGTCCAGAACCACCTTTATTAGCGTACATGGCCACTTGCTGATGCGCACCCTGTCCGCCGTAATAGTAGATGTCGTCCAGCGACTTGAACTTGGTCGAGGCGTCCGGATGGAGCGTCTGCATGATCTCATAGGCTAGCCGGCACACTTGAGATGAAAAGGTGCAGACAAGGTGGTCACTATGGGCCAGCATGTGGATGTCAATAAGGATTCCTCGAAGAGAAGAGTCTGTATAACGAGTAGCCACTGCTGCTCCTTTAGCGATCGTTACATCTCCCAAAAATTCATAATTTGGATATCTGTAAATCAAATTTGAAAAATTGATATTTGTTTAAAATTGATATTTAAAGATAAATTACTTAGTTCTGGCTTCTGGGAGGACGGAAGGGTCATCTGAAGCTAGATAAACTCTTCGGACATCCACTTTCCTCTTCAACTCCAATTTATCGAAATAGTCTGCAACGTAGAGCATGTATTCTTCGATAGAATGAAATGCAGCTTCGGTTCCCACCTTGTCAGTCCGCCGTACGTGTACCCTTTATAATAAAAGTAAACACAGTTGGCATCAATTTTAAATGTAAACAACAGCTAAATAAACATGTCACAATTATTTACCCGACGATGGGTTTCCTAAAATTCATCGTTTCTTTGGCCTCGTCTAACATAGCTTGAGTTTCCGGTTGATATCGGAGTAAATATTTCATAAACTGGCCGATCCACCAAACTGTCGGGTCTCCATGAAGCCGAATCATTCTTTCCGATAAATCACGCGGGATTGCTAACGGCAGGTAAGGCGGTCGCGGAGAAAGCATATCAACGATAGGAATCTCGATAACTTGTGTATCCTTGGATCCTAAAATAGAAATCGATTTACAATATGAATTTTTAAATAATTTGTAAATAATTTAGTACCAGGCCAGTTGCTTCTATCAGATCCGGTAGCGTCCAGGCAGGTCTCACTGACCGGTAGAAATACTTTTTCCCAACCGCCTCGGTGATAGCGCCACTTTTTCGAGTTTAAAATCATGGTCCTCTTAGTTGCATAAGCCATTATGAAGCAGTAAGCAGCATGATGAATTTGGCATCCATACCCACAACTCTATAAAAATATATAAAGAAAGTTTTTAAAGAAAAATTGGAAAGCAATTTATAAAAGTCTACCTTGTTTAGATTGCAAACTAGTTTCTTGGCTTTGGAACAATCTTTGGGATTCTGTAGGTGATGGAACCGTTTCTGAACTAAATCTGATAGGGAACGAGCCTCAGCGGCTCTCCAACTGTCGTGTCCTTCCATGCTGCTTAGATCTTGCAAGTCATTAAGTAAAATTCTGCAGAGAAAAATAAGAAAAATTAAATTTATAAAATATGTAAAAGAGATAAACCAGATATTACGATTCATGTTCTGTCCCTGAGGTGATAATTTCTTGAATAAGAGCTTCTAATTCACTAGCAGTCTGGCCTGGTGCCTTCTTCTTGAGCTTCTCCAGCTCGTGACTGATGTAGTACCACATCTCCTGGACCCCACGATAGGCACCTCTCCTCTTAATTTCATACTCTTTGCTGGGTCCCTGTGGCTTCTTCTGGCCACCAAGATGAGCACTTCCCTCCAAAGTTGATCTAAGTTTTTCAACCATCTCTCCCTTCATGTGACTGAGGCCTCCGGAAGAGCCAGCTTCCCGACTGAAATTGGCCAGGACCCACTGAAGCTCCTGGTTCCTCTCCTTGAGGTTCTCCAGCTCCGCCACAGCTCGGGAGAGCCTCTGGAGGACATCTTCTCCAACAATATCACTCTGGGGCAGGGTACCTCCGGGTAGAGGCCTGGTCAACAAGATGAGGGCCACGATCCAGAAGATGAGGAGCACCACTGCCGCCTGTGCCAAGACACGGTTGGAGCTCCTCAATGTCATAGTCATCTTCACAGAAATCTATTTGAAATTAAATATAATCATAAATAGTTAACTTTAAATACAAAAAAAGAATTTACCAATCAATCACAAAATCCATAAATCACCAACTGCAATAATAAACAAACACTGGTCCCCTTTTTTTCAAAGTTTCTATTATGCCATCATTTTAAAAAATAAGAGAGAC
Organism: Chydorus sphaericus; assembly: GCA_030141595.1. Taxonomy (NCBI): domain Eukaryota; kingdom Metazoa; phylum Arthropoda; class Branchiopoda; order Diplostraca; family Chydoridae; genus Chydorus; species Chydorus sphaericus. The sequence goes on along the minus strand of CM057927.1, from coordinate 9,857,895 downwards.
CACAAATGGCTGTCGGCTACCGCACGAAAAGCTCGACGACGTGTGATGAGATTTCAATAGATATTCACTTGCTTGTCTAACTAATAACATGGGAAACCAATAAATTCATGGGAAGATAAGGCAACCGTATACAATATATACGTGTAATGATGCAGGTGTGTGTGTACTGTCTGTGTGTGTGTACAGGTTGCTACGTGCAACGAATTCTCAGAGAGAGGAAGCCCCACGCAAAGTCTCTGCTGGACAACCCGCTGAGTCCTGTCAAACACCACATGAAATTTTTAAAGAGCGACCTCTGTGAGCAGCCCTCTGGAGGTAGATTGCAAAAACAAGGCCGGAGAATTTGAAACGATCGAATCTTCTGCTTTATTAAAACTTGTTTTACCGACGATGTGTATCTAATTTCTCTCTGGAACAGGTTACAATAAATCGTTCCAGTCTGAATGATTTAAAAGAAAAGATAGCGGATACTTTTGTTTTTGTCTTTCTCATGGCTACGGTATATTTTGATTCGTCCACAATGCGCAAAAGAAATATTGGCAGCTAGGACATTTTAAAAAGAAAGCCGTTGTTATGATCGATGAGTATTTTAAAATGTTGACATGAGAATTTAGGTTTTTTTTGCGTTAGTTTAAATATCAAAGCAAGTGTGGGTATAACGCGAGCAAAATAAAGCTTTTCTTTGTGGATCTACTAGAGGGAAGAAGAAGCAAATCAACAGGTTTAAAAAGCTCAAAGACGACGAGGTGTTTTTCCTGTTGCGGAATCCTCCACGAATTCCCTGGAATAAATTTAAATAATAATTATTCTGCATATTGAATGAAGATTTATTTTAAATTACAATTCCATAAAGTGGACGGTAGAACTTGGGCAGAGAGATTCGACTTTTACGTGACAAGGTTTATGACAGCGAAGAAGGCAGTCCCGGCATTCATAGCCTTGTTTGCCCGGCCGACGGGCCAGGGCCGTTCCACACACTTGACAAGCGGTACCCCTATAAAATACACAAAAACATTAATAATTATAATTTAATTTAATTCAATGAATATCAAATTACCCGGGTAGATGTTTAGCAACAAAGACGTGATCGCTGAAAATGTGCAATTTGGTGCCCTTCTTCTTCCATTTCCGCTTTTCAGCCATCGCCATTGGGATCAAATAGTGCCTAATAATTAAGTTTTACATTCATTAAATGCTCTAATATATTTAAAGAGGACTTTAAATACTTTTTAATGCCATTTTCGGTTGCTTCCAGGACCAATGTAGAAGCCTCGTCTAAGTAAGTTCTCGTAGATGCGTTGCTAACAACGGACATTTCACTTAGGCTGGACCGGGCAGAATCCGCTAAATTGGTTCCAGACACGCCTGGAACAGCCAATAGTTGCTGCCCAGCAGATCGAGCACGATCGGCTGAAACTGAGCGAATGAGTGGATCTCCATCTCTATTGAGCGAATCATCTCGATCACCACTTGTTCCAGGATCTACGGACCTGGAACGATTCTTAGAACGGCTCAGCCGCTCTTTAAGAGTACGAAAAAAGTTGCGCTTGTTCCGAGGCCGGCTTCGTGGATGGTCTAGAAGATAACAGATATTAATTAAATTTTTTAAAATTTTGAATATTTAATCTTGTAAAAACCTTCTTCTTTAGAACTGAGAGAAGAAGCCAAACTGCCCATTCCGGGTGTCATATTGGACTCTGGGTAATATGGATCTTTGTAGAGCTCTCCATTATCAACGTCCTAAAACAAAGTAAAATAAATAAAAATAAATAATAATGTCTCAGATTTCAATGTGTTTATACGTGATTGCCGCCTCTACGAGGACTGAGTCGTCTCGGATGTCCTGCGGAAGAGGACGGCGGTGAGCCAGCTCCTACTTTATTGTCATCTGAGACGCTGGGCAACGCTAAATCTATTGAGAAAGGATTCATTAGAAAATAATAAAAAATAATTATAATAGAGAATGTTTACCAGATGGTCGCTTGGTAGCTCGATGATATGAATCTCTTCGTACCATTCGTCCTTCTGCATCCATGCCTAAATGAATATTAATTTAATTTTAATTAATAAATGAATGGAATCAAATTTACCATGACTGGTTTTATTAGCGGCCACAATATCGGCCGGAAGGTTGCTAGGCACATCCATATTGTCGATAAAGAGAAACTAATTGACAGGTAAATGAGACTTTTTTTAATGAATATAATAATTATAAGGTTTTAATACTTCGACGGTAAGTGTTCCAGAAACTGGGTCATTTTCATAGGGTCGAGACTGTAATGGGATTATTTGGCGCTGGCTGGGATTCATCAATAGCTCCTAAAATATGAATAAAATTGTATAAATAAATTTAATTTTTTTTTAAATTAAAATAATTACCTCCATGCCGACGATGCCCAGACCTAGGAAGACATTGCGATTCTTGTCTCGATCATAAAGTTCAAACAGAATCTCTTCCGTGCTTGGACTTAGATCACTAAATTAATTAAATACAAATTTTTAGTTTTAACATTAAGCAAAATATTTTTTTAAATTTAATTTTACAAGAGAAAGTTTTCATCCCAGAATGGATTTTCGGTCGCTTGTTTGGTTGTAGTTTGATGCCTCTGAGGTGGATCATCCATTTCTATTATAGCGTGCAACTGGTGGCATCCTGTAAGCTCCATTCAAAAGTCACTTTTAAAAATAAAAATCCATAAAATAAATAATAAAATTATTTACCTCTTTGAGAGCCGAGATTGTTGGCTTTAACCACTTTTACCAACAACTTTTTATCCTTTGCAGAACGCCTCAGCCGAGTTTCCAACTATTAAATTCAAATCATTTAAATCTAAATAAATTCAGTCTTATTTAAAATAAAGACAAACCATGCTATCGTAGTGAACAGGTAAGATGGGTTCTGCGGGATTCACGCTAGGTGTAAAACGCGGAAAATCAGCATATCGCCCCATATAAAGTTGAGTGCTAGCCGAACGGAGAGCAGACGTCACCATTTCTAAGATAATATCCAAAAGGAGCTGTTCGTCGTTGGTGGTGGTGGCGCCGGTCGATGATGGAGTGTTGGGAGAACGTGACTCTTCCTTGTTTACAACATTCAGTCGGATCTAAAAAGCACGAAGAGCCAAAATCAACAAACATGAACAACTCTTCGACAACTTCTATCTCACATCTGGCCAGCCATCGAACTTTAAAAGAGCTGTTGAGGATTCGCGTAGGTCTACAGAAACGTTGAGACGTCCTCGAAGTCGTTCCGCTTGAAGCCGATAATCCGAGATGCTCTGATGATCACGCTGCTCCCGACAAACGCGCACCAAGAGGGCGAACCGTGCTTCAAAATCACCCGTCACACTCTGCGAATTACACGGAACAAATGAGTTTCTTAAACTGTCATTTTTAAAATAGAAAATAGTTTATTACAGCTTTTTCCGTGGGCGTGATTTCACAACAGACATTGTTAATCCTCGGGATATGTTCTTCCTGGAACACAACTTGTTGAATCTCCACTGAAACTCCAGTCTAAATTAAATACAAGTTGAAATAATTATTTTCAAATTAATTTGAATTAAATTTGACCTCAATTTCGGAGCGTTTAGTAAGTCCATTAAGTGATTCCTTCCAAGAGCCTATCATGTCGCTTAATATATTTGTTCGGGCGTAAACGTAGTTTAATGCAGCTGTAACCCATTTGACGCAATCGGCATTAGAACCGGCCACAGCCGGTACATCCGGATGGTGATTAAGCTGATCTACAGAACGACTGGTGCTTTTAGCTCGTACTAGCTTCCCTGGTGGTACAGGTGGAGGGTGCTGCTTGAGGGTATTGATGAATCTTTCAGTATTGGTGACTGGTTTATTGCTTTCTGGAGAAACTGCTGCAGCTGGTTGAGGAGAAGATGAGGACACAGGGGGAGCTGTGGAATTGAGAGATGATGTACCACTACTGGGGCTTGTAGCATTCTTTGGGCCAGCATCAAGGAGGAGTCTTGAATACAAGAACTTTCCCACCACTGTCAGAATTGTTCCAAAGATGATCCAGCCTAGTAGGAGGATGGCGAGGGTTTCCATGGCTGAACCGGTTGGGTCGTGTATGCAGATCAAGTCATCCAGCCGATCGGCCATAGCAGCCTGTAGAGAGGGTCAGCCCATCGTCCTGCCAGTAAGGCAGAGATTTATTAAACTTCTGGAGAATTCACAAAAAAAAATTAATTTAGTGGAGAAAGTGAGACTGGTATGAGCAGCACAGTATTGAGCCCAATCGAACCGGCCGAATGCTGCTCTGAGTCTGAAAGTGTTGAAGAAGTAATACGGTAGTAATAGGAAGGGTGTCTAAATATAGTCACCAGGGAAGTAGGAGGTTTTTCATCTCGGACGGATCAAAAATAGCACGACGCGTCGCCAGGCGCTAGTCCACAAGGAGGACGGTACAGTTTCGAGCATGTACTGCATTTAACTCGATAATGGACCTCGCACAACAGTTTGAAAAAACAAATGGACAAACAAAGGCACACAGAATACACGTCAAACTGAAAGACGAAAACAAATCAACCGGCAAAAGCACGAGGGAGAAGAAAACGTCTACTGCTGTTGCCATGACGACGATTGACAAATTTACTTGGCAAAAAATAGTTTTAACGCAAAACTTAATTTTTTCATGAATGAAAATTAATGTTTGAAAAAATATTTTGAAAAAAATTTAGGTATAAAATTTATTTTAGTTTCATTAATGAGGGATGAGGTGTTATGTGATGTGTTGTACAATTTCAAATAATGCGCGCGCAAACAGCCGCCATTACGGAATGCACCACTGAACGCGAAGCCGACAGCAATATTTTCTCAATGTAAAAATTATGAAAGAAAAACTCTGAAAGGTTCCACGCCAACTAAAATAGAAATTCCTGAATAAAATTTTACGCTTTATTTTTTGAGAATATTGAAACACATTTCTAATGAGTTTATTTCAGTTCTATTTCTTCCCCCCGTTGTGTGCATTGCATTCCGCTCCCTCTGTGTGACGTTTTCAGTAAAAAAAAACGAAAACGACGACGGGGACCCCGTAGATCCATCCAACATGGCCGAATGTTGTTGATCCGTGAGCGCGTCGCCCCGCTCTTTTAACTTTTTTCACTCTCCCCCTCTTTCCTTGACAGTCGTCCTGAAATCACAATTTCGGCGCCAAATTATTTGCTACTCTTCGGCGGGACAGATGATTGCACGTCAGCAAACGTGAATCAAGATAGCCATCCAGTCAGTGTGTGTATGTGTGTGGAATCGTAGTGGCGCGGTTGTAAATTTTTTGACAGGCGACTGGCGTGTGTTGCTGTATAATTACCCCCCTCCTTATTAGACCGTGTAGTTGTTGCAAATCTTGGGCTTTTGACAGTTCTCCGTCATGACGGACACTCGAAGGCGCGTTAAGTTGTACGCGCTCAATGCTGAGAGACAGTGGGATGACCGAGGCACTGGTCATGTCACATCTTCATACGTGGATAGGCTCAAGGGTGTCTCGCTTTTAGTCCGGGCAGAGTCTGATGGTATTTTTGCTCATTCACTTTGTGGAGTTACTTGAAACTAATTTTTAAATATTTTAGGTTCCCTTCTTCTTGAATCCAAGATCCAGCAAGACACGGCATACCAGAAACAACAGGAGACACTGATTGTCTGGTCAGAGGGTGACAACTATGACCTGGCACTGAGTTTCCAAGAGAAGGCTGGTTGTGATGAAATCTGGGAGAAGATCTGTCAGGTTCAGGGTAAAGACCCCTCGGTGGACATCACCCAGGACTTTGTGGAGGAGTCTGAAGATGAACGGTTTGAGGACATGTCTGACACGGCACCACCAGTGGAGCTTCCTCCCTGTGAGCTCAACAAACTAGAAACTATTAACGAAGTATGAACTTTGTCACTCCTTTTTCTCAAATTCATATTAACTTAAATGTTAACTTTTATTACAGTTAATTGCCAGTTGTTTATCGTCTGCGGTACGCCGGGAGAAGTTGTCGGCTGCCTTGGAGATGGAAGGCTACATTAGAAAACTTTTAAACCTGTTTCACATTTGTGAGGATCTGGAGAACTTGGAGGGTCTCCACCACCTCTTTGAGGTGTTTAAGAACATTTTCTTGCTCAACAAGAACGCCCTCTTTGAGGTGATGTTTGCAGAGGACACGATTTTTGACGTGGTCGGTTGCCTCGAGTACGATCCCAACACGAAGGTCCGGAAACGACACCGTGACTACCTCCGTCAGATGGCTAAATTTAAGGAGGTCATTCCCATCACAAACCCAGAACTCTTGGCCAAGATCCACCAGACTTACAGAGTCCAGTACATCCAGGTAAATTTTTGCATTTCAAACTGCTAGTTTACACATGAATACAATTTATTTCTCTTTACTAGGATGTCGTCTTGCCAACACCCTCAGTCTTTGAGGAAAATATGCTATCCACTCTATCCAGTTTCATATTTTTTAACAAGGTATATAAAATTATAGTTTTATTTTAGAAAATTATTTAAATTTGTTTATAAAACTTTAGGTGGAGATTGTCAGTCTGATTCAGGACGACGAGAAATTTTTAAACGAGCTCTTTGGGCATCTGACGGACGAGAGGATGGAGTCATCCAAGAGGCGGGATTTGGTCCTCTTTCTCAAAGAGTTTTGTACCTTTTCACAAACACTTCAGCCACAGAGCCGAGAAACATTCTTTAAAACGTTGGCCAGTCTTGGTATTTTACCCGCTCTGGAGATCACTTTGGCTGCAGAGGATCCGGCCACGAAATCAGCCTCTATCGACATCCTTTCCTACATTGTTGAATTCAGTCCGTCTATGGTTCGAGATTACATGCTCCAACAGGTAACATTTAACTCATCATTTTAAATTGAATCAACTCTAAATCTATTTATAAAAATGAGCAGGTAAACAGTGCAGAGGATGACGAACACCTTCTGCTGAATATCGTCATTGAGCAGATGATGTGCGATTCCGACCCGGAGCTGGGCGGTGCCGTCCAGCTCAGCGGCATTCTACGACTCTTGATCGATCCAGAGAACATGCTCGCTTCCATCAACAAATCGGAAAAGGCCGACTTCCTCAACTTCTTTTACAAGCACAGCATGCACGTGCTTGTGACACCGCTGCTGGCCAACACGGCCGGTGACCGGCCCGTTAAAGAAGACTACCCCACCGTCCAGCTTCTTGGCCTCATCCTAGAGCTGCTATCCTTCTGTGTAGAGCACCACACTTATCACATAAAGAACTACATCCTCAATCGCGATCTCCTCCGCCGCATCCTCGTTCTTATGAGATCGAGGCACACTTTCCTCGTCCTATCCGCCCTACGATTCCTTCGCAAAATCATCTCTCTCAAAGGTAATTAATTAGAAATTTGAATCAACTAATTTTACAAATCAAAGTAACTTGATTGTTTTTGATTATAGACGAATTTTACAACCGGTATATCGTGAAGAGTAACTTGTTGGCCCCGGTGGTAGACGCCTTCCTGCGGAATAACGGCCGCTACAACCTTCTGGACTCTGCTATTCTGGAACTATTCGAGTTCATCAAGATTGAGGATGTCAAATCCCTGTGTGTCTATGTGGTGGACACTTTTGGAAAAGCCTTGGACAAGGTTGAGTACGTTCAAACCTTCAAATGCCTCCGATTGCGGTACGATCAGCAACAAGATCGGATAGGTGAAGTAAGAGAACGAACTACTTCCACTCTAGACAGGTAAATTCATTATTTTCTCATTTATTTCTGTTATTAAGATTTATTTTTATATTTTTAGTGTTCCATCCCTGTTGAGAACAACGCGATTCCGAAGGGATCCACGTCAGCTCGAAGAAGAGGAAGAAATCTGGTTCAATTCTGAAGACGACGACGCGGAAGAGAACGGTGTGAGTGACGGCGTTTCCACCTCTGCGTCTCAACCGAGCAGCAACTCTTTACTGCTCCACCAACAGCAGCAGTTAACAACACCGTCTATCGTTTCCTCCTCTCCAACTTCTCCAAAGTCGTCCATAGCGACTCTAGTGGCAGCATCCTCTCCTAAAAGCAGTCCCACAGCTAACGGTGGTGTTGCTGGAACTTTCTCTCCCTCTGCCGGTCTCTCGCCAGCCACTTCTCCCGTACCGTCCTCCACCGACGTCCAATCACCTTCCACACTAAAGAAGGTAACATCTTAACTATTCATTATTATAAAGTAATGATACTTAATATGATTATTATTCAGGCATTGGTCGATTACGAAGGCGATTCGGAAGAGGAAGAAGATGAAGTTGCATCAGCAGCATCACCAGCTGTTGCGGTAGTACCTGCAGAAGCGTCAGCAGCTTGCAATAATAATGGGGTTCACGACGACACCGTTGCTAGCACTACAGTACCGGATGATTCCGTCAGTGTCGGTGAGGACAAGATTGTTGAAGAGTCCAAGAAAGATGAAATTGTCAGTAGCAACGACGACACGTTAGAAGCTGACGAAGACGAAGGTGGGGAAGAGGAGGATGTTGAATCACCGAACAAACGCGCCAAATTGACCTGAGCGACTTTATATCTTTCCTTTTGCGTCCAACTCATGTTTCTTTTTGTTTTTCTTTTAACATCAAAACAACTCTTTTGTTTTTCTTCCTCTATTTTTTTTAGTTTGGACGAAAAAAAGGGCTTCGGCCAGACAGTTGATAAAAACTTTCTTCTCTTTTTTTTTGGTTTGTCAGTGCATGGGTGGCGTGCGTGTCAATGAAATTTACTTCCCCTATATAAAAATAATAACTTAAAAGAAAAAGAAAACAATCCTCAAAAAGGGTATTTGAAGTAAAAATGAGATTTATCATCAAACTGTCATTGGACCAAATAACACATTATTTTGAGGCTGATGAATTGACACTGCTTTGTACAGTTTGTTCCCTACTCCCTTTCTCTCTCTTTTGTCTCTAGGAAACATACATTTTTTGGGTAGTTATAAATTCTGGCAGTTTACTTTTCACATTAAAGACGAGGATATCGGTTTTTACTGTGACTAGTGTATCGTATTGAAACACGGTGTATATGCAGTAATAACGTAGCCCCGCACAAATCATCATATAACCTGACTTAAGGATACTATGCTCTTCTTTTTTCCTCTCTATAAAAGTGTGTGAATGGTTCAATGACATCATAATGCGACGACGATTTTCTGCCTTTTTCTTGTACTGTATTTCTTTTTTTTAATTTCCATTCGCACAGACACACAAAAAAAGCAGTTTATTATTTGAATTTGATCGACTCGCCCACCATCAAGCTGACTGTTGTGTTTCATCCTTTATTTTGTGGCGCAATATTTATTCCCCCCTCCTCGAACAGATTGAAAGGGATGATTTTTGTGCGCTGTTTCCCCCTTCCCATCGTATATCCCTCTAAAAAAAGAAAAAAAGGGTGATGAAGTAAAAGATTGTGTACTACTGTAATCGCGATTGTATAACATTATGTAATCGTATCTATCGCTCGCGGTTTTCATAAAGAAAATTCATGGTTGATGATTTCCGAGTTATTTTGTATTAATTATTTATTTCGAATCTGCTTCCACCAAGATTTCTTTTTTATAGAAACTTTCATTGAAGAAGAAGAGATTTTTACAATTAAATGCCTCATTCTTAACTCGTGCCGTTCACGATAGAATCTTGCGCAAATCATTCCAGGTAGACAAGTCCATTTAGTTTTTACATAGAGGTACACAGTTCTTTGAATCAGAGCGATTATAAAGACACTGAAAGAGTAGTGCGCTGCCGGAGTCGGACGAAGACAGGCCATCAGCCGGCCCAATCCGGCTGCCTGTTGAAGAACGTCCAGCTTTTGAGCAATCATCTGAGCGATCCATTGGATTCCTTCGATATCCGATTGAAGTAGAAAGTCAAACATTCCATTTTTATGATCATTAAATAGCTCATTAAGTTTTAAATAAATCCAATCCATTCCTTTAGTTAGATAGATGTCGATTAGGAGAACGCAAACAATTAATATCAAGTCAGTTATGAAAATGAGAGAAGCTATCATCTGAAATAATTCTTTTGGACTCGGAATCCAACTTGGAATGATTTGCACGTCGGGTAAAGTGATTTTTACACCTGAAGGTACCTCTTCGACAGGTAGATAGACATTGTCAAACGAAAGGGGACCCCATTGATAATAAATCAGGTAGAAAAGTGGCCACATTAGAAGCAGGATTGTAGACGAGTGCTTCAGCAATTGAAGGCTGATTTCGTAGATTTTAGTTAAGGTGTTGATTCCACGGTTTAAAGCACTCCAAAAATCATCCCAAACATGCATCAGCTCATCTTCTACCTGAAAAAAGAAATATTTATGACACCTATTCACAGTTAATTTATAAAATAAATAAATACCTGCGAAGAGGTGTGTAGCTCAAAAAGTATTCCGACCCGCATTCGAATAGTTCCGCTTATCCAGCTACTCATCCGCGATCTCAATTCGGATAGCAATTTACTAATTTTATTGGGTCCAAGATCTTGGCAAGTGGCTTTACTTGTAGCTCTTAAATTTTGGCAAACTAGAGAACCGATATTGATCACATCACATAATGTTCCAGCGCCGCTATCTCGACACTCTTTTTTAGCAATTTCAGTTCGATTCAAACAGATTTCGAAAGGTTTCGTGAGGATATCTTTGCAACCTAATCCGCGGCTTTCAAGCCATTTGAACCCCACTTCAATTGAAAGTTTAATTTGAGATTGAGAGCGGTTGACAGTGTCGACGTGGGCGACGATATCGCCTACTCCGCGGTTCAACTCGTCGACTTCGGATTCTTGAAAGAGTGAGCGACTTGTGAGCCGGATAGAATGAATCATTTCGTCTTTGAGACATTGCGCTACTTGAAATGGAATAGATATCAACTGCTGGATGTGACGGAGGACTTGAATGGTCTCGGAATAAGTGAGTATCATCATTTGTAAGTTGAAAATCCCGCCGGTTGTCATGGTAGCCATTAGAGAGGCATATGCCCTGACTGGGTTGGACCAAGAGCGCCAACTGAACCCGGAGAATAGTCCTGTTATTCCAGCAGATATTCCACCCACAGCGGCGTAACACAGAGATTTACTTTCATAATTAGAACATGCGTAATCTGGGCGACCAACGTAAACAAAACTGCCAACTGTGAGGCTTAAAAATGCGCAGGTCAACACGGCGTAGAAGGAATTACATTTGGTAAACAGAAACATTTTTCTACGACTGGTTTCTACTGCTATTTTTTTCACTTTTAAAAATAGTTAAACTATAATCGACATTGTTAAACTTCCGCTGGGTGTACTGAAATAGAAATTATGTAATAAATATTACCAAAATGCGCGGCTACGCAACTATTATTTTTGTAAAAAAAAAAAAATATTTTAAAAATAGTTTTAAAAATAGTTTAAATAAGTTTGCTGAATTATTTTATGAAACTGCTCTGCTGTATTCATTTTGAATTAATTTACTATCACTATACAATAATGGATATCATCATCTCTGGTTAGGTTGCTGAGCACTTGAATCTCTTTCAGTTCCTTCATTGCCAACATGCTCCTTCATGCCCATCTTGATCATCTCTAAATTGAATTTTTTCTGGGACCAGTTGTAGCGACAGTATGTCCTGCAAGTAAATTATAAACAGTTTTTAAAAATTATGAAAAATTGAGGGGAAAAATTAAATTTTACCAGTAAGCTAGTGTGATTCCTGAAAATGAAAAGACAGCTGTATTGCAAGCTTGACGAACTTTGCTAGTCAGCATGAAGTAAGCAAGTCCAGAGAATATTCCTCCACCAATTCCATTCAAGAACGAGCTCCGGAAGCATGGGATAGATCCTACATCTCTCCCGAATAACGTGGCCTGAATGACATCAAAACACGTGAGTTAAACTACGTTAAATATAATAGAAGTGATCCAAATTTTACCTTCGGCTTGTAGTCATCCCCACTCGTAGACATTGTGCTAACTTTAAACAGGAATCTGTACAAACTTTGTCTTTAATTTCACATCAAAACAAACCAATGAGCCTATGTGAACCGGCCTCTTACAATGTTATGTCACTCGAAAAAATCGTCTGCTACAGAACTGTCAACAATTGAAAACTGACAACGCCTCAAGATGACTCAAATTAAAATAATAAAACTTGCTCATTCTCGTTGAATTATAGACAAAACTAGTAGATTTGTAAGTAACTAAGTAACCAATAAAAACAAAGTTATTTAGAGAATTATGATGAATATGTATTCAACCACAGAAAGACCAAAAAAAGTTTCCATTGATCACTTTCAGTGCATGTTTATTTTTAATAGCGCCTTCTTCCAAGTTACACGTGAATTTTAAGATCCTTGGAACGAATGATATCCAAATCTCTGATGCCATTTTTGTCAAGAATCTTGACCTGAAAGTTGGGGAGGTTGACAATGAGACGGAGTTGGATCTCAGCGACGCATTTCTTGAGCACATCGTAAGCCTCTTCCACCGTCATATCGGGCCTGTGGTAACGGTCCATGATGGCCATGCTGAAAACACCGCCGTATCCGTGAGTAGCGAATGGGGCCTTGATCATTGCAGCCAAATAGTCCATCCAGTAAAGCTCCGGGCCGGTACGCTCACTGTAACCAGCTAATAGGAAATTGACCTGGTAAGGATTCTGTAAAAAAAAAAAAAACTTATTAGAAAAGTCTTCTAAAAAATTAAAAAATTAATTTATCAGACCTGGCTGCGAAGAGAGTCGGCCAAATTACGGCGGGTGAAGCTTGCAGCGGCCGATGGTGAGAGCTCATAGCCATTCCTCATCTTGTAGAGCTGAATGTTCTTCTCAATGTACTCGGCAAACTGGGTTGTGTCCCCGGCTTCACCAACCACTGCCATCAACAAGTTGTCTGACAGCTTGAACATCTTATCCTCATCTGGAGAAATTAAATTAATATTAAGAATGTCACATACGTTTTTAGAAGAAATAAATTTAGTTAAAACCAATATTATTTTACATTTCATTGTCAAATTCAAGGAGTGAAAAAAAAAATTAAAAGTTGCACGAGACCAAGAAAAATAGGACTAATCATTTAGTTTTTTAGAGGGGTTATCAAAATTATATTTAATATTCCAGCACTTCATAATATCTAGGATAAAAGTTGATTATGAGAATGGAATAAAGAGCAAACCTTGCTTGTGGACGATGATGCTGTAAGCGCCCGTCATGTCTGAAGCCAGCAAGACGAAATCATTGCAAGCGATGCCTAATACGCACTCCATTTCGACAGAATATTTTGTGTATCAGGGAATATGTAATGTGACAAAAATTTGAAGAAGCAATCAAGAAAATACAAGTTGAAATTTTTCTGACACTCGGAAAAGTGCAATGTCAGATTTTTGCCCGGCGTTCGAGTGTTCGTCTTGTATGTTGGACGTTGCCAGACATCATATTCCGAAATTATTTAAAAATAATTTATCAAATAGCATATTTTTAAGGACTTTTCAACGAAATTAATTTAAATAAATAAATTTAAATGCATTTAATATCTTTAAAACCGATTTATTTGGAATTTAATTCTTAAAAATAAAAGTTTTGAAAACATGGCAACGTTCAAATTTTTCCCTCGCTGCTTGCATTCGTCCTCCAATCGTCAACAGCCGACGGTAAAAGCCGCAAAAGCAGACTCAACTGGGCTGCTTCCCTCCCGCCAAGTCACGGATGTTTCACAAACACACGCCGTTCAAGTACTCTTCAGCACTCAAATTTTAAACCTCTAAGACGAAAGGTGTGTCTGACTCCAGTCACGCCCGATTTTGGTGACGAAAAATGCATTTTCCCCCAGGAACGATGTGGACCTTAGTGCTCCTACTCACATCGTTAACCACAATCGTTTCATCTTCCAAACTCAATGTGCCTCGTGTTCTGTTGCCTATCTCTCCAAAAACGCCGGTTAACTTCACACTTGAAGTCAGTGATGGAGGCTGCTACACCTGGTAACATTTTCTCACTTATTTATACTGACTCTTATTGAAATTATTGGTTAAAATTTAACTGGCTTCATGTTTAAAATGTTTCCCTTGGTACTAACTCATCTCATCAAGTTTCTCGGGCCAGTAAAGTAAGGAGATAGTTAAGAAGTTGTTGACAATGTGTCAGTTAATCACTCATATATTTGCACAACTTTGATTTAAGAACTTGAAATATTTTGTAGGAATTTAGGATTAAAAATTATATTTCTGTGGATTGAAAAACTTTTTTTTTTTAAAGATAATTATTTAAACATATTTTTAAAAGTAGCAACTACAATATATTGTGAGGGACATTAAGGATGTCACAATAGAGGAATATCACCCATAATTCACTTACAGAAATTACCCAAGCATGAAGTATACCTTGAGGAAGTTTCCTTTCTTTCTCATTTCCTGTTGTATTGCTTTGACAAAACACTTTTTCCTGGTTGTAAATCTCATCAATGAAGACAGATGTCATTGATCTCTTACAAAATTTATTAACAAATTATTCTTACAGGTCTTCCTCCCGACCGGAAGCGGTGAAAATCATTCCCCTCCTCGACGATGACAAATGTTCCAGGAGAGCAGTGGTCACATCCGTCGGCTCCCTATCCAATAAGGCGTCATCCATCGTCTTGGCTAAAGAACAGCGTGAGTTTTACTTAATTACTATCCTTGTAAGAAATAAAATTAAAATTTGTATTATTTTACAACAGATACCGGAGAAGTATTTCGGTGTGACGTCATTGTCAATCACATCCACTCGATTCACATCGCAATGAAAACTCAGGAACTCTTTATCGAAGATGCACCCGAAGAGTTTTACGCCCGAGCCTCAGATAACCAAGGTTTTTAATTTTATTATTCTATTTTTAAAATAATTATTAATCAAAATTGCTTATTTAGGGAACGAGTTTTCCAGCGTTGATGGGTTGATCTTCCGTTGGACCTTTGAAGGACATTCGTCGGACGCTGAATCTAGTAACGAACCGGTTGTTCGATGGGTTAAATTCGCCGACTCTTCGTACGAAGTGATGCCATCCATCGGTACGCTCGAGACACTAGGTTACCAAGGGCATGTAATTTTAATCGAAGGAATGAGAACTGGATCAGCCAAAATATCTGTTCGACTTGAAGATGAATCTTTCAAGGTAATTTTACTCTTTCTATTATCATTAGAATCTCTTGTTAAACGTCTATTATTATTACTATTTCAGAATGTTCCAGTCGTCGATGTGAATATTGTGGTAGTAGCCAACCTAGTCTTGGATCCACCTGAAGTTTACGTTCTACCTGGATCTATTGTGCCTTTGACATTGAGCCAAATTCGACAAGGCAAAGCTGAAGTTATCTCTCTGCCGTCGTCGCAATACTATCTCGAGGTGGATGACCCTAAAGTCAGCTCTGTAATTGAATCAGAAGGATCTATTCGGGTAATTAGTTGGTTTTTCTTGTAATTAAAAAGCTTTTATTGCATCGGTATTATTGTATTCAAGGCTCTGGAACGAGGCACAACGAATGTTCGACTCCGTGACCGACATATGAAAGACCAGGATGTGAAACACGCTCCTTCTGTTACCATCCACGTCGTCTATCCGCATCGCTTGTCTCTTGCTCTACTTCCGGAACGAAGCTGGGCCACTGTCCTCAACTGGAACAACGCCATCCAAGTAATTATTATGATTTATCAATTATTTTAATTTTATTTTGCTAAATTTATATTTAATTAGGTGGAACTCTTTGATGAGCACGGCAATCTCATCCAGCCCAACGATGACCTCCACGTGAAAGTTGCTGTACCTCAGGCCTTCCAAGTGGACGAGGAAACCAAAAATGGAACTTACCATTACGGAAAGTCTATTAAACTTGGTGTCCACAAAGTATTACCCAATTTTTAAAAAATATAGAAATATTAGCTATTAACAAAACTATTTCATTCTAAAGGTGAAAGCTTCACTTCGCTTCATCAAACTGGCCGATGGTTCCGAACTAGAACTTGGCCCACCTCTTAAAGCATCTGCCGATATGGAGGTGTTTGAAAGCATCACAGTGATCCCCTCAGAACGAGTCCTCGCTTGGGATCCAGTGACGCAACCCCGTCACGAAATCAAGTACAGTGCAGCCGGTGGAGGATCCTCCCACCAATTCGCTTCTTCTAACACCTCTTTCGCTTCAATTGCTCAAACTGGAATGGTCAAAACGCAGGGAATGGGCTTCTGCAACATTTCAGCTTTTGTGCCAAAATATCCTCACGTTCGTGGAGATGCCTCGGTAAGTTAAAAAAAAATTAATTTAAATATAAATGTTCCATTCAAAACTTATTTATTATATTTAGCTGTACGTCCTTCCTGCTCTGGATATGACTATCGTTCCTCATATTGTCGAAGTTGAAGAAGGGAACGTTATCCACGTTCCAGTCCAGATGACGACTGTACTACCCGACGGAACTGTGGCAAAGTTTCACGACTGCTACGATGTATCCCTCTCAATTGATCTGAGTGATAAGAAGAACTTTGCAGTCGGTACTCTAGCTAGAGATGCACCGAGGCTCAAGGGATGTCGGGCGATTCCCATCCGAGCTACTGGAATATCAGTCACCAAACTGATGCTCACTTTTACTGCAAATGAGACCCCGATTAAAGACAGCATTGTGCTCTCATCTTACCGGAAATTGCGCTACTTGGAACCTTCTAGCCGTGAAACCGTCCTCGCTCTGGGTTCCAGCCGTGTTTTGGTTTTTGAAGGAGGTCCTCTTCCGTGGATCAACAAGCCATCTGGTCATTTCCGAAAAGGTATTTTATGGTTCTTTAAATTAAGATTGGCTAGTACTCTAATAATTTTATTGATTAGTTAACGTGGAAAACGAAACTGTTGCATCCATCGGCCAGTTAGTTCCAGTTACGGACGAGCGACACGTTCACAAAGATGTCTACCAGGTTGAAGTATTGTGCCGAGAAATTGGAGAGACTGAGGTCACTTTTAGAGTAGGCAATGTCGCTACTGCCACTAACATGTACCCAGTTCACGCTACCACTCAAATCAAGGTGCTTTCAAATTTAATTTAAAATGTGTACAATTTGCTAATAATCTATGAATGAACATAGGTTTCGTGCGCTCACCCGAACCGCATTTATTTGACGCCCGAAGTTCGTTTACCGGACAATACCAAGGTGCCTTGCCCTCTGGATAGCACGACTCAAAGGATAGCTGCTCAAAATTATCTTGACTTAAAGTTGATCACCGTTGTGAAAGACGAACAAGGCCGTAAGCTGGACAACTTTTCGAGCGTCGATCTGGAATGGACTCTGTCAAAACCTGAGTTGGGTAAACTGAATAAAGATGGCATCTTGATGGAAACGACATCTGTCAATGGATACGTTGTACTCGGCAGAGGTAAAAGCTTTTTAAAACGTACTTTTTGTAGCAATCTAATACGTATTTTTTATCAGGTCACCAACTGTTGAAACCGTCTGGGAAAACTGGTCCTCTGGATGTAACTGCTACAATCATCGGCTACAAAGAGAGTGCCCTTAGGATCCTGGGTTTGAGGTCTCAACCGTCGCTGACCAGGGCGTCAACTGCTGCAGAGGAAGATGATGAAAATCAGCTGTCTTACACGCTCGATTTAGTGCTTGTTGATGACATCACCATTGATCCTGGAAAAGGGTCACTGTTTAATCATCAAGACAATCAGGTATTTATTGATTTTACTTCTCGTTAGTGTAGCTAATTGGTCTAATTTTTTGGTTATCATTTTGCATGATTTCCTCTTGCAGGATTCAGAGCATTGATTTTTTTTTACACAGTCTGCTTTTTCATGTTTGTTCTCTTAATGGGATTTGTGGTTTTTTAATAAATCGGTTACGGTTTTCTTAAACCTTTTTTTTTTTAACATGCACTCTCTTTTCCTGACTATCACATGCTTTTGTGCACTTTTCTTTCAATCACAGTTGCTGATGCGCCTTTTGGACGGATCCGGCAGCTTCCACTTGGATTATCAACCCAAGGATGTCGCCAAAGTGGAATACATCGCACTCAATCGAACTCTACAAGTAAGAAGTCCTTTAAATCTAGATTTAATTTCTCCTATATTTTGATTATGAATCATTTTCAACAGGTGTCACCTCGTATCAATGGCGAATTAACCATCACAGTGACAGATTTATGTCTGTGGACTCGTAAACCGGCTACCTCAACTCTTCAAGTCGTCGGTATCTCACGAATTGAGCTCCAAGTATCGGACAAGATTGAGCAAGGAAGCAGCGTCCCTATGAGCGTCCAGCTCTACGACACACTCGGCCAGCCATTGAACGACAACGTTCTTCGATTCATCAAATTGAAGCCTATTCTGGGATCGTCGATTGTGCGTGTTAAACCTGTCGATGACGGCCTGGAACATATGGTGGAAGGAGCTGCTCTGGGCGAGACTACCATTGCCTTCAGTACGCCTGCTGTTCGCAGCTCGGTTGTGAACGTTCAAGTCTTTGCCCCACTGAGGATCAGTCCGCGTAATGTCACTCTAGTCCTGGGTGCTACACTTCAAGTGGTAAGTTATTTTCATAATTCATTCAAAGAATCCTTCTCTAAAAATATTTATTTTTAAATTATAGATTAGCACTGGGGGTCCTCAATCAGATTCTCTGGTCGAGTACAGTCTGGAGAATGAACAAGTTGCCTCTTGCTCTTCGAATGGGATCATTGATGCAATTCGTCTGGGGCACTCTAAACTTTACGCCCGAGCTGTGGGTGTCGATCGTCAATCTGGAAAGCAGCGCATCTATTCACAAGATAGAGTTGATGTCCATGTTATCCGACTGGCCGGTATCCGCATTATAGTCCCACTAACTCGCGTCCGGCAAAACACGGAGATGCCCGTCTTTCTAATGGGCTTGAACGACAACGAATCTCCATTCGCGTTTGGAACGTGCCATCCTCAACTGACTGTCGAATGGACTCTGACCGATCATCAATCTGGACAACTATCTAGTCCGTTTGCGACGAGCGGGCTGAACCCAAGGATGGGCACCAAACATTTTGCCGCTCGGTTCAAAGCTCTCCAACCCGGTCATACCATCCTGAAAGTGAAAGTTACAGCTCAGACTAATTCTGGCCAGTTGACTCACGTCGAGTTGAATGACGAAGTTTCCATCCAAGTCTACGAATCCCTTAATCTGGTCCATCCTTATTCGACGGCCGGTGACGCACTGATTATGATGCCCAGCACTAAGATTGACTTGCGGACCAATTTGGACTCTTCGGCGACCGTCGAATACGAAGTGGAAGGATCTAGTGACATCGTTCATCCGGATGGTAAGGGAAGTATACACTCTGGAGCTTCTCTTGGCCGTGCTTCACTTGTTACAACTGCAATCAACAATTATGGAGTGGCGCAATCCTTCAGCACCTTGGTCGAGGTAACTTTTTTCATTTTAATGTTTAAATCTTCTATTTTTACAATTTTTTTCTTCTTGATAGGTTCGATCTGTCTCTTATCTTATGCTGACTGCCTCACCGTTGATGAGTCTGGTACCAGCTACGCGCCTCTCCGTCCTTCCTCGTGGATTTGAATTAGAACTGCAACTGACTTACCGCGACACTCTTGGAAGAGCTTTCCACGGCATCCGCAATCAACTGACTTTCCGACCGAGTCGACTTGATTTGATCCGCGTTTGGTTCGACCCGGAGAATGCCACTCTCCATGTGAATGCTGACAAAGTCGGACAGACTGTCCTTCACGTTTCAGACGAACTCAACCCCGGATTGAAAGACTACTTACGCTTCGATGTTGCTGATGTTATCCAGCCTCAACAGGTTATTTAAACTTAAGTTACACCTATTAAGTTCCAGTTGAGTTAACCCTTAATTATACCAATAGGTTGACTTGGTTCTTGGTGACGTCGTCTGCTTCTCATCTCCCATCCTGACTTTGAATGGTCTCACCGGGAAATGGTCAGCGGATTCCAAACTCTTCCAGATAGATGCCGAAACGGGCGTCGGAGTAGCTACAGGAGTCGGAAGTGCCGATATTCTCTACACCATCTCTGAAAAGCAGACTACCTCTACCGAAGTGACGACATCCTCCATCTCTTCTCTTCAATATGAAGAGACCACCGAAAAGTTGGTCACGGATTCACGCCGGACGGGCCAGTTCTTCCCACTCAGCTTCCGCCAGAAGAAAGTCGGCAGTCTTGTCGGGGACAATTGCAGCACGGAGGCAGTTAACCGGTTCATGCGTGGAAGAGCTTCTCCTCTTACTTGCACTCTATCTTTTACGTCTGATGGAGAAGTCAACATCGACGATGTATTGAGAACGAACGCAGAGTTCGACGCCAAAACTGGTTTCTACCAGTGTGCCATCAAATCGGTCGGCAACCCAACCGCCGCCAGTAGTGTCCTCGAGACCGATGTCATCCTGAAAGCGCGCTATTTGGATCTTGCTTCTACTCAGCTGAAACTCCCGTTCCAGCCGGCCGTCTTTTTGCAATCCACCGAAATCCACGTCTCTGACCTTCAACCGGCTACTCATATTGTCATCACTGGGAAACCCAATCTTCTTCGGGTAATTGAACCTCTATAAAATTATTTCAAATTTTGATCTAATATTTTAATTTTCCTATTACAGCAACTGGAATTGACGAGTAGCGATTCATCCGCTCTGTCCATCTATTCGACAACGTATCCCTCTCCGACTACCATCAAGATTCCTGTTCGATTTAATCCTAATTATTACGTGGTTGATTCTCCTCCTCTTTTCATCACTCTGAAAAGTCCACTGACTGGTCAGCAAACAGAGATTGCTGTAAAAATCAAACTCTTTGGGGACCAAGCTCAGTGTGCTCCTGATGCGACTTGGTGGAGTGTTCTCTCTTCTCTGTGGCGATTTGCTGAAGAACGAGCACTTAGTCTGCTCTCTTTGCTCGGAACTCTCGCTCTCATTTACCTCGGTAAATTTAATAACTTTTTTACTAATATGAATCAAGTTTAATTTAATCTTGTTTTTAATTTAATAGGTTATAGAGCGGTGATGGGTTCATCTACTCAGCGGTCGACGCTGGATCCCGTTGTGTTCCTTCCTCCGAACAGTGGCTCGGCGGAATCCTCTGGTTACTCCTCACCGTTCATCAAACGAGGCCCACAGTCGCTTTGGTCCGTCGATGGTGATTCACCTCTGCAGCACTCTGGCCTCTACTCACGATCTCCAATGCGTTCATCGCCGAACAGTGCTTCACCCCTTTTACCGAGGCGACAGAACCCTTTTTAAAGAAGTTTAACTTTTTTTTCCTTCGCGTTTCCTCCCTCAACCTTTATATATGTGTGCGTCATTCAGATTAAATGATTAAACGAACCTGTTCATAAGAAATTCTTTTTTTTGTTTTAAGGTGTCGGCAAGTGCGGTACTGAAAGTGTAATGTGTACATCTAATTTGTGACAAAGAATTAAACTGTTTGAATCATCGCTGTTGTTTTTCAGCTTTTAATCATTTATTTGAGAAAAAAATAGTTGTTAAGAGTTTTAAATGTCCCATAATAATAAAAGCAACGCTTTTTTTTTGTTTTAAAAATTGGGTCATGCTTTATTTCTTCTTCCAACGCCTTGATATTTCACACAGAAGAAGAAAAACAGATGACTCACAGAAGACGGTGTTTGAGCTTTGCTCCTGTAACGACATCGGCAATACAGGAGCTTCTTCGATGTGGTTAACAAAGACCTGAAGAAACAATCTTCCGGAGTCAAGGGCCGGTTGACGATCATCGTCAACACACGGATCCAGGCGGCCCTCTCTATCGTCCGATCGATCTGAAGATGAAGAGAGTATAAAATCTCTTCCCGGCGTTTGTATTGTGAAAACGAAGCCGTTTCCGACTGACGGCGATGAGACAACCGATCCACGGTAGCCCAAAGGAGTTCCTTCGTGGATCGCAAAACCCTCTGAAGAGTAACCCAAATAAATCTCTCCCCTCGGATTCACAGAATTGTAATCAATTTTTAATTTAAAAAATGTCATAGATTTATGTGGAGTACTTTTAAATTACCAATTAATTTTTGCTGTACATCAATTTGCGACCATCTAGAAGGAACCACCGGTTCCTGGAGCCGTGAGTGGATCGAGGACCCTTTTTTGCAAGAATCTTGCTTTTGTAAAATCTTGAGTAAAAGACTGATCAAGTATTTATATTCATAATACAGAGAGAGAGTTTTTTTTCAGGTCTTTGTTGACCACATTGAAGAAGCTCCTGCATTGCCGATGGTCACATCCGTCGTCTCCTTATCCAACAAGGCATCATCCATCGGCTTGGCTAAAGAACAGCGTGAGTTTTGCTTAATTACTATTCCTGTAAGAAATGGAATTTAACTTTTTTATCATTTTGCCAACAGATACCAGAGGAGTATTTCGGGAATGGGCTTCTGCAACATTTCAGCTTTTGTTCCAACATATCCACACGTTCGTGGAGATGCTTCGGTAATAAAAAAAAAATTATTTCAATCCCAATTTTGATTTTAAAAAACGTTTTTATTATATTCAGCTGTACGTCCTTCCGGCTTTGGATGTGACTATCAGTCTCTCTCATAATCTGTTTCTGTTAATTTTTTTTTCAGTGTGATGTCTAAAATGTTTCTCCCGCCGTTCCATCATGTTTTGTTATAGACATCATATTATCTTATAATGAAAAAAAGTTTAAATATACAAAAAAAGCACACTGGTTCCGTTTGAATTCCCGGCTTTCTAATACTATATTCCTTGACCCATAACGTTTGAGCACCGTTGAAATATAATAAGACTTTTAAGGAAATATTTTGAAATTCCTCTGTCGAAAACCACAGAGTAATTAATTTAGAGAAGCGCATGCACTTGGTGCAAACTCGTACGCCTTCAATGCCATTATCTTGCAGAAATGGCAACGGTTGTACCGTACCTACTATATGTAGGTACGGTACAACCGTATGTACGGTACCTACTATATGTAGGTACGGTACAACCGGTACATATATAGGTACGGTACAACCGTATGTACGGTACCTACTATATGTAGGTACGGTACAACCGGTACATATATAGGTACCGGTACATATATAGGTACTGAACTACTGTTAGATTTTCAGTAACGATTATTCGAGACTGATAAGCATGCCTAAACCTAATAATAAATGATAAAAAACGGTTCGGACATGGTTGTACCAAAAGGCAGCTTATCTTTCCCTCTGGTCGAATTCTTGGGATACATAGATACGCAGCGTTTTCTTTCGTTCAACTGTTAAAAAGTGTCAAGTATTACTGGATCACTTGTCTATAATTGGATTTGCAAGCCGCGAACGCACTCATTTCATCATTATTATTTTTTATCATTTTATAATAATCATTGAATGTTATATAAAATATAGCCTGTTAAAAATCTCCTATGATTGTTTTTATTCAATCCCAGTAGCTTTTTTTGAAATCAGGAGGTACATTTTACAGATCGAACATCGGATTCGACATGTCGATCGGTTGCTTATTATGTAAATTTTAGTGGAAAAAAGGATTGCCTTCGCCCGTTAAACGCATCAAAATGAAGCAGCCATAGCAGTATCAAGTTGTACTTTTTCCAAACCTGCGTTTTGAATGTATCAAACTTGTATACATAAATGCTGCTTTTGACAAACGCGGACAAACATATCGCATCTGGTTAAACGCGGTTGATAGCAGTCAACCTTCAGGGACTTGGGAATGTTAGGTACATTTCGATGTAATTAAGACAGTAAAGATACTAAGGAAATCACTAATCAGTATTTCATCTTGATCCATTTATACAAGCATAGGAATAACATTACAAAATGATCGATTTGAGTACGGTATACAGTAGTATCTTTGCTGACAAAAATAAGTAGAGCAGTGTTCCAATTTTGTCTAATCATACGCATTCGCTTTTGTTCAAAAAATGAATTGATTTTTAATGATTAATTTTAGCAGCAAGTTTTGTGTATCAATGATTTTTGGTTACCACTTCATCTTATGCTACAACCATGTTGTATTCGTTTCTAATTCTCGAATTTATTAGCCGAGGTTTTGTATAAAGCCTCATACTTAAGGAGCAGCAAAAAATGGCCTATAAATATATATATATATTGGTAACATGGTTTTTATTTACAAAGGTACCAAAGAAATTACTTCCGCACATTGTATTCGTTTTAAAAACGTAAGACTTGTAAATCTAACAGAACTGCGGATTACATCAGTTTGATCATCAGGTGACTCGTCAATTTCAGGGTTTTCCAAGTAAAACGCAGCGTGAAGAGGCGTCAGTCCATCTGTGCCATTGCAATTACTTCTTGTTATTTGCGAAATGGTGGCCCCCTTTTCGAGGAGATAGCAGACTATGTCTTTTTTTTCTTCAGTGCCGCAGCAAAGAGCGGAGTTACACCATCAAACCTGCGTGTAATTTTATCCATTTGTCCATATGGTTGGTTCAAGATAACTTGATTTCCAGCTTGATTCACGTCCGCTCCCCAAACTTCAACGACACGCTTTACAATTTCTAGGTTTCCTTTTAAACAGGTAAATGACAAAGGAGTTATTGCTTTGATTCCATTTGCTTTCAATATAAGATCTTTGATTGGTGGATGATTATGCGATTCACACTTTTTTCCCCATTTTCTTTTCCGTATAAATTTTCTCGATTTCAATTAATCCATCGTACTTCTCTAAAACCGTGGCGCAATCAAGTTGGATCATCATTCGTCTATATTCAAGTGAAACTGCCGTACCATTCGCTCAGCTATGAGTTTCGATATCCCCTACAACTGGTGTTATCCCTGCATGACTGATGATTTATTTCGCTTTTACAAGGAAATACAAATAAATGTAAACATAAAAAGGCAAGAAACAATTGAAAAAGTAAATTAAAGGTCAATAATAGTGATAAGGGCTATCGAAATCCAATAAGTAAGCGCTCGCCAGGATATTTCCATGTGGATTAATTTTCGTTATCTAATGTCTACAACACAGAGAAAATGAATATTTTTTTATATTCGATCTCTTAGAAGAACCTAATTCGTCAATCGCCAATAACTATATTAAACTATATTTTCCCGAGGTATACCTTCCTTTTTCCCTAAGTTTTGTTAGTGTTAAGTTTTTTCCTTTTTTCCTAAGTTTAATTATTATTATTTTTTATTGAGGTACCATTACATTCAACAAGCTCGTTGTAATAGTTGTAACAATATATTGAAATGAAGGAATGTCTTACATAGGTAAACCTCACATTTCATGAACTGCTTTTAAGTATATGAAACTTAAATGAAATGACATATGTTAGACATATAGGAAGAAAAGCGGTCCGTTCAGCCCCGCTCTCCCCTACTGGTAGGAGACGTTACACTTTTGCGTCACGGCTGGTCCGGCAGGGCCTGCGGAACTCTTGGCCGTGCATAAAGATGGGTGAAAGCCAAGCTATCAAGAGAAATTCATCGTTAAAAAAAGTCAACTAAAACTTCTGTTATTGAAATGATTCCTTACTCCATTTGCTACCCTTCAGAACAGGACATCCGGCGTGAAGAGTGTCGGGATCTGGTTCGCCGCTCGGGAAATGGTTGTACCAAAAGGCAGCTGATCCTTTCTCTGGTCGAATAATTACTTTGGGTTTCATGAATACGGTGTTTCCTCCAGCTTCCACGTCGTTCAACTGTTAAAAATAATTATGCTCTTTATTGGCCTAATATAAAACGATATTGTGAGTTACGTATAGGAGCTTACGTAGTAGAGCCACGTCCCCATTCGGTCTCCATTTTGGAGCCGCATCTCATTCATTGACGTTTTCTCCTGCATTCATGGTAAACCAAACCGGCATTTCATGAATATTTAGTGGTATAATAAATACAAGTGTAGTCAAATTACCCCAATATAGTCGTGGTGAGGAGAGAATTGGCCACCAATTCCGTAACGCGTCAATTGAGCGAAGGCGCTTATCGTCGTTTCTAGTCCACTGATACTTTTAACTCTTTCCCAACCAATCTATTTCAAAATCAGTAACTGATAATGAGAAAGAACGATTTATTTTTCCTGAGAATGTTTGGTGCTCACCTTATCTGCGATTTCGTGTTGATGGTGCCATACCCTGGTGCCAGTTGAGGACCGGCGCATGCTGTACCCCTCCGCTCCTGATTTTGCGTAAAGCACCACTGTTCTTTCCAACTATGTAATGCAAATTATAGATATATGGATTGTATGAAAATGCTTTCTAATAATAATTAAAAATACCTTGTCAGGGTTAGCAAGTGCTTTTAGATCCTGTATCTCTTTATCGGAGAGTACGTTGTGGTAGACGACGATGCTTGGATTTAGCGACACTTGTTCCCGCTTGACTGGTTGGAGGATATAAAAGGGATCTTTTGTTGAGTCAAAACTGCAGTGCAATTGGGCTTCTACCTTCGGGTACATTAGTTTTTCACCTCTGAAAATGACGCGATATTTAGGCCCCTATATAGCGTTACCATGTTGTGTCCTTAAAAAAATATACCTGCAGAGGGAATTGTAGAGATCGTCTCGCTGCTCCACGGCCGTTTCTCTAAATACTTCCGCCCTCA
Source organism: Chydorus sphaericus (assembly GCA_030141595.1). Classification (NCBI taxonomy): domain Eukaryota; kingdom Metazoa; phylum Arthropoda; class Branchiopoda; order Diplostraca; family Chydoridae; genus Chydorus; species Chydorus sphaericus. The sequence continues at coordinate 9,831,358 of CM057927.1, read as the reverse complement.
GTTTCTCCTCTCGGTTAAACATGTTCTTTAAGCCCTGTGTTGATGAATTTTGCTTGTTTTGGGGCATAAGATCAAGTAACTGATTGGTCTTTTGAAGGCATGTTTCCTTGTCCCCTGCAAGTTTAAATCCATGTTACTACCAGAAAAGTCCTTCTGAATTTCTATATCGAACCTATTTTGTAAGAGGCAAAGGCCTGCACTCTCAATATTTCTTCCATAGAGACTGTCTCATCCATTCGATCCTGATGCTCGTAGCGTCGTAAAGACTCTTCGGTCCAGCTGAGGGCAAGATGATCCTCTCCCATCAAGTATGCTTGGCGGCCAAGCTCCAAACAGTCTCCAGCTGTACAAGAATAACATTTCAATTATAATTATAATTACGACGAGAAATTCTAGTAGAACCATTTATACCTGACATTTCTTGGCTAGAGTGTGTCTCAGTATCGGACGCCAGTAGCTTGCCTTGCGTTATTAAACTAGTGTTCAAGTTGTACGTTGATTGCAGTTGGAGTACATTTGTTGCTTCTCCTCTCACGTCCGACGGTGTCGGTGTAGTCAAGTTTCTTAATCTTTCCGATATGTCATCATTGCAAGTCGAATCTATATGTAAAGAAATTATTATTATTATTTAAACTCTATGTAACAGAGTGGCGTAAAAACATTGTAGAGGCTACCTATGAATGATTTAACTCGCTCCCAATCGATAGTGGCTCTTTTGATCAGTAAATACTTTTGGATCGGATTCGACATGTAAGCGTCAATCGGTTTCTCAGCTAAATTCATTTGCTCGTACACTCTTCGGTACCTCGAAAAGTAGCTGCGTCATTGAGACATTTATAGAAAAAAAAATATATATTTAATGATCTGGGTAACTTTTACTGGGCTGCTTTGCACAAAACCTTTTGATTTTTTGGAGCCTGAGTTCCTCCGTGCGGATGTAGTCGTTAAGATACCCATCCATCTTAGACGCTATGTCGACTAGTTTGTCCAAATCAATCAAAGTAGAGAACAATTCACTAGGCGCTTCTACTCTGGAGGAGGCACACACTTTGCAACTGAAATGACTACTGATAAGCACGTAAACCATCATCGAGAAAGATGATAAAACAATCATTGTAACACTTTTCGTCTCGTAAACTATCAGAGCTTCCTGGTCAACCAAGCGAACACGACTGTCTTAGGTAAAGGGGATTTTGTTCTTTTCTTTATTAGTTGCCAAATAGTTGGTAAAGACTGCCTCTCTCTCTAGTCCAAACCCAAAAAGAATCTCCTCACCTAAAATATTATTAATCAGGTAAAACCCTAACTTTTACTTCACAACCAAATCGGTACGGGAAAACTCGCGAAGCACATGCGGGGTTTCCCCGCGTAGAAGTGTGCAACAGGATTCTGACTTTTACTTTATATTTTTACTTCACAACCAAATATGGTACGGGACGACTCGCGAAGCACATGCAGGGTTTTCCCAAAAACCGGAGTTGCAATCTGACCATTTTAACTTATGATTGCGTAATTATACTTCTTTTGTTTCAGCTCTTATATGGTAAATGTAAAGTAAAAGTCAGAATCCTTCCTATTGAAACCCCCCCCCCCGTGACTGTGGGCAAGCGCTAGTATATAAAAGGCGCCGAATTCAACCGACACAGCATCAGCATTCAACAAGAAACCCACCAATAATCAGAAAAATGAAGCTCCTAGTAAGTTTATTAGCCTTTGTTGGCACATTGAAAGTACTATATTAATCTTACTGAAACGATTTCAACCTTATTGCAGATCTTTCTCGTGTTCGCTGCCGTGTTCGTGATGTTTGCCCTTGCGACCACAACCGAAAAAGCCAGCAGTGTCGGTGGCCAACTGGACGGCGTAAAAAAACTTGATGAAATCTATGGTCAATTCATTAATTATGGACGACCTCCAATCATGGTGAATTAACCAGCGGAACTGTCAAGATTAGACAAAGAAGCTAAACAAGTGTGAGACGTTATGTCTTGTCTTATAGAGATCCCCAAACTTGATATTTAAGGGAAATAAACATTTTATTGTCAATGAAACATGAAAGCGAAGAAGAAAGTACGATCTTTCTGATGACGAAGAAGATACTTCCGACGATAGAACTGACTAGCCGGCTCACAGATTCAGATTCTTTCAGTTGATTTCTTTGTATTGCGAGTAAATATTGAGCAGCATCGAATCTTTTTGATCCAGACTAAATTTCTCTTTAAAAATATACGGTATTTAGAATTTATTATTCCAAATCGTCTCTATTTCTCCACAGAAAGTGGATTATATATTTATCGATATACTGTATTTGCAGTTATTATACACGCGGTAAAAGAACTTTAGTGCAGACTATTAATCATATTTAAGCTATTTCAAACAATTGAATTATAACTGAAGATATTTAAGATTAGGCTACCCAGCGGAAGATCCAACCATATATTGTATTCATTTTAAAAACTCGAATTTGTAGGTCGGTCAGCCTAACTGAATCAACAGCACTTGACAATAAGAAGCTAAAATAATTGATTCTAGTTCAATTTCTCGATGAGGCGGCTGATAGGTATTGTAGCACCAGCTGTCCATCTCTTGCATAAGTCTCCACAAAACGACAAAGGGAAGGTGGTAATTTGTACAAATAAGGTACTTCATGGCAACGGATTACTCTGGCGCTTAGACAAGACAATTTTGGTACACCTTCCTCTTTCAACCAGCCGGGAAGATTATTCCATGCTGCATCTTCTTGTACCCTCAAATGGTTTTCGGCAGTTATTCTATTTGATTTGATGGTTAGACCCAGATGAGATCCAGATCCGGCATCTAATAACAAACAAGCTGTTAAATTGATCTGCTCATTCTCTACTAGGCTCACTGCATTCCTCCGGGAAAGAAAGTGAAGTGGTCCGTTGCCATCGACATCAACACCATTTGGATCTGCTCCGGCTCGAAGGAGTAAGCGAACGGTTGGCAAAAGGTTATTGATGGTTTCCTCCTTACAGGCTTTGAGTAATAAAGATTTACCACCTTTACCAATTAAGTTCTCGCTCAAAATGGGTCTCACAGATTCCATCACATTTTCCCTCATTAAACTGTTCGGTAGATTAGCCAACATCGAAATTAGATTTAACAAATATTTCATGTATGTTTCTGTCAAGTACGCATCTCGGAACTTGTGCAATGGTTTTCGATACGTAGCTATAACTAGATCCAAAGATGTCTTGATATTTTCGATGTTGAAGAGGGGATCGTCATCTTTTTTTAATTCTTTCAACGTCTGGACGAGCCCATTGATAGTTTCAGATTGCAACCACCAGAATTCGCGCTCATTTGAATACACTTGAAGAAGGTATTCCAATACAGCCCAGTATAAGTGTAGACAATTATTTATAGATAAGTGTTCATCCGGCCGTGTGTAGACAGATTCATCAGATAATTCAAATCCACAATCGTCGGTTGTAGACCAAGACAAAGACCAATACAAATACCGATTCACGGTTCTCCAACCAAAGGAGGAAAAGATCCTAAGTCGTATCAACATGGACTGAAGTCCATATTCAGCTGTTCGCTCTTTTATTTCTTCACCTGGTGCTGAGGTGATCCATTCGACGTCCCTTCCATTCGAAGGTCTGTTGATAATCAGTGGGCGGTTTTCAAGTTGGCGAAAAAATTGGGATTGCGTAAGAAAGTATATGATGTCATCGAGATATTCAGGATTAGTGTGATAGTGGCTGAGAAGCACGGCAGCACCTAATTCCAAGGCGTCAATCTTTTCCATCCGATTGATATCTTCTCGCTTCATCAAATACTTCAAGACATTTATGTTGGTAACTACTTTTTTTGTGCCTGGTCGGTAATTGCCGATGGCGGCATGCATGATCGGTGTGAGACCATATTTATCCCAAGACTGAAGATCCCGAGCGGCGCCATTCTCCAAAAGAAATTCAACGATTTCTACTTCATCCTTATAATTAGCAAGACCGGTCAAATGATGTAGAAGAGTCCTATCCGTAATGTCTCTCCCATTCGGGTTCATACCCAGTTGAATTAGAGTTTTAATAGCATTAGTATTACACCAGCCAGGAAAGATTTCCCCAGAATTTTCGGAATATGACCATCCCGTCATCCAAATTGGGACTCCCCTTAAAGAAAGTTCAGATGGGTCCGCTCCGGATGCCACTAAACTGCGAATTATGTCAATTTGATCATCAGATGACTCGTCAAATTCAGGTTCTTCCAAGTAAAATGCTGCGTGTAGAGGTGTCAGTCCATCTAGTCCAACTGTGTCATTGCAATTACTGTCGGTTTTTTCGGACAAGATGGCCCCTTTTTCTAGGAGATAGCAAACTATATCTTTGTTTTTCTTAAGTGCTGCAGCAAAGAGTGGAGATACCCGTAAAAACCTGCGTGAAATTCGATCCATTCGTTCAAATGATGGGTCCGAGAGAGTTATTTTATTTCCAGCTTGATTAACATCCACTCCCCAAACTTCAACGACGCGCCTTGCCATTTCTAGGTTTCCTTTTAGGCAGGTAAACACCAACGGAGTTGCTGTGATGCCATTTGCTTGCAATTTAAAATTTTTGAATGGTACACACTTTTTCTTATTTTTCATATTCTTTTTATAATAAATTTTCTCGATTTCAATTAATCCTTTGTAGTTCCAGTCGAACTCAACGTCGAAGTTTAAGACGAACAATCCATCAAATAAAGTGAACATTGTCGTCGACGGGAATGGCTGTAGCACAATTCGTCCATTGTTTTTATTATAATGTTTTCCCTGTAGAAATGTAGGCCTACTAGTTACTACAAGTTAAATGTTCAAGGTAACTTTATTAGTATCGTACCTATTAGTATAGCCTATGCAAGAATTGCGACTGAACTGACCGTGGGAACTGCCTGAATGTCAAACGGTTTCACTTTGTCTAAAATATATATTGATTTCTGATAAGGTTATGGAAAGTTGGAGATAAAGGGAAAAGCCAAAACTTGTGTAACAAGCTAGGATATATCCTTGTTACTGATTTGCCGATTATATTATTTTTTGTTATTTGTGATAACGAACATCTGCTGCTATTAGTTTCCTCTGCACATCGCTCTGCGTGATTCTATTGACTCTAGAAGCGAACAGAATTTGTTTTTTAAACAAAATAAATGTTACTAGAAAAGACAAGAAACGATTGAAAAAATGAAGTTAAGATCAATAGCAATAAGGAATATATCGAAATGTAATAACTAATAAGTAAGCGCTCGCCAGGGTATTTCATGTGTGTTAACTTTCGTTATCTATTTTCCACAACACAGATATGGAAAAAAAGAATGTGCTCGATTTTTGGATCGTTGCAATGCTTTTTGTTTAGAAGTACACTTATATTTGGGTAGACCTATATTTCATGAAGCTTTAAAGTACATGAAACTTAAATGAACCTACATTTGTTAGACATAAAGGCAACGTTACAATTTGGCGTCGCAGTTGGTCCGGCGGAACTCTTGTCCGTTCATTTTACAAAATTTTCTCTAAACTTCGGAGTTCCATATCATGTGAATTGAGATGCGGAAAAACTGCGCATTACATCCATTAATTTCCATAATTTTCCAGGACAGTATCAAAATAATATGCTTTCTTTCTTCTCTTGCCAGCAATGAGCAATTTAATACTTTTTATTTACTTATTGATTCAAATCCATCCGGATGAATTAATCGTGATTCAAATTCAAATCAAATCAATCAATTCTCGATTCGATAAACATTTGAATTCATTCTTCAGAAATGTCAGGAGAAGGGGCTGAACCTTGTTGTGCTTGTTCCTGCTCAGCTTTCCTCTTCTGCCGTTTTTCGTCCAGTTCTTTCTGGATCTTGCAGACCTTTTCGGCCAGCAAGTGGTAGTACTCAGACCGTGAGTCGGCCACCTTGTATATATCACTTTCCACCTTGCGTGCGTATGCAACCAAGTTGTGCATTCGCTTATCCAGCATGGCCTGAGGGTCAGGTGTCATCGGGAAAATTGCCAGTATAAGTTTCTGGACGAGGCGGTTTCGCAGATCAGGTGAAACGGACTGCGGTGCCACTCTTTTGATCCTTGTACAGGATCAGTAGTCACCTGACTGGGCTGAAGTCCGCCTTGGAGTGATGGCGTCGTGGAATTTACTTGGCTCATCTTATTAAAAAGAGAAAATGTGAAAATATTTGATTATTTTAATAAGAATCCATACACCAAAGAACAATGTCATTTAAATATATTTTAGAGTAACATTTTAGAGTACAACAAGTTATCTTTTATTAATTATATATTAATTTTAATTTCAATTCTAGATATAATAACTAGCGAGAAGTATAAGTAGAACTACCTTACCGTAATTGCGAATTTACAATTAAAATTGGTACCGTACGCCAAATCTTTTTTTTTTCTTTCGTCTAACAATTTTTTTTCGATAAGGCCGTAATCAGTTGATGCAATAAGTTATAGAGATAAAGAGAAAATTTCGACAACGTAATAAAAAAATGACGACAACAACAAATATATTTTAAAGAAATATATGAGTAATAAAATGAAGTAACGTATTAGAAATGCAAGCTAACTCAATTTACCCAATTACAAATTGCCGCTAGCTAGCAACAAATGTAAGAATATACTATAACGTTCGAATATTGTCACGTGTAGAAAATGGTCTACACGTGCTCCTTCGTAGACTCTATCCAACTTACTGTATTAGTAAAAGGCCAAACGGCCACATTTTATAGTAGATTGAGTGACCTCCTTTAACCTCGAAGGTTAGAGAGAGTCTACATTTCTTACACAGAATATATCTTTATAATCAACGTATACATGACATTACATAGAAAAGATAAGTCGCAGATCTCGGAAAGAATAATTAACCCGGAATGTAGAAAGTTTTATCGGTCACTCTTAATTATCGAGGGACCGATGACACACTTATATTTGAATAACAATTCAAGTGAAAAGTAATCGAGGTCACATACATTCACTTTACTAAGAATCTTTATTAAGAAAGAGGACGAGAGACCCAAGAGGCGTCTCTCGGAAAGACTTAAACTGAAGATACTTAAATGTAAATGATTACTGATTATCTATCTTTTTATATCGTGACAATATCCTAAACTCGTCGCTGGCATTTCAGTATTAACAAATGTTGACGTAGGTATTCTACATAGACGCGCTTTGCTTCTATTCGACACATATATATTTTTAAAGTTATCTATAAATATTTAAATGTTTAATACCGGTACCGGTACCAAATTTATAATGGTTGATCATACATGGAAACAGAATCAACTACCGTGAAACATAGGAAGTGATTTCTAAGCCATTGATTTGCTTCAATTGTATGAATAAATATTTAGATATAGAATAAAAATTAGGAGTATACTGGTTGTTTCTATGCATGAATTTTTTTATAGAATTGATTATTTTTTCCTGATTCTGGAAACATAATGTGAGGGCGTTGCAAAAGGCAAACAACGATTGTAAAAATAAAGTAAAGGATCAATAGCGATAAGGGCTGTCGAAATTCAATAAGCAAGCGCTGACCAGGATATTTTCATGCGTATTAATTTTCTCTATCTAATGTCCACAAAACAGAAAAACCCCAAATATACTTGAGATGTTAGAGCGTAGCGGTGACATGCCGATCAGTCCTCGTCTCCAATTGTGTATGTAATTATTAGTTTTCTGCACATTATTCCTTCGACCTTGATAGTTTAACAATTAAAATGGTATTATAAACTATATCAGTGTCGTTGATGAACTAGATCTCTATTTTCGTAAATTAAAATATTGTAATTTACAATCGACAAACTGTTGATACATGATTATACAAATAGGTTTCCTAGCTAAGTTTATTTTTTAAAGAGATACAATTATATCCAACTAACAACTTGTAACAATATATTGAAATGAATGAATGTTTTATAGGTAAACCTTACATTTCTAAGTACATATATGAAACATAATGTATAGGTAACGTTACACTTTGGCATCACGGTTGATCCGACAGGGCCTGCGGAACTCTTGGCCGTGCATGAAGATCGGTGTAAGCCAAGCTGTCGAGAGAGATTCCTCTTTAACAAAAAGTACAGCAGCATTTATATATTGATATGATTCCTTACTCCACTTGTTTCCCTTCAGAACAGGACATCCGGCGTGAAGAGTGTCGGGATCTATGTCACCGTTCGGAAAATGGTTGTACCAAAATGCAGCGGATCCTTTCTCTGGCCGAATGATAACTTTGGGTTTAATGAATACGGTGTTTCCTCCGGCTTCCACGTCGTTCAACTATTAGAAATCATTCTGCCCTTGGTCCTCATCTTAAAATATGATGTTTTGAATGTGATCTTACGTAGTAGAGCCACGTCCCCATTCGATCTCCATTTTTGAGCCGCATCTCATTCATTGACGTTTTCTCCTGCATCCATGGTAAACCAAACCGACATTACATGAATATTTAGTAGTATAATAAATACAAGTGTAGTCAATTTACCCCGATATAGTCGTGGTGAGGAGAGAATTGGCCGCCAATTCCGTAACGCATCAACTGACCGAAGCTGACCGTCGTCTCTAGTCCACTTATACTTTTTACTCTTTCCCAACCAATCTAAATCATTATAAAATAATGAAAAAGAAGTCAATATTATTTCATTGAAATTTTCTCTGCTTCTACCTTATCCGCGAATTCGTGTTTATGGTGCCATATCCTGGTGCTAGTGGAGGACTGGCGCGTGCTGCGCCCCTCCGATCCTGATTTTGAGTATAGTACCACCGTTCTTTCTAACTATATTGTGCAAATAATTGAAATATGGATTTTAATCAATAATGTATTTAAAAAAGAAATTTTTCGAAATTCAAACAAGACTTTGTCAGGGTGAGCAAGTTTTTGAATGTCCTGGATTTCCTTATCGGAGAGTACGTTGTGGTAGACAATGACTATTGGATTGAGCGAAACTTGTTCCTTCTTCACCGGCTGGAGGATATAAAAGGGATCATTCGTCGAGTAAAAGCTACAGTACAGTTGGGTTTCTACCTTCGGGTCCATTAGGTTTTCACCTCTAAAAATGCCGCAACGTTTACATTTCTATCGTATACCACTATACCCATTTTGCCTGCTCTGATATACCTGCAGAGGGAATTATATAGATCGTCACGTTGCACCTCGGCTGTTTCTCTAAACACGGCTGCTCGCAGTGTCTCCTCTCGGTTAAACATGTTCTTTAAGTACTGCTGTGTCGATGAATTTTTCTTATTTTCGGGCATAAGATCTAGTAACTGATGAGTCTTTTTAAGGCTAGTTTCTTGTCTCCTGAAGTTTAAATATATCCCATTAAAAGTTACTACGGTATTGAAATAGCTACGCTTTCGTCTCTATATCGAACCTATTTTGTAAGAGGCAAAGGCCTGTATCCTCAATATTTCTTCCATAGATACTAGCTCATCCATTCGATCCTGCTGCTCGTAGCGTCGTAAAGACTCTTCGGTCCAGCTCAGGGCAAGATGATCCTCTCCCATCAAGTATTTGGGGAGTATTTGGGGCTTGGCGGCCAAGCCCCAAACAGTCTCCAGCTGTATAAGAATAAAATTTAAATTCAAATTATAATTATGATGAGAAATTTTATTTGAACCATTTATACCTGACATTTCTTGGCTAGACTGTGTCTCAGTGTCGGACGCTAGCAACTTTCCTTTCGTCATTAAACTGGTGTTCAAGTTGTACGTTGATTACAGTTGAAGTACATTTGTTGCTTCTCCTCTCACGTCCGACTGTGTCGGTGTGGTCAAGTATCTTAACCTTTCCGACACTTCACCATTGCAAGTCGAATCTATAAATAAACTCGATGTTTACAACTCAAACTTTAGAAAAAGTTTAATAAAGAGATGGTACCTATGAGTGATTTTACTCTATCCCAGTCGACGGTGGCTCTTTTGATCAGTAAATACTTTTGGATTGGATTCGACATGAAAGCGTCAATCGGCTGCTTTGCCAAATTCATTTGCTCGTACACTCTTCGATACCTCGAAGAGTAGCTGCGTCATTGAGACATTTGTAGAAAAATATATATATATTTAATGATGATCTGGGTAACTTTAAGTGGCTGCTTACAAAACCTTTTTATTTTCTGGAGCCTATAAGTTCCTCCGTGCGGATGTAGTCGTTAAGATACCAATCCATCTTAGACGTTATGTCGACTAGTTTGTCCAAATCGATTATAGTAGTGAACAATTCATTAGGCGCTTCTAATTTGATGGTGGCGCCAAGCCTCTGGGCGTAAATGATGTAATGAATATTGATCAGCATGAGAACCAGCACCGAGAAAGATGTTAACAACATCATTGTAACAATTTTTGTCTCGCCAACTGCAAGGGAATAACTATACTGAACCGGCAACCAAAACGGGGATCGTATTCCTATTTCTTTAGTCAAATGCCCAAAGGAAACTGCCTCTCTCTAGTCCAAAACCGAAAAGAATCCCATCATCTCATTAAAATTATTACCACCAGGGAAAGAAGAAAAATAAGGGTATCATTGTTGTACCTCAATTATTGCGATCGTTGACTTTCTTCGAGTTGTTTATTTCGCACAAAGGAATTCAAAAGAAATACGCAGTTCCAAGTTCTAATCTAAATAGGACAGTAATAATTTATTTCTACGTTACTATATAGAGTATCTTCGCGACTTCCTACAATTAGAGGCCTAATAATAGCTTCTAATTGCAGCACTGTGTCAGGCGCGATAGTATAAAAGGCGCCGAATTCAATCAAAACAGCATCAGCATTTAGCAAGCTTATACCCACCAACAACCAGAAAAATGAAGCTCCAAGTAAGTTTTATCCTTTCTTCAATTCTTTATACACATTGGAAGTATACAACTCTTACTAAAATGATCCTAAAAGATTAAGTATAGTAATGACGATGTAAAAAAAAATCAATTTGGAGGGAAGGTTGCGCGTCAGGGAGTTGACTTGTATTATGTATTTTATTATTGACCTAGCTGTTATTGAAGATAGAAATAATAATAATACTGTGTAAAAATGGTAGGAAATAGGGATGGTGAGACGGCAATATTACGCATGAAGTTTATGGAAGACTCAAACTGATATGCTTTCTTTCTTCTTTTGCCAACAATTAGTCCAAAAGTGCAGGAGAAGCTTCGACAAAAATTTGTTTTGACGCTCGAAGCGATTCTCAATCGGATGGATAAAATAATCGGAGAAATACAGAGGTTACTGACCAAGTTGCTCTAATTCATCTGAGATTGTTGATTCATGATCAGCCCACCTTTGAGCATCAATGGTCTCTTTGGATTGGATCAGTTCTTTTTATATTCGTCACCTAACGGAGTTTTTAAAATGCTCGTCACCACTATTCAATGTTAGCACGGTGATTCCATAAAGATATCTATGGATGAGAATTCAAGTACCAGCATAGGTTCTACGGCATCAATTCACTCGTTTTTCATTTCTATACAGCATTTATAGTTTGACAATAAACCAACAATAAAATATATATAAGAGAATCCCGCCCAAAAAGTCGAAAAATGTTGCCATGCTTCTTGATTAAGGTTATTTTTAAAACCTTCGCGTTACACTAAAAAAAAAATTTCCGGAGGATGGCGGTGAGATGCAGGACAACTTTGTTTCTTTGCTATATGTGATAACCAAAATAACAGTAATATCTCTAAAAATGTGGTGCGATCAAGGATAATCCGTAGGAGTAAACGTTAGTAATAGGACTGCTTGCCCATTGGTAATTTAAAAAAATCATTACATAGAGAAAAACATCGACTTAAGTACCACCTACAGTACAAAGCTTTTTTCCTGCTAACATTGATTTTATTATTTTCAAACACAGCTACTGGTAGAAGCGAACAGGGGTGCGCACCCCCACCATTTAAGAACCGCTATAACTTACAGGAACGCCGCGAAATGGATAGCTACTGGAGGGTCGCTCGCGGTGGCCAAGCACAGGGTAGTTCCAGTAGCTATCGCTGACCGATGCATTCCTTGTCCGACAGATACCCTCGAATGCAATTGATGTCGTTTCCGAAATATCTAAATTCTTTATTCTCATCCAATTTGATGTTATAATAGCCACTCGCGGATCTTGCTTTGTCTAATTAAAAATTTTATCGCTGTTATAGAATTACAACACTTTATGTAAAATGTAAACAGATGGCAACTCAATATAAGACTTATACTATTTGTTGTGTAACTTTTTGAGTTTGACCAGTCCTTTAGATTTGCTTGTTATGATTGCTGTTGTTTTTTCATGTCTAATAATACTCCATATAACTGGATTCGTAAGAAATCATTACAATACGATCTATACGATGCCGCCGTAGTTATAAGTCGCTTGAAATATGTTCAGTGATAATCGGAGATAGGCATGTATATAGTGGATTTGTGAATACTTTTAATTCATTTGATTTTTTATTATTTCAAAATTTTCATCAGGTAGCCTAAATGTTCAAGACTTCGATCTTAAAACATGCGTTCCATTCGTTGTAAAACTCTGATTAAAACCAAAAAAAAAAACATAAATTGATTATTGCCTATAGTTTATAAATCTAAAAAGTTTAATTTATTGATTTGTACTTGCGTAAATATCGATCAAAACACTACGAATTACATTTTAAAGAGTAAAACTTAAAAGAGAAGCAAGTTAAATGTTTTATTGGAAAGAAGAAACCACAGTGAAACTCTCCGTGTGTAAAATTAGATCAAGAACGCATAAGTTCACACCCGGAAAAGAAACTATACGGTCAAATGCACGAGCTAGGCTCCGACAAAACCTGGTCGGTGCTGGAACTTGACCAATCCAAGTCGACACGATCGTTGTTCAAAAGAGATGCCTCCTTAAAAGGTAATAGAGGGTCGGATTCCGCTTCGGATGATAAAGCATTAGGGGGTGCGCTGATATTTCCTTGCCCTTCCTCCATCGCATTTTTCGATTGACGGCGCTGAAAAAAAAATTAACTCAAAAATTTTATTGTGATAGAAATTCAATTTTAAACGTTATAGCTAATATAGTACACATATTGCGTATTATAACTTTTTTTAATTTTTAAGATATTCTGAAAAATTGAACATACAGATTTGGTTTTGTTGCTACTGACATTTAAATTTTCTAATCATTTCAACAAGAGTATACGTTTGTTATAGCTTTTTAAAATAAGAATTCTTCGGAAGATTTGTCCAAGTAAGTGCAAACTGCAGACGTAAACATTCATGCAGCTGAATATGGTCCATCCCGTGATCTTTGCGGTGAGTAGTTGATATAAATGAAGCAATAGAATATATAAAATGTGGGTAAGAACGCGCAAAACCATCATCATCTCAACAGTGATCCTGTCCGTGTCCGCACTCCGCATAGTCAGTCTCTTTCAAAATGCTATCGCGGAAATCAGGTTTTATGAAAGGGTTCAAGGGAATATTCTATGTTTAGTTGAATATTTGTTTTTCGGCTGCGAAGAAAATTGCGCCATAGTTTACACCATTAATAGGAATAGCCTTTTTATCCAAAAAGGTTCACTGTTTTCAGCCGCCGAACCAGGTCTTGTCAATATTTTCGCACCAACTATTGGTGTTAGTGGTATAATATGTTACATTAGTGGGTATAATATGTATCGACGTAATTTTCGATATCGGATTTTGATCGGTTTCGACCCATACACCGTTCAGACGATGATGCGGACTACTTTAAATGATTGATAACATATATACGGTTTTTGACAACGTTTTTTACGTAATTATTTCTAAACTCTGGAGTTCCACATCAAGTGAATTGAGATGCGGAAAAACTGCGCATTACGTCCATTAATTTCCATAATTTTCCAGGATATATCAAAATAATATGCTTTATTTCTTCTTTTCCCAGCAATGAGCGTCGATTAAATCCAAAAGTGCAGGAGAAGCTTCGACAAAAATTTGTTTTGACGCTCGAAGCGATTCTCAATCGGATGGATAAAATAATCGGAGAAATACTGAGACTACTGACCAAGTTGCTCTAATTCATCCGAGATTGTTGATTCATGATCACTTGATCAGCCCACCTTTGAGCATCAATGGTCTCTTTGGATTGGATCAGTTCTTTTTATATTCGTCATCTAACGGAGTTTTTAAAATGCTCGTCACCACTATTCAATGTTAGCAAGGTGATTCCTAAAAGTAATCTGGATGAGAATCCAAGCACCATCATATATATATAGGTTCTACGGCATCAATTTACTCGTTTTTCATTTCTACACAGTATTCATAGTTTGACAACACTCGAAAAATGTTGCCATGCTTCTTCAGTGCAGTAGCCGAGATTAGTGATATTTTTAAAAACCTTCGTGTTACACTAAAATTAATTTTTTTTTTCCGCAGGATGGTGATGAGATGCAAGACTCTTTCCTAAACTTTTTTTTAAATCTAAAACGTCCGCTCCCCAAACGAAAATAAATTTAATAACACACAAATCAATTTAATTGGCACTTGAATAATTTTTACTTATTAATTCAAATCCATTCATATGCATTAATCATGATTCAAATTTCAAACAAATCAATCAATTCTCGATTCGATAAACATTTTAATTAATTCAGAAATGGCAGGAGTAGGGGCTGAACCTTGTTGTTGCTCTTCCCACTCTTGCCGTTTTTCGTCCAGCTCTTTCTGGATTTTGTAGATCTTTTCGGCCAGCAAGTGGTAGTACTCGGACCGTGAGTCGGCCACCTGGTACAAATCACTCTCCGCCTTGCGCGCGTATGCAACTATGGTGTTACGCAGCATGGGCTGCGTGGCTTGAGTATCAGATGTCGGGGGAAAGGCCAATATTAATTTCTGGACGAGGTGGTCTCGCAGATCAGATGAAACGGACTGGTGCCACTCTTTTGATTCTTGCACGGGATCAGCAGTCACCTGACTGGGTTGAAGTCCGCCTGGGAGTGATGGCGTCGTTGAATTAACTTGGCTCATCTTTAAAATAAAAAGAGAAGAAAAGTATAAGTAACCCATTTCTTGTATTTAGTAAATATAGTAATATTTGTGAGTGTGAGTACAACTGTTAACTTTGTTAGGCTGCAATTCTGGAGATGAGCATAAATCTCCAAGTCACAATAAGCTCAATTTAAGGAGACTAATTCATTAAGTGATTAAACGTCTATGCTCGGTCACAATTAGAAAAAAATATAGGCAGTAGCTAGTCAGAGCAGACGACAGGCAACCTGTGTGAGCAAGTCCATCCACACAGATGTAGGGTTCAGCAACCGCATGAACGCTTTATATTTTACAATTCAAAAAGTTATCTTTCTCTTATATCGTTTTAACACGTTTTAATCTTATACCTGTATGTACCTGATGAAATTAATCAAATCTACTTCTGAGGAGTTCTATTTCAATTCTAGATATAACTAACGAGAAGTATAAGTAGAACTACCGAAATTGCGACTTGACAATGAAAACTGGTACGCCAAATCATTTTTTTTTTCATTTCGTCCAAGAAGTTTTTTCGATAAGGTTATAATCAGTTATTGCAAGTTAGAGATAAAGAGAAAATTCCGAACTTTAATTTTCAAGGAACTTATTTTTATGATACCCAATCGATATCTATCGGCTTATCTGCGCTCGTCTTTAGTTTTAAACAGATTCACTTTTATACAAAAAAAAAAAAATTTAAATATGATTTTGTTTGAATTCTTTAAAAGATGCTGCGCTTCAAGGGCCGGGCAAGATGGCTCATAAAATCATAATCAAATGTTAATTACTGAAATGATCGAATGTATGAGAATAGCAGTGAGAACTTGGTCAATTCATTGAATACCATTATAAGGTTATGGTACCTAAATGAAATACAACATGGTTATGAGTGTAATTCTGCCGAAGACTTAGAAAAGGTGTGTTGTAATGATGCAAAGTCGGTGGGGAAAAAGTTGACTTGATCCGTGAAAAGCAAAAAAAAATTAAGCAGCCAAAGCTCAGTGTGTATCAAGTTAGAATTTTTCCCGGCCTGCGTTTTAATTTAGCGCTTTCGACAAACTCGGACAAACACTTCGATTCTAGTAATAAACCACGGTTGATAGCAGTATACCTACAGGGAATTTGGAACATCTCGATTTAATTAATAAGGCAATAAAAATAATAAAGCAATCACTAATCAGTATTTAATAATTTTCGATTTCATCTGGATATTAAAAATAATCGATTTGAGTACGGTATACAGTGGTATCTTTACTAGCGTAAGTAAGTCAAATCATGCGCATTCACTTTTGTTTTAAAATTGAATTTCATTTTTAGCGATGAATTAAAAAAAATTATCGATTTTGAGTTAGCAGACTAGCGCCAGTCATGGCCATGAAAGGAAACCCTCGCAATTACCTACGGATTCGTATTCCAACGACACTTTAACTGAGTCCTGCAGAGTATCTTCTATTATAATAGGAGATAGGAAAACCTCTAATTACCTCAATTCGTTACTTATAAGAGGGCTCTTCGGAATAAATATACCCCAGCTTTTTTAACCCCTCCCACTTATCCTAACTTCATTTGTACGCCCCTCTCACTT
Organism: Chydorus sphaericus; assembly: GCA_030141595.1. Lineage (NCBI taxonomy): Eukaryota > Metazoa > Arthropoda > Branchiopoda > Diplostraca > Chydoridae > Chydorus > Chydorus sphaericus. The sequence goes on along the minus strand of CM057927.1, from coordinate 9,814,811 downwards.
ACATAACATTAAATACTAGCGAGAGCTCCTAATATAGATACTAGCGGCTACTTAGTTGATTGCAGATTTTTTTATTCTCTTGCCATTTTGGAAGGGTGTGTCACGTTTGGTGCTTGTATTCACATTGTAGCTGCTGTTTCAAGTTTTAGATGTGTTCATTTCTCTACAGTAATACATTTTAAATACAGCACACAAGTGCACCAATCCTGATTTTGTCGAAAGATAACAAAGTTGCCGTTGCGCTAACGGTTAATAGCAAAAATTAAAGTTCTAAAATGCACACATTATGTCCCATCGGAAAAACACGATTCAAAGTAATTGCTTGTTAATAAAATGAAGAGCACAAGCTTTAACATGACCAAGAATCTTTTGTATTTCATCAATTGTCTTATTCATAATTCAATTAACACTGCGCTTCAAAGGTCTAGCAAGGAGCTGGCTCAACTGATTCCGCTTCGTTTTCAGGTCAGTCAAGAGTTGAGCGTGGCTGTGAGCAGCTCCACCGCCGTCGTCATCCTCATCTCTATCGTCATCCAAAACGATATCAGCTTCTTCGGCCATCTTTTTCACCCAGTTGACACCCGAGCGTTCCCTCTTTGTCCGATGTTCCAGCAGTTCGATGGATCGGGCCAGATTGACGCGCTGCTTCACGGCCGACAAGAGCCGCATATCAATATCGTAGTCAGGTAGATCTGTCTTGTCCTTCTTCAAGGTAGAACACAGCTTTTTGTAGGAAGATGTTTCACCAGGCTCGATCAGCATTAGACTCAGTCCGTCCCGGGAGGCACGAGCGGTTCGACCGGACCGGTGAACGTAGTTCTCCGAAGTCCGCGGAACCTGAAAGCAAAAAAATAGTAAATTACTATTCATTCAATGTGTTAATTATTATTAAATAATTACTTGAAAGTGGACGACGTGCTGGACATGAGGAATATCCAATCCGCGGGCGGCTACATCCGTGGCGAAGAGCAGCGCATCATCAGTCGCAGTAAAGCGCTCGAGATGCTTCAGTCGCTGCTTCTGGTGCATCTGGGCATGAAGTGGTAGAGGATTCATGCCGAGCAGAGTAAAGACGGAAGAGAGCCTTCGAACATTGTTGATAGAATTGCAGAAAACAAGAGTCCGCCCAGGATGGTGCTTCAAAAAGTAGTAGAGGTAGTAGTCCTTGTCCTCTATGGAAGCTGAGAAGAGTTTCATCTCGGAGAGAGATGCCGGTTTTAGAGATTTGACCGTAGATGTGAGGTCCACGACTTTGGCTTTAGGTCGGACTCCAACTAAACTGAGAAGTTTGTCCAGCTTGACGGCTTCCTTCTTCTTCCTCCGCTTGGCGTTGCCGAGTCGAGCGGGTAGATCGTGAGCTAGAGTTAGTGTGGCGGAGAAGACAAAGTTCTGCCTCCATCGCTTCAAGTTTTCGTCTTTGTTGATGTGTTCCAGTAGAGTGCGGAGCTCACCGAAATGGCCTTGCTCTAGGAGTCGATCAGTCTCGTCTAATGCCAGATAACTGTGCAAATAAATAGGTTAGTAAAACTAATAAAATGTCTCGAATAATTAAGACAACTTACCGAATTTTGTTAACTTGGGAAAGGTGAGGATTTCCACCTTCAATGAGCTCCCAGAGACGACCTGGTGTACCGATGACAATGTCAGGTCCTTTACTGAGTAGTCGCTCTTGTTTAGGAGCAGCCATACCGCCGATAACTAAAGCGATGGTCACGCCAGTGTACTTGGCGACAGCTTTCAAATGCTTCTCGATTTGGACAGCGAGCTCTCGAGTAGGTGTGATGATCAGGGCACGCAATTTAGTCTTGCTCTCCGGTGCTTTGATGGGCTTGAAGTTGAAGTCGAGGTTATCTACGACGCGGACGCAACCGATCCCTTGGATGTCGTTAGATTCTTCGTTTTCACTTTCTTGAACTTCTTCTTCCTCTTCTATCTGCTCCTCTTCTTCGGACTTTGGGTGTTCATCTCCATCGGAAGCTTCATCATCTTCTAACTGTTGACTCTTCTTCTTCTCAAACTCCTTGTCTTTCATGATGCCGTAGAGGATCGGAATGCCAAAAGCCAACGTTTTGCCGGAGCCTGTTTCTGCAGCTCCAACTACATCTCGCCGGCCTTTCATTGCTGTAGGTAAGACAGCCAACTGTAGAGAATATAAGTTATTATTAACTAGGAATTGTTAAAATATGATTATTGTAAAACGGAGTACCTGAATAGCAGTGGGATTTTCAAAGCCAAGTTCCCAAACAGCTCGAACGATCGGATCAGGAAGGTACATTGCTTTCCATATGATCATGTCAGGAGTTATTTCAAAGTTACCATCATCTTCTGCAATATGGTCAGCTACATCAACCTCCTATTTAAAAAAAAAGTATGTAAAATAATATTTAAAATAATTTCTCTATAAATGACATTTTCTAATACCTCTTCATCAGCAGTAATAGCTGGAACTTTTCCTTTTTTGGGCTTTTTGGCAGCAGGTTCTTCTACTTCATCTTCATCAGATTGGTTGTCTTCATCAATAACATCTTCAGTGCTGCTTGGTTTTGTTTCTTGATTAACTGTTTTAGTGCCCTTCTTCTTTTTCTTCTTCTTCTTCTTTTTGTCAGATGGTTTGTCCTCCAGTTTAACAGCACTTTCTACAGGTGAAGAGTTTTCTTTCTTCTTTTTCTTTAGTTTTCCAGCTTCTGGTTTAGCAAGAGTATCCACTGGCAAAGAGTCCTTGGAAGCAGTATTCTTATCTTTGACATTTTTAGCTTTCAGCTTTTTCAGTGAGATGATTTCTGACTTGGGTGCTGCCTCAGATTTGTTGTTTTTTGCCTTTACATCCTGGTTTGGTTTTTCCTCACTATTCCCATTAACTTTTGCTACCTTTTTGACAATACCAAGTTGCTTGCCTTTCTTCACTAATTTGTAATCTCTTAGCTCCTCAATGCCAACCATATCCTCTGGAATGCCCCGAGCAATCAGACCCTCTTCCAACTTGACAGTTTTCCAACTGGAATTTGATTTGATTTTGTAGGACATTTTTCTTCAGAGTGTCACACTAGTTTAATCCTAAAAGGAAACACCAGCAGCACAACAAATAATGCACAAAATTAACAAATATTGTAACAACCACGAAACGAAATTTTCACGTTTTCGGTTTTTCACATGTGCACTAGCAGACGACGAAGTACGAACACTTGTCAAACAGTTTGACTACCGATGTTGCCAGTTCCTTTTAGTACGAAAATTTTACAAATTCAATAGTAAAATCACTTCGGAAATGAGTTTAAATTTAGCAAAAAAATATTAATTGATGATCAGTTATAAAATTTATCGAGAGAAAAAGTTTTTTCCCTTCTTAATCGAAAACCTGTGGCGATCCAAAAATCTATCGATAGTTTGGCCAAGATTTACACGTGTATCAGTCGTCTGCTAAAGTGTCATTCGATTTCGCCGATTCTGCCGGATTTCTTTCGTGAAATCGGGAGTCCATTTGGCAGTCGTTTCACCGTGTGTGGAATTATTCTGTAAATCCATCAACGAGTCGACTACAACAAGGTAAAAATTCACGTAAGAATATGGCAGTATCAAAACGTTTGTAATGGCTTTATGGTAACACTTCTGTAACACCAGCATATTGCATCATCCCGTTTTTCAAAATATAAATGATGATTTTTATTTTCTAGCTCAGAATGGCTGAAAGGAAAGGTCGTGTCAAGGTAGATTTTCTCCTTGGACTGGAAAAGAGCATTCAGGAGAAGTGGGATGAGCTCAAGATTTTTGAAGAAGATGCACCTGTTGAAGGCTCTGAGAATACCGAAAAGTACTTTGTCAACTTCCCATATCCCTACATGAATGGATTGCTCCATCTGGGGCACACATTTACTCTGATGAAATGTGATCTGGCTGTTGGCTACGAGCGCCTGAAGGGAAAGAAGTGCCTGTATCCCTTTGCATTTCATTGCACGGGCATGCCCATTAAGGTAATTTTTTTACTATTTTGTTTTAAATAAACTTTATTTTATCTTTAATTTGTGACAGGCTTGTGCTGACAAGTTGAAGAGAGAGATGGAAGAGTTTGGCTTCCCTCCGAAATTCCCGGACCCAGTCGACGAGGTCGTCGTTGAGGAAAAGCCGTCTGATTCAGCTCCCAAAGATAAATCCAAAGGTGCAGTTTCAAGATTTATCAACTTTATAAAATTTATAATGATTATTTTCTTATCTAATAGGCAAGAAGAGTAAACTTGTTGCCAAAACTGGAGGAGCCAAATACCAGTTTCAAATTATGGAAAGCCTCGGACTAGACCCTGAGGATATTAAACCGTTTGCTGATGCCGATTACTGGCTCAAGTTCTTCCCTCCTCTTGCTAAACGAGATCTGAAGAAACTTGGACTTCATGTATGAAAATCTCTACTTTTTTAATTGCATCTTTTTTTGTATTCATTTAATATTTTGAATCTATAGGTGGACTGGCGTCGTTCGTTCATCACAACGGATGTCAACCCTTTCTACGATAGCTTTGTCCGTTGGCAGTTTATTCGTCTTCGAGAACGAGGCCACATCCAGTACGGTGAGCGCTACACCATCTTCTCACCCAAAGACGATCAGCCTTGCATGGACCACGATCGAGCATCAGGTGAAGGTGTCGGCCCAATGGAGTACACTTTGGTCAAAATGAAAGTTATGGACCCACTTCCAAAAGTCCTGAAGTATGTTTAATTATTTACACTCTTCTTTTCGTATTTATTTAATTTTTTGATTAATTTATCGATATAAGGGATTTGAATTCCAAGTTGCCTTTCTTCTTGGTTGCCGCTACTCTCCGTCCGGAGACGATGTACGGACAGACCAACTGCTGGCTCCGTCCTGATATGGACTACATTGCCTTCCGCACAAAGTCGGGTGAAGTGTTTATCTGTACTTATCGAGCAGCTCTCAACATGGCTTTCCAGAAGATGACGGATGAAGTTGGCAAAGTCCCAGTTCTTGCTAAATTCAAAGGACAGGTAATTTTTCAAAATGTATTTAGTATTATTAAGCATCTTTTAATTAAATAAATTTGGCAGGATATTTTGGGTGCTGCTCTGAGTTCACCACTGACCAGCTATACGACCATCTACACCCTGCCGATGCTGACCATCAAGGAGGATAAGGGAACTGGAGTAGTTACTAGCGTTCCATCTGATGCTCCGGATGACTACGCAGCTCTTCGAGATTTGAAAAACAAGGCACCCTTGAGGTAACTTAAACTACTATTCATCTTAGAGCGGTGATATTATGTTTTGGGTATAATTATAGAGAAAAATATGGCATCAAGGATGAGATGGTCCTGCCCTTCGAACCTGTGCCGATTGTGGAAGTTCCAGAGCTGGGCAACTTGAGCGCCGTTACTGCCTGCGAACGTCTGAAGATTCAGAGCCAGAATGATAAGGATAAATTGCAAGAAGCCAAAGATTTGGTCTACTTGAAAGGTCAGTTGTTGTAAATAACTTTTATATTATTCTATTTTAAAGTATCTTTTTCTAGGTTTTTACGATGGAGTTCTCATTGTCGGTCCTCACAGTGGCAAGAAAGTTCAGGATGTGAAGAAAGTCATCCAACAAGAAATGATTACCGCTTCTCAAGCTCTCGTCTACAAGGAACCAGAGAAGAAAATCATCTCCAGGTATAAATAGAGATTTTTATATTATCAATTCATTTTTATAATCTTCAAAAATGCTTATTAGATCGGGCGATGAGTGCGTCGTTGCTCTGTGTGACCAGTGGTATTTGGATTACGGTGAGACAGCCTGGAGAGCCCGCACAACTGAAGCTCTGGATAAGGTTGAAACCTATCACGATGAGGTCCGCAAGAACTTTGTTGCCACTCTCGACTGGTTGAAAGAGCACGCTTGTTCCCGCACTTATGGTCTCGGAACGAAGTTGCCTTGGGATGAAAAGTGGCTCATTGAGTCCCTCTCTGATTCCACCATCTATATGGCGTACTACACCGTAGCCCACCTCCTCCAGGGCGATACATTCGATGGAAAAGGTAACTTGACTTGATTATAATTTTTAAGATATTGTCACAATAATAATTTGTTGATGTTTTAAAAGGTAATAATTCTTTGGGCATCACGGCCGATCAGATGACTACCGAAGTTTGGGATTTCGTCTTTTTCGAAAAGGCTCCTTTCCCGGCAAACACTTCTATCCCGCGTGAGAAACTCGATTTGATGAAAAGAGAGTTTCGTTTCTGGTACCCGGTAGACTTGCGTGTGTCTGGCAAAGATCTGGTTCCCAATCATTTGACTTACTTCCTCTACAATCACGTTGCGATGTGGCCCACTGAACCCAACAGGTTTTTAAATAATTATTTTTAAATTATTTTACTTTAACTAATTGGTTGTCTTTTTCAGGTGGCCTCAAGGTATTCGAGCTAATGGGCATTTGCTCTTGAATTCTGAAAAGATGTCCAAATCTACGGGCAACTTTTTGACGCTCTCTGACGCCATCGATAAGTTTAGCGCGGATGGTATGCGATTCGCCTTGGCTGATGCTGGAGATTCTGTGGAAGATGCCAACTTTGAAGAAGCCACGGCAAATTCTGGCATCTTGAAGTAACATATCGTATTATAAGTTTTTAAAAATCAATTTGAAATTAATTGTTTTTGTTTTGCAGGCTGTACAACTTTATTGAATGGGTCAAGGAATTCTTGGAATCGCCGGAAAAAGTCAGAGAAGGTGAATACACTTTCAACGATCGAGTGTTTGACCATTCGATGAACTTGAAAATTATCGAAACGGCGCAAAACTACGACCGAATGCTATTCAAAGGTGATTTATCTGTTTATTTAATTTTTATACTTCATTTTAATTATAAGATTTAAATTTCTATAGAGGCACTGAGGACTGGATTTTTCGAATATCAGGGGCTTCGAGATACCTACCGTGAAATCAGCATGGGAGATCTTCACCGTCAACTGATTCTGAAATTTATCGAAACTCAAGCGGTCATCCTCTCCCCTATTTGCCCTCACGTTGCTGATCATGTCTGGTCTCTTTTAGGGAAGAAGGGATCCATCCTCAACTCTCGCTGGCCGGTCGTCCCTGAGCCGGATAGAGTGCTGATTAGCGCCGGCGTGTACCTGGATAAAGCGGTTACCGCATTCCGTGCCCGTTTGAATGCCTATCTTACTTCTCTACTCGCTAAAGGAGGAAAGGGCAAAGCTGCTCCGGCTAGTTCCGCTCCGCCTGAAAAGCCAACTCATGGAACCATCTGGATTGCTAAAACGTATCCAACTTGGCAGTCTATCATTCTATCTGTTCTTCAAGAACGATTCAAAGTAAAATATTACATTATTTCCAATAGTTACATTAGATTTAAATGTGGTTATTTATTACAGAAGGATGGAGTTATGCCGGATAACAAAGCCTTGTCGGTGGAGTTGGCTACCAAACCGGAATTGAAAAAGTACCAGAAGAAGGTGATGCCTTTTGTTCAGAGGAAGAAAGAGGAGGTGGCTCAGCACGGCATCAGGGCTATCGACTTGACGACGGAATACGATGAGATGGATGTCATAAAAAAGAGCATTGATTACCTCGCCTACACTCTTGATGTAAAACTGTCTTATTTTGCCTCTTATATTTAAGAATTTATTTATTTATTATTATTATTTTACTTTTTAGTTGGATGGATTGAACGTCCTCTACACAGATGACCCGAGTTGCGATGATCGTATCAAGGAGGACTGTGTACCCGGTGCTCCTCATGTGACGTTTTATCATCAGCCGGGCGTTCCAGTCCAATTTGTGAACCCTCAAGCTCACAATGGCCTGTTTGAAGTCCAACTTTCTGTTCGTGAGGGTGACACTCCTGCCAAGCTGGCCGTCCGATTGTTGAAGCATCACAAGCAGATTAAAAGTATGTCTTAATATAACTCTGTTTTGAAAAAAATGATTTTAATGAATTTTTTTAAAATATCATTAGACGTGGAGCGTATTTCTGTTTGGCGATTTGAAGATCCGGCTTTGGGACCCAGAAAGATTCCGACATGTGAAAATGTTGAAAAGGGCAAAACCCGCTTGACAGAATCCGTCGTTTTCCATGTGGACGTCGAGAAGAAGACGGTGGCGGTTGAAGAAGAGAAAGGCTCGCGGGTCGATGTCGGCACCAAACTGGTCTACATCGTTTCGGAGTAACCTCTATCATCTCCTTTGAATATTGTTAATTTAACGATATGTATTTGTGAGGTTGATCTTGTGTCAATAAAAAAAAAGTGAGATCCTGCAGATGTTTTTACTCTTTTCTTAGAAATAGTGACACATTTTTATTATCTTTGACTGGCAGTTTTCTCCAGAGTACTGTCCCTCTTTGTCAATGTTGATAAGCGCTTACGTCCTCCATTATTTATGTGCCGTTCTATTAAAGGAAACTTTCGACTTTATACCTAACCTAGATTTTCTAAGATATTTTAAGAAAAAGTGAGCTCTTTCATCGACTTGAAAAAAATCAAAGTCCAGCTGGAGTAAAGTTGAAAAGATCGCTCTAGTTGAACTCTTGAGAAACAGTGCAGAGTCGAAGAGGACCTACGTTTACCATATATTTACTATTTAGCGCTTAACTTTGGACCAGCTATAGGGGGTGTGCTCACTTGATAAACGCCCTAGAAATGATAATTTTCCTCATCAACATGACCGTGGGAAATTCTGGAAAACAAAGAGAGCCTTCTTAATTGAACATTTTTCTTGTGGCTTCCCTCAGTTATAAATGAGCATCACTCCGACTTGGTCCATTGTAGTGATTCATCCTCATTTTAGAACGATCGTTACTGCAGGTTTCATTTCAAAATGCTTACTGAAGCAGGTACGCAACACATTTAAATATAAGCATAAAATTTTAAGTTACTAATATAATTGTTTTAAATTTAAAGGAGTTGTTAAGTGCGAAATTGATTATGACAAAAAAGTACCTACAGATACTCTCCATGAATTCATAATCGAGAAATTGAGTCAGCATCCTGGAGATGCAATTGCGATGGTATTTTATTATAGAGCTTGTCACTTTCAAATAATTGCATAATATTACATGCTGATTTCTTTAAAGGTCGACTCCCTAACTAAATCTCGGTGGACCTTTGCGGAGATTTTGACCGGTACCAAAACACTTTCGGCAGCTCTTCAAAACGATTATGGGTTGCTTAAAGGGCAAGTGGTCGCTCTGGCTTTGCCCAACTGTGCGGAATTCATCGTTTCCTTCCTTGCCATCTCTCGATGTGGAGGTGTATCAACATTGGTCAATCCAAGCTACACAATTCGTAATGCAAATAATCTAAAATTAAATAGACTAATTACATATAAATGATTATATTATTCACAGTGGAGCTGGAAAATGTAATCAAGATTGCGCGCCCTACTTTGTGGATCTGTTCTCCGGAAGTGTTGATCCAGCTGGACAAAATAAGAAGTGACGAAGAACCTCATCGAGCTATCGTCGTAGATTTTGCTCAATCAGTTGCTAAACCAATCGATAGTTATGATTCTCTACTTCGACCGTGGGCTTCTGTTATCTCTTCCGCTCAGCCGGAAGAGTTCAATGAGCTATCTTTCGACGTTGAACAAGATCTAGTCGCTCTACCCTTTTCCAGTGGTACCACTGGAATGCCAAAAGGAGTTATGATTACTCATCAGAATCTTGTTACCTCATTCTATTCTTTCAAGTATTTTATTCAAAGTTCAAACTCGTTATTTGAATTCTAATTATACATTTCTTTTATCAGTGATGGATGGTGCCCAATGAATGAAAATGACGTCAGTATCGGCTTGCTACCCATCTACCATCAGATGGGCTGCTTCTTGGCTTTGGTCTCTTTGATGGTAGGTGCCAAGATCATCAACGTGCGAAAGTTCAGTTTCACCGGCATGCTTCAAGCTATTCAAGAGCACAAAGTATTACATATGATGCCTTAACTTATCTATATTTACTAATAATATATATCATTTAAAAGATTAGCGTGATGGCCCTAGTTCCACCAATAGCGGTCATGCTCTCCAAGTTGAATTTAGTCGACGACTACGATCTAAGGTCCGTCAGAGTGGTTCTCTGTGCGGCTGCTCCGCTCAGCCCCGAAGTGGTAGAAAAGCTCATCCACAAATTCGGATGGGAATTGATGCAAGGATTTGGGATGACGGAATCTCTCTGTACTCACGTAACTCCTCGAGGAGAGAAGCGGCTGGAGAAAACTGGAAGTGTTGGAACTCTTATGCCTTTCTCCGAAGCAAAGGTAATTTTCTATAATTTTTATGGTTTCAATCAACTATTTAAAATATTGGATATTCTTATTAGATTGTGGATCAAGATAACCCTGAACTGGCTTTAGAAGGGTGCGGTAAAATTGGCGAACTGTGCCTCCGTGGTCCGATGGTTATGAAGGGTTACAAGGGAAACCCAACCGCTACGGCAGAAGCTATCGATTCTAGCGGATGGCTTCACACCGGAGACTTGGCTTACTATGACGATGATGGATGGTTTTTCATTGTTGGCCGACTAAAAGAACTTATCAAATTTAAAGGAAACCAGGTACACTCTACTTATTATCAGCATTTTTTGAAGGTATACATTAACATTTATGATGGAATATAGGTTGCGCCTTCTGAATTGGAGCATATTATTCTTCAGCATCCTGAAGTGGTGGATGCTGCTGTTGTAGGCATTCCCGATGAGATGGCAGGGGAGCTCCCGAAAGCTTACGTTGTTAAAAGAGCGGGATCCTCCGTGACTGAAGAGGAAGTTGCGAATTTCTTACATGGTAAGCTATTTTATTTTACATAATGTCGATTTGTTATATTATGGTTGTATTTGATTGCTTTACGATCATTATTAGGTCAAGTTTCTTCATTCAAACACCTTCGAGGAGGACTTGTTTTCATCACAAACATTCCTAAATCAAATGCTGGCAAGATTCTTCGAAAACAACTCGTTGCTATGTAATAATAACCGCATTTATTATCTTTGCTTTCGTCATCATATCTGGGAGACGCGGAGTCAATATACAATTTCACTTAAGTCATATTTGTGCCCTTCGATGGAATACATTTTCTATTATTATTTAGAATTTTCTTGAACTTATTTGGTCAACCTTTATTTATTTAAGATTCACACTCCATTGGGATATAAAATTTTAAAAAGATAAGTACTGTTACATTTGTTCATACAATAAAAAAGTAAGAGATATTCGCAGCGTAGAATATTTATAATATCATACTAACTTGTCATAATAAACTTTTATCTGTACTTTCATTGTGACATCCGTGAGACAAGGAGTCAATATCCAATTTCACTTCAATCATGTTTGTGCCAATTGGTGGAATGCATTTTATAAATTTGTTTTCTTTTCCACTTCTTATTTTTTTAAATAGCTTCCTATTGTATAATAATGTTATTAATGTAGCCTAATTATTAAATACATCAATTAGGGTTTTTGTGCGTGCGTAACACCGTGCACTGTACAGTGTATGATCCTCATCAGAAGCCAGCATTAAAAAAACAGCCAAACGGCCCCTTCTTATAATTGAGCAGAAACTTATCTGATCTCTGTTATCGATGGGAGTGGAAAAGTATTTCCGTCGCTTGATTTTGTCGAGTCACCCAGCATCAATTTAAAAATTTATAAAATACAAATTAATAGGTAACCTAACTTATTGGCAATGATTCAGTATTATATTTTCAAACCTCTTCAATTCAATTGGACGAATATCATCCAGAATGAAAATAAAACTAATTTTTATAAATCATATAAATAATCATAATTGTATTTTCTTCTAATATGGTCACATCTTTTATGGAGTTTGCGTGAATCGTTATTTTAAATATTCCGATTATAATTAACTATTTGGTTCTTAAAAGAACAAAGAAAAATACAACGAATAATATAACGAATCAAAAGGACAAAAAAAAAATTATTTTAAACTCAAGCTGGGAATGAACAGTAAAGAATTTAAGTATGTATAACTACTGGAATAAATTAGATTTTTTTTCTTTTTAAATAACTTTAAGTTAAAAGTGGCATAACTTATCCAGTCTAGAAATCAGAATGCTTCCTTCATGATTTTTTTTATTTCAAGCACATACTCCTATATAGAACCATAATGATGAGCGTATCAGTCGTGGGCCAAGTTTCAAACAATCGTGTCGCGTTCAAATAAGCAGCGATCATGACTAAGCGTACTTGGTCATTATTGCCATTTCTACTTGTTTTTTGCAATGTTTTTACTTTAACTGAATGTGGAAATAGTTTACATACATCCCTGGTTGAAATTAAACATCTTTGGCGCGAAGAAGTGAAAGTCGTTGCTGTTTTGAAAGATTTTGTGCGTCTAACTGGGGAAATTCAATCAAAAATTAACGAGTATTAAACTATTCAAAATTATTTCATACTTAACATATTAAAAAACCCCAAATTTTTTTAGGTACTTGCGTAGCTTTAAGGATCTAAATTTAGACCAGCAAACTAATTCAGATTTTCTAGAAAACCCCGTCAACGCTTTCCTTCTTCTGAGGCACGTTGGTCTCGGTTGGAAGGAGATTCATCGAACTCTTCAGAACACGCAACAGGCTCTTCAATCCATCATGGGTACAACAATTCAAACTGGCCATATAAATAATTACATGGGACTAATTATCTTATTTCTATAGAGACTCTGCTCAACCGAGTAGAAATAGAACGGGTACCGGATGTGGAGGAAGTAGATGGTGCTTCATTTTCCATGGGAAGATTGCACTCAATTTATCAATTCAACCTGACAGCTTTAGTCGTTGAAAATATATTAACTTTTATAAATCAAAGAAAAGTTTTTAATTATCCAATTATCGCTCCTTTGTCAAGTAAGATTTTACATACAATTTAGATTATTGATAAATAATATGCTTTAATTTAATAAAACAGTATGGGACCTGGCAAATATTGGATTGATATCTGCAAACCATCGTCTATTGAACTCTGCAGTCGATTTTCTGGCAATAGCAGTGAAAAAATCCGAGTGGAATCACATTAAGAGTTGGACTTATTTTGGCCATTCGATAGAGGATCATCGTATCAAGAATTTTCTCCAAACCAATATAAAAATTGTACGATTACATTAACACACTATGATAAACATGAATATATAATCATCAAATTTTAAGCATGATCACGCGCTGGATACCAAAGGATTTAAAACAGAAAAGCACACAACTCATCGATTACCACTGTCCCCCAAAATAAAGAAGAAGGAAAAATATAAGAACTTGACCGAAATAAGTCCAATCCTCTTCCGGCCTGGTATGAAAGAAAAGGAAATGGCGGAAGCATTGAAGCGGTCGCGCTTGCCGAGCGGAAGTTTTGAAGAGTACCAAGCGGAACGCTTATGTAGAGGAGACCAACTAAAAGTAGGTTTGATTCAACAATTGCTTATATGTCTTTATAAGAGCTTTAACTATTTATTTACTTAATTCCTTGTACGCATTATATAATAGGATAATTTACAAGAGGGTGGTCTTCTTTTTTGCCGCTACTTTCATAACAGCTCTCCATGGCTTCGAATAGGTCCGCTTAAAGGAGAGGTACTTTCTTCTGAACCATATATTATCGCATTTTACGGAATGGTATCAGATTCCGCTTGCGATGAGGTCATTGAACTCGCAAGTCATCGGCTTGAATCGCCGCCACTTACGAGTAGAACTCTGAAAAAGTGGACTTTAAAAAAGTAATGATAATTGTATTTGTTCACATACAGCAGTTGATTGAAAGTCACCATTAATATAATTGATCAATTAACAGCTCTTGGGTGAACGAAAACGAAAGTAAAGCTTTGGATCTTTTGACCAAACGGACGGAGGCTATAACGGGTGCATTGGTCCAGTCTGAAATTCACAGTGAAAGATTCATGGTACGAACTTTTTTTAAATTCACGGCAATCATCTGTTACACAATTTCGATTGATTGAAAAAGGTTGCTAATTACGGCATGGGTGGAATGTACCAAGTGCACGCAGACTATCACTTAATAACTGAAGAACACATGAAGAATACAATTCCACCGACAGGAGATCGGATTGCAACTTTAATGACTTATTTTGATAGCCCTAAATCAGGTATAAGTGTTGATTGACGTAACTCGTAAAAACACAGATCAGTGATATTTAAATTTGAAAATTTAATGAAGGAGGTGCCACTGTTTGGCCTTGGCTAGGACTTGCTATTCAGCCAGAGAAGGGCACCTCTGTTCTCTGGTGGAACCTCTACGCATCCGATGTAATGTATAGCATATTCGATTCAATAATTTTTATACATGCATTATATTTTCAATTTTAAACTTATTGTTATTTCTCTTGACATATTAAAAGCGCCCAGATCAGTTTACTAGACATATGGCTTGTCCAGTTATCGTTGGTAGCAAATGGAGTATGTATCTTTTAAAAAATATAAATGTTGATGCTGAAGCTAAAAAATTGTTTTTCTTTGCTAATACAGTAGTCAACAAGTGGATTGGATATGATGCTCAATGGAGAAGCCTTCAATGCAACAGGGACCGAAATCAACGCATCCTAATTCCGGTGCGCTAAAAACTCGTTAATTATAGTTACTGCGGTTTTATTAAAGTCGGATATGAAAAATAGACTTGGTTATTATAATGTTGTATGATAACTAAATGTAACCCGCTAATCAAATAAAATCAAGCGAGTAGATTAAATAAAATATAATTTCTCATTTAATATTCAAGAGCTTCACAATTTATTCATTCGTGTTTTGAACCTGATCTGTCGACGTCTCCGATATGAAGATGAACGAAACCAAAATGTCTAGAACTCTGCCCTCGCACCGTTGCTGCTGTTCTTCGCCATATTCCCAGCAACATGAATTGAATGACTAGAAACAAAAATCGACGAGTAAAAAGGCCTACGGTGTACTATTTCTATTTTTTTTTTTTTACGGAATTGTTTTTAAATGGTAATTTTATTTATATATTTTTACAAATTACATATCTAGGAGATCCTGGTGTTTGGGAAACTATTTTGACATCATAATGTTCTATGGTAGGTTTTCAGGTGCTTTATCGTACAGTACAGATACCTAGACGGAAATGTTCACCCCCTTTATGGGACATCTCGTGGTATCAGGTGCACATTTTTCGTCGATGTTGCAAGACCCATCCACCCCAAAAAGGAACACATTATTCGTGTTCAATTTTGGATATCATCTGCTGTTAGAATCTTGTAAGTAGATGGTCCTCAAGTGATAACGTTTCCACTAGTAGGGGAATATAACGGCTCTTCTAACGTGAAAAACCCCATTCCGTGGATTATTTAAAAGTCGAGGCGTCTACTTATTGTGTATTAATTCTAACATTATCTCTGCTTATTAGTCATATTGTGGTATCACTACGATGAGTACTTGTATGTATCTGTCTATTACCGATAAGATTTGTTTATAGTTTCGGGCCAACTTTCAAACAATCGTGATAATTGAATCTATGAGTCAATGTAATGCGGCATGATGACTGAGCGGACTTGGCCATTATTTCACCTACATTACCGCATTCATGATTATTTTGTGCAATATTATAGCTTTAATAGAATGTAGAAATAATTGAAATACCGGTACTTCATTGGTTGAAATAAAAATTGAGATATGGGAAAACTGCAGAAATAGAAACATAACAGATTAACAGTCCCATTCCGAATTCTAAACCCCTTCTTGCCATTATAAAAAAAAGAGGAAAAAAGGAAGCGCGACGCCCAAACGAAGAGAGATAAAGGATTTATAAGTCCGTAAGGTGAACGGGACGACACGGATCTTATCTACTCGGACAACATTAAATAATGATAATGCATATTTCTAGAAGAGTTCGTCGGAATACTCTCGTACCCCAATTATAATGTTTTAGCCCCTCCCAATTATTTGAAGTGGGTCTGCATAACATTAACTACAGGCGGTGGATGTTTCATGTATATAGACTTTTTCGGTAAAAAGTTGTGAAAATTTGGTTCGGATAAGTTTCGACCAATATTTTTTCCTATTATCCCGCATTTACTTTTCTTTTTTAAATGAATTTAATTCATACTGATTTATGTTATTATCTGCAAAAATGAAATATGCCGCTACGATTTCTTCATTTTTTGAATTGTATTTTGCCAATTTGATCTTATTGTAAATCCACAGAATACCTACTAAACTAATAATATAATATAAGGTATAAAGCCCCTACAAACAAGTAATAGGCAGGAGGTAAACATGACACATAAAAGAAATTAACCTTGTGACCAAAAGAGTGGAGGAATAGGCCTAAGTACTAAATAGCGAACAATATAACGCTCCTTTTACAATCTTAACCTAATTGGTCTTGATCTTTCTGGTTGAGTGCGAAAAACATTTTCTGACGATCCATCGAAAAGATTGATATGTAACAAAGAAGAACAGGAATAAAACAAGAAATATGAAGGCAAAGACATCTAGTAAATAGTATTGGTAAAATGGCATATCTCTTCTAGACGGTTGAAGATGTTTGGTTCCACCATGCCGAAGAACATGTTCCACCCAATAAGCGCCTACATCTTTTCCCGGAACCAGTTCATCTTTTATTAAATTAGCTACCCTCGTAGCGTTACTTTTGAATCTGAAAAAGAATAAACATTAGCAAAGTATATTCATATTAGTTTCCCTGCAATACAAGAATTACGTAGGATTTTTAATAAGTTGTTCAAAGGCTCCTTCCAATGTGTCGTCGTTAACATTGTTCCAATCTAAGAAAACTGCGTATCCCTCCTTTTCAGCTTTGAAACAATTTAAAATTTGATCGGACCCTAAAGGTAGACAAAGAAGTGGGACACCGTGAAATATTCCTTCCAATGTTCCTTGCATTCCGCCGTGAGTAATAAAGAGTTTGCATTTCGGGTGTCCAAGAAGATCCTGTTGTGGAAGCCATTTAGACAGCATAACATTCTTTGGAAGGTTTTCGGGTATTTCATCCTCCCATTTCCATATGATTTTTTTGTGGAAGCTTGGCGAAAATTTTTATGAAGCTTCGAAGAGCCTCTTTCGGTATCGATGAACCGTGAATCATGGAGCCAAGGGTGAAAAGAATGAAGCCGTTTTCGGAATCAGCTACAAAACTTTCCAACTCCTTCAACAATATAAAATATGATAGCAATAGTTAGGGGCTCATTTTAACATTTCTCTTAAATTCGATTCACCAGTGGAAGAGGATTAGCTGGCCGAGTATGAAGTGCACCAATCGATATTACCGTTGGCGGGAGAGATCTTGGATAAAAAATGACTGGATGACTATTGATGATCATCAGACTCATTTCTTTCCCCAATTCTTCAACTGGAGGGGAATCCGGAAAATCTTCGTGAATCATGCCATTCATAACTCTGACAATAGCGTATTTATAGAACATTTTTAGCAGTTGTGATTGAATCGTGTTTGACACCCGCTGAAAAAAGGTCATCTCATTTGTGAAAAGACCCATTCCATTCGGTATTGAGGCGTAATCCGCAGTAGCACCCATTTGAGACAGATCGGTTGTCGATGGAATAGCGGTGGAATAGTGCGCTATGAACGGCACCTTCAGATGATAACTAATCACTCTGCAGTACTCACTCATAAACCCATCTTGAATGACCAAATCAATTTTCCGATCTTTAAGAATTTGTTGAAATTCCCCATTTTTCATCATGGATTCGTATCCAATATGAACGAAAGATTCCAACTCTTGGAGCAATAAAGTAAACTGCTTCAAAGGACTTTCTTTTTGCGCCTCAAATCGCTCCAAAACCATATTATTGATAAATTCGGCAGCATCAGGTAGGAAAATATCTTTAATATTTTTAGACTTTGTCGACGTCGGATAAGGGGAAACGATGGTGAGCTGATGGCCTCTTTCAGCCAATTCTTCCACTATTGGCATCACCGAAATTTTGTGACTTTTTCCGGATCCAGGGTACAACACTAGAATATTGGCACTGAACGTGGATGAAATAAATAGGCTTGAAAGTAACAGCGGCACAAAGAGTACAATAATGTTTTTCATTTTTTAAAATTTTATTTTAACGTAATTGAGTTGGTGCTGTGCCGTAACTGACTATGAAAGTAAAAAAGAAAGTAAGAACCATACCGGTGATATTATTTACCGTAATCTCGTTCTGGTCAGAGGTCACAACTTTTGACTAGTCTATCTGATAAGCGTATAGTTACAGTAACATAATCTATTTGCATTAGACAGTGTAATAACAAAAACAAGAAACTATAACAGCGACGAGCAAATACAGTGTACTTTGTCTATTTTTTTACGGGATTTTTAAAAAGTCACTTTATTTTTTCGTAGTTTAATTTGCTTTAATATCGAAATTTGCTCTTTAAATGTTGTTTTGTTTTATTTTGCGCAGTAGTTTTTCTATTGTTATTGTTTTAAAAAAATAAAATTTCTTACCAAGCAGATCCTGTCGAGGATTTATACTTCGAGATCATGACATTTTTGTTCTATTTTAGATGTTCAGAGGGTACTTTATCGTCCCACTTTTATAGGATTTTTTGAGGAAGTCTAGCAAAATGTTCATAAAACTTTGAAGAGCTTCTTTTTGTATCAATGAACCATAAATATGAGGTCCGAGAGTGAAAATAATGAATCCGTTATCAGAATCTGAAACAATTTTGTCTGGCTCCTTCAGTAAAATAAATTAAATCAATTCTGTCTAGTAATCGTTAGTAGAAAATGGAGAATGTATCTTTTTAAAAATATATAAACAGAAGAATAAAATTTGTTTGTCTTTCCTAATACAGTAGCTAACAAATGGATTGGATATGACGCTCAATGGGGAAAGCCACAGGGACTGAATTACTGAAATCAACGCATTCCAATTCCGACTCTATAAAAACTAGACCAGCTTTATTTTAATTGGATATGAGGTATAGACTTGGTTATTATAATGTTGCATGATTACATGGCGATGAAATGTTTAGTTCGCTAATGAAACCAAAATTATTTTTAATTTCACGTTTTCAAAAGCTTCGCTATTTTTTTATTCTATAGGTAAAAGAACTCAGCATTTAGTACTAGAATTTTGGAACATATGAGATGTAAAACTTTTGAAATTATACATATGATTTAAAACGGATAAAAAAAAAAAAAAGAACTGCAACACATCACACTAATGGCTCAAAAAATTCTTTTTCGTCTCTATGTTGACAATGCCCATGGAATAATGATCCCTCTTCAATTTTGGGTATCTATGGAATTAAAAATAAAATAATAGTTTAGTGAAAAAAATATCAGAGTGCGATTATGCCTATTCATCAATTGATTCAGCATATCATTACAAATTATTATATATTACCAGCTTAGTTACGGTAAATGATCTTCGCAAGCATTACGAATACGCTCTGCCATTGCCGGTGAATCCAGCTGAAAGCTTGCCGTCATTCCACTCTCTGCGCGACTCTGCCCTAGCGGAAGCGATGGCGTCTTTGATTGCCAAAAACACTGCGAATGAAAGAAACAAAGGAGGTTCTCCCACAGCCTATTAATATGTAGTGTTCAATAAAATAACCACTTCAAGTCACTTATGTATAATGTATAATCACGATACTTTGGAAGAATAGACGGCGTGCGGATTCGGGCATCCGCGAAGGAGCGAAACATTAAAGATGCGTGGTATGTCATCCGCCGTTGGAATCTTATAAGTAGATGGTCCTCGAGTAATAACCTGTCCACTGGTAGGAGAGAAGAGCGGCTCTTCTAACGTAAAAAGACCCATTCCTTGGATGAAAGCGCCTTCAATCTGACCAATATCTATGGCTGGATTAAGACTCTCTCCCACATCCATCACGATATCAGTACGCAAAACCTTAAGAAGCCACAAGTTATTATTCATATTTATAAAACTTGTTAGTAATAGTTGAGATTGGGAGTTCTTTTTTAAAAATAAACGTAAAATAAGCTGATGAGTGAATGTTTTCGAATGTTTTACCTGTAGAAACCTGTGGCAGAAAGACTGATACGTTGTAAATAAGCCTCTAAGACACATTCGGTCCAAGTTGCCTTTATATTGGCTTCCCGAATTGGAACTAATCTATCCTTCAAAATCTGACAAGCGTTCTGAAAATAAATGAGAATAAACTAAATGATAGAAATCAACCAAATAAATCAATTCAATTACCAAAACAGCCATTCTGTTCAGATCGGATCCCAAGCTGGCCGCAGTGTGCGTCGTGTTTTTTTTAAACTTTATCTGTCGACGTTTCCGATATTAAGATGAACGAAATCGGAATGCTTAGAACTCTGCTTGCTACTTGCAACATTTTGGTATGCAATCCTTGACCCATCTCTGTTCCACCGTGAGATAACAGTACCGAGCTCCAGCTTGATTCCAGAAAATCGCTTCGTGGAAAGGGACGCCAAACTTGGTTGGAATCAGAGCCATCCCTCTCTTCTTGTATCTGTGCATTTGATTAAAAATTTTATTTCTTTTTTGCGCTCTTTCATCTGTGATAGATGCTGAACTTGATCCCAACACTGGCCTAGAGTGCAGTACTTCATCACTTGATTAAAATGGGTTATATCTCCTTCGCGATACATGTTTAGGGATCGGAGAGCAGTGGGATCCATCTCCAAACAAGTGGATATTTCCGTTAGGATGATCTCGCATACTGCCATTCCTTGAGGCCCACCAAACCCTCTAAAAGCCGTGTTTGAAGGAAGGTTTGTTCGACAAACCACTCCACGACAACGAATGTTTGGGATTCGATACCCATTATCGATAAGCATTATGGCTTTATCCATAACTATGCTTAAAAGATCTAGGGTATTACCTCCATTGGAGAAGAGCTGGACGTCGAGTGCCGTCAGTAGATCAGTTGAACTGAAACCAACTTTGTATTTGGCGAAAAATGGGTGACGATTGCCCGTAATTATCATATCTTCATCGCGATCTAGCATACAACGAACTGGACGTTTTAGATGATATGCAGCCACTGCGGCAGGTAAGATGATCATATACGGACGGGTTTCTTTTCCACCAAAGCCGCCGCCTAATCGTTTCACACGACAGACGATTCGGTTGGCGGGAATGTTTAATACATTCGACACGATTTGCTGAACTTCAGATGGACCCTGGGTTGAACTTGCTTTGTCTAGTCCATCGTCCTCTACGTTAGGCTTCACAAAAATTGACTGCGTCTCTAAATAGAAATGTTCTTGGCCGGCTAAGGAAAATGTGCCTTCCAAGATATGGTCGGATTCCTTCATAGCCTCATCGATATCGTTTCCATTGACGATCGTTTTACTGTGATCATTTTAAAACGAACCGTGGCGAATAGCATCTTGAATCGTCACAATGATTGGTTCTAGAGGACGGTAGGTCGCTTTAACCAGTCGAAAAGCGGGTTGAGCGAGCGAGAGAGAATCGGCAACGATGCAGGCTACTATTTGTCCGCAGCAGGTAACTTTTTTCGAGGCAAACACTTCTTCGTCCTGAATGATGACTCCAAATTTGTTCCGATTTTCATCAATGTCTTTGGAACTAAAGAATCCAAAAACTCCTTCAAGCGCTAAAGCGGCAGATGGATCGATGGAAATAATTCCAGCGTAAGCTTGGTTGCTCAATACAAAGGCCATGTGAAGTTCTCCGGCTACCGGTGGAAGGTCGTCGCAATAGATAGCCTCCCCGGTGACGTGCTTATCGCCGGCAGCGTGAGCTATTGGCCGTCCAACCGGATCTAATTCTGGTTGATCTGATCGAACCAATTCAAACATTTGGGATGCTTTTGAATTCTTATTGGCTATTCCAAGTTCCGCCTCGTTCATATTCTCAGGAATGACAACATTTGTGAGGACGCGATGGCGAACCAATTCTCGCAAAATATTTAAATGAAATTTGAAAAAGAAACTGAGGCAGAGTGACTGGCGGTAAGATGCCATTCCGCCAGGAGCAGAAGGGGATAGCGGAATTTCGTCTAAGATCCAGCAGCACACGTCTTCTACTAGCTTATCGTCTTCCCAATTAAGACCAATGAGCTTTTCATACGCACTTGAGAGTTGCTTCCAGCTAAAGTCAGAGCACTGGGTGGCTCAGTGGCAGCTTTCACCGACTGGCTTAGTTCTTTCATCATCACAAAATCGTTTGTTGACATGAAAAGAGGCAGGAACTCAAGCAGGATCATTTTGGTTTTTTGGTGGTATTTGTATCTTGGGTGTCCTCTTTGGTGTTTTCGTTTTGCCGGAAATGAAAGGTAAAACTCCAGAAGAAGTTCAGATACATTTCGGCATCAAGTCGCCCACCCATCAGTAGATGATGTATTCTTTATGTAATCAAGTTTTCCGTTCGTCTTGTTTTAATTTTCTCTTTGCGGTGTGTATTATTGCCCTTATATTTTAGCTATTTACTTTAATATAGCGTGCTTGTATTCATTATTCGAAACAATATGCTTTTTTTGTACAAAAAACATTTTAGTTGCGCCTTTTGAATTTCTACTCATATTTCTCATGCTGCAATTGTTGAATTTCAATTACACATATGTGTGCCGCACTTGTGTGGAGAATGAGAAGGCACCTAGCTCTGTCCTCTGGTGAAATCTGTGCGCATCCGATGTAAAGCATCTTAAAATAAGCTCTGAAATTACAAACTATTACAGGTATATTTATATATTTTTCGTATCCAAAGCACCCGGATCAATTTACTAGACACACTCTAAAGCCCGTCCAGTTATGAATTTTGATTGCTGACAAATGGAGTGTAAATCTTTAAAATATATATGTACTTATAAAGCTAAGACTTGCTTTTCTTTGCTAATACAGAAGCCAACAAATGGACTGAATATGATGCTCAATGATTCAATGAAGGGACCTTCATTGCTACAGGGGCCGAAATCAGCAATGATTTCAAATTCCGGTGCGCTAAAAACTATAACCCAGTTATGTCCCGGCGTGCGCGATATATTTTTGAAAATCTGATATCACTACCGGTATAGGTTTTTTGGTAATAATATTGAATGACACTTGAGGGAGGCGCTTCCTAATAAAAAGAATCCAACGATTACATAAAATATACCGTACCATTCTTCGTAAAATCGCTTATACTATTATCCACCCCGAAAGAAATATAGAGAAGATGCCTACTCTAGGATGCAGCCACTTGATTGCGAATAGATTACAACATGTAGCCCATAAAATCCACTGACACTGAGGAATCCCATATACATCAGAAGACCACATAAAGTACTATCAGAGAAAATAATTATCCCTTTAGTTGGTCACATAAATATAGTTTCTTTGAACATAAATTCTCATATAATATACCTACAGTGGATTCAATTATTATGAATTGATAGTAGGATGTATGACCCGTTATTGTAACCACGAATAGAAGGGGCTGTTATAGAATACACGTTTACACTTGCATGAACGTTTTGAGCTTTGATGATGACGTGTCAATTTGATTATTATAGGATCCAAATGATCCCCTTATCTCAATATGTTTTCAGTAGATATGGTGGTCAGTATACTACTCTCACTCCTTCTTCCCTATAACAAATGGCAGCTGCGAAAATGGATACGGAAATAATGAGCTGTACCGTTCTCCAATCTCAAACAAAGTAGAAAACGATACCTATACTATAATGCGGCCCATGACGTACATGGTTTGATATGTTATGGAACTACACCACACAACATTTCTTTCCAACACACTTCTCCTAAATACAAACCAATACAAATATATCCCTTTTATTATAACCAAATAATTATTCTGTCATACTGTAAGTCGTACCAAGAAATTGACAAACTATACTGTTCCAAAAGTAATCACTTTATATTTTAAATAGCCTAGCCCACGATACAAATTCCAAAGCACAGGTGGATTTTGATTTTTAGTCTGATTCATGGTCTGATTTGATTCACCCACTTCTTTTCTCGTAAATGGGCTTAAATCCCCTTGTAGTTACAAATTTAATTAAAATTTTGTTGAAAACTATATAATAGAGAAAGTTTAGTGATACATGTAGACTGGTGTGGATGGGAGCGACTAATGTGTCGCAACGGATTATTTCATTTATATAATAATAGTTATTTGAACTTAAAGCGTTTGATCACAAAAAGAGAAAAGGATTGTGGAAATAAATAAAATTACTTTTATTTTGTGTTACTGCTTTCTACTATAGCCTACTTTAAAGTTTTATTACGGTATATAAAACGATCGATCGAACAATACTCTTACATACGGAATGTAGTATAAAAGTAAGGTTGTAACAACCAACGAAAAGACGGGGATACTAACCACTATACTAACGAGGACATATAAAGAAAAATTTTAATAAGTATAGATAGAGTCCCTAGATTTCCTTTCTGATTAATAACTTCTATCAATTATGTGTGTTGTATCAATTGGGTGTAAATTAAAGCCATCAGAATGTGTTTTCCCCCTTGATATAATTTCTTTTAAAAATGTATACCAATTGAGATGGCTAGGGCTTGCTATTCAGCCACTTAAGGGTACTACTGTTTATTGGAACCTCTGTTAATCATCCGATGTAATGCATAAAGCATCTTGTAATGAGCTTCGATACACAGTGTAACTTGTAAAATTTTTCAAACTATATATATTTTTTATATTCAAAGTGCCTGCATCAATTTACGAGACATATAGCAGGCCCAGTAGTCCTTGGTGGCAAATGGAGAAGTTTAGTCCTATAAATATATATATTTATGAAGACAAGAATTGTTTTTTTTGTCTAATAGGGTAGCCAACACATAGATTGGAAATTATGCTTAATGGAGAATGAATCTTCAATACTACTCACAGGGACATATAGCAGCAACCAATTCGGATTCCGATGCGTATATAAGACTACATAACGGCACAAGTTATATTCCCCAATAAGATTATATTAAAATTCAACTATACTGTATTGTTGGATGACAATTGAATATGAGCTACTGACCAATGAGAAAAAAATTAAACAATTCATAAAATAACACACTCTTCGTTACATCGCTTAAACAAGAGCTTCGCAATTTATTCGCCCAACTTATGAAAGAAAAATTAATATTTTGGATTAGAATTCACAATAATTTATTTTAATTTTTGAATGTCGTCTGTATATATTTTAAAATCTTTGATGATGACGTGTCAATTTGATTATTATTGAATCAAAATGATCCTCTTTATCAATATATTATTTTTTCACTCGCTGCTTAACTGCTGATGTTTATTCGTTTGCTAGAATGTTTTCCGTGCTGTCCGTCATATTCTTTTTTCGACAACACTGATGCAGCCCACTGAAGAAAGGTTCTCTCGACCTATTTCAGTTAAAAAATGGATTTCATTCAATTTTAGAAAGTTTTCTTTATTAAACTAATACCTTTCCATATCAATTGCTTCTTGGATGGTGGCAGGCAAAGGAGATTTATTGGTCTCTGGAAGGAAAATGAGGCACAGAATCCCAACGAATAAATTACTACCGGCGAAAATGACGTAAGGTAGCGATGGATCAATTGTCCTCCCCTATAATTTGGAAGATTAAATCATGCATGTTTCAAAAAAAGCTATGCAAAACTAATTAATAATTTAAAACGAACTGAGGAAGCGATGATGGGTGCCAAAATTGCGCCTATGCGGCCGCTGACTGAGCAAATACCAACAGCAGCACTTCTCGTAGTCGTTGGGAACAGTTCTGACGTGAATGAGTACATGGTAGCTACGGCAGATGAGATGCACAGTTTCCCAACGAGAGAAAAAACCATCGGAATTTTGAAACGGTCTGTCGATTGAAAAACAAATTAGAAGTTGAATACTTTTAATTTTATAATCGGTAATCAAAAATAGCAAAAAAAATATTAGTCTCAGAATATGCCTATCTCAATATTTAGTCACAGAAATTTTCAAATTTCTAATAATTTAAAAGAAGAAAAACTTAATAAAATTGTTCTCCCCGTGACAGGCGGGGATACTAACCACTATACTAACGAGGATGTTGTTTTCTTTCCTCTCATCAGAATATATACCGTGATAGTTGAGTCATATCTCTTTAATGTAGTAGAACTAAAGCTAACAAGTAACAACATTATAAAGTAGAAAATGGACACCTTCTGGAATGAGCCCTGCAGTGAGACATGCTGCTCCTCCCAAAAGGAGACTCCATCCAAGTGTTGGCTTTCTTCCAATTTTGTCCATCATAAAAATACTTCCAACGTACGCAGGGAGCTCCACCAAGCTATCAAAGCAAAAACAAATTATTTAAAATATTGCTGCAGTTGAATACACATAAAGCTGTTGTGTTCTTACAACTTACATCGACAACTCGTAGTTCAGGTAAATACCACCAGATAAATTACCCGTCGACATTGTTAAGCCGTAGTAGCACATATTACCCGCCATCCTGTACGAGCGAAATCCACAATTGTTCATCATAAATCTTTAGTCTATTATCTTTTAATCTAGCATGCACAATATATACCATACTAAAAACATGATAAGAATTCGTTTGAGCAAAATGGAAGAGCGAAATAGATCCAAAACAGTTTCCCTCTTTTCAATTTGGTCAGTTGAGTGTGATGATTCAGCAGCATTAACATCCTTTTTTTTAAAAATAGTTTTAGAACGATTTATTTTCTTACTTTAAATCATAATTTTAAATATATTACCCCCATGGATCCTGATGGCGGAGGTTTGACGAGTAAGTCATCGGGGACACTTTTTCCATTCATTTTCGCTGCTTTTAAAATAAGTGTGCGTGCCTCATCGTACCTATGTTTTGTTATTAGCCATCGTGTAGATTCAGGAACGACCCTTAATACAGGATATA
The DNA here is from genome assembly GCA_030141595.1 of Chydorus sphaericus. NCBI lineage: Eukaryota > Metazoa > Arthropoda > Branchiopoda > Diplostraca > Chydoridae > Chydorus > Chydorus sphaericus. The sequence continues at coordinate 9,788,012 of CM057927.1, read as the reverse complement.
AAATTCAATGAATAAAAACCAATCATGTAAGAAAAATCTATGCAACTTTAATTTTAAACAGTCAGTATAAATGGTGATCAATATACTACTCTCATTTTACCAATAATAAATGGCGACTGCAAAAATGGGTACGGAAATAATGAGCTGTACCGTTCTCCAATCTCGAACAAAATAGGAAACGATGCCTACTATAATGCAGCCCATAGCGTACATAACTTGATATATGCAGCCACACATTACACGGTATTTCTTTCCAACAGACTCCACCCCTAAAGATAAATCAATGTATATTGTGTTGTCCTATATATAGTCTCATTATTATCCTACCCCAAACAAACAATGTGAGGAATAGGCCACATGAACCAAATCCGCTTAGGAATCTTAGAACACAAAAGGTTATAATATCCGGTGAAAACGAAGTGGCAGTCATTACGAGTGCACACATGACAGCACTCAATGAGAAGGTCAAACGACGACCCAATCTGTCGAATCGATTTATGCTATATTATTGAATCAAAGTTATTTAGAGTAACTATACGCACATGTCTCCCAAAGCTCCGATGGTCAGAGCACCCACCAGCATTCCAACCATGAACAAACTGCCAACAAACGTTTGGATCCATTCATTATCGCAAGTCAAATGGAACTATAATATAGGTTCAATAAATCATTATCAATTTAAATTATGTACTTGTTATACAGCTTGATAAATACATCTGAAACGATGGTGGAGTGAAAGGTCGATTGATCGTAGACCCACTGATCACATCTTTCTTCATCAAAGAATGAAGCTTCTGCTGATGTTGTTTCAGAACATTCAGAAGCATTTTGCCAGGTGTGATTGTACCTGGAGCACTGAGCGAACCGATTTTTAGGTGATTCTCTCCAAGGTAAAGTGTTGTTACTCAACCAATCGGGAGTAAACTCGATTGTGCCGTTCATAGCATCGACGTCGCAACCTTGCACTTTGCACCTATAATAAAAAATAAATATGAGATGCATTTATTTAAAAAAGTTTTAGTGTCAAATAGGTCAATGATTTAACGCGTCATTAACTGCGCAGCAAACTATTGGTATTTTCTATTGCGCAATGCATTTGCATCTTGATCCTGACATTGGAATCCTAAGGAATTGAAGACGCGACGGCCTTTGGATCGAGTCCAATTTTTTAGGTCACCGATACCAAATAACAAGACACTTTCATCTGATTAAATGGAATTGGGACGGAAAAACTGTCTCAAATCGTAAAATAAATTTGAAATAGTCCTCATCGCTAATTTTCTGCTATTAAATGAAAAAAAAAAATATATGCACCTGTAAAGAGGTACTCCTCCGATGAAGATGTAGGACAGGATGTTGGAGCCGTGAAACATAGCCGGGATGCAAAGCCAGAGAAAAGAGCGCAGTTGGAATTTTCCAAGTTGGCCAATGTGATTTTCAAGAATATCATCGTAGTTGAAGGTATTAGGCCTACTACTCACGATTACTTTATCGCTGTTATCATCAGTGCTTGTGACTGATGAATCCTCCTCAGTAGAGATGATATCATCATCGGTAACAGTCGAATTCGAACTCATATCACTGCAATATCGTGCGAACGAATATTCACGAACTTATTAATTAGAAGATTTTAATAACGATATTTTAGGTTCCTATTCGATGTGAATCATAAAGAGAGAGAAAGAGAGAACTGGCTTGCTGGCTCAAAGGTCCAAGTCACACTATGTAGTCGTTTTGCATAACATATTCATGTTGACCGATTGGTTGAGGCAGAGGCCTCTATTGAACTAACAGAAAACGCAATAACAATTCTAAACTGTTTTTACAATTTAACTAATTTTGGCTTTTGGTTTGAATGTATGATTTCTCGATTTATGTCTTTATAATTTCCACGAAATGGAAATATATAACTTTAAAAAAATGTATTTTGGAATAGTAATTATTTTTATTGATTGAAAAAATACGTTGATCACGAATAGCTATTTCACTGTGTGCTAAATAAATTAAAAACTAATAATAAGTCCAAATTAAAATCCCCAATGTTTAGTTGTTTTTTAAAATATTGAGATTAATTTAGATAATTCAACTCGAATTTCATATTATTATTTTTATCTATTTAGAGAATACACATGAATAGTTAATCCATGGGTTCAAAAAATATGTTTGCAATAAGATGATTCCATGGGATTCTATTGTAATAGTTTTCCGATTTCTTTGGATCTTATTGGATTGTTGTTTTTTTAAATACCATTCATTTTCGCACGAATTGATACAATGTAAAGCTTTTAAAGTAAATAAATCCGATATAAAAATTGTGGCATGCGTGAAAACTTAGACCAATATATTACTAAAATATGTAATGCATTACTCAGGTTGGGACTTTCGTTCTCGTTATGAAAAAGACTTGGTTATTCGTTATTTGATAGCTCACCCCCTCTTAACTTCTAAAAATTTGAATATTTTATTATAATATACATGTACAACAGCACGCAAGTCTTTTCGTTCCAGTGTTCCACTATATTATTTTCAATATTTCCCTCCCATTATATCAATGGATAACATGTGTTCACCCGCTCCTCCTGATAACTAAGCTGCCACTAGCTGGCAAGTGTTGAGTGAGTTCAAAGTTAAAATTGATAAATGGAATCATTACCTAATAAAAAATTAATTGATTTTTTTATTGCTGTTAATATGAAGAGCTACCTTATTTCTCTTTGGTTCTCTCCTTATTATTGTCAGCTTAATAGTATAGCCAACAATATGGCCTCCATCTATAAAAAAATATGGTGGTTTAATCATTTTAATTAAAATATAAAAAAATAATCAGTTTAATCATGTATAAAGCTTAACTTTTCTCGAATAGGCTACATAATGCAAAGACGACGATGAACTGACTGAATGATTTTATTTTTGTTACGGTATTTATTTCTGCATGGGATGGAGTTATAAAGAATACAGAGGGACAGACCGACAGTATAAGAGGGATTATGAGATTAGCAAACAGGTAAAGAGATCGAATTTTGCCAGAGGCTAGTCACCTACTGTATGATGCGCAACTTCACAAGTGTGTTGCGTGAAGGCTTAAATGTTTCTTTAAAAAATGAAATGTATTCAAAAAGAATGTAGGATTTTATTATTTATTTAAAACAATATGAGAAATAATAACGTCTAATTCAGGACCTTGTTCTTTCAAATTTGAACGAAATCGACCTTCCCTGAGCGGAATTACGATTTTTTCAATATTTTTGCGTTTAGTACTCACCAGTCCATTCTTTTACCTTTTAAATTTTCTTCGATATTAGTTATTAAACATCGCTTCTCGGCCTTTTGGCTAAGATCAAAGTGTAGTGTGTGCATGCTAGCCTCTCCAGTACCATTGAGTCGCTGGCCTTCGCTCTTGTAGACCCACCCCGAGTGGATCGGTTCGTCCTACCACTCAACAGGGGAGGTGACATAACAGAGGGTGCTTTAACCAAGCTTCCTTTGGCGTGGAGAGCGAGCGAAACACTTTGATTATATGCCAGAGGTTTTTTTTTTTTTGCCTGAGCTGAACTCTGAAATTTTTTCAGATTTGGCTCGTCTCGCAATAAAGCTACGCGCACATATCTTTTCAAAGTTCTCAGGGAGGATAATCGCGGCGACGGCTCCCGCGGTTCGGTGTGTTCCAGACCGCGAGCTTGCTCGTGATACAAGTGTCACATCGGCCGTTTTTCCACGCGCACGTACAGTGGGGTAAAACCCACTCCCAACTCTTCGGCCACCCTTTTCCTTATGGCCTTCTATCTTGATTTGTGTGAGAATGACGAAGAAGATGAAGAAGAAGAAAAAATCCTCATCATACCAGCACCAATTCCATCACATCTAGCCTGCAAAAACTGCCCACTTCAAGGCTCAAGAAGAGGATGGTCCAGCCATGACCGACACTCCCAAGCCATCAAACACTTTAAGGATAAGCATAGTATTAATTTATCTTTTAAAACTTTGTTTCGTTGCAGGTGTGGATTGGACTTTGTTTCTCTACAAGAGGCGAATCATCACATAAGGCGGGAATGTTCAAATCAAACAGAAATTGAAGACGAGGAAGAAGCCCCTTCTGACTCGGTTACCATCCGCATTCAACAGATAACGCCTAACAACCAAGAAGAACTTAATGAACATGGCTCTGCCTACACCCACAATGTTATCATGGACTGGCCGGTTGGGAAAATTATACGCTGCTGCTACTGCAATTTCAAGTCGGAAGCCCCTAAAGACACCATTCAAGCAGACTCAATTCGCCACCATCTTTTTAGAGATCATGACATCGTTGGGAAGAGAAGTTGGCGCTGCCGTTATTGTGGAGATCTCAACATGCCCTATCATCTTTCAAGACACAAATGCCCACCAAATTCAACTACTAGCAGAGACGCAGATCAGTCAGCTTCTCTGCAGAGCCATTCCGACAATCAAATCAACAACGGCAGCACTGATGAGGAAGAAAATGAAGAATCTACTGTTGAGAGCAATTCTGAATTAGAAGAAGAGGACCACGAAGATGGCGCTGAATCTGAGTACTCAACACCTCCTCACTCACCCACTATTCATGACGTCAACATAGCTTCACTCTTGGAGGATGACAGCCTCGACTCCTCACCCTCTTCTGAGCAGTCAACTGAGCCATCTTCAACAACAAGTCAATCAGAAACTGACACGTCTTTCTCCACGACTGGACAACCGGATGAGTCCTCGTCGGTCGACGATTCTGACACTTCGAACACAATCCCCAACGACACTGCACTACGTCAGTCACAAGAATTCTTTCTTAAATGGTCAGCGCAGCTATCCAAAGTCACCTCACTCGCCCAACTTGATTCACTGCTTGCGGAATGTACGAAGGACTGGGTTAAATCCACCTGCAACACAGCTGACGACAACCCAAGAACAACAAGGCCACCCCAACAGCCGAGAGGAAGACCACGCCGCCGTGTACAATCACGACAAGTCCAACGCACTAAAGCGAATAAAAAAGGTGATAGATTAGCTAAAGCACATATCCAACGTCTTTTTTCTCGTTATCCTAGGAGAGCAATCAGAAGAATCCTGGAGGAAGAATCAAAAGGCTATTCTGGAGACCGAGAAAGTGCTGAAGCTTTTCTAAAGAGGACCTATGAACGGCCACAACTGTCTGCTGAACAAACCGCTGCGGCAAGAAAACTGTACGACGAGTGCCAATGGAGTGAGCTGAACGAAGAAACGTTTGGTCTACTATCTTCTCCCCCCAAAAAGGAGGAAATTGCTGCCAAGCTGGCCAGAGCAACTAACACCGCCCCCGGGAAGGATGGCCTCGAGTACCGTCATCTCCGCGCGCTCGACCCCAGTGGTCGTTTGCTGGAAATAATCTTTGAATTGGTTTGGAAGTATGGGATCCCCAAGGCGTGGAAAACTGCCCGTACTATCCCGATCTATAAGAAGGGGGACCCTTCTGACTACGGAAACTTTAGACCTATTTCATTACTTCCAACTATTTACAAGCTTTTTTCTGGTATTATTAATTCTAGGTTGCTCGAAGTGGCCTCATCAATGGGTTGGATCTCACCTGAGCAGAAGGGGTTTCTCCCAGGCGTTCGAGGAATCCAGGAACACACCCATCTTCTTCAGACCTTACGGGATATTGCCGTGCGGTTAAAGTGCGACCTTATCATCACCTTCCTTGATCTACTAAATGCATTCGGCTCCATCCCTCATGCCATTCTTGAGGAACTCTTCGAAAGCCTACCCATTCCACCAATTCTGAGACGCATTCTTATCGATATCTACGAAGGAAACACTCTGGAGTTTGCTGCTGGTCCAGACACAATCTCAATTGACCCAACGGCTGGTGTTAGACAAGGCGACCCGCTTAGCACGGGAGTTTTTGATTTAGCAATAGAGCCAGTATTACGGGCAGCTAAGTCATCTACTAATCTTGGTTTCTCTGTTTTTGGTTTTCTTGCAAAGGTAACTGGCTACGCAGACGATCTTGCTGTAATTGGCATGTCCGTATCCGACCAACAACGAGTTCTGGATGTGGTTGACAAAATGGCCTCCATGCTACAACTGCAATTCAACCCAGGAAAGTGTGTATCGCTTGTTCTGGAGAAGGGAGTGGTGCCAAATCTGGAGCCAGACCTCAGAATCCACGGTGTTCCTATTCGTGCTCTGAAAGAAGAAGAAAATGAAGAGTACCTTGGTACTCCGATGGGATCAAAGCTGCTCTTCCGTATGCCGGACACGCTGAAAGAAAAACTGGATAAACTTGCCGACTCTGGTCTTTCCCCGTGGCAGAAACTGGAGGTTTTCCGATGTGCTCTCCTTCCATCACTGTCCCATCACCTTGCTTCCGGAAAGGTCGAGAAAGGCTCCCTACATGGACTCGAACAAGACTGCAAAGACTTTCTAAGGTATGTATCTAATGTCCCTACGTCCACTAACAGCGCTTTTTTCTATGCAGATAGAAGAGTTGGCGGCCTCGGTGCCCAATCACTTTCCCAGGAAGCTGATATCTGGACAATTGCCCGTGCCGTCCAACTGCTGGATAGCAAGGACAAGATCATCAAAGACATTGCCTCAGCCCAGCTGCACCAGACAATTCTTGACGGTTTCGGAAGCAGGAGGCAACCTGTTATAATTCCATATGGAGAGTACCTTTCTGGCTCAATGGAAAAGGGACTCACCGCCATCGCCCATGGAGGAAGACGGTCAAACCTTTGGACAAGAGCCCGGGCAGCCGCAATTCATCTTAAAGGGATCAAGATTGACATATCCGGCGAAAATCCAACTAGAATCATCGCTGACGATGTCTCCTGTATCTCCGCTAAGGTGGTCCGTGGCTTGCGTACGGCAATTCGCGAACGCTGGACAAGTCATCTTCTCCAGGCACCCCAAGGAAAGATAGCAACCGGACTCGCCCTCGATGTCAAGACCAAGGACATCGCCTTCCTAACGTCTTGTCACACCACCCTTTCCTTTGGCGACTGGCACAATCTCCACCGTGCGCGTCTTGGCCTCCTGCCGGTCAGATCCTGTCCTGGATCTAAGATCCCCGACAAAACTTGTCGCCGAGGATGCAGAGAAGCAGAAACTACAGCACATGTTATTTCTCATTGCAAAAATAACCTTTCTCTCTATACAGATCGCCACAACCAAGTCCTTGACTCACTCGCTGAGACCATTCGGAAAAGTGGACATCATGTCACTGTCAACCATGCCTTTGACCGTACTTTCCTAAGACCGGACTTAGTCATCAACTCCACCTCTCCGGAGACAATCATCGACGTGACTGTACCTCTTGACACAGCCGAAAACCTCAACTCAGCCTACCAAAAGAAGGTTGAAAAGTACAAAGACCTTGGAGACGTTCTTCCTCTTGTAGTCGGATCGTTGGGAGCATGGCTTCCTTCAAACGACGCTATAAGAGACACCCTTAACATCCCACCCAGGCTATGGAACGGTTTCCGCCGCCGCTCACGCCTCCTCGCTATTCAAGGAACCACAAGAATCATCCAAAGACACCTCCACAACTGCCCTACCAACTTTTTTGAGGAAGAAGAAGACGACCGAAGCCAATAAAATCATAAATTTAACTACTTTCCCACCGCCCTAGTCAAATTCCCCAGTCTATCTAAAGTATGCATTGCACTTGCTCAATATGTGTACATACATCTTTGTTCCATGGTGGAAAATACAATGCTTTAAATCTGTTCTTATCAGCTTGACTTCTGATATGGATCTAATTGATCCAACAAAGTTGAACTGATTTTTGGAACCGGGCGGATGCGTCGTGCTTGCACGGCTTCCGCCACGGGTTGGCTCGGTATTGCACTACCTCTGAGTTCGGCCCACTTCTCTCACGAGAGGTAATAGCCATAAACAAAATTAATTACTTCTGCTGTCAGTTTTAGTATCGGAAGAATATTTTCAGCGTTTACCTATAACTAGTTAGAAAGCGTTTAGCTAGAAACTCGTACAAAATTAAAAACTATAATTCACAAAGCTAAAGCTATTTGTGCGTGTAGTCTGTCTGTATTATTAAAAACCAAACATTGTGTAGCAGTGCTCCAATTCTATTTAAATGAATAATTAAATCCATACAAGTACAGGATTCAAACGCATACAAGTATATGACCATGGTTTTTCTTGATTGAAAAAGCCAAATTTGGTTTCATCCGCGACCTAATTCTTCTTTTAATTGCTGCGGATAGTTCATATAACCACATATTTGATGGAAAAGCACTGAATTCATATTCCACTAATATCAATTGAGTAACTGTTTTGAATGCTTAACTATATAACTTGCTGCGTCGTCAGCTTTCTCATTGAATAAATTGAATGTCTCTAAATGAAAAGTGAAAGCTACTAACAAGTATAGACTAGACCGTTTATGTATGAAGTGGTACATTTTATTAATTTTAAGCTTCATATAATAGATTTCTCTCTGTGAGCCAAGGATAGCCAACAATATATAAGATCTGAGAAAGCAGCTGCTGCTACGTGTATTAGCATATAATTACCATTAGAATAGATGATCCTGCAGCGTACTTTTTTCATTGCTCCTATATAATAAGGTCTGTGAAAACCAACTGGGTTCCTTCTATATTTCTATATTAAAGCTGGTTACACGATCCCACGTATCTCTTTTTTGCGTGCATGTAATACGCTAAAATGGCAATAAGAGAATCTAACTTGTAATTTTGTTCCATTTTTTCAAACCTTTCTGTTTTTAATTCTTTTAAAGCCTACTGAATGATCTAAAAAATAGGGTTCGCATGAGAGGATTATGAGATTATCAAACAGGTAAAATTCTAGATTGAATTTTGCCAGAGGCAGTATACCTATGATGCGCAACATTACAGGTGTTTTGCGATAGACCTAAATGTTACATGACAATTAACTGTATCAAATGAGAGTAAACTAACATTATTACATCATAAAATCAAAATGAGACATGTGTATTTCTTAATAAGGGACTATTGCTATCAAAGTTTGAAGAAAATCGGACTTTTCTGACCAAAATAGTGATTTTTCGGAAATTTTTACGTTCAGCGCTCACCTGTCCATTAATTTACCTTTCAAATTTTCTTCTAAATTGATTGAAAGACATCGCTTCTCGGCCTTTTGGCTAAGATCAAAGTGTAGTATCTGTTCTTATCAGCTTGATCAAGACAGACCCCGTTCACGCCCGTTTGTTTCGTGAATTCTTAGTCACGCGTGAACGGGGGAGAAGCGATCAGTCATTCTTTTATCAGTTCTTCTGTGTATTGTGATAACTACTGTGAACACCTAACGTGACTGTGATGGCATCACCTAACTTAAGAGTGCCCGGCCTTGTGACTGTCGAGCTCCCTCATCCCGCGGGAGTCGCAATTCCCTGCCCATTCTGCGACAGGATCTACAAGCAGCCCGGCTGCTTCAAGAGGCACGTGGAGAAGGAGCATCCAGCCGCTCGTTTCCACTTCCGGTGCCGTACTTGTCACACCGGCCTCATCGACTCTACGAAACGTGCAATCGACACGCACCTGCGGGTTTGTCCCGGCATTGAGCCAGCAGTGGACGCTCTCATCGCCGGTGCTCGCCGTCTATTCCCATCACCAGAGCAACAACGACCACCTGAATCTCCTGCTCCCGCACCTGCATCTCCAGCCTTAGAACTTGCCGCTCAAGAACTTGAACGCCTTATCCAGTCTCCAGCTGAGGAAATCACGCAGTTTACACCGCCACCGCTCCCGCAAGTTCAACCTCTTACGTCACCCAGACGAGACGGCGGCCATCTTGCTTCTTCAAGCAGCAGCGGAAGTGATGAAGAAAGAGAGGGGAGCGTGGGAGAGAGAGAAAATTCTCCAGCTGCTGTCCCTTGGGACCGCGACCTTCGTCGGAGGGTAGGTCAAGTTCATTTGGCCGACCGACCACCTCGGGCTACTCCGGTTGCGGGCACTAATCCTCGTGGGAATCGTGGTGGAACTTGGAGAAGAGGAGGTGGAGGCCGACGTACTCAGGAAGCGGGAAACCAGCGTGATCGTCCAGCCCGACGACCTGAGCGACGACGTCGAAGTCCGCCGCCGCAAGATGGCACTCGTCACCTTCCCCTTAACCGCCGGCGAGGGCAGATTCCTCAACCACCAGATGACGCGCAGGCTCTAGCTGAACCATTCCCGCGTCCAAATTCTCCCGAAGCGGCAGGACATCATCGCCGAAGAAGAGATCATCACCCTAGTCCACTAGATGGCGAACAACTTGCTGGCCAAGTGCAAGTTCCAGCTGAACCAGCACATCAAGATCCACCCCCTCTAGCGGCAGAAGAAACCCCCCAGTGGAACCGTGAGTTTAATCATCCTCCTCCAAGACCAAGACGGCCACCTCCTCGTCCACCAGCGCGTCGTGGTGCAGCCAACAACCGCCCAAATCGCCCAAACAACAATGCCGACGTAGGTGGCGCTGATGATCCTCCAACAGGAGACGTTCCAGCCCGACCAGCACCAAGATTAACGGAGCAGCAGGTTGACTGGCTTGCCCAGCTGGATCGGCTGGCCGATGATGACCTTGATGGCCTTGCTCTCATCTCCCGCCAACTTACTGCTGCTGCCGCTGTCCGCATTGCACAGGGACCTGGTCGTCGTGGCGCACCAGCTGGGCGTCACCAACAGCAAAGAGGCGGCCAACGTCCGTTTCAGAGAAGACCTCCACCAGCTCGTCCAGCTTATGATGCGGCATCAGCTTCTTCCATTCAGAAGATGTATCGAGTCGACCGGAAGAAGGCATTCAGAGGAGTGATGGCAGAGCAACCCCACTGCACCATTGACCCAGAAGAGGTTCATCGTTACCTCTCCGACGTCTTCTCTGATCGTGGTCATGTGTACACTGATCCACCAGAATGTGTACCCGACTTCAACGTTCCATCAACAGAGGATCAGACCCGCTTCCTGTTGGCCGACATCACGCCAAAGCAGGTTGCTGGTCGTCTCTCCCGAATGGCCGTAACAGCTCCTGGCCCCGATGGTGCACGCTATTCCGGCCTGCGCCGTGTTGATCCGGGCGGCCACGTCCTCTCAGCTTTATTTAACAGGTGCTTTCGGATGGGCAAGGTTCCGCCGGAATGGAAGGAGTCTACTACCATCCTCGTCTACAAATCCGGTGATCGTAACGACATGGACAACTGGCGCCCTCTGTCCCTTGGCAACACTATCGTCAAGCTATATTCCGGAATCCTTGCGGATCGCATCACCTTCTGGGCTGAGGACGGAGGAAGACTCTCGCCGGAGCAAAAAGGCTTCACGAGCCACGACGGATGTCTGGAGCATAACTTCATCCTACAATCTGCTATTGATGACGCCCGAAGAGAGAGAAATGAGCTGTGCGCTGCTTGGGTGGATATGTTCAGCGCTTTCCCCTCTATTCCGCATAGCCACATTCACGGAGTGAATGAAACGATGGGTATGCCGCCCGAAATGCAGACTGTCATCAAGGATCTCTACAAGGACAACAAGACGAGAGCTATGACGACTGCTGGCCTCACGGAACCCATCCCCATAGACTCCGGTGTGAAACAGGGAGACCCTCTCAGCTCAATCATCTTTAATATGGGAATGGAGCCCCTCATCCGCGCCATCACTGCAATGCGAGAAGGATATCGTCTCGGAGTCGACTGGATCCGCCTCCTGGCCTACGCGGACGACCTGGTCTTCTTGGCCTCTAGTGAAATGGGCCTGCAGGCTCAGCTGGATACTGCATGTATAGTGGCAGAGTGGTCCGGCCTCCAGTTCAAGCCCCGGAAGTGTGCCTCTCTTCACATTAAGGCTGGAGGAGGTGAACGTGTGCTGCCCACCGAGTTCACTGTCGACGAGAATCCCATTGGCATCCTCCATGATGGTGGCCATTATCGTCACCTTGGTGTCCCAACAGGATTCCGGAATCGTCAAACACCGGTCGAGACGATCCGGCAGTTCGAAGAAGACTTCCGCCGCCTTGACGCAAGCCTCCTTGCCCCCTGGCAAAAGATAGATGCAGCCGCCACCTTCATCATGCCAAGAATGGATTTCATCCTACGAGGAGCCGACGTCGCTCTCGAGCCACTAAGAGAGCTGGACAAGGTTGTCAAGCGGCTGGCAAAAGGATGGCTAAATTTGCCACAGAGAGCAAGCGCTGAACCCGTTTTCCTTTCACCATCGCAAGGTGGCGCTGGTCTGCTCCCGGTGGCCATCAACCGCTACCTCATGTCCGTCGTTCAGGGATTCCGTCTACTCACCTGCCCGGATCCATTGGTGCATCGAGTTGCCTGGTGGTCATTTCGACGCGTCGCCTCTAGAAAGATAGGCCGTCCGGCCGCCAACGAAGACCTCGCCGAGTACCTCAACGCCATCTCAGAGGGTGACGGAGGCGATATAGCCTGCATTTGGTCCAGAGTCCGCAAGTCAACAAGAGAACTCAAGAAACTCATCAACATCGACTGGTGGTGGAGCAACACTCACAACGAGCTGCAGATCCTCGTCCCAAAGCCGGGCGCTCAACCGGATCTGGCCCGTGTTCACCCTGCTGCCCGCCGTCTCCTCTGCAATCTTCTCCGCACTGCTGTCAGAGCCGCCTTTGAACGGAGATTGCTTGCCAAGCCGGACCAGGGAAAGGTTTTTGAGGTCTCAGTTAAGTGGAGCGCCTCAAATCACTTCATGCGCTCCGGAGAGAATACAAGATTCGCCGACTGGCGCTTCATCCACCGTGCAAAGCTGGATTGTGTCCCTTTAAATGGAGCCCGTCGTCATGGCAACCTCGACAAGCGATGCCGCCGGTGTGGACACCCTAACGAGACTCTTCCTCACGTTTTGAGCTCCTGTGCCCCTCATTTCGTGACCCGACAGCACCGCCACAACGCAATCCTCCACCGCCTCGCGAAAGCCGTGCCGGCCATCGCCGGCGTAGTAAGAGTCGACCGTCAAGTACCTGGTGCTGACTCTACTCTTCGTCCCGACCTTGTCATCATGGACCAAGCAGCCCGCCGCATCACCATCATCGACGTGGCCGTCGCCTTCGAGAATCGCTACGAGGCCCTGGAGCGGATCAGAGCGGAGAAGATTCGGAAATATTCCGCCATCGCAAACCATTTCCGTATGCGAGATTGGCAGGTAGAGCTGGATGCCGTCGTCGTTGGAGCCCTCGGATCCTGGGATCCCGCAAACGAAAGAGCGCTACGAACTCTCCGCATCAGCCCCCGTTACGCCAAGATGATGCGCCGGTTTATCGTTAGCGACACCATCCGCTGGAGCCGGGACATCTACATCGAGCATGTGAGCGGACGCCGCCAGTACGTCCTTCCAGAGCCGCCGGTAGATGTAGTGGCTGCCATCGATCCAGAAGATCTCCATCCTGCTCCACAAAATCATCAAGATGCTCATCTGGCCGATGACCCGATCCCGCACGCACTAGAGATCCCGCACGAAGCAGCTCCCCCACCACCAGTGATCCCGCATGAAGCAGATCACCCACCGCTGGAGGTCCCGCATGAAGCAGTCCTCCCACCGGAGATCCCGCAAGAAGCAGATCTCCCTCATCTAGATGATCTCCCGCACGAAGCAGACGAGATCCCGCCGGAATGGGAGCCCCCGCACGAAGCAGGGCTCCCGCACAGGACAGTGCCTGCACCTGATCCGACGCCCGACGGCCCGCCCGCCATGCTGACGCTCTCACCATCTCTATTTGATTAATTTATTTCATGCTGTGTGTGACTGTCTCTTTATTTATTCCTTCTCTCATCCTTTCTTTTCTACCCATGATATTAGCCATCTCATGATTATATAATTAGGTATTCGTGTAGTGCGTTTCTGCCATCTCGTATTATTTAATTTTATTTTGTGTCGTGCGCTGATAATGTGTATTTCCTTCCTCTTGCTCTTTTTTTTTCCCCACCCGCTAGCCGTCATTCTCTCACAGCCGTCTAGTCTGCCTTATTTCTCCCTTTATTTACATTTGGTGCCCTCAGGCTACCTCCCCTCCCACCCCCACCCACCTCCCACTAGTCGTCACACTCATCATTTAATTAAGTCAACACTCAGTGCTGGATGTCATATTTGTGTATTCATCATCTCTCTCACTATTTACAAGTAGGGCTGACGTGGAGTAAAAAACCCGTCGGCCTCTTCTTCCTCAGTGGCCGTGTCCACTCTTTAGCTGATGCCAAGTGCTCATCTCCCTCTATTTCCTCTGGCCGTGTATGGTCCCTGCAAAATGAAAAGAATTCGTTTATTAATAAACAACTTTACTCTGTTCTTATCAGCTTAATATCTGATACGGACCTTAATTAGGTCCCAGAATATTTAACCGATTTTTGGAATCGGGCGGATGCGCCGTGCTTGCACGCCTCTGCCGCGGGTTGACTCGGTATTGCACCACCTCCGAGACCGGCCCACCTCTCTCACGAGGGGAAATACTATAAAGAATATCAATTCTATAACCAATCGTGCCTTAACTGATTGAATCGCGAACTTATTTGAATAAAATAATCATTATAAATTTTTCTGTATAATATACCGGTATGCATTCGGATACCTTTTTTCTCTTTTTTAAAAAATATTTTAGATTCTGTGAAGACTTAATCTAAGACTTAATACTGTCTTTATTTCTTTTTCATGAATGAAATATAAATTCTTATTTATTTCAATATGAAAAAATTGAATTTAATAACTTGATTTTTTGTACGCTAAAACTGGTATCTATTTAATTGTATAAGGAACAAAAGTAGAGCTTCATTTAAGATTAGAATTAGCGCGGTTTTAATTCATTCATTTATGACTACGAAGAACTTATTGTCACAAAAATCAGATGAGCAAATAGCAATGCAAAACCCGTTTATTTAAAGATGAAGGGGAGAAAAAACTGTTCTTGGAGACCGTACATGGTAATAAGCTAGGTTAAGGAGTGCCAATAAAAAAAAAGAGAAGCAATTTTTGATATAACTATGGTGGATTTTGTTTAGTAGGTAGTTAGTTAGTAGTAAAGTACGGATATAAAGGCACGTACAGTTTTAGCTAATCTTTGAGCGAGTGCATTGAGAACACAGCATCAGAGAGCGCACGTTTTTCACCTTTTACATGAGGAATTATAAAATTAAAATAAGGGGATCAATATAATAATATGAAAAAATGCTACAGCAATACTTCGAAAGACAGACTCTCCATCTGCTTCTCCAGAACTTTCCCTTTACGTTTTAAAAAATGCCATTTCAGCGAAAAAACTAACTCGTCAATACTCTTCAATCGTCTCGGCAGAAAAAGAGTACATTGTACTTTAATAAGTAATTATCATTTCAGGGCAGGATTGGCTAAGCGCCCGATGAAGAGAATGAGTTTTGTGACATCATCTCTCAAGATAAACACGGCTGGATGGTCGACCTATAATGAGAATGTAAAAGCACCGTTATATTTAAAAAAATTAATTTCCATGATGCATATAGAACTATAGATATACCTTAAATTCCTGAATTGGTGTCGAAATTCCATCACACATCGTCAAACCTAAAAAGAATTAGATAATCAGAGTTGCGAGCAGGGATAAAATCTAATAGAAAATCAGAAGAAAAAGTATAAAAACCTGTTGCGGCAGCTGCTTCCGTTCCCTTTTCATCCACTTCGATGAAGCACTTTTGTAAGACATCTGTAGCAAATAACAGTCCACTGTCCGAAATTCCGGTCAGATCAGCACGACTTGAGAAAAGATCGTTTACTCCCATTTCAGAGAGATGGTCAGTTAACTCCACACTGGACTCAATCTTGAATTTGGGGATCTGAACGCACATCTTCTTCCAGTTAGCCTTTATGTCCATCATGTCAAGTATAACATTTGAGAGATTTTCCTCCACTTTGAGCAGGCCATCGACTTTATTGGGCAGAATAATAATCATGCTCATTTTCTCCCCCTAAATATTTATGAAATAATGGTAAAGGCAAACTCTAATAAGTTTGAATTTTTGCAAAATATACCTTGTAACACAGTTCTAAAAAGCGGGCATCTAGTTCTTCAAGTTTGCCGGTCCTAAATGTGCTAGTTAGTTGCATCATTTGGATATCCAATTTGCTCTCGGTTGTGCCAAGATAAAACGGTTTGGTTCCCGTGAGTTTGGAGTCGAATTCTTCGAGCCAGTCGCCTTTGAAGTAGATGGCGTTTACCAATACCATCCTGGTATAGCGACTGAACGAATCTGTAAGATTTGAAATTACAGTCAATTATGTAAGACAATAATAATAATGCTTAGCTCGAAAATTGAATTACTTTTTGGGAAGAGATTGACAATTTTATTGTTCGTGAATTGTTCAACAAAATCGTTGATTTTCTTTCGGGTTGCATCATCTTCGAAATTCACCCTTTCAGCGGAAGCTCCGAAATGTTTTTCCAAATCAGCCTGAAACTCTTCCTTGATTTTGTAATTTTCCGCAACGTAGAGCAGGTTGGCGGCATTCAAAACAAAATTTTCGTCACCCTATATAAAATTGCAATAGTATGCCACAAAAATAAAGAATAAAGAATAGATAAATTAATTAATTAGGAATATTAACAATAACTAATATACCTTCATGCTTCTAATAATATCTCCAATGACACTGTTGATTTTCTCTTCTGGTAACTTGGTGAGTCCCAGTGCCTGCTTCAGCTGCAAAGCTGTGCCCCCTTTAGCTCCAGCATGAGCCATAGAGAGCAGGGCAGCTACACTGAAAGGAGAGATCAAAATATTCTCATTGCAATCTCCGATGCTCTTCCCAACTGTCTAAAAATGATGTGACAATAACACAAATTAGTGGTGCCTTGAATGGCTATAATATATTTTTTAAAAATTTTATACTTGAAACAGCAAAGTGGCTAACTTCTTCCATTGAGTAGCCACTTCCAGCTGATGTTTGTTAGGCAAAACTTGCTCATCCATGTTATTCACAAACAGGGATGTTATTATTCAATGTGTGACCAAGTGATGACTGACCTGTTAAACTTGACCTGAAAAAGGGTAAAACAATGTGTGTAATTCTTTAATAAAATGTGCAGTGTATGAAGTAAAACAGCAGGAAAAGTATTCTTGAAAAAACATTTGTCAAACACGACACTAAAGCGTACCTAATGATCTAGGTAACTTTCGACTCTCGTAATACCTCCCCACTGGACTTCAATAGTATAACTTTACTCGAAAGTAACAGAAATAGAATTAGTACACCAGTATAACTAAAATACGTCGGAGATATGAAACAGTAGACAGGAAAATTGAAGAGAAAGTAGCGATTTGAGGGTGAGCAAATCGATCTTCGTTACGCAAACGTTTTGTTGTCATATTTTTCTCAAATCCTCTGGGTCTTTGGGAACTGGAACGACACCCACTAGGGAGCTGAGAGCTCGAAAGGTTTCAAGTCCCCCGCCATACAAGGGTACGGCAGAGGATGGATACGAAGCCCTCTCCAACATGTTTTCACTTTTCACCTTTTCGGTTTTCCCAAGGTTAATTAATTAAAATTATTTATTCATTAATCATTACGAATAAATATAACTAAAACCACTTTTGGAAGACTTAGCTCATTTGGATATTTTTTCTGAAACCCGATCGCAGCAACAGCAGTATTTTTTTTAACAACAGCTCAAGTATTTTTCCCCTTTTTTCATGAAAAAGTATGGAATTTTTATTGAATTTAACTTCCAAGTTCTAACATTAGCTTTACTTAAAATCTGTATTGAAACTAATTAAAGAAAAGTAAGTTGAAGAAAAAAAGAAAGAGGAACAAAGAAAATCTCGGAGAAAATGTTATTCCAAGACAAAAATATGACCTTGTGTAGACCTTTTTTTTTTCTCTTTCAAGGCTCATGCCCTCAGGGTTTTATCCTTTAGATTTTTAGAGATTTTTCTACTTCACAGTAATTCAGACTTCAGTTTTGTTTTGTTCCTCCTTGGATACAGTACTGTAATATTAAAAGTGTGTTCTCCCGTCGTTATACACTGTTGTGATTTGTGAATATTTTATTCCAGTTGGATTAACCGTTAACTTAAATTTGTCTTTCACTATGGGAGACGCACGTCGATCAACGCCAACCCAATCCAAATCAAACGTAAGTCATTTTTTAAATCATTTGTAAACAAAAATGATTTCTCGTTAAATATAAATTATTATTTTGAATATGATGTTGGCTGTGCAAAGACAAGGCATTGTGCCTTTTGCCTTGAAATTTGTGGTGTCCCAGCCAAACTTTGTGGCGGCTGCAACAAGAGGGCCTACTGCTCCAGAGTGTGTCAAGTTGCCGACTGGAAAATTACTAGATCGGGACAACGTCATAAAAACTGGTGTGGCCGTTACGAGCACGGAGAAGAGGACGTTGACTGGGTAGTTGTTCCAGTTATCAACAAAGGATTGGGCGTGTGAGCAAAGAGATTGATTCCCGCCGAATTTAGGATCATCGTCGAACCCCGTTTTCGCCGAACCTCTCAGCCATCCAGGTTATTATTTTAAAATTAATGTAAACTATTTCGTATTTAAAAGATATTTATAAAAACGTATTTCATTATTTAAATAGGAATCGAGGATCTGGAGCCAAAGGAAGGTTCATTAGAAGATGAATTCAAATTTAATGCCTTCCAAGGGCATCCGAAATTAGACGGCGGCAAACCTTTCCTCAGCCTACGGAGCTCCCGATTGAACCACGGCTGTATGCCGAACGCGGGCACGTCTTGCGACTATTGCGCCCGCGTCCAGATCATCTATTCACTTCGAGACATCCAGCCGGGAGAAGAAATTTGCATCTGTTATTATGTGTACTCGGGTCTCGCTCTGGAACCGGATTCAAGTTTTATCCGCGTTTCTCATCTTCCTAGAAGAAGCCCCAATCCTAAAGAAGAATTTAAACTTTCTTTACTTCAACAAGGATTCCATCAGCAAGAGGTCGATTTCATGTATAATGTTATGACCTTAAAAACCATTTGGGGAATTATCTGCCCAGACAACTGTTTTTGTAAAAAGCCTGGAACACAAAAGTTGATCGTGGAAGGAAAGAAACTCTTCGACAAAATGCGACTTTCTTCGACGCTCAACGCCCAAATAGAAGCAGGTGTATAGTTGCTCGATATCTATGAGGCACTTTTCATCTCATGGGTTCAAAAGGCGGACTTATTGCATAAGCTAAGTGAAATGGACCAACACACTTCGGATCTTAACGGTATGATGAAGGCCTGGAATGCTTCTCCACGAGTGCATTCCAGAAAGCAACAGCACTGCATTAAAGCCTTACAAATCCGTCGAATCATTTCCCCCTTTGTGTGTATTAGTCCAGATTTGGAAATTTTTTTGAAAATGATTGATGCCGAAAAGTGAAAAGTTGTCGAAACTTTGAATAAACAGTGGTTAAAAGTAACTGTTGTTTTCTTAAGTTTTAATGGTTATTTTTGGCAATGTTATATTATCTTTGATTTACGTATAGGCTACTCTTATTACCTTGAGCCCAGTAGGGAGGAATACATGGAGGGATTCAAAGAGCCGACTTCCTGGTGCGACGGTTTCCAAAACAGTTTTTCTTACGCAAGTTAGCTTATTATTTTATATAGTTAGAAATCTTATAAAAAATAAAGAAAAGAGGTGTGGACAAATTTTTAATTACTATTTACACGATGGGGTTTTGACGGAAATGGGACGATTCTGAGAGGAAAAAACAATTTTTTATGATTTATTTTTTCACCTAGCTGTCTGGAGACCGACCACCGTTCAAGTAGAGGTGGAAATATTTTTTTAATTATCGCTTCTCGGCCTTGTGGCTAAGAGCAAAGTGAAGTGACTGTTCATATCAGCTTGACTTCTGACAAGAGTCCATGTGATCCATCAAAGTTGAACTGAATTTGGAACCGGGTGGATGCGCCGTGCTTGCAGGGGCTCTGTCACGGGTTGACTCGGTACTGCCCTACTTCCGAGTTCGACCCACCTCTCTCACGAGGGGAATAATTCATAAAAAATTTAATCTGAGACAAATATGACCTCATAATTCACATAAATTCAATTTATATTATGAATGAATGAATCGTTGAATTACGTATTTGTGCAAAGTATATTATTTTGAGATCAAACTATATTATCTGTTATAAACTACTGATAGCTAAGTTGAACTTAATTTAAAATAATCCAAACGTCATAAACTGGTGATCTTTGAGCAACAAAAGAAAAAAAATTATGTACTCGGCCTTTTTTAAAAGGGTCGGAATTTTTATTGCACATCTCTTCTTCATAAAAAATGTTGCAATAAAATAATTTTTTATTAAGAGGGTTCATAAGTCAGCACATGATATTAAAATGAGGGACTGGTTCCATTATGAGGAATCCATATGGTCGTCATACCCAAATCAAGAGCCCGCTCAATGTACCAAATTTTTTGCAGGTGAATGGAGCAATTTTTCAATTCATAAGGATTGTCACTTTCACCGTCGCTTAAACTATTTTCATCCACTCCATCATCGGTAGATAATTTCAAATTAAAAACTTCTTCCTCACTCCTGCCGCGTTTAACTAAAGCTCGGCGATCTTTGAGCTGACAACGAATCAGGTGCTTTCTTCGCGATCCTTTAAAATTAAACGCCTACACAGCCAAAGCGATTGAATTGATTACCTCGAAATTAATTATTTAAGCTGAGTTGAATACCTTTCCGCAAAGGTCGCATTTGAATTGGCGGATGTTCGAATGTACGCCTTTTTTGTGTTCATTCAAGGTAGCAAGTTGGGAATACGTCTTTATTAAACAAGATAAAACAAATTTTGCCAGTCAGTAATTATTATTTCAAAAATTATTGTTGTTACCATTACTTACCTTCCAGCAAATCTCACAGTGGTAGGGTTTCTCCCCAGTGTGGATCCTTTCATGGCTCTTTTTGGTTCCCATACTGGCAAATCTCTGTTACAAATAATTAAGAAAATATACTTTCTTAAAAATAATTATCATTTATGTCATACTTTTTCACAGAACTGGCAACTGAAAGGTTTTTCTCCAGTGTGCGTACGTTCATGGGACACCAAGGTTGAACGAAATTTAAAATTCTTAAAAAAATAATAATAATAAATTGAAAAAAATAATAGATAATGAAGAAATTGTCTAATAATTCATACTTTGCCGCAGTGAGAGCATTCAAAAGGTTTTTCACGAGTATGAATCCGCAAGTGCTGGTCGAGCCTTTTCTTGTCAAAGCAATTCTTATATTTAAAATACGACGGTATTAGTAATTAATAAAATTTTGAATTAATTTAAAAGCAGATTACCTTTCCACAAACTTCACAATTAAAAGAGTGAATTGTAGAGGTTGAATGCACTTTCTTTATATGCGCCTTTAATAGGTATTGACTCGCAAAGGTCTTGATTTCCCAAGGCCGATAAAATTGATTACTTTTTTTTTTTAATTTCAAAACTGTGATTTGAGATTTACCTCCCAGCAAGTATCGCAATGAAAAGGCTTCTCACCAGTATGGCTCCTTTCGTGGTTTACTCTATTATTAGCATTGGCGAATTTCTGTTTTACGCGAAAAATACAAAATAATGTTGAAAAATTTGAGAACGAATTTCTGACTAATAATTCTTAAGTAATTATAACATACTTTATCACAGAATTTGCAACTGAAAGGTTTTTCCCCTGTGTGGCTCCTGTGGTGAACTGACAAATGGGCCCTCTGTCTAAAGTACTGCACAAATAAAATCAATTAATATTTGATCTTGAATTTAATAGATAGAAAAAGGTTAATACTTTATGACAGAATTTGCACTGGAAAGGTTTCTCTCCAGTGTGTTTATGCTGATGAGTCACCAAGGTTGAATGCATTCTGAAAAACTACAGCAGGAGAGGAATCGAAATGCAAAATATGTTGGAATAATAATAATATCAAATAGGTATACATACCTGGCCACAGTGTTTACATTCAAAAGGCTTTTCGCCTGTGTGGATCATCATGTGTGAGTTGAAAGTCCTTTTGTCAGAGAGTACCTTATTATATTAATCAATTTGTAAATTAAAATCATTAGAAAAAAAGAAAATAGCTTAATTGTATTATTGGAAGAATACCTTTCCACAAATGTCACATTTTAGATGATGAGTTTTGACAGACCACTTTGATTCCATTTTTGAAAAAAAAAAATTCTAAAATTTTTTTCTTTGACCTTTTTTTTAAGTAAAGAAAAAACTTGATTTAAATATATGAGCACGAAAGAGTCCGGCCTCATGTGGACTTCACAAGAATCATTTGCAGATTTATATTACGTATCCAGTCACAGTTATTGGGTACAGTATAGCTCCTCAAACCGTCAAACGTCACACTTGTTTCAAAATCAAAACAACAAAAACTAGCTGCGGCGTTGTGACGTTGTCGGATCAATTGCGCTTCATTTTTTTTTTTTTTTTTGCACATAATAATTTGCCAAATTTGGTGAATAATGATTTTGGCTAAATGCCTATAAATAATAATTATGTTGTTTATGGACCCATAGTGGCTACTGCTCCCGAAAGTACCGATTATCTGTTTGTACACCACGCAATAATCAAAATTACGCATGTCACCCAAATTTATTTAAAACAACCACAACCACAAAACGCAGTTTGAAAAAATATTTCTAATAAAGGTGACTTAACTTAAAACTCATGTTTTGAGAAAATGATTATACAGTTATTATCAAGAAAAAATGGAACCCTTATTAAATTTTATTTACCTTATCTGATTGTTAAAGAGAAACTCGTACGATACTCGAAAGTTTATTAAATTGCGAACAAGAACACGGCAAGGAATTCTAGGTTGAACCACGAATTAGAAAAAGAGTACATACGTTCAAGAAAGGGAACGATACTTTTTAGAATAGGAAAAAATGAGTAATGATCCGCGAAAGAAGGACAGCGAGCAATTATGATCGCAATCAAAAAATGAAAAATTGTATCTGAGTTTTCCCTCTTATTTTTAAAAAACCACCTTCGCAGAACTCGTTTCATTCTTCTGTTTCTATTAGTACTGCAGTCTGCGAAGTTCCAAGTTCACTTTGAGCGGACATTGCGGAGGATCGGCTAAACGGCCGATATAGAGAACGAGTTTGGTGGTATTGTCTCTCAAGATAAATATAGCGGGATGGTCAACCTAATAAGGAAACAGTACACCATTTTTATAATAAAATATAAAACTTGTACAATTGGGATGTAAGAAGTAGTTGCACTCACAATAAAAGGGATTACCCTTGGTAAAAGTCCACTAGTCCATTTCCCACGATAAGCTAATATTTTAAAATTTAAAAAATTTAATTAAATTAAGGTAACATATTTCCATTAATGAATCGGGAAGATGAAGTAATAACCAGTGCCGGCAGCTGCTTCCGTTCCTATTTCATCAATTTCGAATAAGCTTTTCTGGGCTACATCTGTAGCAAACAGTTCTCTGTCCGAAATTCCGGTCAGATCCGCTTCATCACTCGAGAAGAGATCTTTGATTCCCATCTCAGCGAGACTCTCCTTCAATTTCACGCTGGTTTCAATTTTGAATTGAGGGATGTGTACGTTGACCTGCTTTTCGCTGGAAATCTTGTCCATTTCGTCCAGCACGCTGCCGGAAAGGTTTGCTTCCAGTTTGGCAAGGCCGTCGATTTCATTGGGCAGGATCACCATCATGCTCATTTTCAGACCCTAATTAATTTTTAATTTAATTAAGAGCCAATTTTGAAACTAAATTGTACAGTAAATTATTACCTTATAAGGCAGTACCACAAATTGGGCGTCGAGTGCATCAATCTTGCCAGTAAAAAATTCATGAGTGATGCAAATCATACGAACAGTAACTGGTCGATCATCCGATCCAAAGTAAAACGTCTTTTTAACCGGTTTACTAAATGATGTCAGCCAATCGCCTTTGAAGTAGACGGCATTACACATAACCATTTCGGTATCCTTGGCCAACGAGCCTGCATTATTACGTAAAGCAAAATAGTTTTCAACAGCCAATTAAAAATTGAAAGTTTTGGTTTTAGTGCGATTTATACCTTCTGGGAAAAGATTTGTGATTTTGTTTTCGGTGAATGCTTTCACAAATTTGTTGATTTTCGTTCGCGTTTCATTATCTTCGAAGTCCACACTTTTACTAGAAGCTTGTATGATAATTCATTAATAGAGATTTAGTATAGTGGAATACAATACAAGAATGATAAGAATAATAAATAATGCAGATGCTTCATAAATGCTATTGATATTGATAACTTACCAAGCTATACCGTCGTTGACTGTTGAGCTACCGTACTCGACCCTTTCGTGTCTTTGGGAACTGGCAAGCGTCCAAATAACTGGCAGTCGGCACTCGGCAGGTCCCAATCCGGAAGTTAGATTTTTAAAAGAACTCCGCCACTACGGCATTTTTTCGATTCGGAATAAACTTTTACAAGCCCTTTCTAGCTTCGCGAGTTCGCGGACTAAACCATTTCCCTTTTTCCAGTTTTGAGAATTTGAATAATTGACCTCCATTTTTTTTATTAAGAGCAAATTTACTTTTCCAGCAATCTAAAAGTCCTTGGACAATTGTTTACCGCATTTTAAAATTTATGTTTAGAAGAATATTGACACAAATATAATTGCTGGTAATAAAAAGAAGGATCAAATCCAATAAGCAGCTTTTTTGCAATGCTTTTAACGTTTTACGTCCTGATTGTGTTAACCAGTACGATAATTATGTTATTCAATAATTGTAATATCATGAGTCATTAAATAGAGATGGTACATCATTTATATTGCATCGATATTCAACAATATAGAGAAACCCAGGAAGAAGCTAGGATGGTGTATCAACGCCCTTTTTCTCGTTTTACTCTTCAATTCAATGTTTGCCTGTAGGCCTACATTAAAAAATAATATTTCTTTGTTCTTATATTAAGAGTACCTAAAATATTTGAATTAATTTTCAATCTTCATTTGCTGATTTATAATAATGATGTCATAGGATTATCTCTGAACTAAAAAAAACACGTAAGCGAAGTACGCAATACAAGGCCATTTACTGATTTACTAAGTGAGAAAAAAGCTTCACACGGTTTTTTAATATATACATCAACATAGGAAGGAAGTCTCATAGAGGAAGAGTAGCATGCTACTTACTACTGAAAGGGAGAAAAAACTGGTGGACGGATTACAAAAATCAAGCTAAAGGTACGATTGTATTTCGTATATCAAAGTACGAATCATATAAATAGGCACGCGTGCAATTTCACCTGAACTTTTGGGTAATGTACAATGAAATCATCACTCTTTTTGTTGGTTTAGACAAATTACCACAAAACTCAATTTACCAAAAAATCCCAAATAAATTCATCATCGTTTGTAACTAAATAGCCTATGGAGAGTTCTTTTTCAATTTTATTAAAAATGTAATAATAAACAAATGTAATATAATTTATGTAATTAAAAAAAGAAAGAAAAAAAGCGATAATATTTATTCTAACTAAGTAATGGGACTTCAGAAGGAAAAAAAACTATATTAATACAGCGGATCGTTAATTCGTAATCTACGGTAATCTGTCTTATATGAAAATGTGAGCGCATTTAATTTACAGGCTTTCCTTCATAAAAAAGAGATTGATTCCCCCACGATGATTCATTCAGGCGAAAAGCCTTTTGAATGTAAAGACTGTGGAAAAGTATGTTAAATTCTAATCTCACTTTCACATTATAAAATAAAGATACGCAGTTCCTTTTACAGAGTTTCCAACATCGTTCAACTTTGGTGTGCCATGAGCGTACTCACACCGGAAAAAACCTTACTCCTGCCAGTTCTTCGAGAAAGTACGAAGATAAATTATAAGTTGAATTTTTTAATTAAATTATTAATTAATTAAGCTTATGAATGCCCAGATTGTGTATTCAAGTATATCATGATATATTATGAATTTCCATTTTATTGTATAAAACCTCTTTTTTTTTTAATTATAGACCTTCGGAAAACGTGTACATTTGGTGTCTCATGAACGCACCCACACGGGAGAGAAGCCTTATAATTGCAATTCTGTGACAAAGTACGTATAAATCAATGTAATTCAGTTCAACACAAATGTTGTCAAATATTGACAATTATAAAAAGTCAATTGTTATTCATAATTTTAATTATTTACTTGTTTAGACTTTTAACAAATTCTAGCGATAAATCAAGACATGAAAGAACCGACACTGGTGAGAAACCATACAGCTGCGATATTTGCTCTTAGGTAATTACGGCTTGCACAATTTTTTAATGAAAATTATAAATGACGAAATTTATTTCTGTAGACCTTCTCGCGGCAGGCGTACGTAAGGAATCACATTACGGCTATCTTTGACAAATCAGGCGCTTATAAATGTGATATTTGTGAAAAGGTACTTTTTTTCAGCATAAAAAAAAATCGAATAAATTAATTTGTTTTCTATTCTTTTAGGATTTTGTTCAAAAAACCAAATTAAAGAATCATACGAAGGATCGTCACGCAGATGAAAAATCCCACGAACTTGATGTTGAGCCGACTGTATCTACTGAAGATGAAGAGAGTGAATAGGGAAGAAGCCGCGTGATGTGTTAATATAATTTTTTTTTAAATGTTAATGCCTTATTGAACTCCAATTTTAGCATTACACAGATCATTTCGTTTCCTGGATTTTAATGGATGTATATTGTACATATTTTTAATGAACTATTTCTAATTTTTTTCGATTGCTTAATGCTTCTTGGTTCTAAAAAAAAAATTACATATTAGAGCGGATTTGCTCCAGCAATCAGCATTCCCTTAACTTTATTTTTTATGTAAGCTGTGGTAGTAGTCCATTTTTGGCTTATGCGTAGGCTACTAATAATGGCAATTTTGATAACATTTCCACAGATTAATTTAACTAATATAGTAGTATTTGGTCAAATTGCCAGTGTGGTTTACACTCATTACCGTAAAGTTTTTAAATTGATTTGCCAGATATTTGCGTTCTGAATTTAGTTTGAAAACAATCATTATTGGAACATTTAAAACCAAGAACAGGCTACATAACATTAGAATATTTGTTTTCTGATTTAGTAAATTCCGGTTATGGGACGTCCGTAATCCGTCTTACATGGTAAATTGAGCGCATTATAGTATGGCAACCCAGCAATTCTTTTTGTTGCTTACCGACTTGCCGTTTAGTATTTACCCTCACCACATTTGACAATTGATGAATTGACAGTTACCTTGTACCGTTTTCTGATAATACTTTTCACTTGATGAACGACCCTCACGTAATCGTGCATTACTGGGCAGCTGATTGTTTGTTTGTAAACTAATAATTAGTTTTTTCATTGATTCTCGTGTTGACATTTAAAAAATCAAGAATAAGTGAAAAAAAGAATGACTGAGGCCTCTGTAGAACCACCGGTTAAAACTCTTCAATTCGGATGTGATTTTTGCGGCAAGGTATACTAATCAATATCCTTTTATTGATGAAATTAAAAACTAATTAACATGTTATTATCAATAACAGGAATTCTCACAGAAAGGTCATCTCATAGAACATTTAAGGTATCACACAGGCGAAAAGCCTTACAAATGCAAATACTGTGGCAAGGTATGAAACTATTTTGTCATCTCTATTTTCTTGTATATTATTATTTCTTTTATACACAGTGCTTTGTTCAAAGTTCACATTTGAAGCAGCATGAACGAATGCACACCGAAGAGAAACCTTACACCTGCAGATTCTGTGGAAAAGTATGTTAAAATTCTATTATTTCACTCACAGTCACACATTTTAAAATAATAATAACATTCCTTTCACAGTGCTTTGGTCAACAATCAAATATGGTGAGCCATGAACGTATTCACACCGGAAAAAAACCTTACAAGTGCCAGCTCTGTGAAAAAGTATGTAGATAAATTAATATATACTAATAAGTAAAAGCTTATTTTAATGTATATTTTATTTAATTACTGGTTTAGACATTTACCAATTATGGCAATAAATTCAAACATGAAAAGATCCACACTGGTGAGAAACCATACCGTTGTGATGTTTGCTCCAAGGTAATTACAGCCTGCACAAGTTTTTAAAATAATAATTATAATGAGATAATTTTTTTTTTGCCGTAGACCTTTACGCAAGCGGGTTACGTAAGGAATCACAAAATGAGGGTTCACGACAAAATCCGCCCATATAAATGTGATGTTTGTGAAAAGGTATATTACTTTTGTACATTTTTAAAAATCCCTAATTAAATAATTTATGCAATAATCTTTTAGGAATTTTTCGAAAAAAGCCAATTAATAAAACACCTGAAGGATCGTCATGCAGATGAAAAATTCCATGAACTTCCTGATGAGCAAACTGCATCGTCTGAAGATGAAGAGAGTGAACAAGCCATATGATGTGTTTAAAATAATTTTAAAAAAAATTTAATGCCTTATTGAACTCCAATATTAGCATTACACAGATCATTTCATTTCCCGGATTTTACGCATTTTTAATGAACTTTTTCTGATTTTTTTCGTTTGCATAAGTGTTATGCTTTGTTGGTTCCAAAAAAAAAATTTACATAAGAAAGCGGATTTGTTCCGGCATTTCGGTTCCCGCAACTGTGTTCTATTAAGCTAATTTTGAGTAAATTTCCACAGATTGTTTTGTCACATAGTTAGTCAAATTTTTATTGTAGTTTCTGTTTACATTCATTATCGTCAATTTTTTTTTTTGCAAGACAAAAATAAAAAGATAATTTTAACAGTTAATTCATGTTACTTTAGTTGGTATAAAACAAAATTCACATAATTACCATTTTTTTCAAATGATTATTTCTCTGCGATATTTGCAATGAGTTAGAAAATATATTTAATAAAATTTCAAGCTATGATTTGTCTATGGCTTATTTGTTTTCAGAGCCAATTATTGCGTGTTTTATCACGAGCGGCAGACACATGAACACATCCGTGATATGTGATTTTTATTCTGATGTATCGCATTGATTCAGTAACCCATCAATTAAATTTATTTATTTTGTTGGTTACCGCTATAAGCCCGAGTATAAGCCTTCATCGGTACACCCCACCGTGTTGTGACGACGTTGCTGACCATTAACAGTTTAACACGTACCACTCGTCGGTGAGCAACCGAAACATGATGCGCGTGCGTTACCTGACCTGCGAGTGATAAATTCTGTGCAATCAAAACATTTGACTTTTCCCTTAATGTATAACGTAATTTTTATATCTAGAAACTAAAGTTAAAGAGTTATTTTTAATAAATGAACTAAAACGGTTATTATAAGCCCTTTTAAATAATGACTAGGAAGCATCAGAATGGCTGATGAAAAGGCCTCCGTAAAATCACTTGTCGAAATTCTGAAATTCGAATATAATTTGTGCGGCAAGGTACAGCCGTACAATCAATATCCTTTATAAATTGATGCAATTCAAAACTAATTTACTTATTTTCAATATCAACAGAAACTCTTCAAGGAGGCTTATCTCAGAGAACATTTGAGGATTCATTCAGGCGGAAAGACTTTTAAATGCAGATACTGTGGCCAAGTATGAATCTCTTATTATTGTCTCTATATTTTCTATATATTATTATTTCTTTTACATTTAGTGCTTTGGTAAGAGTTCACATTTGAAGTTTATAGACCTTTGCCAGTTCTAGCGATAAATCAAAGCATGGAAGAAGCCACACTGTTGAGAAACCACACAGCGGCGATATTTGCTCCAAGGTAATAAAATTACGGCTTTAAAGTTTTAAAATATGAATTATTAGTAATGATATTATTTCTCCCTGTAGACCTTTCCGCAGAAGGTTCACGTAAGGGATCACAAAATCAGGGTCCACGACAAAGTCCGCCCCGAGAACCGCCCATATAAATGTTATCTATGTGAAAAAATATTTACTGTTTTACATTTTAATATAATTTGTTTAATAAGAATTAATTTTCTATTCTCTAAGGAATTTGTGAAAAAATGGAATTTACAAAATCACATGAAGGCTAGTCACGCTCAGGCAGAAGAAAAATCACACGAGTTTGCTGATGAGTCGACTGCATCTGGTGAATAAAGTGAATAAGCTATGTGTAAAAAATAATTGAAATTGATTACATGCTTTATTCAATTTTGATTTATTGCATTATTACACAGAATATTCCAATTAGTGAATTTCTGCATTGATATTAATCTTAAATTTTAATGCATTGTTAAAGCATTTTCGATTACTAAAGCATAGATCGATACTTGACGAAGTTGTTTAACTAATTTCGAAGACGAAGAAATTTGATTTTCGTCTTTTTAACCGAGCCCCGTCCTGTGAATGGGATGAAATAGCTACTGTACTTGGAGTGAGCTATGTTGCCATTGTAGTAGCGGCGTTAGGATCGTTCGTACGAACCCATGGCACAAAGGCGTAAAAAAGAAGTCAAAACGAAATTTTATTCCTATGAAAACGCCTTGTCGCGCGAGGCTTCGTACTTTGTAGTGCGCCGCGGCCAAAGCGCGCGCGCTTAGTAGGTATCCCTCGCGCGCTGCAGAAGCGGGCGCGCGCTTAATATGTCATATGGGACTTTGGGTATACCTATTGAAACCCATTCAATTAGTTTTCTTTTTAACAGCTTTAAATGGGAATAAAAGAGTTTCTAAAGTTCCCAAGACAACCTCGAAGAAAACCAATTTCCCTTAAAGTATAATGGGTATTACAGCGTACCCGTATTTCACTATTGAATAATATATGCTTTTAATATTGATGTAGTAGTCACAAGCCAAACATTTAACAAAGAAATAAGTTATATACTACATCAGCTATTTTAAATACTAAGAATAACATACCGTAGCATACCAATATTGATTATAACATACGCAATACCGTAAGTATAATCATTTTCTTGTACATCACAACCGTAGCTCTACTTTATTCATTCTTGTTTTATATTTTAGTTATCGAAATTAACGCTAAAATCAAGCTTAAAATGTGATGTGAGAAGCAGCAATATAGTATAAAAAGCCACCGACATTTTTCACTTTTTAGTCATGTTAGTAGCCTTTAGTTAACATTATTCATAATATGGTAATTTATAAATTTAATTTGATAGATATTTGCGTCGTGTCAGAAAATAATTTTTTTGCATCAATATAAATGTGATTTAACCTATTTATTCGGTAACCCAGAAATTCCTTTTTTATTAATTTTGCTAGGTACTATAAAAGTAAAACCAGTTTGGATAGGTTTTCTTAAATGCCCTGCGTTGAGGCATAAAGTTCTGTTGGCGATCCCGTAAAAAAGTTTTCGGGTGCCGGTTGATATCCGACAACGGCGTTGGACTCGAGAAGCCGTAAATTTCCATTTTTTTCCACAGCTTTAATCAAATTTATATAGATATATCTATTGAAAACAATTTATATTCTAAAGCATTAAACTCATTTCTTCTACATGTTTTTGCTTGTGTCTTTACTATATCAATATTTAAAAATATGTGTATTCATTAATGAAATACATGTACGTATGAAATACCAATTTTACTTCTAGGGAAATTGGTTCTCTTGGGAAATTTAGAAACTCTTGTTCGGCATTCCCATTGTAAAGCTGTTAAAAAAAATTTAACAATTCACAGAGTAACATATACGAATGTACTTAGAACGGAATTATTTTCTTGTATAACCGTCGCTCTACCGGTATTTTATTCATTTTATTAAAGATTGTAGTTATTGGAAATTTACGCTGGATCAAGCTAAATGTAATAATGTGAGAGCGATGAGAGTGTTCGACATCAAGAGTGGAAAACTAATTGGTATATTAGTTACCATACATTCTGTTTATTTATAATACATCTAATTATACAATGACGCGCTCTGTGTTGTATTAATATCTGTAACAACACAAAAATATACGCTAAATGACACAACCATCCAAGAATCATAAATAAGTTTTAAAGTACTCCTTAAAAATCTTATTTTTTCTGCATAAATGAAAGCTGAATAAATGAAAGCTGATGAATAAATGAATAATTATATGCTATTTAAGCAATTGGCTAACACCAAATCCAACGCTTGTAGAACTCTAAAAAATACTTTTAAAAGCAGCGCTTATATTGTTGGAGGAGAGTAAGGATTTTTTGGTTGTCCAGTCGGTCGAATAAACGGACTTAACCACAGCCATTCTCTCCCAAAGACGCTCTCATCGCAATGTTTCTGTCCTTGTGCCAGAACGAATCGCAAGTTCTCGTCAGCTACAAACGAATCTGGTGAAACCGTAGCCATCATCTCGTAGGCTTTCAGAGCCGCTCCCACCTGAACATAATAAGGATCATCCTCACCATCAGAAACGTCAATGTATATATTTTGGGGTAGGCGTAATCCTGTTTGAGTCTTCAACGTTTTATTGAGGAACTCGAAGCCGTTGTTTAGAGTTACATGATCCTCCATAGGCCAGAAGAAAGATGCTGATATGCAAGAACCAAATCCAAACACTTCGGGTCGAGTCCAGAGAGCATGACAAGACATTAACCCACCCAAAGAACAGCCTCCAATACCCAAATGTTTCCGATCGATCAGTATTCTATTACCGGTTAGTGACTGGATGCGTGGTAGAACTTCTTTAATTGTGTGGTCCAAATATGAATCGCCTTTACCTCCGATTGTAACGTTGACACCGCATTGATCCCTCATTACTTCCATGAATTTTCGATTCGACAGGTTTGGAGGGATGCAACCATTACATTGATCAGCGTAAGAACCGTTTTTACAAGCAAAGCCAGCACCAGGAACTTGGGTTAATAGTTCCATTCGGTCTGTTTTGTCAGGATAACCGGGAATGTAGGGATGGTAATCACCTGAACCGATTATAACCAACTCTTCAGCGCGACCTTTTTCGATAACTTCTTGCTCCAGGTAGGCTTTGATGACAGCCAGAGAGCTTTCACTCATATCAAGAGCGATAGCGACTGGGTAGGTGTTCTTGTGCGTGTTTTCTTGGAAACTTGCTGGTAGATAGTAGCACCATTCGCGTTTCCCGATGAATTGATTAGATGACGTCACGTTGACATTCGTAAGAGAGCCGGTGCGAGTGAAAAAGTAGGGATAGGCGAAGAAATTTGGGATGGCGAATGTACTACCGGATTTGGACATTGGTAGTAATGAGAGACCGAAGTTGGCACCAATCATATCATGACCAGTGCTAGTTAGAATGCGGTACTCGAAGTTGTTATCGATTGGTATCAGCGTTGAATCACTGCATGCAAAACAAACGAAGCCATCGGATGTTGAATTGAATGAGAAATCCATTGTCCAGGTGTCGTGTGATGACCTATGTTTGGTTAAAAGAGTAGGCTGAATCCAAGAAAGGCCTAATCCGTTTCCAACCATTTTTAAATCTGTAGTTAATCCTTGAGCCTTTTGAATGACAATAAGTATTATTATTTATTTTTGTGTACACGTTAAATTTAACATACTGTTAATTTGGTTTCAGGATATTTGACCACAATTCTAAAGGTTAAATTATAGCGGACAAAAGGTTCCAGGTTAGATGCCCCTTTACATTCAATCGAAGGTAGATTAGACAGCAAAAAGATACACCATGACACTATGCTGTACCTAATAATTGATTCCTGCGACAACAATAGTAAAAGAACTACAGTAAATGTATACATTCTAAAAAATAATTTACTTAATTTTGTATTTACCATTTTTTTTCACTCTGGGATATCCAGATATGCTTCTTCAAATTTCCTAGGTATTCTGATTCACTTTCTCTCAACAGGGCGCCTTTTATCAGAAATCAAATTTATACGTTATCATCGTAAAAACAAGTACAAAGATGTTACAATGAGTAAAAACCTAGATTTGAGTCACGATGAGCAATAATGTGGGTAAGTTAAAGCGTGAATCATCAAAATACATGAATCGTTCATCAATTGTCGTGACAAAAAATGAATCATAAATAAATTTAATCTTAAACCATGAGTATGCAAATAATGACTATATTGTGTTCCCATTGATAAAAGAGTTATTCTTAATATGACAGGATAGTAATAATAGCTATAAAAGTTGACAAATCATTCTTATAGAGGACACAACTGTGGGATTTAGCTGTATTCTTTATGTAAAAATAAGTGAATTCATTGGTCTTTTTTATACCTGGAAAAAATGAAAATCAAAGAACTGATCCGAAAAGAGCTGTAGGGTACTTTGTAAACAGAGAGAAGGATCTTTAAACGGGATTCTTATATTCGTTCATTTTTCTTCATGCAGAAGAAAAACTTGCTGATGAACCGACTGCAACTACTGATGTTAACGGGATCAAATAAGCAAATTATGCGATGTGTTGAAAATAATCTAAAATAGATTAAATGCTCCATTGAACTCCAAATTTTTGTTATCGTGTTTATATGACAGAATCTCTAAATTATGTGTATGTATAGGTAACTGTAATATGTTTAAAAACCGCATATTGCTTACGGTTGTACTTAACGCAGCCCTTTAAGTAATTGGTTAAAAAAAAGTAACCTTTAAGTAAGAAAAAAAAATTAGAAAAAAAAAATCTTTTTTTATCCACATTAAAATGACAAAGCTTCTAATATTATCAGCTCTAATTCCCTCGGTGTAACTCGATGCTTCCATTCTCCGCGCAAGAATTAAAACAAAAAAAAAACAAAAAAAAAACATTACAGCTCCTCGCACCAATTTCACTTTGTATTCATTAAATGGCTGTGTCATTAAAATTGTTGTGTATGGATTGCTACGAACCCGCAACAGATAGTAAAATTATTTGAATTCAACTTGTAAGACTTGTCGTGCGAAATTTCGTAGTGCGCTGAGGCTAATGGGGTTTGCACAGTAGGTACCCCTCGCGCGCTGCAGAAGCGGGCGCGTGCACGGTAGTTCATATGGGAGGCGTTATATGGGACTGTGTCGGAGTCGGACCGTGACCCGACAATTGTGACGGCGTTTGGATCGTTTGGAGCCCGGCTCATATGAGGGGTAAACCAATGAAAAAAAAATTCGCTAAACCGGGTCGGATAGCTAGGTTTTCTGATATGCTCTACGATTAGGTATAGGGTCTGGTTGGCGTCCCGTGAAAAATTGACGGTTGACTCGACTATTGTACCGGCGTTGGAATCGATGCATTGCAAATTATAAATTTTTTATGATTCAGCTTTTATGATGTACACATCTATTGACAACCATTTCAATGCTGCCAAGTAGATAAACTCATTTCTTCTACGTGTTTGACACATGATGATTCATACAGGTGAAAAGTCCTTGATTGCGCCATCACGTATAATTTCGAAGACAAGTTCGGGTTTCTTTACATAAATTCTTGCGTGAATATTATACATAATCATTTACATAAAAATTGTACCGCAATCCTAACGTTACCAAGCTGGAATTTAGCAGGAAATATTTTATTCTTTTCTTTTCTTAACATTTTGTAGTTTTGCATGATAACAGTTGAAAAGCCAAAGATAGTTTGAACTGTTTAGTCATGTTAGTTTAATTGAGTATGAATGAAAATTGAAATTCATTCATCATACTTTTTTATTCTGATTATTTGTCAGATATTTGCGTTGTGTTAGAAAATACATATATATATTTATTTATTTCAGTCTAGAATAGGTAGCAAATTTGTTATCAGAGCTTATGATTCCATGTTTTTATCACGGACGGCGGAGACATGCGTGATTTTTAATTAATGTGATATAATATTTAACTAGTAACCCAGCATTTTTTTTCAATCATTTTTTTTGGTTCCCGTTTGGCCTTCATCAGTTCATCCTACAATGTTGACCTAATAATACGTACAACTCGTCGTTGAACGGAAAACACGTGATACCCGTGCGTGACCAGAATAACCAGCAGACTTGCGAGACGCGAGTGATTGTTTCTGTGCACAGAAAACATTAATTTTCCCAATTTATATCGCTTAATGTGACAATATCGAAAAACTAGAATTAAAGAGCCATTTTAAATTAAAATAAATTATGAGCCCTTTTATAAATATTAATGACTAATCCGCTAAACCTACCGTTTAGCCCCAACCCTTACCTCGTTTGACTAATGACAGCTACCTTGTTTACAACGGTCAACGGTGATCCCTCAAGTGATGCAAGTGCGTTTTATTAGACGACTCAACAAATAATAATTAAACTTTTCCCTGATAGTACTCTATAGTTTTTCTAGCACTTAAGTTTGCGAAAAAGGAAGCACCAGAATGGCTGATGGAACAGCCTCTATAAAATCATCTGTCGAAATTCTTAAATTTGAATGTGATTTTTGTGGCAAGGTAAAACAATACCCTATTACAATATAATATATAAATGAAAAAAAAAATTTTACCTAATTTTATCTACAGAAATTCTCAAAGGAATGTAAGTTGAAAGAACATTTGAGGACTCACACAGGTGAAAAGCCTTTTGAATGCACATACTGTGGCAAAGTATGAATAATTTATTACGGTCTCTATTTCCACATGTTAACTTTTATATTTATTACTATTTTTCTTTTACACAGGGCTTTAGCCATAATTCAGTTATGAAGCGTCATGAACTAACTCACACTGGCGAGAAACCTTACATTTGCCAACTCTGTGGCCAAGTATGTATACCAAATTAAAATACATGGAGACAAAAATAATTGATTTGCCATTATGTATAGGTATTTAGGCATTCCACTACCAGACTAAAACATGAAAGAACCCACACTGGTGAGAAACCATACAAATGTGGTATTTGCTCAAAGGTATTTTAAAATTGTTGATCAAAAGTGAATTGCTTTTCATAATTTTATTTATTTATTTGTTAGACATTTTCCAGTTCTAGCCATAAATCAAGACATGAAAGGACTCACACTGGTGAGAAACAATACAGTTGCGATGTTTGTGCAAAGGTAAATTACGGCTTTCATTGAAATTACTAAAATACAAATTATTAATGACGTAATTTTTTCTCGTAGACCTTTACCCAGCAGGAAAACGTAAGGAAACACAAAATGAGGGTCCATGACAAAATCCGCCCTTACAAATGTGATGTTTGTGAAAAGGTATTACTTAAAAATTAAAAAAATTCGAACTAATAATTAATTTTTTCAAATCTTCGTAATTTTATTTATTTATTGATTAGACATTTACCAGTTCTAGCCATAAATCTGAGCATGAAACAACCCACACTGGTGAGAAACCATTCCGTTGCAATATTTGCTCCAAGGTAAATCACGGCTAATTGGCAATTGCAAGTTTTAAAAAAATATGTAATTTTTTCTCGTATAGACTTTTTCGAGCGCGGGTTGCGCAAGGAAACACCAAGTGAGTTTCCACGACAACATCCGCCCTTTTAAATGTGATGTTCATGTTTGTGAAAAGGTATTATTTTTTTACATAAAAAAACTTTTTATAATTTAAAAAAAAAAAACTTTTTTCTTTTTTTTTTCTTTTAGGAATTTTGTTGAAAAATTCCAATTAAAGAATCACATGAAGGCTCATCATGCAGAAGAAAAATCCCGTGAACTTGTTGATGAGCCGACTGCTTCTACTGATGATGACGAAAACTAATGAGCAATATGAGATGGAAATATTCTGAAAAAGAGAAAATGCTCCATTGAACTCCAACTTTTAAATTTTTACACAGATCATTCCTTTTAGTAAACTCTAATTTATATGTAATTTCTAATGCGTTTGCTTTCCGTTGCGCATTTGTCAAACGTAAACTTTCGATTGAGAAAATATAAATTTTACTGTGATTATATAGACAGAAAAAAGAAAATAAGCGACCATAAGTATTTTTTTTTTAATGCCCAAAACAATCATAAGTCTCGATCAAGTTTTAAATAAGCAGAGCGCTCATGTCCAGAGCGATAGGCCGATAGCGACTGGGTAGGTGTTTTGTAAGTTTTCGGTGAATTTAAAGCTATTTTATTTAAAGTTTAACAAAAGAATGAAAAGATCATCCCATTTGAGATTTTGAGACTATATTAAATTTCATTTTACCTCATTAAATTGCTAAGCGGATCATTCCGTATAAAAATGCTCCATTGAATTCCAAATTTTGGGTTATTACACAATTCATTCCGTTTGGTGGCATGTTATTTTCGATTGTTTACAAGTAACAGCTTTTGCTAATACGTACATATAAATTACATAAATTATTACGCAATTATAGCGTCTGTCCCTTTGACGCTGTCGTTTTTACTATTTGATTTTCGAAAAAGTAGCCTTTCAACTTAAGTAAAACTCATTTTAATAGAGTTTTATTAGATTGAAAAAAGTAAGCCAAAAATCAACTCCCCTAAATCGTTTTTCCAAGTACACTTTAAATTACTTAAACTCACTCGCTGAAAAGTGTAACCCATTCTCCGCGCTAGAAAAGGACCATTGCCCCTTGCTTATTCCTTCTAATAAGGGTTGTAACGTAAGGCTTCGTAGTTCGCCGCGGCTGGAGTGAGCGCGCTAAGTAATAGCCTAATAGGATCCCCTCGCGCGCGTAGTAGGTCATACCGAACGCAACCCGATAATTGTAACGGCGTTTGGATCGTTTGGAGCCCGGCACATAACTGGGGTCAACCGGTGGATTTTTTTTTCGCTAAACCAACTAACATGTCAGAAAACCTATTCGACCTGAACAGGTTTTCTGACATGCTCTGCGTTGAGGCATCGAGTCCGGTTGGCGATCGTGGCAAAAAAGTTTTCGGGCGCCGGTTGACTCGATGTTTGTAAGGACGTTGAACGCAAGAAGCCGTTAATTAAAAAAAAAATCACAGTTTAAATCACATAAACACATATAGGTATATCTATCAAAAACCATTTAAATGCTGAAGTATGAGACCCATTTCTCTGCTAATTATTTTCCTTTTGACTACTTAATCAATAATTTGATTTACATTACAATCATGAATTACAGGTACGCATTACGCAATAATACCCATTATAAATTTAGAGAAATTGGTTCTCTTTGGAACTTTAAAAACACTTATTCCCATTTTTTAAAGGTGTTTAAAAAACTAATCAAGACATAACGATGTTGATTATAACGTAATCATTTTCTTGTTAGACCGTCGCACTACTTTATTTATTTATTTTTTTAGATTCTTGTTTCTGTAAAATTACGCTGGATAAATAAAAGTAATGTACTGAGTGCGAGTTTGGTGTTGGGATATAATACATTCTATTAATTTTAACACCTTTTTAACTCCAAGTTTTTTTTGTTGTTTTTTTAAATGATAATTACCTGATCCGATTGTAACCAAGTAACCAACTTTTCAGGCCTTTTCTATAACTTCTTGCTCCAGGTAGGCTTCGGCATTGATTTTCTGCACTTCGGCAAAATGCCGAAATGTTCCAATATATATGGCATTACAGCAACCGGTCTATTTTTTTTCGGCAGAAAGGAAGATTGAATTCGGCAGAATTGCCGAAACGCGCATAAGATTAAGTAAAAATGTGCGATTCGGCAATGCTTTCGGCAGAGTGTAGAAACTAGGTGTACAGTACAGTAATTTTTGACAGGTGTACATTTTTAGCTAATCATGCAGGAATCCTTTTTAATTTTCAACTTGACCGGCAAAATTAAGTCCAATATTTGAACACTTTTAGCAACCATTGTTCCATCAATCACGCCGGATTCACTCCTTTTTTAATTTGGCCGATAGGGAGTTAAGTATTTTGCTTAGCTTAAATCACAAAGATTTTATATAATAAAATCAGTTCTATTTTTAAAATTAATAATAGTCAGGTAGATCTCGCTCATGTTTAGATAATAAAATATTATTGTTTAGCTGACGAGCCTTGTCCTGCGAACGGGAAGAGATCACAAATTCGGAATTGCGTTAAGGCTTACGCTACGATTACAGGGACTTTAGAAATCAGAGAAAACTAGTCGTTTATAAAATTAAAACTACTTCAGCTAGGATTGTACATTCACATGATTGAATAGCATACATGGTCTGTTTGATTATGTATATAGCAATAAGAAATGTCGCATCGTTATGGCAATTTTTGGTGTTATATGGTCGTAATCTCTCTCGAAAGTCACGGATTTGTGATTTTGTTTTTTAACAATAAGGGGTAATTCCTAAAATCAATAATTGGAAACAGTTATTCAATAAATTATGTATTAGTTTATATATTATTTCACCGTCATTTAAAATATTTATATCCTTACGTATACACGTTTTACATAATTTTTAAAAATTAATAATGGCGAAAGCGTCAGTAGAGGTACAACGATTTAAGAAAATAAAATAATAATAATACGAATAAGAATGAAATAGTCTTCGTTTAATAAATTTTTCCTCACACCAAATAACATAGAGAATGATTATAGCTTAAGTAATTGAGCCTTCTCAAAATACCCAGTTGGCAAAACATTAATTTGACAAATTTGGGTGAGGTATCTCCCATTTGTGCGTTCTAAAACAGCCAAAAAAAGTCCAATCCGGTAATTTTCGCCACCCAGCAAACGTCCTAGTACCCTTACGGACTTTATCTGAAATAGATTTGGATAAAACGGGGCCTGATGCCGCAACCTCAGTGTTGACTATTTTGGGAGGTCGATAACTGATTCCGAAAATATCTTCATGAAAGCGCTTCTCTTCCTACAAAATCAATGCAATAACATCTAGAATTGAAAAAGAATTCACGAGTGAATGTATAAACTTGAATATACACCTTAAGTTTTGCGAGGAGAGTTTCAGATTCATTGGGACTGAGCCCGCCAATCTTTTGGAAGACGACTTTCAGCGTACTGGTCACGTCCTCAGCCATTCTGTAATCACCACAGATGTAAAAGTGGCCGTTTAAAGAAATGAGTAGAAAATAGATCATTGAAGCTTCTTCTAGGAGTTTATCCTGGACGTATGTCTAACGCCAAAACCAAGGTTTATTAATGTTAAACAATTTATAA
Organism: Chydorus sphaericus; assembly: GCA_030141595.1. Lineage (NCBI taxonomy): Eukaryota > Metazoa > Arthropoda > Branchiopoda > Diplostraca > Chydoridae > Chydorus > Chydorus sphaericus. The sequence continues at coordinate 9,747,162 of CM057927.1, read as the reverse complement.
TGTAACAGATTATGCATACTTTAGGTAGTGTAGGACTACGAGAGAGAGCCAACCAGCAACGATCCAGGATTCCTTTCTTAATTGCGTCTGTCTTTTCTTCAACATATAAGTCGGAATCCGCTGTCCTGCATCCGGAGAAAAGCACCATCGTTCCCATTAATTGACCTCCTATAAATTTATAAATTCTAAAAAAGTAAAATTTTAAACAAAATTTGAGCAAAGTATAATACTTGATTTAAGATTTTTCTTTTGCTGCCAGAATCCACGGAAGGGGGCTACTCCAGTGCCAGCACCAACCATGATGACGGGCCGCGTAATATCCGTGGGTAGATGGAAATTTGGAGCGCTCCAATAAATTATTGCAATGGAGTTTTAAAAAGCATTTATACAATTGTTATTTTAATAAAAGATACCTTCGGAAGAAACAATAAACTGTGTCCCCTTTCTCCAGATGATCCATATAATGGGTACAAAGGCCATAGTGAACTGGTCCTTTCCCACCTATAATTTCAAGCAAACAATAATAATTTACCAATTATTTTAGTATTAAACAAAATTAGAATTACCATGAGATTTAAATGCGACGACGGCAGCAGTAATGTCTACTTGATTTGGATTTTCCAGAGGGGAAGAAGAAATGCTGTAGAAGCGCGGCTGGATGAGCGGCAGCTGGGAGATGAGCACGGCCGCATCGATGGACACAGACGGAAACTCTTCAAACGTTTCTAACAGATTCTTGTAGCCCCAATGTTTCCAATCCTCATACTTTTGAGCGTCCTGCAAATAATAATAAATGCTTTCAAACCAATAATAAATATAAATAGTATGATCAAATAAATACGGTAGAAAGAAGGTAAAGTTGCTTTTTGTCGTCTTCGTTCAAAGCATGAGCGGCCAAGAGGGTTAAAACTGCTTGAGATGCTGGTGCGGTGATGTCAATATAGCGAGACAAGAGTGTTTTCAAATCACAAGCTGGCAGTCGCTCTTGGTTCTCCCACACTAACCCTACATCTATTGATTTTAAATTCAAGATATACGTTATACAACTTGCATGGATTCCGCACGTATTCAATTTCAAATACCGTACCTTTTTGATCAATTAGGACTTGTAGTTGAATTGGTCCTTGTGGTAGAGGGGGACGGTTTAGAGCTAATCGAGACATGAGTCCGTCGACTAATTCTTCCCTGTTGGCAGCAAAAACGCCAATGTGGTCTCCCGGCTGGTATGAATTTCCTATCAGCAATCGGACGTGAATTGTTTTTCTCCTACCGAGAATCAAAATACAAATTTAATGAAAAAATATAGGGGATATTAGGTTATATATTGTCTTATAGTTCCGTCTTAAGTCAGAATTACCCATCTTTATCGAGAGCGAGGGTTTTGCTAAAGAGAGCAGGGCATGCATAAACGTTCTTGCTGTGCGTTTCAGACAAACCTGAACCATTCAATAATAGGAAATTATTATAAGTTGTTGAAAAAAAATATAGGAAAATAATTGGAAAATATGAATAGGAGAACCTTTAGCAAGATCAACAGTTTCGTTAGCCGAGACAAAGCGTATCTTATCTGAAGTTAAATTGTAGCTATCTGGACTAGCATACGATATGTCATCCTTAATGCAGAAAACTTCGCAAGCTGTCTATTAATTTCAAAATCATTACTTCAAAAGTGCATCCCCTCATTATAGAATTAACTCAGCTACGTTCTGTATAAACGGACTTTGAAAAACTTTGGGGCCCAGGATTTAAAGGCCTGCTCCTGTCCATTCAGCTCATCTCCGGTGAAGACGGCAGCGATTCTTTCACATCCTAGGCTTGTAAGTAAGCAGTCAATGTGATAGCCGAATGCGCAAAAGTTGGGGTAGGCGCTCGATCCAAGTGCAAAAACTCCGAATCTGATGCAAACACATGATTAAATTAATACATTAATCCCCATTCCAAAACACAACGAATTGAATTTCAAGGCTTGTCATTATTTTACTAATAAAAAATAAGTACACTATACTTGACGTTTTTCATATGATCCACACCGTTAAAATGGCTTTTCTTCTTGACTTTTAATTCCTTGGCAAACCCCTAAAATAATATGAAACATCATATCATAATAAGGTACTCTAATTTCAAAATACAATGATTTAAAATAAAAATTAAATTACTACGCCGTTCTCGGGTCCTTCACCATTACCGAAAGTAGATGTGACTATAATCATCAACGATTCTCTCTCTAAATTTTTGACGTCATAATCTGCCATGCAGACCACCTAAAATATCAATAAAATTCGTTTTTTATAACCAATAATCTTAGATCTTAAAGTTAACTTACAAATGATGGGCACTGCATAAACAAAAAATCTAATTTAAGACATAAAAGCTTTAAACCTTGGAGCTAAAGGCGTTGTTGAAAATTCCAGCCAATAGTTTAGCGTACTTTTCGGATTTGCCCGTCTCGGTTGCATATAGAATCGTTGCTTTGATACGCCGCTGAACGACTTGCATGAAAAGGCTCGAAGTGAACTGGACGGCCAGGGCTACTTCTTTAAAGCGAATCTTCCGTCGTCCATCTCCTTGATCCCATTTGTAATTTTTGTACGCTGGCTCCTATGGAATCAACATACTATAACTAATACATAGTAGAGATGAAAATTCACCTAATAATTAACTTGATATTCAAAGGAAGGTTTCAGAGCGTAGTTGATCATTTCTTGATGAAAGACGGGCGTTAATGAGCCGGAGATAGGCGGAACGAGCCAAATCCATTCTGCTGGACAACCTCCTCTCAATCGCATCTCGGTTTTGTAGTGACTATAATTATTTTTAATTTTAATTTTCTTATGGTGAATTTCCTTTGGTAAATAAACAAAGTAGAACTAACGTCATAAAGGATTCTGTAGCAGTGTGATGGTCCACAATGGTCACAGTGTTTTTCTTTTCCAAACAATATTAATATAATGTTGCCAATAAGTAGTAATTTTCATAGTATAGTACCTGGAAGCTGTAGAGGACGGCTGCGTTGAGCTCAATGACGGCTCGATCCTTCCACAAGGTAGTGGGACTACTCGTGTCCAATCCCATCTTCTTAGCCATTAGCTAGAGAAATGATAGAAGCAAAGTGTTTTATTGTGTTGTGTTGACCAAGATAGATATAGCTTCATTTTTTATACCAACCTCAAGTTTGTTGTAGCGATGGATATCGGCCAAATTTCGGGCTCCAATTTCAGTGCTCATATACCAGCCATTGAAAGGGCACGCAGTGAAGAGTAGACCCCCGCAGTCGAAGGCCATACTGGAGACCGCCGGAACGCAAAACCACTTGAGTCCCAATTTTTCAAACCAATCGTACCTCAATAAAAAAAAATTAAAATAGTTATGGCTGTTATAGATAATAATGCACGGAGAATAAGGATTTACGTTGGGTGTTGGATGTTCACTTCAAGAACTAATTCTTTCGGAATCTCAAACAATTCCGGTTGAGCACAGTTGCCAGCCTGCAAAACCAGCGGAAGAACGTCAAAATCAGTTCGGGCTCCACGCCAACCCAATTTTTGGCAAATCTATATTACAGTTTTATCATATAAAAATTGAATAATTGTGATATCCATTTTTTCAACATAGAATACCTCGGTAAATTCAATGTTAGCAGGGTCACCGATTATGCCAGGAGTGGTGCAATTCTCTCCGGGTGGTACAGTAGTTCGATAGCCAGCGTAGTTAATGATTTGTGAGTTCCAAACGCGGAAGTCAGTTTGGCCCGGTTTCCGTTGAGGAAAAATAGTCGCCGCCGAACTTTATAAAAAAAAAAAATTAAAAGAAATATTTCATAGTATACTATGGTTATCTTATATTGATTATTCAATCGGTTGTTTCATCACATGTCTTACCGTATGTTGCCTCCGTTGGTGGCATATTTCAACTGATCACATATGGCGTCAAACATTTCTCTGGCTGTAGTTACATTCCGAGCATCAAACAGCTTTTATTGGAAAATTTGCAATAATAAATCAGGCTCGTTAGAAAAATTGTTCCTTGTTATATTTTTCCAAATACTGTTACATCGATATAAAAGAAGCATATACACAACCTGTAGTTTGTTCCACTGAATGCGACCTATACAACGAGACGCGTTACGCCAAGCTAACTTAATTCCGAAGGATAACTCACTTCCCGTCATTTCGTAAGTACCATTCTGGTGGATTTCACGCTGAATGGCGTCCCATCGCGCCAGATGAGAAATTGTATCCAATCTTCATGAATGAAAATTTATGTTTTCATAACCAGCTAAAAAATAGTTACTTTATCAGAAGGGTTTTATTTTTTTACTTTTGTACAGACGTATAATATTGGCTAATGAAATCTTGGGCTTGAGATAGCAGTTCTCCTTCTTCTTCAGCGTTGAGTAAAGGGTTTGCACCCAAAGGATTTTTCACAACATTCAAGTACCAGGTGCTAGCTCGACACACGCTCACTCCACAGCATTGACCCTATACATTTAATTGTGTATTTAATTCTTTCAGAGTTCATTTCATCAAGATACATTATAAGGTATCGTTGTACCCTTTTCTCTTTTACCGTAATTTCCGTTGGTTCCGTATTATTTTATGTATAATAATTATAATAAGAATATAGCACCGAGTGTAGCACCATATCTTCACTTAACTAAACATAAGTTTCTTAGTTTTCTTCTTGATATTTTAAACAAATTTAAGGAGCCAGTATGTTTAGAAATTATCTTGCTGTGCACTATCAAAATATAACAGTTTTGTATGAATTGTAAGATTTTGGTTTGTTCTAATAGCTCTGAAAAACTATCAAAATAACGCGTTCTGGTAGTTTTTAACTAAACGAACTACCGAATGTATGATTGTATGTTACGTAATGTAACTTAATTTATTTTTAAACGTAAAACCCGAGTTTATTAGGTACCTGTTGTACATCACGATGAAGGGTGTCGTAATATTCAGTGTTTGAGCAATAGTTTTTCATTCGATGCGGTTTTCTTATGACCTCCTTTTCATTGCTGGTTCCCAGTTGCTGGACGATATTGGGCGACTGTACAGTAGAGTATCCATCGCAGCTTAAAACTTTTTCGCTTTTGTTTATGGTGGACATGTTAAAAGATTTGATAAAAGAAGCTGGCGAAAAAGCAAAGAGATGACGAAAATTTATTGACTGGAATCTTGTTCTTTAGCTTTATTGTTTTAAATATAATAATCCACTGCCTACCAAGGTATTATAGTAGTATTACAGCCCACCGTTTGCTTCTGTAACAAATTGTTCTTTCAAGATGATTGTGTTTTTGTTCTTGATAACACTCAATTGACATAGATAATCCACATCGGGAGTTATGAGTCCCTATTGTTTCTCTTCGCTGATTCTCGCTGTATAAATCCGGGACGAACGTGTTATATCCGCCTCAATCTTGGCCACGACGAGTCGTCAACACCTTCAGTTATTAATGACGCATGAAGGACAGTTCAGTCCTTGTTTTGCTCTTCTATTATGCTTTCTTCTTTTGTTGGCTATGAACTCAACTGCCTCGTTACATTGAAAATCACACGAAAAGAAAATCATTTAAAAAATTTTACGACAAGATTTACACTAGGTTTTCTAAAAGGTTTCCCTAATAGTTTAATATATATAACACTTTTTAAATTACAGTTGATTATTTCCTTACTCAAAGAATTGGTTTAGTTCGAAGCGAAATAAAATTGTGAAGATATTTTTGACGACTTAAAGAAAACTGGTACTCAAAAGTGCTTTGATAAACATAGATTATAAAGTTTTTCAGTATAAATTTGTTTTAAAATTATTTACCAACAATGATTTAATACAGTACAGATACACTGGCCACCTCTTTTCCCTGATGGAGTTCTTCTTTGGACTCCAGCTAATGACTAAACAAGTACTGTCCGAAGTGTGGTTGTGTTGTTTTCTTTATTTTATCAAGAACAAGCGATCGCTGATGTGTGCTTCCGGTATAGTTACTTAAGTGGCAACCGTCACCACTTATTGTTGAAAAGAGAAATAAGTACCACACGTGTTGCCTTTTTTGCATAAAATTGCCCCGGGGCTTTCATTGGAGCATGAAAAACTGAACACTACTTTTTTTGCGATTTTGAAAATTATAGTACAGTCAAATTAAAATATGAAATGTTATGCGTAGTCCTAGTCCTGGTCGACATATTAGAACAGCCTTGATGAAGTCAGAGAACCGTTCATAAGTATATATGTACGATATTCCGCCATGCGCAATGAAAATTGGCAAACGATGCTGGTTATTTGACCAGTTACAGGGCCTGCACTTTCCTCTAAATGCATCCTTTTATAGCTAAAATGCGTGAAAGCCGTAAAAGCCAATTATTTATCTGACGAACTTTCGTCGTGCCCTTACTTGTGTGACTTGTAACTGATAATAGAAGTTTCTTCGTATACCCATAACCGTTGTGGATTTAAAAATAATATTGGAAAAATACAAACAGCTTTATCTTTGTTGAAATTTAAGGACGTTAAAGTCGATAACTAACCTTTTTTTTATCTGATTCTGATCTGATTGGGTTTAGTGACCACAATTTGCTATAGGCTACCAAATGAAAGAGCTTACGGACATTCATCAGTGTTGTATGTATATTACGATATCGCAGCGTAACCTTGGTCGCCCTTAAATAGTCAAATGACCAGCTTTGAATTTTTTTTTAATTCTGGTTTTCTTATGCTTACTCTAGCTCTATATATTACCATAAATTAGCACAGACCATCTGTTCTCCTAGTTTGTTGCTTTGTAATTTAGATCTGGTTAAAAAGGGAACCAAGGCTCAAACGGTAGTTTTGTTTTTAATGAGGCCCCAGTGCTGCAGAAGTCAAGTTGCAGTCTTGCAGATTACATGATACTATACATCGATCAAGTAAACAAAACTATTTGCCAACATTTTAAACTCGAAACTTTTTAAATGAATAAGTTTTTGTTGAATAAGTTTTAATACCTCTTTGACTCTTTCAAACGTGTTGTAAAGCTTCCTCTGTAGCTGACTGGATGTCTTTAGGACCTAAGGGTTCTACGAAGTTATACACTAGAATTTTGTTGAAATAAGGAAACGTGCAAATAGATCCGCCAAAAAGATTATACAGACGAACACTGACTGCTTGTGAAATACCACTATCGGTACTCTTCAACTGCTCTAAGAGTTTTACAGCAGTGCTTTCGTGAGTGCATTCTCACGACATGGGTGACCTTTTTATGATTCATCCAAATCGCAAAGTAGTGTCATAAAGTTTTTGTAAAAAATTGAATCCAATTTCTTCCGGAGTTACCAGGAGTTACAAATTAAGTCTTGCATCCCTGTATGAATTATGGGTAGATGTATAATACTTTCCGAATTTTACGTTATCGACTTTCAACCTGTACTTATCTTTAACATTTATTTTTGGATAATAGACCTACACATAGTCTTATAGTTGCGACCATCTGGTCAGAAAACAAATGGGTGGTGTTTATCTATCCTGTTCTTTTCGAAGGAACAGCGATTAAAAGTGATTAAAATATTAGCGCACAGGAATACTTAATAGCTGTGTAATAGTAACGATTATGTAATCATGTCATACGTAGTAATAAACAAAAAGAATCCAACGATATCGTTAGCACCATGTTCTTTAAAAAAAAAAAAAAAACTTTGAGGACGGCACTGATGAAAGTGAAGAAAATAACTAATTAACACAAACAATCTAAAAGCTTCATAAAATTTTTTTAAGTCATTCTTTATTTTTTCTGCACAAATGCCAATTGAATTATTACATTCAATATTAGCAATTGGGTAACAAGTCCAACGCTTGTAGAACTCTTAAATGTACTTTTAGAAGCAGCATTTGTTGGAGGAGAGTAAGGATTTTTGGGTTGACCGGCCGGTCGGATGAATGGACTCAACCACAGCCATACTCTTCCGAAAGTACTCTCATCGCAATGGTTCTGTCCTTGTGCTAGAACAAATCGTAAGTTCTCGTCAGCTGTAAACGAATCTGGTGAAACCGTAGCCATCGTCTCGTAAGCTTTCAGAGCCGCTCCCACCTGATCATTATAAGGATCATCCTCACCATCAGAAACGTCAATGTAGATATTCTGGGGTAGACGTAATCCTGTTTGAGTCTTTAACGTTTTATTGAGGAACTCGAAGCCGTTGTTTAGAGTGACATGGTCCTCCATCGGCCAGAAGAAAGATGCTGAGAGGCAAGAACCAAATCCAAAAACTTCGGGTCGAGTCCAAAGAGCATGACAAGTTAATAACCCACCCAAAGAACAACCTCCAATGCCCAAATGTTTACGATCGATTAGTATTCTATTACCAGTAAGTGTTTGAATGCGTGGTAGAACTTCTTTGATTGCGTGGTCCAAATATGAATCGCCTTTTCCGCCGATGGTAACGTTGACACCGCATTTATCCCTCATTATTTCCGTGAATTCTCGATTCGGTAAATTCGGAGGAATGCAACCGTTACATTGATTAGCATAAGAACCGTTTTTACAGGCAAAACCAGCGCCAGGAACTTGGGTTAGTAGTTCCATTCGGTCCGTTTCGTCAGGATAACCGGGAATGTAGGGATGGTAATCACCTGAACCGATTATTACCAACTCTTCAGCGAGACCTTTTTCAATAACTTCTTGCTCCAGGTAGGCTTTGATGATAGTCAGGTAGATTTCGCTCATATCAAGAGCGATAGCGACTGGGTAGGTGTTCTTGTGCGTGTTTTCTTGGAAACTTGCTGGTAGGTAGTAGCACCATTCGCGTGTCCCGATGAATGGGTCAGATGACGTCACGTTAACATTAGTAAGAGAACCGGTGCGAGTGAAAAAGTAGGGATAGGCGAAGTAATTTGGGATGGCGAATATACTACCGGTTTTGGACATTGGTAGCAACGAGAGACCGAAGTTGGCACCAATCATATCTTGATCGTTGCTTGTTAAAATGCGGTACTCGAAGTTGTTACCCATTGGTATCATCGTTGAGTCACTGCATGCAAAACAAACGAAGCCATCGGATGTCGAATTGAAAGATAAATCTATTGACCAGGTGTTGGATGACGATCCATCTTTAGTTAAAGGAGTGGGCTGACTCCAAGAGAGGCCCAATCCGTTTCCAACAATTTTTAAATCCGTAGCTAATCCTTGAGCCTTTTGAATGATTTCGAAAAAATAGCCCTCAATTTTTTTATTGAGTACAGTGAAGTAAAACGTTACTTACAGTTAATTTGGATTCAGGATATTTCACCACAATTCTAAAAGTCAAATTATAGCGGACGAAAGGTTCCAGGTTAGATCCCCCTTGACATTCGATCGAAGATAGATTAGACAGCAAAAAGATGGTCATCAAACAGCACAGTACGATGCTGCATTTAAATGACTCCTGCGAAAACCATGGTAAAAGAGGCACAGTAAATGTATAGATTCTAAAAACAGTTAACTTTATTTGTGTTACCATTTTTTTCCTCTGTGGGATATCCTGAGACGTCTCTTCCAATTTTCAGTTCCGTAGGTATTCTGATTCACTTTCTCTCGACAGGGCCCCTTATATCAGAAATCAAATTTAGATGTTATCATTATGATAACAAATATAAATAAGATAAAACTATGAGTAGGCCTAGATATGAGTCACGCGCAATAATGCGGTTAAAGCAAGTTGCAGCGTGAATCATCAATATGCATGAATCATACATCGATTGCCGTGACACATTAATCATTAAATAATGTATGAGTAAGCGACTATATTTCTATTGATAAAATATTTATTTTTAATACTACAGGATAGTAACAATAATAATAATAGTTGACCAATCATTAATAGGAGTAATAGCTGGAGGATCTCATTTCCCGTAACCTATTAAGCATTTATGGCAATAACAAGAATCGAAGTTTTCTTCTTTATGCGCCGTTTAGGTTACCAACAGTGCAAAGGATGGATCAATCCCTAAAGATAAGTGAGTTCGTTGACCTTCATATACCTGAAAAAATGTAGATCAACGAACTAACCAGAAAAGAGCTACGTACGGTACTTTGTATTTTCAACAGAGAGAAGGATCTTAAAACGATACTTCGTCATTGTCGCTTTCATTTTATCTGATGAGAGCTTTTCTGTGAGTCAAAGAGATCAGTAGATACATTCAACAGGGATATTGTTGGAACGTTTTCAACCAGATAGATGATGGTAAAAAAGTTGTGTGTCAATTTCTCCTTCTTCTCTCGAACGAGGAATAAAAGTTACGCACTAATTACAAAGAGACACAACTCTAACTCAACTTGTACGACACCTTCAGTGGAAGAATTACGCATTCCAGTGCCTTGGGGCCACCTAGCAGGTATTTTAACACTTTCTCCACTTATACAGGTTGTTTCATCCACTTGATTTTATGTAGCCAAAGTTTGGGGCCCGGAAAACGGAACTCCGATAATTGTTATTCACGGGCAGATGGACAATGCGGGGAGTTTCGATACTTTGGCTCCGCTTCTAGCACCTCTTCCTGCTCGTATTGTATGCTTTTATTGTGCTGGTAAAACATTGCAATCTGATTGACTTATATAAAAGATAGAAGTTGTGTTATATATTAAAACCATATTCATAATTTAAAACCAGTTAAAAAAATATCGGAACTTGCAAGTACTTGGTGAACTTTTTCGGTATACGGTATGCTGTTGCTTGTGTTTAATTGTCTCTATACTTTATTCATTTTACATTTTATTTTAGTTATTTGAAATTTACGGAGGAAATCAAGCTAAAAACTAGAAATTAGAGCGAATGATTTGAAAATAATAGTATAGAAGACAAATTCGTAATTAGCTATCCATTCTGTTTATTTATCATACGAAATACGTAATGAAGAAATAAACTAATTAACACAATAATCCATGAACTTCATAAAAGAGAAGTTAAGCCATTCCTTATTTATTCTGCAAGAATGCCAATTGAATAATGACATGCGAAATCAGCAATTTGGTTATACCAAGTCCAACGCTTGTAGAACTCTTGTATATACTTTCGGAACCAGCACTTGTGGGAGGAGATGTAGGGGGAGAGTAAGGATTTTTTGGTTGACCAGCGGCACCAGCCGGTCGGATGAATGGACTCAACCACAGCCATACTCTTCCGAAAGTACTCTCATCGCAATGGTTCTGTCCTTGTGCTAGAACAAATCGTAAGTTCTCATCAGCTGTAAACGAATCTGGTGAAACCGAAGCCATCGTCTCGTAAGCTTTCAGAGCCGATCCCACCCGATCCTTATAAGGATCATCCTCCCCATCAGTAACGTCAATGTAGATATTCTGGGGTAGACGTAATCCTGTTTGAATCTTTAACGTTTTATTGAGGAACTCGAATCCGTTGTTTAGAGTTACGTGGTCCTCCATGGGCCAGTATAAAGATGCTGATAGGCAAGAACCAAATCCAAAAACTTCGGGTCGAGTCCAAAGAGCATGACAAGTTAATAACCCACCGAAAGAACAACCCCCAATGCCCAAATGTTTACGATCGATTAGTATTCTATTACCAGTAAGTGTTTGGATGCGCGGTAGAACTTCTTTGATTGCGTGATCCAAATACGAATCGCCTTTTCCGCCGATGGTAACGTTGACACCGCATTGATCCCTCATTACTTCCATTAATTCGCGATTTGGTAAATTTGGAGGGATGCAACCATTACATTGATTAGCATAAGAACCGTTTTTACAGGCAAAACCAGCGCCAGGAACTTGGGTTAATAGTTCCATTCGATCTGTTTCGTCAGGATAACCAGCAATGTAGGGATGGTAATCCCCTGATCCGATGATAACTAATTCTTCAGCGTGACCCTTTTCGATAACTTCTTCTTCCAAGTAGGCTTTGATGATAGTCATGTAGATTTTGCTCATATCCAGAGCGATAGCAACTGGGTAGGTATTCTTGTACGTGTTTTCTTGGAAACTTGCTGGTAGGTAGTAGCACCATTCGCGTGTCCCGATGAATGGATTAGATGACCTCACGTTGACATTAGTAAGGGAGCCGGTGCGAGTGAAAAAGTAGGGATAAGCGAGGTAATTTGGGATGGCAAATGTACTACCGGTTTTTGACATTGGTAATAGAGGGAAACCGAAATTGGCACCGATCATATCTTGACCAGTGCTGGTTAGAATGCGGTACTCGAAGTTTCTATCTATTGGTATCAGCGTTAAGTCGTTGCATGCGAAACAAACAAAGCCATCGGATGTTGAATTGAATGAGAAATCCATGCTCCAGGTGTCGGGTGATGATCCATCTTTAGTTAAAAGAGTAGGCTGACTCCAAGAGAGGCCCAATCCGTTTCCAACAATTTTTAAATCAGCAGTTAATCTTTGAGCCTTTAAGGTGAAAAAAGAAATTATTAATTATTATTATGTACAGCGATGTATAATGTTACATACTGTTAATTTGGATTCCGGATATTTAACCACAATTCTAAAAGTCAAATTATATCGGACGAAAGGTTCCAGGTTAGATACCACCTTGACATTCGATCGAAGATAGATTAGACAGCAAAAAGATGGTCATCAAAGCAGCACAGTAAGATGCTGCATTTAAATGACTCCTGCTGAAAACCATAGGTAAAAGAGGCACAGTAAATGTATAGGATTCTAAAACAGTTAAGTTAATTTGCGTTTACCATTTTTTTACTGTGGGAAATCCAGAGGTGTCTCCTAAAAGTCACAGTTTTGTAGGTATTCTGATTCACTCGCTTTCAGCAGGGCGCCTTTTATCAGAAATTAAATTTATACTTGTTATCATTATATAACAAGTATATTACAATAAATATAGGCCTAGATATGAGTCACGAGCATTAATATGGATAAAGTAAGTTGCAACTTGCAGCGTGAATCATCAATAATATGCATGAATGATACATTAATTGCTGTGACAGAACATGAATCAGTATAAATAAAGTATGAGACTATGAGTATGCGACTGTTTTTTATTCCTATAGATTAAACAGTTAGTTTTAATACAACAGGGTGGTATTGATAATAGCTAAAATAGTTGACCAATCATTCAAATCTAAGTATAACTGCGAGACCTTAATTCCCATAACCTATAACATTTTTGCTAGTAATAATAATCGAATTAGTTGTATTCTTTACGCGCCGTTTAGCTTATAAAACAGCACTATGGATCCATCCCTAAAAAATAAGTGAGTTCATTGACCTTTTTATACCTGACAAAAATTTAAGATCAACGAACTAACGAGAAAAGAACTGTACGGTACGGTATATTGTATCTCAAAACGATTCTTCGTCGTTGTCGCTTTCATTTTTCTCTGATGAGGGCTTCTCTGTGAGTTAAAGAGAGCAGCAGTTAGACTAAACAGTGATATTGTTGAAACGTTTTCAGTCAGAAAGATGATGGCTAAAAAGTTGTGTGTCAATTTCTCCTTCTTCTCCCGAACGAGGAACAAAAGTTACGCTCAAGTTTCAAAGAGACACAACTCTAACTCAACTTCTGATTCATCTTCAGTGGAAGAATTACGCATTCCAGTGCCTTGGGGTCATCTAGCAGGTATTGTAACACTTTCACCACTTAATCTACAAGTTATTTGAATCCATATCATTTTATGTAGCAAAAGTTTGGGGACCGGAAAACGGAACCCCGATAATTGCTATTCATGGGCAGATGGACAATGCAGGCAGTTTTGATACTTTGGCTCCGCTTCTAGCACCTCTTCCTGCCCGTATTGTATGCTTCGATTGTGCTGGTAAAACATTGCAATAGCGATTGACATAAATTTATCTTAATTCATTACTATTTGATGTCTTAGATCACGGGCTATCTTCTCACACTCCACTGGGACATGTCAGTAACGACACTTTCTCTCAACTCTACCAAATTCATCATGTTATGAGCTATCTTGGCTGGGAGAAAGCCTCTTTTATAGGCCACAGGTATACCGATTATATCTATAAATTAGTTAAAACTGTTCCTAATTTACTTTTCTTTTCAGTCAAGGTGTAATGGCTGCTATGTTCTGGTCAGCTGTTCGACCTACAATGGTAGATCGACTCATAAACCTGGACATAATCAAAGCCCCTAGATTCATCGAAGAAGAATTCGCCACCCGAATCGACCAATGTTTTACGGGCCTCCTTCAAGCATCGCATAAAATCACTCACCCAATCCTCAAAGGAATGACTTATCACGAAGCCCGCTATAAAATGCTCAATGCCTACAAAGGAAGAGGACTGACCGAAAAGACTGCCGACATCCTACTCAAACGCGGACTCAAAAGGATCAAAGAGGGCCAAGACCTCTTCGAGTTTTCTTGGGATCCTCGGGCAGCTGTCCGTCAACATATACTCACCGACGGACAGATGGGATCCATCATCCGAGCTATTCGTTGCCCACTTCTCCTTATTCGAGCTGATGAAGGACTTCGATGGCCGCATGAAAATATAGAAGTGGATCGCTATTACATCGATAACTTTTATGGAAGAAACGAGAACTTCCGAATCGTTCAGGTTCCAGGCCAGCATCACGTTCATCTATCACATCCAGAGCTTGTAGCTCCCCACATTCTTCAATTTCTAACCGATGAGATTATTCAAGAAAAAGTACAAGTTAATTAATGCAAATTCCTGGATATTGTAATAATCTATGTCGGCCGTAGAAAAAGGATGAATTTTTTGGGCATACACAGGGAGAATGACGTAAGTAGTGACACAACTGTTGCGTGGTAATAATAATAAATTATAAAAAAATTAAGGAACATTATTGAAAAATGGACAAAAACTCTCAATTTTTGACTATGAAATAATTCACAACTTTTTTTCATCGTTCAAAAAGACTAAGCTTATAGAGAATCTCATTTATGCACAAATTTGTTCCTAAGAGTCGACTGGTGGGGCTTCAGGATCAGTAGTACTATTAGAGGAATCCGGTTTGTTGATGACTAGAAGGCCAATTGCTTCTTGGGGTGGGCTGCTACTTTCAGTAGGATTGCTGGGCGTAACTCCAGCCAAAGCCCGGCTGAGCATGAAAGCCAGCGAACTCTCTCTACGGCTAGTATCTTCTTTAGGGATCACCGTCTTGTAAACTTCATGATCAGTCGTGCTATCCAGCGGGCTATCTAGCGAGGAAGTACTGCTGCCCGTCGGTGAAGTGATACTGGATTGGGATTCACCGGTTCCCAGTGGATCTGCTGTCGTTCCCATTTTACTGACATTACTGGCGCTCATAGATCGGGCTTCTTTGGTCACAGCAGCTAATTTAGAGGCAGTCGGTACGGCTGTAACCCGCCGTACGTGATGATGCTGCTGTTGTTGATCTTTGGATGTCATGAGCGGAAGTCCTTCATCCGCTTCGTCGTCACTGCTGCTACTGCTATCGTTACTGGAACGGTGTTGACTGACGGAAGCAGCAGCGGCAGCACCCGTAGAGCGAGGAAGACTTATTCCAGTACGTCTAGAGCGTTGCTGTTGCTTATTTGGCGATTTTAAGACAGCGGCCTTTAGAGCAGCAACCGGAGATTTGTCTAATAATTTAGCTGCCAACTAAATTCATATAAAATAAAAGAGTTAAATGACTAATCAAAATGTAAAAGTATGATAAAAGAATTACCTGTTCTGGTTCAACTTGAGTGGTATAGAATCGTCGTATTTGGACGGATGGAGAAGCTGTTCCCAAAGGTGTTCCATCACCAGCAGGGCGTAAATTAGGCCGGCTCTCTCTTTCAGGGCTTTCCACAGTTTTATTAGTTGGCTCTATCCATTCTTGAGGGCGACTCTGCTCTCCACTAAGAATGAGTGAAGCTGGACGTCGAGGAGATCCTTGCTCGCTTCTCCAACCGGATGACGGACTGCCCAATTCAGTTCCAGGACGCTGGCCAGGTGAAGTAGATGCAACTGAAACGTAGAGCGGTTTCGTCCAGTCAGAGACGGAGCGTTGAGACTCCCGCCGGCCCAGAGCGTAACTGCCTCCCATTCCGTGACCACCGGCCTCGGGTCCAGCTATACTCTTTTGCGATCCGGCGCGGAAAAGGCTAGTACTGGAACTGAGTCGAGATCTAAGGCCACTATTGAGAGCGGCCATTTGTTCCGGCCATATCACCTCGGTCACGGTTCGCTGCCGGGCAGGTGTCATCGTTCCCCGTTCAGCTAAACTCACTAAAGAGCTCCCAAGGCTCACAGAATCCTCATTACCTAAATAGATAACAAAATATTATGTTAAATAATATAAAAAAAAAATATTTAATAAAAATAAATTGTTACCAATAAATGCTCTGGATCCGCGGATGCTGTTGGCTAGATTAAGGTCCGGCATCACAACAGACGTTTGGAGGTACAGAAATTCGGTTTCAGCCGGATCACTGCAAGTAGATATGTTGCTGGATATGTAGCCAGCTCCACTGGGCCCTCCGTGATGCTGGACTTCATGGAGCATCTCATCTCGGCTGAGCATGTCTGCTTCACGCTCGTCCAGCACATCTTCCATCGCTTCTTCGTTGAGTGTCTGTAGAGCACCGCAGATAGCTTGATCTTCGAGCGTCACTTGCTTTTCAATATTGGTCTGTCGCTTTTTGGCTAAGCTGAGCTCTCTTTGAGCCAAAGATGAGGAGGCCGACACCATCGCATCCACTTCAGCCATCATTTCACCTGAAGAGAAAAAATCTATTTTAGACTTAATTATTCTATTAAATCAAGATTTATTAAAAATTCACCTGCAGCAGCGGCAGTAAAAGCATTGCTTCTCAAGCTACTACTTCTAGATAGCCTACCCTCGTAATCGACATCGAGCAAATGATGATGCTGTGGGTTGTGATGGATAACAGAGCTCAGAAGACCTCCACCACCACTTGAACCTCCTTGGTAGTTGGGACTTGGGCTGACTGGAACATTCATTCGGGGTTGATGGTATTCTCGCTCTCTCATGGCGAGGACGGCTACACGGAAGAGCTCCCAGTCTCCGAAACACATTCCGCTCAATGATTTCAATTCATCCAAGTTACAGTGAAGTAGAACCCGACCGCTTACATTGCAGTCGATTAGCGTCTTAGCGTACTGCTCCGCCTGGAAAATCAATAAAGAATTATTTGAGAAATTTTGATTGGATAATAAATCAAGTTACCTGAGGAGCTCGGATTCCATCGAGATGCCGGAAGAGATCGGCCACATCTTCGGCTGATAAAGTGCTCAAATTTTTATCCACCAGACGAGCTGGTAGAGTCGGTTTGAAACTGAGTTGATGGGACATAGAAGGCAGGAAAGCAGCGGCGGGGTTAGGTAACATCCCTCCGTAATCTCCATGGGTGATATTGGGTACAACAGATGAATATTTAGGGTGATATAGACCAGGTGGAAACATTCCTTTGGCAGCTTGGTCGGGTGTAGGTAGAGTAACCGTAGTCCACGGTTGATATGGATTCATCATAACTGATGGAGTTGGAGGAGGACCTCCTCCAGGACCTTTTGGATTGTGCCTCTCTTCCGGATGATTTGGGGCAGCGCCGGATTGCATTGCGAGAAAAGTGGACCGCTCTTCTTTAATCACTTTGCGGAGATAGGGGTCCAGGTGGATCGTGAATGGCATAAACATTTTCAAGTGTAAAACCTAAATAAATAAATATTAAATTAAATGTAAAATGTATATTTAAATATAAATAAATTACCTGTAAAGTATTTCGATGGAAACTGAGAAAAGTTTCAAACTTTTTATCATCCCGATCGATTTCTAAATGCGGTTCCACCTCTTTCGAAGTCGGGATAAAGGGTTTAACACGCTCGTAGGCCGTCTTAAGAGTCGTGTTATCATCCAGTCGATCTTCGTGCACTTCCGTGTACAAAATAATCCAAGAGGTTCGATAGGGCCACTGCTCAGTAATGTTAACCCAAGAGGCCAAATGGTACCAATTGAACTCAATTTGAAAGGCTTTCAACAGCCTTCCAGTTACGTAGATAACGTTCATCAGCCTCCGCATGGATCGAGGATTGACGTCGCTAAAGTAGTCGTCTGTTAACAAGACTTTGGTGAGATCCTGGGCGGCTAAAACTCCTCCTCGGCCACCACCGGGACCAGTCATGGCGATCCCGCTCTCCATGCTATCGCTAGGCCGGAGTTTGTGACGAGGCATGGCCGAACTGAGTTTAAATCCGCCTCCTCTATGGAGGGCACCTTTTCCTTGAGCTGTAGAATCCACCGACATCCGCCGAGGTGACATTTGAGGCATCCTCTCTGCGGGATTGTTGTGAGAAGAGTCTTCAGATTCGAGCCAGTTGAGTACTGCAGCGTGATTGCTGCTGGCGGCGGATGCGGCCAAAACGTTGCGGGCTCCTGCGGGATTCTTGGCCACAAGGGCTGCCTGTTGGGCTGCTCTTACTTTACGTAATCCGGCGTTCTGGAGGAAGAAGGGGAGGTGAACTAAATTCCGTAAGTAGTCGTGACCGCCAATGTTGGATTCGTTGAACATCCGGTGAAGATTCAGTTCAATCGCCTATTATTTAAAAAATAGTAAAAAGCTCATATTAATTAATTTAAAATAAGTCTTGTAAATAAATCTCGATTTTTAAAGTGTTGTATAAATCACACATTCAAAAACCAACCTGCGTGCCGAAAAACTTTTCGTAGAGGTAGCAAAAAAGTGAGAAAGAAAAAAAAGTCATAAATAATAAAGCCTAATTAAATCGGTCAAAACTTATGAAAAACAACTCTACTACGTGCAAGAATAATAAAATATAGACCTTTATGATAATATATATGTATCGATAGATGAAAATATAAAAAATAATATAAAAACCTTTATGATAATATGGGGATCGATAGCCAGGAGGGTGATGAAGGGTGAGGACTGTTCCGTGAATAGAAGATGAACGGCATCCAGGACGTAAAGGACCTGGTCTTGTTCACAACTATCCAGCCCATCAACGACCATCACAAGTCTCGTTTGCTGTCCACTAAAGGCGTCTAGGCACTGCACCATCTCTACCATGATGGCAACTTCTCTTTTCAACGCCTGAAAAACAAAATGTTTAATTCATTGCTTGCCAATATTTAAGATTTAAATAATCAAACCTGAAGGTATCCTTCTGCTTTAACTGTTTGTAATCGGCTGACACTCATTTGAAGTCTGCGTCTCTGTGAGAAGATGAGGGCTTGGACTATCCTGCTCCAGGTGTATAAATTAGCTATCACAACCGCTCCCAGCACCACACTGATGGCTATTAGAGTGTATCGCAGGTTATCCGAGTTGCTGTATTGAAATAAACATATCGATTAATTTTTAATAATTTATAAATGAAATTTAATATAGTTACAGTATTTGATCCTCCACGTCTCCCATTTGATACAAGGCAAGAAAGACTAATCCGGCGATGAGTATGTCGACACAGATGAGAAATATGATCGCATAAGGAGCGCAGCACAATCTCCGGAATCTCCACGGTGAAGTAGGTTTCACTATAATTTGAAAAATATTCAATATAAATTATATAAAATTTGGTTAAATTAAATTAGTTTTACATGGTTTAGGACGGAATGCCCGATAGAGACGAGTAGCAACGACCCCGTAATCAGCTTCAATCCCATCCAATAGAGATCCAATCATTTGTACGACCGAATTCTCTCCTCGGGTGGAGCGCGACACTTTGGTCTGATCAGTAAAATAGAAGCGGATAGGCTGGATTCTCAAACCACCACCATCTCCTCCAGATACATGTTGAGGTCCGGGAGGTGTACAGAAAGTAACTTTTAAGATCAGACTGAGCGCTTCCATCTTCCGAGCCAGAAAGAGGCCGACGGTGTGAGCCCAATTCCACATATATCTACAAAGAAAAACGTTTAATCATAATTCTTTTAAATAAATGTAGATAACTAACCTTTCAGTGCCCCAATGAACTATGAATAGGAATGTGAAGATGAGGAAGAAGGAGCCGCCTCCAGTGGCAACTCCAGGGATCCAGGAATGGAGTGAGACACCCACCAAAATACCCAAAAGAGTCGAAATATGAAGCAGAACCAAGAAAAGAACGATTGAAAAGCGCAACTGCGGCTCAATCCACTGCCTAGCGAAGTTCTTCATTTCCTCTAAAAAATTATAAAATAAATGTTTAACTAATTAATTTTTTAAAAATAGAAAGTTAACTATACCTCTTAGTTTACTGAGAAGGAAAGATTTTCCCGATCCCCATTTGGCGTAGAGACCGACGGTGATGGGCATAGAGAGAGACGGCTCGCTCAACATATCCGCCAAGGCGCTGCTGTAAAGTTCGTAGCCGAGCATATTCTCGTTGTCCTCGTTCGTATTCAGCCGACCTACGAATGAGAAACAGGTAAACATAACATATTTTCGATTATTGAAAACAAGTAATGGTTTGTTTGGGGCTATATAAACGTACGAGCTCCAAAGATCTGTCCTAGAATGGTCTTTTGCTGACTGAGGTCGATATTATAAGGGGTCTCTCCGCTCCTGTTAGGCCGGTAGAGGAGCTGGCTGTGCTTCGGGTTCCGCAACAGCACCTCGACGATCGCCTGATGGGTAACAAAGATGAATTTATTAGATAAATCATTCACAGTTATGAAGCTTCATTAATGTTACTTTGGAACGAGCTCTCATTGCGATGTGCAGAACCGTGTCGCCCTCACGGTCGGCGGCCGTCACGCGGGCCTTTTTGTCTAGCAGAAGCTGGACGATCTCCAAATTCCGGTTTCGCACAGCTCTCAGCAGTGGAGTATCTCCTTCCTGTGTAAAACAGATGTTCTAATTTTATTTTTATTTTATTTTTAAATACTTTACCTTGGTAGCAATTTCTAAATTGGGATCAGATGTAAGTAGAGAACGGACAACTGAAGCGTGACTCTTTTCCACCGCCCAATATAAAGCAGTTTTCCGCTCCTAAACATTGAAAAAAGTTTGTTTATTTAGAAAAATCAAGTGCTAATAAATTTGCTACTTTGCCAGTCATGTCGACGTCGGCGTATTTTTTAAGTAGAGCTTCTACGATAGCTTTATGGCCGGCTTTAGCTGCGTGGATTAGATTGGTATCACCACTGCGATCTTGGAGATTTACGTACGCTCCAGCGTTGAGTAACGCGACGCAAATATCGTAGTAGCCTTCCTTGCACGCCAAACTGAGTGCCGTGCAGCCGTCCTTGTCCGTGGCGTTCACATTGGGCTTCTTTTCCAACAGTTTAGCCACGATTTCAGCAGCATTTTCTTTGGCTGATACAAGCAGAGGTGTCCAGCAGTGCTAAAAATACAATTTAAAATTAAATTATACTTTTTAAATTTAAATATTATTCTTACAAGTCCGGAAACTTCAACGTTAGCTCCAGCTTGTAAGAGCATATCTACGATATCTGTATGACTTTTGCGGCAGGCCCAAATCAAAGCTGTTGTTCCGTACTATAATTAGAAAAAATAATAATGAATATTATTGTAATAATAACATGTGTTCACTTTGTTTATTTACCTTGTCGCCCGTATTGACCTTGGCTCCGTGATCCAAGAGGAGCCGAACGATGGCAGTGTGCCCTCGGCCAGATGCCCACATGAGCGGCGTGATGTGGTACTGACCGTGAACGTTCACTTCGGCACGCTGCTCTAATAACAAAGTGGCTGTTTCTATATAGCCTTTATAACATGCCCACATAAGGGATGTCCATCCTCCCTATGTATAAATTATAAATAGATTGCGTGATACTAATTAAATCTTTGGTTAGTTAATAGATTACCATTTCACGATGTTCGATATTTGCACCATGATTAAGTAGCTCAACACAGATTGTCGGGTGATTTCCTTTAGCGGCGCACACCAAAGCCGTCCAGTTATCCTTCATAAATTAAATTGAGCTCGTAAAAGTTAGATTAGATAAGAGTAATATAATAAATACAGAATCTTCCGCATTCGGATCTGCTCCGTGGGCGAGTAGCTCGCGGACAAAACTGTGTTTGCCCTTGGTAGAGGCCAAGTGTAGGGCCGTCCCTCCATTCTATAAGTCAATCAATCATAAAAATGACGTAATAATAAGTAGTTTTTTAAAATATTTTTACATACCTCATCTCGATCGTCGATAACGACATGACGATTCTCAAGAAAGCCTCTCAAACCAATTAGATTATCTTCGAGGATATAGTTGGCCAGTGACCGGTAGCTTAGTGACACCATGGGCTCGGTCGAATTCTGCAATAAAATTAAATAATTATTCAAGAAATAGTTAAGGAAAACCACTACAAGGCATTACATCATATTGGGGCGGAAAAAGGAAATTACATAATAATTTTTGGGGCGTTAATATTAATTTTTTCACTCGTGCAGATCAGGAAAACTGACCGACCAGGATGCTCTTCGCATAGCGAGAGGGATGTGAAAATTGAATCCTCTTCCACTAGTCACAGCACTGAAGAGAGACGATATAGACGTTGTTGGTGTCAGCGGAGCTGTTCCAGGACTGGATGGAGATGTAAATAGGGACGCAACAGAGAGCCTTTTCAGTCGTCCGGCTCCTCTTTTATTATAAAGACTACTCCCGATGAGACTGTTTTCTGTCAAGTCGCTTAAACGGTCCGGTTCCGCGGCCGTGATGCATACTGAAGGTGGTACGACGGGGGCCACTGATAAGCTACGCTGCCGGATTAATTTCCGGCGAGGACCGGCACCCAAACTCTCCATTGAAATTTAAGAAGGAATTTTTTCTTCTTCTTTTTTTTTTCTTGGCTTCAACTCAAATAACACACATCCTGTAAATAAATGTATGAAATATGTCTGGAGGGCAAACAGTTATTCACAAAAAATTGGGACACAATAATAGCCTGGGAGAGTTTAATAATAAAACATGCTGAGCAATCGAAAAGTTTTGTTATGTAGGGACATGGCAACCGGGGGGCAGGTCTATCGGGTAACAGGAAATGGTGAAAAATGATTGTTTACCAGAACTTTGTTAAGTTGTTAAATGTCTTTTATCAATTATGCTTCACACACACGACGAGTTGCACAACGATACAAATGAGCCGAGCGTGTTAAGAATGCACAACAAAAAAAAAAAGATCTTTCCCCAAGCCCTACTAGCACACTGAATGCAAAAGCCTTCTTTTACCTGGACTGGCTGATTTCAAAATATTTCATATCACGTTCCTCTTGGCGGGGAGAGGTAGAAATAAAAATATAACGTGTGATGCCTACGGCACTTTTCACAACACACTCACGAAAAGGAAAAAAAGCAGCGGGATTTTCCTTTTTTTCTTCACACTGCTTACATCAGCTGTGCGAGTAGAGTGGCAGAGAGATCGTTGCACTGGGGGTTTCTGTTATTGTGTCTCGGGCAATAGCCCTGTTTCTAAGGAGGCGCTACACCCTGAAATAATGCGTTGGGAAGTAGTCAACTGTTAAGTTGACTTTAAGCCTGTTTTAGTCGTCTTTGAAGTTGACTACTAGTCTAGACCGACAACTTGACGGCTGAAAATGTAACTTTGTGTGTATTTGACATTTAGAACAGAAAAAAAAAGAAATATACATGATTTGTGAATAGTTTTTTTTTTCTTTTATCGTCGAACGGTTTGCATAACCCAATCTGATATTGAAGATACACCCAGGTAAATTCGAAATTCTTTGTGATCGTTGAAACTTCGATCACAGTGCCGGTTCTCGGCCGATACGCCGACCAAAGACCATGAGCCGCCGTCATTCAGTTGACACAGCAGCGGACTCCCAGAGAACTCGTCATTCTATGAAAATTTAAAAATAACAATTCGTTTAATAAATAGAGCAATTTAGGTTATATATAAATTACTCGACAGGAATCTGCTGGATTTAAAACATCGGCGCATAGGGAAGTGACGTTATCGCACTTTGGACTCTCGACGACTTTGGCGCTCACTTCGTGAAGATTATCTCCTGTGAAAAATCCGTATTTTATGTCCGTATAGCAATAAATGAGTAGTATAATATTACGATCTTTGCCCCATCCGAGATAGATACAGCGTGATGAAGGCGTTTCTATCCAAGCCTGATGATCACGAGCCAAACAAACGGGACGAACAAAATCTGAATAAATGACGGGTGACTCCATCTTGATGAGAACCAATTGATTGCCCTTCATAGGCGACTTTACCATCCCAATTATCCTCCTTTCCTGCTCCCACGGTGCTACAATATCATCAACTTAATTATAATTCAATTAAGTAATTAAAAATAATTAAATTACCGTCAGAAGTTAGCCGAACTGCCGCAAATCGCGCTACCCAATGAGCTCGATTTTGTCCATCAAAACAAGTAGCTGATGTAAGAAGCCACTGATCAGCCACAAGTGTTGCATCACAGGCGTGAACTCCATCACGAATTAGAGCCGCTAACCAGGGCCAGTCACCGTGAGCCGAAGGTAGTAGAGTCAGGTGGGATCCAGGCCGATCCGGATGCATGTGAACGGGCCTCGTTCCGCACTCCAGGCCGGAGCAAGAGAGGTAAAGGACCTGTCGCTTTCTACATGGAGCTCTCAGAAAAGTGGCTCTCCAGCGAATCGGCTCTGTTAAATGGGCGTAGTCATTGGAGCGTTCGTTATCTGTGCGGATTTCGATCCGCTCCATGATCCGGTAAGACATGGAGCGACAGGCCGTCTCTCCAAACACTTCGAGAAAACTCTGCCTTCGAGCAGCTGTCAGGTGAGTTCCAGTAGCGTTGAGTGAATCTACACAGACTTTCCCGGTATTGTTACCTTCCGTAAACACAATGTAACCTGAAATACAATAATAATTGTTTTGTTTATACAATTGTATCAAAAGGTATTCAGAGATAACAATAAAAATGAGTTGAATAATGACCTTCATGGAAATACTGATGAACGAAATTAGCGGCTGCCATATCTGGCGCAACTGTTAAGCAACCACGTTCGTCGCTACCGTTGGGGCAGTCCGGGATTCCGTCGCATCTGCGCTCCACATCGATACAGGCAGCACCAACTCCGCAATGAACTTGTCCTTCGGGACAATATGAACAGGCTACTTCGTCACTAAAATCGTGACAGTCCATAAAACCATCACAAACGCGTCCTGCTTGACCGTTAGACGTCATAAACATGACACACTCGCTCGGTTCCGCTTCCAAAATGTGATTCGGGGCTGTAAATAATTCAATTCTTTCAAAGTTTTTCTACCTATGAATAGTTTTTTCAAAGTAAATTCATACCAGGATCAGCTGTGCAGGATCCTAATCCATCATCAACTGGGAATAAATCGCATCGAAGGAGATCTCTTAGAGTAACTGACATATCGTTACTATTAGCAGCTAATAATTTGTTGCCGTAAAGTTGATCAGGTCGTATTGGGTGATTTCCAAGTCCAAGACGAGATTGACAACTAATAAATAATTTAAAGTTATTTGTACAGTTTTATAATTTGAAGATAAATCAGATAACTTACGAAGAAGAAGCGGCCATACAGAGACTGCGGCAGGGCGGTAGGATTTTCGGTGGAGGTGGAATGAATGAAGGTGGAGGGCCGGATGAGATTATCGAATCAGCTGGATCGCAAGGTGGTTGAAGGATGTGGCATAAAACTTGCTGAATATTTGAAGAGCATTCCGATTCCACCAACAATCTGTGTAATATTGATTTAACGGCGTCAATAAAAAATTTCTAATTTGGTCAATTCATATAGGAAATATTTACAAGAATCCACCTCTACTAAAAAAAGAAATATACAAACAGCGACAGATGGTCAACTACATTTCTCCTTCGTGCGGAAAACTCGTAAAAAAAGCAAGGTAAATACTATACGACAAAGAAAGAAAGAAAAAATCCAGCTAGTTGGACGGATGTCAAGTATTTAATGAGCAGTGTGTCCATCTGTGCAATTTTTCTAAGAAAAAAAGTTATTATTTACTTGGCAGCTTCGTTGAAGCGCTGGACTTGGCGGCTGTTCCGGTGGCCCAGCAAGTTCGGCCAAGATGTGAAATTGTAGGCCAACTGGTGCCGACAGAAATTAAGTGAAACAGGTTGACAACTAGGTCCTTTGTGTCGTCCATTATCTTCTTGAAGATCCTCTTTTTCATGATCAAGATGATTGATTCCGATATCAGAGCGCCTTTCGATACCTTCTCCGCCAGATGCGATTTCAGTGGATTGATTCTTATTACCGCTTCCGGCCGGAACTACTATTGCAGATCGAGCTATAACAATAATTCAATTTATTACTCATTTCAGAATTAGAAAAAATGTTTATAACTTACCTCTAACTTCGATGCTATGATGATCGACTAAAACTCCGATAGGTAGCTCATCAGATAGTCCATTTTTGAGTAAAGTTTCCAGCTCAATTGCGTCACTATTGAGGCTCTTTTTAGTCCAGCAGTACAAGTTGAAAAAGACGGACAAGTCGTGTCCCTCGCGCCTATATAATATCACGAAAAGGCTCGTCGTTATGTGGTTACAGCCAATCCATCTGGCATCCATACCAGATGCCTTTAAATAATAATTTTCTGTTCCCCTCAAATTGAGCATTATATATATTCTTTTATGACCTATGGGAAGATTACGTGATGTTACATCTTTTTCTTGGAAAAAACAATGAGAACGATAGGCGGTCCCATCGTTTTTCTTTTATACTCGTCAACTAGGCTAAATTAAAGTAAAACGTGATGATGATGATCACTGACCCATCAAATGCAATTATCTCAGCGTGGTGGTAGATATCAGACAGAGAGCTGTTACGGAAGATAGAATCCAATTTGGTCTGGTAATCACGAGCTTTGGTAGTGAAGGCGGAGCTGCGGGAGTCGGACAAGTTGCTAACGAATCGGTCTCCTTCCACTAATCGGAAACTGCCCCGGTAAACAAAATCCACTAATTTCTCCTTATTTGTGTTGATCACTATTATAAAATGAATTAGATTTTGATTGAGGTTTGTGTGAATTAATAGATTTACATCCGAAATAGATGCCGAAAGCGATGCCGATGCCGAGGCAGAAGAGGGCGGCCATCAGGCAGAAACAGTGATTGCTCGGCCAGCGACGTCCGTTGTGTTTGCTCGCATCTCGAACGATTTCATCGTAAGAGCTCAAACTGTAGGATCGGGATACGGATGGCGATCTTTCCAACTAAAAAAATAAATAAATCATAAATTCAACTTTCGAATTTTTTTTTAAATAGGCTTAGACAACTATGAGTCTATAAGCTATTCGTTCAGGTCGATGTGGCACGACAAGTTTTCTTTTATTTCATGTTCACGTCAGTCATAGATCAAGAAAAATCTTGTGGGATTTGCAACTGTTATTATTAGCTATCTTAAATGATCCAATAAAAGGCTATTTTTATGAAAAAAAATCTTTCCCTTTCGACCAACCAAATCCTTTTTTTGTTATAAAAGGACTTCTTTAAAAAGAGGGTAAAGGATCACCCAGCCGTGTAGCCGTGAAGAATACAAAGGACCCGTTATAGAAGAGCGTAGCAGTCTATAAGAATAATACTATATCGGTGAAGCGGATCGTACGATGAAGGAAGAAAGCAGAACGGACAGACGAATATAATACAAAACTGTGCTTCGCACCTATTCAAAACTGGCGCGCTTCTATATATTATATCCATCACGAAACTGCCACATACTTTCTCTTAAATATATCATAAAAAATAGAGACGTACATTTCGATGTTTGGTTGTGGGTGATGGAGATTCTCCTGGGCGAAGGTGTGCTGCCGCACCGCCGTTGACCTCAATCGCTTGCAGTAGATTACTGTTGAATTGAGATGGATGATCCAGCATCCCCGAATTAGATGGAGATTGAACCAATGGATTTCTTAGTTTGAAAGTCCTTTCGGGTCCGAGAACGACCATTGAATCTTTGACGAAATCTTTCTTGAAAGAGAAATTGGTTGATCGGCTGGGTGTTCCATGCAGTTGGGCCGTCGTCTAATTAATTCAATAATGAAATATTATTTAATTGAGTGGCATAAAGAATTGTTAAATAGACATAACAAAGAGTTCAACAACCTTCTCTAATATGCGAGACGGTTATTCAAGAATAAATAACCGCCCCAAGGAAAAAAAGGTGTAATGATGCAAAGCTCTTAGGCGTAAGAAACTGTTTCTCTTTTCTCTCTACTCATCTCCTTAAATTTGGATTATGAATGTCACGGTCGTTTATCTGAATTCTTTCTTGTGTACTGCTCACAAGCTGAGGACAGTTAGAAAGTAACGTGATTTTTCTTTCACGAAAGAATGAGAGGGAAATAAGAGTGTCGGGAGTAGCAGAACACACACACATCACATATATCCTATCGGGATTTTCTTTTTCAAAAATAACGGTGGATGATTATTATAATATAACATCTGCTACGCTTCTTTTTCTTCTTTTTTTCATTAGTAACCCTTTGGCGAAATTCAAAGTAGTATGTATTGTATACCAATCGCGTGTACATGTCTATAAGCTATTTTGCAGCAATTATGTATCATTTTCGTTTTAACCTGATTGAAAAAAAATTGGTTTGATCTATATATATTCTTGGTCTTGATCTATTTGTAATAATGGTATCACAGAACGTGTGACAATATTACAGTTTGGTCAACCCCAGAATGATGTAACAACCGGTCTACACTACCTACTTTTGCGGTTGAAACAATAACAAAATTAGATTTTTGTTTAAAAAAAAGCGTGCTATTATTATAATATAAATGAAATCGTGACACTCGCTTAAAAACATTGACATTATAGAGTCAAGCCTGGCTACTTAAACAGGTCGTTCTATATAATAAATTAATAGGTCCATTCAAAAACATTAACCCAAATACATCAGCTTGACCACTACCTGAAAAGTGCCCCCGCCGTCATCCCTGCTGACCGTCTTCTTCCTCGCCGGCTTTTTAGGCGTCGAGGACATGACGACGTCGTAAACCTGGTAATTCCGAATCCTGCTGGAGTGGAAAATAATATTTTTTCCTCTATTCAAAACAGTTTTTCAAAGTATAAAGGAACTTTAGAGACCAATAGCTCTTCTTGCTTCGGATGCCGAGCAACAACTGGTCGGTCGGTAAGAAGAACCAGCGGGACTATAGGCCGACGTAATGCTTTCTCCTTATTGTGATGAAAAGAGACTATTACCGTTAGATACACTTCTTCTCTTGCACAAAAACATACCGTCCGTGTGGGGGCGTTGGAGAAAACATTTTCACTAGTAATGCTATTATTATTATTATATAATATCTTCGTTCATCAAGATATCCAGGAAATTGAGCGGCACTGTACGAATAGGGAGAGTGTGAAAAATTAATCAATTATGGAAATTTTTTCTACCGCAGAAAAAAATGTTTATATATAAATAGAATTTCTAAAAAGACATCTTTATTATTATTTAAAAAAAGAAAGTATATTATTTATGTGTAAACGCATATATGCCACTTTCTCGCCATAGATAACATCTCATCACTATTACGTTTATATTAAGATATTTTGAATAGTGAATGTATAAGATACGATCTAGCCCTGTTATACTAAGATATTCAGAACGAATCGTACCAGAAATGTGCAACACTCGAGCGATTAAACGGATGATATCGTTTATATTGGCATCCTATTTTCTTCGTGGGGAATGTGAAAATCCAATCCAAAGAGAATAACAGATATTTACAGATGATTGATCGCAATTTTCTCTCTCTTACATACAAGAATACAGTTATGCTAGAATGATTACATCGTGTCCTCTAACCATGTTATTCCTATGAAATGTCATATTTTTCACTTGTTTGAACACGCGGCCATTAATACAAGTTGTTATGAATGATATTTCTTATAAGTACATACGGTAAATCCAGATTTGGATGTATATACCAAAGATTCAAGCGGGATTTGATATAAATTTAAAAAAAAGAAGAAAAGCGCAGCCGTGAAACCGCGATCTCCTGCCGGTTTCATCTTAATCAGGCCGTGCTAATTTGACAGTACGGCGTCGTCAGCGCAACTTTAACGTGTAAAAATGTAGATTATAAAAGAGATTGTGGGTGAAAGTTGTCCTCATCTAGCAGCTAAAGTAGTAAATAAAAACAACTCTCTCGTCGGAGGTCAGTTTTGTTCTCAATCGGTGGTCCACACCGGAGAAATAAGAAAATTCGGGTCGGTGATAGAGAAGATGCACAGTCGTGAGAAATCTCAACAGATGTTGAAGTGTGCTGTAATATAGACAAAAACAACAGAGTGACACATAAGAGTATAAGGCGGCTTCTTCATTTCCTGGCACACATAGATGGAAAACCGCAATAGGAATGATCACGGCGCCGGGCATATTTTACTCCATAACCGCCACCTTATTTTCTTAATTGAACTTTGCTGCTATACTATACGGAAGCTTTCACTGTTTAGCCTAGTTCTATAACTATCCCACAATATGTTGAGGATATATCTCTTCATTTGGATGTGAACTAAGACTTTACATTATGCTTTCTGTTTTTGTTCATGATTATTGCTTACTTTTTGTATATATGTTGAGAATAAACATTCAAAAACAGATGTTTTCGTACTGTATGATCAACTCTATAATAATACACCTTGGGATTCGGGTTAGTAATGAAATGTTAGATGGTACAGTGATCCACTGATTATTTATAACTCTAAACTAGGATTTTCTCCTTCATGCTGTTCGTCGAACAATTCGTCTTCTTCTTCTTCTGGCAGTTCACTGACGACCTGATTGATTATATCAATGTCATCTCCGTCCTCTGCGACCTGAACCTCGATTGTAGTGATGGTTACAACCGTCTCCAACTGGAATTTGAAAATAAGAGTCAAAGAAATCAATCAATTGTTTATCGATTTCACCCCAACAATAATAGCGCTATTCAAATCTATTTTTAAAAGGAGAAATTCGCTTTCATCTTATTCTTACGATCTAGAGAGTTTTAAAAATAGATAAAAGGATAAATTGGAAGCATTAGAAACCTCCTAGTGACAACTATAAATCAAGTTTTTTAAATTAAAAAGAAAAAGTGAAAAGCTGAAATTCATTATAGAGACCTGTATAGTATCCGGATGATAATTGGTACTACTGCTGCCGCTGCTCCTACTAATGAAGGATGACGGAGATGATGGAGGCGCCAAAGGGTCCACAGCTGGTATGCTAATTACGCTACTCGTCATCCGACTTGTGCGCTTAAATGATGGCGCCGATTGCCTCTTTTTCCTGCGGATACTCAATGCAGAGCTGGTGCTAGCCTTTCTCCTAATTTCTGAAATGTAATAAAAGATAATTTTTGTAAAATCATTGAAGGATGTAGAGCGTCTGCTGTTGCACCAGAAAATGTACCGGATGACACATAAAAAAGTAGTTGCTGCTGCAAACGACTATTAATCGCTTATTAACGTTTTTCTTTACGGGAAGTGACTGTACGGATCAGTTGGTAACGGTCGAGTTTGCTAAGTAACGAGCACATATATAAAAGAGGAAAGAAAGGAAAATAAGTTTTACTACTACACATAACGTGATTTTCTACTCGGTTGGATATGGGAATGTTAAAAGTCGAAACGATTTTTCTTCCGATTTTTTGAAAGGGTTTTTACGCGGACTTTGCGGTTTTTCAGCTAACAAAAAGATTCTTATTCTTCGAGTTCAGGTTCGTTACACGCCAGTATTTATTTTCTTACCTGCTTTGGTTGCTTCTTCGGACATCTTGTGGTCGTCTACCGAGTTCTCTACTTCAGAATCATTCAACCTGCGACAAAAAGGATGCATAAAATATGTAATCACAACAATGGATTGCGTGATATTCGCACAGTTGTAAAGTTATTTACGATATTGTTACGATTCAAAGATTTCAAGTCGTAAACCCAATTAATTAAAACATAATTTATGACCAATTAAAACCGGTTGGCTGATCAAAGAACAATAATTCAGATTTTAAATTGCTTTAATCGGATTGTTAATGGTAAAAAAAGCAGTTTTAATAGCCAAGTTATGAACTATACATACATAACAGCAGGAGGTAGAGCTACGCAAGAAGCGGATCGTTTATCTCTGCTGAGAAAACGACGAGGATTAGCCAAGAAGAGGCTTATCCCTTGACTAATTCTTCTGGATGCGGCGGAAAAAGGATTGGAAGTCCTCATTGGAGTTTGTTCCGCGGAGGCCATGATATCTAACTGAGTACTGATTCAAGAGGTCGACAATATTCCACTGTTTTATTGTATATGTTTGCGTCAGTTGATTCATAACCGCATTAATATACAGAGGATGTGCAACATATAGTTTTTGGGGTGATGCTGATATTGGCCTTGAAGGTTTTAGTGCGGTTAGCAAAATATAACCATGACGTTATGGGAAGTTGTGGTTATTAGAGCGTTTATACTTGCGTAATTTCAAACCTTTCAGTTGAACTACGTTAGGCCTATTTATTCTAAGCTGGAAAAGAATGCATAGTCTAAATAGGCACTTAACTATCATCACGAAATGATTTTAGTAGATAAATTTAGCAAATCAAATGTGGACTTATACTCCTATAGTGATGGTGAGGCTGAATCAAAATTTGTTTGTATGTAAAATAATACAAAGTAAACAAAATAAAATATTACGCAAGGAAGCATCAAGCACTACACTAAACAAGCATATTTATCGAATTCTACTACAGGCACCGACGTCTATAGCGCATCCGATCATATATACGTACGGTTACCATCCTATTTATTAAGTTAAGGTTGAATTATGTATATTGAGGTCATTACAATTACAGCCCCACCTAAATTTTGGCTCTTTATTATTGTTGGTTACATGCTAATGATGTGCTTTTCTGATCAAACACGAATCTACACTAAGTCACTAACTGTAATATAATTTACCGGTGCCGTTTGAGCTGCATCGATGTGCTCTATTATTTTGAAAATTAATTAAATTAAACTAATTTTTGTATTTTACTCGGTGATATATTTTATACACTTTAAAATCAAAACATGAACATGATGTAAAGAAAACAATAAAACATGATTGCCATGCGAGTTTCAATGATGAAATACGCGTGTATAATAATAGCCTTTATATCGGATCATCGCGAGATCATCAGAGATCGTGGCGTTGCTATCTGATCACAAGTTCACAATAACGAAGTGTCGGTCATCCCATAAGTATATTGGAGCAAGGAAAGGAGCCCCCATCATAAAACAGCCTGTTTCCTCTAGATAATGATAGCCCCTATTATATAATACATCTCCTTGCTTCTTTGGCGCCTAGTTTATGAAATTAATCCAGCTGAATTACCCTTATTCTTAAGTGGGTCGAGATTTACAATAGCACAATGATGTATCTATCCCTAATATATAATTTAGTGTACGCTAAAAATGATCTAGAAGTTTGTCTCATTTATGAAAGCGTATTTTTCTTAACGCGCTCTTAACTTGTATGGGGGTAATGAATGCTACAAGAATGCAAATTGTTAAGATTAATTGATGATTCATATGAAATGGTGTAGAAAGACAAATATAATAAATATATAGGTACATAGGTACATATATATAGGTATATAGGTACATTTTTTATATTTACCGCTATTGAATCGTCATAAGAAATCGAGACATCCTATATACATCAATATAGATACAATTAACCCCCTGACCCTCTCTCTACGTTTTCCTTCATAATTGCTGTTTTTTCGCACCATCTAGATCTATAGTGATATAATGAACTAGGCAGAAGGCCCACTACCTTGCTTTGGCTGAATCAAAATTTGTTTTATATCAAATAATAAAAAGTAAACAATACAAATATTCGTTGCCCGTTTTTGCGTTTTTAGTACTGTACTACTCTAAACAAATGGATGAACCGTATCGAATTCTAATAAGCACCGACGTCCAGCGCATCCGATCAGTACCGTAACCATCCTATTAACCAAGTTATAAAACATTTTACTATGTTTGTTGACTCCCCCTATATTGTCGCTTTTCCAATCAAACAAGAAACTATAATAACTATAATTCACTGTCTTTTGAACAGCACTTATCGGCTTGTGTGCCCGATTATTTTATAAATCTATTCAATAAATATGCAATTCGAAAAAAAAACTATTTCGGTATTTATTTTACATTTCAAACCAAATCATAAAGATGTAAAACGATGCACACGATTTCCAAATGGGAGTTTTACACATAAGAAGTATATACGCGTGTATAACCAACTCCATGTCGGATAAGAAGAGATCGCCATCATTTAATTACCCAATTAGAAAAATGGAAGAGTATGAAATCATGGGCACATTAACAAGAAGGAGAGGGAGATTTTGAGGACGAATTCATAACATTCATAAGATATAAAAAAAAAGAATACGAGCGCAGTTCAAACGACAGCAATAATGATTTATAAATTGCTCGAACGAACGAAAATTTATAATCAAAGTCGAGCCACTGGAATCATTTTTAGTAATGCCATTGGAAGGAGCTCTTGATGAGATGGTTGATCTAAAAGAATCGAAAGTTGACGAACAGAACCAATTGATCCATCGGAACCGAATCTCCCCATGGTGTCGTGGAGTTTCGTCGGCCGTTTCAGAGTCGCTGATTCTGTTTAATCCAGTTCCTTCCATCTGGCTTTAGTGAAGTCGAATGATTCTTCTTCTATTGAACAAGATGAGGTGAAGGTCGATGAGGTCCAGACGATTCTGGTGCAGGAGGAATCACCGCACTGGTGCCTTCAGTATAACCCCAATCATCTCCTTCTACCGAACCCACACTCGACCAGAATATCTTGGAAGAACCAAAAATAGCTCTGATGATCACCAATCACTCGAGATCAATTCAATCATGAAGCCGATCGTTTCCAAGTCTGAGGAAGCTTTATCTCTTCACGAGCTTCACCTCTGCAATCTCGTTTCACCGCTGCTCCTGAATGATATGTCGTCTTTGAAGCCAGATATGGGAAGGAAACTACGGCAAGCAACCTAGTGGCCTCGGTAACAGAGTCCTAAATAATAAACTATAACTTTTTGGTCAAAACTCAAAACCAGGGTGATAAAGAGAATTTAATCATTGATTAATATAAGTAA
Organism: Chydorus sphaericus; assembly: GCA_030141595.1. Classification (NCBI taxonomy): domain Eukaryota; kingdom Metazoa; phylum Arthropoda; class Branchiopoda; order Diplostraca; family Chydoridae; genus Chydorus; species Chydorus sphaericus. The sequence goes on along the minus strand of CM057927.1, from coordinate 9,712,201 downwards.
CAGCGATAATAATCATTTAGGTTGAACTTGATGCTTTTTATTTTGAAATTTTCCTTTTAAATCGTTATCCTTAATTTTGTTCCGTTGGAAAGGTATGGTGTATCGTACGGAGGATTTTTTTTTTTCGTTTAATTTTACATAGGATACGGATAAGTCAATTGCTGTATATTTATAGTAGTCCGCGGTCGTTGAATATAGTACGCTTTTTACTACTATTTCTAACTCTGTATACAGTATACTGTACATACAAATTTCGACAATGGCCAATTCCAATTTATTCAGTTGTTAAGCCAATTAAGTTAAGTAATGCGTCATACCGGAAGCCTTATTGGTAGTAGGCTACCTCCACTTTCGACTAGATCAATCAAAAAAGTGTCCCTTCATCTAAACAGGCACAAGTAATATTAGGAATGCAATTTAGTTTGCATTGCTAAATTATTTATTGAAATCTTCATTCTGTCTCAACATGGTATACTGTGGTCTTAATTCTAAAAAGTGTAAACTGAGTAATAGCTCTAAATGCAAAGTGTCAAATTCATAATCACCAAGAAGTAAGGTATTCTCCCAATCTGAATTCGCCTTTTTTAACCATCTTTAGTTTGGTTCTTGTTAAAAGATTGTTCCATAAAAGACCACTACTGAATATACTGATAAAAGCAAATGTTTACCTTAAGCACAGCCTTAGAAAGTGCGCATTTTCATAGCATAGACTTTGTGGTTCGGATTGGATTCACGACTTATGAATGTTAACAAGTTAATTAATTTTCGAAAACTGTTTTTTTCAATAAGAGATTAATCAACATTTTGATGGTCAAATGGATATCCAGTGGAGTGTTACTCTAATCATATACATTGCTGATAGATATATTTGTTAGGCTATTATACACCGGTACATATTTGCACGTTAATCAGACATGGCAACATGTTATGCGGTCGGGGCCAATTTGAAACTTGCAGTTCTAGTTGACGTAAAATGTGAGGGGTATATAAGGAGGTACATTACATATTCTAATTGATGACTAGGTTCGGTGAGATTATAAGAGACCAATCTCGTTCTACAAGAAGTGCTTTGAAGAGGCAGAAATCATCCCTTGTTGGCGCTCTTAGAGCGAGGAAAGAAGATTTATAATGTAGAGAGCAAATTGGATAAGACCAATCCTCTCCCTACGTTTGCCCGTCTGAATGCCGTGAAAGGAGTTTACGAGCCTGGGCCGAGCTCCAAAAGGCTCTGAGTAGTAGGTCGGCTAAAAACCGATGACAGCAATGAAAGGTGTGCGCTAGATAGAGTTATGGATTAAGCCTTAATCCATTCTAGCTATACGTGTACACGTCGCGAAGTAAGCCAGGAAAAATCTTCTCAAAGCCAATGAGCGCTTGTAGTATAATATAATAACAATATCCAGGCTTAAAACACCTGGCAAGCGCTTTCTTTTTATTAGTTTTAAGAAGTAGAGGGCGTGATGATCTGAGGACCATTACATTCAAGAAGAGATGCAGATGCTCTGTAGAAGCAGAGTTCATCCCTTGTTGGCGCTTTAAAAGTGGGGAAAGAAGATTTACGCAATGTAGCGTAGAGAGATAATTGGATCACATCAATCTTCTCTCAACGTTTACTGTCAGAAATGCCTTGAAAAGAGTCTGAAGATGCGCGAAAGCGAGGATGATTCCCGGTAGTAGGTATGGTTATAGGCCTACCTGTATCATGATGCTGATACAGGTTATGAGTGGATTCAAGCCCCACGAGGAAGATTTGCTTGTATCAGCGCCTGACAAGAGCAATCTTCCCAAAGACCAACGAGAGTAATCAGGTGGAATTATAAAGGTGAGAATCTACTTTTAAACTTCTTTTTCATAATATTCTTTATATTCAGGGAAACCTTCCATTTACAGGATTTTTTGTCGCATTCATTGTTTCTTATTTTAAAAGGCGGACGCTGCTAAATTTTGAAATACTAATATTCATTCGAATCGAATACTGTAATCCTATTTGAAAATGTTTAACCAACTTTTGCATGATGATGATGTAAAAATACATGGGTGATTTCTAAATGTGAGTTTCACACAGACAAAATATGTGTCTATAACCAACTCCATGCTGGATCACCATACAATCACAATAACAATAATGCATCTATCATAATCAAAGATCGGTGTAATAACTAATAATCGAGATAGTTATATAGATTAGGTGAGCTCTACGAGTTTGCACTTTGCAGTAAGCGTATTTATTTTTGTTATGCTTCTCTAAATTTCTTTTAGCCGTTTGGATTTAGAAACATGTTTGAAATGGGTGTCTTATACTTCAACGAATCTGCACCAACCCATATATAAGTTGAATGATCCGAGTATTGTGCGGATTATTAGATGTTGACATGCACGTAAACTGGATTGAACGCCTCTGTAGTACCTGCCCCATTCGCTTCTTCTAATGCCTAAAAATAAAATAACGTAATAACGTATAATCTATCACTACTGAATACTGATCAAATGAAATCTGACATTGAAGATCGCATTTTCATAGCATAACACGCAAAGTGGTTGAACGGAACGATATCTCCCTCTTTTTTATTTGAGCGTGGCTGCAAAATGCACAGCGTGGCGAAAATTTGGCGCATCACACAATTCCTTACGGATTCTCCCTAAAAGCTGCGAGGAAGATTTAGGATTTAGAATGCTTGGTTATTATGGTTGGGTGTTTTTAAAAATGTACCGTATTCTTATTTACTTACACGAATCTACATCTACATCAAAACATAACTAATTCATTGTTGTCGTTTGAGCTGCTCTAATGTCCTTTATTGCTTTTATATTTATTTTTTTATGGTCGAAAACTATTTCTGTTTTTAATCGCTTAACTTACATTTTTTTTTTAAACCAAAAAATGATTCATTACTCTAAGTCCCTAGATTCTGATTTTGTATTTGCCGCGTATTCCGAAACAGCCATGTCCTCGGGTGATTTAGCAGACGTACTTTGACGTATTCTGTATTATTGTTTTGTATTCATTACTGTGCCTGTTGCAAAGTCATTCTACGTCTCTACGAGTTTCTTTTCTTTTTCTTTTTCGATTTTATTTGGTGGATCACCTAATTTGAACATAATGGAAAAAGTTGTAGTGTCTAGTCTTGAAGATCTCGCGTTCAACATCTCTTACAAAGAGATTTTGGGTAATCTAATTTTGTGTTCCGAGCACCGACCCCAAGGAAAGCATCAGGTACCATGGCTGGCCTTTTCCTCATACCTTTCGACCAGTCGTTCTCTCACGAGCCCTAATATGCTCAACTTGATAAGGGGCCGCCTGAATCAACATCTAGCTGGAACAATGAGTGATACTATCAGGTATAATAATCAGTAGTAATAACCAACCACATATTATATTTCCTATTTTCCTCTTACAGGAGGAAATATGTTGACCAGTTCTTCAATGATGTGGAAAACAGCACGGAAGCAGCAAACTACAGAAAAAATCTGCTGGGCCCTGGTGAAGAAGAGGACAACTCTTCTGATGATGAAGAAGAAAAAGAAGATGATGATAAAAAAGAGAGCATTGTGATTGATGTCTGGGCCTTTATGGAATGTGTATTGGATGACAGCTTCCAACAACTGAAAACCCACATTGCATTTCCAGGCACTGAACCTGATTCCAGGTTAGTACTAGCTATTTCCAAGCATTCTCCTCTACTGGAGAATTTGCAGCTGGACTTCATGTGGATGAAGAGTGACGGAAAAGATATCATGGATAAACTGAAGCCTTTTATTCTTTCCTTGGATTCCCTTGAGCACTTGGCTCACCTGGAGCTTCACGCATTGAACTCAAATATTGGAGCATCTGTCCTTAGTTTGATTGGAAAAGCCTGCCCATCTCTGTCTTTTCTGGGAGTCGGTGGATACCGTTTCAAGAAGAGAGACGTCCTTGCTATCATCCTTGGAGAATTAGTTGATAAGGTTATGCCAGTATCGCAGCACCAAGAACCAGAATGGTTACAAGATGACTCACTGAAACTCTTGGTGGTACCGCCAGCGCATCGAACACCGCTTTGCTCCACACTTACAGAGCTGAATTTCATGTGGGATAAGCCGGATGATGCAGACTACGACGAAGAATTGTTTTCTCCAGCCATTGCTGCTTTTGCTCTCCGCCATTTCCCGCTCCTGAAAAAGATGAATGCTCCAGTACCTACGAGTATGGCCATCAAAATCCTTAACGACGCTGCACAGTTCAAGTTGCAAACGAAATTTGAGAAGAAATGTGAAGAGGCCGCTCAACGCCAGATTGGTAACAGTACTGCAGCAACTGTTGACAATCTGGTTCCTCAACGTAGTTTGCATTCTGGTATAGACGCTTTTACTAATGTCACGCATTATTTTATTGCCTCAACTATATAAATTCGTGATTGCTTTTACAGATACTTTCAACTTGACAAAACTGGATTTGGTCGATATACTTAACAAAGATATGCTACTGGCTGTGGGATCATGGTGCCCATTGTTGAAAGAAGTTGGATTCTATCAAAGATTATTGGCGCACAGTTCAAGCAACGCTCATATTCTCATCCCTGAAGAATTGAAGAGTATTTTGACAAAGTGGCCGGCTAAAGTATATACACTTTATACGTTAAAAATCTATTGAATTTGAATAATTTTTAATTTTTTTTTTAAGCTTGAAAGCCTGTTGCTTTACAGAATTGAATCAAAATATGTTGAACCCATCTTGGACGTGTTTGGCCCAGGTTTAAAGGAACTCCATATTGATGATTGTACTCAAATTGATCTGCAGAAATTGGTGCGATGCTTCCAGTTGCAGGAGTTGTTCATCACGGCGGGATCTGCTGGCAGCTTTCTTCAAGCCAAAGAAAATGAGAAGGAACACTTATTATCTAATATGGATACATTTCTCCCCGCTCTGACGTGCTTCCAAAGTGACATCTGCTTGGGCGAATGGTCTTGCATATTTGAAAGAAAGTCTAGCTTGGTTCATCTTTTCCTTAGCTGCTGTCATATTGGAATGGGAGTCTTTCCTGGAAAGAAAAGGTCGCACTGTGAACCTTCCCAAAAACGCTTGAAACGCTCAGCGACGGGTGTAAGTTTTATCGTCTAAATTTTATTTATTTACAATCTATAATTTACACTTGTTTATTAATAAATTATCAGTTGGAATGGAGCGAAATCCCTGAATTGTGGCCCTTGTTACAAACCCTGCAAATCGGGATCTGTGACGGGTTGAACATGTCTACGGCTTCTGATCTATTTCCCAAATTTCGTATGCTGAAACAGCTTTTCCTGTCCACAAAGCTGCTGTCGGATGAAAGAAATCTATCCTACGCCGTCGTAAATCAATTTTCAAGCCGGAAGCCACCGATTCAACTTACTTTCGAAAAAATTGATAAGGATTGTAAATGTTCTTTCTTGGATGGTTAATTGACCACTGATTTTGATCGCATTATAAGTGACAACGTGCTGATACATCAAGAGGACTGATCGATATCAAATAAGCAAAAAATTATGAACATTTCAAGTTTATGTGAGCATTCTTATGAGCTGTGTTCTTAAGATTTATCTCTGAAACGATGAAAGAAGTAGAAATACATTGATCTTGAAACCAAATAAAGTTAAAAAACGGATCTTAATTTGCTGTCAATTGATAAATATTTTTTGTCATGTTGTAAGCAGCGGATCCAGCAATGAAATACAGTATAGGTTTAGGATCTATTAGAAACAAAAATCCCCAAATTAATTGAGAAAACTTTGGATAGTTGATTTATAACAATTATATTAGTACATTCATAAAATAATTGCATTTTTTAATGGTCATTAGGCTGATTCACGATTGGCACGGCCGAGAAAATATAATAATGGTATATTTGACTATTGGACTGTTTAGTTTGAGCCTTTTAGATAGGTCTAAGGATCGGAGTCGGTCTAATAATCGATTCCCAAAGCCCAACGGGAGTAATCAGGTTTAATCGAATCACAAAGGTGAGAACCTACGTTTTAAATTTTTTTTTCATAATTTGTCCTTACTTTAAGGGAGCCTATATCTATATGCGACTTTTTCCTCCGCATTCACTGTTTGGTATTTATAAAGGCGTACGCTGCTGGATTTTAAAATATTCATTTTCATTCGAATTTAATCGAATATCGTTATCTTATTCGCGAAAAATGTCCGACCAACCTAAAAAAGCATGATGATACTGTAAAAACAGGTAAAATATGTGTTTATAACTAACTTTATGTTGGATCAGCATAGATCATCACCATACAATCACAATAACAATGCATCTGTTATGATGAATCATCGGTATAATAATCGAATAATTGTTAAGTCTAGGTGCGCTCTACGAATTTGCACTTGGCGTATTTATTTATTATGCTTCTCTAAATTTTAATTTAACCAGTGGGATTTAGAAATATGTTCAAAATATGTGTCCTATTCAACGAGTCTGCACCAACCTATAAGTTGATCGATCCAAGTATTGTGCGGACTATTCGATGCTGACATTTACCTAAACTGAATTGACCACATCTTTACTACCAGTCGCATTCGCTTCTTCTAATGCCTCAAAGTCAAATTACGTATCATCGTTTTCTAAATATGACTTCGATGATTGCAATAAATAGGATCAAATGGAATTTGATATTGAAGATCGCTTTTTCAAAGTAAATGAAACACGCAAAGTGATTAAATGGAACGGTTCCTGGTTTCCCGTCTTATCTATACGAGCGCGGCTGCAAAATGCAAAGCGGAGAAAAGTTAGACGCACACAAATCCTCACGGATTCTCCTTAAAAACAGGGAAGATTTAGGGGGAAACGAAGAGACCCGTAGAGAGAAAGTGTTGCACCCTTTGCCGCCCTTTGCTGATTTGAATTTAGTAGATTAAAAGATCAAGGAGCGGAAGGGTTGTAAGAGCCCCAAAAATGAAAAACAAATTTTACGCGTTTACTTGCGTAATTCAAAACGTTTCAGTTGAACTATATTAAGCCTATACACCTCTATTATTGTCTAAGTTGAAAAGATTTGTAATAGCTTATATAGGCCATTGACTATTGTCAGTAAATGATTTTAGGAGCTACATTTCAAAAATAAAATTTTCATGGTAAAGATGGTAGAAATTGACCATCCAGATTTATATATTAGTGATAGTGAAAGTAACAAATACAAAAAAAATACACATATTTACATAGATAACAGCAAAGTAACAAAATAGAAATATTCGTTGCGCGTTTTTACGCGTAGGGGACTCTAAGACAGCCGACGTCTAGCCCATCCGATCAGTAACCATCCTATTGATCAGATTATAAAAGATTCAGAAATATGTATTTGGGCGTCTTAGCCATTCCTATAAGCCAAAAAATAATAATTATAAAAAGTGATAATTAGCATACAAAAACCTTAAAAGGTAGTGTATAAACCGGGATTAATCATTGAGACTGTGAGCCCGTTGATGGACAAAAACGCGAATGCGATAATGGATGCCCCGTTCTAATAAGCGAACTCAACAATTGGCGGGTTCCAATGAATTGGGCGTCACATGACTGGCATGACGAGGCAAGGGCGGTTGCTAATGTAACACCACTAGGATCCGACAAAAGGCAGTAGAATACCATCTCCTGATCATTTCGACTTCAGAAAAAAGTTACTGTACAAAAAAAAAAATTATTAAGCAAGTATTTAAAAATGTCTCACTTACTCGACCGAGACCATTCCTGAACGACGCCCTTGAAGAGGACTTCCAAGTCGATATCTTTTCAACTTGGCCTAATTAACCTTTTTCATAACTATCAAAATCATTTTAAATGCTACGGAGTGCGGTAAATCAATTGTTTGACAGTTGCTCAAATTAGTTCTGAAGGCGAAAAATGATTGATATTGCGATTAATATATTTTATCTTTAAGTATAAATATTATTTATAAAAATAATATCACGGTAACACAATTTTTTTTTAACGGTGAAAAACAAGTTATCGGATGGTACCCCATAAAAGCCTGCTCTCGCACTGTCCAAATGACTAGATGTTAAGTATAATGAAAAAAGTAAAAAGCAGAATATATTATGATTCACTACCATTTCACTGAATCATTCAGTAATCAATCATTAAAACAAATAAATAAAAAATTGACTACATAATATTAGTACACCCAAACAATCTTAAATCTTTTAACTTATATATATATCTCTTCAATGAGGCCCCAGTGGTCTTATATATATAAATGCAATATGAATTATGTTCAATAAAACATAATTAGTAATAACGGGCCGTTGGTCTAGAGGCATGATTCTCGCTTGCAGTGCGAGAGGTCCCGGGTTCTAATCCCGGATGACCCCTTGGGTGCAAAATGGTAAAAGTTATTATCATTTTATTTTATTTATCATTTTTTTTAAATACTATATTTATAACTTTTTTTGCTGGTGTGTGTCGGAAATTAGAAAATGCATCTAATAAATAGTTGAAGCCATACGGTGTGTTACACAGTATTTGGATCTCTGGATTCTGATTTTGTATTTGCCGCGTTTTCCGAAACAAGCATGTCCTCAGGTGATTTAGCAGACGTACTCTGACGTACTCCGTAGTCTGCAATGGTTTGTTTACATTACTGTGTCTGCTGCAGAGTCATTCTACGAGTTCTTTTCTTCTTCTTCTTTTTTTTTTTTTTATTTTAATGAGTGGATCGCCTTATTTGAACATAATGGAAAAAGCTGTAGTGTCTAGTCTTGAAGATCTCGCGTTCAACATCTCTTACAAAGAGATTTTGGGTAATCTAATCTTATGTTCCGAGCACCGACCCCAAGGAAAGCATCAGGTACCATGGCTGGCCTTTTCTTCATTCCTTTCGACCTACCGTTCTCTCACGAGCCCTAATATGCTCAACTTGATAAGGGGCCGCCTGAATCAACATCTGGCTGGAACAATGAGTGATACTATCAGGTATAATAATCAGCAGTAATAACCAGCCATTTATATATTTTGTTATAGCACTTCTTATTTTCATTTATTATAGGAGGAAATATGTTGATCGGTTCTTCAATGATGTGGAAAATAGCTTAGAAGCAGCCAACTACAGGAAACATCTGACCCCAGATGATGACAAGGAGGATAAATCTTCTGATGATGAAGATCACTCTTCTGATGATGAAGATAACTCTTCTGCTGCTGATGAAGAAAAAGAAGATGAGGAAGAAGGAAAAAAAGATGAAGATGAAGAAAAAGAGAGCATTGCAATTGATGTCTGGGCCTTTATGGAATGTGTATTGGATAACAGCTTCCAGAAACTGAAAACCCACATTGCATTTCCAGGCACTGAACCAGATTCCAAGTTAATACTAGCCATTTCCAAGCATTCTCCTCTACTGGAGAGTCTGAAGCTGGACTTCAAGTGGATGAAGTGTGACGGAAAATATATCATGGATAAACTGAAGCCTTTTATTCTTTCATTGGATTCCCTCGAGCACTTGGATCATCTTGAGCTCCACTCATTAAACTCCAGTATCGGTTCATCTGTACTTGGTTTGTTAGGAAAAGCCTGCCCATCTCTTTCTCGTTTGGTGGTCAGTGGATACCGTTTCAAGAAGAGAGACGTCATTGCTATCGTCCTTGGAAGATTGATTGAAGAAGTCATGCCAATATCGCAGCATCAAGAACCGGAATGGTTACAAGATGACTCACTCAAACTCTTGGTGGTACCGCCAGCGCATCGAACACCGCTTTGCTCCACACTTGAAGAGCTGAATTTCGTGTGGAAAAAGCCGGATGATGCAGACCACGACGAAGAATTGTTTTCCCCGGCCATTGCAGCGTTTGCTCTTCACCATTTTCCTCTCCTGAAAAAGATGAACGCCCCCGTGCCTACAAGCATGGCCATCAAGATCCTTAACGACGTTGCGCAATTAAAGTTCCAAACGGAATTTGAAAAGAAATGTGAAGAGGCAGCTCAACGCCTGATTGGTAATAGCGATCCAGCAACTGAAAATCTGGTTCTTCAACGTAATTTGCGTTCTGGTATAGACTATTTTACAAATTTCTCTGACTATTTTATCGCTTCAACTTTAAAAATTTTTGACTTGCTCTTTTCGTTAGTAGGTACTTTCAACTTGACCAAACTAGACTATGTCGATGTACTTGACAAAGATATGCTACTGGCTGTGGGATCATTGTGCCCGTTGTTGGAAGAAGTTGATTTCTATCAAAGATTGGCCCACAATTCAAGCAATAACGTCCATATTTTCATACCTGAAGAATTAAAGAACATTTTGAGCAAATGGTCGGCTAAAGTATGTACACTTCATAGTTTATATACGTTTGTTTTTAATTAAATTTGAAAAATATTTTTTTTTTCTTTAAAGCTGAAAAGCGTCTCTCTTTTTAGAGTTGCATCGCAATATGTTGAACCCATCTTTGAAGTATTTGGCCCAGGTTTAAAAGACCTCAAGTTCGATAATTGTGCTCAAATTAACCTGCAGAAATTGGTGCTCTGTTACCAGTTGGAGGAATTGTTCATCCTGGGCAACAGTTCTCTGTTAGCCAAACAGAACGAGGACGAACATTTATTATTCAATATTGATACATTTCTCCCCGCACTGGCGAGCTTCCAAAGTGACATCTGCTTGGGCGAATGGTCCTTCATATTGGAAAAGAAGTCTAGCTTGGTTTACCTTTACCTCAGCTGCTGCCATATTGGAATGACAGTCAGCAGCTCTAGAGAGAAAAGGTCTAACGAACCTTCCCAAAAATGCTTTAAGCGCTCAGTGACGGATGTGAGTTAAATTATCTACTTTTTCTTGATTATTTCACTTCATGTAAATGAAAATAATGTATTTTTAAATCCGTGAATCAGTTGGAATGGAGCAAAATCCCTGAATTGTGGCCCTTGTTACAAACCCTACAAATCGGGATTTGTGACGGGTTGAACATGTCCAGCGCTTCAGACCTCTTCCCCAAGTTTCGTATGCTGACAAAACTATTGCTGCCAGCAAAGCTGCTCTCGAATGAAAGAGTTCTATCCCTCGCCGTCGAAAATCAATTCTTAAGCCGAAAGCCGCCAATTCAACTTACTTTCGAAGATTATTATCTAGATTGCAAATGTTCTTTCTTGGATGGTTAGTTGACCACTGATTTTGATTGCATTCTTGTAATAAGTGCGGTGACGTCAGAAGTGATAACGAGCCAATAAATCAAGCACTGATTGGTACGAAGCGATCTCAAATTTTGAAAATTTTATTTTTTGGTGAGCATTCTACTAAGCTTTGTTCGTAAGATCTGTCTCTGAAACGTTCAAAGTAGTAGAAATACATTGATTTTGAAACCAAAAGTAAAAAACCAAATATAATTTGTCAATTGGTTGACATTTTTTCTCATGTTTCAAGCAGCGAATCCTCTTGAAAACTTTATTGCATTCCAGCATTTATTTTTAATGGAATTCAGTATAGGTTTAGAATCTATTATAGGAACAAAAATCGCCAACATATACCTATATATTTCAATTCTATAGTATGTTGAATTTTTTATTCAAACTGGTAGAAGCTTATATTTTATCAATTAAAAAACGTGATAGTTTGGACAATTGATTTACAACAATTAATATATTAGCATTTAAAATTAAATGTACTTTCATAAAATATTTGAATTTGTCAATGGTTATTAGGCCGCTCCGCAATTGGCACGGCGGAGAAAATATTTTGACTACAGTATTGAACTATTTAGTTTTAGCCTTTTAGGTAGGTCTAGGGATCGGAGTCAAATAGGTCATGGTCGAATTACTCACACATATTCCATTCAAATGTGCAATAAAAAATTCATGTATAATTTCACATTGAATTCGGAAATATTTATATCAAATTGATCGAATATCGTAATCGTATTCGCGAATGTTCGACCAAATTTTTCATGATGATGTAAAAAGAAACACGAGTGATTTTCTAAGTTGAGTAAACACAGATGAAATATGTGTGTATAACCATAACTCCATGTCGTATCAGCAGCAGTGATCATCACCATCACTGTCACCATCTAATAATCATAATAACAAATTAACAATGCATCCATCACGCCGTAAGTAAGAACAATGAAAGAATCGGAATAATGATCGAGATAATTATGTGGATTGAGTGCGCTCTACGAGTTTGCATCTAGCGTATTTATTACGGACCTTCTCAAAATTAATTTTTTTTAAAAACCGGTATAGGATTGGGAAACGGAACGAAACGAAACGTCCTTTCGTCCAATTCAAGATTTAGACAATGTTTGATATTCGAGCTATACAATTACATGACGTCACGACTGAAAAAGTTTATGCAGCTATGTGGATGGTTTTAAATAAGAAAAAATACAAATATTGCAGAAACAACAACCTAAGCGGTACCCGGGTACCGATATGACCGGCGAGCAGACGACGTTCTAGAAGGAAAAATAAGCGCGTTTCATTTTTTTGTTTTGTTAAGTAGGTTTTAACTCTTTAGAATTGATTGAATATATATTTTTAAAATATTCATAATTACCATTTGTTTTCAATCCATATTGTATTTGTATTTTAAGGATGGAAATTTTTGGTACTGCACAGCAAGTTTTTCATTCCCGTTCTTGGTCACGACTCACGACTCACGCAATCCACTCACAGTATATCCGCTAATAGCCACTAAGGTGCCATCGACCTACTTAAAAGCTACAAGTAATGTGTCGATCATGTTGTTTTGATGTTTACAATGGAAATTTACAAATTACAAAAATTAAAAATCCTATTTTTGTTTTAGCCGGGACGATTGTTTTTGGCTTGACCGAAGGCATCGGTGAAGAACTCTGAAGTCTGAAGTTTGCTTGACGCAGTGCATCACGGAGCCATTGTTTTCGTTCACGTGGACGTGGTTCTAGTCTTTAGACTTTTAGTGATAACATTTTGGATTATTAAGTACGAAATAAATGCCGCCGAAGAAAAAGGACGAAGCTGCCTTTGATGAAGAAAAAGAAGTCAACCGCCTTCTTGTTCTCGCCGGCTATAAGAAAACAGAACTAAAGAAGATGGGAAAATGTGCCCGAGCTGGGCTGATTCGTGGCTATTTCGGATTCAAGTTCACCGGAGACCCGAAAAAACTCGACACGGTTGTACTAGAAGGCGACTGCAAAGAATTCAGCTACGGAGATTGCACTGGAGTTTTGAAAGCTACCGTTCGGGATTTACTCAAGCAGCGAGATTACGGAGGAGACGATTACGAGGACAATAGTCAACTAGCATCTGTCAGATGTAATTACTTTTGTATCATATTTGGTTTTTCTTCGTGAGCTCATTATTTATCTGCATATTTATTATTTCAGGTGGAATTTGTGACCAAGGTCAGTATGTGACCAATTGCTGCAATGATGAGCCAGACTGGAACTGTGGAAAGTTCCACAACCACTGCACCAAATGCCCAGGACTTGGCCAGTGCCTTGGTGATTACCGCGAGGTTCACTGCCCTCGTTGTCATGACCATTACCACCGCTGTTACGGTGGCGGTTGTCCGTGCCTTGAATCCAGTCGTAGAGGCGGCAGCAGAGGCGGCCACAGAGGTGGCAAATAAAAATCGACTCCAATAAGAAAGAAGGTGCAAATAGAATAGAGAGCAATGGCGATATGGACTCAAAAAGGACTGCTGAAGAAGAAGAAGAATTGACTGCAGTATTTACTGATGTTTGAGATATTAAGTTTCAAAATTGTCTCATTTAAATAGCAGCAGCACTTTCTCTGCTCTTTTTTTTTTTGTAACACAGTGATGATGATGTAGTTTCGTCCATCGTTTTGTTCATTCTATTTTGTATTTTGCCTTTGAAATGTGGAGTTGGAATACAGCAGACTCTGTTCAGGTGCAATCCTCTTAAAGCCCAAATTTGGTTGGAGTCTACATACCTCAGAAATGAGTTGTGATGTTTGTGGGTTTTTTATTGTTAATAATCGGTTAGCCGCACGGTTTCTTGCTTCTTTTCGGTTCTCATCCAGGGATTCTAGGCGAAAAATAATGCTCCTTGATCCGGTCTTTGCTAGAAAGGTGCGTCCAGCTCTATAATAACGACAAGCGAGTTAACCTACCTTTTGCTTTCAATGACGTATTTTCATAGTAAATGATGAAAACTAATTTTTATTATATGTTGCACAAGCTAGCATTGAAACCTTTCCTAAAACCTATCCACTGGATTGTGAATGTCGGCGGTGGCCAACATCGTTCCGCAGCTGAGCAAACAGGAGCTGTTTCTTCCCGAAAAGATGGAAGAGGACACGCCGGAATTGGCGGATAACTTTTTAAACATTATTACTGTGGTAGCATATGGGACCTTTTAATTATTCCTCGCCCTCTTTTAATAGTTTTATCACAGAACTCTCAAGTCGGTGGATTTTAGCATGATGGATGAAAAGATAGTAAAACCGCGCGAAAAAAAACTGGCCAATGGCAGCGCAGGGAAGGTTGACGGCGCAGAAAAAAAAAAGATCGGCTCAAACTTGACAACAATCGACTCAGAATTGAATTTCGCGTCGAATGGTGTCTGTTTTGTCTTCCTAAACATGATTCCGGATTAGACAACTTTCCGTGGCCCACCAAAATAGGAGAGCTTTTCTCTCTTTCGCTCAGAAAGCGCTTGTTAAAAAAAACACGTATAAAATATCATGTATACTACATCCACTGAACGTTTGTGCATTCGGCCGAAGTGTCTGCGGAAATGGTGGTGGGTGGCCCCCTGATAGGTACTGTATCTGTATCTACCAGGGAGCCACACACCACCATTGTTAATGGTTTATTGTGATCAAGATTTATATAGGTGGCAAAAACTGTATAAAACAACGTTGTTGTTAACCGATGACAAAAACATGGAAATCAACCATTTTCTTCAATATAACCGCAAATTAGCAAAATATTGAAAAATGAACAACATGAAATCATACTTATACTATCAAAAAACATTATTCAATTTTGGTTTCAACGATTGAAATACTTTTTAAATTCAAAAAAAGGTATTTGTGGCTTCCATCTCCACCGTATTCTCTTTCGGGTATACACGGTTTTACACATTGCACCATTGTCGCAGTACTCTTATAATTTTTGGTAAAATTCTTTGTATAAATTATTATATAACCGATATTAAAAGTATTAAGTAAGTGGGAAGTACAGATGATAGCAAAGCATTGGTAACTGATTCTGTGTCGCCCAAATAATATGTAGCCCTGCTCGGCTGCGCCTTCGTCAACTTCAAGGTGAGTGGGAAAAACAAAACCCACGTACCACCCATCATCTGTATGTCAGTTTAGTAACGGAAGTCATTGCCAACAAATCCACCGTAAATAAAATCAGGATGAAGTCAGTTTGAGAAGAGTTAACTGATAAGTGGCATTTTTTAATACTGAAACGGTCGTAAAATATTCCAGTTTATTTAGAGTAGGATCTGGGGGACAAAAACTTTTTAGCTCTTATATCAGTTGTAGTTTTTCGAACACTTTTTTTTAGAAAATTTCAAGAACACACCTACAAATGTAAAGCGTATTACACGCGTTATTTGCAAGAATGACCAAAGTCTTTATAATATATATACCGTACGGTATGTGAGCCGTCAATCAATTTAGTATGATCCTCGTTTCAGCAAAGTTCAACAAACCACATGTTTTGTACTATACCAATATCCGTATAAATCTACGGTTTAATCAGCGAAAGAAATGGGTGTAATAAACCCGACGCGGTTGCGAATGCGCATTTCCTCTGAATAATTGATGGATTAGAAATCATTTAAATTATTTTCTTCTCAATATTTATAGTACGCAGCCCTTTGCCTATCTTTCAATGGTCCATTGAAAACGGTCCATTATTGAGTGCATCCAATAAATTT
The DNA here is from genome assembly GCA_030141595.1 of Chydorus sphaericus. Lineage (NCBI taxonomy): Eukaryota > Metazoa > Arthropoda > Branchiopoda > Diplostraca > Chydoridae > Chydorus > Chydorus sphaericus. The sequence continues at coordinate 9,696,362 of CM057927.1, read as the reverse complement.
TTATTTTTTGTTAATAGAATTTTCAATCACCTTATAGTAAATCCTCAACACTATCTGCTCATGTCATGCTTCTATTTTTTTTCTTGTCTCAGTCTAAATAACAATCTGAAAGGACAAACGAACGCTATTTATTTTCCTCTGTTTTGAGTATTTGTGAATGATGGATATATATTTTTTTAAATTCTATACTTTGTAAAATGCACAATCTATTGACTGTTGGTATAATTGTGAAGTGTGAACTAAGCGATGACACTGTGCCAGCGTCGGAGCAAAATAAAATAAATACAAAATTACATTCGTTGTTTACTTCTTTTCAATTTCTTTTTTCTTCCATCAGCACATTGTATAGGATACATGAGCTCAAAGAGTTATTGAAAAAAAGAGAATGACTTGTTTTATAAGACTTGGGAGAGCGTATCCGGTTGATATAGGAGCCAGGCCGCATACCAAACGGCATTCTTTCTTTATTCTCATATTCTGAAATCACTACGTAGAAAAGATAACCCCTCGAACCAATCCATCCAGGGGCTCATCAGTAGAAAAGTTTGTTGAGATTCAATCTGAGCCGTTAGATGGCCTTAGTTAAGGGTGCCTTAGTTCTCCCTTCCTCTAGTCTGGGTAACCAATAGACCGGGAGCCCATGGTAAAAATGCTACGTCATAAGCATAAAGAACAAATTTGGTATTATTATGACGGTTTTTTCACCCTCTTTCCGAAAAGGAAGGTCTCGACTCTTGAATCGGGGGCGTTTGGGCGTAATGAATTATGCAATAGAGAAAAAAAGGGTAAAAATTACGTCATTTTATAAAACTTCAAACCTCTTCTGTAAAATAGAGAAAAAAGAGCTGATTCCGAAAATGTATGACGTAACTCAGAAATGGGGTCCCTTATACCAATTAAGCCAGTTTAAAGTTTTTGGCAACGTAGCACCCATCGCGCGAAATTTGAAAATTTGTTAGCGACTGAGTTGGCAACGTCGCTTTTTATGAATACACAAAGGAGATTTCATTTTTTTTTAAATAAACGATGACTTATTTGCTATTTATATCTTTTTGCGATTGGAAACAGCTGCAATTAGTATTTTCTGTTTCTGGACAATTTTCCCGTTCATATATTTTATACCCTGATTTAATATTAAAGAAATTAGTTATTATTAATAATATACCCTTTTTGGGCCTCCTGTAAATTTGTCCACTCAAATGGTGGTTATTTTTTAGAAAGTGTTTTCTCAGGAACCCAGAGAGTTTCCAAAACTTTTTCAAAACAATACTGAAAAAATAAATGTTTAAGAGGGATAAATAATTTAACATACGCCCAGATATCATAATGTTGAACTATAAACCATTATCAAAGTATAGGTATTTTTAATTGATCTGTTGCCGAGTACAAGTACGAGGGGGCCTAACGAAATATTTAGCAATTACAAAGTTACAATTCAATTACATGTCACAATTCAAACAACATTTTCATTACGCCTTTATTTACTCATCGTTGAAATGTGTGTCAACAATTGCAGTTATAACACTTTTTCAACTAACAATAATATGCTGGTTTTATATAGAAAGTTTTCAGTCGTTACTTCTTGAGGGGAATTTCAATGAGCATTAACTTAATTTGAGTTTAGTCCAATATGATATAACATTAAATGTTTTATATATTTTAATTAATATGATCAAATTTGTTCATTTAAGCACTATGCTTGATGCTTCACTGAAAATTACACTGTTACAGTCCAAGTATTTGTTATGTCTTAAATTTATGTTGTTTCTCAACTTTAACTATAGGCTACGGGGATACAAGAAGTCGAGTAGCATTCCCTTGATCTAATATAGGGTAGTAGACTCATACTGATCCATTTAGAATTAATTTATTACATTACAATATGTAATATATAAATATATTTGTTAAACAGAATTAACAATCAAACAATTTCCATATGAACTTTTAAAAAATAAAATAGTAAATGGAGTAAAGTAACAAGCTTACGTCATCGTTTATTTTTTTCTGTGAAAATTCACTTGGATCCAACAAAAAAGCGACGTTGCCAACCCAGTAGCTAACAAATTTTCAAATTTCGCGCGATGGGTGCTACGTTGCCAAAAACTTTAAACTGGCTTAATTGGTATAAGGGACCCGATTTCTGAGTTACGTCATACGTTTTCGGAATCAGCTCTTTTTTCTCTATTTTACAGAAGAGGTTTGAAGTTTTATAAAATGACGTAATTTTTACCCTTTTTTTCTCTATTGCATAATTCATTACGCCCAAACGCCCCCGATTCAAGAGTCGAGACCTTCCTTTTCGGAAAGAGGGTGAAAAAACCGTCATAATAATACCAAATTTGTTCTTTATGCTTATGACGTAGCGTTTTTACCATGGGCTCCCGGTCTACAAGGTTACCTCCTCTCTCTCTGTTGCCTTGGCTCTCTCTCTCTTCAGAGTGTATTCAACCTATTAACATCTCCGCTGTCTAGCTACTCTTGAGTGTGGTAAAGTACTTGCAGTTACATTCCAATACAATGTGTTGTGCTTATATGTGTCTATCTGAATCAATAGCATTATTACTGGTTATAGTTTTCAACAGGTTATGGGCCCAGTTTACGAATGTTAATTCTTTCTTTTGCTTTTAGTATTGCTGATATGGCTGGTAACTCAGAAATAGAGCGTGGCCATCACGTTATCAAACTTGATGGGACGTCTAACTTCAACTCATGGAAATATGGAGTGTGGATGCTGCTAGAGAAGGCGAAACTGACTGGTTTAGCTGATGGGACTGAAACAATTCCTGAAAGGGTAATAATGCAATTCAATCTCTATACACGTATGACAGTATTGGAAATTTGGAGGTCATAATTTTAAAAGTAGATTCCGTAGGGCATTTTGTTTTTCTCAAGGTCAGTAGTGTGATAGTTTTCTCAGTATAGATTGGCACTCAAGTGTGTAAGATTATTGAATGTGAGTAAGATCAAGTAATGTTTTTTTTCTTGTCATGCTTGGATTTCAACCATTGAATGAATGCCCACGAGTGTGCATTGTGCCTTTAGTAAATCACCCGAGTGTGTGTGTAACATGCTTGTAGTAAGCCACCCAAGTGTGTGTGTAATGTGCTTGTAGTAAGCCACCCAAGTGTGTGTGTAATATGCTTGTAGTAAGCCACCCGAGAGTGTGAGAATGTAATGCACGTTTAGTAAGCCACCCGAGAGTGTGAGGATGTAATGCACGTTTAGTAAGCCACCCGAGAGTGTGAGGATGTAATGCACGTTTAGTAGGCCACCCGAGAGTGTGAGTATGTAATGAACGTCTAGTGAGCCTCCCATGAGTGAGAGTATAGGAAATTGTTTTGTGAAAGCCACCAAGATGTGAGAGAGTATATGTTGTTGACACACCACCCAGCATGAGTGTGAGATTTTCTTAAACGTGACCCATGAGAGTGATAGTATATATTTATAGTATGCCATCCACGGGAATGAGACCATGTAATTTCGTAAACCTCAGAGTGAAGGTCTTTATAAATTGAGCAAAGTCAAAGTACTGCCTTCTCAAATGTTTTTTTTTCTCATTACTAAAAATTGAATACCTGGTGTATCTCGTTAGTATATTTATACCTGTTAAAAATGTTTACTGTTGCAAATGAAGTTGTGGAACCCAATGTTATATATAAGAAAGTCACATTGTTCTAGAATTAGACATGTTCTTTTTGCTTTGTCTCTATTAGGCTACAGATGATGATGGGAATGTCACTAACTCTGCCCAGATTGACCAATGGAAACAGAGGGATGTCGATGCCCGAACAATTATCTACTCAACACTGAAACCAGGTGTGCAGACGGAAGTCGAAGATTGCGTTACATCTCTTCAGATGTGGAATCATCTCAAAGCGGAATTCGCTAAAGTTGCTGCCACTAACATCCCTCTCTTATGGGGAAAGTTCTTCAGCTTCAAAATGAATTCTGGTAAACTCTTTTAGCTTAAATGTAGAGAATGCAATGCTTATAACAATATTTATCATCTTAAATCAGGTCAAACTATCAAAGAGTTCATTGCCGGTCTAAAAGAAATCAAACACCAACTCAAGAATGTTGGGGTGATAGTCGACGACACACAACTTATGGCAAAGATCCTAGCCTGCCTGCCAACAAACCTGACACATTTTCTTGCTGCTTGGGACAGTACATCACCCGAAGAGCGAACGCTTTCAGCCCTTGCTAGTCGTCTGGAAAAGGAGGAACTGAATGGCCAGAAACTTGAGAAAACAAACGATACCGCTCTTGCTGCGGGATCCCACAGCGCAACATCATCAGGAACGAGTCAACAACCAGCTACTCCAGTTATCCAGCAACCTGCTCTCCCTGCTGGCCAACAGCAAGTAATTCCTCCTGGCCAACAATTTGTTTTTCCCCAAGTCCCGCATTTTGCTTTCCCTGTTGGAGGGTACCCTGGTCTACGTGGAGGCTTCTTTGGAAGAGGTTCCCAACGAGGAAGAGGAAGAGGCTTTAACCCAAGAGGGGGCTTTCACCCGTATGCAACAAGCAATAGAGGAGGTGCACAGCATTCCTCGGGTCAGCATCAAGGCGGAAATGGTGGTCATCATCAGCCCGGACCTTGTTACTACTGTGGTGAGCCAGGACATATCAAAAGGACATGCCGTCATTACAAGAAAGACAGAGAGAATCAACCAAACTGGGATCCAGGCTACGAAGGCAATCAGTTTTATAGTCTCAAATCAACTGTTTGCTTTATTGCTAGACGGTATGCAACGCTTATTTTATCTAATTTGTGAATCACTTAAAGTTACATCAGCATCTTAAGTACGTTTCTCTTTCTCTTTGACTATTTAAATTAGATCATCGGATTGGTACGCAGATTCTGGTGCATCACAGCATATGACGGATCAACGGAACTGCCTTATCAATTTTATTCCTGTGGCGGCTGGCCAGTGGACAGTATCTGGAATTGGAGGAACAAACTTACCTGTAACTGGTCAAGGTGACGTGGAGATCATCTCGGTTGTAAATGGAAACAAGCTTCAAGGTAAATGAGGCTATTTATTCGAAGGGTTTCAATCTGACATGTATTAAATCAATTTGTTCTTCTTAGCTACCCTGAGAGGAGTCCTACTAGTCCCCGGTCTTGGAACGAATCTCTACTCTATCAGAACAGCCACTGCAGCTGGTGCACAAGTATTGTTCTCTGATGACACGGTGTCGCTGTCACGCAACGGAGTTATTCTTCTGGAAGGGAGCCGCGCTGGACGATCCCTCTATCACTTGAACATCCTGGCTAAAGAACAATCATCCTTGGTATCGTCCATGGCGCTCCAGTCAGTAAAGCTTCAATCTCTGTCCCTGTGGCATCAACGATTCGGTCATCTGAGTCTCAAAACAATCTTGAAGATGTCTTCACTAGGGAGCACTAAGGGACTTGTTCTCTTCAATGACAAGACTGCTACTTCTTCTCTGTGCAAAGGATGCCACCTAGGAAAGATGCACCGTTTCCAGTTCCAAGCCGGTCGTCAAAGAGGAACAAAAATTGGCCAGCTTGTGCACTCGGATGTGTGTGGTCCCATGCAGGTCACCACACCGGGTGGTAACAGATTCTTTGTCATCTTCAAAGATGATTACAGCGCGTGGTGTGTTACCCGGCTCCTGAAGACCAAGTCGGAAGTAGCAACTATGCTCCGCGAATTTGCAGTGTATATGAAGAATCAAACCGGCTTTCCTCTAGTAACCATCCGTTCTGACAATGGTGGAGAATATCTCGGCAAGGATACCCAAGACTGGATGGCAAGTAACGGTATTCGTCACGAAAGGAGCGCTCCTTTTACACCGCAGCAAAATGGGGTCTCCGAGAGGATGAACAGGACCATCATGGAGGCAGCAAGAAGTATGCTACACGAAAAACAAGTTCCCTTGGAGCTGTGGGGCGAAGCTGTAACCTGTGCGACTCATATCCTCAATCGTTCACTATCAAGTACTACTGAGGTAACTCCCTTTGAGCTGTGGCATGGCTGCAAACCAGACGTGTCCTACTTTCGAGTCTTCGGATCTCCTGGTTTTGTTCACATTCCGGATGAAAAGAGGAGGAAGCTGGATGAAAAGGCTGTGAAATGTATTCTTGTTGGGTACTGTGAGACGTCAAAAGCGTACCGAATGTGGAATCCTACAACTAGAAAACTCATCATCAGTCGGGATGTTGCCTTTGATGAGGGTACAACTTGGGAACCCCAGCAGTCAGCTGATCCAGTAGATTACAAGCTTCTATTCCCAGTTGAAGATCTAGTTCCGGTAAATATTTTCTATATAAGTATGTAGTGTCTCCGAGTATATGACGTATTGGTTTTTCTTTTGTCTAGACTACAACTCCTGAGTCAACAGTAACGGTTGACGAAGCTGTTGGAGATGGTGAAGAGCATCAAGATATGGAAGTGGATGGACCGGACAACATTGATGAACAGGAAGAACCAGTGGCAGAGCAGCCTTTGAATCAAGAACAACCTGCTGTTGCTCCTGAGGATCATCCTCCACCTGTCCAAAACCCAGCAGTCCCTGGTGGTATCGAGGAGGACTTGGAAGATGAAACTCCCTGGAATGGCTGGCCAGATGCAGTAAGGAGACGCCGCTCTCTTAGAGAACCTAAGCTCACCGAGAGGATGAAACAGTACAGAGCTGGGGGCTTTGAAGCATCACTCAGAGGTATGTTTGGCTTATATTATTCTTTCGACAATCGAACGATGAACTTATAAGTTGTTTTCTGTTGTTTCTATGATCCTGAAAAGATGAAAGCTGGAGGGATAGCTGGAAAGAGATCGCTACTGCTTATGCTGTGCCAAAGAATTACAGAGAAGCCCTTGAATCTTCGGAAGCTCATCTGTGGAAAGCGGCAATCGAGGACGAATATAAATCACTAATGGAGAATGGGACTTGGGAGCTTACGGACCTACCCGACAACAGGAAGCTGGTCTCGAACATGTGGGTCTTTGATATCAAACCCGCGCCGATCATGGATGGACCACCTAGACAAAAGGCTCGCCTGGTGGCCAAGGGCTGCACCCAAGAATTCGGAGTGGACTTTGATGAAACCTTCGCACCGGTCCTGAAACTACCAACACTCCGCACACTGTTTGGATTAATTGCTGCCTATGATCTGGAGGTCATGCAACTAGATGTCAAAACTGCCTTCCTTTATGGGAAACTAGACCACGAAATCTATATGCCTCAGCCGGAGGGATTCGTTGTGCCAGGACGTGAGCATCAAGTGTGCAAACTGGTATGTCTTTCTCAACTTATGCATGTTAGAACACAGAGTGTATACATATCCTAACTAACCATTTTTAATTCGAATCGCTACAGATCAAGTGTATATACGGGTTGAAGCAAGCCCCTCGTGTCTGGAACCTGAAGTTTGATGAATTCCTCCTCAAATTTGGACTTACGAAGAGTGTAGAAGATCCATGTGTCTACTTCCGTCATCAACAAGGAGAGCTGACCATACTGGCCATCTTTGTAGATGACGCGCTCATCTGCAGCAACAAGAAGAACGTCTTCCAAGAAATCACCAAACATCTGGAGAAGCAATTCCAATTACGGACCATGGGTGCGGATAAGTTCCTCGGTATCGACATCAATCGCGACCGGAAGGAAAGGGTGCTGTTTGCATCTCAACCGCAATTCACATCTGCCTTGCTGTCAAAGTTCGGAATGAAGGACTGCAATCCCAAGTCAACACCAGCAGACCCCCACACGAATCTCACTTCCCAGATGTCACCGGGAACGCAAGAGGAGGCTGAAGCCATGAAGAATGTTCCATATCGGGAAGCAGTGGGATCGCTTCTTTACCTGGCTACAACTACCCGCCCTGATATTGCGTATGCAGTAAGTCAAGTGTCCCGCTTCTCCCACAACCCTGGGAATGCTCACTGGAATGCAGTGAAGAGGATTCTCGCCTACCTAGCCGGAACAACCAACTATGGACTACAATTCAATTTAGGGTCGAAACCTCTGCTCTGCTTTTGTGATGCTGACTGGGGTAGGGATCTAGATAAGCGGCGCTCAACCACTGGGTACATCTTCATCAATCATGGTGGACCCATAGTCTGGGGGAGCCGACTACAGGATTGTACGGCTCAATCTACAACAGAGGCGGAGTACATCGCTGCAGCAGAGGCTACCAAGAAAGCTATCTGGCTTAATATAAACGCCTTCTTCAGGAACTTGGACAAGGAAGCTGCACACCAGTTCCTCTACATTGTGATAATCAAGGAGCCATTCGTTTGGTAAAGAATCCAGAATTTCACAAGAGAACAAAACACATTGATATCAAGTATCATCTTATTAGAGACCATTTCAGTAAGGGTGTGATTGATGTTGTATATGTATGCTCTGATGATCAACTCGCTGATTTTCTCACCAAACCCTTGGATGCCATTCGCTTTCAGTCATTATGTCGTAAGGTGGGAGTGATGAGCATTGATGACACGTTAGTTTGAGGGGAGGTGGTGTTAGTACTTTCTTTCATTCGCTCAAGTTAAGTGTACGACGTCTCAGTTTGAGGGGAGGTGTTGAGATTCAATCTGAGCCGTTAGATGGCCTTAGTTAAGGGTGCCTTAGTTCTCCCTTCCTCTAGTCTGGGTAACCAAGGTTACCTCCTCTCTCTCTGTTGCCTTGGCTCTCTCTCTCTTCAGAGTGTATTCAACCTGTTAACATCTCCGCTGTCTAGCTACTCTTGAGTGTGGTAAAGTACTTGCAGTTACATTCCAATACAATGTGTTGTGCTTATATGTGTCTATCTGAATCAATTAGCATTATTACTGGTTATAGTTTTCAACAAAGTTGAACATTACTCCTTGACAATATGATGGTGAATTAGCCATTCCTGAATGAGGGAAATAAATATAAACAAACATGTAAGACAACTTGTAAAAAAGAGTAATTTTTTTTAAAGAACCTGAGAGGAAGCAAGCATCCTGACTGACACATATGTTGATGCTGTAGGACTCCAACTGGGCCACAGTGACAGGGTGATTGAAAACACAATCAAATGCCCTAAATACTTCTTCATTATGGATAAGAGTTGGGAGTTTGGAGACCTTGGATGAGCTCAGTACATTTCCAGAGGAATCCATCAAGAGACAGTCTACTTCCATTGATGACAGATGTGCGCCTCTGAAATGAGAATTGATAAATATTCAGTTAATTGTTACGTGATAAAAACTGCACTTAAAAGAAATATATAGAAAGTTTTCACAACATACCTATTAGGTAATATGAGATTAGCAATGTCAATGCCTTTGATTTTAACGGTTTGGCTGACGACAAGTTTCGTGATGAAGTTTACATCATCATCTTCGTCCAACTGCTTTCTTAATTGGCCGAAATCGACCATTTCATGGAACCGACGAAGGCAGTAGCTGTATCCATCTATTTTCCGAGCAATTTCCGTTTCGATCTTACTAGACATGGGCAACGAGGAAAAATGTGATCTTTGCATTTTTTTAACTACACGATTACTAGTTAGAAAACACTTTAAAGGACGAAAGACGGAGTAAAAACGTTGAAGCGACTACACTGAAAAGTGAAAAGTGGAAACAAAACAAAAATTGCATAAGCACTGAAGAAGGAAAGCAGCAGCCAACAGCGCCACAGGCCCACAGCGGTGCCGTTACCATAGCGACAAGCAGACGATGCGTGCTACACGAACTACGTGTTTTCTATCACGTGGTTTTCAAAAGTGTAACGTGGATTATCTAGTACGAAAATCTAAATGCCGCCGAAGAAAATGGACGAAGCTGCATTTGATGAAGAAAAAGAAGTCAACCGACTTCTTGTTCTTGCTGGCTACAAGAAACCAGAAATAAAGAAGATGGGCAAATGTGCCCGAGCTGGGCTCATTCGAGGCTACTTCGGTTTCAAATTCACCGGAGATCCGAGTCAACTCGACATTGTTGTACGCGAAGGGAACTGCAGGGAATTCGGGTATGAAGAAGAATGCGCCGGAATTTTGAAAGCCACAGTTCGTGATTTACTCAAACAACGAGATTACGGAGGAGACGATTACGAAGACAATAGTCAACTAGCCTCTGTCAGATGTAACTACTTTTATATCATATTTGGTTCTTCTGCGTGAGCTCATTATTTATCTGCATATTTATTATTTCAGGTGGCATTTGTGACCAAGGTCAGTACGTGACCAATTGCTGCAGTGATGAGCCGGAATGGAATGGTGGCAAGTACCACAACCACTGCACCAAATGCCCTGGACTGGGCGAGTGCCTTGGCGATTACCGGGAGATTCACTGCCCTCGCTGTCATGATCATTTCAACTACTGTGTCGACGGCGGTTGTCCATGCTCTAGAACTAGTCGTAGAGGAGGCAGCAGAGGCGGTAGCCGTAGAGGTGGAAAATAGAAAGATTTGAGCGATTCTCGACGCCAGTAAAGATGAAGCAAATGAAAGAGAGGTCAATGGCGATATAGACCCAAAAATGACTGTAAAAGGAAGGGAAGTTAATAGCCTTAGTGAGCTAGCAATATTTATATTGATGTTTCTGATTTGAATAGCGGACAAAATTAATCATTTATATGTGTGTTAATACGTTTTCTGCTCTTTTTTGAATTACTGAAATATTGATAGCTTTGTGTCCGTCCTTTGGTCAATTCTTTCCTGTATTTTGCTCTAATTTGGTGTTGGAATATAGCAGACCGTGTTCAGTTGCAACATTTTCTTTCTTTTTTAAATATAAGAAAGCTAAAAAATAATTGATTGAAGGGAGGGATGGGGTAAAATCGAACGCGATCGTGAGTTGCTTGGTATACACAGTATGGCATTTTGCAGCCGTGCTCTAATAATATGCATTAAAACGTAACATCTCAACAACCAAGCTAGATAAAAATAATATGGGAAACAAATATTATAAAAAGAAATGATTGGTGCACACCTCTAAATTTTTTTAACAAAATTTAGAGCACTATTTTATACAACTGCTTAAAAAATAATCGCGTTAAGGAAGAAAAATTATAACTTATCGGCGTGAACGTACGTTTTATTTAAAAATAAAATATTCTTAACAAAAGAGAAGAAATTGGAATAAGAATAATAAGGGAGTAATAGTGTATACATAAGGACAAGTCGCTGCCTTGCTGGTAGTTATTGGATTAATTAAAGCTGCATACTTGATCAGTTTTTATTTTATTTTGTCAAATATTAAACTATTTCTCCTTTTTACAGGGAAGAATACATTCTGATTGGAACAGTCTAGAGTCTTCCAAATATGTTACTCAAATAGAAACCTTTCAGATCCAGCAATGTGCTGGATTGATAATGTAAGCGATGGCCAAAATCGTTCCGCAGCTGAGCAGCAATCTTAAGGAGCTACTGTTATTTCTTCCCAAAAAGATGGAAGAGTGTCAAGATTGAATCGGCGGCCAACTTTTTAAGCATTACTAATACTACTATGGTAGCTTATCTGACCTTTTAATTATTCCTCGTCCTCTTTTAATCGTGATATCGTCACTGCGTCAGTCGAATGAACGGCTTAAACCGGATCGGTGCTGCTCGTCGTTGTCCCTCGCGACTGTGCGAATAATAGTCAGCTCCGTAAAAAGTATTATAAAAATGAAATCAACTAAAATTTATGGAGGTGCTGGAAAAACATAACTGATGACAGCTAATGAAGGGTAGATGAATGAAAGAGATGTATCGAACTGGAATCGAATACCATGATAGGCGAGACGGACGCAACATTTGGCAAACGTATTGCGGATATAGATGCTATCTGAAGACTACACATTCGGACAATGTCTTTCATCTTATTATGTAGGAGGTAATGGATCTTGAACGCGACGTTATGGTTGCGACCACGGTAGGGATCAGTCCGGTTTCTTTTCATCTAGGGAGTACTTTCGGAGAGTGAATCCCTCTGTTTTGATATTAAGAACATCGTAATAAGTAGTGGTGACGGATTTCATGACACTGCCGAACGTGAGTAACTATAAAGTGGACACAATGGTCCTACCCAAGAATCGATGGTATATCTATAGTATATTGTTTTATGTTAATATTCATAATCTTGTTGCTGTCGATGCAGCCGAAGTAGGTATTGTGTCTATACCTATTAAATTATACCTATTATGTAATAGAATACTAATGAATATTGGTAGCACCCATGATCGTTAGAGAATTTAGCAGCTTCTATTTTCATTTAAATTCTTTCAGACGTTAAATTCTCCTAGACGTTGATAGAGCTAGCCAGCAGCAACCCTCTTCTACATTCATTGATTCATAAAATAATAAGCGAAGGTTGGAAGAAGAAAACCGGCAAATACATTTTCGAACACAATAATAGTCAACAGTAATATTCTTTATGAGAAGGAATAAATCGTCTATAAACCAATTATAAGAGGAATTCAAACATTTATTTATGAAATGGTTTTTCAAATTAATAAAGTTTGAATAGTACCTTACTGTAACGTGAGCGCCAGCCGTTAAAGCGGTCAAGCCGCCAACGAATAGCGCCGTCTGCTATTTGTTTCTTTCTTTCCTACTTCTCCGAACCGCTTGAGCTGCAGCAGAACCGGCAGAACATTAACTAGTTTTAGCAAGAAAAATAAAAATAAAAAGCTCCCAACTGATTTGAACAGGTAAAAACGCAATACTAATGTGTTGTTTGTTCTCTAAAAATATTCATCCTTATTTTGTAAACTTAAAAATCTGTATCAATTTCCGTTACAGTGCTCGATGCCAGCCATCACAGTGTAGATCACATGCTTTTAGGAAGTTTGACGATTCTACAAAACTTCATGTGAGTGAATATTACGTGCATTCCACCGGTAAATAAATTCCACGATTTCATAGAACATTAAGTGAAATCTCAATTTGTTTACTTTAACCAACAGCATTTGCATTTGTGTTGTACCTGTGAACCTTCATTCATCGCTCTATAGCTCTTCACTCCAAGACCAGCAAAGTGAGAGATGATCTAACCATTTCAACAGTCATAACTCCAGCTGAAGGGATATACCTTGAATAATAACTAAATATGCCATGTATAAATGATCCTTAGCAAGCTAAATAGAAAAAAAAAACTGTGATTTCTTTTCAATATTATATAGTAGCCTCATCAATACTTCTCCATTTTCAATCTCGAACCAGCTCAACTGCCATTGAAACTTCTATTTACTAGAGGTATGTTTTTTTTCACCTATAGTGGAACATTTTATAGAAATATTAACTGATAAAATATTTTACAACTAAACTGTTTCAGTCAGCAAAGTTTCAATAAATTTTTCTTTATTTCTTATATAGAACAAAAGAGAAAATAAAAAATAAAGATAAAAGAGAAAATAAAATAAAACTTCTATTTATTTATAGTAAATATTTTTATCACATTGGGCATTAATTGGGGAAAAACCTTGAATTTTACAAACTAAGTTACTTCAGTCAGAGAAGTTCTAATTAATTTTTCTTTATTACTTATATAGTTTCCAGGACCGCTCTGAAAAAGCCAGAAAAACACTTCTATTGTGCCGTTCTTTAAGGGTCCAAAGAACCGGACCACATTTAGACCGCAAATGTCTACTAGGGATGAATATTATAGCACATCAAGGACGAGAACGGAAAAACAGGAAGACACACTGTATTCTGCCTGTGAGCGTGGAGACCTATTTATGGTAAAACACTGCGTCGAAATCAGAGGAGCAGATGTAAATGCCGAAGTAGGTCGCGTTGGTTTCGGGTTCATCCATGCAGGCGACCTTAGATCGAGTCCACTTTTCATCGCGTCTCTGCACAAACACAGCAATATCGTCAAACATGGAGCAAATGCTACGACTGGACTGTCCATCTCGTCAAACTTGAACGTTGGGCTAACCCCTCTGCACGCTGCCTTCTACCGCGAAAGAACCGATTTTTCTCGGAAGGAAAACATATCCCGGGAACAGCTTGAAATCATCCGTTGTTTAGTTGAAGCTGGAGCGAACCCATCTGCTGGCCGCCCGAATGGATGGATTCCGATCTGGATGTGGGGCTGGAACACATTCTGTTCGGTCGAATCACACTATTTGTTCGGTTCATTGATTAGCTCTAACCTCTGGTGCAATCCTCGAGTCGTCCATCTATTGGTAGAGCTCGGCATGAGCGTTACTCAACGCTGCCCTGATGGAAGAACCATTTTACATCAGATGGCCGGACCAGTACTCATGGATGATACAGAGGTCTTCATGTTTTTGTTGGAGAAGGGTGCAGATCTGAATGCTAGGGACAACGAAGGCATCACGCCCATCATGGCAGCGGCGATTGGCAACAATGAGGTCCCCAACATACACATCCTGAAACTCTTGTTGGAAAAAGATGAAATAACCAACATGGACAAGATCAGTGCTTTAGAATTTGCCGCCGCGCTTCTCATTTTCAACGTCACCTGCGTTCCTCATGGAGAAAACAGCACGTTTGTCGACCGCCTGAAAGAAATAGTCTATTTTCACTCCCTTGCCAAGACTCTTCGCCTTCAAGAAAGTTGTCCCTTGAAAGCCGAAGAAGAGAAGAGCGAACGGGTCGTCGAGTCTTTCACCTCTCTTGATAATTTTCAACAAGTCCAGCAACGATCTTCAGAATTTGAGATCCAATCGATTCTCATACGGCTCAGGATCCTCTCATCCATCAGTTGGGAAGCCTTCCGTCGCTACTTGTGGCCTTTCATCATCAGACACTATAGTAGTGCGGGATTTTTGTTTGGCATACTCAAGAATGACAAGACTATGGACGTTTGTCGCGCAGTCCTGGAAATCATCCACCATCAAGACAACGAAAAAAAAGGGGTCTACGTTACTAAAATCGGTGTCGTTAAGATACTTTTAAATAACTTAACCCATCGTCAAGGCTCCATCGACCCCCTTTTCAGTACTGAAAATCTCGAGACCACTCTGGACCTATTGAAGCCAACCTACCAAATCCTTCCTCCTGCTGATGATAACCATCAGATGAGCCGTGATTATTTCCTCAATTTCTATCACCTCATCGTGATGTTGGATGATCTTCCAGATGCGTTAAACACGCCAAAAGTTCAGGACTTTGTGCTCCACATTGTTGGACTGAACGGACGCGATTCGGACGGAAGATCCTTCCTCTACCACGCCATCAGTTATTCACCATCTAGCAAAGTTTTGGGCGTCATTGATCTTCTCGTACGGAACGGAATCGATGCTGACGCGGTGGACCATGATGGCAACGGAGCTCTGCACTACCTGGCCAAGAAGAAAAGGAATTCTATTCAGCGTGAAGCAGCTGCTCGTGTACTCACTGATAATGGGGCTCATTTGGATCGCGCCAATAACGAGGGAAAGACGGCCGCTGACATCTGGCCCGAGAAGTTGGAAAATGAATGGACATGTTGGTCTGGGTTTGGTGGATCGAATGCTGATCGTCCCGAGTGGTTGAACGAGGGTGTCCCGCAGCTCAAATGTTTGGCCGCCAGGGCTGCTCGCCGTCAGGATCTACATGTCCAAGTCCTTAACGAGGATGGATTGCCACAATTACCGGCCACTCTTGTTCGTTTTGTGGGAATGCACCGACGCTGATTCTTCCAATTTTTTTATTTCAATCGTTTTACCAAGCTCCTTTTCTGTCATTTGTGTGTGTGCACCTCAATTGTTGGTCTTTCCGGTTGCTGGTTTAAATAAGGTATTAGTTTACAACAAAACATTTCATTGAAAAATAGAATTCTAATACTCATTGTTTTAACAGGAAAAAGTTTTCACTTGTCGGTCAACCAAGAAGGATCAACGGACCCACAAGATTCATCCTAAATTTGCCGTTTTCATGTGTTCTTTACTAGGCTATTTTTTTCTGTTTACTTTGAGCAAAGAAATAAAGAATGACAGGCTTGGTTACAATCAAAATGTTGCGTACCTACGTCCATCAGTAGTTTTTTTGTGTTAATCTATTAGCAATCATTCTAGTCAATCAGCTATTTTCTAAAACAACAAGTTAGGGTTGAACGATTATTTCACTCAAGCTGTTTTTAATGTCTAAAATGAATGAGTTTTAAAGATATATCATTGGTTGTTTCTGGATAATCCGGGTGGTTTCTGGATAATCCGGGTGGGTACCCGGATTATCCAGAAACCACCCGGTGCACTGAACGACGAATCATCGTGATGCTGGATGTTGTTGTGCTTAAGAAATACAGATAGGAATGATTAAATACTATCCGATAATTATAAATACATCCAAAAGAATGATTTAAAAAAATATCCTTCGCCGGGCCTGACTGAGGTTAAGCGGGGTTTGTTACATCTCCCTGGGCGTGAGTAAATGGCCATCGTCGGTTACTTTAAAAAGTACTTTTTAAGATAAATTGGCAAAGAGTCGATAACGCCATGTTAAAGCAGTCTTAAAGGCCGCTTGGTCCTATGACATAAAGAATCACAGCCGGCTAACGTCCCTGGAATAAATTTAGGAACTTTGAAGGGTAATAGCGAACTGTGCATGATTTATATTTATTTTTACAATATAAGAGAATACTCAATATTCTTCGACATATGAACGAAATGGAAGTGATGGTCTCTTTAGGACATTGGTCGAATCCAGCTCTGGCGGATATCGGCCGCTCAAGCCGCGTCTATCGTCTACTGCAATGGCTGTGGCTGTTGGATTAGTCAATCCGATGTCGGATATCTGGTTATGAATCCATAAAGGCGAAAACTAGAGGTACTTTTCAAAGTAATCTTTTGATGCGCAATTTATCCACGCATCGATCATATTATCGAGGGCACAGCGGTACCGACTACTCAAATAATTATTCATAAGAGTCACTGCCGTATTCCTTCAGCGTATTAGACAAATATTTCTTCAACTTCAACCCTTAACATGGAGAAAAAGCTGTAGATTAACTATTACACCGACGTCGCCTGCATTTTTCCTACGGCGCATGATCACTTCAGTGACGGCTAACGTCGTACTTGGGACCGTCCAAAAATGTAACTTTAAAGACGTCCGATAAACTAAAACTGTTGCATAATTTATCTTATACCATTTACTAAACGGAACTGTTATATAATTTTGTAAAGTCAAGTTTCAAAAACTATATGAGCCTTATATTGTTGGTATATCAGCTAGTATCAACACATTCTATTGTACGTCTTTTAGAAAAATAATGAAATCCTGACATTCTGTAGTCCGGGCTTCACTATTAGCGAAGGCACTGAACTGCGATCATCTGCCACAAGCTGGAAAGTAAAGTAAAGTTCGGCAACGTAGATAAAGTATCACTAATTGTGTACTATTAAAAGTGCAAAGCGCATGAAACGACGACCACTAAAAAATACTGTTTATGAAGTTCTATAACTTATAGTTTGATCATCATTATCGGCTCTGCTATCGAAATTATAGAAGAAGAATTCCGGTTAAGCATATAGTATATTTATAGATTTCAACTGGTTCTATATGGTGATAGACTGGTCGTCGGAGGGACTGCTCTAAAGGATTGCAACAGATGGATGACGCGGACTGGTGTCGAGCAGTATTGAAAGACGAGATAGCCAGATAGGCCGTAATGCCGTTAGTTGGTCTAATAATGCAATGGTCGCTGATGGTGTCTGGGGAGCAATGGGAGCACTACCTACTATAGGCACGCGGATTCATCGAATTTTATATCAGAAACCATTGCATTAGTCAAATTTCAAAATAATGAATCGTATTTATATATTGAGAAGTCAGTATATGATGTAAATGACGAACAACCACACATTCCTTGATGTTGTTTACTATAGCAAGCCGAACTGCGCTTCTTTTTCCCCCTCGTCTCGGGTGCGAATAAGGGAGCGGTTCTCCGGTTTCTTAGGAGAACACAAGATAAGTTGTTGAATCTTTTTGCCTGGGTTGGGGCCGATTTTTGCGGTCTTGTCACCGTGTGTCAATTTTTTAAAATGAAGAAAAATACGTTGCTATTTCATTTTGTAATTAAAGCGCAGTATTAGCCAAGACTTATGCAGAAATTGCGGCTGAACTAATAACGTCAAATCACTTTCGCTTGTCCAAAATATATTTTGATAGGGTTGAGATATAGGGAAAAACTTAAGTTGTCAAGGTGTAGATTTAAAATGATAAAACTGATCGTCTTATATAAGTTTCGAGTTTCTCTTGCACTTTCTTCAATGCATTATTTCCAACTCTATATAATCCTAATAATCAATAAAACTACTTGCTATAATTTCTAATATACAAATTATATTCATCATCATGATATAATTGAGATCTGCACTGTATTACACCATATTCCGATGCTATTCCAAATGATACATTCGTATCAACAACTTTAATAATATTTCCAATCATAAAATTTCTTTGTAGGTCATCAGTCAAAATCGAAATAAGATTGAACGTATGTTTCAAATATGCTGTTATTATAATTATTATTTATTTATAAATTATCAGGGTTGGATGGATTTTTGTACGTACCGAAAAAAGATCCGATGACTTTATATTTTTGATGTTATTGTATAGTTTTTCCATTATCAACCGGTGCTGCGAAGTGATCCATTAGATGGCCCTTCCGTTCTTCGGTTTATTTGTTGATAATCAAGGGCTGGTTTTCAAGTTGACGAATATTATTCGATTGCGTAAGAAAGTAAATGACATCATCGAGATATTCACAGGAAAAGTTGTGTAATAATACGTTAGAAGTAGGCCTATCGCTGCTGCTTATTTCAAGGCATCTATCTTTTCCATCCGGTTAATATCTTCTCGCTCTATTAAATACTTCAAGATGATTTGTGTTTGTAACTATTTTTTTTTTGTATCTGATCGGTAACTGCTGATGGTAGCAAGCATGATCGGTGAAGGCTTTGCCTATATCCCGAGCCATTCTCCAAAATATATTTAACGATTACTTCATCATATTTAAAATAGGCTGGACCGATCGTATGGTGAAAAAGAATTCTACCAGTGATGTGTCTTCTATTAGAGCTATTCTTATACAATACAAATATTTTCTTATAGATTTTTTTTTAAATTCGCTATTCCGTCATCGAAATTGGAACTTGGTTAGGAGAAAATTCAGATGGGTTCGCTCGCCCGGATGCCACTTAAATACGAACTATGTTAACTTGATATCAAATTACTCGGATTCAGGCTCTTCCAAGTGAAATGCTGGTTGAAGCTGAGTTATTTCATTATATCCGATTGTGTTATTCCAATTACTTTTTGCTATCACCGAAATGCTGAACCCTTATTCGAGAGAAAGAGTAATGAATAATAGCTCTATTAGGCCTAAATAGACTTGGGGAATATTATATTCAAATAGGGCAAAACTTGATCAGGAGGTCCATTAATACTATAGACCTCGTTGTAAACGTACATAGAGTGTACACTACTACTCTTTAAAAAAATGGGAAATGAAAGCAAAACAAGCAGAGACGAGAGAAAACGACAAGGATTTTAGATTTATTATGGACCGTAAGGCCATTAGGAAATTGCAACTGATCCTATCTTTGCCGGGCATCTGAAACCTATCGCTCTTACCTCGATTTATCCACTTTCCTATTTTAGTGTTCGTCGCACTTGGACTATAATTTAAGAATTCATACATTCGCTGTTAGTTAACTATTACTATAATACGTCCTCTTTCAACCAGCCGGGAAGATGAATCCATGCTGCATTTATACTTGTACCCTCTTAATTTTCTTTTATTCCTTGATGATTCAATCATTCGTGGCTGTTCTATTGAATTTGTTGGCTAGATCCAGGTGAGATGCGGAATCTAAGACTAGCTGTTAAATTAATCTACTCATTTTCTACTAGACCCACTTCTTTTCTTCGAGCCTGAAAGTGAATTGGTCCGATGCTATCGACATAGACACCACTTGAATTTGCATCGGCTCGAAGAAGGAGGCGAACGGTTGCCAAAATATTATTGATAGTTTCCTCCTTTCAAGCTTTGTGGGACAATTATCTTCAGTTAGATAGCCTTGGACGAAATATGTTATGGTTCACAATGCGACTCAAAGATTCCATCATATTTCCACTCATTAAATTACTTGGTACGGCAGCCAAAATCAAAATAAGAGAAAAAAATATATATTTTCAACAAGCTTTCGTGAAGAAATTATCAGGGTAGGACGGGTTTTTGTACGTAGCCAAAACAATATCCAGCAGTGATGACTTGACATTTTCGATTTTGAATAGAGGATCATCGCAATTTTTGGTTTCAGAGACAATGTCTCTACGAGCCCATTGACATAAGGTCCAGCCGTCCAGCTAACAACATATAACAAATTTCGAATTCATTTGGATCCAGCAAACGAAGGGTGTATTCCAATACGGCCCAGTATAAATTTAAATATTGGGCGGACAACGACGAGTGCTGCGGCAATGTGTAATAAAAGTCTATCATGGACCTATACAAATAACGATTCACTGCTCTCCACCCAAAGGAAGAAAAATATCTTAAGTCCTATATTGTAGTAAATATTCAGAGGTTTGCTCTTAAATATTTTTTTTCAAGAGCCGGTTTCCAAGTTGGCGAAGATTATGCGATTACGCAAGAAAGTAAATGATTTCATCGACATATTCAGAAAAAGTTGTGTAATAGATAGAAGCACCGCTGCAGCTTATTCCAAGGCGTCTATCTTTTCCAACCGGTTTATATTCATTGATATCTTCTCTGTCCATTAAATACGTCAAGATGTTTATGTTGGTAACCACTTCTTAGTATCTGGTCGGTAACTGCCGATAGCAGCATGCACGATCGGTGTAAGATCATCTTTTTCTCGAGTATGAAGATCCCGAACGCAAGACCACATTTATACCAAGCCTGGTTAGGATCCTGAGCGCCGCCATCCTCCAAAAGATACTTGACCATTCCTACATCATCCTTAAAATTAGCTAGATCGGTCAAATGATGAAGAAGAGTCCCACCAATTTGCGCCCCTTCGATTCGGGTTCATAACCAGTTGAATCAAGGATATAATAGCATTATTATTACGGCATTATTATGCAGATTACATAAATTTGATCATCAGATAACTCGCCGAATTCAGGTTCGTCAAGAAATTATGCTGTGTGAAGAGGCTTCGTTACACAATCGTCATATCCATAATCACGATGAATGTTTGATTTGACCGAAATGCTGGGTCTGGTGTCTCACATTCACACGGGCTCCACTTGTGCACCATTTTGTCAATATGAATGTGAACTCGAAATATAAATATTAGACTTGCTAATTACTCCTCGAGGTCCATTAATACTATAGACCTCGTTCACAAGGTTTGGTGAATAACTCTGTGTCGACTGTGTGAGTGTGGACCGGTGCACGTAAAAATATGGTGTTCAATACTACTTTCAAAGCCTTTTTTTCTTCCTTCAGTATTCTTGCTGTTAACTAAAAGGCGTTGCTATTTCATCGGAGAAAAGAGATGAATTATACTGGATTCTT
The DNA here is from genome assembly GCA_030141595.1 of Chydorus sphaericus. NCBI lineage: Eukaryota > Metazoa > Arthropoda > Branchiopoda > Diplostraca > Chydoridae > Chydorus > Chydorus sphaericus. The sequence goes on along the minus strand of CM057927.1, from coordinate 9,674,941 downwards.
GTATGTACTGCACCTGTACTTGCTGGAAGACACTTTTGTAGACGAGGAACTTCTAGAGGATCTCAAAGCAGAAAAGGAGGCTGTCGAAGGAGCTGGAAAGGGAGGAAGAAGAAGGGAGATTCTAATCTCATCCTGGACAGTGTCCTCCATCTCCTCCATGGTGTATAGAATGCGCTCGTTTGGCACGACGGAACTGCTTCTTTGCGTAATCGTTCAATCACCGCCGAAATCCTGCGCTCCTAATTAGAATTATAGACATAGTACTGACGTACCGTACAGTACATCGTAAGTGCTGCATCATTGTTAGGACTTAAACTAATAGTATATGTTTAACTTTGAAAAACCCTTATTTACTTATAATAAGGGTTAAGAATTTATATATAGAATAGTATTGTTTGATAGAATAATAAGGGTTAGTTACTTATAATAGAGTTAAGAAATGGACATTTGATTGTTGGTACTTTTCTCGACCGGGAGCTTGCTGTTTGCATAATTTTACTTCTGAATCAGCCTTGAATAGTTGCTTTAATAGTTTAATTGTCAATCGCCCAAAAAGATGTATGTCTTGGTTAGATATCGTCTTTATATATTAATTTAGAACTGCGTAGAAGTAGGGCTGAAAACCAATTAATGTATAAAATATATAAATTCATGTAGCACTTACATTGGAATTTTTGTAGGATTGCAATTCTACTTTTGCGCTGTCCTTTGTTATATATAAGGATGCGCGCTCTTACCAGGAATAAGTAACTACATTATGATGTCCCCCAACTCAGTATTATCCGAAATCATACTCCCTGAGATGGGATCTACAAACATCTACTTTGCCAAAAATATAAATGTCACCATAAATCTCTTCGGCTACCTCTACGGAAGAGAAGACACCGACGACACAACGAATAACAAAAGGAAACCTACTTTTGAAGACCAGTGTTCCACTTACGACGATTTAGTAAATATTGTTCACGACAGAATAGCTTCAAATCGAGGTGGGACCATTGAAGATATTAGGACAATCGACAAATACGAGAAAGAATTTAAAAGAGCTTGTCTCGAAATACTTGACGAAAAAAACAGCATCAAAAGAAATGAGTCAAAGTCTTTTAGAGGTTTTTTTACAACGATCAAGACAAAAATAACTGGAGCATGGGATAAGGCTTTCGGGAAAAAAGTAAAGCACCATCTTCCGAAGAGGTCAAATAAGTCCCTTTAATCATCATTCAGTTGAGACCGAACAGGCCCCTCTGTCCAATACCATTCAGTTGAGATCGAGCAGGTCCCTCTGTCCAGCGCCTTTCAGTTGAGACCGAGCAGGTCCCTCTGTTGAACACCATTTAGTTGAGACCGAGCAGGTCCCTCTGTCCAGCGCCAATCAGTTGAGACCGTGCAGGTCCCTCTGATGAGAACCATTCAGTTGAGACCGAGCAGGTCCCTCTGTCGAGCGCCAATCAGTTGAGATCGAGCAGGTCCCTCTGTTGAGCGCCAATCAGTTGAGACCGAGCAGGTCCCCCTGTCCAATACCATTAAGTTGAGACCGAGCAGGTCCCTTTGTCGAGCGCCTTTGTCGAGTGCCAATCAGTTGAGATCGAGCAGGTCCCTCTGTTGAGCGCCAATCAGTTGCGACCGAGCAGGTCCCTCTGTCCAATACCATTAAGTTGAGACCGAGCAGGTCCCTCTGTCGAGCGCCATTCAGTTGATACCGAGCAGGTCCCTCTGTCGAGTGCCAGTCAGTTGAGACCAAGCAGGTCCCTCACTTCCCTCTGTCGAGCGCCGTTCAGTCCTTAAAGAAAAGAGCCACAGGGTCTTTTCCGCTTGGAGTTTCGCATATTTATGTTTAGATAATTACATGCGTTTCTTTGAGCAGACAAAGCAGGTTCTTGCGCTTTGTGCCTTTAATGAGTTTTTAGTTGAGTTCACTTTATTTCTTTTATTTTTTAAATGAAAAATTTTATGAAACATAGCAACTTGAACGAAAACTATGAGCTTACACAGGGTGATTTATGGCTGCTAGCTTATTTTTAGTTAGAAATTTTTCCGAAGCAGAGTGAATTCATCGTTTCTTCGTAAATATTTCATTTTCTTTGCCACCTTTTAGTTGTAATAGATGAACCAGAAACATAAATTTCAAGTAGTAAACATGAAAATAAAACAATAATTTAAGAGTCGTTATCAAATTAATGAGAGGGAACTTGAATTATGAATATACACATGGAAAACATTCTTTATTATTATTATCTTACATAGTAAAACAAATAGATGTATTATGTATATTATTGCTATGATACACATATTGGACCGCACAGTATACAAAACGTCATATGATCATACTAACGGATGTACACAAATATGTGTCGACGGTTCTAAATTGCCTTAAATGCACGACCTTCTTCTGTAGCAGTAATAATGATGGCAACATGGTGATATAAAAATTGGAAATGTCATGGATTATTTTTACAAATGTGGGGATGATTTCGTAGATCAGTTGGATGTAGTAACAATTTAATTAGTTTCAAACTGATTTCTAAACAAAAGAAGAAGATGTAGGTTCAAGATGTTCTTTTTTTAAATATTGAGTACTTCGTTAATCATTAATCTGATTGATAATCAAACTAGAAAAAGGAAACGAGTGAAAATCAGCTAATACGATGATGTTACTGCAAATCGAAACAATACATATTGATTCGAATACAGTAGTACATAAAAAATCCCTCGCGGGGTGATAACTGTCAAAATGAAAAAACAAAACAAAATTTAACAGGGGAAAGCAAGAGATCTACCTGCTCGAAAGATCAGACCTGGCCTGGATACTGTAGATGAGCAGTTCAAAAGAGCGGGACTTAAAGTCTTAAAGATACTAGATGCGCTAGAAGATTCACCATTTTAGGAAGGAAGGTTATGCTTTACTTTTTGCTCGTCTCCGTGAAGAATTATTTAACAAATCAGATAGTATTTTTAACAATACTTTTGCTATATTCTTTAAAGGATGAAGAGAGTCTGAGTTAGGCCTATTGAGTGTGTCCAAACTGTTTGGGACAGTTTCCTTAATCTCCTCTAATAAGTTACACGAAATGCGCTTGTAAGACCCAACGAAACTGCTTTTTGGCGTAATCCAGCCGCCACAGAATTGCTGCGCTCCTATATAGCAGGTTGACATCGTACTGTATATTCATACGTCGCAAGTGTATTCAACATATGTAGGTAAGCTAATGCGGTAACTTTGTTATGACCTTAACTAATGGTTATTGGCTAAATTCAGAAGATGAGATCCGGTATCTAAGAGTAAAAGAGTTGTTAAGTTAATCTGTTCATTCTTTGCTAGACCCACTTCTTTTCTTCGTGCAAGACAGTTAAGTAGTTCGCTGCGATCGACATCACCATCGTTTGGATCTGCATCCACTCGAACTCGATGGAGTAGGAGAACGGTAGCCAAAAGATTATATACATGTCTATACTTATTAATTTCCTGCACGTATTCCCTTTAAACTTGATCGTACCAAATGGTTTGACAGTGTTTTATGAACTTGATCTCTCTTTTTCCAGTATGAGGACGAACTAGTCTCCGCTTTGACATTTGCGGGAAACCAGGTTCACATCATTGGGTCGTACAAAACGAGCCTGGGCTGAGCGCAACGTAGGCGCGCTTCACGGCACACGCGGATCTGAGCGCTCAGCAAAACCACCAAACGGTAGAATAGTGACATAGCACTCATGATGGGAAAGAAGATATACAAGAACCAAATGAAAAAGTAAATCTTCTCGTTGAGATTGTTGAGGGGAAGCAGACATACTGCATTCGTTCTCTGTATAGTTCCGCTGCGGCCGTAAATTTAGGGCAAATTTGAATATATATTGTTGATATATATTTATGCATGATATTTGAATATATTGTAACGTTTAAAAGATTAAGATGTGTAATTAGTTATTTAGGTCAAGTGTTCTGTTTTCTTCTGGTTTTCGCCTTATTTTTAGAATAACAACTCTAAGAAATGCGACGTTGTAAATAACAAAGGTGATGGATTTCTCTTTGAATAGGAAGAAGAGTTTGTGTGAGAGAGAGAGAGAGTCCTGTGACAAATTTTGACTAAGGTGGAGGGAGAAGCTTTTCCCTCAGTTTCACGTGAAATCTTAAGTGATCTGACTGATTTGTTTTTCCCATATACTGTGAACGCATCAAAAGTGACCAGAATTCAAGTTTGAACATTACAATATATACATTGTTGCTGATGATGACATAGTGTTACTATGGGTGAATTATAAAAGTGATGTTCTAACTCAACAATTTACAAGGAAAATACGGGTAGGGTACATAAGGACGGAAGACATTAGAACTTCGGACATAAGGACGCAAAAATGACCTTAAGTAAAATGTACCATTAGTACTTTGGGCTATAAGGACAATTACTAAAATAATTAAAATAATTAAAAATACCATAAGAACAAAATCATCTAAGTATTTAAGGACACAAGAACTTGTGATAATTAATAAAAAATACAACAAGAACAAATTATTGGAAAACAATTTAAAATAAATTTATATAATTCATTTGTATTTCAGGATATAAGAACGGAAATTCAAATAGTAAGACACAAGTAAAATTGGACATAGGAACTTAAGGCTATATAAATAAATAATTGTAGATAAACAAGCCTACAAGAATTTTTCACTTTAAGACAATTTTGCCATTAGCTCAACGGTTCATAAGTAAAATCGGACACAAGAACTAATGGGTAATAGCTACATAAGGACGGAAGACATTAGAACTCCGGACATAAGGACGAAAAAATGGCTATAGGTAAAATATGCCATAAGTACTTTGGGTTATAAGGACAATTACTAAAAGAATGTGATTAATTAAAATTACAATAAGAATTAAATTACATAAGTATTTAAGGACATAAGAACTTGTGCTAATTAGTAAAAATTACCACAAGAACAAATAGTGAAAAATAATTTTAATAAATATTTATGATACATTTTTATTTTTGACATATAATAACGGACATAAAAATAGTAATACATAAGTAAAATTGGACACAGGAACTTTGAGCTAAATCAATAAAAAATTATAGGTAAACAAGCATATAAGAAGTTTTTACTTCAAGACAATTTTTCTATTTCGCTAATGGTACATAAGTAAAATTGGACACAAGAACTAATAAGATTTAAAAGCTTAAATTATTTTCTTGTACTTAAGAACATTTGTCAATACCTAATGGGAACTATTAGTAAAATTACCCATTAGAACGTACTGCCATAAGGACGTATTTAATATAAATAATAGTAACAATAAAAATAAATAAAGGCAATAGGGATTTCTGTCTTTTAGAAGAACCAACCATTGATAATAAATCCATCAAGTAAAATAGAATTTAAATCATTTGGGACACATGAACGGCATACCTTAAGTATAAAAATACTTTTAATATTTGAAAAATGAATTGTCGGTAGGAACTTAGGCTCTTGGTAAAAAATCCCATTTGAACTAGAAATTACTAGGACTTAAGGCTTCTAGAACAGATTCAATAATTAGGAAATAGTCGATAGATAAACCACTATCGATATTAGATTTAGGTGAATTGTTTTATAATAACAACAATTATATTAGTTCCTTATGAACTTGTGTTTGTTAGTAAACATTTATATTTGAACTAGAAATTATTGGTACTTTGGACTTTAAGAACAGATTCAAAAATTGGGGCAATGGGGGACCGTGATTTGAATGAACGTTTCATGGTTTGAAACTGTCGTAACTTTGAAAAATCAAATGTTTTTTTAAATTTAAAAAGTGAACAACATGTTTACCAATAAGGTCTATCATATGCAGTGATTAAAAAGTTGAAATTTGCTGTCATTTAAGAATTAAACATTATTTAGTAGAGTAAGATAATCAATTCTACCTTCCACTATGAAATGTCTCAAGTAGATGGAGATTTCTCATAAGAATTTATTTGCAACACGGTAAATCCACTTGCGTACAACTTTAGTTTTGGAACGGATGGAGGTAGAATTAGAAACCATGCCGGTGGACCTAATATGTTATGCACTATCGCGTGAGATTCTCTTAACGTGCCTAGTGCCACCCTTAGTGAAAAGGATCTCACGCGATAAAGTAAAAGTATCTCAGACTCGCCGATAGGGGAAAGTCAAAACATCTGCCGGAATTGTCTTGCCGTTGTTGTTTAAAAATATATACAAAATAAAATCACGTGCAATTCCTTCATCATAATTTTTTTTTATTACCATTCCTTCCTTTCTGCTTTTAAAATTTCGCAGAAATAATTCATGCTGCCGTTTTGATTCTCATATAAGGTAATATTCAGATTTGTAGTTTTTATTTTTTCTTATTTCTCAAATAAATATAGCAGCTGATCGAATAATTTTGCCGACTTCGATGAGCTAGCTAATATTGCCTGTAAAATTCTCAATCTGTGTCTTATCTAACTTTTTTGTTCAAATATTCAGCAGGTTTTCATTGGCAGATCTGCAACACACCCATTTGTCATCAGCAGGGTGTGGTGCTAATTTGCCTCTGGATTCACCTGGAGAAGAAGTGCTACCTCATCGGGAAGTTGGTGGTAAAGACTGCCAATAAGACAGGAAAGCAAGAATCTAATTGAGAACCTACTAGGATTCCAGGCCATTGCGATTCTTGTTGACATTTTCATCAGCAAGTACAACTAATATGGATTTTTAGAAATTTATTTGTCTACAATTTATTTATTTGGTAGGGAGGAAACAGCTCTGCTTCAGAGGAATTGGATCCATCAGACACTTCCTGCTGCTGCACCTTCCAGCTTTTACCTCACCGCGGTGGGAAATCCATCATCTCAGGCTCTCAAGTAAATATAAATCTTGATTAATAAATTAAATAAATACTAATTATTTATATTTTATTATTATTCTTAAAGGTGTTTGATTCTAGGTCCAGGAGCTCGTCACAAATATATTTTAACGAGGACTCTTTTGCAGCATTTCTACTTATGCCACCCGAATCAGCTGTTCCCGTCCGATGGTTACGTCAACCGAATTCAGGAAGAAGTTTACTCCTCGGCTTTACTGGTACTATTTAGTACATTTTTCAATTTCCTGTTATTAATAAAAAAATAAATTTTTCAGCCGGTCGTTGGGAATTATTTAGTCGGCCTTAAGGCCTTCCTCTAGCTGGTACGATGGCGGTGGACGGGCCGTTGGATTTTTCTGTTCAGTCTTCATTGCTTCTCTTGGTTTTGACGAATCATTGCAGAGCGTCAGCTGTAAAAAACTGGTGTAATCCTTACCGACAGGCTTTTTTCAGTTTAACAGACACTCTAGGTAAGAAAAAAAACTATTCACTGCAGACATGGCCGATGATGGACCAGCATTTCGAGCATCATATCAGGCCTAAATCATCGGCCAAGACCGGTGAAATTACTGAAAAAAATTCTAATTTCATTTTAATTGGTCTTTTCCCATCAGTCATAATCCGTATTTTTTTTCTATACATAGATTAAGTTCAAGTTTCACCTATACTTCATCCAGCAGCCTGTTTCCGGCTCGACTACTGCGTTCGTCTTTATGAGACTTTATATGACCGATCGTCGGATAAGCGGATCAATATGCTACTCAACATCCTGTTGCACCGCCAGCACCAGCAGTTCATAAATTATGTCTACACTGACGACGACATCCAGCGGATGGTTATCTCGCTGTTGAAAGTCTACCACATCTACACGTCCCTTATGGTCCTGCTCTTACTGAGTGAAGAAGATGGATTTGATTCCTACATTCAAAACATTGTACAAATACTCAAATTAGAAATTTCCTTGAGATTAGAATTTTCTAATTATTGATTACTTTAAAATTAGATTATTCATCATGCAGTGTGGTTCACGGAGCGATCCCTGAACGAGGATAGCCTGGGTGGCATTGTAATCCTCGTCATCCACACCATCCAGCGCAACATCGTCAAAACCACGGTATTTTTTAAAATAAAAAAATTTATATTTTAAATTTTATTTAATTCTGAGAATTTTAACAACTATTTGCATACGAATCGCGTGACAATGCTGACTAATACTGCGTCCCACTTCCAGCAGCTTCATTCATATCCATACCAGCGACTTGTATCTCTTTTATGCATTTTGAATAAACGGTGTAGCAGCTTAAAAATTCTCCACTAGTTGTTAGTAAAGTTTAACTGGAACTGGCTATTTTAGACGAAACCTAAAGGACGCTCTTATTAGAGATCCTCCATCACTCCATGCGGCCTTTACTCGTGGTCTGTCGAACAATAAGCAGCTCGTCTAGCATAGGGATACGTTGAGGAATAAGACCAATTGGAAGAGTTTTTCGTCCCTTACATGTGGTCCATGATGCAGTTCACGTCGACATTGAGGTGGAAAGGCGAAGCAGGACAGACATTGGGCCAGTAGTTTATTCATCATCATACAATGATACAATAAATTAGCAACAATCGTATTCCAGCCTCAAACGGGCTAACGAATTTGTAAAAAAAAAGTCTGACATTAATTGCTTCTTTGAGCTAATTAACTATGTACCATTGAAGATAAATGGATAAATGTCAAATACAAAAAAATCTTATACCTGTAAATATTTTTCGTTAAATGTATCGAATTACATAAATAATTTAAAAAGCCAATTCACCATATCTTGTAAACAAAATTCATCAAATCTAAGGACCGGTGTTTACTTTTTGTCTATTTACTAAACGGCAAGCAAGCGCTAGACTCGCAATCCGGAATATCGCTTTTGATTTTCTCTTTAGTAATTATTCAAAAATAAATTTTTAGCATCAGAAAGTGACCTATTTTCCAGGTTACCAGAGAAATATGTGAAAAATGAAACTAGAAGAAGATAAGAAAATAATCAATTACGTCAGATTTGAAGGGATTCACATATACATCATCAGTACTAAAATGTAAATAAATAATTGCACTGGACTAATTAAGAGGCAAATATAAAATAGATACCTATATAAAAAGGACCAAAAAGCGCTGTAGCATGAAGCCAGTAATTTTCCTCGGGTATACCGACAGCCCCGGCAGATTAGTCCGAACTTTGCGCGTCAACTCCCCGGCATTTTTATGGTCCGTGTATCCCGTGCGAAGTAAAAATCGCATGTCTCCAGATTTCGCCAAATTTATACTCCAATATATTGGAACCTAAATACACACAAATCAGTAAAAAAATTTATGATTTGGTTAAAATTATATCCAATTTACTCGAATTTTCATTGAATAACTGAAAACTAAAATTTAAAAATGTAAAAGAATTTTTCTTGCTATGACATTTTACTTGATTTCATTGAAAGCGCAATAAAAAACCTTAATTAGAAAACTGATTTAAAACTCATGAATCAAATTTTAAATAAGTATAGCTAAGCTTTTTCTATAAAAATAATAATCAGTTTTTAGTCCCGTAAGCGCTAATAGGAATCTTAATTTTGCATTGAATCAAATATTACATCCCGCGATTATCGGACTTTAATTCTGAATCCATATTCGGATTCAGAACGACAAGGGCTTCATTTATATGTGTATTTTTTATGAAATTAGAATAAGTAAAAGATAAAGAGATAAAAAGTTTTAAACAGTTTCATTTTTGGGCAAAAAGCCAACCACATCGTTTACTGAGTTGGCCCGGCTCTTATTCAGAAAAAGGAACTTTTTAAAACTTTTCAGCTCTCTATCTTTAACTTATCCTTATTTCATAAACATACACATAAAAATGAAGCTCTTGTCATTCTGAATCCGAATATGGATTCAGAATTAAAGTCCGATAATCGCGGGATGAAATATTTGATTCAAAAAAAAAAATTGAAACGAACTACTTGTTAATAAAGTAAAAAAAGATGAAATCTCAAATTGTGGCCATTTGGGGTACCGCACGTCATAGTAGGAATAACAGGTGAAACAAGAAGTGTTAGCTGCTGATGTGTTCTTAATAAAACGAATTTTTTATTTTATCATCCGACACTTGAGCGATACAAGCAAATGGAAAGTACAAACATTACACTTTACTTCAGAATTCGGGGTATCCCCACCAGGCTAATGGCAAGTGCATGAATAAATTCTATAAAAAACATTGTTTTTTTAATATGAACTTGGGATAATGATTGTTGGATAACTTTTCCATTAAAACTAAAAGTTACAAGAACTTCGTGCCTTTAGAAGTAGTAGTCAAAACAATCGCCAATAGAAAAATCACTACCAATATTAGAAATATTACGAATTTCAGTGGTTATAGCGCCGGTTATGTTACGACGATTATAGCGGCAGTCTTCTGATGTTGATCTTTTTTTTCACTCGCAGGCCGCAGCATCCTATTAAATATATTTGTAGATTTCTTTTTAAAATCTTTATGTGACCAATCAAGGATCTTACTTGGGAACTTATCGGGAAAGTTTGTTTATTAGACAGCCGGCCACCGCCAGAAAATGGAGCTTGCCATCATGATAAAATTATGGACTACAATCGTTCGTCTGTCAGCAGTTTGGCTTTTGTTGCCGACAATCGTTTCCATAGTGATTAAATCACTCGTTACCATCAATCGTTACCATAGTGATTAAATCACTATGGTACCGACATCGATGACGGAGAGCTCTTTCAATAGAGGAACGAGCATCGAAACCGTCCAAAGATGATAAGCACCATGAAGGTTCAAGCGGGAATAAATCAGAAACAAACAGCGTCATTGATTCTCCATTGATTGAAGTCGCTAAAATCTTAACAAGTTATTTTATGTACATTAATTATAGTTAATGCTGAATGGATCATGAGTTCCTTGGTTAAAGACTGAAAAAATAAAGAATGACGAGAGTAGCGATCTAGGGCTTCCCGTGTTATGTTGCATTTTTTATTGTATAGATAACTTTTTTTTTCAAAATTTGCAACATAAAATTAATATTTTCATTGTTTTTGTTTTATAGCATGATTACCTTTCCGACAGTGTGGTTTCTCAACAATGTGAATATATATAACTATTTGTAAACCTTTTTCCAGGTTCTAAAAAATTATTGTCTTATCTGTAATTATTAGGACAACACAAGAGGCATATAAGGAGAAATAATTAAGGAAATTATAAATTCTATTATATGGTTCATAGTTTAAATCATATCATTTATTTAAATTGTTTCTTTGATGCGTTATTAGAACTGAATAGGTTTTAAAATGCTAAGGGCATGCGCATGCCTTGTACCTACTCATAAGTTTATCTACGTATATATGCGCCCCAAAAGAGAAAAAATAGGAAAGAATTTAGAAACGTATATATTTACGACCACAGGAAGAAAAAGAAATTATTTCCGTTAATCTCCTTTTGTGCATGCCAGGTATATTGAACAATAAGATGAGATCGGTCCCTTTTCTCCTTGACAAAATTAGCTAATAACGTAATAATCTTAATATTTTTAAATTGCGATATCTATAAAAAAAGCTGACTGCAATGGATAGATGCCACTTGTCTTGTAACATAACAATATAAGATTATTACAGATAGAAAATTGAACTAATGGTCCCGTTAGTATTTTCTGTTGTTGCTTTTTTGTGTTCCTTATATTGATGGAAGAAAACGGACTTGGATGGACATAAACATTACTTCCTAAAACTAATCATCATTATGAACAAAACGATTACGCTTCTTTCAAAAGAAGGCAAGGCGTTATTTTAAAATTTGAGAGTTGAAGAGTAGTCAAAACTAAATAGATGCCGCGATAACAGTGGATACAAGAAGTGAAAATAATTTATTTCCATGTCAAAAGGTACATGAACAGTAATTGGGGGATAGTTAATAATCACCCAAACATGGACTCAAAAAACAATTACCGCATCAGGTTAGTAAGGTACTTTTTTAAAATATCTGAATAAAAAAGAAAATTTCGTCTAGTTTTCCACTCCCTGTTCTCTGTTTAATTAACTCCAAATAAAATATTTTATTAGATAATCCATTCGAAATTCCGCGGGTAAATGGTGCATCTCATTAACTACCGCTGCGTATACAAATTGGACTAGAGGGAGTGCGAAGAAGTGAGTTTTAAACCGTTTGATTGAAATTGGAGAAATAAAATGTCATCCACTCTGCATCCGGAGATTACTCGCATTTTATTTTAAAAGCTTCACCAACTACATTTCCTTTGTAAATAAAAAAAATAGAATTTTTAAAAGGAAGATAAGAATAAATGCAACTCAAATTTTAATTATAGTTTATAGATGCAAACGCTTCCACTTTGCAGCAATGGACCAGGGATATAACACTCTCCATCCGCACGCTTGCAGCATCTGGGACTATCCTGCCCTGTCTATCTGTTCGTGGTTGGGTGGATCTTGTATAACACAATATTACATACCTTCCTTCTTTTATTACGTGCTGCTTGGATTATGAAATCGCTTCCTTCCCCTTTTATATAGAACGCATGGTGACTTATTTTCACACACATCTTACTAACTATTTCAAAATCCGTCAAGGGCGCTCGATTATGTTATGATGAACCCCTCATTCTCAGTATGATTCTCTTCTATTAGGATCACAATAGACCAACCCTAATTTAACATGGCATTGTATGTAAATAAAACACTAAGTGGCATTCAAAACATTAATTGTTAGAACTCATCGGCCCTTGATGAGTGTGCTAATCAGCGCTTAGGTTTTTCGAAGTGCGACGAAGGAGAAGAAAATAAAAGGGATTGCGATCTGACAACTCTCAAGAGTCGTATACATTCCTCTTTTTAGTGTGGCGAGCCGACCAAACAGTGGCCAAGGTTTGACCGTGACATTACGACACCAAGAGAATCGTGAGCAGCGATGAGTTACCTAGTGGTTAACAGTAGCAGCAGGAGCGCATAACATGTTATACTCGAGGTGGAGATGCAATCACATATCAGCAGGGCCGATACAAACTGACGAAGGGATACCAATTCCATTTTTCTTCAATATATAGAATTATATTTCAAAGGACCCTATAATGGCCGTGTAATGCACACAATGCGACGACAGCCGACAGGGCAATATTAGATTGTCTGGTTCGTTTGGTAAACGGCAAAGAAGAATATTAATCAAAACTTTCATGAAAGAGAGACGTCTGCTGTGCGGAAACACGATGACGTTGATTAAGGATGGAAATGTATCTTTTTGCTAAGTTAAACGCCAATGCGAACATCAACTAAAGATTGACGTGATGAAATGATCAAATGTAATCATCTTATAAACTCAACTGTAGTGATAATAAATATGACATACGAGATCTTGAACTTTTTTTATTGAGGACTCAACGTTTTAGTGCCTTGGGGAATGAATCAACTCGTTTAAATTAATTATAAGTTTCTTTAAAGCAGTTTCTCAATTTTCATTTCCTTTGGTCCTTTCTCCAACTGCGCCACTTGTCTAAACAAAACATAAAATTAATATATTATCTGGCATAGGTTAGAACATTTCATTAACCAATACTTGTTGTGTTCTTGATGTTCATACACATGATCCTCGAACACATTAAAAGCCACTTTAACATGACAATAGGGACATTCGACTTGTGTGTGCTCAAGACCACTCTTACGGTAAAGGTCAGCAGCGACGAGAGCCATTTCATTTGTCGGTAACGCAGTGTTGATGAGTTCTAGGATTTCCACTTCACTACTATTTCTTTCAGTAATGTTAGCAACACTTGCAAAATGACTGATAATAGTGGTTTGAAAGCAAACAGGGCAAAGAATAATAAACTTCTTGCTTCGTCCCTGTAATACAAAACACAAAAGAAATGTATTCAGTATACCTTTGCTTCAAGTTAAATCAATGACTTACTTTGCAACACCGCAAACAAAATTCATGGTTGCAGCACAGGCGCTTCGGGAGGAGTTGCAGATGCCGATCAAATACACGACTGCACATAATACACGTAATAAACGCTTTCATTTTTGCTATAAAAAATTTAGCTTAGTACACTAACGCTGTAGCGTGCTGAGTGCTTCACACAAGACTGGGAAGCAGCGAGCAATGGCCAAGTGGGGGATTTGTGGCCTTGTGGGAAGAGAGAGACAGTGCTCGAGGCTTTGGATGTAGGTGGAGTTTATTTCCTAAAAATGTCTTTTCAAATTTCATATCCAATCTTGCGATTTAAATAAAAAAACTGTTATTATGTTTACGAATAATAAAAAGAGAAAACTGATTTGATCATCACATTTTGAAAATAATTAAATAATTTTTAAAAACTTCAGTCCTTCATTTCCCATTTGTCCATAACCATCAGAAGAGAAAAATAGCTTAAACAGATTTAAAATGGTTTTCGTAACTGCATTTAAATTTAGAAAAAATTCTACCAACAATATATACAACTTCTTTAAAATTGAAAAAAAATTTAGCTTTTTTTGTAATAAACGGGGTCTTTGAACTCTAGGATCAAATTTGTAGACTGCTTCATTAACACGGCCTAGTGAGCCGTTTGTTATCTTGAATCATGATCGTTTCGATATTAAAATATGCAATAACTTTTTTATTCAATTTGAATTGATGCCTGTATTCCAATAACATTTGCACGAAGTCATTTTATTTACGGGAAAGTACTGATATTTTTAAAAGAATGGCTCGGGAATCATCTTTTGTTTTATTACGTCGTTTAATTACGGGAAAAAACTGATTTTTTTAAAACAATTAACTTGGAAAAAATAAAAACGTTTTCTTTTTCTAATTACTTTGAAGAAGCAGCAAATTTCTCACCATATCTCCCTATGGAGATGAAAAAGCTCTTTTTTTTCTCTCTCCTTTGGGACGTTGATTTCCTGTAGTGTCTCCCCTCCCGCCCTCCTGGTTGTCTCTTTATTTATTGTTTTTTAACCTTGGACCAAAGGGTGAATCGGGTGAAGGCTCTGGCTACCCACTACTGGCTCAGTTTCCTTTCGCCGGTTGTCTGGAGCAGTACAAGCACGATGGCTGCTGCTCAGCCAGAGTACGTTTTTCAACAAGGCCTCCGTTCTGATCGTGTGGTGTTGACAAACCGTATTCTTTTCGACATCTGGCACGTTAACGGCAACGACCGCCGTTGTTCTCTATATGTGGAAAAGAAATGCTATGCTCGACTGCATTGCCGTAATGGTGTTTATTCTCTGGCTCCCGATACTCATCATAACCATGCGCCGCAAGAGCAAACGATCATTGAGATGGACATGGTGGGATGGGCCACTGAGCAGGCCGTAAAGACTTTTACTGCAATCAGTGAGATAATCCGCATGGCGTTTGAAAGGTATTGAGGAGAGATTGTTTTTATAATAAAGATGAAGATATGTATATTTTCATGTGTTTTTGCAGATTCCCCAGAGCCGCATTTTTTTCCCGAACTAATCTTGTAAAAAGATTAAACAGATCCCGCCATGATGCCCAGCCGGAAAACCCTCGAGATCCCGCACACTTTGACGAACTCATTCTACTAAGTGAGCAATACAGGTCAGTAAAATTTTAGTGATATACCCTTCAAACAGTTGGCTTTAAATTAATATGAAATACCACGAAAGGTGACGCTGTGTTGTAGTGTTAATAAGTTCTTTTTACTGTCATCATAAATATATTTAGATACGTTAAACATTTAAATGATTATGCATGCTTATTTTAACAGAATGGATCTGAATCGTGAAAATGTCTTCTATGCTGGGCGAGTCGTCACGCTTGACGGAAAAGACTGTGCTTTAGTTTGGATTGAACGAAGGCTTTTAGATGAATTCACTCGTAGCATTCATATTTTGATGGATGGAACATTTACCATTCCACCAAGGATGTTTTATCAGCTTGTCACCATCCATTTCATCGCTTTTGCTCACGTAGCTATTGACCAGAATTTTCGTCACAACAAACAGTATTTTGAATTTTGAAATTTTTTTCAGAGCTTTCCTGTGGTTTGGGCCCTGTGTACTAGCAAACGACGAGAACTCTACGTCCTCATCCTTCGTCTCCTAGTCACTACTGCCCAAGAAGTGACTGGACGAGTGCCTAGACCTAGATTTGGAATGGCGGATTTTGAGCTGTCCATCCTCTATGCCCTTCATGATGTTTTCGAAGATATCCGAGTGTCCGGTTGCTGGTCCCATAGTGGCAGGGTAAAACAATTTAATATAAATTCAGATTAAAATTCAAGTGGATCGAAATGATTTTACTTCTGAGGTTTGCATGAAATTGAAACTATTGTATAATTTAAAAAAATTAATAGCGATTAAATACTTGTTGTTTTAGATTCTAGTTAAATTTTGCCCTAGTTATATTTTCATAAGTTTTTTCTTGGAATTTTCCCGTTTTCTTGGAATAAAAAATTATATTTTATTATTGAATAGGCCATGTACTTGAAGAGTGGATTTCACGGACTACATGTGGCCTACGAGCAAAACCCGACAGTACGAAAGCTCCTCAGCTGGACGTTTAGCATTCCAACCCTCCCGGCTAACAGGATTGCTGAAGGGCTCCAAGTAATATAGAATAATATATTTATGATGATTGTTTCAAATTTAGCCTTATTTTTTTTAATCGATAGGTAGTTCGAGCAGAATTCAACGACGACAGAGGAAGGTTGAGCGTCGATGAGGCAGTCGGCCTGGAAGCTTACTTCCAATACTATGACCGCTATTGGATCCAAACTGTGGGCCCTGACATTTTGAGCGTGGCTAATCTTGCCCATAGGACGAACAATTTCTTAGAGAGCTTCAATGCGAAAGCAACTAGACAGATGGGCAGCCACCACCAGGGATCGTGGCAATTTATTGGTAGACGAATTTTTAATTTATATTATTTTAGTTTACTTATTAATTATCTTTCTATTTACAGTGCACATGCAAAGGATGTCGCATGGTTTTATCATCGAACTGGAGCAGGCTAGACTCGGCCGTGCCGCTCCTCGCTCTCGTCGAGAAAACGACAAGGATCGAAAGATGCATCAACATTCAGAAGCGCTACAACTCGACCGAATTGGAGTTCGTGAATTGTTGCAATTAAACTCAAACCAATTTGCAACCCCTCAACTTCCTGTGAGTAAAATTATTATGTTGTTTGATAATATTCCTTGTTAACGTTTTATTTTGTAAATCATAGGAAGAGCCAGAGGATCCTGATGAAAGGCAACGCCGCGAGGTATATTCAGGTCCTTATTTATTACATAACTCCATATTTATTTGATTATTTGCATTTCATAGGCTGACGAAGATGCGGAATTGGAGGGAGAGGAATTGAGAGCAGCATTTCTCATTCTCATGCAGCCCCATCCAGCTGTTGAAGCCGATGAGGTCCACTTCGATATTCCAGCTGCGCAACGCCAAAGACTAGATGACGACGAACCAGTCGTGGCCGGAGGTGCCGGAAGAGGAGGTGGAAACGGGCCGTTTCGCGGTGGCGGTCGTGGAAACCCACGCGGCCGAGTTCGGGCCCCTCCACTGCCTGGAAGGCGCCCCGGTCGCCCAGCCGGCCCTGCTCGACTTGCTCCAGTGCCCGCTCGACGTCCTGGTCGCCCACCTGGCCCTGCTCGGCCTCCTCCAGTACCTGGACGACGTCCTGGTCGGCCCCGTCTTCATCCTCCAGCCGTCTTACCTGCGGATCCCATAATTCATCAGCACGAAAATATCGTTGTTCAGGATGAACCAATCATCCTGCAAGAAGCTGTGGTCCGGCCTGAGTCACCTGATTTAGCTTATGAAGCTCTCGTCCGTGCCCAAAACGAGATCGACCTCTTAGACATGGAAAGTGATGATGACGTAGTCGAAGTTGATCCGATACCCCAAGCAGTCCTAAATCAGATAGCGCAACAGCAGGCTGAGGCGGACCAGATTGCTCTAGATGAGCGGGAGGCAGCCATGGAGGCTGCCATCCAGGCGGAAGCTCAATGGCCTGACTTGCCAAGGGAAGGGGAACCGGAATGCACAATCTGTAAAGAGAATCGGCCGAAATGGAAGTTGGACTGTACCGCTGGACACATTTTCTGCCGGATGTGCATCGCTGGCATGGAACATGTCGCTCCGCCACTAAGGAAGAATCGCTGTCCACTCTGCCGGCGAAAATTTCGATCGCGGAACATCATTCGGGATTTTGTCGGGTTTCCAGAGTAGATCACCAATCGCCAATCGTAGTTCACTTTTTCCTTTTTTTCTGTTCCGATCGATGATTCCGAAAATGCCACTCGAAATATCTCTCGGGTCGTGCCTCTAACGTCTCTTAATTTTTCTTTTAGTCTTATATTAATCTTTCTTAATTTTTTCATTCTTTCTCTTGCCTATTTTCCCCATTCAGTTAAATTCCAATTTTAAAATACTTTGTCCCGATCGATGGTCCCCTAATTTGCTACTCAGGATACAAAACAAATTCTTTAAAATTACATATCGTAATCGAAAAATTGTTTTCGGCTGTAACAATAACTCAATATTGTTGGATATTGCGATGATATTATTTTGTCGAGTTGTCACTTTCTACGCGTCCCTTGATTTGATTAGTATTCTATAAGACTCTTTCATCCTTTCTCGTAATATTTTCTCCTTTTAACTTATCCCATTCCAGGCTAATCTCAATTTGAAAAATCAAACCTCAGTGCCTCCTGAAATTTAGCCAACCGCAGTGCCAAAACCTCAGTCTGTAAAATTGTTGGTAGTGCGAGGGAGTGTCCTTTCCGTAATCGTGATCACCACTTGGCCACTTTATCCTGAATACCCACCCTAATTCATCCGTGATAAATCAGGAAGGTCTTAGGATTGGCGTTGTCTCAGAAATACTTTTGAAATTCAGTGTAATAGATGTATCTTAAGTGTAATATTTTGTAACTCAGTGAAATACAGAAATCAAAATGATCGTTGTTTTATCAGCACTTATATCGCGTTTCGTAACGATAGTTCAAGGCACTTTTTCCACCATTCAGCTAACTTTTGTTTTCCTTTAGAAATCATAATAAGACGTAACATGTTCAATTTTATTTTAACAACAAAACATGCCAAAAAATGATCGGCCCAAAAAGTGTGCGCTTTATTTCTGTTTGCAACGTTATAATTTTTTTAACGCGGATCGCAGAACGCCAGCGGTTATATAAACGTATGAGATGAATGAGTGGGAATATCTAAAATAACGGGGCTCCTTTATTATATTATATGTGTTTTGTGTAACGAATTGGGTAGTGTACCGTGTATGATTAAATACGTATTTTTTACTGCAATTCGTTTTCAAGGACAAAACTTCAACAATCTATTGGGACCTTGTTGTTTCAGTTGTGTGAACCAAAACAATGAGGACCGTTTCTATATACATACACTGTATATATACTATGTATACTATGTACACACTGTACCTCCAACGATTTTAATATTTTTACAAAAAGTAGCGTTTGATTGCGATGAAAATTTATAAAAGCATCGCCGTGACCAGCACTTTACTTTTTTCACGCAAAAATTCACGCTCCGAGTGCTTTCAAGAATTCTGTGATTTGAATAATTTTATTTATTGATTTTATTTTTATTTTCCTCATTAAGAAAAATGTTAAACTAGTTTTGGATAAAAAAAACCATTCATATCAAAAAGTAAATAAATCGATAGCCTTAAATTTTCTTCTTGTTTCTTCTTGTACTGAGAAAAGTAGAATCAATTTTGGTAGTCGATCGTGTCGAAGCTGTGACATACCTAGCTGCTCGCCTGCTGTTCCCCTAAACACACGCAAATTATATACAGTATATTTAGAGGATTAGATAAGCAATTTACGCTGAAACAAGGGTAGTATTATTATATGTAGTCATCCCTGTCATCCTGGAACTGCCTGTCTTCTGAAACGGAATGAAAGGTAAAAGGTCGACTGATCACGTAGCACGGAAGCGGCCGACAGCGCGCTGTACAAAATAACTATTGTTGTGCCTTTAGTTACCGGATGTAATCCTATACGTTTTCTCCATTTAAATTACTTAAATACCATATGTATTGTGAATCTATTATTTATTTTAGAAATGCCTGACGTTTGGTCCTTGTGGTCGTCACTTTCATGGTCTTATTCTTCGACAACTGCGGGATTGTGGGCGTGAGAAGAAGAAGTCGTCAACCAAACGTACCGTCGGATGGACTATCACTTATACCAGCCAGGAAATCGATTCTCCCCCCGAAGAGGAAGAAGAGGACGACTCGGAGCCGTCGGAAGCCGAGTCGGACGAAAGTGTCGCTGAGAGTCCGCTTAACATTCGTCGGTTCTTCCTATCCCGCTCCGGAGAAGTGATACTGGAAGACCCTTCAGACAGTGACGAGGAAGATAGCCTTTTTTATTATTTAACGTTTATTATTAACGTTGATAAGTTATTACATTATAATTTACTTTTAATCTTGCATACTAGATGATGACGTCTAAGCCATCGCGAATGCTGTGGCTGGATTTTGAAGTGAAATGCACTCAATGTGCCTTATTTTCTAAACGTATTTGATGTAAACATCCTGACATAATCATAATAAACAGCCTTTCCTTGTGATTTCTATTTATGCCTTGGTAAATTATTTTGTTTTCGTTGAAAGATGAGCATTTCTTAAGCCACCGATGCCCTATTAGTTTTAACATAGCGGCGTCGCACTGACTCTAATCTTGGGCACTATCTATATATTTTTTCTCCCTCATCTTTTATTTTTGCCGACGGAAAGTTCTACAAGGTTATTAAAAAAAGTCAAAGCGACCACTCCACAGGGAATGATTCTTATTACAATGTGAAAATGGTAAAGATGGTAAATAATACATAACGAAACCTCTTGGTGCTTGTTTTTCAGTAATAATTGAAAGGAGAACTCTTTTGAGCCTCGAGCAAATTTAACGGCCACCTTAACGGGCATGTCAGACAGAGTCATAGAAACAGCGCCGCTGTATTACCCTCAATTGTTTGTGCGCACGCAAGTCGTGAAGTTCCGGGAGCATCGAGTTACCCTACCGACAGTAATCGACGTGATTCGGATTCGGACGGATCGTAGCGACGATGAGACGATATCAAAAGAGTGTAAGGGTGCGCCGTGCTCCTCGACGCTGTCGTTAGATGCGTGAAGATAAAAAATATATTTATAACTGTTGATTTTTTATAAAAATCTTGGATTTTTCTCACCTTTTCTTTTTATTCTTTTTTCGTAAAACAAGAGAGAAAGAAAAAGAGAAGAGGGAGAAACTTGTTTTGACCTTTCATGGTGTCCTCTACAGTCTACGATTTACCATCTCCCCTCTTTCGTAAATAGTGGATCGTCCTCCTCTGTACAGTAAAAACGGCATGACGTCAGTTCCGTTCCGTTCGCGGCCGAGCAAGGACGACAAAAATATTCGTTTCTGGCTTTCTGCAATTTCCTTCCACCTTGTACTTTGAACAAATTTCCGTTTGCTTTTAAAAATCTGCCACGGAATCCTGCAAATCAGTGAAAAAATCGTGTTGGATAAAGAGAAAAATCATTCAAAGATAGCCAAGGGAGAACAAGACAGTAAAATCCACCGTACACAACAAATACAGCTAAAGAAGGTTTGTTTAGTTTTGCTGTATATATTATAAAAACATTTTTGTGTTCGTAATATTAGTTACTTATTAGTTGGATTGACTTTTAATTGTTTGCACTAGCTGAAGACGTCTAAGTCATCGTGAATGCTGCGGCTGGATGCTGAACTGGAAGGCACGCACAGACGCACTTGTTTCTTATTTTGTTTAAATGTCAACACGTAGAAATGAATCATTCGTAATTAAAAGCTGTTTTCTTGTTAAAAGATGAGCTTTTTTAAAGCCGCCAATGCTCTAGTGGTGTCTTTGTGCCTCTTATCTCGGGTAATAAATAATAATGCTTACTGATTGATTATGAAAAAGGGGGTACATTTATTTGCGTGCTTCATTCATGTTGTGCATTATATAGTAAACTTTCGATTGAGTCGATTTCATGTAATTAAATAAATTTTCCTATTGTATAAGCCAAAGTTTTTTCAAATAGACGGAATCTGCTGAAAGAGTATAATTACTTTGAATTCACCTTTCCATGTTTATTGCGTTTTTTTAGCATACACTCGCGGTTACTGATTACGGCATCTCTAACGTCGTTACGCAGGCAAAAGCGTATCCTCTTTCTACGAACACTGCCAAAGTATACCGGCACTCCCGGTATAGTAGCACTAGTTAACACCCTCTTCTGGGCAGCGCCGTGCTGCCTGCCACCCGCCAAGTTTGATGGTAACCCACGGCAGCCACGTAAGTCGGTACTCGGTACATGGCGGTACGGCGGAGCAAATGATGGTGGAGAAGACGGTAGGGTACGTACAGGAGTGAACACGGCAGCGTCGCAACTTACAACAACGGTTGCGGTTATTTTAGGAAGTTATCTCTAGAAAATAGAAAGAGTATATTGTTTACTTTCAGTTTACTATCAGCTTTTTCAGAGTTTTAGAGGTATTTATTTACAGCCGAAATTTCTCCAAAGACTATAGCTTTATTGGTGTATCTCAAGAGTTTTCACTTGAATTTCAGATTCTCTTTTTGTGTCTTCAATCACCATACCGACGAGTCGACTATTTTTTATTTCCACTACTGTTTAAGTATTACAACATGATTTCTGTGTTTTTAAATTATAGAATTTCATACAGAACTATAAAAAACATACACGTTAATTTAAATTAGGTGTAATAAAAAGTCCATAGCCCGCTAGCCGTATTCGATGATGATTCATTTTGACTATTCCGACGGGAATCCTTCATCGATGGAGATCAGTATTCGATTATCGATTAGGTATTAACAAATGTTCTTAAGTACAAGAAAATAATTTAAGCTTTTAAATCTTATTAATTCTTGTGCCCAATTTTACTTATGTACTATTAGAAAATTGAAAAATTGTCTTGAAGTAAAAACTTCTTATATGCTTGTTTACCTATAATTTTTTGTTTAGCAGAAAGTTCCTGTGTCCAATTTTACTTATGTTCTTTGATGAATGTTTCGTAAAACCGGGTAACTTTGGACAAAATGACCTTTTTTTATACGGTTTTTCAGAAATAACTACCTCCCAAAGACAAATTTGAAAAAAAGTAAAAAACCTATTGCAGAGTTTCGCATGCTGAACAAGGTGATATACTTGATTTTGGTGAACCGATGTTTTTTAAAAATTATTGGAAAACCGTGGAAAACCGTTTAAAGTACCCGAACCGCGGCGGGTAACTTTGGACCAATAGACGTTTTACATAATAAAAATAACTATTCGAGATGACTTAGATTTACTCTAGTTGTGCCAACCTCTAAGCTTTTAAATGAGACCAAAACTATTAATTCTTTCAACGGTATATATTTGTCAAACGATATTATTACACAATTATTATTTTCAGTGCCATAAACATTAATGGTACTGTTCAGAGATAATTCAAATATTAATTCATATCTTAAAGTGTTTTACACAACTTTATCAGAGTTCGTTATGAATACTTTGATGGTTGTAGCTTCTTCCTCTTTTGGTCAGTACAATAATTCAATTCCTATTAGCTATGAAGCTGAGAGGCAGGTCCACCGGCATGGTTTCCTTCATCCGTTCCAAAACTAAAGAATTGGGCAAGTAGATTTACCGCATTGCAAATAAATTCTAATTAGAAATCTCCATCTACTTGAGACATTTCATAGTGGAAGGTAGAATTGAATATCTTACTCTACTAAATAATGTTTAATTCTTACATGACAGCAAATTTCAACTATTTAATCACTGCATATGATAGACCTTATTAGTAAACATGTAGTTCACTTTTTAAATTTAACAAATCATTTGATTTGTCAAAGTTACGACAGTTTCAAATCACGAAACGTTCAAATCACGGTCCCCCATTGCCCCAATTTTTTAAATCTGTTCTTAAAGTCCAAAGTACCAATAATTTCTAGTTCAAATATAAATGTTTACTAACAAACACAAGTTCATAAGGAACTAATATAATTGATTTTGTTATAAAATAATTCACCTAAATCTAATACCCGGTTACCGGGTATTAGATCATATCGATTTTGGGGGTAGTAGTGGATCAGCTCTGATTTTAGTAAGGCCGAGTCTTTACCGAAGAGAAATAAACAATTCCACATTCAGAGGACTAAAATTACTTAATTGCGTTAAATTGGACACGAGGACAACAATTCAATCATTTTGTAACATAATTACTAATTCAATTAAATTATGGAAGATTTTCCCCGAATTTATAACGATCCCAGCGCCACCGCCACAATTTAAAAATGCTTTTAACCAAAATTTACAACATGGTCTAACGCTTGAATGAAATTGTTAAGGATAACAAATTACACGATTGAAAAAATAGTTTTATCGTTCACAATCATTATCAATTCATTATCTTTTCATAATCTATTGAAAAGAGCTATTAACTTTAATCTAGGGCCACATCTATCAAACCCACATTTTAAGTATCGTTGTGAGACAATGGAGATCGAACAATGTGTTGAATCGATAGTAAATGCCGAGGCGTTCTTGAATTCAATTATCCTTAAAGCTAGTTTTACTTATGCATCTTTGTACTTAAACTCTTTCGTTCTAATGTCTAGTTACCAATATATATATATTCATAAATTCAGTACTACTGGGATGCAGTTCCTATTGCCATAAGTTCTTATGTCTCATAGTACTACTAGCATTGATTACTCCTTTTCAGACGTTCTTAAGTGCAAAAGTATCTACAATTATAACTTGCAAATTATTACACATGCTGTTACGTTCTTATAGGCTAAAACTAATAATGGTGATTGTACTTATCTTACAGAGTTCTTATGTCTCATAGTACTTATATCAATATCACATTTAATTATGGGTATTGTTTTTCAGTAATTTGTTCTTGTGGTATTTTTTACTAATTAGCACAAGTTCTTATGTCCTTAAATACTTATGTAATTTAATTCTAATGGTAATTTTAATTAATCACATTCTTTAGTAATTGTCCTTATAGCCCAAAGTACTAATGGTATATTTTACCTATAGCCATTTTTCCGTCCTTATAGCCGGAGTTCTAATTTCTTCCGTCCTTATGTAGCTATTACCCATTAGTTCTTGTGTCCGATTTTACGTATGAACCGTTGAGCTAATAGCAAAATTTTCTTAAAGTGAAAAATTCTTGTAGGCTTGTTTATCTACAGTTATTTATTTATATAGCCTTAAGTTCCTATGTCCAATTTTACTTGTGTCTTACTATTTGAATTTCCGTTCTTATATCCTGAAATACAAATGAATTATATACATTTATTTTTAATTGTTTTCCAATAATTTGTTCTTGTTGTATTTTTTACTAATTATCACAAGTTCTTGTATCCTGAAATACTTAGGTGATTTAGTTCTTATGGTAATTTTAATTATTTTAATTATTTTAGTAATTGTCCTTATAGCCCAAAGTACTAATGGTACATTTTACTTAAAGTCATTTTTGCGTCCTTATGTCCGAAGTTCTAATGTCTTCCGTCCTTATTTACCCTCAACCCATTAGTCCTTGTGTCCAATTTTACTTATGTGCCGCTGAGCTAATGGCAAAATTGACTAAAATTAAAAAGTTCTATAGGCTTGTTTACCTATAATTATTTATTCTTTTAGCCCAAAGTCCCTATGTCCAATTTTACTTGTGTATTACAATTTTAATGCTCGTTCTTATATCCCGAATTACAAATGTCTTCCGTCCTTGTGGTCGGTTCCCGAAAATACGAGACGATCCTGGATTACTATTCTTATTTAATGTATATTATGAAACAAAAACGACGAAACAAGTATTTTCCTTGGCCTATAAACAATTACATTACTATATTTATAATCTCAACCGCCTTTATAAATACCAAACACAGAATGCGTGACACATATAGGCCGGTCCGGTTTAAAAACTAATACGGTACTCCTTTGAATACGGAAACTCTTTGAAGAGCGCGTATATTATAATGCGCATAACTAATGTAAATGTAGCAGAAGGTAATTTGTCGCTCATTATATACAGGCGATCGAGGGGTTGCTCACTTGATTTCTCATGGTTCAGTCCGTGAGAAATATCTCCAATCTTTTAACAGGGAAAGTGAGAAAAGTGAGAAAAAGGTGAGAAATTTTACATGTGAAATTTTTCTCATGGTTCACCCAGGAAAAGAGTGGGCATTCCCTCGCAGGCGATGGTCTGATGGCGGAAAGTCCCCTAACTCCTTATATACGTGGCTGTATATATAAGAAAGAAGCTGTGTCAAGCTAAATTCACACTTGCGATCAAAATTCTTCAAAATCCTTATAACCGTCTTATAAGCACTTTAACTTGAAATTCTTTATAAGACATGGTTATAAGCGCAAAATAGCATCGTTTTCAAATGTGAATGCAATTTTTAACGGTAAATTAAGTAGTATTTTCGTCATAATATCTGACTACGTTCACCCTCCGACCTTAGTGTCTCTCCTTCAACTCCTCCTCCTATTGGCTCCCAGGCTCCCCTTTATCACGTGATATTCTTTATTCGATTGAGGGGTGGGGTTAATCACCCTCACCTGAGAAATCCAGCCATTTCATTGGCTTTCTCCTTATTTTCTTACGTTAAAAATGTACCCGGGTATTTTTAACGCAAGTCATTATTTGGGTCCCATAACGACATTTTCGATATCTTAACGAAAAATAAGGTAAATAAGGGAAAATTGCATTCACACTGCTTTTTGTAACTACCTCTAATAAGATCTTATAACATCTTATTACAAGATTTTGAGTGCTAGTGTGTAGGCTACTTCACACACTCGCACAGATCATTCTATTAGCAGATTTTAAAAGAAATATCTCTTAATCTTGTTATAGACCCCTCGTATTTGCAACTATCTTAATTAAGAATGGTTCGTCATACATGTGTCTAAAATGAAGGCTCCTAATATACTTATATTGTAATATTATTTTATTTTTCCGTTACTTTTCACTCTTTTCTGCTTGGCAATCATTTTGTTAAATTTTTATCTGTTGGCGGCTGAACCAGCAGCTGATCCCGAGCCTATTGGTAGAACAACCCAATTCTCCTCCTTCACTAAACATCCGAATTACTTATCGCCCTTATTACTGAGGAATGGGCACGAGTATATAAATATAAATCAGCTATAATTACACGGGGAAAGTAATAAAAATTAAAAAGCTCTAATAAAACGAGCACTTTGTGCAGGTAATTTAGGCAACAATTTATTAGGTTTATCATTATATGTTTTAAAATATTCTTTTAAGAAAAATGAATAAACACTGAAGCTTAGGTTGATAGGCAAAGTGATGGGTTTTTATTCTAACAATAAGCGCAGCTGTAGCACTGAAGCATACTATCTATTGTTTCTACAATTATTACTACACCAAGTCACAAGAATATATAATAGCTTATAACCATATATAGTCAAATACAAATTCATTTAAAAGATTGTGTGAATTACGGCTTTGACATAGGCTACAAACACCCTTAGCAACCGTGTCATTCTAAAACTGTTTATTTATCTTGAAATTAAGGAGTGTACGCATTAGATATACGATACACATATTTACAATTATAGTATCAGATTTCTTCCACATCTTACAGGGAGTGCCCTACCGGATGTCAATTCACGATAATTTGCGTCGAGCATAGCATCATATTCTATTTATATAGTTACGAATAAGAGAGCACTTGAACTTTCTGATCCCTAATTATCAGAACATAAATATGTTTTTAACTGAAATTTTGGGGGCAAAGCCCGCCAAATGATGATATTGGATGATATTAACGCATGTGCTGTACACTCCACCACCATCATATTTTTTTGTGTATAAAGAGGCATTAAATCGTGGGAAATCATCGACAAAGACCACCATTATAAAATGGACCGTCTTGGCTTAGTCGTCTTGCTCTGCACTCTGGGCTTTGCCCATTCGACTCAAGTAAGTAACATTTTTTCATCTTATCTTATTGAATGCTAACTTTATAGGCTTTATCATATTAATTTTACGTATAAATTGATTGTAGTATGCCTCCCAACCTCCATATTCTAAGCAACCCGATAATCGTCCCAGTTTTAAAGACATGGCACTGGTCAAAGAATCATGGAAAACCATTTATAAGAACAGCTCAATCCCTGTTAACACTCTCTTCGAGTAAGTGAATAGCGAAACTCTATTTTACGAACTCGTTATTTGAAATTAACTATTTTATAATGAAATATTTATTACAGATTGATCAAGGCTCACCCTGAAGTAAAAGAGGCCAGTCCACTTTTCAAAGGTGTTCCTATCGACGATCTCGCAAAGACTTCCGCATTCGTGAAGAGGGCTTTCTTCATGTACAGTTTCATTATTAACTATATCGTCAACACCATGGACGATGAATTTGTTCTGAGAGACTCTCTTCAAAGACTGGAAGCTGTCGGGGGTTTGTACCCTCCTGGCATCAGCACGGCCAAGGAGTCTAAAGAAAATATGGTATTGATTGATCTAATCGTTTACTGATTTAACTGTAGAGCCTATACTAATCTCTTTATTCAAAGGAAATCGTCAAGTTCTATTTGCTGGAACTGGAAAAGGTAGAGCCAAAAATGACTCATGAAACCCTTCAAGCGTGGGCAAACTGTTTGAACTACTCCATCAGTTTCTTGGGAAAGGATAAACCCCAAAATCCAGTCAGTGGCAACTCTGTCTTAACTCCAGATGAGCTGAAAACTCTACAGGTTGCTTACAAAGTCAATGAAAGCAAATTCGCCAATACAACGATGAAGACTTTGCGCAAGTAATTAAACATCTATATATATACGATAGATTCATTCTTTTTTCATTTTGTATTTAATGAATTGATTATACAGATTCTTTGACTACCATCCGATGATTTTCAAGACTTTCCAAGAGAGTATCCCGATTATGGCTATTAAACCTATTTTTTATAATGAGATGAATGAGAACCATCCAGTAATTCAGCTCTTGGCTTTCAATTTCATTTGTGCTACTTCGATGATCGTCATGAACGCCGATAACGACGAACTTCTCGTGAAAATGATACAAAAGAACAGAAAGCCTGAAAACTTTGTCAACTACTTCGATCCTAAATATCGACTCGATGTAAGCCTATCATTAAAAAAAAAAAATTTCTATGGTAATGTATGAGAAGAAAATAAGAGTTTTATTTTCTCAAACAAGGATTTCCGTCGTTTGTTCATGGAAACTATCTGGGAAGAAGGTGCTCCAAGAGAGCACATCAACGCCTTCAATAAGATATTTGAGCACACCTTCGACGTTATGTCTCTGCACTTAAAGTCGAATGAAAAAGTATATTAATATTATTGGCTTGCATATTAATTGTTGTGCTATTATCGAATTTATATTGTATTATTTAGCCTATTGCTTCGTTCTTTGCCCAAAGGGATACCAACATGTTGGCTGAGCAGTCGTATGTTAACTATACGTACCTACGAGAACACCACAACAACTGTTTTAACATCAGCACCGGAGTTTTCACCGCACCAGTCACCGGCGTTTACTCTTTTGCCTTTAATTGTGTCAAAATGAAGGCCCAGGAACACGCCGCTAAGTCATTATACTTATTTCCACAGTTTTTCATTGGGGATCACGCAAAACTTACTGTTTCCATGAGGAAAATCAATGTGGAGTTTAAGACGTCTTATCCTTTTGCGGTGGGCCACTTAAACTCACACGACCAGTACGGATGGTTTCCGCTTAGCATTCAGGCAATCATCAGTCTGGAAGCGAATGAGAAAGTTGGAGTGTTTTTGGAGCGTGGTTTTATTTACTCCGAAACGGATGGTGATGGTAAAGACGATGACAGAAAAACGAATCCTGGATGGACCTCATTTTCGGGATTTTTTCTTCATTATTGATATTGATAATGAAGAAAAGATCTGGAGAACGATATAATAATATCTAAATAAGACTTGTATAAGGCCTCGTTCGTCGGACTTTTTCTTAATTATTGGTATTCAATTATGAAGAAGAAATCCGGATAACTTTTTTCTTCATTATTGATATCAATAATGAAGAAAACGTCCGGAGAATGAGGTCCTTTATTGGTCTTCTTTGGCGGTTATATAACAGAAATATTTGTAATATGAATATATTGTACTCATGCGTGTGACTGGCGTGTACTGATTGCTTAGCATATGTCGATATTCCATAATACAAATGTTGATAGTAGCAGATGTTTTATTATATTAGCTTTGACACGGATCGCGACGAGCATTGAACGCAACTTTTAAAAATCTTTCTCCTGCTCTTGGTCCATAGTCAGTCGACAGTTACCAATTTAACATAATGTAGTTTTTACAAAAACCGACTGGGTGATGAAAGTATATACATTTTTTAAATATAAAATTTCGTCTTAAACAGGATAAGATAATTTTCTCTCTTTCTCTCACCAGAATGGTGACGTAGTTATCGTTATTTAATACTTTGTTGACAATTTTATCAAAATTTGCCAGGCAACAAGAGCCATCAGCCATCAGTGTAATAACGTAATTTATCCCCAATTTCTTTCATCGTTCCAGATTTAGCTTCCTATACGATGTGATTATGTATATGTATTAAAGTTATCTATCTATCTAAATACACCGGTATGATTATCTATAATGCTGCTTACACATAGTATAGTCCACACAGAAATATGATCAATTATTAACATATAATTGAGTAATAAAAAATCATATCAAAATGATTGTTTCCGCGGTGGTATGTTTATGAGTAGTAAGTCGATAATTATGATTGATGGCTATATCTTGAAATGTACTGACATCAGGTCGCTGAAAGATGAGCGACATGCATGACGTAAGGCAAGAAGCGTTTCAAATATTGACGAACACGAAAGTGGACAATAACCATAAGTGAAGGCAATCATTCCAATAGATTGATTATTATTTCTGTTTCTAAAATATCCACCTGCATGTATAATAAAATATAGAAATCATCCAATTGGTTTATATTATTCCTCATCGACTAATGTCGCATGTGATGTAAGAATTCACTGGGATTTGTGAGAGTGGCTAAAATATAAACGGTTGCCGTTGAATATAGATGCTGCCGATGAAAATATTTCCGCTGCAGAAAAATGAATAGTTTGATACAGCCAATGCAGACAATAATGGAAATCAGCAAACCGATCCAGACCTTTATCAAAGGTCAATATGTAATATCTCAATATGTAATATCTTACATACCTTCTTTGCAGCCTATAATATAATACTTTGCTTTAAAAAATTTTAATATTAAGTTAAATTTAGATTTAGTCATTTAGTGAAGACGTTTTAATAGGACCATCAATCGCAGCAGTGCGGGGCTCTGCATAAGTTTAGTTAGAAGGCCATATCCATCTTGCGTGACATACACTGCTAGTTCCACGACATCATTGGCTGTCACTCCACTAAATGCAACAAAGGCTATATCTACCTCCTTATAAATATTGCATACATAGTCATCTACAATATAACTATGGATCCGCTCTTCGTATCGAACTGATAAGCTCGGATTTTTTAAATGACTAATATGGAAAAAAGAAACAACAAGGAAATAAAGAGAGAATAACAGAGATGACTCTAAAGGAGCCCGCACTTGCTGATAAAGTAAATAGCCCATCGCAACATATGTTCTCTGCTGATCCGACGCATAGAGTGGGTTATATACCCATGTTTGGCACTTCTATGTGGTATAGAAAGGAGGGATGTATAAAGTGTACTGAAATTAGAAGCGAAAAGAAATCGGAGGCTCGCAAAAAAACGTGAAAAGAAATCGAGTGTCTTGGATTATGCAATTGGGTGTATTTCAGACTGGTTATTCCAGTACTTTTTCGTTTTAAGAGTAATAATAATGTGGGCGGTGGGATGTAGAAAGTTACAGCTGTTACGCCCCTATAATTGTTTGTTCGGCCCCGACTGGTATATGTAGCTCTGCCGTTGGTAATAAGTTTGCATGTCAACATAACTTTAGGTATACTTCGATATAGTTAGGTCTATGTCAACATTCTTATTAAATTATTTACGTCGGTTCTTAACATGTTATATGGATTTTCATTTGCTAATAAAATTTCGGAAATTTCAAGGAAATACGATAGACTTTCAAATCAGCAGCACATACAATAAGCTGATGATACAAATAGATGATCATATTATGTCTGTGCTTTTTTTTATTTTCTGTAAATTCTTTTCATCGTAATACATGGCGCAACAGTGTTGTTGATAAACTTGATCTCTCTAATATTGTTCCTAGAAATGAAAAAAATGAATGAGAGAATTCCTAGAAATGAAAAGCACTTGTGTGAGGACGGTCCTGTCCTCCAAGTCAATGTGAAAGGTGAAGGACATGACGTTGCTGTTGTCATCGGACGATTCGCTTGATTCTTTGGCGGATCTTCCGCACTTGCACTTCCTGAAAGATCTTCTAGACGAAGCACTTTTAGGGGATCTCGAAGCGGAAGAGAAGGATGCCGACTGAGCTAGCGATTCAGAGGGCGATGCAGCATCAAGCTGGTGGAGAGTAACAGGTGGAGAGGTGTTCAGAGGCAAACTCGACGGAGCTACTTTTGGTTCGTCGACAAGAGCATGCTTCACAAGAGCTTCTTGCACCGGAAGGGTCTCTGCTACCTGGACCGCTGGGTTGCTTACCGTAGTCTCCTCCTCGTGTGTTTTCAAAGACAAAGAATCATCCAGAGACAGCGGTGAAACGCGATGGCAGAGGTGAAGCTTGTGCGAAGATAAAGCTTCATCGTCCGACTTGGAAGCGATCGGCTCCATGATCGGGTGATCTCAAGTGATTGGTGATCATTCGAAGCTGTTTCTTTTGGCTCGTCCAAGATATTCTGTTCGGTAATGGATGGAACTGAAGGTGGTGATTCGGGTTCGGCTGTAGACACCAGTGGTGATTCCTCCTGCACCTGAATCGGCTGGACCTCGTCGATTTTCACCTCACATTGCTCCATAAAAGACGAAACATTTGGCTGCACTAAAACCGGAGAGGAAGAACTGGATAGAAGAGAATCACCTGGAACGTCGACGGCTGACGAACCGATAGATCGATCGCTTCTGGTTCGTCAACTTTCGATCCTTTTGGGGCAATCACCTCAGTAAGAGATTCTTCCACCGGCACCAAAGATGATTGCTGCTCGATTTGAGCATCCGGATTTCTAACCATTTCTTCGACTTTCTTCATAGAAGTAGAACTGGAAGGTTCTTCCAGTTGTATTGGCAAATCCAGAGTCAACTGCGGTGCCGAAACTTGATGGAGAAGACCTGCAATGACCACGATTCGATTGATTTAAATCAAGACTTAAATCAAATACGATTTAAAACACTAAGTAATGTACCCAACCCGCTGATATATTGCCCGGTGGTGCAGCGCTCATGGTGTAGGTGTAACGTACGGTGGTGTAGCCTCACCTGGTGTAGGTGATGTATCGCCTAATGCTGTAGCCGTGTAGGTGTATCTTCCGGTGGTGTTGCGCCAGGTGGTGTAGGTGTATCATGCAGTGGTGTAACGTCAGGTGGTGTATTTCCCGGTGGTGTAACGCCCGGTGGTGTAACGCCCGGTGGTGTAACGCCCGGTGGTGTAACGCCCGGTGGTGTAATCCCTCGAAGATGTAGCCTTGTAGGTTTATGTCTCGGTGGTGTATTGCATGGTGGTGAAGCGCCAGGTGGTGTAGGTGTATCCCCCGGAGGTCTAGCCTTGTAGGTTTATCTCCCGGTGCTGTAACACCCAGTGGTGTATTGCATGATGGTGAAGCGCCAGGTGGTGTTGGTGTATAGCCGTTTAGATGTATCTCCCGGTAGTGTATGCCCGTTGGTGTAACGCCTGTTGGTGTAGGTGTATCTCCCGGTGGTTGTAGCCGTGTAGGTGTGTCTTCCGTTCGTGTAGCCGAATAGGTGTGTCTCCCGGTGGTGTAACTCCCGATGGTGTAACGTCAGGAAGTGTAGGTGTAGCGCCCGCTGACGTAGCGCTCGGTAGTGTAGTGCCCGGTGTTTCACGGTACGGCAATCTAACTGGGTACCGGTGACCCGACACTCATCATACGCCCGCCACATGTATATAGTCATCCTCGGTACACCTTCACTCCCGTAAAGACCTTTAACGCAGCTACCATCATCGTCCACCAGGACGTACTCGCTCAAAGAAACTAACCGCTTAAGCTGTTTCTAATTTGTTTCATTGTTATGTTGATAAAACCAATGCCAAGTCTAACTTAATCAAATTCCTAATCTTTCTATGCACATAAACGATAAAACTATTTATTACTATGGAACCTAGTAATCAGCTCAATCCAGGGCTCAATCACTCAATGTTAAAATATACAAGACGAATATTTGGGATGTTGCTGGGTGCCAAAAATGTTCCTTTTCTAAACCATTTTGAAAGTGCAAAAATTGAATAATTTATGATTGTATTCAAATTTAATGCTTAAAACAAAAATTGAATCGGCGGCTGAAATTACACGGTCCAATTATGATTTCTGATGATGTTGTGGTGTATAAGATACGTTACGCTCACGGGATTTCTACTCGTCCACCAAATAATTGGTCATTCCTTTGTAAATTTAAAACTCTGGGTGTATTTATCACAATTTGAATAAATAATAAGCGAATAGCTTTCGTATTTCTAGATGAATGAACACTTTTCACACGGATGTAGTCTGAAGTGTAAATACCCTTTACTGAGCGAAAAAGTACGAATATCATCAGTTATATCGGTACTTTAGAATACTCTTCGATTCTAAGTACAATAAAAACAAAATGAAAAGCTTTTAATATAACTAAAGAGAAGAATAGAATCTCAATTAAACTAGCGACTATAAAGGTCACAAAAGATACATCTGTATTTGGCAAATGAAGTGTGTTGTGCGACGAATGTGTACTTGATGCATACCTTTTCAACTCCTCTAAATAAATTATATTAAATTAATGATGAGTCCGAAATAGATTTCGTATAAGCGATGCCAAAGAAAGATATTAGCGCTTGGTCACATATCTTATTATAGTTACTATGGAAATCCTTACAAAAGCTTCTTCTCTATCTTGTTAATGTAATCATTACCAATTGTATCCAATAACGACCACATAAATATGCCAAATAAAATACCCAATGTATAAATGTTTAAAAATTACGATTGAGAAAGAAAAATCATTGTAATACATTTTAAAATCATAACACAAAGATTTGGTTCCAAGGGAAAATTTCACAGCAAAACCCTCCAGATTATAAAAAAAACTCGAGTAGCTTGCCTTAGCTCCTAATGTTTATTATCGTATTAGACATGACATAATGTCTAATTATCTATGCAATCCACCTCCCTTATGGTGTTTAAGATATTTTGCACTCACATGATCTCTCTTCGTTCACTAAATGAAGGCTCTTCAGTTCAGGAAATCAATCTTCAACATAATATATGGCCGAAACTCACAGACGGGACTATAATTCAAAATAAATAAATAAATAAATGGAAATATTCGCTGCGCGTTTTTACTTGGAGGAGCACCAAACACGCGGGTTTATCGAATTATTTATCAGTAATCTTCGAATTAATCAAGTTTAATAATATGTATAAGGAGTGTAACAGTTTCCTATAATTTTCGCTCGATCGAGCAATTTAATTATTATTTATTCATTCTTGCTGAACTGCGCTAGTGTGCTCTGTTTTCTTAAATAAAATAAATTTTAAAAAACAATTGGGATCTGATTTTTATTACGTTTTTTGTAAAACTCAATTATTCCGATTGACACGGAACGACCAAAGCGGATTGAATGGAACGAATCGTCCCTCTTTTTTATTCAAGCGCAACCGTGCGGCTACAAAATGCACAGTGCGGAGAAAGTGTCCCGTTGAATGCACTCAAATCCATAGGTACGAATTCTTCCAAAAAGCTGCCCAAAACAGATTTAGGAAGACCGAAAAGAAGAGAAAACACACTAAAAGGAATTTTTTATTGTATAATCTTGGCATCATTGAAGGGGACCAAACATACCGCGAAGGGCAGTGGTTAACATATACGGTCTCAAGACGTGCCTATTGCAAGCGCACATCGAACACACCATCATAGACGTATCATTCTGCCAGTTCTAGCCAATCTTACACACCATTATGTATTGTACCTACGAAGCACTTATACCCCTGCTATTACGTTAAAATTTGGAAGAGGTGGGGCTTATTGTTAAAAAGGGCGGTAGTTCCTGAATGCGTTATTAAACTATATACCTACCTACGTAACGAAATGTTTGTTTACTACGCCGGTCAAATTGACACTTATATAGAGCCCTGCACCAAAGGAATTCTCCTTACCTACAGAAAATATATTTGCAACATACATTTTCTTGGCTTCCTTTTCTTCGCACTTACACAACTTTTATGCCTTTAGAAGCTATTAAAAATATGTCAACAACCTTTTTACCGTAATGAACCCAATTTCAAATTTTATAGGTTCTTTGAATATACGTACAACCATAACGAGTAGACTCGCGAGTAGACGAGTGTATATAAAAAAATTTATAATATCTACATGGTACCCCTCCAGTCTCCACTAGATATCTATTTGCATCATCAAAATGTCGAGATTGAGGATGCCGACTAAGTCGAAGAAGTCCATAATTTTTTTAATACTGTGGGAAAACGATGAAAACACTGAGCCGTATAGAACTAATATGTGCTTTCTAGTGTGGTATTGTGGACCGATGGAAGGCGGGCGCGGGCCGAATTTGAGTAGCAATACGCATCGAATTAGCAATACAAATCGAATTCAACGCCCAGTAAGCACACTATATTGTACCATTATGGGGACCATATAGATTTCATGCTGGGATATCGGTGCCGGTTTCCGATAGCGCATCGACAAAGTGTCACCATCGAGTCACCGATGTAACGGATGTCGTTTCTCCAACATTGTTGGTCAACAGTGAGCCGACCTCAGTACTATATAGTCTCACCGATTTGACTAATGTTGACTTTCTATAAGATACCGATATAATACACCTTCATCGACCCTAGGTTGAACGATAAAATTTTCACGACAAATACATCTTTATAAAACTGAAAGATTTGTGTATTTGAAATTTGATTGGTACTAATAATTCTGTGGAATAAATAGCGGCCGAAATTTATATATTTTATTTGTACATTTCCTTTCCTTAAAAATCAATAAGCAATAATTTAGTAATCCACCAGTTTGTAAATGCACGAGAGTATTAAAATAAGTAGTATTTTTTAAAAATTTCGCAATAGAACAAAACTTAAGGAACTAACGAAAATCCTTCATCCGGTGAAATTTTTATATCCAACTGTAATAACATAAGATTTCAAAAGATTTGAAAAAAACCTTCCATGAATATTATTCCTTTCAAATCTATTTTAATCCTTGCCAGAGGATGAGAGCCATGCTTCATTTAATCCTCTTAATATGAGGTATGAGCCGTAGGACTTAAATAAAGAGGATTACGTTATCTTATCTCCGTGTGCTTATCACTGAAATCTGGCAATATTTTATTTTGTAAATATGGCAATGTTGCATACGGACTTGTCAGTTGTCATTGGCTTGGCTTGGTGTGGCGGTGTGGATGTTTGCTTTCAAATGTAGTGTAGTAGTTTGCGTTTTGTTTACGCAAAAAACAGCAAAGTTCTCTTGATTGACGGTGTTCAAGTGATAAAATATAACTTTCAAGAGACTTCTACTCTGTGAAATGTGTAAATATTTCTAAATGGAGATGTGATTGTAAAGTTCCGTTTCATTCTGTGCTACCTACTCTACGTTTTCGGTACCAAGCCTACTTTTAGCTGCTTAGTCTTTATTGCCTTTAATTTTTAATTTCGAAACGGCCATATTTTTAAAATTAATTTACGGTACTACAAGTGAAACTCAGTCTTGTTTTTTTTTGGTAGTAACTTAAAAATATTATGCTAAAATCTTTTATTTTATGTTTTTATAACAGGCTTCTATATGGAAGAGCAGCGCAGCGCTTTGAAGTATCAACATGGTTGAACTCCAAAATAATCAAAGTACGGTAGCAAAGTTAAATGGACTACTATTTTACATTCAAACTCAAATATTTTATTTATTATTTCAGGTTGAAACTCCCGGAGTCCCGGTCAGCTGTCAGTCAAGAACAGGAGAATGCATTGAACCATCGTATCTGCTGTTTATCAATCCAGCTGCTGATTCAAGAGTTCAAGACTTCAAGTTGTTAAAGCATTTATTTAGTCTATTGTTGTTTGTGGTTTGTTTACGCAAGCGCTTCATATACTTATGTAAAATTGTGGGCTAGATTTATGAAAATTTTCATGTGTATACAGTGCAATTTCTGTAATATTTATTTAAAATACAATGCATTTCATGACTACATTTCTTCGACATTCACTGGACAAACTTAAC
This sequence comes from Chydorus sphaericus, assembly GCA_030141595.1. NCBI lineage: Eukaryota > Metazoa > Arthropoda > Branchiopoda > Diplostraca > Chydoridae > Chydorus > Chydorus sphaericus. The sequence goes on along the minus strand of CM057927.1, from coordinate 9,636,648 downwards.
GTAGGAACGGTGCTGGAGCAATATTTAAGACAGTGGTGGACACTACATAGGAACCATATCTAACCATCTTGAAACGTGTTGTTGAAACGTGATCGTTAGAACATAGAACCAACAGTCGGCAAACTACGTAGGAACGTGATGGCTACGATATCAAAACAACTATCGGTAAACTACGTGGGAACGATAGGAAGAACGTGGTGCAAATATCGTGTATCGGACGATATAAAAAAACTATGTCGTGACGACTGCTGGGTGCTTACTGGGCGCCTTCTTGTGGTAAATTCATAGAAAATCTTGGAAAGAAATTAATTAATTCATAAATAATAGCAAACCTTGGAAAGAAATCCACAACTACATTAGAGATAGCCCGGAAAATGGTAACGTAACTATAGACAAAAAATATTAATCCATGTAACGAGAACAGCACTTTTTTTGGTCAGTATGTAAATTTCCTATATTTCAATTAATTAGTAATAGTTCCATTCATAAAACATGACGATGGCAAATTTTGCTAATTTTATCTCTGATCGGCAAATAAATCTGTTCTGTTTGGATATATAAAAAAAATAATAGAAAACATTTACGTTAGCTGTCGCTTTACGGGAACTGTCAATCTGCCACGAAAAGGATTCGATACAACGGGTTAAAAATGAGTTCCAAGTTAGCGGTACGTGCCTACACGCACAGCGCTCAGACTTTTGCATCATGCGTTGTCCATGAATGTCGTATGAAAAATAGCACATTTAGCAGGGGAAAGCGTACACTTTTCTAAGTTCAGTCCTTCAGTTATTGATTCTTGAATCCAGTGGTATTTCGTTGACAAATTTTCCTTGAAATAAAATTGTTTAATTAAAAAAATAATAAAAATACTTAATTGTGTTACTAGCTGTAATATACTGACATTTTGAATTTAATGTTTTATTAATTTGTATTTCCATTTTAAATAGAGTTTTTTAATTCTGGAAATTCCTCTTATTTTGCTTATTTTAATATTTCTTTTTACATTCTTACTTAAAGAATTACGGAATAGACGGATATAATCGCAAATAAACTCGTGGCTATAAAATTAAAAGATGGATCTGTGTCTGGTAGTTGAGGCATACGTTGTACGACAAGTTTGCACTTGACAAGCCAGCATGAGACGGAAAATAAATGTATGTCGAGTCCCAAATAGATGTCGAAATCGATCCTAATGCGGGGTAGAAAAAAACGTTCTCTTATCTTATTCAATCTATCTTATTTTTGTTGCTTGCAAGTTGCAACACAAATCATTACTGTCTAATTAAGGCGAAATTACTGTTTAAAAAATCAATTAACAGTTTTAGTCATCACCCATTTGCTTTCCAAGAGGGAGAGAGAGAGGAACTGGGAACACTGCGAGCGGCGATAGCGTTGGTGTGCTGTATTGGCCGGTGTTGAGCTGTATCGCCCGGTGGTGTAGCGCCCGTGGTGTAGGTATAGCGCCAGGTGGTTTTTCGCCAGGTGGTGTAGGTGAATGCCTCGGTGGTGTAGCCATGTAGGTGTATCTCTTAGTGGTGTAGCGGTAGGTAGTGTAGGTGTAACTCCTGGTGGTGTAACACCCGGTGGTGTATCGCCTGGTGGTGTTTCCCAGGGTGGTGTACCCATGTAGGTGTATTTTGTCCCGGTGGTGTAGCACCAGGTGGTGTAGCCGTTAATTTGTATCTCTTGGTGGTGTAGCGGCAGGAGGAGTAGGTGTATCCCCCGGTGGTGTAGCGCCAGGTGGTGTAGCCGTGAAGGTGTATCTCTCGGTGGTGTAGCCGTGGAGGTGTTTGCCCGGATGGTGCACTCATGAATCTCCATTTGTCTATGTGTATCTCCCGTTGGTGTAGCCGTGGAGGTGTATATTGCTATTGTGTATGCCAAGTGGTGTATCGACTGGTGGTTTAGGTGTATCCACCGGTTGTATAGTCGGGTAGGTGTAACGATCGGCGGTGTAGCCGTGTGGTGTAGACCTATTGCCCGGTGGTGTAGCCCCATCTGGTGTAGGTGTAGCGCCCCAATATGTCGTAGCAATTGGTGGTGTAGTGCCCGACGGTACACGGTACGGTGTTACGGTTATCACCTTGATTGAAAGTGATGGGTGGCGATGCATGAATGCTTTTTAAAAAATAATTGCGCACTTTTTCTAAGTTCATCACGAGGTTCATCATTCAAATTGTTGCTGATCATATCCCCTGAAAAGGCAATCTCATGTGCTTATTGCTTTTTGGATAAATAGCTATATACATATTTTTAGGCTACGACGCTACGTTATTTTATTTGACTAACACCCCGTGACCAATACCATTCTTTTAAAATGGAATAACTTTGAAAATAAAAAAAAACTAAAATGGGGTAACTTTTAAGTCTTAACGAGTCACGGCCAATAAAGCAAACAATAAAGAAATATCCAGTCCAAACAGTACCTAACTTTTTGACCGATTAATCCAACTAGATGATGATCAAGACGATTCCTTATACACAGTTGCGTACCTATCTTCTTACTTTCCAGGATTTATTCATACATAGACGAAGAAGAGGCTAAGCAAGTCGATACGAGTGATTCCCTTCTTCTGCTGAACGATTATCAGTATTGTATATTAGCGCCTCAAAAGCTAGATCTTCCAGACTAGGAACGATTTCGAGATACATAATTACCTATAGCATAATAAATAACAGTAACTTCGTGCGAATACTCACAATAAGGTAATAGCTTTTAGCTTTTACCGTGCTATTACCATTACCATGTCATAAGACACATTAATTGGCTTCTTGTTACATGATGTGGGATAATTCGTATCGACTAAGGTAGACATTCGAGTAGGAATGCAATACATACATAGTTACTAAAATACCAGGCGTAGTAGCCAACTTGTCTTGGGAGGGACAAAGGCAAGAGTGAGGAACAACACGGGCGGCGGTGGTGTATACAACAGTGGAGCGCCCGGTGATGTAGCGCCGTAGCGCGGCTACTGAGACCGAGCTGGGACTATCCTATCACGTCGGAGGCTCTCTGGCTATGTTTAACGAATTTATAAAACAAAGAGACTTGTAAAAAAAAAACCTTGATATACTTTTCCCACGAGGGAAAAATCACGATACAAACTTTAGATCAGTCACGATAATCATTGTAACAATTATTCTAAGTAAGAAAAAAACGCAACGCAATTTGGCGAGATTTTGCTCAGTGCCCAAGTAAGATAACTATAAAAAGACTCACAATTTTTTTATTATCGATTTTGCGCTGCTCCTCAACTTGGACTCTTGAAGAAGACTCATAAACTCTCTCGCTCGTCTGATAGATAAAAGAGAATGTAAACGGCAAAATAAAGACAAATCAGCTCCAGTTTTTTAAACGTAAACACAAAATTTTCTTTTATTCGCGAGACGGCGTGACTCCCCAAGTATCCCAATACAAATCGATTTCAGAATATTAAAGAAAAAAAAAAGTTCCCAGTTGGGATATAAAATAATAAGAAAAATTGAGGTAGAAAAGGACGGAAGAAAGAATTTTTTTTCCGCTAGCGGCATCTTATTTGGGTTTCGGATTCGGTTTGCTGGCCTCGAAACTGGCATCACTGTCGCTATCTGCTTAAAATTAGTGGTTAAGACTAGTAATTTTTAAATGTGTTTCAAAAGTAGTACCGATAGCAAAGGCAGCCGGATAAGTAGCTCTCTTCGGTGGAGGGGGATCCTTCTTGGAAAAAGCGCCAATGAGTGGATCAAAGAGGTCCTCCGAGCTCACTTTGTTGACCGGTGGTGGTGGTGGAGCAGTGGCCGCCTTTCTGATCTTCTTGGCATCCGTAGGGCCGCCGTCGTCATCATCAGAACTGATAGCGTGCTTTGTCGCCTTCGTCTTGGTAGCAGGAGCCTTCTTGGACCGGGAAAACTCTTCGTCAGAATCGCTGACTACAAACTCATTTGTAGAGTTGTCACCAGCAGCTCCACCTCCTCCCACGGAATCATCAGAATCGGAATCCACTTTAATGACCATCTTGGCAGCAGCAGCTCTATTCGTCTTCTCTCTAAAAGAAAAAAAAGCAATTTAAAATCTATTTTTTTATAACTGGTTTAAAATTTAAATTACCTAAGAGGAGTAGCATTTTCAAATTCCATATCGAATTCATCCAATTCCGCTCCGGATTCGGACTCATCCACTTTCTTAGAGGCACCGAAAGTGAGTTTGCAAGAGAGCATCTTATTGTTCGAGTCTTCAATCTCATCGAATGAATCGCGCTCCACTTTGGGACTCAACTTGAGTTCATCCTTCTTGCTGCTTGGTTCGTCTAATTCAGCGTCTTCCACCTCCTGAGAATCTTCCAGCTCTTCTGAATTTTCCACCTCCTGTGAATCTTCTTTCATCTCTCCACTTTTTTTAAAAGTCGCTGCAAGATCTGAAGAGCTTTTCAAATTTTCGATGTGGTTGGTATCAGCAACTATCTTCTGGTTGGCGTCGGGGAGATGTAGCTGGTCCACTTCGGAGCTCAACTTGAGCTCATCTTTCTTGCTGTTGGGCTCGTCCAATTCAGCGTCTTCCACCTCTTGTACATCCTTCCATTCCCCGTGCAGTGCCACAAACGGGATGAGCACTGCCGGAAGAATGGCCTCATCGTTGTATGGTATTCGGTCAAAATGGATGACTCGGGAGCAGAGGCATTTCAAGCTCGGCACGCCTCCTTTGAGCCAGTCGGGTAGATCCGAGACATCGACATCCTTTCCATCTTCTATTTTTTTCAACATCCAGAGGTCAGCTGCCCAATACGTTTCTTTGTTGACCATGTCCAAATGGGCACCGGATTCCAAAAGAAGAATAGCAATAGCATCCCGAGTCTCTGTATCCGGGCGCACCACGGCCAAAAGATGAAGCGGACCATCGCCGACGTTGTTGACTGCGTTCACATCCACTTCCAGTTCGAGGAGGAGACGGACGATGGATAGAGTTTCGACGTCAGGGTTACTGCAAGCAATAAGCAGCACATTGAATCCATCAGAGTCACGGACGTCGCGACGCACCAAATGCACCAAATTTTCCTTCATTTCTTCATCAATGAACAGGTCGGGACGGCTTGCCAGGATCGAAACCAGGTTTTTCAAATTTCTGATGTGGGTAGTATCAGCAACCATCTTCTGGTTGGCGTCGGGGAGGTGCAGCTGGTCCATCTTAGCAACGAGCTCTACCAATGCCTTCAAAGTAGAAGAGTTGAAGTTGGGGTCCTCATTTGGCAAATCGCGGAAGATGAAAATGAGCTCGCCAATGACGTCGATAGTGCTGAATCGTAGCTTGCTTTCAATGGGATCGAGGCGAAAGATCACATCCAACGCCATCAAAGACAAATCTATCATTTGCCCAAAAGTACGATCGTTGTCTACTCCTCTCTTCAAGTAAATCAAGACTTTCTTCATGTAGTACTCCATAGCTCTTTGTGATAGGCCAGCGAAGATCCTCAACCTAACGAGGAGCGACTGGATTTCACGCTGGGCTGGAAGCTGTTCGATTCGCTGTATGTCATCCAGAGTCATCCATTCGGAGAGCTGTCCGCTCTTTGACTTGAGAGGCATCTTGTGGAGAGGATCTTCAGTGTCCCGGCGGAGAGTAAGAGCTCGACGCCAAAGTTGGAAGGCTAGCGGGAATTTCTCGTGATTTTCCTCGTTGGCAAGGATGACGGCACCTGCAAACTCCAGAGCATCAATTTTGTCTTGGCGAGGAATGTCTCCTCTATCAAGTAAATAATCCAAAACTGGCAAGTTGGGGAAGCGGTCGCCACCATTGGCGGCCGCGAGAATGACGGAGAAGCCATCGTAATCGCGATCTTGGCTATTAGCACCTTTTTCCAGGAGCATTCGGACGACGCCCAATGACTCATCTTCGTCAGGATTCTCGGCGACTTGCTCAGCCCAGAAATGAAGAACTGTAATGCCCGAATCAGGTGCGCGTTGATTCAAATCCATGCCCCACTCAACCAGAAGAGTTGTTATCTGGCTGCTGCCGCTGCTCGAAGAAATATGGCGCCAAATAGGCACACCATCGTCTGTAAGAAGAGATGGATCTGCTCCGGATTCCAACAAAATACGGATGGTTGAGATTTTTTCCTCGGCATCAACGGAATCTTCATAGAAAACGATGGCGGCGTGAAGAGGAGTCAGTCCAGAATATTTTTTATCTTTTGAGTGCGTCCTAAAGTTGACGTCCGCTCCTTTCTCGATGAGGTATCGAACAATGTTGCTGTGGCAATACAATGCAGCGACAAAGAGAGGAGTCGCTCCTTCGAGTCTACTACCAGGCCATTCGGCGGAGTGGACAGCAGCTGTAGAAACGTTGACACTCCAGTCTTCCACGATTCGCTTCACCGCTTTCAAGTCTCCATGTTGACAGGCCATGAGCAGCGGAGTGCTTCTTTCATGCTCATGTAAGATGCATGTGACAACTAGTTCTTCAAGTGGAGGGTGTTGGCAGCTTGTATCCATTTTGATGTGATGTTCTATCTTCTGTATTTTCTCCAAGTTCCATTTCATTGAAGTGAAGGTGTTCGAGGGATCCAGAAGACACTCTACATGCTTTTCCATGGTGATATGTTGATTTTTATTGGTCCCAGTCACCAGTCACAGGAAAAAACAATTCCGCCACAAATTCTGTGATATTTAAAAATTTAATAGAGGGAAAAAAACAATTTTGTAGCAGAATTTTAAACAGATTATATTTTAGCACATGATGACATTACCTTTCTGGGAGTTGTCTCTTATTATTCAAAGGGTCTGTCAGCAACTAGTCCTCACTACTCTCATGGATTATGGAAATCTAGCAATCCCGCCACTTTACTCAATCTGTAAGTTGTAACATAATTTGGAAATGGAAAATTTGTAAAAAAGATTAATAAACAGCATACAGAGCCATGCTGTCAGAATGATAGTATAAATAAAAAATATTACCTTCTCTTTTTTCTTTTTAAAATGTAGATCCGTACCGATCGTACGCACGCCAGCGACTATATGTTATTCCTCACGTACGATAACTCGGTTACACGATCAAACGTGTTTAGCTCAAATCAATAGCACTGTATAATTTATAATGAGGTTATATGATGTGATGATAATATACTAGCCCAAAAGAAAGAAAATAAAAAAAACTGTGCTGGAAGCTTGGTGGAACCGTGACTTTTCCTTGTGTTTACCAAAGCAGACGATGTAGATTTTTTTGTAATGCAAGATGCAACGTTAACAAGTTTTTTTTTTGTTTATAACGGTAAACAGTTTCACAATCTCATCTATTTTTTTATATTAATTATTATGCTGATTAATGTACCGTACTTTTATACGTACATCAAACTAGAATCCGCTTAATGAATTTAACACTCCGTTTGTTTCATTGATTACCTTTTTTTTTTACTTATTGGGCGGTGCGGATGATGGCGACGCGGAAAAAATCACAGTAAATAGCTTTCCTTGCTTCAAATTTTATTGACTTGTTAATGAACATTTTTTCACGGATCTAGTCTGAATTTTAGATAGCCTACTATTTGAAACGTAATTTTGCCAATGATTCGCAATCATGAATCTCGCGCAATTCATTAGAACCGACGTAATTTGTATGGGGCCATGGTATCGACTACCGTATACCTATCGATTCAAACAAAAAAATATGATAAGTTTTGGAGGCATTAAAAATTTGCCTTTTAGAATAATGAGGTGAGGAATAAAATCTCATATTAACTAGCAATGACTAATGGCATCTAAAATACGTTCAACGATTCTAATTTCTGGATCATAATCTACGCATTTTATTATTTTTGAAAACACTGACAGAGCTAAATTGTTTTAAATACAGCACACTTTGAACACGGAGGATTAAAACACAAAGAGGGTGTAGTGAGATACAATAGTTGTTGGAGTAAAAGAAAAAAATCAGTTAGGATATAAAAATCAACCAGTAGACTTTGAAAAAAAATTCATTAACAGCTCGTAATAGAGAACCGAACCAAAAATTCATTTCTTCTGAAAAAATATAAGTACTAAAAAGAAAAGAAAAAGTCTCCTATCTTTCCACCAAACACGCAGCGAAATGGTTCTTGTCTTATTTAAAAATTAAGCAACCGAAACGGGCTTACGAGGATTGGGGAAGAAGGAAAAATAAAGGAAAAAACACGTGAAAACTTGTAAGCCGATGACACGACATTTAAAAATAGGGGATTAAAAATAAAATCACTTCTTTGTTCTTCGGAGTTGTGACTAGTAAACACTAGCCGAGCTCTCAGACTCACTCGGCTCACCATTTTCGCGGGGCGGAACGATGAATTCAAGCGCTTCCTTCTTGGTCACTGAAAAGGCTCGGCTCGACTGACAAAATATAAATAAATGAGCTTTTTTATAAAAAATAAAAGAAAATATTAAAAGACGAATATACTTGATTGGCATCGAAGCGGAGACCAATGATGTTGTCGGCATGGTTGAGCAATTTTGGACGGAAAGTCGTAACGATGAACTGGGAGCTCTTCGAAAAGCGATCCACCAGAGCTGCCATTTTGGTGCGATAATCACCATCCAGTGCCTGTAAATAAATAAAATATTTATTAAGGATCAAGATTAACATAAAATGAATAAGTATTATTTACCATATCGGCCTCATCAAGAAGGTAGAATGGAGCACGATCCATCATAAGGATAGCGAAGATCAAAGCGAGACTGACGATGCTCTGCTGTCCCCCCGAAAGGCATGTCATGTTCACAATCTTCGATTTTCCATCAAAAGTGACGTTGAGGGAAACATCCTTCAAGCGACTCACATCCGGATCCTTCAAATAAAAATGTTATCAAAATATAATATTGGAAAAAAAGAGAATAAATCTTACACGAAGATCTTCATCGACGTCATCGTCCATGTCCAGGTCATCATCATAGATCCATCCAAGGTGGTCTCTACCAGGGTGAGCGATGGTCCTGAACACTTCTTTGAAATTCTTGGCGACAGTTTTCAACGAGTACTGAAGCGCATCGTCCCTCTTTGAGTCCACTCTGTCCATCAAGTCCTTGCATCCATCCTGGTTGTCCATTTAGTTTAGCAAGAAAGTTAATATTACAAAATCTTTAGGCGGATCAACGCAACTCTTCCGCTGGAGTCGGTTGATGGTAAAGAAAGTGGCAGAGCCGGGCAGCTGCTTTTCCTTCATTCTCCGCAAAATTTCCGTGGCTGCTTGGTCCGTATCGACGACATGATGGAAGAGCCTGTTATTTAGAAAACATTTTAAAGTTAAATTTAAGAAAATAATCATTTAAAAAAAATTAAATAGATTTATACTTGTTTTTAGCAATCGCTTCAACTGCAATCTTCAAGAAGTTGGTACACTCAAATTGTTCGATAACCAATCCCCGATATTCGTCAGCTATTTCCTCTCTATTCTTTATCATTTCCTGGTAGATGCTCCAAACACTTTCCATACCTTGGTATACATCCTTGAAAATAAATCAAAATTAGATTAATTATTTTTCTAATAAAGCATTTAAAGATAGATAGTTTACCCTTGAAGCAACTTTGGAAATTGCAGATTTCATTTGATCGAAAGCAGCGCGCGTTCTCTTCTTTTCATCTTGGATGACGTGAATCTCCTGCCACAGCTCACTAATAAAGAGGTTATTAAATTAAAACCTAAGATGGTTAAGAGCAATAAATTAATTTGTTGTTATACTGGCGGCGTGTCCGATCTGCTCTCAGCTCTTTTTCAAGCTCCTTCTTCCTCCCTTCGTTGGACCACAACATCTCCCTTGTTCCATTTTCCTCAAATTTCAATTTCTGAAATAGATAAAGAGTAAAATAACTCTTAAAAAAAAGTGATAAAAGGCTTCAATTACCTCCAAATTCTTAGTCAGTTCGACAAGAGTTGCTTGATCCATCCCAATTTCTTGATCGAGCCTCTCTTTTTCATCAGATCCTCTCTCAAGAAGGACTTCAAGAGCTCTACAAATAAAAAATAAAAAATTTAAACAGATTTTTAAATGGAAAATTCTTTGTAATTACTCAATTTCTCCATTGATCCATAGATCCCTTTCTTTTTTTGTCCTAAAGCGCTTGGAGCGCCCAAATTTGGCGATCAAATGATAACGGCGCTGCTCGTTCAACATACACCTGTAAATAGAACAAATTGTTAGAAAAATAAATTATTTTAATTCACATAAACAATCAAATAGAGGACTTACTGTGCGTTCAAAGACGAGTGTTCTTGCTGAATCTCTTTGATGCTGGACGCGAGATTTTTTATTTCCGCGGATTTGGCATCAATGTCGGCTTTAATTTGATACAAACGGTTGCTGCGTTCGACCTGAAATGTAAATAAAAATTTACTTCAGCATCCAATAAATGATTTTTTTTTAGGTCGTACAGGGTCTTCAATAGATTCATTAGCCAGCTTGATATCCTCAATTTCCATCTGCAGCTTGTTGCGATGGAGAGTTTTCTCCAGGAGAGCTGCTTCGGTGGTGGTCAAGCGCTCCTGTAAAAAGGTCGATCGAGACTTTTTGACTTTAGATTCTTCTTGCTGATTTTTCAAAACTTCTTCCAGTTGATTCAATTCAGTTTGGGCTTCTTTGGTCTTTTCAGCTTCAGTTTTGAGCGCTTCTTCAGCCTATGTGTTAATTAAAAACATAGGCGCCGACTACGGGGGGGCGGCGGAGCGGTTGCCCCCTCTGAAACTTTCCTAGGGGGGCGGCGCCCCCCCAGAAATCCGTGGTTTTACATAGGCTTTTAGCCTGTTCAAAAATTTGCTACCCCTATTGACGGATTTCCCAGCACCAGCCCTGTCGTTGCCCCCTCTGAAATTTTTGGAAGTCGGCGCCTATGATTAAAAACAAATGTTTTAAAAATGTTATACCAAGTAGGTTAAAATAATGATTACTTCGAGCAGTTTCCTTTCGTAACGGGTTCCGTCTTGTTGAAGAATGAGTCTCAGCAAAGCTCGTCTTTTGATGTCGTACTGAAGCCAGTCGAAATATTCCTCTTCTTCCTGTTCCAATTGCACAATGCGCTCGCTCACTTCTTGATGAAAGTGATTCAGTTGATCGATTTGACGAAACGAATCTAGAGATGAAAATAAATCATAAAAATAACATGATCATTTTGTAGTAGTAAAAGTTATTCACCTTCTAGAAGCATTTGATCTTTGGGTTTCACCTCTGACCAAATCAGTGAGCCGGCAATCTCACATAGCATCGCCAAACACTTTTCAGTGGAGGAAGTGGAAATCTCCCGGACCTATTATAGAGCAAAAAGGGAAGATTGAAGTACCATTCTAGGTAATAAATTTGCATAGCCATTAACATACCTTTCCCTGGCCAATGATGTAATTGGGATTGGCTTTAGACAGTCCAGCAGATTGAAGGGTTTTAATTACATTATCCCTTGAGATTGTCTGACCATTCAGTGTGTAAACATCCTTTGATGAGGTAATGGCTCTTCTCAGCCTAAACTCATCATCTTTGTCCTACAAGAATTTAAATCAATTAAAAAATGTAAAAAAAATATAAATATGAGGAATTCTTACTGGCAGTCTTCTATCCTTGTTGTCAAAAATGATTTCAACAAAGGCAGACATGACACAAGCCCCAGCAGAGGAGTGAAGCATTTCAGTAAGCTTCTTTTGGGGGAGATGCTGGAACTGATGAGCCAGCACAAACTGAATTGCTGCAAGAAGATTAAATCATAAGCAAGAAATGGGTATTAATATGTGATAAAATATTGATTGAAAGAGCAGGCAGCAGTTACCATAGAACAGGTTGCTCTTCCCGGCTCCATTGTGTCCCACTGGAAAGAAGGAAAATTTGCACGATTTATTAGGTGAGAAATAGCTGGGAATACTTATAAGAGTCTCCTTACCAACAACATTGAGTCCTGGTGAAAATTCAACAATAGTTTTCTCTTTGAAACTTTTGAAACCCTCTATGATGACCTAGAAATGTTGTTACAGGAAATCACACACACTTTAAGAAGAGAAAAGTCACATTTCATGATAAATATATGATACCTTGGTAATATGCATTTCTTCTCCAGACTGTGATAATTAGCTATCACTAATAAAGATAATTTAAATTCAATCAACGGACTTGATTGAAATGGAATATTCCAACGGTCGTTTCGAGAAAAAAAAAGTCAAGACGACTCGGCCGTTGAGAATATTTTTGAACAGAGGTTGTTGCTAAAGAGAGGGATATCATCACATCACGTGATCGCGCTAGCTGCCGCGCATGCGTTGCGCGGATATAGTAAATTAGGTGTGGCAATATTAGATTTTAAAAAGATTAAAAAATTCTTATTTGATAGGATATGAAAAAATAAAATCGTAGTAGTAGTGAAAACGCCAATTTTACTTTTATGCACTGTTTTCTTTCCTTGTTTTGAATCTTTTCCGATTCAGGTAAAAAAAAAGGATTAGCCCACCCTTTCTTTCATTTCCTCCGGTTCATTTTGTTGCCGACTAGAAGAAAATAAGGAGATTTTATTTAGCAATACACAAGGGTAGAAATTTTATTTTCTTCTATCACAATAAATATGTTAACCCAGCGTTCGTGATTTAGCGTGCATCGTAAATTACGCAGGTCGTAGATAGGAAGGGTCCCTCTTTATCTATGCGCAAGTGATGTAAAGCGCGTGGGTATTGCGCCTGGTCGTTAATTTGCAGCAGGTGGTGTAGGTATAACCCTAGGTGGTGTAGGTATAACCCTAGGTGGTGTAGGTATAACCCTCGGTGGTGTAGCCATGTATAGGTGTATCCCCGGTGGTGTAGCGCCAGGTGGTGTAGCCGTGAAGGTATATCTCCTGGTGGTACATTTCCTGGTGGCGTAGCGGCAGGTGGTGTTGGCATATCCCTCGGTGGTGCAGCCGCGGAGCTGTATATTGCTGTTGTGTATGCCCGGTGGTGTATTTCCTGGTAGTGTAGCGGCAGGTGGTTTATGTGTATCCCTCGCTGGTGTAGCCTTGTAGGTGTAACTCCTCGTGGTGTAACGCCCGGTGGTGTATCGCTTGGTGGTGTTTCCCTGGGTTTGTAGGTGTATCTCCTGGTGGTGTAGCCGTGGAGGTGTATATTTCTGTTTTGTATACTCGGTGGTATATCGACTGGTGGTGCAGCACCAGGTGGTGTAGGTGTATACCCCGGTGGTACTAGTCGTGTAGGTGTAACTCGTGGCGGTGTAACGATCGGTGGTGCGTAGCAGTGTAGGTGTAACGCCCGGTGGTGTAGCCCCATCTGGTGTAGGTGTCTTAGCGCTCGGTGGTGTAGTGCCCGACGTTACATGCTGGTACGGTGTTACGGTTATTTCTTTGATCAAAAGTTATGGGTTGCGATGAATGAATGATTATTTTAAAAAAGTAATTGCGCACGCCTTTCTAAATTCAGTTAAATGGTTGCTGATCATGTCCCCTGGAAAGGAAATCTCATGTGCTTATTGCTTTTTGGATAAATTTCTTTATACATTAGGCTACAACGCTACGGTATTTTATTTGACTAATACCCCGTGACCAATACCTACATTTTTTTTAATGGAGTAACTTATGGTAACTTAATGGGGTAACTTTTAACGAGTCACGGTCAATAAAGCAATTGATAAAGAAATATCCACTCCAAACATTAACCAAACTTTTTGACCGATTAATCCAACTAGTACTAGATTATATGATCAAGACAACTCCTTATACAGAGTTGCGTATCTTCTCACTTTCCAGGAATGATTCGGATTGTTATATGAAAAAGACCTAAAATTTAAAAACAATTAAATAACTAATAAAAAAAAAGAACTCTTTGTATACTCACATCCTTCGTCACCTCGTTACACGCGCAGCCAAAGGAAAACGATGCAGAGGCGCCTGGATCAAGTAACCCGAAGTCCGGAGCTGAGAATCTGAAACTAAAAGTAATAAAGACGGTCAGCAGAAGCTATTACAATCCAGCAGCGAAGGACGGAGGCCTAGAAGAAGAATCGAATGTCAACCGATCCCACGACCCTTTTGACCCCCAGACTACAACAAGTCCACCTGCTAATGTAACCCTCTCTTACTATATAAACCCCGGTCAGCCCTACAGAAAAGTGTCAGTCAGTTTGCATGATTCTTAGCAGTGTCGTTGTGCTAAAGGATCTTAATACAACTCTGAACTGATAATCTCTTTGAAGTTATTTCAATTTGTATTCTGAGTTGAGCCGTGCTTGGCCCCCCTTAATTAACCATTGATTTTAATGCCCATTCTAATAAAGTAAATTTTATTAAAGAAGAATATTTACACTTAACAGGATAAATAACAGTAACTTCGTGTGAATAATACTCACAATAAGGTAATAGCTAATCACCGTGCTATTACCATTATCATACCATAAGACACATTAATTGGGTTTTTATTATTATATCTATTATTAAAATTCGAATCGACTGAGGTAGCAATTCGAGAAGGAATGTAATCACACAGTTACTCAAATATCAGGCGTAGTTATAACCAATTCGTCTTGGGAGGGACAAAGGCAAGAGTGAGGAACAACACGGGCGGCGGTGGTGTATGCAGCCGTGTAGCGCCCCAGCGCGGCTACTGAGACCGAGCAGGAACTATCCTCACGTCGGAGGCTCTCTGATGGCTATGTTTAAGTCCCGCTCCACTGCGCATTCATGCATATCATCGTAATAATTTCGCTTCATGTCTCAATTCCCAATGCAATTTGAAAAAGAAGATGGCTCGTAATCTGGTGTGTGTATGTATATCTACGTTTGGTTATCGGTTCATCAGTCTAGTCAGCGGGGCTTATATTTTTCAAACGTTTTAGAAGACAAAACAGCAACAATACAGTAATCTAGGAGGCTTGTTTTGAAATTTTTAGCGTACCGACTGCGTGAATTGGCAATGATTTGCGAATAAACACAAAAATATTGATGACCTGATGAGTTTCTAAAAAAGTAGTTCTAGTAAGAGCGAATTGGATGGGAAACTATTTGTTTAGTATGATGTTGTAAAAAATGTAACACTACATTTGTTGTGTGATCTTATTAGGCAAGAATTATCCACATATGCTAAGTGAGTGCAGGCAAAAACGAGTCAAGGTTTCGGTTCCCTCATCACAGCATTCGGATATCTTTAAAAAAAATGACTGTGTAGCAGTGTAGTCCCGTAATTTGCCGAGATTTTGCTCAGTGTCCAAGTGAGATAACTATAAAACGACTTACTATTTTTTTATTATCGATTTAGCGTTGCCCCTCAACTTTGAGGGTTGGAGAAGACTTTTAGCTACTGCCTGATAAATAAAAGAGAAAGTAAACGACAAAGTAAACAAAAATCGGCTCCAGTATTAAACGTAAACATAAAATTGTCCTTTATTCGCGTGGCTCCGCAAGTATTCTAATACAAAGCGATTTCAGGAAAAAATAGAAAGAAAAATAATTATTCTCAGTTTGCAAGAAAAGTTGAGATTGAAAACGACGGAAGAAAGGAATTTTTTCTCCACCTGGAGCTTTAGCGACCACTTATTTGGTTTTCGGTTTCGGTTTGCTGGCCTCGAAACTGGCATCACTGTCGCTACCTGCTTAAAAAGAGTGGTTAAGATTTGCACGTTAAAAAAAAAGTATTTAAAAAGTAGTACCAATAGCGAAAGTAGCCGGAGAAGCAGCTCTCTTCGGTGGAGGAGGATCTTTCTTGGGAGAAGCGCCAATGAGTGAATCAAAGAGGTCCTCCGAGCTCACTTTGTCGATCGGTGGTGGTGGTGGAGCAGTGGCCGCCTTTCGGATCTTCTTGGCATCCGTAGGGCCGTCGTCATCATCAGAGCTGATAGCGTGCTTGGTCGCCTTCTTCTTGGCAGCAGGGGCCTTCTTGGGCCGGGCATACTCTTCGTCAGAATCGCTGACTACATCAAAGTCATCTTCGGAGTTGCCACCAGCTCCACCTCCTCTGATGGAATCAGAATTGGAATCCAGTTTGATGACTTCCTTGGCAGCAGCAGCAGCAGCTCTCTTCGTCTTCTCTCTAAAAAAAGCGATATAAAACCAATATTAAAAAACTGGTTTCGATTTTAGAATTTCAATTACCTAAGAGGCGGAGCATTTTCAAATTGGGGGCCATCCTTCTTTCCACCACCAGCTTTCTTCACTTTGGCGGCAAGTTTTTCAGAAGCCGGACTGAGTCTCAGTTTGTCAGAGAGCGACTTGTTCGAGTCTTCAATCTCATCGAATGAATCATGCTTCATTTCGGGGCTCAACTTGAGCTCATCCTTCTTGCTGTTGGGCTCGTCCAATTCAGCGTTTTCCACCTCCTGAGAGTCTTCCACCTCCTGAAAGTCTTCCATCTCCTGAGATTCTTCCACCTCCTCTAAATCTTCCACCGCATGTGAATCTAAACAGTGCAGTGCCACGAACGGGATGAGCACGGCCGGAAGAATGGCCTCGTCGTTATATGGCAGTCGGTGATGATGGATGACTCTGGAGCAGAGGCATTTCAAGCTCGGCACGTCCTCTCGGAGCCAGTCGGGTAGATCCAAGATATCGACATCCTCTCCATCTTCTTTGTTTATCTTCAACCAGAGGTCAGCTGCCGTCATCCCTTCTTTGTTGACCATGTCCAAATGGGCACCGGATGTCAATAGTAGGCGAGCGACAGCATCACGAGTCTCTGTATCCTCGAACAACATGGCCAAAAGATGAAGGGGACCGTTGCCGACGTTGTTGACTGCGTTCGTATCCACTGTTAGTTCGAGGAGGAGCCGGATGGTGGACAACATTTCGGCGTCAGGGTAAAGGCAAGCAATAAGCAGCACATTGAATCCGTCAGAGTCACGGACGTCGCGACGAACCATACGTTCCAAAGATCCTTTCATTTCTTCATTGAACAATTCCGGACGGCTTGACAGGATTGAAACCAGGATTTTTAAACTGACGATGTGGCTGATATCAGCAACTATCTTCTGGTTGGCGTCGGGGAGATGCAACTGGTCCATCTTAGCGACAAGATCCACAAATGTCTTTAAAGTAGCCGAGTTGACGTTGGGATCGTCAGTTGGCAAATCGTGTAAGACGGAAATGAGCTCGCCAATAACGTCGATAGTGCTGGATCGTAGCTTGCTTTCAATGGGATCGAAACGAAAGATCACATCCATAGCCGCCAAAGAGATGTCGATCATTTGGCTAAACGTACGATCGTCGTCTACTCCTTTCTCCAAATACACCAATAAGTCGTTCTCCATGTAGTAATCCATATTTCTCAGTGAAAGGTGAGCAAAGATCCTCAACTTTACGAGGAGCGACTGAATTTCACGCTGAGCTGGATCTTGTTCGATTTGCTCTATGTCATCCAGAGTTGTCCACTCGGAGAGCTGTCCGCTCTTTGACTTGAGAGGCATCTTGTAGATAGGATCTTCATTGTCCATCAGGCGGAGAGTAAGAGCTCGACGCCAAAGTTGGAAGGCCAGCGGAAATTTCTCGTGATTCTCATCCTGACCAAGAATGATGGCACCGGCAGTCTCAAGAGCATCAATTTTGTCTTGGCGAGAAATGTCATTCTTCTCAAGCAAATAATCCAAAACGGTCAAATTTGGGAGGTCGCCGTCACCAATTGCAGCCGTAAGAATGACGGAGACGCCAGAGGAATCCCGAGCTTGTAGATCTGCCCCTCTTTCCAGGAGCATTTGGACAATACTCAATGACTCATTTTCTTGATTATCCAAGACTACCTCAGCCCAGGAATGGAGCACGGTGTTCCCCGAATCAGGTCCGCGCTGATTCAAATCCATTCCCCACTCAACCAGCAGAGTAATTATCTGGGAGCGTAACGAAACGGGCAGTTCCTGACAAAACCAAATGGGCACACCATCGTCTGTGAGAGGAGATGGATCTGCTCCCGATTGTAGTAATAAACGGACGGTTGAGATTCTTTCGATCTTCTGGGACTCTTGGTCGGATTCGTCAGAGAAAACGGTTGCATACAGTGGAGTCATTCCAGAATATTCTTGATCTGTTGAGTGCGTCCTAGAGTTGACGTCCGCTCCCTTTTGGATGAGATATTCAACGATCTTGCTGTGGTGGTAGAATGAAGCGACGAAGAGAGGAGTAACACCTTCAACTCTTGTGTAGGGCCAAATGGTGTTAGTGACAGCAGCTGTAGAAACATTGACACCCCAGATTTCAATGATTCTCTTCACAGCTTCCAAGTCTCCATGTTGACAGCTCATCAACAGTGGTGTGCTTGTTTGACTCTCAGATATGCCGGTGACAACCAGATCTTCAAGGGGAGGATGTTGGCAGCTTGTAGCGGTTTTGATGTGCTCTTCTATGGCCACTACTTTTTCCAAGTTCCACTTCATTGAAGTGAATGTATTGGAGCAATCCAGAGGACATGAAGTGGGATAGAAAGCCATGATGAGGTGTATGTGTCAATCAGGAAGTCCACTCTGCAAAATTTGATAGATTTGATATGTAATTTGTACAAAAAACATTGCAGGTTATCAAATGACAATGGAATACTACCTTATTGTGGTGATGACCTCGCTTTGATGGAATATTATGAGTCTCACTTTAAATATAAATGCACCTATTAGAAAGATGAAAAAAATGGTTTTAGATATTTGCAAACAAGCTGAGGATCAGATTAATTGAGGATATTCAGCCTACCTTATGAAAAATTCAGGGAAAATATGCAGATGGATACACGAATGATGCAACACGACGTGAATGCGCAGATATATACGGTCAGCGACGGCTGGTTAACGGTGCTGTAATTTTAAATAGACACGATATGAGATAATCTGTGTAATGAAAGTTTCGTTATGCCCACTTACCACTTTGTGTAGAAAATAAGTTAGAGAAACTATATTTATTTAATTTCTTTCGCATATGAATTGTTTGGACCACGATATAGAAGGAAAGGTAGCCGATCTGCATACCCTTACGTACAGTAGCTAATGTCGGGAATTTTGAGATTAGTTCCAATGTTTCCCAATAGGTTCGCTCTAAAATGTAGGCTATCCTTTACATTGGTCTTATGGTACTAAAACGGTTTATTTAAATTTTAAAGTACTTGTAGAAGTGTTTAGCTTATATAACTCAACCTGCTTAGAGCTATAATTTATTTATTTGATCCTCAAAATTGATTTTACTCATATTGTGTTAAATTTAATTTATATTGAATTAAATGTGCTATTTTCTATCACTTTTTTAGTATGTTAGTATTTATTTGAACCGATTTTTACCGCTTCAGGTCAATTAGTGAGTTTTAACGCGGCGTTTGTATCCAACGGCTAGAAAAACAACATAAACTTAAGGATTTCCCCTAAATATTTAAAGAACCAATGATAAAATCAACGAAATAAGTGTTGAGTATCAAAATATATAAAACTATCATTCGATGATTATTAATCGATTTCAAAATAGTAACTGAAGACATTTTAAAAAGCTAAAAAACCGTTTTAAAGCCATAAGAGCTGTATATCGGTTGGCCTACATTTAACAGCGAACCTATCGGGAAACTAAGAAACTAATTATAAATCTCCGACGGGCGGGGGGTATGCTGATCGGCTACCTTTCCTTCTATATCGTGGTTTGGACTATCGACTGTTCATCAGCAGGTATTCAGTTCGTTTCCACTGAAGCAGACGAAGACACGAAGTTGATGGGAGTTCCCGAGTTCCGTTTTCCTTTTGTTTACAACGTTTACAAATTTACAACTAATTTTTTTTTCTCGTTTAAAAAAAAATCAAAACTTTTTCTTTTTCACGATATCTTATTATCGTAAACAATAAATGGTGCGACACCCTCTGAATTAAAAACTATTGTTCGGAATAACTAAGGAAGTAAGATAGAATCGAATTCTTTACCATTTTTGAAGGATTTAAAAAAAAATAAAAATTCATATAAAATACAAAAAAATGCGCTGGAAAGATCGAAAGATAACCTCATTGCGCTCAGTGCCTGAGCTTGCATAACAATATTTTTGGAATTGGCAATAAAATACAATAAAAGGGACCAACTCTACATCAAACTCGAGTAATGCTCTATCATTTACTGAATGATTAGGTAAATCATTCCAATCAACCATCTCATCAATTAATTAAAGAAATAGTTATGTAAATGACTATACAAATTCATGGAGATGGAAACACTCTGTATGCTGCTAGAACACTTTTCTTTTTTTAATCAACTCGTTAGCCAATGCGGATGATTGGAACGCGGAAAAGAAAACAGTAAATAGATTACGGTACCGAATAAATCAAGATTTGAGTGAATAATTTACAAACATCATGAATAATAAGCAAATAGTTGGCGTATTTTAGATGAAGAACCACGTACATCATGATCTAGTCTGAAGTGTAGGTAGCTTAGTAGTTAAAACATAACTTTATTGCCAAAGATTCGCAATCGTGAATCAACGTTAATCATTTAGTACCGTATACTCCAAAATTCAACGATTTTTTTAAAGCTTTAAAAATTTGGCTATTAATGGAGTAGATTAATACAATTATTTAACTAGCGATGACGAAGCTTTATTTCTAGAAATCTAGACCATAATCTAAGCATTTTATTTTTCAACACTGACACTGAAAATTGCATTTTTTTAAAGAATATACAACACACTTTGAACACGGAGGAATAAATCGCAAGAGGGGTCTTTGAGATAAAATAATTATTGGACTCGAAAAGTAAAGAAAAAAGCAATTAGGATAGAGATCAATCAGGAAGAAGACTTTGAAAAAAAAATTCATTAACAGCTCGTAATAGAGAACGGACGAAACCGAACCAAAAATTCATTTCTTCTGAAAAAAGTAGTAAAAAGAAAAAAAGAAGTTCCCAAGTTTGCTTAAAATTGAAAAACCAAAAAGGTCTGACGAGGGTTGGGGAAGAAGGAAAAATAAAGAAAAAAATATGAAAACATGTAACCGATGACACGACATTTAAAAATAGAATCACTTCTTGTCCTTCGAAGTTTTAAATCCATCTTCGCAAGTTACTAGTAAACACTAGCCGAGCTCTCAGACTCACTCGGCTCTCCATTATCGCGGGGCGGAACGATGAATTCAAGCGCTTCCTTCTTGGTCACCGAAAAGGCTCGGCTCGACTGACAAAATATAAATAAATGAGCTTTTTTATAAAAAATAAAAGAAATATTAAAAGACGAATATACTTGATTGGCATCGAAGCGGAGACCAATGATGTTGTCGGCATGATTGAGCAATTCCGGACGGAACGTCGTGACGATGAACTGGGAGCTCTTCGAAAAGCGATCCACCAGAGCTGCCATTTTGGTGCGATAATCACCATCCAGTGCCTATAAATAAATAAAAAATAAATTAAGAATCAAGATTAAAATAAAATGAATAAATATTATTTACCATATCGGCCTCATCAAGAAGGTAGAATGGAGCGCGATCCATCATAAGGATAGCGAAGATCAAGGCGAGACTGACGATGCTCTGCTGTCCTCCCGAAAGGCAAGTCATGTTCACAATCTTTGATTTCCCATCAAAAGTGACGTTGAGGGAAACGCCCTTCAAGCGACTCACATCCGGATCCTTCAAATAAAAATATAATAAAAATATAATTATGGCAAAAGAGGGAATTAATTTTACGCGAAGGTCTTCATCGACGTCATCGTCCATGTCCAGGTCATCATCATAGATCCATCCAAGGTAGCCTCTACCAGGGTGAGCGATGGTCCTGAACACTTCTTTGAAGTTCTTGGCGACAGTTTTCAACGAGTACTGAAGCGCATCGTCCCTCTTCGAGTCCACTCTGTCCATCAAGTCCTTGCATCCGTCCTGGTTGTCTGAAAATTTCTTCAGGTTTTTCTTGATGAGATCCAGGATCTCTTTGCAATGAGCAGCCTCCATGGAAGCCTTCTGGTTCACCTCTTTGAATCCTTTCAACTTGTTGTTAACCTAAATTTTCGATAAAATTAAATAAACTCTTTAAAGATAAACGAATTGAGAGCGATTTACCGATTTGGATTCCCGTTTGAGACTTTCAATATTCAAATGAGCGTAGCTGTTCAAGATTTGATGAGCATCCAGCTCCTCAAAGTCGCCACATTCCGCAATTTCGGCTTTCACTCGGACGAGCTGTCGGTTGAAATCATCAATGTTCGATTGGAGATTGCGGACCTAGACATGATTCACGTATAATAAGGAAAGTAGTAATACTTTTTAAAAATGATGAAAGCTTACTCTTTCTTTGAGGATGTTGTGATGATCGTAGACTACGTCCCGCTGCTCTTTCCAAGTGTCGACAGCGTCGTCGATCTCTTTGACACTATCGCCGAGGTCGATGATTTCCTTTTGAAGAATTCCCTCCATACGCCGAAGATCATCGATACCCGCTTCTACACGGGCCAGCTCTTGCGTCAACTCTTTCGTATCCTGGATGTTGCGTGCCGGCTCCATCTCTAGCTCCTCTTTGTGTCGCACTAAGTTGTGCAGCTCGGCTTCCAAATTCAGATTGACGGACTCGAGCTGGAGGAATCTTTCGTTCACATTGCTGAAGGATTGGTTATCCGCACGGATCTTGTCGTTCACGGATTGGAGCTCAGCCGCATCCGATGAATTGGCCGCAAGAGGCTGATGGGAATATTAGAGTTTTAAATTAAAACAAAAAAATTTGAAACACATATTTAGGGATTTTACCTTGCCGAGTTCCTTTTGGAGCAATCCGATTTTTCCCTCGTAACTTTTCAGGGAAGATTCCATCTTGTGAACGGTTTTCTGCTTGGCTTCGACGGTTTCTCGTACGGAGGCAATCTGTCCTTCCATCGATTTGAGCGAACCTTGAACGGGATTCAACTTGGTGCGGAAGATTTTTGTTTCAATCTGCTGGTACTCGGCGACGTTTCGAGAGATTCTACTTTCAATCTCTTCCAGGAGGACTTTCGATTCATTCAATTTGTTTCGTTGAATGTTGTCCTCTTTTTGAGCGTTCTTGAAGTCAGCATAGAGCTTGAAGCGGGATGCATCAGGTGAGAAATATCCACCAGAAATAGGACCTCCACTGCGCACCTACAAAAACAAATCAAATGAAACTGATGATAATGGATAAATTATATTCAATTAATACCACATCGCCTTGAAGAGAAACAAAAATCACTCCATCTGATCTCATAGCCTTTGAAGTGTCTAAAGCACTTTCGAGGTCGTGGCAAAGGACAACTCGACTAAAAAGTTGTTCAATGACGACCAGCTGCCTGTCTTCAACTTGGCCTTTCTCTTTGAGATTTCCTTCGATTTGCTTCATCATCGAAATTGCTCGCTTCATGAGTAAAAATAAAATAAGTAACACATCAAGTTAAGTAGAGAACTAATATTACGTGATCTTTGGGTGGATCAACGCAACTCTTCCGCTGGAGTCGGTTGATGGTAAAGAAAGTGGCAGAGCCGGCTAACTTCTTTTCTTTCATTCTCTGCAAAATTTCCGTAGCTGTCTGATCCGTATCAACGACATGATGAAAGAGCCTGTTATTTACAAAAAAAAAACAGCTAAGATTAATTAAAAAATTTCTAGTTTAAAAGTGATTTAGATTCATACTTGTTTTTAGCAATAGCTTCGACGGCAACCTTCAAAGTGTTGGTACACTCAAATTGTTCGATGACCAATCCTCGATATTCGTCAGCGATCTCTTCTTCATTCTTTTTCATTTCCTGGTAGATGCTCCAAACACTTTCCATACCTTGGTAAACATCCTTAAATATCAACCAAAATTAAATTCACTATTCTTCTAATAAGACATTTATAAATAAATATGGTTTACCCTAGAAGCAACTTTGGATATGGCTGATTTAATTTGATCGAAAGCAGCGCGTGTTCTCTTCTTTTCATCTTGGATGACATGAATTTCCTGCCACAGTTCACTAATAAAGAGATAATTAAGATAAAATCTAAGATAATTTAGAGCAATAATTTGTATTACTGGCGGCGTGTCCGATCTGCTCTCAGCTCTTTTTCCAGCTCCTTTTTTCTCGTTTCATTGGACCACAACATCTCCTTGGTTCCATTTTCCTCAAACTTCAATTTCTGAAATAGATAAAAGTAAAGTAATCATGAAAAAAGTGGTAATAAGGCTCGAAATACCTCTAAATCCTTGGTCAGTTCAACAAGAGTTGCCTGATCCATCCCAATTTCTTGATCCAGCCTCTCTTTTTCATCGGATCCTCTCTCGAGAAGGGCTTCAAGAGCTCTACAAAGAAAAGATAAATTGTTGAACGAGTTTTTAAATATAAATTTATTTTTAATTACTCAATTTCTCCATTGATCCACAGATCTCTTTCTTTCTTTGTCCTAAAGCGTTTGGAGCGACCAAATTTAGCGAACAAATGATCACGGCGCTGCTCGTTCAACATACACCTGTAAATAAAAGATTTATTAAATTATTCAAATTTAAATAAATAAATAAAAGACTTACTGCGCGTTCAAAGAAGAGTGTTCCTGTTGAATCTCTTTGATGCTGGAAGCGATATTTTCAATTTCAGCGGATTTGGCTTCAATGTTGGCTTTGATCTGATACAAACGGTTGCTGCGCTCGACCTGAAATATAAAAAGAAAATTTAGCTCATCCAATTTAGAAGTGATGTTAAAAAAGTTTCTTACAGGGTCTTCAATGGATTCATTAGCCTGCTTGATATCCTCAATCTCCATCTCCAACTTGTTGCGATGAAGAGTTTTCTCCAAGAGAGCGGCTTCTGTGGTATTCAAGCGCTCTTGTAAAAAGGTCGATCGAGACTTTTTGACTTTGGATTCTTCTTGCTGATTTTTCAAAACTTCTTCCAGTTGATTCAATTCAATTTGGGCTTCTTTGGACTGATCAGTTTCAGTTTTGAGCGCTTCTCCTGCCTATATATTTAAAATTTAAAAATAAATATTAAAAAATGCTTTACAAATTTAAATAAGTAAACATCATTTATTACTTCAAGCAGTTTTCTTTCGTAGCGGGTTCCGTCTTGTTGTAGAATGAGTCTCAGCAAAGCTCGCCTTTTGATGTCGTACTGAAGCCAGTCGAAATATTCCTCTTCTTCCTGTTCCAATTGCACAATGCGCTCGCTCACTTCTTGATGAAAGTGATTCAGTTGGTCGATTTGACGAACCGAATCTAAACATGAAAATAAAACATGCAAAAAAAATTGTTCATTCTAGAGGTTTTAATAAAAAAATATTCACCTTCTAGAAGCATTTGATCTTTTGGTTTCACTTCTGACCAAATCAGTGAGCCGGCAATTTCACAAAGCATCGCCAAACACTTTTCAGTGGAAGAGGTAGAAATTTCTCGGACCTGTCAGAGGAAAAAGGGGAGTCAATGAGTATATCTTACTAGACAAAAAATTTGCATAACCATGAAATTACCTTTCCCTGGCCAATGATGTAATAGGGATTGGCTTTAGACAGTCCGGCAGATTGAAGGATTTTAATCACGTTATCCCTTGAGATTGTCTGACCGTTCAGCGTGTAAACATCCTTAGATGAGGTAATGGCTCTTCTCAGCCTAAATTCATCATCTTTGTCCTACAAGAATTTAACCATTAAAAAAATGTTAAAGATGATAACATGAGGAATTCTTACTGGCAGCCTTCTATCCTTGTTGTCAAAAATGATTTCAACAAAGGCAGACATGACACGAGCCCCAGCAGAGGAGTGAAGCATTTCAGCAAGCTTCTTTTGGGGGAGGTGCTGGAACTGGTGGGCTAGCACAAACTGAATTGCTGAAAGAAGATTTTTGGAAAAAATCATTAGCATGAAATAAGTATTTATATGTGACACAATATTTTTTGAAAGAAGAAGCAGAAGTTACCATAGAACAGGTTGCTCTTCCCGGCTCCATTGTGTCCCACTGAAAAGAAAGAAAGTTTGCACAATTTATGTGAGACATGGTGGGAATACTTTATAAGAGTCTCCTTACCAACAACATTGAGTCCTGGTGAAAATTCAACAATAGTTTTCTCCTTGAAACTTTTGAAACCCTCTATGATGACCTAGAAATGTTGTTACAGGAAATCACACATACTTTAAGAAGAGAACAGTCACATTGCTTGAAAAATATATGATACCTTGGTAATATGCATTTCTTCTCCAGATTGTGGTAATTAGCTATCACTAATAGAGAGAATTAAAGAATGTAATACATGTATTAACAAAAAGGACTTTGAAAATGGGCTATTCCTAGCGAGTCACGACGACAAGACCGTTGGGAATATTTTGAACAGAGGTTGTTGCTAAACAGGGGGTCATCACGTGATCGCGCTAGCTGCTGCGCATGTGTTGCGCGGATAGAGTAAATTAGATAATGCAATATTTAGAAAGATTTCGAAATTCTTATTTGATAGGATATTTTAAAACGAAATTTAATCGTAGTAGTAGTGAAAACGCAAATTTTACTGCAATACGCACTGTTTTCTTCATCATTCTTCATCATGCTTTATCATTCGATCGTGCAGAACGTGAGACTCATCATGCGAGTGCCCTTAGTCCTAATGGATCATCAAAAAAACGGTCCTTGCACTTGTAGGAGTATTGCGATGATGGGTATTGCGTGAGTATTTAGAACGAAGCTGACTACCCGTTATATAAGAAAACGAATGCGCTTTCCACGCTCATCAGAAAACTTCTAAAAATCACCACTGATTACAAAGGAATGTTCATTTTCTTGTCCGCAGTCAGTACAATTTTGTGAAAAACTAATTGTTACTCAATCTGGCACGAATATAGCAATTTGAAGCGCTCAAACCTAATCTAGGGAAAATGTGAAGTTAAAGAATTTATAAAGCTTTCTATAGTATGTAACGTGTAATACCATCAAGATCGTTTTAGATATTGCAATACGTTTCAAAGAGAATCAATGTTGACATGAATTTTGAATTGGGTTATCGGTTCACCCATTCATCAATGATGTCATCACCCATCATACATTTCGGGGATGATAAAAATGTGAACGCCTTCAACTAACTACATTTGCTGATATACAGTAGACTTTATAAATACATACCCATCGTTCCTTTAATATATGTATATGTATCTTGTAGGTAATTCCATGCATTGAATAAAAATGTAAATCCTACTAGAGCTAAATCAATCTACCTATACATGTAACACGTATTTTGTATTGCTATATACTGGTAAGAAAGTGCATTGTATAAAAGAAGAATTGAGGTGCGGGAAAAGACGAATGATTCCCGTTAATCGCCCACTTTTTGCACATGTGCTGCTTTTACAACTCTGAAAGCTATAACGGATTACATTAATAAAATTCAGTCCTTTTTAAACCTTTTAAAACATTTACAAGGTGATTTATCAACGTATATTAAAAGCAGCGGTTCTCTTAAATCTATAATTTTAATCAAATTCGTTTAGATTTCTCCAAGACAAATCTCGGATCCACTTCAGTTGGAATGATTTCCAATATACCAAAAAGCCGTATTATGTTTAGCGAGTCTACTGGATAGGGCCAAAACTATCCCGGCTAATACACCCATGTTCAGCCGGAATGACTCTGAGTATAATGCATGTATCGTTCGATAAATGGAAGTGTTCACCTGTAGCCCGCTTTGCCATATAGGCTTATCCCTACTGCAGATTTTATTTTTGTTATATTATTGAAATGTTTACAACACGCCAAGATATGCGTTATCAATAGAGACAGTCTTTGGAGCCCAGCTATAAATTATATAATTTAGTATTTTAGTGACTGATAAGTTCACTTCATCTTTCGTACGGCACGCAGTGAATTAGGAGACATGGCTAACTCTTGGATCTTCTACTGTCTGGGTATAATAATAATATACTATTTTCAATGGTTTCTTCATATTTAGGTTAAAGATAAACTTTTCTTTAATATTAAAACGCGATGAACTGTTTAGAAAGACTTTACTAAACGCAAATGCTCTTCAGTTTTCACAATCTATTTTTTGTACATCCCATGATATATAGAATCAAATATCTTAAATATATGTGATTATGATAAGGAACTACATTACATACATGCCAACATTATACAGACAATTTTTTTCATTTGATTGATATTTCTCTATAACTCTCTGCGGTGTTTGCAGGATTATTGCTGGTCGTAGGATTGGCTTCGGCCGCATACGAGGTCCACCGTCCTGACATCAAGGATTATCGTCAGTCTAATAAAATCAAAGCTCCCTCTTTGACCTTAGATTGGAACGGGGAGTCATTCGATCTCGCATTTCGTTCGGATCAAGGTAATAAGACTTATCCATCATGAACAATACTAATAATATTGCATTTCGATGATTTGAGTAAAGTCAATGCAGATCGCTAAATAAATGTTATCTTATGCATGAAAAAAGCTAGAAGACTACTTAGAGATTATCTTAGAGATCTGCGGGCTCGATAATGTGTTGTGATTGATCTTTGAGTATATTTATTCAGCTGCCGCGCTTCCCGAGTGCTGCTGATTTCTCTTATCGTCGTATAAAAGAAGATGTGAAGATGCCAAATAAATTTTATAAACGAAAGACTGCATATATAGCTTTACATTATTCAGGATCACAAGAATTATTGGGCCGATTGGGAACTAGCGGTAGCATTCCTTCTGATTTGGGCAATCCACGTCCTTGTGACCTGGACGGCCTCTGCTGGCAGTTTGGAAGCCTCGTCTCCGTCAGCGCCAAGCCTAAAACTGGGCAAGCGCAGTGCTATTCCGTCGAGTGGAGAAGTCAACTAGATTCTCTTAAGGTAATGTTTTTCTGTATACTTTCTGAATAGAAATTAGTAACGTCTATCTATATTATAATAATCATAACATCTCTATACTGAAATCATTTGTATTGATTAAATAATAAATAAATATGATATTGCGTGGTTATAGGATTGTTACCAACTTTCATCTGCTCACTGGTACGGCGGGGGTGAGGTCTTTGATCAAAGCTGGCCTATCGAACGAGACTCCCGCATGATGGGCGGAGGTCGCCCTGATCTCCCATATGTCACCGGTGATACTTTCAGTGCGGTAGGATATATTATTAATAGACTATGTAAATAAGAAACAATTAAATATATAAAAACTATGATTATAAAAGAATTACGGAGGAGTGATGGAGCCTTATTGGATCAATTCAAACGGATTCGGCATCTACGCGCTTCGTGAGAATCCGCTTTTCGTGAGCTGGAACGCTTCTGGAGATCGCGAGTTCTGTCTCTCTTCTCGCTACGACTATCCGTATCCGAGGGACGAGGTGGAGCCCGATGTCCTTACTTTGCGCTACGACATCTGCTCTGCGGCTGACGTCAAGGCCGTTCACCTTCTGGCTCTCTCCAATGGGTACTGGGAGAAACCCAGAGCGATCCCGGATCAGAAGATGTTCACTGATCCAATCTGGTCCACTTGGGCTCGGTGGAAGGTTTTTGTCAACGAAGAAAGAGTCATGAATTTTGCTCAAGAGATTCGCAGTAATGGATTTAACGATAGTCAACTGGAGATCGATGATCGATGGGAAACTTGTTATGGAGATTTCACTTTCGATACATCCAAATTCCCGGATCCTAAGAATATGGTGGACCAGCTACACAATATGGTAAGAAAGAAAATAAATCTCATCGTAGGTCTTATACTGTATGATCCGTTCATTCATTCACGACCTCACGCGCCATATAGCTGTATAATTCATATAGAGATAGAGAGTTGAAAATAACAAGAAAATATGAGATCTACGGAAGAAAAATTGCCTTGTCTTTCGATATCTATCATCTTAATTGATTATTCCGTATCATCAACCATTAGGGAATGATATACTTTCCTCATTCTGGTGCCAGCGCGCCATCACTTCGGTCAATTTTAATAGAACGCAAAAAAAGGATATCGCTCTTTACTTTGTTACATTAATTTGAATTTACTTCACTTGATAGGGATTCCGAGTGACATTGTGGATCCATCCGTTCATCAATATTGAGTGTTCGACTTTTTCAGCTGCCCAATCTCACGTAGTCCAAGATGCCAAAGGTATTCCAGCTCTGACGAGCTGGTGGCAAGGAGCGGTTGCCGGCTATTACGATTTCACGCGGCCGTCGGCTGCCGATTGGTGGACAAATCGAGTCCTCAAAATCAGGACAGACTACGGTTTAGACGGATTTAAAGTGGACGCGGGTGAGACGAATTGGCTTCCGGCCGGATTCAGTTTTGTTCCGCAGCTGTCCGCCAATGTGACACCCAACGGATACTCCACCGCCTATGTCAACAATATGGAGCGCTTTGGTGGGATGACTGAAGTCCGCACCGGCTACAATTCTCAGGTCAGTTGAATCTCTGTTATGTATATATATATATAGTAGCCTATTTTCTATATTTGAGTTCCCGCCTCTCATATACTCAAGCATCACAATGATTGATTTATTACAGCAGAAATGTGAATAACAATTGAATATTTCAAAATATTACTGAGCCTAGCAGTACAAGCGAAGTTAAAGAGTTTGACACAATAGAAATCAAAAAGTTATTGAAAAATAGGCTTTTATGCTTTTTAATTTATCTGAAGCAAAGCTTTGAAGTGTCAATCAAAAGATATTCGCTCGTACAAGGCTTACAATAATATTAACCTGCCAATGTATCCTTTCCTGACAAAGCTAAGTGTACCAACTGCCTAACTTCTCTATAATCTGTATAATATAATTCAACAGCAATTTTAATACTACGCCGTGTATGATGTGGCTCGCATCCTAAAGACATGATTAGTGTTTCCTAAGTCGATATGAATTCAAACTTTCTCACGTCTCCCTGAACACGTCTCCCTGATAGATAAGGTTGTAGTAACATTAACCAGTAACATTAATCCAAATTCATTAAAAACCAGCAACAATCAGACTATTATACTAACGTGCTCACCATATAAATCCAGTTATAAATACTAAATATGTAAGTAGGTAAATATTTATTGAAATATGTAGGCGGTGCCTATTTTCACGCGGATGTTGGACAAGGCCACCAACTGGACAAAAGCCAACGGATTAGCGACGCTCATACCCACTTTGCTTCACTTCAGTTTGGAAGGCTACGTCTTCGTCCTGCCGGATATGATCGGCGGTAACGGTTACAATCTCAGCTTGCCTTCAAAAGAGCTCTTTGTCCGCTGGATGCAAGCCAATGTCTTCATGCCGAGCTTACAATTCAGTTACGCTCCCTGGGATTATAACGATACTCAAGTAGGTTTTCCTAATTATTACTGCACCTAGTTTTCGAGAAAATGTAGCAACATAGCCAAGTGTTTCGTTTGGATACTGTCGCAACATTTTCGATATTATGTTTATGATATCTTCAATGAAGCATTGAATAATTCAGTTGAGTGCTGATTATGTATGTATAGGGCCAATGTATAATAAAGGAAATGATAAGAAACGAGCAAAAATAAATAGTAGTAGAGTACATTAGAAGCTGCAGAAGTGACTTTTGCTGGAACATTTGTCTCATTCAGGAGCGGCAATCTAAGATATATAAGAAAAGATGAACTACCTAGCTCTTTCAATATATTCTATAGTGCTAGTGCTTCATTGTATACCAAGAGAGAAATAATATATAGAAAGTATCATAATTTTTTTTTTTGGCTTTTTCGTACTTTTTGCGAAAAGAAGAAGAATGTAACAAAGTTTGCTGTTGGCATTTTTTCAGTATATTTCCTATTTTAAAGTTGCGCAGAATTCTAAATGTTTTCCACGTAATTTGTATAATTTCCAAGTTATTAATAAAGAAATCTTACATAGGTGGTGGAAATCGCTCTAAGGATGACGTCTCTACACTACGAGTACGCGCCGACTATTATCAGGCTGGCCCAAGAGGCGGTCACTACGGGATTGCCAATCAACCGTCCGCTCTGGTGGATCGATCCTACCGATCCTGATGCTCAGACTATCGATACAGGTAAGCAACATTTTTGTCCATATGTATATCATTCTCTTATTACTATTTTTTTTTCAAGACAATTCCAAGCGCTGCTTTTCAGTAGTTACAAGCAATAAAATGAGGAAGATCAGTTACTCTCTTTTAGAGTTTTAGGCCTATAATTACAAAGGCTTGAAGGAATGTATTGTGTCGGACTTGATCAGGAGGCTCAGATATATCCTCTGCTTTGCACCTATCAATTGTTTCTTGTTCAATAGAAGTGTTATAGCTAAGACTATTTTTGAGTACGGCGCAAGTATAAGTAGAGTGTGCAATACTACTCTCATCTCAATTCTTTTTTTCCCCTTCGGTTTCTTTTTTAAAAGCGTGCAATGTTAAAACGATGCAGTAAAAAAGAAAAACTTTCTTAATGTACAAATGTGGTATGCGATTGGAAGCTAATAGAGCATCGACACAGTAGTGCTAGATTGACTAGATAAAAAGTGGGAAGGTATCTTTCTTCCAAGTTCGATAGCAAGATCCACTATTGCTATTAATTGGAATAAACTACAGGTTCATATAGGCTACCTATGTGATGGTCGGTAGGCACCAGATTTTGTTACTTGTAATAATGTTCGTTCATACACTATTTTTATAATCTGAAATGTATAGGCTATTGCATAGACCACTCATACTATGATGACTGTATGTTTGAAAACTTAATTTCATAATTGTACTACAGAATACTTGTTGGGCGATGACCTTTTGGTGGCACCGGTAGTTGAAGAAGGTGCCGTCAGCCGAGATATTTACATCCCGACAGGCCGCTGGAGGGACGAGGCCGATCCGGCGCATCCGATCTACACCGGGCCTCGATGGCTTCGCGGCTATCTGGCCCCACTTGAAGTCCTACCTTACTTCACACGTGCAGCATAATTCCTCTTGTACTTACTGATATTAAACTACGAAATGAATTGATTCTGTTTGTAACAATATAGTTAATTAGTCATCGCAAATTGTTACTTATGCTGTTATTAGCCGCGCTTAAGATGCTGTATAGGCCTACTTATAAAAAGAGACATTCCATTTGTATTGACCACTACACAATAAATAAGTACAATGTATATGTATGCATACATTTCACTGCTTATAGGGCTATTGTTTTTTTGGATAAATCCGTATGGAGCTGTATTTTAAACACTTTCCCCCCTTGAGTAACCCAATTTTAGCTGAATAACGCATGGAACCATGGGTTGCGAAAGAGTTATCAGTATATCCATTATGTACTTACAAATATGTACGGTTGCGCTGCACTGAATATCCTTGGTTCAATGCAGGTATAGGAAAAGTAGATTGTCTAAAGGGAAACTGGCAGGTAGCTTTCAGTCATAATAATGATAAATCCAAATCGAAACGCTTATCTCTATATCAAATTCCTGCCGTCACTTATATCAGGAATCTGTGACAATATCATATATCGAGCTATATAGTCTTATGTGTATGGTTAGCTTATTATATTTTTTATTGCTAAGCGATTCCCAGGACACCCAGTAGGCAGCACTATAATTAGCTTAGCTTATCTAATGTATGCAATTAGATTTCACTTTCGATTCATCCCAATTCCCGGATCCTAAGAATAGGGTGGACCAGCTCCACACCTCTCATCGTCGAATTTTACGTTTATGTTCCGTTTGCTTCCATTCATTCACGGACCGCGTGCACTATATACCTTAGATTTATACAGATATGATAGAGAGGTCGGAAATAACAAGGTAATATGGGATATATGGATTACAAACTCCCTTTTCGCGCGATATCTAACTTCTTATTCGATTATTCCGTACCATAAACCCTCAGAGAATATAAGGTACTTGTACTTCCATCATTCTATTGCTAGCGCGCCATCATTTGCAATAGAGATTGCTTATGGCGGGATGACTGAATTGCGCAGCACTGACTACAAATCTCAGGTCAAGTTTATTTTCTCTTAAGTATGGTACGGTGCTCGTTGGTCATATAAAAACGTCACAATCATCGAATTATAGTCGCGTTTTGTGTAATGGTAATTATATAAATCATATTTGGATTAGGTTTTCACAAAAACTGCTCTCACATCGCATCGGAAAAGACGTTGGAGAGAAACAAATTACAAATAAGCTTTTATGCTTCTTATTCTCTGGAGCCCGAGCTCTTACCGAGCTAATAATATAATATGATTAAACAGCAATTTGTATAAAGCATCGTATCCCCGTCAATTATGTAGATCGCTGCAGCCTAGCATAATAAATTCATATTACATGGAGAAAAGACATCGCTAGCAGCTATAATTATAATCATCCTTTTTTGAGAATGTTTCCCTAATACATAAGCGACAACATTGGTTAAATAAACTTTCAACATTCAGGTTTAATCTGTATTAACGTATATTCTCGATGTTCGGTTTGTTTGAAACAAAATCTAGCCCTCAATTAGAATTTCAAACAAACAAGATCCCAATAGTCAATAAGCTCAAATAGTCAAATTTTAGGAAAGTTACTACCAAAAAAATTATCACGCAGCTTAGCAGCTAGAAAGGGCTTGTAAAAGCTGATGCCGACAAGTAAAAATCCCGTAGTGGCGGGGCTCTTGTAAAATTCCCACTTTCGGGTTGCCGGTTGCGTGCGTGCGTACCTGCTGACTGCCAGTTCCCAAGGACACCAAAGGGTTGAGTAACGCAACGACGGTACCTCAGTAAGTTGTCAACATCAACATTTGTGCAGCATTTGCATTGATTTAATTATTAGTTATTCTCATTCTTCTGTTACCTATTCTCACCACTATACATTACTATGTACAATTCCAGTTTCCGTCAAGCTACATTAATTTTTTCTGTCGACGGAGCGAGCACTTCATGTTTGAGGTTCCTCTAAACTCTAATGCTGCCAGTAGGCTATAGTGCTTTCCTAATTTCTCTGAAATATTTCGTGTTTAACTTGACAATCTAATGTGAAAGAATAACAAGTTAACTACTTTGTGTTTGGTTCAGATCTTTGAGTTTGTTGCTTGTCATCAACTTATTACTGTGATTTTACATTCCAGAAAAGCAGTCAAACATGGCTGGCCAGTATACACTTCTGAAGTCCCAGGTGGAGATTGCTTATTATCAAAATCAAAATTTTGCTATTACACTCTTTCAGGTATTTCTCATAAGAAATGACATTCTATTTTCAACAGTCCTTATTTGTATCATTATTATTCTATTATTGTGGGTTTATTTTATTTGTTTAAAGGCTGTTGGCAAGAGCACTGAGGGCAACATGTGTATTTCCCCATTCAGTGTTGCAGCTCTGTTATCCATGGTCCATGCCGGAGCCAAAGGCAATACAGCAAAGCAACTGAAAGAGGCCCTTGGACTCGGCCAATTTTCTGATAAAAAAATCCATGCTGCTATTGGGGACATGGTCAAAAGCACAGAGGTATTAATAATCTCTCAAAAATGCATTAATTTTTAAAAATAAATATTTATTAAATGATTGTATAGGGTGATGCGAACTTTGTGTCGAAATATGTGTTGAAGTTCGTGGTCTTTTGCTGTGTTAAGGGAAAATTCGAGATAAAAAAGGAATTCCAGTCCATCATGAGAGAGAATTTTGGAGCTTATAATGAAAAAGTCAACGTTGGCGACCCTGAAATCCACAAGGAGATGAACAGTTACGCTGAGGAGTTCACCGACAAAAAAATCGATGAATTTCTCTTAAATGGTAATTTGTAGTTAAGCTCGAATAACTTCAAATAATGAATCTTATTACTTTCTCTCTTTAAAGATACGATTAGTCACACTGCCTTGATGGTCCTCGTGAATGCTGTTTACTTTAGAGGCGACTGGTTCGAACAGTTTGATCCCAACTTGACGCAAATCAAACCGTTTTTTCTTGGATCTAAAAAGAGCCAAGTGGGTGTGAGTATGATGTGTCTCACTCGCGATTTTCGTACAGGAAAAATTGATTCACTGGACGCTCAATTCGTTGAACTGCCCTTTAAGGTAAATTTTTAATGAAGTTTTTTTGCAACGTTTAGAAACTACTATTTTTTTTTTCAATATAAATTTAGGGCCAAAAACTGAGCATGGTCATCATTTTGCCCAACAAAGTTGATGGTCTTACGAAAGTGGAAGCCAATCTTTCTGGAAAGGTGCTGGACGAAATGGAGATGAATGCTAAACAGAAGAAGCTCTGCGTGAAACTGCCCAAATTCAAAATTGAGACCATACTTGAAAAGGAGTTGATGAGCGCCCTGAATGGATTTGGAATCAAAGATCTTTTTGAGAGTGGAGCCGCGGATCTCTCCGGTTTGTCGGACTCTCCTGGACTGTTCGCTCCGAGCATCGTTCAAAAATGCTACATCGAGGTCGATGAAAAAGGCATGGAAGCAGCCGCCGATATCACTCGTAATACCATTTTAAAAATATATATAGTTTTCTTAGTTTAAAAGAATTATTATAGCTGCAACACTTTTAAGCTTTTCCCTTCTTTAAATATTTTAAAATCTTTAGGTAACGTTATGGCTATGTGCTTTCCGTCACCGGTGCCGTCATTCAAGGTAAATATAATAAGCGCTTTAAGAGCTTTTTAAATAATAATATCTTCTTTTTATGATTAATGGATTTTTTTGTTCTCATCAGGTTGACCACCCCGCTCTTTTTCTCGTGAAAGACGACGTCACGAATCTCGTCCTCTTCGTCGGTCGTCTGGTCAACCCTGCCCAGAAATAGTCCACCATCCAACTGTGAATTCAATCGGTTATTTAGTGCATTTGCGGAGAAAGCAGCAATTAAAAAAAGGAACAAGTAGTTGGTCATAAAGCTTATGTTTCTTTTTAAAAAAATACTTTGAGAAAATTGAAAAATTGTATGCGCCAATGAGTTACCGTGCTCCGGTATACGTTCTCACTCTTCGTCGTTATCTCGTAAACAGTTCCTAGTTCTATTTTGATTTCCATGAAAATTTGTTCCGAACCTGTAGCATTCCAGAAATTCACTGAAACAGTTGCGTGGATTTTTCTCTTTTCTTTAATAATAAACGGATTTGCATAAAATATACTGCTTTTCTAACTTTCTGTATTGATACGATTAAAATATATGATTGTATTACAGGGGTAAAACCCTAGGGGGTATTTACACCTACGTATCTTATATCTGTCTCATGAAACTACCGTAAATATTCCTGAAACATGTAATTCTATAATATGATTGAAAAAAGGAATAGAAAATTGATAAAATGATAAAATAAAGCTATGCTATGCACAAAAAATTTTCAATTCTAATTTGACAAAAATCAAGAAATCAAAAATCAAGAAACAGTATGTTTTCTTATATCACCTTAATTACTTGATCGATTCAATCAGATTCAAATGTGATGTAATGACCATGATTAGCAAAGATTATTCTATTTAGATTATTTAAAAAATGAATAATAATTGACCCGACAACGCCGCAAATAGTACTTCCCGAAGACAAAGAGGATTTGAGAAATACGACAAGAAAAGTGAAAACGTATGCGCTACGACGATCGATTTTCTCACCCTCAAATCGCTATTTCACTTGAGTATTTAATTGCATATCTCACCGATATATTTGTTGCTTGGCTAGAATTCTATTTCTGTTTCTTTCCTTATAAAGTTATTCACCCTTGAAGTCCGTTAGAGGTATTATACGAGAGTCGGAATAAGTTACGTGGTTATTATAGGTACGTTTTTGGATCGTGTGATGTGATAAAGGTTTTTAAAGAATGTTTTTCTTGCTATTTATCTTGCACCCCACACATTTTAATAAAGAATAACACTCATTGATCTATCCATTTTCAGGTCAAGTTTACTGGTATCAGTCATCACTCAGTTATACATTGAATAATATCTTGGATGACCAAGTTTTGCCTATTAACAAATATCAGCTTGAAGTTGCTTCTCAATAGAAGAACTTTGCCTCTTTGCTTTTTCAAGTATATTTAAAGAAAATATTCTAGTTTATCCAGGCATCACTAATTTGTGTTACTGTCACATCATTTGTAGACTGTTGAAGAGAGTACCGCAGACTGCTGTGAGAATGTTGTGATCTCTCCTTTCAGTGTATCAGTTGTGCTTTCTATGACTCATGCTGGTGCGAAAGGCAGTACAGCTCGTCAGCTGAAGCAGGCACTGGGACTCGCCAAGTTACCGGAAGAGAAAATCAACAATGCAATTGGAGATCTCATTAGAAGCATGCTGAAGATACCTAAATTTGTTAGTTCATTTTCCAGATTTTTAACCCTAAAATTATTTTAAAATATCCTCATATATTTAATTTAGCGTCTGTATTATTTATTGTGTGCACTAAACTAACTATCTTTTGGCACTCCATAGGGGGACAAAAATTTTGTTTTGAAGGCCGCCAATCTGCTCTACGTTGCGGAAAATTAAATCAAAGAAGGATTTCAGTCCAATTTGGAATAACATTTCGGAGTTTCCGTTGAAAGGGTGATTTTCAAAGATGATGAAACTCGAAAGAAAATCAACGGATTTGTCGAAAAATTCACGAACAAGAAAATCACCAATCTCTTCCTAGAAAGTAATTTAATCCTCCAGTTCAGTATTGTCATTGTCTTATGTAATTACCTATTCTTTCAAATCTTACAGATTCGGTCAGTCACGATACCAAAATGGTTCTGGTGAACGCCATCTATTTTAAAGGCGACTGGCTCGAGGGATTCGACTAAAAACTTGAAATTCACGCAAACCCAACCGTTCTATCTTGGTTCAAGCGAGAGCAAATTGGATGTCCAAATGATGCAACTAACTAGCACATTTCGGACCGGGGAAATTGAAGCACTAGATGCCTGCTTTTTAGAACTGCGTTACAAGGTATATTTTGTAACAGTTCAAGGTAATTAGAGGTTACCTTTACTAATATTTCATGAATATTTAGGGGGAGAAAATGAGCATGATTATTATTCTGCCCAACAAAATTGAGGGCCTGCTCAAAATTGAAAAAAAAATCTCTCCTGTATCATACTTGACGAGATGGACACAAAGGCTAATTGGAAGAAGATGTGTGTTCAGATCCCCAAATTCAAGATTGAGTTCAGTGTCCAGTTGATAGACCAACTCTCTGAAATGGGAGTAAAAGACCTGTTCTCAAGTGATGCTGATCTGACTGGGATCTCGGACAGTGGGCTGTTTGTCACATCAATCGTCCAGAAGTGCTTCATCGAAGTTGATGAGAAGGGAACGGAAGCGGCTGCTGCTACATGTTAATATTCTTATTTTTCATTATTATTAGTTCCTTTCCTTTACAAGCCTCTCATTATTTTGTAAATTTCTTCTTAGGTGTGGCGATGAGTGCTGGGATTTCTAAACCGATTCCGGAATTCAAGGTGCGTGCATACTACACCATGGAAATTATTAAATAGTATTTTTTTTTTTTTTTTTTTTGCTAATTAATGGTGTTTTTCATAAACTTTCACTATAGGTCGACCATCCAGTCGTTTTATCTTGAGAGGTGATACTACCAAACTCATTCTCTTCATTGGGCGTCTGGCCGATCCTGTGCCGAAGTGATTGTTATTTGAATTGCAACTTGATCGACTAGTTCCCCTGTTGAGTATATATATATATATATTATAGCGCTGGTGAATTCGTTTTTCGCTGAGATAGCAGTTATAAAATTAAAACGTGAAAAAAAATCTGAAGAAGAAGATGGGGAGAGTGTGTCTTTTGGATTGTTGCTTTTGCATTTTTTCACTCTTAACGTTCTATTATTTTGATCCTTTGATCTTAATTTTATGATACCTTGTGTATCATTAGGCGTTTTTTTGTGATAGTGTGTACTCATTGCAATCATCCAAAGTACAGCGCTACAGCTAATATTCTACATGCCTTGCATCCGTACTTTTCTTCCTAAACAAAAAATAGCTTTCCTAACAAAATAAATCTTTTCTTCCTTTTTTTTATTGGCACTACTCATCTAGCTTACTAGAAGCGGTCACTATGAGCGATGATTTTTTGTGCTCCTTCTTGAAATAAACGGTCTTGCATTCGCACTTCTTGTCTTACAACCTTTTTTTTATTCTAATAAAGCTTTGTCGAGCTACTTTTTAATGTTGAATGGGTTACTACATAACTCCTTCCAAAGTTTAATTACTAGCAGTTTTTAAAAGAGTAATACGTACTAGGAAACCAAGTGATGAAATAAAATAAAAATGTTTTATCTACCGTTATTTGTTTCATGAACAAGAATAAATATTTTAAATGGTACCATTAGTGTCCATCGCAGAATTATTTAGCGAAAAAATATGGTGACAGCACTGAAGGCGTTGAAGCGACGAGCGACATGTTGAAATTTTTGTCCGCATGGTTACCTCTACAAGCCTTAAAAGTAAACTGTGACAGAAGTTCAAATTTCAAATTGTAACAAACGTTAACAGTTAATAGTAAAACATGCGCTAGTAATTATTAGTATAATCTAGAAATTTTCACAATTTAATTTTATACTGCTGATATAGTTTATTTGAACCCATTCCATACAACCAAATTTATTTTTATCATTGAATGCCAACTAAAATTCAATGTGGTAGGCTAGTTCATAGGGATTTAAAAAATTACATCTAGCCACTTGGGAATAATAGTTTACCTGTAAATTGGGCAATTTGGCGTTCCTCATAATGCAACGATCCCTCGCCCAAATTATACAAATCTATACGATCCCCTTTTACAGTTTTCAAAATATAATGTACATAAAATGGAGCGTAGAAGCCATTAAAAGGGACATTTTCAGCCCAACCATAAGCTACCGCCTTGCCGTTGAGGCGGAGGGCGATGTTAACATTTTTTATCCCATAATTACCTCTACAACCTTTAAAAGTGAATTCGTAGATGCCGCTTCTTGGGACTGTAAAAATTCCCTCGTTCAAATTGAAAGCCCCGCCAAAGTTAAGAACCTCTAATTCAAAGGGAATTATTGACTCACTTTTAAACCAGAGAGTCTCATTCTTCTGAACGTTAAAAAATACGGGGGCAGATGATAAAGAACTGGGTTGAAGTTGACTGTCGCTATTATCATCAAATTCCATTAATAACTTGCCAGTAAATTGAGTGTAACTGTTTTCATCGTCGTACAAGCATCCCTTTACAATATAGAGGTTTATGCGATCTCCCTTTTCGACCTTCAGTATAGTGGAAAAGAAAAACGGCGTTCGATAGTCGTGATAACCTATATAAACTGCTGAAGCATAAGCGACAGGCTTTCCATTAAGGCGAAGAGAAACATCTGTGTTTGAGCTCAATTGGGTTTTGTAACCTTTGAATGTAAACTCATAAATTCCTGATACAGGGGCGTGGAAAATTTGCTCTTTCATATTGAAAGCTTCGCCAACATTGAGAGTAATGATTTCCAACGGGAGGATTACATTGTTTTTGCAGTAAGCAGCGTTCTTTCGGACGGCAAAATAGACGGAAGCTTTGTTTTTCTTATTATAACTCTCGTCACCTTGAAGCAGTAGTTTTCCGGTAAATTGGGTATGGTGAATGTTATCACCATACAAACTCCCTTGCTTGTTATACAGGCTGATACGATCGTCCTTATTCAATTTTAAGATGGAATGCATAGATATTGGAGTGTGAAAGACGTGGAGATTACCAGAAAGAAAGCTCATGTGGTCAGCCCAGGCGTTGGCAACGACTTGACCGTTGAGCTGAAGAGATACGTTCAGAGATTCCCCAATACCAGAAGTGAAACCATCGAAGGTGAACTCGTAGATGCCTTCTTCCTGAGCAGTAAAGACGTTCTCTTTCAAGTCTAATCCTCTACCTAAATTAAGAATCTCTTCTTCAAAATGGAGAACTCTTTGGGCTTTGTTGAAAGGTGGGCTTTTCTGGGCGACGAAGCAAACTGCGATGCTGGAGTACGGCGTCCCTATAATAAGAAAAAATTTGGATGTAGAAACCGAAATAGGTGATAATAGTAAGCTGCCAATACCATTATATAAGCGACTAGCATCCGCTTGATCAGGATAGAGACAAAATTTGCTGAACGACACGCAACTTCCTGACGACGTGTATGGTAAACCGTTTCGGTTGATCAGGTTCAAGTTTGATTGACGTTTACTTATCAAGTGATGGCCATAAGAAGATTCAAATGGAATAAAAGTGTTTGCTATTTCTTTACCGTCTAAAATAAATAAAAATACAAGATAGTCGGAAAACTACTATTAGAATTAACAATATATGCATTGACAAAAGTACAAAACCACGCTATTATTACCGGTAATGTAATCAGTTGTTTCTGCTGATGATTGGCGCTTGATCGCATCTGCTGCTGTCGGCTGATAAAGCAGAAAATGGAAGAACCAAATCTGAAAAAGTCCTGTCAGTAATTGTTTCACTTTTTGTTTTAATAGAAATTTCATTTCTGTAAACGGTTTTGGTTGATGAAAAAAATTACATGAACATCATCGAGCGGTGTAGCCCGCAGACTAAATGACTAAAAGATAAAATGCGCTTTGTTATTCGGAAGTATTTTTAAATTCAAATATTTATAGATCTTTTAATATCCAATATAGTTTAAATATAAAATATTGAGCAGTTAAGCTAGTGGACATTTTAATATTTCATGGTAATATGCTCATAGAATATGTATCTACAATATCAGTTCAGTAATAATAGAGATATGGGAAAGCCTTAATCATATACATATAAGTGATTATACTCGGATTATACATACTGTATAAAGTTGTGCATATTTATTCATTTTACAAGATCTGTTAAACAGTAATGGAAAATACTTAAAATTATATAAGGTATCTTTAAAAATTAATAAAAGTAATGGAAACGAGTTGATACCACCAATTAAAGAGCAATATTTAAAAAAAAAACATATCTATTCAAAACACAGACGAGGCGTCGTAAATATGTATTGAACTTGGTGCTCATAAATGAAAATGAAGTTATTATTGTTAAACGCGTGTGCTTTAAGAATATTGACGGGCTGGTCGAAACTGGAAGTTCGACCGGTAGATTATTGAGCAGTTCACACAACTTTCAATGTCCGTATCATATGTCCAACCTCATTTCTCATCTCCACGATTCGCAAAGTTATAGTTACGGTACTTAATTATTCCACAAAGAGCCATGCATCTTTTTGTTGTCCACCGGCTAAAATTTATTCAGAATATCAAAGTGATTTTGTCTACTTAATTTGCTATGTTTCCCTCCTAAAATATTGA
Source organism: Chydorus sphaericus (assembly GCA_030141595.1). Lineage (NCBI taxonomy): Eukaryota > Metazoa > Arthropoda > Branchiopoda > Diplostraca > Chydoridae > Chydorus > Chydorus sphaericus. The sequence continues at coordinate 9,593,621 of CM057927.1, read as the reverse complement.
TTCATTGATAATTTAGTATTTACTATAAATATCTCATTGTTATTTTTAGGATTAGTAAATGGTATGATGCGCAGAAGCTTATAGCGATGGCCGGAGTATACTAAGTGTCCTATAGCATTGAAATGGAATACTATAGTAAGCGCTCCTGAACTAGATTTTGAATATCTGAGTAATTTGATAGTATAGGGAGTATGCAACAACAGACATAGAAATAAGCTTTTTATTTGTGTATTAACTTCATAATTTATAATCAATTTGTGTTATATATTAAGTGGGCGTGTGTGCACTGTTGGTTACTAATATACATAGGTGTATATTATATAAGCTAATTATAACGCGCCCGAATATAAGAAATCTAAGAAATGACCAAGCATAGTAAGATCATCGTGATAGCAAAGTCAAAATTCACAGTTTCCGTAGCGCATTAAAACTTAGCACGGCCGTAATTTCTGATAAAATGTGCTGCTGATTTCAGATTTATTTCTTGCTGGAGTCTACAACTATTATTTTTGTAAAATTCTTTTTTAGATGCCAATGTACAGCATCTTTAAAAAATTTAACCAGTAAAACTTTTATTTTTGACGAGTATTACGACGAGCTTTCTTTGCGATCATCAGTTCAAGAATAAATGCAACGAAAGAAGCAACACAGCCGCAACCCAAGATAAAGAAAGCACTTTTCGTTAAATCCACTAAAGTTAATTTCTTGAAGTTTTTCCGTTCGAGATTGACCGTCAACGGTTCGTTGCATCGGTTTCGACGGGGCCAATATTGACGATGCCAATAATCCAATAGACCAACTTGACGAAGCCAATTGATTCTAATAAAATATAAATATTGTTAGATTATATATATATATTTTTTTTCTTTCAAATTCTATTGCAATTGTCCGTCGACAATTATATAGTTTACTCGTGATTGAATATTAAGATGACGGGGCTAAATTTGGGCAGCGCAATCGCCGATAGATGTACCCCCCACGGTTTATTAGCCAGATACAGTCGGCACTGTCCAGTGTCTTTCAAGTCTTTCTCCATCATAGCTAATAGTACAGCCTTTATTGCAGCAAAAACCTTATTTTGTTTTACAACAAGGTCGGGGGCTTGATTATATGCAGTCTTAGGGTTCAAACGAAATTCTGGATATTTCCTCAACGACTCGGCAATTTGAAAAAGTACTCCGGAATCAGCACCCTTAATGACGTGAAAACGTGTCTTAATTTGAAAGCTCATCAATTGAATTATAAAGTGTAGGCCTATAGTTATTACCAATACGTTTTCTTCGTGGGAACTGTATTTTTGAACCATGAAGACAGGCCTTTGCATGTTTACGATATCTTTCACCGAATCAATCATCGGGTGGTAGCGCGGAGTCATCAAGTAAGAGATCAAAGTCGAGGAGTAGGCATTAGAAAAAAAGATGGACACCAAGCTCCAAACGAACAATAATATGCGGATAGGGGCCCTCAAGTTACCTGTAACAATTTTATTACAATAGTATAACTAATTTTGTTTTATTAAAAGTTTAATAGTAAATTAATAATACTAATATTCATTACGAATATATTGAAAATGAAATAAAGATCGGAAACTGTAGATAAAAGAGATTTTATTAATCTTAGTTGTTCCTTCCTGATTTTTGAACATAACATTCTCCAAGAATAAGATTTTCCAGATAACGGTGGTAATGACCACTACGGAAATGGCAATTGAAATCCAGATCTGTGCGTTTAAAAATAATTTTTTTTGCATAGGTATTAATATTTTGAAACTATTGTTTAGTAAAGACAAAGCATGTATACTTCGTATTGAAAAGGTTTTACGACGGCATCGATGTTTCCAAGATTTTTCAATTCTGGATATGGCATGAGTAGTGCCCTTTCATCGACGTCAAACGGAACAGTTAATCCAACTACTGTACTACGGGCGTAAGTAATCGTAAAACCCGTAGCTATAAAATCAAGGTCCTACCGTATTTGATGCGATTAATAAATTACCGAAATGTTATTGAATTCAGTTAATCATTATTAAGATTACTTTACAATTGTTTGAATATATGATATGTAATTTAGACGTCTAGACTGATAAATAATTAAATACTTTTGAGAAAACTTACTCCTCGGGATAGCATACCAACAAGACCGTTCCAGTAACCATTAATAAATGAGCCAAAAGCCGAATCGATAGATGAGACATACTCAAATCTTGAGAGAGATAAAAAATGCTTTGTGTATATTTTTGTTGTATCAATTGATTGTATTGCTATAATATTTACGTGAATCCATATTTAAAAGCCAAATAGAGAACAATTTGGTGGACCATACCATCCAGATCATTTATGCGGCCGTCCAAGGAAACGTTGGTATAGGAGGTGTAAGGGGGAAGCTACCGAAAGAATTACATTAAAATGACATTATCGAATATTATTCTTCTGGAACTATAGTTTTGATAATAAATTTTACGTTAGTAAAAAACGAAGAATTACATTATAAGTGCCAATAGTAAAAAATCTTCCATCTAGAAAGCTTCTACTTAGCAATTTAGAATTAGATGCCGAGGATGACATCGTGGTCGAGGTCTAATTTCCAGTTGTATTCTATCAGTACGGCACCGAACCGTAAGCTATAAAATATTTGAACTACATTATAATATGTAAACTTAATTTTTTATATGATAAGGTTCACATATGTTCACAGATATGTAACCTGTCTATGCTGTTTAAAGTTTGGTATTTTAAAAAAATGAAGGGTTCTAAATAGGTATACTTGAAACACTATTAGCTTACCTTATCGGAGTGGCGATATGAAAAACGTATGGACCCGCTCTTCCAACTTCCGAATAGAAACTGAGCGAATGCTGCGGAAGGATCCTTGATATGATGGCTTTTGCCTGGATGTCTTGATAAGTCAAATATTGCTTCTACGCCCTTTATCATTACTTTGAAATTCGACACGAACTGGCTATATAGCATTTAATATAATATAAATAAATAATGTAAGACTTAAAGGGATGTATCCGTTATCGGACTTGATTCCCGAATGGTTCGATAGTTGATCGAAAGCAGCCGCTACCCAAGACAATTTATTTTAACGCATTCGATAAATCATTCAAATTGAATTTCAAGACTGCTTTATAATATACACAGCTATGGTAATGTATTAAACGTTTAATCCTCCGAGCATCGTTAAGTTTGTGCCAGCAATCATCATATGTTCTATTTTCGTACTCCTCATATCATGTATAGGAGTCTTCATATGTCATGTATCGATTTCTCCATGCATAATACATCAACTTCTTTATATTAAATTTACCCGCGATCGATTTTGTAAATGTTTTCAAGGTCCGTCTGCGGGCCTTAAACAAAGACTAAGCAAAAGAAATTGTCGTCCGTTGCAACTTACACGGCACTGTTTCGTTTCGCGTACAATCACGAAGCTTCCACGCCCGGAGCCCCGGCTTCTTAAAATCCCAGAAGAATAAACGCAATATATATAATATATAAGAATTCAAAACATGATATACTATTTCAATTTATTTCAATTATCGATTTTGTGACGCATCATCTTTTCTCTGCCATAACCTGATAACCATAAGGACAGAAAACAGTTTGCTGGCTCTGGCCGGATTTTGGAAATAGTCTGCGTCTATGGTCATAACCATCGAGGTCCAGCAGTACCCCACTATACTGTCCGCATGTTTCTATAGCAGCCTAGCCCGCTGAAAACTAGCGATGGCACAAATAATGCCATCGGCCCGCGATGGCACAAATAATGACATGGAATAGGCCAATCTGTGTTATGGGTTTCTAGTTCTGTGAAACTGTTATCCAAGACGGCGTCCAAAAACATCCATACAACAATGTGATTTTTGGTTTGACTATTGGAAATAATGTAGTCATTGAATCTTCTGATATACTTCTCCCTGAAAAAAATGAAAAAAGTGGTCTTGAGTAAATTATTCGAGTCATATGGCAGAAATGTATTATGTTATGATAAATATAAATACCTGATTTACTTACTGGTTTGACCCACAAGATGTTCATCAAGACGATCCCTAACTAAGCTACATATTAGATCAACTGCTTGAGATGCTATTAACCCAGCTAAGCGTGATATCCCTTCATTGTAGCACTGACTCAAAGTAGCCAGGATGTCTTTGAAGGACGCTTCAAAAGCCAAATCTTGTAGACTTGGGATGACATGGATATCCATGCAAAAATGTTACTAGAGCGTGTTGTAATAAAAAAATAAGCTCCTAAATCACGGGGACATAAGGAATAAGGGCCTCACGAATCATGATGAGCATCCAACAGACTAGTCAGTTGAAACATTAATACGATTAAGAATTGACCAATGGAAATGGGGTCATGTCGATAAGGTAGCCCACATTAAGATTGCGCAACTATATACGAATTGTCGGCTTCACTAGATTGCTACTTTCAATCAAATGATGATGCGTTATGGCGACAAACATAATTTTTTTAAACTAATCAGCATGAATCTCATTACTCATATCGTCCCTGACTAATAATGTCGGCTATCATCTAGGTGTAGTAATTAATAATCATTCACTTGTTGCTATCGTTTGTACAAGTAATTTGCTCTCGTTTATTACTCGCATCTTTCAAAAATTTCAAATTGAAAAAGAAATTGTAAGAAAATGAGTGATTTCTTTAATAACCATTTCAATATATTTTCGTTATCGTTTAAGGGACCGTCATCTCTTCTTTGCCATAGTCTTGATGCGGACAGCAAACAGTTTTTCGGCTCTGGCTGGATGCTGCAGATGTAAGTCCGCTTCTACGGGTCATGGCCACCAAGTTCCGACCTGTCGTACACCACTTCACCCCCCGAATCTATAACATTCTAGCCCAACACCGTGCAATGTTTACCGAGTCCGCCGGTCGTGGTCTAACCTATCCGTACTCTACCCATGCTGGTTAGTCTGGATGACTGTTACCATTCTTACAAGTAGTGTCTGTAAAATAATGAGCGCTCCCTTGTTGCCGGCTAGTCACCGGTCATCGCTGAGTCTACCCCTTATATTCGCATTAAGTTCAGCCCGACTGCCTGAGTGACTGTTACCATACATGGAGCGTCCGTAAAATGAAGCGCTCACCTGTCTCTGGAATTTACAATCATATATTTTAAGCAATATCCATGAAAGGTTGTCCGCACTCAAATGAGACATTTTCATAATATATAAATTTCAATGAATTTAGAAGAAATTTTCTAAGTTGAATGATTGGACAGGTTTGTATTTAATCATGCAGAAAATCGAAAAATCGTAATTTTGGTCAGAGAAGCTGGATTTTGTTCAAGATTGGATGAAGAAGGTCTTAAAAGAGGCTAATCTTTAATGGAATGATCGAGAGTGGATTGATATGAACATCCACTTAGGGATTAGGTAAAAACCAAATACGGCATATACAACCTAGAGAGCAGATAGCATTTGGCTGAAGCACGCTTGTTACGATTGTCTGTGCCCTACACCGGAGCCAGAGTACGTAAAGAGTAAGATGAGTCTGATTTTTTCAGCCAATATTTAAATTTATGTTAGTTTTTCTTTTAGTGGCCGTATTCTGTTCTCTGCCATTAGCCCTAAGGACGATGAACAATTTGCCGGATCTGGCTAATCGGATGCCGTTAGCCCGCCGCGTCTACCGGTCATGACCACCGAGGTCCGGCCTGTACACCACTTCAGTCCGCATGACTCTATAGCAGTCTAGCAGGCACACACAATGCTATAATTGCTATATATGAAGTCCACCGTCGGTCAACATGTACAAGGTTATTCTTACATGTATCGTCCGTAAAGAGGAGCGCCCCCTTGTCGCCGGCCTAGGTTTCATGTCTACGAGTTGTCCGTACTTGGTGTTCAAGTAAGGGAAGCCAGGCGAAACGGGGTAGAAATATCTTCAAATAAATGTGAGTGAATTACTTTTATTGACCATTGGTAATACGAAAAAAAGTGGACGACTAACCGGGCCAGCACTTGCTTATTTCGTCTATTATCATGATCTCGTCATACAAGTTCTCTACTTTTTTTTAAAGGCAACATAATTTCTACATTATCTGAAGTACCAGAAACAATAAAGAAAGTTATTGTCAAATTAACTATTCCCAAGACATCCACTGTTTTGCAATACCAGAAATAAAAAAGAAAGAACTTGAAAGAGGAAACTTATTTCAATCATCTGGTTGATTTATTTCATCTATTCATTGAAGCTTGCAAGCAAAACCTCGTGGGAAACTGAATTCTTCAAAGCCCTTAATTTTCCTATAAAAAATAATTAAATAATTAGCAAGAAAAAATATTAAACAATGCATACTTCTACACTAGAGTTTAAATACTTGAAAAAATGTAGTACGGTAACCAACCTTTGATAGTGAATTTCGTGTAAGGGCGATACCGATCAACGTGCTTGCGAACGAAAATCCTATGTTGATCAACGAAGCAGCATTCAACGATGGATCCGTTCATTGTCCTCAATTCATCGGTCAGTTCAATGGAAGCATATTTGGCCTCTTCACGGTTAGGCCCTTTTCCAGGCCCGGTTAATGCATATAAATCAGCTGTAGATCCCCTAATTAAATTTAGATATATCTGTTTTTAGTTGATGGTATTTTGAAAGAGTACTATTATCTAATGTATCCACTTTTCATTGAATATTTTAAGCCGGAAAGAAAACTCCTGGCTACTGTCTTCTCTCCATTTAAAAATCTTATCTCTTTGACCGCAAACATGATGCTAAAAAGAAAATTTCCATTTGGTTATTCATTATAACTTTAAAATTGAATATAGTTTTCAACAAAAAAAGGTCTTACTCCGTCAGATGGATAGAAAATGAAAGAGTCAAGTGGATACTCGTAGCGATCTCCAAATTCTTTTTACAAATACTCGCTAATTACTAGGGATGCATTCCTTGCAGTTTATAATATCCAATTTGAAGCCCTCTTGATCGTAACAATTGCGTTTGCTAATGATGCCCTCCATAAATTCCCTCTATAGAAATAATTATCAATTTATATTATTTAATAATGTGTTCATCATTTTTGCTTCAAGTGAGCACGTCGACATCCACGTCTACACCACAATCATGCCCATCCACTACGAGAACGTTGAAATCCTACGCAACGCCGATATGCTGCTCCGCGACAGCCGCCTTCCTACCGCTCTCCTGATGGCTGTTAAGGCCCATTGGGTTGGCGTTTGCGACGTCGCTCCCAAGGCTATCGTCCCCTTCGACAACGTCGCTCTCAACTACGATTTACCCTCTTGCTACATCTTGGTACCGCCAACTGCTCTCCTTCGCCGTTCTGGCCCGTAAAACCGGCCAGAATCTACCTCTAACCGCCAAGATCTACATCGGTGGTCTAATCATCGAGCCGGCACACATCGGCAGCGACACCAAAGTTATGGTGAACGACAAGGTCGTGAAATTAGAGGGCGGGAAACCTCATGTCGTCGGCGACAAGGACAACATCGTCCAGTATTTTGCAGTGACTAAAGTTGGACCTAAACATTACATTTGCGCACGTCTCCTTAAATTGGCTTAACTGTTGCACCGGAGATGACATCACTAATAGGTTTCCTGCCAACCATCGCGCCCAGCATTGCGCGGTGTTTGCGGTGACCACAACGGCCTGAACTTACGGAACTCATCGGTTCTGATGGATGCAATTTGAAGAACGCTACGTACCACCACTTGAAGAACGCTACGTACCAATCGTACGTCGTCCGTGATAAATACTGCAAGGAAATCATCTCTACTCCTGCGTGCGAGACCAGCGGAGCTACTGGAAAGAAGCCCACCAAATCGTCGAGTTCTTCGACCAGTCCTCCAACTTGCAAAGGATCGTTTATTGTTTATGCGGATTTTTTTGTTCTTATTTCAATTTTTTACTGACGAGTCCCTAAAAAACATACACCACACACACAAATACTGAAAATTTCGCAATTCTATGCAGCTCAAATTGGATTATGACACGGAAAATACACAAAATAAGGAAATTATTTAATTCAAATCAATCAGGTTTTCCCCAAAGTATTCCAACTCAGACTAGCAATGTTGACAACGGCAAAAAATTATAGGTACTAAGAATTAGACCTGATAGATATAATATCGGAAATCTACGGTTTCTTTTCCGTAAGCTCTAAAATGGGCTCCGGTGAGTCCGGTCTCAGCTGACAACGAACGGGAGTTGGATAGCCATAACCCCGACCGCCGCCGGTACCTACACCGGAGACATTCGCTTTTTGTTTACTATCTACCTACTTTGAATTGAATTAATTCGACGCTAATCCTACGTACTCTGGGACTTGCTATATAATAGACTTTAACCCGTCATAATAAAAGATTTCAATGATTTAAGTCAAAACGCAATACACAGGAAGTGCAATGCCAATTACACAAAGAAATGACCACCATAAAAGAGAAATGAAAAAGAAAAACAGAATTTCTTGTTTAAAAGAAGGGGAAATAAGCACGTATATTTATCTGAATTCAAAAGCATCATGAATATCAACCATTTGATGCAATTAAGAACATAACCTCATCAAAGAATTTTGCAAAACTTTCAAATGCCGATGAATAATCAAATTAAAATTCTGGCGGGGTATGAAACCATTCGATCGGATTTACAATCTCAATACTGTGGATCCGTGGCACAGAGGGATCGTTTTCTTCTGGAAGGTAACGACCAAGATGTAACCAAAAGGCCGGCCGATCGGGAAGGATCTCTTCCGTAAACCGTCGCTTCAAAACTTCAACCACATTGGGATCAAACTGGATACCGGCTAGGCAAAGAACAACTAGGTGGGGCATCTTTTTCACAAACGTGACGAGAAAATCTTCCAGCTCAGTTGAGCTTTGACAGTAATTTGTCGTGACATACAAAACTAGCCTTTCAAGGAGAGGGGAACTTTTTCGAATGTCTTTCAGAAAGACCAAGACTTCAGACGCATTTTTAATGCCAAATAGACATTGAAGCCTGCAATAAAAAGGAAAACAGACTCGTATCATTGTGTAATACCATTAACTATTTTTTAAATTAATAAATTACCTTAAATCCAGAAGATTGGAGGCTAAAGGAAGACGTTCTCCTTCGTTGGAGAAAAGAGTATGTGCCTCAAAACGACCATTTAAGTGGAGGCGCTCCAATTTGGGACATCGCACCGAGATCTTAAATAATAATTGATTTTATTTATTAAGCATTTAAATTAAGAGTAATGACTAAACTATATAAATAATAGTCTTACTGAAGGCAACACAGTTCCATCAGTTAAACGGAATCCGCTGAAGGTCAGCCAAGTTAAGTGCGGGAAATTGACGACGGAAAAAAAGTTGATCATAAGCCCTACGTCTTCCGCGCGACTGATCCAACAATCGTTTCCAATGTGAAGTCTTTGAAGATTAGGAAAAGCTTCGATGATTCTCGCGATATTTTCTTTTAAAAAAGGAAGATCTTTCAATAGAATAAATCAATGAAAATTAATTTAAAAATAGAGTTACCTTCATATGGGACGAAGCAACGGTAGACGAGTACTTTTAGTGAAAAGAGTTTCCAATCACCCTCCAAAGCATTCCTCGATGATGTATGGAAATGTAGTTTCTCTAAAAGTGGGTGCGACTCACAAAAATCGATCATTCCCTGCTACATAATCAGTTGACAAAGCTGAATTTAACCATCTATTGAATATAATATGTGTAACTATATATTTACCACATCTTGTTGACTGAAGCAGTTACCGCGAAAGTATTTCAGATTGGATAGCTGCTCGTATCGGCGAAACTTATATCCGCTGTAATGTTCCAAATGACGGAATCGGTCGTGAACTAGTTCATCGAGTTCATCGTCTTCTAATGTGTTAGTGGTCAGGGATTTTATAATTGGGCCAGTCATATCTGTTTCAGACAAATATATATCAAAGTTGAATTCGCTGATCCACAGTCTTTCTAAAGAAACCGGGTCAGGGAAACGTAAGACGAAATCGACTAGGGCAACGACAATTCTATCGTTTGGTTCGAAGAAAGATCCGCGTCTGTGTACGACTAAACTCTTTAGTGATCTCATCCAGCCCAGATGAGGGAATAGCTCCTCTTCAGCTTGAGCAGCAATCTCCATGTCTCGATAACAGATGAAGCCGAAATTTGAATCTATTGGCTTGGCGTAAGCTATCTCGATGAGCAAATCAGTGCAGTCACGACACCATCTAAAATAATGAAAGAGATAAAGACAAATATTTTTGTATAGAAAAAGAGATTAACAATTATGAAGTTGCCATACATGAGCACTCCAAGGGTCACCATCCAGGATTCGCAGCAGTAGTTTTTATTGAGCGCAAACGTGAAAACTTTCAAATGGGTAAGCCTCTGAAAGCCATTTCTCATCCAGTTGAAAGAGACTGTTCCCATCACACTCTCATGATACTGATTCAGGGTTTTCTCTGCTATGGTAAAGCTGAGTTTGACTATCTTCTTGCAGCAGCGAAACACTCTAGGCAAGTGGGCTAGAGAAATTTCTGTTTCCTGGATGTAGAGCTCTTCCACATTGACCATCTGTTTTAAAGATTGGCAGAGAACTTGTGCTGAGAGCCAGTAGCATGAACTGGCATCAAAGGTGGTGATCAATAAAGGGTTGATATTTTGTTGATAGAAACTCTTCCAAGAACTGGATGTGATGAAGTAGCACTGACTTATTACTAGTCTTTTCCTGCAAATTAAGCATGAAGGGAGATTGAATGAAAGCTCTGATACTCTGAAAAATGTTTAATGATAGAAATTACCTATTGGTTCCGTATAAGAGAGGGAATCTTTCATTAGCACCGGAAAAAGCTAGGGCCAGACGATCCCTTTCACCCAGGTGATACCGTGAGAGATAGAGGAGCATATCGTCAGGCAATCGAAGACGATTTGCCATGTTGGCTTATGTAAGGATGATGTTCACGTTGTATTTTGCTATACTTGTCAACTTTTAAAATGAAAGAAAAAATTTACTACACAACTAGGAGAGACCGAGAGAGAGAGAGAGAGAGAGAGAGAGAGAGAGAGAGAGAACGACGAATTGTTATTGAATTTGACTAGCAGACAGAAATTATGCCTACGGTATAAGTATGGTTGTGCAACTTTTCACCCGTAAGTCGGGATGCAAATGCTCCGCCGTGCAAATACCGCCATAGCCTTCATCAGTGTCTTCAAAGCTACTTACCTGCTAATTATAAAAATAAAATTAATGAAGGAAGCTTTTGGCTTTTGGATAAGACCACTAGATGTGGGAAAACTTACAGGTCCGAATCCTGATAAGAGATTTATTGTCTATCAACCTCAGTGGATGAAAGAACTTCACACCTTCTTACAGCGATTTTTCTTTCAAGTTCTATGATCAAATAAAATAGTTTTTCATTTATGATCATACCCATCTAATTAACTTATGTCGTGGTTTCACTGCTTTGCGGGTTATTTTTATTTATCAGAAATCAGAATTATTTTTATTTAACAGAAATTCTAGTCAGAAAAGGTTTTTTTTCGATGTTGATAAAAACTGATCGTTGCTTCGCGTTGCTTCGCGTTGCTTCGCGCTGCTCGTATTTTTTTTTTTACAAGGATCAGCGTTCGTCTGCTATCATAATTCATAAAATCAACAACGTCACAGGACTCACAGCGTCACTCGCCTTGTGTGGTATATTTATATTTTTTAATTTTAAATATGCAGCAATCAATTCGAATATGGTCTTAATTTGTTAAAAGTATTCAATAGGATCCCATCATATAACCGACGAAAATCTCCGCGTGATCAAAATGAATCGTATTGCGTTGACTGATGATATGCTTTGGTATCTTTCACGGCATTACCTCTCTGAAAGGGACCGATTATCCCTAGCTCTCTCGAGTACCAGTGAAAGATTCGTTCTTTTATACACAAACGACAGGTAATTTACCTTCAATTAAACATGTTTAATTTTACCTGATTCTTTTATCATACGATACTGGATTACATCAGAAAAAGACTTGTCGTGAGGGAGTGCTACTTCATCACTGCCAGTTTTTGGGAGCCATTCTTCAGGCGGAGTATCAACCCTTCACTGATCACAACATTTGATGCTAGCTCGTGTTATTGGCTCCCGGCTTCAGTTTTATGCTACTCAATCAAACAGATGAGCAATCTGGAGGAGCTCTTCATTCACGACACGAAAACATCACTCCCAAATTTGCCGGAGTTGTTTGAAGCCTGCCAGAAGATTGTCAAGTTCAGTCTCACACTGACAGAGAAAAATCTAAACCAATACAAAAGAGGTGTGATGGCAAAAAAAACTTTGAACTGGATTAAGCAAGGTTTCGCGAGAATAACCCATTTGAAAATTTTCTCTGTTGTCGCTCTGAACAATGACAAGTTCCATCATCTTCAATCGTGGCTCGTTGCTCTTGGAGTGCTCAAGTATTCCATTAAGAATTATTTTACGTGATAGATAACTCATACAATAATTTTTAATAATTACAGGTGGTGTCGTGACTGTATTGACTTGGTTATTGAGGTGTCAAACACGGGAAATAGTCGTTACAGCATTGATATTGACGACGAATTCAAAATCGACAGGGCTCTCAAAAAGCTGAAACCGCAATTTCGCTGGATGAAAACGTTGAAAAGTCTTGGCAATTCAAAAAGAGTCACGCTCTCTTGAGAGGCTTACCATCAATAAAGATGACCTTCAAGCTTATGATTACCGTGTTTTCCTGGAGTGGTTTATGGCCGGCCCTTTGGTGAAGTCATCTGTTTTGATCGAATGCTATTTCTGGGAAAAAAATCCACTGACCTTACTTAATCACGAACGGTTCCGGGAACTGGAGCAACTAGCCCACATCGCTTTCACCCACCGTTTGGAGCATCTTACCAAGTTGAAGTATGTCCATGGTCGATGTGGAGACAACATTCAGGTATTCCTTTAATATTATTTTTTAAAATTCGTTTGATTATTAACTTGCTTTATGTTCTCATTAGGGTCTAAATGATTTCTGTGAATCACACCCGGAGCTGGAAGAATTACATTTTTACGATCCAATCAGTGACGAATGAATTCTTCGGAGCTGAAGACTGGAAGCTTCTTTCGCTCAAAGATCTCGTCTATTACTGTGGGAAAGTTGATCAAAGTATATTTTATTATTGATATAATCTTTAAGGACTCTTATTTAACATTATCATTTGATTCATTCCCAGGAATTATTAATCAATTCATGAAAGCCTGCCCGAACCTCCAGCAGCTTGAAATTCAAATTTTCTATTCACCTGACCAAATCAGTAGTAACAGTTTCTTCTCTTCTATTCAATTCAAACATTTGACGCGGCTTTGCCTCCGCGGAGACGAGTTGTTTGATGGATCTTACTTTCTTTCGGTAAATTTAGTCTCATATACACCATTTGAATGAATCATATTTTTAAAATACTTTAAATTTGTCGCAGATCTTTCTAAAATGCCCTAAGTTGGAGCGTCTCCATTTAAAAAGCGAAAAATGTGATGGAAAGACTTTTTTCGCGAATCTAGCCAAATACCTACCCACTGCTACTAACCTGCGTGATTTGAGGTATATTTATGATCAAAATCGACCACTTGGATACTCTTAAAAATGTTTTTGGGAATTTGATCAACAGGATGAAATGGAAATTCTTGCCAATTAGCCCGGCCGAACTCTTATCCTTCTTGAACGCACTCAAAAGTTGCCCGAAATTTGAGAGACTTGGTTTGCTGTTTAAGAACGAAGGATGGTGCCATTCCACCGATTATTATTCTCCATTGGAAAATTCTCTTGTTTCCTTTGTGAAGGAGATGCCACATCTTGTCGCTCTGTGCCTGGCGGGTTTGGCTATTGATTCTAATGGTGTCGTTAAGCGGCAGTTGATTGAAGAGGTAATACCTGAGCGCCCTGCTTTCTGGTTTCATTTGAACCGCCATCTTCCAAAAACCAACGATCCTTCTGTACCCAAGATCCATTACGAGGAGATTGTCCATCCGCTTCATGCTTGGGATTCTCCTCCACGATTCTAATTGTGTAATATTCAGCACTCATGGTTTCTAAATGCTCGGTGCAATTCTGGAGAAAATACAATTGAATCCCGAATTTTCTCTGTGGTTTGAACAACATTTTTTAAAATACAATCTTATGGTTATTTATTTTTGAATAATCCCCCAAAGTTAGCGCTAATTATATAGTAAATAAATAGAAATAGAGAAGTATTATAGTCAAGGCGGTACGAGATGCGGAGCTTATTATTCCAGCTAGTCGACTTCACATCGGAGATGATCGCGAATGGTCGCGTTATTGAAATCTTTACCGAATTAGTAAAAGTATTTAGTACGACAAATGTTCCGCAATGTACTCGCACCAGCGTATTGTTATTTCTGAACAATAGATCATTCGGTTCTTCCCGGTGATAATATGAATTTAGCGTTATAAGGGACTTGGTAACGACTGGTTTTTGATTACTCTGGCACTGAAAAATATTAAAACATACTGAGCTAGTCTGACAGATTATCGATGTCTTTCTTATACTGTTTGTTCTTATTCAATCTAAGGTGACCGCATTTTTTCTATCGACAATCAACTCCGAAAATTATAGTAAATCATTATATCATGCCGCCACCATTATTGAAGAAATCTTTTCTGCGGGAACCGAACAAAGTCGTCCGAACGAATCGCATTTTAAGACAAACATTTCCACCGTAAAATGCGTTAAAACGAGCTGTAAAATAGTCCATTCTCCGGTCATGGCCATTCAGGTTCAGTCCATACACAATCATAGCCCGTATGAGGTGATCGAACTCCGTACCGTACCCGCTCCATTCGACATTCGTACCCCATCACACCTTGCCTTTTCATTTAACTTACCTCCTTTATTTGGCTACAATCTACATAATTTATCTGTAAGATCTCAATTCGGTCGGTACTTATAAATGATTTAACTTCTCTTAATCGGTCACTGCCAGTTACCGCTACTGAGTTCCAATACCGTTCATGTTTAGGGTCCACCGGTCATGATGGCCGAAGCGCTTTGAATTTGATAATTAATTACACTTTCATGGCAAAAGCTCTACTCTCTTGTTAACGTACAAGCTCAATTCCCATATTCATCCATTCTGCTATATTCTTTCAAAAAAATAAAAATTTTGTAATGCAAGTATAATAAATCGTAACAAAATGATCTTGACGATGACGACCACACAAGTGTACTGTAAGAAGTACTCGGTACTGTGATAACTTAATTAATTTTAAATTGAATGTGTCAATAAAAGGACGACTAATATCCATGTCTCTAAAAAAGAAATAATGAAAGAAAAACATTCTGTATTTTTGTTATTAGCTCACATGAAACGAAGCGAACAAACCTTACTAGTTCCACTTCGTTAATAGTTCTACAAACATTTTTAAACAAATTTAAAACATTACAAAACGATTCCAGATCAGCCGTAACATCACTAACGCAATCATTTGGTGAGTAAGGAAGGACGGAGCTTGCGTCATCAGGGAATATGTAATAATCGTTTACAAGTGCTCTACCATTTGGCACCTTGCATCTTCGTGCAGTATTCCTAGATTAATTTTAGCAGGCGGATTTCGACTTAGGAGCTGATCATTTATGGTTACAACCAGAGCTGGGTCATTCAAAGTGATCCTCTCTGGTAGAGTGACTAATTTCAAGTTGCGCAGATGTGGAATAAGATCGGCCATAACGGGTAATGAAAGTTGTGCGAACTCCCAAATGGCCAAAACCTCCAATGGTGACCACAGCTCACGAATCCGGTCCAATCCCGAACAACCGCTGGTCTGAAAATTCAAAATATTTACCATTATTATTGTGAATAGATCATTGAAAAGCACAAACTTACTTGATCAGAATGTTTAAATCGTTTCCGGAGAGGCTCTACATCAGTTTTGATGTGCGAACAGTGGAGATACAGTCGAACGAGGGTTGATTTCTCTTCAAACAAGCGCGAGTGAGAACCCAAACAAATATTGCTGTGGAAGCTCTTAAGCTGAGGAAGAAAAGTGGCAGGATCCAACGAAGAAGTGTTCTGTTCGACATCCAGAGATGAACAGCGCGTCATGATACGTAGACTCTTCAATTGACGACATGGGGCAAGGTCCGTCAGCATTATTCTGTGACAGTGCTTCAACTTCAGTTCTTGCAATTCAGGGCCAAAAGCCTCCAAAATAGCTTTGATATAGCTAGGACAGACATATACCAATCCTATAGTAGTGAGCTGAAAAACAAAAAAAAATATTAACAGTCAATAAAATTTGTATTTTAAGATTTGTAGATGAAAGACTCACTTTAGGCCATCCTTTAAAAATGGATTGAAGATCCCCAGGCTGAACGATGCTCTCGAGTTCCATTGGTGGCACGCCAAGTGCAAAAACATCCGTATTCGACGCGAACGAAAGGTGACAGAAAACCACCTCCTTCAGCAAAGGGCACGTAGATCCAACAGCCTCCAGCATTCTCTTGTGTTTCACGTTGACAAAATCCAGTTTCGTCAGCAACAGCTTGCCTATTTTTTTTTTATTAGCTGCATTAAAATGTTACTGAAACAAAAAAATATATATATTAAAATACCTGAGAAGGGGGCTGTCACAATGCTTGGCGGTGGAGTGTACGCGGTATCAAAGGCTTTTTTACAAGCTTTTAGAAATTGTTCCAGACTTTTCCTTTTTTCAAAAGCATCGTTGGTGTTCTCGTGTAGGTGGGTCAAGGCTAGGCTTGTGGGGCAGCGCTTGTCTACAACTCGAAGCAAAGGCAGGTGGCGGAGTGCGAAAGTAAATTCAGGATAACGAATCTTGTTTGGAGGCGCATCTCCGACGAGTTTTGTATTGAGCCGCAACTCAACGAGAGTAAAACATACAGGACTGAGGTATTGAGCTGGAACAACTAGATACTCCAGTACTTCATCAGTAGACCAAAACGAAACTCCTCTTATGGGGCCCTGGTCTGGATCATCCAATAAGTCGTTAGCAGATTCTCCGAGGATGAGCGCCAACACATCATTCTTGTCCATTAAGGAGCCAGCAACGCTCAAATGGGTGAGAGAAGGGCACGATTTTCCGATCATTGTCAACACTGTAAACCTTATCTTGCCACTGATTTCAAGTAAAGACAGATGGGTGAGATGTTGAAGGGAAGACAGTAGCGGGAAGGAAGATTTAAGTTCCACCATTTCTCCCAAATGATAGTCTTTCACTATAGAGCTAAAGTTGATGGTGAGTTTCTCTATAAGGGGAGACAGTTTGGCAATCGTGGTGATCAGCTTGGAGCAGGGCACAGGATTTGAAGTAGAGATGATGATGTGAGTTTCCAGGGCTTTGAAACTGTCATCCAGCACAGCATCCAGAAACAAAGAGTGATCAATTGGAATGCCTCCTTTGTTATTAGCAATGCCATTGTAAAATAATTTTACATATTTTTCCCTGAGAAAAACAATATTAATATTTATTTATGAGGTTACTATTAAATAAAATATTACCTGACTTTGGGACTCATCAATCCCACAAGATGGTGATCAAGACGGCTCCTCACATAGGTGCACAGCTTCTCTCGTGTCAGTAAACATGAGGGGATTATGGCTTCAGAAGAGGCTATGAAAGAGATGTGCATCTCTTCAGGGTGTTGTGTGTAGCATTGAATCAAAGTGTCCAGAATGTCTTTGAATGATGCCTCCAAAGACATATCTTCCAGACTACGAACGTTATGGACATCCATGATTTTGTGTTCCTAAAAGCACATGTTATAGATCAAGAAAAAAATTAGTGGGAATAGATAAACTGGCGTTCTGGTAATTCTACTAGAAGAATTGCATCATACTTAATGGTTTGAACACGGGGAAATCCAAGAACGAACTAACCACTTGACAAGACTGCCGGAATAAACTCACGATAGACGTAATGATTACGCTGTTTGATTTTTCACAACGAGATAAGTCAGACGAGACGAGCTCACGACTCACGAGCCGAAACAGAACAGCAGACGACAAAACACAACCTAAGACGCCCCTACCGATAAAAATTTGCACTACGGCTAATAACAAAGAACTGGGATGCAGAGAGGATCGTTTATATAGTTCTTGCGCATTCGGTATGCGTGTATCCCCTTTCACAAAATATTTATTGGCTACAGGACTGCAAAAACTCACTCTGTATTTAGTTACACTTATACTGACCGACTTGTGATTCCTGCAGTTACGTAGCATGTTTGTGTAATAAGTGAAATTAACGCTAACTAAACTTGTACGTGCGCTTGAAAGTGCGCTCAATCTAGGAAGCAGCGCAAAAGTATGAACACAATGGCCGGAGACAAATGTCTGTATAATCCTTGTTCAGCTTTAACACATGAAACGAAATGATTGAAGAAACGGTATCAATCATCATCCCGAACATAGCAAAAATTCCCAATAGTTATATGTTGAAAGCTGAAGATAACACAATTAAAATTGTGGCGGAGCATCCCAGGGATCGATCGGGTTGATCATCTCTTCATAATGGATTCTCGGTACGGACGTATCATTCGCTTCCGGAAGTTTGGAACCCAAATAGAACCAAAAAGGTGGACGGTTAGGAATAATCTCTTCCAAAAGACGTTGATGGACGTGTTCAGCGGTAGGGCGGTCAATCTGAAAGCCAGTTAGAGACAGAGCGACAAGATGGGTCATCTTTTTGGCGAAAGAGACGAGGGAATCTTCCAATGTAGCATAATTGATGAGGTCCCGTTTACAGCCTTCTGCATTTACATCTAGGGCGAGCCTTTCAAACCGCGCCGAGGAGCATTTCAGGAGAGCTTTCAAGAAGTGTAGAAGACGAGGGATATCACCATGACGGAGTTTCCATTTCAACCTTTGAATGAATCAAAATCAGTGTGCGTTGATAATCGGGTTTGCATGAAATTACCTTAAATCGCGAAGATTCGTAGCTGTAGGTAGACCAAGTGCCAGCTGAGTGAAAAAAGTATCGGTATCAAAATCACCAGCCAAGTGGAGCCGCTCCAAATTCGGGCATTTTTTGACGACCTGTTTAAAATGAAAAATTAGATCCAATTCTTAATAAATGTTAACTATGTGTTCATCACCGAAAGCAGATAAGATCCGTCAAACAGCTTATTCCCATTGATGCTCAACCATGTTAAATGATTCAACTGAATGGAGTTGAAAAAATCAGCACTTTCATCCTGGCTAAGCGAGTGATAGTATTCAATGTGAAGCTGTTCGACGTTAGGACAAGCTTCAATAAGATGATCCAACATTCCTGGATATAAAATTATAAACGTCTCATTTTAAAGGAGCTCTAAAATATTTCTACGATTTTTAATTATGAATACTTTTAGATGGCTTAGAACTGGAATAGGCGAGGATTTTTAACAGCAGCAACTTCCAATCTCCAAAACCAAACATTTCTGCCTCTTCGTCCTGATGATCATAGAAGGTTGCGGCAAAATGCAGCTGCTCTAGCTTGGGATGGAACCGGCAAAACTCGTCAAGTGCCTAATAAAAAATAAATACATTTAATTTTTCCAAACAAGAACCAATTAGAGATTACACTATAATTCTACCTGGACATCACCTAATTCGCATTTACCACGAATGTATTTCAAATTATAAAGTTGCTCCAAGGGGAAGAAAATTGAGTTTGCCAAATGCTCCAGTTGCTTGAATCGCTCATCGTCCAGCACTAGAGGATATCCCTCCCAAAAGGCTTCCTCAGGCAGCACAAAGGACTTTACTAATGGGCCTGTCATGTAGTCGTCCTCCAATTGAATTATCAAATAATACTCTTGGATCCAAAACCGCTCTAGATTGATTAATGAGCCTCCTTGTACTTCTTTCAGCCAAAAGAGGAACTCTTGGATGAAGTAGTCCTCTTGGTAGTAAGATGAGCTGCCTCGGAGAATGACCAAACTTTTCAACGTCTTCATCCAGCCAAGATGAGGTAGCAGCTCGGTTCGTGCCTCTTCGGTCTTTTCTTCATTATCATCTGCTTTAAGGACGCAGTAATTATTTCTTAATTTCGTAGGAGGTGGGCGCTTATAAGCTACTTTGATAACTAAATCAACGCAATCTCTACACCACCTGCATTAAATAGTAAACGCGAGTTTAGGGAAGAAAAAATTAACGAAAGAAATATGCGACATATACCTTAACACTCCAAGAGTAACTAGCCAGGGTTCCACAGTATATTCAGCACTCAGAGTGATGAAGGTGAATATCTTAAGATGTGTGACTTTGGCGAACCCTTTTTTCATCCAGTCCAAGGATGCCTCGCTCATAACACCTTTCTGGTATTGATCCAGATTTTTCTCTGTAAGGCTGAAACTGAACTTGACTACCTTTTGGCAGGCTTCAAAAACCTGAGGCAAGTTTGCAAGGGAGATTTTGGTATCTTGGATACTCAGCTCTTCAAGATTGATCATTTCCACTATGGACTGAACAAGAATATCTGCCGGGAGCCAGTAACAGTGGCTTACATCCAACACAGAGATCAATGAAGGGGTGATGTTTTGGAATAACTTGTTCCACAGATCAGGGCCAATGAAGTAACACTGGCTGATCAAAAGCCTTGTCCTAAAAAAAAAAAAAAGTCACAAACTTAAGTATGTGAAGAGGCACAAACATCCTTTTATTGTATTTAAAAAATTTGCAGTTTAAAAAAAATGATTCACCTGTTTTCGCCAAAAAGAGCAGTGAACCTTTCATTGGCATCCGAAAGAGCTAGAGCCATGCAATCTTTATTGCCTACAAAATGCTTGGTGAGATAGAGAAGCATATCGTCGTGTAAATGAGCGATACTCATGATATGGGGTGTCAGCAGTACTGCTTATGGCCTGTAAACATGATAAATGATGTGGTCATGTGGTTAATATAAAATCAATGCACATGGTAAAAGCTAAAGTTTATTCTTTGATAACTCTATAGAATAATGCAGCTTATCACCTGAATATAACAGTGATGATCCAAGAAGAAAATAACGATTTAAAACTGAAAAAAAACCCTCTAGCCGATGAAAGAAGAAACGTCAAAGCCGGCGTTGGGAAAAGCACTGGGGAGGCAATACCTTTCTCAACAAGATGTAAACAAAGCCTCTTCTGACCATTACATATTTTATGAGGAACTGAGGAAGAGCTGGCCGCCGGGCCAATTGACCAATTCATCGATTTTCTTGGCGGATTGGCCGTGTGATGCCTTATTACTTATTATTGCGGGTACCGATAAATTACATTCACTGACTCACCAAAGTAAAAGCCGCAGCAATGGCACTAGCACGGTAGAACCGCGATAGAGACGTTCCAGTTTACTAGCCTATACCAGCAGAACAATGCATCAACTACAAAAAATTGTCATTAATGATTTATAGACGCTTGCGATTTCCCATCAGTAGCTCTTCATGCTCCATCAAAAGCCATTTAATTGTGGAGGAAAAAGTCTATTAAGGAGAACTCCTCGTTTACACATACATTCAAGTATTCAACCCGCTCGTTTGTGGTTCAAATCTGCGACAAACAAATAAATCGGAAAAACGAGAAATATTTCTCCTTCACTAATTCTTTATGTTTATTTTAAAAAGACATCCCATCGTGATGAAAAGTTTAGGCAGCAGGTGCTCTAATACAGACATCAGTAGCAATATCGGAAATCTTTTTGCACAAAATTAAACGATTGTTAATCTGGAATTTGCAGATAAGGACACGCAAAATCATTAAAGTCCGTGTAAATAAGAATTTTGACACTCTTTTTGAAGTTTTTGCTGATATTATCGAAGAGCGCAGGGTCTTTCTCGTAGACACACTGAGGCAACCAGATTGTCTTCAATTTCTTCATTTGAGGAATAAAAGAGGAAACCTCCGTCATCGTAAGCGCAGCAGTGCAGTGGCCGATCCTCAAATACTCCAAATCGGACCATACCTTTGGTACTTGGCCCCATTCCAGACGAGGGCTGTGAGCCTGTATAATTAAAAAGGGCGAAAAAATAAGATTTTTAAAATTTTGAATTTAAAAAAGGGTGACATGAAGAAGAGTATGATTACGTTGGTCCCGATGTGGCAGCAAACGAGTGCGAGTTGCTTCAGCGTAGATTTCTTCTCAAGTAGAGGAGCCCATACTCCCAAACAGCATGACGACCATGTTTTCAAAACCTTCAGCGAAGGAAGAAACGTTTCAGAGGTCCAGCGACTGGATGGATCATTGCCTTCACAGATGATGGTGCAGCAGTTGATTTCAAGTTTTTGAAGGACGGTGCAAGACGCTAAATGAGCCAAGTCGATGGCTAATTGGCAGTGATCCAACTCTAGAATTCTCAAAGCTGATCCAAAAGCATTCAAAACAGGTTGCACACATCTTGGATTGACATCGCTAAGAATGATGCGCTCCATCTGCGTTCAATAAATAAATAAATTTATTTGAATATTCTAAATTCAGCTTAAAGGAAAAGGTTTTTACTTCGGGCCATCCATTTAAAACAGAGAGGAGCTCGTCGATGAAAAGTGAATCTCCAACGAATTTAACGTGTTTCAACTGTGGACACAAGCGTCCGATACCTCGGAGCATGTCGGCATCATTTAACGGAACTTTTCTCAATATGTCTAGTTTATTCGGAAATGTGAAACCTAATATAGAACGAAATAAATTGCTTTATTATTACTTAAATCAATTTACAATATAGTAAATACCTTCATCGGGAATGAAGCGAGCAGATGATTGAATTTCAAGACCGATGCTAAGAGCGGCTGCCCGGCAAACTTCGACGAAATCCTGTCTAGTCTCTTCCAGTTTCTTCTCTGCCATGTAAACGACTTTGACGAGTGAAGCTGCTTCGTCAAACTCCGGTTTCAAGTTCACTAGCTTTGGGAGGTGATGCAGTGCGAATGCCCTCACAGAATCTTTTACCGGTTCCTTACAGCACTCATGGCAATCCAATATTTTTAGCGTAGAGCAGAGAGGATTGAGGAACTCGGGCGGAACGCGCAAAGCAGGAAGAACTGCATCATGACTCCATCCATCGTTATGATCAGGGAAAACGACTTCAGCCAAATCTCCAACGACGATTAGTCCAAGAAAGTCTCTCTTCTCCAAATGAAAACCACAAACTTTCAGAATAGAAAGTTTGGGGCAATATTTCCCAATGATGCTGAAGATGGATTTGCTATGGTTCAAACTGGTGTCATAATGGTCACAGTCCCAAATTCTGACATCACCTTTGAATTTCAGTGTCATGCATGATAAACTAGAGAGAGTGCTGTGTGCAATAGATCCCAGTAATGGTGCTGGCATATTATTGGCTGCATCAGAGACAGGATGGAAAGTAATATCTAGTTCCTCCAGTTTGGGGGAACGATGAGAGATGACAGATAGTACTTCAGACAGGGACTCCAGTGCTACACAAGGTAGTGCGGTTGACAGTTCAAGGAAAGTCTCATCCAAGATGCAATCCAGCATCACAGTAGTATTTGGATACAGCTCCAACATGTGGTCTTCCTCTGGATGGGTATCCCAATTCCGGTGCAGTCTATCTTCATAGTCCATATTCAATTTACTCAGACACTTTTCTCTGAAATGAAAATGGAATGAATCATTCGAAAGTCATTATAAATATAATAACACAATAGCATAATAGCACCTTATCTTCTTCCTCATTGTTCCTCCAAGTTGTTGCTCGATGCAAGCCCTCACGAAGCCAACTGTGCTCGGAGTGGATTTGCTGAGTAGATCTTGGTAAAAGACCTCAAAAGCCATATCTTGCAGATCAGGAACCTTAGCAGATGTATTCATGGCGAACGATTATATGATAAGGATAAAAAATATTGATAGTAACAGTAAATCAAAGAGGCTGATTATCCAGAAATCGATCAGCCTAAAAATGAACCAGCAGACAACTTTCACAAATGTCTAAAACAATAACATTGGGAATCGGGTGCTGCTAAACAGTGTCTTATTTTTATTTCGCTATTTCTAAAAACTATATACACATTTATTTTTATTAAATTGTTTATTGATTACCTTCCATCTCCATGGGCAATTTAAAGAGCTTGTTCTATCGTCTTCGGCCCCACGCGTAGTACTGTAATATTGGTTACCATATATTATTAGAAATAAATACCAAAAAAAATCTGTGTATTCGATTATTCGATAAGCTTCTACATTTTATACCGGCAAAAAAACAATTATAGGAAAAGAAACTTGAGCTTTCAAAAGAGAATTTACATATATAAAAATCATGTATAACCAAATCCAAAAGATAACGGTCATCGCCATCGCAACCATGTAAAAGGAAAAAGTTAGAAGTCTACAAATAGTAATAAAGGATGTTAAAACCTGCAATTAGCCATACTTTAGGTGCGCTCTGCAAAATTGCACCTAACGTAGCATTTAAATCCCTCTAAATTAATTACAGCAGGTCGATTTCGAGCAAGAAGATGGTCTCTGATACAGTTAAACAGAACGGGGTCATATGAACTAATCCTCTGGGGCAAATTAACCAACTTCAACTTGCTAAGATGGGGAATGAGGTAGGACATAACAGGCAAGGAAAGTGGTGTAAACTGTTCAATTGCCAGGACTTCCAGTCGTGACCAAATCTGTTGAATCCAGTCCCATTCAGACGGACGACTAGTCTATAGGCGGATAAACAAAATTTTTCGTCATGGTGGTGAATTTGATTTTAACTATAAATTAACGTTAATATAGATAAACATAAACTTACTTGTGCTGAAGCTTTAAAGCGTTTCATGAGAGGCTCTGGTTTAATGTCAACATGAGAACAATTAAGTACTAAACGAACCAGGGTGGATTTTTCTTCAAACAATCGAGAATGATGACCTAAGCAAACATTACTCTCGAAGCTCTTAAGCTGGGGAAGGAACGTAGCAGCTTCGACCGTAGAGTCATCAATTTGTTGAGGGATAAAAGTGAGGGAATGAAGCCTGGAAGAAATAATGCGCAGATCTTGCAACTGATGACATAGCGCTACATCAGCCAGCTTGATTCTTTGACAACCCTTAAAGTCAAGGTGCTGTAGTTCAGCTTCAAACAATTCCAAGATAGGTGTCATGTATCCCACTGGTACTTTATGAAATCCTAATTTTGTGAGCTTGAAAAAAAGGAATTAATTTTTAAATGGGTTTACAAATTTATTTAAGTGATGCTTCTTATACTTTTGGCCATCCGGTTAAAATTGATTTAAGGCCTGCAGGACCAAAGTCACTCTCGAGTTCGATCGGATTGCTTTCAGATGCGTAATCAAAACCGACAACCAGTCGATCACATGCGAAAGATACGGCGCAGAAGGTCACCTCCTTTAACAATGGACAAGTTGCTGCAACCGCCCTTAGCATTGCTTCGAACTTGACATTGACAAAGTCTAGTTTAGTCAAGAGCATCAGATGACCTATTTCAAGTTTTAAAAATTTACTATAATTTGAGTATATACGAGTTTTAAAAAGGTACGCTACCATTGAAAGGCGTTGTGCTGAAGTTCGGTGGTGGAGATGTGTTATTCTTCGATCGTTTAAGGGCTTCTAGAAAAACTTTTTGGTATTTTTCCCGACAAATTACCTCTTCTTCCGTGATATCGATGGTTGCTTGAAGAGTAGTGACGAGTGCGACACTTGTAGGGAAGTACTTGTCTACCACTTTCAGCAAAGGTAAATGGCGAAGAAGGAACGCAGCTTCAGAATGATGAATGTCATTGTGATCGTAAAAAAATTCGACACTATTACTGTAGGTATCCTGTCTTATGAGCCGCAACTCTTGAATCGATGAGCATATTGGAGTGAGATATTCTGGAGGAACTACAAAATGCTCCAATCCTCTACCTTTATTCCATAAGGATTCATCGCAAGCCATCAAGTCTTTGACGAACTCTCCGAAGATAAGCGCCAATAAATCACGCTTGCCCATCATAGCTCCATCCACGCTTAGGTGGGAGACTGAGGGACATGCTTTCCCAATCAGAGATAATACTGTAAATCTTTGCTCCGACCAGATTTGATACAGCGACAGGTGGGTCAAATGTTGAAGGGAACGTAGTGATCGAATGCAAGTCTTCAGCTCCGGCTTCATCTTCCACTTATCTCCATAATGATTCATAATCAGCTCAAAATTGATTGTAAGCTTCTTGAGTAGGGGAGACCGCTTGGCGATAGTTGGAATAAGCTTAGAGCAAGGCGCAGAATCTGGAAATGCAACGTGCGTTTTCAGCTCCTCGATACTGTTATCCAACACTGCGTCCAATAGCACCCAACCATCTGTTAGATTTTCTCCTTTACTAATTAAAAGAGTATCGTAAAATCTCTTCGCGTATTTTCCTCTAAATTAGTAATTTGTTAGATTAAAAATATACATAAATATCATAATGTCCGCAATCATATCAACTGTTATATGTTACCTGACTTCTTTACTCAGTAATGCCCGTCCTAGACGTTGATCAAGACGACTCCTTACTAAACTACGTAGCTTCTCACTTGTAAGGAATGATTTGGAAATCGCTGAAGGAGAAGCCAAGCAAGAGAAGCGCTTCCCTTCTGGACGATGATCGTAGCACAGAATCAAAGTAGCCATGATCTCTTTGAAAGAAACCTCAAAAGCTATATCTTCCAGACTTGGAACGATATGGGCATCCATAATTGCCTAAAAAAATCAAATATTGAAAATAGAATTTGTATGACACCGACCCTTTTTTTTCAAATTAACTCACCTTACTTGATAATGTCGAGACGTAGAACACAATAAGCCAATAAAGAAATGAAGAATTATTGCGACCGCGCTACGTTTCAATACTATTTGGACTGAAGAAGGGAATCAGACTGCTGACATAATGTTGACGACATACCCCAACTCCAAAAAGACGAACAAGTACCGTTTAGAACCTCCAGTTTTGAGAAGAGAAAATTTCTAAGAAATAATGATCAAATGAGTAATAAGAATTAAACGTATCATCATAGTTTTTTTTATGGGTAATAGTTTGTACAGGTTCCCAAACAATTCTTCTTGGAAGTGAATGTAATGTATTTACAATGATCCAAAATTACACAAATAACATTCATGGAGATTTAATTAGTTTCTCGCAATGGAATCAGGAAAAATAAGAAAAAAAAATTAACATCCTATTGTATCTCTTTAATTACCACTTCGCGTGCATTAGCTAATTCAACACCTGCATGAACCGAAGCATGGTTTCCTAACTCTCTTCTCCTTTCCGAGATTATTCAGCGATATCCATGCTGTCATGAAGAGAGAGTTCGTGCAAAAATGAGCTGCCACCCAGTCAATACAGAGTAACATTAATGTGCAATGCAGCGCTTAATGATTAATGATTAATGACAATTAATGACATGGTGACAGCAGCAGTAAAATGAGACAAGGCATATGTAAACCACGTCTATAACAAGGAGGATTCCACAAACTCAGTTGAACCTTTCACAGTCGGCAAGTACCGCATTCCCTTCAAGTGGAGTGTATGAAAAGTGGCGCACTTTTAGCCGCGTGTTATCGGACGATAAGCACACTTTCAGCCAAGACGTTCAGAAAACCTGCATTTAATTCTGGCTAGTGCGGCTACCACACGCACCTCAACTCTGACGAAGTGTCGCTATTTAATAGCCAACGCCCGGAATGCTTAGCTCTATACACACACACACACACACACAATAAACTGGATAGCTCTTTGCTAATGTATTACGATATAATATAAAAATTGCCGGTATCAATTTTATGCCAATATTTTGGCTTCCTTTGAATCTCCTTTTTAATTCTATAGTTCCGTTCTAAATAACCTAATGTAATGCTTCAAGAACAGGTTATTCAATACCTGATGCTGACTCACTTGTGGTGTGAATGACCCGCCCTTATGAACGAATTTGACTGTAGATAAAAAAGAATTGGCAACTGGCATCATCCTTAATCATGCGTCATCGAATCCCATTACTATATGGGTAAGATTAGCAAACTTTCAACTAGAAAAAAACTCGAAAGGAAAACAGGTTATGTTGTTTATGTATTATGTACTTGATTCGTGATAAGTTAGGAAGGGTTTTGAAAGAAACTACTGACCAAGGTTATGACAACTTTTACACTGATAAAACGATCGGAAATCAAATCAAGAACAGCATCGGTCATTTTTTTCGTATTTTACTATAGTAAATGACCACAGAAGGAGCGAGATTGAGAGGTATTCTAGTAGACGCCAAGCGCGCTCTACGATTTCACACCTCGTATGATACCGATATCCCACACAGTTCGCGAAATTCATAGAAGCTATCATACGGACTTTGACGGAGGAGATGGTCCCTCAATTAAGTAGTACATTTTAAAAATATACCTTAATTGGTTTGTCGATTATTATCATCAGTTTAGCTAGTTATTTAATTTATAACAATTACTTAGGATTTTACATGGATAACGCATTCGCCCCTAACAGCCAGTTTCAAAAATTAATTTTTTATGATTTCAAAACATTACCTAATAACTGTCAGTTCATCAGTGATAGTTATTTCCATTAACTCCTTAACTGCGATCCCAATTAGAAATTCTGTAATATCCGACTTGGTAATCGATTCGGATGTTACGGATTGTTTCTTGCTTAGTGGTCACCGCAATACAAAGTTTCCTTTCGTCTCAGTGATCAGTAAACCATACAGACTTGTTGACGTGAATTTTATGCTAGCAATTCTATTTGGTATTATTTTGAATCTTTTTAAATTAAATCTTAATGGCTCGATTGAGGAAGAGCCGTCCATAGCGCGAGTTATCAATGCCGCGGTACAACACTCTTTCAACAACCAAGAGAGTGCATCAATCCAAGGTGGTTCAGTCAAAAGCTTCTACTAGTGCGAATCACCAGCAGGCCAACAAAAGGCGCTTTCGGCCTGGTTCAAAGGCATTAAAAGAGATTCGTCATTACCAACGAGGTATCAAGTCAACATTTATCATAGCTAGCTGTATTCCATAATTTGTTTCTGTTATACTAATTATGGCGACACAATTTTACAGGGACAGGATTTTTGCTACCGCGATTGCCCTTCCAACGTATTATCAGGGAAATCGGCGGAAATTTACTGAATGTTACAGCTTTTCGGTAATTTTGAATTTCACAAGTAAATGCTTTATTATCTTAGAAATAGTAATCATGGGTTCCTTTATATTTATTTGAAAGGTTTACGGCGGAAGCTTTGGAATGCCTACAAGTAGCAACCGAAGCCTTGATCATCCATCTATTTGAAGATTCTGTGTTGGTTATGGTCAATGCCAATAGGAAAACTTTGATGGAGAAAGATGTCCAACTCATCCGTCGCATCCGAGGAATTTAAAATTGAATGCGCGCACTTCCTTTTCCTCCCCGCGAAAGATGGAGATTTGAAATTTTGATGTTTTATTTCATTCAACCCTTAACAAATTATATTGAACAGCCTGGTTCTACTTGATTTATATTTCATGATAAATAAAAAGAGATCAAATACAAGGTTAAGTAGCGTATTGCTTGGTGAAACGGCGGGCAACTCGGTCGCGCTCTTTCCTCTTCACCAAGTACTGAGTAGCTATGTAATAGGGACCAGAGGGTCAGCTGGGTTGCATTGCGTTAACATTGAAGAGATAGACAGCAGCACTGTGGAAACAGTCAGGGCGGGAGACCAACTTTCCTTTAAAATATCCAAGCAGATTGCGACCCTTTTCGTTGATGTTGTAGTGATAAATCTCGGTAAACATCGGCTGAGATGCTGAGTTATCTCTGGCCACTTTTACCTACTTGCGCCCATGCAGCACCTCAATGGTCATCCATCGGGTGTATCGTCTCCTCGGTATCGTAGTCACGAACAGTGGGAACTAATTAAGAAGGATAATCAACATTTCAAAATTCTTATAAAATTGAATTATTAAACTGCTTTATACACTGGCGCATCGTACTTCATTCATATCGTAATCGTTACAACGGCAACACAGCAAAATGAAATATTTTCATGCGCTATACTTTATTTCAGCCAATTTTTTAATCTTACGAAATTCTTTAAATTTGAAGGTTTTCTTTAACACCAAAATAAACGGCTTAACTTAATGTTAATATTTTAAAAAATTGTTATCTAGATATCAGGGTTTTTATTTGGCGTACTTTTACCGAAAATCAAATGCGTTACAATGCGTTAAAAAAAAAGGAAGAAATACCGAACAATAATTTTTTCTTTTGAATCGTTTTCAATTTCAACGGAAGCTGTGGAATAACTGAATATTATTTATATTCATCCTCTTCTTCTCAATGTAATACCCTCATCAATTTAAACAGCAGGCGCATCTCATCATCATTATGCATCATCATCATCATCATCATCTCATCATCAGGCATCTCAACAGCAGGCAGTGCAGAAGGGAAGTCATCGTACCTGAAAAGAAACTATTTTAAAATGACATATTCTGAAAACCAATGAGCATTTATTTTACCTGAACATTGCTATGATGTCTCCCTTAACGAGAGCCAGGAAGAGGGGAGCTCCAAGAAACGAACAGAAGAGCAGAGCTGGAAAGTAGAAACCGTAGAGGTTGTTCATCAAGAAACAGATAGCTAATCCAAACAGATAAGCAGCCAAGGTCCCGCTGAAATAAAAGTTGGTTCCTCTATTGAGACTGTGATCAAAGCGGAGGACGAGAGCTAGGAAAACGCCTGGAAAAAGTATGCTACCACATCCAATTGTGGCAAAATTATTTGCATCCAATCCATTCTCTAACAGATCCAATGGAAAAGCCAGTCCTAAGTGAAATAAGTGATGTAAACAATAAATACTTTTAAATATATATAAATGCATGTCCAAATAGCAGTTTTCATACGTGCAAAAGGAGCATAAGAGGATGAAAAGGCCAGTGGCGGACCATGCGATCCAATCCAACAGTCGAAGATGAAAATACCTCCAAAAATGCCATAACCGGTCACAAAGTTAGCCCATTGAAGGACCTCTATCCCACGAACGGCAAAAGCGAATCCAATCAAATCATGAGCAATCCAGTGCTGCATTTAAAAATGAAGTTATCACTGATAATTGAATTTAAAAGAATTAAAAGTATTATTTCACCTTAGATAAGAGGTACCAAAAAAAAATTCCAGTGCTTATGGTTCTGCAGAGTAGTTCATGGTAGGTGAAGTTGTAGATAAACTTTCTCTTGAGGACTGCAGAGGCAGGCATGCGGCTCAACAGAGGGGTCAGAGCTGCCATGGCACACAAGAAGAAGTAGCCAGTGTATAAAAGATTCAAGCCTATGTATTCAATGGAGGAATCCTGGCAAGACAAGAGGATTAATGAATCAAAAATAATTACAACTAAGGAAGAATAAAACTGTGTGTAAACCTGAGAGATCTTGACCGTGAAGTGAAGTGCAACCAGGGTCATATAACGCTCCCAATTTCCATCAAGATTCTTTCCCGATTCCTGTGGATTGGTAAGAGAGTTAATAGTCTAAAATCATATACAAAACTGCTGGAGTGTGAAAAATACCAACCTTCTGCCTTTGGAGGTAACTGACAGACCGGAAAGCACCAATAACTATGGAGAGAAGGCTCATGAGAAACAAACTTCCATATGCAATGGAAATACCCTCTACAGTCTTAATAATTGGCATAGCCAAGAAAGAACTGTTGGCATGACAAGTACATGCGTTTTCCTGCTCGGCTTCCGTAACGAGATTTGCCATTTAAAGGTCAGTTTTTAATAATATATTACCCAAACTATCCCGTTAAAATCACTGAGAAACCTATTTCGTGAACGGGAAATAAATATTTCAGTAGGAATCGAGGGATGTAGTACGAGTTTACGAGTCACGACCGTAATAACAAAAAAATTTCTGTGACCGCAGTCCTCACGAGCAATAACTCATGAGCAGTCGTCTGATTGAAACTATTTACCCCTCTATTGCAGTGTTGCAAGTTTTATGATTTCTTGTTTCAAGTCCGTCGGTGCGTCACTCGTCGAGTCGTCAGTCCGTGTTCGCCGGCGAAATCTCTCAACTAAAAACGCGGAGCAGGACCTGGACGGCTACGAGTTCAACGGCTGGAAGTTCAACCCGCCGTCGGCGAGGAATTTTCTAGCTTCTTTTCAGTTAATTCCTATGAAAAATGGCATGAAATGGAACTTTGATGGTAGCCATAACGAGTTCGAATTCACTCTTACTAAGCAGTGCGCCAATGCGGTGTTTCAGCTCGGCACGCAGCTTGACTCCGTAAAGGTTATTGTGATATTGTCCATGGAACTAATTTTGACCTCATCCAAAATGTACCCTTATTGCACACAGTTGAATTCGTCCCATGATTTTCAGTCGATTACGGTTCATCCAAACGTACCAGTTGGTCAAATAATACTCAAATAGGAGCAAACGACTAAACGAGGCACTCGGATAGGCGTTATCGGCTAACTTCGCATCAGTGGCGACAGCAGCGAAATGTATAGGCGTAGATAACATG
The DNA here is from genome assembly GCA_030141595.1 of Chydorus sphaericus. Lineage (NCBI taxonomy): Eukaryota > Metazoa > Arthropoda > Branchiopoda > Diplostraca > Chydoridae > Chydorus > Chydorus sphaericus. The sequence goes on along the minus strand of CM057927.1, from coordinate 9,561,162 downwards.
AGCAGTGGATTCTAAGGGTCACTGACCTCTTCTTCTGAGTTCACTTGTCTCTAATGGGTCTGACGGGAGCAGGATGTTCGTCCACTAATTCAGCTACTCCTTCCTCACGGTCACAAGGCAACTCTCCTTCAATTTCAACCACATTGACAGGGTTGGTGATGTCGATTATGCTTTCTCCCTCGACTAGTAGCGGTTTCAAGTTGTTGATGGATTTCAAACCAAAAGGCGACTCCTTTTTTTCTTCAGGGACAGGTGAATGGGGCAGGTCAGTGTGCAGAAGTAAGAAGATTTCCACAGGATCGTTCAGGACTCTGTCGGCACTGGTAAGGACCTCATTCATACGTTGGGCACACAGTGGCGTAACCAAGGAAGTGGCCGAGGGCCAATCGCCACACATTGATCGATAAAAATAGGATTTATTTTTGAAAAGTGATAGGAAAATTAAGATTGCATGCGATTGACATATTTTATACCTGCAACCGAAACAAAATCCAGGGAGACTAGTGACAGTACAATATTATCCGTCATTCCTTATCTTATGGGATTGTGAATCTTTTAATTTCAACTATAATCTATGCCAAAGTGTATATATTCCTAGCTCCGTATTGTAATAGCCTCAATGGGTATTCAATACCCGATCATGTGTAAAGCATGCAACATTACAATTGAACAAGCTAAAGCCATTACTGTTGAATATCGTATCACGACGAGCTAGCAGCTGATGATAGAATTACTCATCTTTGTAACATTGTAGAACGTATTTTTTTGCTAGCTTACCATCACATGAATATCTTACGCCTTGGTTGTGGTGAAGAGTAAATATTAAAAAATAGAACGATTATTTTAAATCTGGGTTTGTCAACCTTGTGCTTTCCAACTAGAATAACAATTTGACCGAGTGAACATCATATATTATGCCCCCTGCGAATTGTAAGCCTAAAGAACTGTAATACCTGGTCCCTCGTTTACCTTGACCTGCATGCTCGTCGAAACAACGCATTAGGGATTTACAAAAACTTTCTACAAGGTCACATACTAGCTTACATTTCTCTCGCTTCTAAAAAGAGATAAAAGGAAGAAAGGAGTAGTTCACAATTTCAGTTGTTGCCTGTGAAGCGTGGAATAAAGACGTAGTTCTAGAGGTGGTCATTTAGGTCAAAGATCTAAATGAACAAATTTAGAATGCGTCTTTATTGTGCGCCCCAGCAATAACTGCTCATAGTTAAGTAAAGAAATAACGATTGCCAATCGTCAAAATATCAATCCAAATGGTCAACCATTAAATACATTCTGACTACGCCTTTTTCAACACTTTCTTCGAATATTATCAAGTCTGTTACAGCAGAATCGATTACAGTCTTCTCTTCTTCATGGACGATGGGGTATGAGGCACCAAAACAATAAGAAGAAAACTCTTCATTCTCGAATGGTGCAATCTACATCAGAATCGGGCATCTCGGTGTCTTCGATGGCAACTAATTCGACGGGATTGGAAGCATTGTGATTGAATAGAGAAAATGTTACCTAGTTGTACCACGGAAAATGTCTTTTTCATTGTTCTTGCCATGAAAGAAAAGTGTCTACCTCACCGACAATGGGTCCAAAGGAAGCCCGGAAAACCGCATCCGATTTCGAACATACAGTCATACTGAATCGTCCTTTTTTGGGCGACCAATATCGCCTTTTAGTGCGGAAACGAGGCGTTCAAAGAATGAAGCAATTCGAGGCCGGCTGGTAATACGAAGATCTTCTTGATCAGGACTGGAACCACGTCACTAATCCATGAAGTAAGCTACGACCGTGTCACAATTCAAGGCGGCAATAAGGACACGATAGTGACCCCCGAGTATCGGATGTTCCATGACGTATATCTGTCCGACAACGGGTCTCTCAAGGAGGCCGTCTCCGTGTACTGGACAAGCACTTCCTCCACATTGTTGATCCGGTCCTTAGCCGCCTTACACTTGATTCAGTTATTTATTCAGAGTAGGAAACATAGGATCCGTGATCCATGGTCTGCATTTGGATGGTATCATGGTAGGATCGGACAAGTTGGCAATAGCTGTACGGAGGAGAGGTTTTTGGCATCCAACCAAATGACGGTACTGGAACATTTATTTTCTAAATACCTAAAAAAGAGAGTAAAAGATGTAAAAAAAAATAATCAATAGAGATGCGCAAAAATATTTTAGTAAGCAAGGCATACCTTTAGGTTTAGTATAACATCTAGTCCAGGCTGTCCAGCAAAAATTTCTTACTCGATGTTTTCGCCATCAAGAGCGATGTCTATTACTAAAGCCTTCGGTCGACGTCTTCGTCGTGACCAAGCACTTCACCGCTTCCAGCGGTCACTTTTGATGGCTCATGGAACAGCGCGTTGTCAGAGGCGGAAGAGCTTCCAGACGTTCACGAAGAGAAAATATTTTTTCAATTGAGACCGGATGGTCGTCGCCGTAGTCGACCAAAGTGGCTTGCACCATCTTCCCATCATAAGAGCAGACTCTGGTGCGGTAGTATCGACCAACGTCCGGACGCTCCAAGACTCCAAGCTGGCCGATGACGGGACGTCCCGCCTTGCTAGCTCCTTTTCCAACATGCTGGGTCACTTCTGCACCCGCATTTATCAGCTTTTAGCTGGCTCCAGAATTCGGATGCAGTCTTGGCGTACGATACGTAAACATCATATTCATCGGAACGTAACTCATGTTGGAAATCATGCAGTTGGGACAACAGCCGGTCGGATAGAGATTCCTTCGTGACGTAGGTGGCCAGTCTCCGTGAGTTTTGTGAACTTTGAATTTTTACAATAGTAGTTGTAACATCAGCAAATGGTCGACCGATGGGCGCTGTTACTTCCTAGGCTCCTAGCTGTATGCCGCTGGCTTGCTGCTTGAATAGATAATAATACGACGGCGCTCGCTTTAACAGAATCATGTTCAACTTCACGCAGTTGAAATAATACTGCTTACTATTATACATATCAAAACCAACTTATCCACTTTTTTACTAGTTATCAACATTTTGCCCAAAATTTAAAAATAGTTTGTGCCGCACGGTGCACTATTAAAAAATTAGAAAGTTAAAGTTTAGTTTAAGTTTTTTTTTAAAGCAGCTATCTTTCATGATTTCATCACTTCATTCAACGGAATTCGTTCTAGCGGACATAATAAGTAAAGCATAGGTACTAGCCCGTCTCGGTCACGCCGGATCCCGTCTAGAAATAAAGCACTAAGCAAGGCGGCATAACTCACTAATAGTGCTGCTTTTTTGTCGTAACAGTCTGCGAGAATCAGTACGGACGTCCACTTCAGCGGCGTGGGAAGTAAGAGAGTGCCGCAGGTAGCCCGGCTCGGTCACGCGAGGTCCCGTTCAGAAATAAAGCAATGCGGCAACTCGCGCTGCTTCTCTTCGTCGCGTACCGTGGTCTAGCCGTCAACTATCGGTCTATCGTTCAACTCGGCAGCTGGCGGCACGGCGCCACTCCGCGGGAGCCGGCGTAGTGCGTATACGAATTCCGCCTTTAAAAGAGGATCTCTAGTAGACGACAAGTGCGCTCTACGATTTCACACCTCGTGTAATATCGTTCCCATACAGTTCGTAAATTCATTGTAGCATATGGACTTCGATGGAGGAACAGAGATTTTTTTAATCCGCTCTAAAAATATGTGTTGATTGGTTTATCGATTGTTATCACCATTTTAGCTAGTTATTTATTCTATTTCTATTTGTTGCTCTGAAATTTGGTGAAATTTAATGATTTCAAAAAATTATCTAATAACTGTTAAGTCAGCAGTGATAGTTATTGCGCCATTAACTGCTTAACTTCGATCCTAATTAGAAATTATGTAATATCCTACTTGGTAATCGAATCGGATGTTACGGAGTGTTTCTTGTTTCACCAGTCACCGCAATACAAATTTCTCTTTTTTCTCAGTGTTCAGTAAACTATACCGACTTGTTGACGCGACTTTTATTCCATTAGCTATTCCATTTTGTATGATTTATTTGAATTCCCATTATTTTGCGAACCTCTTTTAAATCTTAATGGCTCGATTGAGGAAGAGCCGTCCATCGCGCGAGTTATCCATTCCGCGGTACAACACTCGTTCAACAACTAAGAAAGTGCATCAATCAAAGGTGGTTCAGCCGAAAGCTCCTATTAATGCGAATCGCCAGCCGGTCAACAAAAGGCGCTTTCGGCCTGGTTCAAAGGCATTGAAAGAGATTCGTCATTATCAACGAGGTATCAAGTCAACATTTGTTATAGCTATATATTCCATAATTTGGTTTTGTTATACTATTTATTGCAATATATTTTAACAGGGACAGGATTTTTGCTACCGCGATTGCCCTTCAATCGTATTATCAGGGAAATCAGCGGAAATTTACTGATTACAACAGCTTTTCGGTATTCGAATTTCATAAGTGTAAAAAGTAATTGTGAGTACCTTTATTTTTAATTGTAAAGGTTTACAGCGGAAGCTTCGGAATGCCTGCAAGTAGCAACCGAAGCCTTGATTATTCATCTATTTGAAGATTCCGTGTTGGTTATGGTCAACGCTAAGAGGAAGACTTTGATGGAGAAAGATGTCCAACTCATCCGTCGCATTCGTGGAATTTAAAGTTGTTTTGTGTGCGCACTTACTTTTTTTCCCCGCAAAGGCGCGAAAGATGGAGATGGACAGTAATTTAATCTCAGAACGAGCCATATGAAATTTCTATGATTAATATTTTGATAAATTTGTTACAAATTACATTGTAACAGCCTTGTTCGGCTTGATTTATACGTAATAATAATACAAGATTCAAGACAAGATTAAGTAGCAAATTGCTTGGTCAATAATCAGCGGACTCTTGATCCCGCTCTTTCCTGTTCATCAAGCACTGAGTGACAAGAGACCAGAGGGTCAGCTGGGTTGCAATCTATCAACATAGAGCAGATCAACAGCAGCACAGCTGTGGAAATGATCAGGGCGGGAATCGCCGAGATGGGTAGATGCTACTTTACAGGGCTACTTTTTGTTTACTTTTTTCAAGTCCGTGTCCGACTGTTGACCGAAAAACTTCTCTGAACGTGAAAAAGGAAGAGCCATGTGCTAGACGGCTATACCTACATAAGAGAACGGGAAGCAGATCAACTGCAGGAAGTGTGAATGAAAGAATGCAACGTATCACTTGCATCATGAAATTCTAGGCGTAATCGAGACCTGCGGCTGAGATATCTCTGGTTCAATTTTGGCTGTACATACATAAAGACTATCGTAACCGTGTTTTTTTGTTAAGTAGAAACGGTGCGCAGTACATTTTATCAAAACATAATCTCTTCGTTATGTCGAATCACTGTTTCCCGCATCCACTTTTATCTAATGGTCGACGCCCATGCAGCACCTCAATATTCAGCCATCGGGTGTTATCACGAACAGTGAGAACCATTAAAAAGGAATAATCCATATTGAAAACTTCTTGTGAAATTGATTTTTTAACCTGCTCTTTGAACTGCGCATCGTATTTCATTGATTTCGTAATCGTTAACAACATTGACCCCGCGTAATGAAACGTGAAAAAAAATTGGAAATCAGGGTTTTTATTGGGCATACTTTTAATGAAAACCAAATGCGTTACATTACGTCAAGAAAAAAAAATAGAAGAAATACTGAACAGTTTTTTTTTCATTTTCCATTTCAACGGAAGCTGTGGAATGGCAATGGAAGAACTGAATATTATCTATATTCAACCTTTTCTTCTCAATGTAACACCCTCATCAATCTCAACAGCAGGCGCATCTCATCAGGCATCTCATCATCAGGTATTTCATCATCAGGCATCTCATCAGCAGGCAGTGCAGAAGGGAAGTCATCGTACCTGAAAAGAAACTATTTTACTTTAACATATTCTGAAAACAATGAGCATTTCTTTTACCTGAACATTGCTCTGATGTCACCTCTAACGAGAGCCAGGAAGAGGGGAGCTCCAAGCCACACACAAAAGAGCAGAGCTGGATAGTTAAAACCGTAGAGATGCTTCATCAAGAAATACGTCGCTGTTGCAAACAAATAAGCAACCAAGGTCCCATTGAAATAAAAGTTGGTTCCTCTATTGAGACTGCCATCAAAGCGGAGGAGGAGAGCTAGGAAAACACCCGGAAGCAATATGTTAGAACACCCAATTGTGGCAAATTTTTGCGCATCCAATCCATTCTCTAGCAGATCCCATGGAAAAGCCAGTTCTGAATAAAATCAATCAATGAAATAAGTGGTGTAAACAATTAATAATTTAAATATATATAAATGCGAGGCCGAATAGCATACGTATAAAAGGAGCAGATGAAGAGGATATAAAGGCCGATGGCGTATCATTCGATCCAATCCAACGGCCGAAGATGAATATACCTCCATAAATGCCATAGCCGGTCACAAAGTTAGCCCATTGAAGGATCTCAATCCCACGAACGGCAATAGCAAATCCAATCAAATCATGAGCAATCCAGTGCTGCATTTAAAAAATAATGAAGTAATCACTGATAATTGAAATTAAAATATTAACAATATTATCACCTTAGATATGAGGTACCAAACAAAAATGCCAGTGCTTATGGTTTTGCAGAGCATTTCATGGTAGGTGAAGTTGTAGATAAACTTCCTCTCAAGGACTGCACAGGCAGTCATGTGGCTCAACAGGGGGGTCAGAGCTGCCATGGCATGCAAGAAGAAGTAGCCAGTGTAGAAAAGATTCAGGCAGATGTATTCAATGGAGGAATCCTGCCAAAAGACAAGAGGATATATATGAGTAAATTTTTTAGAGATTTAGGAAGACTCAAATTTAGTGTAAACCTCAGTGATCCTGACTATAGAGTGAAGTGCAAACAGGGTGATAAAACAATCCCAATTTCCTTGAAGATTCTTTCCCAATTCCTGTGAATTGATAAGATAGTTAGTCTAAAATCGTATAAAAAACTAGAATGTGAAAAATACCAACCTTCTGCCTTTGGAGGTAACTGACAGACCGAAATGCACCAATAACTATTGAGAGAAGGCTCATGGGAACCAAACTTCCATATGCAATGGAAATACCCTCTACAGTCTTAATAGTTGGTGTAGCCAAGAAAGAACTGTTATTGGCTTGACAAGTACATGCATTTTCCTACTCGGCTTCCGTAACGAGATTTGCCATTTAAAGTTCAATTTTTAATAATATATAACTTAAACTATTCCGGTAAAATCACTGAGAAGCCTATTTCGTGAACGGGAAACAAATATTTCAGTAGGAATCGAGGGATATAGTACGAGTTTACGAGACACGACTCACGACCGTAAAGAAAATGTCTGTGACCGCACGAGGAAAATTCATGAGCAGTCGTCTGCTATAGAAACTACTTCGCCCTATTGCAGTGTTGCAAGTTTTATGATAACTTGTTTCAAGTCCGTTGGTCCGTCATTCGGCCAGTCCGTGTTCGCCGGCAAAATTTCTCCGAAACGCGGAGCAGGACCTGGACGGATAGATCTCTACAGCACTAAAACTGACTCTGATTGACTCCCCTATCCAAAACCTTTATGCAAATTACTACGCATCTATAATTAATCTTTTCCAAAGTATAGTCGACGACGTCACGACGCCCATGTAGTACATCTAGACAGTAATCCGGTTGTCCACCAGGTGTATAAAATAATTTACAGCTTACAAAATTGTCTTGTAGTGGATTCACCTAGGCTCTTTGAGATGGGCGCGTTTCATATTTCATTTTATAAAAATAAAAAGGATGGACAATACAAAACATCACGGAGCAAACAAGGCACCACTGGAGGAAGGTTAGAAGTAATTGATGGCAATAATAAAATAAAAGACGACGAATGATCGTGATGGCCGCTTATGTATTGTCTTCTAATAAAACAGCTATACACGTTTACTACATGAATTTTTCTATTCTTTCTGCAATCTTAAATCGATTAATCAGGCCAGTTTGTGAAAAATACTAGAATTGATCCAACAGAGGCGACTTAAAGGTCGTCGCTATCCACATTTCTTCAGAGACGTATGCGTACCATCAGCGATGGAATTTAGACATTGACATCTTCTCAATGTAGGATTGGGTCGTCTTGGGTAACAACTCTTCGTTTCTCGGTCCTTTGTGTAACTTGTGCTCCACGACTTTCATGAGACTCAAAGTCCACAAAGACGGCGCAACTGCATGAGAAAAGAGAAAGGAGTTAATAATCCATAATGGTCATAAAGGAATATAATTATAATTCTCTTGATTCATACCGAATTCAAGAACATGCACATCTTCGAACCAATATACTTCTGCATCATCATCGTAGATCGGGTCATCACCATCCATAGAGTCGTTTTCCATAGAGTCATCGTCGTCCTCGTACACTGTCTTGATAGTCCTGGATGAAAATATGAATGATGGGTTGCCCTAAAAAGGAAAAGTTGTAATCTATTATACTACCTCATTCCACCAATCATGAAAACACGGTCACTAATGACGCAACACTTCTGCCCAAATCTAGGGAGAGGTCCACTTCCATTCTGGTTCACGATTGACCACTCACATGAGGCTAATTTAATGCAACGAAAACATTATGAGAAATTATAAAAAAATCCAAATATTTACGATAACACAGTATATACCTGGGTCATAACGCAATAAGCCTTCGAATAAGTCGTTTTCTACAGTATCACCATTCCAGCCGCCAAATACGAACAAGGCATCCTCGTAGCAAACTGTTAAATAGTAAAATAATTTTGGTTAGTTTCAAAAGGAAATTGAGGCTTTATTGCTCATGAATATGTTCATTTGGCGAGCTTACAAGACAGATGCCCGAATCGTTCGAGTGGGCGGTACGATCCTTTCAATTCAGGTCGGATCCAGTTCATGGTATTTGTATCCAGGTAGATAACCTACAAAGAAAAGGCAGAGTAAATGTTTTAATTGCAAGAGTTCCAAAAAAATGTAAACTGAATGTCTTATTTATATAAATACATCAGTGTCGTTTGTTCCATAATCTCCGAAACCACCAAAGATGTACATAGAGTTTTTGATCACCGTAGCTGAATGAAAGCGACGACGGGATGGTGGTACTCCCTGAAGAGGGAAAACCGGAAATATATTTTGTTTTAAAACATCAAACGATTTAAAAGTTACTGTTGTTTGGACAAAGCTCCATTGCAAATTTTTCAAATCCAGTTTGTAGACGTCTTGGGACATCTGCAGCGTTTGTGATTCCTCACCTCCACAAATGAACATAGCGCCATTGATGACGCAAGCGGAATGTCCTATTCTAGAAGGCGGAATCGCGCCGCTCACTGCAGGCTTTGACCACTGATGGGTGTTAGTATTGAAACAATACAAAGTATTGCAGTTGTCAAATATGCCTCCCCAGATGTAAACCTATCATGGATAAGGGATGTTGAATTTTTGAAAAGATTCTTAAAAGAGCAGAGTTTCAGAGTTTTCCGAACCATTGTGTTGTACACCACAGCTGTGTGCCCAATTAGCTTGAGTGGAATTTCATTGAATTGTGGGCCGGCAGGATTTGGAGTTTCAAGAACACTCCATTGGTAATTCTCTAAATTTAGTGATGAAAATATTTTTAAAATGAAAAAAAGTATTTTTAAGCAAAATTCAGAGTAGAGCTGATATACCAGTTTGTAGGAGTTGGACTTCAATATGAGAAGTGCTGCCACCAAAGGCATAAATTCTGTTCTTCACGGCTACTGTTTGGTAATATGGCTGAAAAGAGAAAAGTTTACAAATAAAAGAGTACAGTGAAAAAACTTAAATTTAATTTTCAACTGCTTACCCCTTTTGGTCCTCCTTCCACCTTCACTGTCCACGGCATTTCTAAACAAAACACAAAAATGAAAGAGCTATAAAATATTTTTATTCATTAAAACAAGATGTCTATTTCCAAATAGTAGAGGTTTTAAAGTAGGCCTATGCCTAGTTCGAACACAACTGATTATTTATTTGTTTAGAGAATGTAAACACACACTAACTTGTTCAAGAAGCTATAGGTCCCAGATACTGCCAAAATTATCGTAAGAAATCCCCAGCACGTAATAATAACCTGCTACTTGAATAAGGAGTAGGCCTAAACGAAACCTCAGACAGCCTCAGAGATATATCAAGAAAATGCAATTGGCATTCAGCACTACTGCACTAGAGCGATCACCCCGTCCAACAACTTGTGAAACGAGCTGTCAATATAAGGGCGCTGCTAAAGAGCTTCCAAAAAGCGCGCGTCAAACTGTCAAACTTTTGGAAGCAATTCCGGAACCAATAATTGATTCCATCTTGTAAAAATCGCTAAATACTACGAAATGGAAGTGTAATCTGCTGTTCCTTTTCAATAATTCATAGAATGACTATTGTTCGGCTTACTTGTTAAGAAATTTACATCTAATTTACAATTGAATTCTTACAAACAAAAAAGTGTTACTAACTTCTAGGAAGAGAAAGATCGACTAGTTTACCAACCCTTGGAAAAGTTACGCCCTTGAAATGTACTATTCGAATCAAAGAATCGGTTTTTGAATAAATAGTGTATCCACCATTCGATCGTTCGTGAAATTCTGAAGAAAAACGGGAAGAAAGGAGCAAATAGGTCCGCTCCGTGAATACCACCAATTTTTTTGTTTAAAAAGATTTTAGGTAACTACCTACCAAGTGATGTTGAAATAAGATGTTTCCTTTTTTGGAGGGGAACGACGAGTCGACGAGAGAGAAGAGATACGTCCGGTACTTCGTAGAGGACACCAGCGCAAAGGGATAACGATGGGAAGGAGGAGTATGCCACAGTTCTTGAATATTTGTTTGCAAAGACGAAGCTCCCATGCTATCACTCTCGCGCGTACGTGCCGTCTACTACGAGGTGGCTGTAGCCATCCAGCCGTGGTCTACCGTTCAACTCGGCGGCCGGCGGCTCTGAGGGAACCGGTGTAGTGCGTAAAACAAGACCGAGACTGAAGCGGCTACATAGTCGTGCAAAAAAGACTACCGTATTGTACCCATGTACTGTATAAAGTATAAACGGTACGGCATTATATATTATTAAAACATCATCTCTTCGGTATGTCGAATCACCCGTTACCCGCATCCACTTTCAACTATTTACCGACGCCCGTGCAGTACGGTAACTTAATGACCATCCTTCGGGTGTATCGTAGTTACGTATAGTGCGAACCATTTTAGAAAAGCAGGGATGATTAACTTGAAATTGATTTATTAACGCTCTCTTTATTTTAAACAGGGTATCATTGAAACCATAGGCATTTACAAAGTCAATCACAACCACAAAATTTTAAGCGCTATGATTTTTTTTTTACGCCAACATCCAACATGTTACTTTTTCAATATAAAGAAATAGTTTAAGGTTGAAGGAGGGTTTCTTTTTACTTCATAAATGAAGCGCTAAACTTTACATCAGTATATCAAATAAAATTAGCTAGATAGGGGTTTTAATTTAACCGATAACCAAAAGCGTTACAAAACGGGAGATTTTCAATTTCAACGAAAGCTTTTAAATCACTGAATATTATCCATATTACATTCTCAACCTCTTCTTCTCCATGTAATACCCTCATCAATCTCAACAGCAGCAGGCAGTACAGCAGGGAAGTCATCGTAACTGCAAAGAAACTATTTTAAATTAAAATAAATTCTGAAAAAATGAGTATTTCTTTTACCTGAACATTGCTCTGATGTCTCCCCTAAAGAGTGCCAGAAAGAAGGGAGTTCCTGGAAACACACAGAAGAGCAGAGCTGGATAGCGTGAAAAACCGTAGAGGTTCTTCATCAAGATAGAGGTCGCTGATCCAAACAGATAAGCAGCCAAGGTTCGGTTGAAATAAAAGTTGGTCCCTCTATTGAGACTGCCATCAAAGCGGAGGACGAGAGCTAGGAAAACACCTGGAAAAAGTATGTTACCACATCCAATTGTGGCAAAATTATTTGCATCCAATCCATTCTCTAACAGATCCAATGGAAAAGCCAGCTCTAAATAATGAAATAAGTGGTGTAAACAATTAATACTTCTAAATATATATAAATGCGTGTCTAAATAGCATACCTATAAAAGGGGCAGATAAAGGGGATGTAAAGTCCGATGGCTGAACATTCGATGCAATCCAACGGCCGATGATAGAAAGACCTCCAAAAATGCCGTAGCCGGTCACAGAGTTAGCCCATTGAAGGGCCTCAATCCCACGAACGGCGAAAGCAAATCCAATCAAATCATGTGGAACCCAGTGCTGCATTTTAAAATGAGGTAATCACTGATAATTGAATTTAAAAATAGCAACATTATCACCTTAGATAAGAGGTACCAGACAAAAATGCCAGTGCTTATGATTCTGCAAAGCATTTCTTGGTAGGTGTAGTTGTAGATAAATTTCCTCTTGAGGACTGCAGAGGCAGTCATGTGGGTCAACAAGGGGATCAGAGCAGCCAAGGCATGCAAGAAGAAGTAGATATTGTAGAAAATATTCAAGCAGATGCTTTCAATGGGGGATTTCTGTGAAGACAAGAGGATGATATATGAGTCAAAATTTTGATGACTTTAGGAAGATTGAAATTTTAGATAAATTAACCTGAGTGATCTTGATCGTGAAGTGAATTGCAAACGTGGTCATGAAACAGTCCCAATTTCCATAAAGACTATTTCCCATTTCCTGTGGAATTGTAACATAAATAATCTATATAGAATCTTATGCAATAAAACTTGAGTATGAAAAATACTAACCTTTCGCCTTTGGAGGTAACTGACAGACCGAAAAGCACCAATAACTATTGCGAGAAGGCTCAGGAGAATCAAACTTGCGTAAGCAATGGAAATACCCTCTACGGTCTTAGTAGTTGGCATAGCCAAGAAAGAACCGTTGACATGACAAGTACATGTATTTTCCTGCACTTCTTCCGTAACGAGATTTGCCATTTAAAGTTCAATTTTTCGACCCTGTTACAATATATAATCACTCGAAATATTCCGTTGAAATAACTGGTAAGATTCTTTCGTGAAAGGGAAATAAATATTTCAGAAGGAAGCAAAAAATGTTGCGACCGCACAAGAAAATCAATAACAATAACAATAATAATTCACCAGCAGTCGTCTGCTATATGATACTTCGCTCCATTACAGTGTTGCAAGTTTTTTTTTACTCTTTAAGTCCGGTTCGCTGGACTCGGCAGTCGGCACTCCGGAGTCCGGAGTCGGGCCCCGGAGAAACCCCTCCCAACTCCGAGCAGCAAAACGGGACATAGCCGGCGAGATCAACAGCACATGACCGAACGCTGATGGACTGCCAGTGGCTGGATGTGAAATAATACGCTGTTTCTAGCCGACGACGCCCATGCAGTGCATCTGGACAATCATCCAGTCATCAACCGGGTGTTATAAATAATTACAGCGTAAAAAGTTGTCAAGTTTTACGTTAGGCTTTGAGATGGGCGCATTCCATTTTTAATTACAAAAAGCATGGGTGGGCATTACAAAGCATCATCACAGGAAATTTCCAAAGGATATTTTTGTATGCAAAAGGTTTGTTAGTAGTTAACTACATAAAGATTTTTGATTAACTATTGAGGCAGTTCCAATTTTAAAAAAGGAAGTAACGGAAGAAGAACTGAAAAGTTATCTGTGTAGACACAAGACTGTAAAGGATATTGTTCACGCAAATATAAGTTAAGGAATTTTTTTCATTGAGCCGATATAGCTGGCGATTTGTTAGCGATTGCCTCGCCTTTCTCCACCATATTCTCAACCTCGTTGGCCAACTCCTGAACTGCGTAGTCGTCGTATCTAAAAACATAAATTATTTAAAATAAAAAACTTTTACATTAACTACAAAACCATTTATAGTTACTTGAACATTGTTTTCAAGTCTCCGTTAAGAAGAGCAAGGAAGAAGGGGGTTCCGAGACAAGTCAAGTAAGCCAGAGATGCAAAAAACTGGCTGTGGAGAACCTTCATCAGGATTGAGGTCACAGCTCCGGAGACATACGCAGCGATAGTCACGTAGAAATACCAATTGGTTCCCCTCTTGAGGCTGTTTTCAAAGCGGTGAACGAGGGCGATAAAAACACCGGGTAAGAGAATGAAACCACATCCAACTGTGCCAAAATTGTTTGCATCCAATCCAGCTTCTAGCAGATCACTGGGAAAAGCCAGTCCTGAATAACCATTCAATATAAACACAAGAAAATGAGTGGAGGTCAGAAAATATTTGCAAATAGTCTCTTCATACGTGTAAAAGGAGCATCAGAGGATGTGAAGCCCGACACTTCGTCATTTCTCGTTCCTAAAATCCAATGGACAAAGCAGGTTAAGCCTCCAAGAATGCTGTAACCGGTTACGAAGTTGGACCATTGAAGTAGCTCAATACCCCGAACGATGCAAGCGAATCCAATCAAATCATGGGCAATCCAGTGCTGCTTTTTTAAATAAATATTTTTACATAAAAATAATTTTAATAATAAATTAATTAATAAAAATCACCTTGGTAAGGAGGTACCAGACATAAATGCCAGTGCTTGTGGTGATGCAAAGTAACCCATGGTAGGTGAAGTAGAAGATAAACTTTTTCTTTAGGACTGATGAGTCAGGCATGAGTGGGATGGTTACGTAGCTCAACAATGAGGTCAGAGAAGTCATGGCAAAATAGGAGAAGTAGCCAGTAAAGCAGAGATTGATGAGTCTATTAGAGTTCTATAAACACAAAATGATTTGTTTAGTTATGACTACATACAATACCAAATATTTCTGAAGGTTGAAATTTGATTGTCACCTGATGCTGCTCGGAGAGCTGGATGTGGTTCAGTACCAACAGGAAAATAGCAGAGGCCCAATTTCCGGTAAGGTCCTTTCCCGTAAATCTCTGAATATTTAAGGTAGTTTTAAAAAAGTCATAAATGTTGAATGTAAAACTAGAAAAATGCAAACCGGTTTTTTGAAAACATTGGCAGACTGGAAAGAACCAATGATGATTGGAAGAACAGTCATAAGGATCAAGCTTCCAAAGGCAATGAGACAACTTTCTGGACTCCCAGCCTTTACCCCGTACGTAATTTTGTTGGCTCCTGTGATATTTGCCGGGTTGAAATCAATGGCGGCTTCAGCCATTTTCCGTTGGATGATTTTTTAAATCTAAACTTTTTAAGCAAGCAATTACACTAATATACTGGCCACACTTTTCTATGAGTGGGGAACGAATCGAAAGGATAAATGAACGAGGACTATATGGTGACTACGAGGCACGCTCAGAGCAAAAAGCTTACGCAAAGTGGCACACACACAAGCACAAGTGTACAACGCAATCGTCTTGTCGTCAAGCGGTCCGGGAGAGAGGACTAGAGGAGGGCATTGCCGCATGCCCGCATCGTAGACTTGTAGTCATGGTAACATGAGCAAACTACGTAAAAATCACCTTGGCAACAGCCGACAGCGCCGACGGCCGACAGCGGATTTTTTGGTTCCCAACCCTCCAATTGTCGTCTGCTCATTTGTTTACATCCTCGCAAGTCATCAGTAGGGAATCGAGCCGAATCATCTGTTTGCTGGAGATAAAATCAGCAGTCGATCTACTTTTCAGCATAATAATTTGGTTAGTTTTAGTTCGACAGTTTGATTATAAACTAGCTACATTTTTTTACTATCCCTGCAATTTATAGAATTTTTTTTTCATTCTACTGATTTAGCTAGGCTAGCACTAGGGGAAATCCGTTGAAATAAGTCGCCCAACCAGCAGATTGACAAATGCTTGTTTCAAAATTGATCCAATAACTCTTCTTCGAAAGCAAACTCCATACCTTTCCACAACCAAGCTGAACAGCAATGGTCAAATCAAATCGGGGACCTACTCCAGCACCATTCTTGACTCCATTCTGAATATGGTACTGACAGCAGGCTCAATCACACTGGACCAAAAAGAAGTACAGCAAGAATGACTTTTTTTTTAACTATTGCAGAGGGGGACTCTAACCTATCAATCCTTCTATCAATTCAGGATTAAAAGCCCAAACTTCAAAAGTAGTTTGAAAAGCTGCCTATCGTAACTCGTAAGCCGTTCGCGACGTAAATCGGCTAGCAGAATTGATCAAGAGAGTCTAAAATGTGAGCCTCTGCTTACTGCTAGACACAACTGGAAGTATATGGGACCTTACATCACCGGCGTGAACGACCAGATCGTAAAAATCGTTACCGAAATTGAGGCTAGCCACTGCGCAATCTCTGACAATGGAACGTCTCATGTTCCAATCACTAAATTACTCCTCTATTTAAATAAAGTTTTTTCTTTTCCTCTCTAGGTGAGGACCACTTTGAATTGCTGCCGTTCACCGCTAGAGTTCCCTACTTCAAGACTTTTGTTGCCGTAATCTACCCTCAATGTGGTGGTTTCATTCCAGAAGACGTATTTGGTGGCCTCAATCAAGCGCTAAAACTGTCCTGCTAGACGGAAGCGAGCGCTTTCCGCATCCTCTTTCATCTGGTAGACGCACCACCGCACAGAAGAGGACTATACCATCATCACGACGATAGCTACCCGAGGGGCTGTCCAAGAGACCGACCCCTAGCTGAGCTCTTTCGGGAAATCCAGAGGAAGGAAGTGACCTACTTTTTCAGAACAATCAAAAAGGAGTGCGAGAAGATGATCAAAGTGTTTGAACAGTACCATGGAGGCATGAGTAGCTCCAAAGTGTGGATCTCAACCAGTCGATTTACAGAAACTGTGATGAAAACAGTCACTGCAACCTGTGAGTCTATTTTTCGACCGTCAAGACCAGTGGATCAGCTATCCGCGAATACATACTGGATGTAAAGGAGCCGAATTGGTCTCAACTACCTATTGTCTTGGCCACTATCGTAACTTACAAGTACAACCTGCCCGAATCCTTCAGCGACATCACGTCTTTTGGAAATATGGAGGAACTAACTTCTAAATACCCGGCTCAGATCGATCCGAATCCTTTTGCCAAAGGATCACTCCGCTTCGCTTACTGTGGTACAATAATTCCAACAGATCTATGCATTAAGTTTTTCATAACTATCTTGTTTAACATTTTTTAGGTCATGTTTTATTCTGTAAGCAATTAAGCTGCTTGAATGGCTCACCGGTTTCTTCAAAGAAACCGTCGTCAAAAGGCAATAATCTCGGATTTTGTAAAACCAACTTGAGAGGACTCTTCCAGTTACTTTTTACGTTGAAGAACAAGATGCTTCCAAGGTAATCATTCACTGTTTTTATCATCATCAAATAAAAATATCAAACTAAGCGATTTTGTTTCAGATCACTGGTTCTTCCAGTATGGATTTAGCTGATGACCTAGTCTCGTTTACATTCGCTTCGGTGTCTGCCTGCTTCTGAAAGTGGCGATAGCCCTGAAAACTATTTACTCAGAAATGAACTGCATGGATGCTACATTTTGTGACTTGCACGGGAAATAAATCTAATCGTTCCGTTGTGCTGGATGAAAAGAGTTACTAAGCTAATACTGGTTTTTTAATTTTTGTTTATTCTTTCAATCGGTAACCGATTCGGTCAAATTAGTGAGGAAATACTAGCCTCATTGAATTGATTATCCTCGAAAATGTTAGTCAGCTGCTGCAATCGTTGGGATGCAAAATAACTGTTTAACATGCGCACATCATTTTACCGACCGACTGACAAAAGAGACGATAGCAACGACACAGGGTCGTCAACCGCTGTAAATTGTAGAGGATATTATCGATGATTGTGCGCGCTCTTTAGGCGGGTCGCTGCAGCGCAGAGCACATTCACTTCAAGGATTCATGACTGGACGCGCCAGTGAGAACTGAATTTTGTTGTCCTTGTTCCTTAATCGACCAAGTAAGGAACGCAACTGATCCTGACATCACCTATTTTACTGTATTTGAGGGGGGCGACGAGAGAGGGAAAATTCGTAGAGGACACAAACAGCGCAAGATCAGAACAATCTCCCCTTTTCTCCTTTTTTCTCCTCTTTTTAAAAATGCGCCTTATAGAAAAAGAAGAAGAAGAAAACAGCTGATAAAATTGAAAAAAGTGAAGAACCTGACCATTTACACGTACTTTTTATTTCTTCTGAAGCGAGTTTCTTTCTCTAAAATGATGCGAAATGAAAGAAAATAACGTTGAGGAATGGTACCGTCTCGTACCGCAACTGGAAATGGTGAACAAGATTATACAACCGACTTGAAGTACACCGCAGAGCATTTGTTTGATAAGAAAGTAGGAGGCGATTTTGGTTTTCAACGACACGCATGCGACACGGCGGCGCTACCGACCGTCACAGCCTCGGTCGCAGCTAGGCTCGCAGCAGAACAAGGAAAAGCACTGAAGTATGTCACTTGTCACCGACGCACTCTGACGTGATTGCTTTTGAGCTGGCCATTACGAAATATTTACAGTATTTTATGTGCAGAACTTTCTAAACATACGCAATGTAATATAATTTATCTTTTTGTTCAAAAGAAGTTACACAAAATTTAGCGGTACTCAAACTTATATCTTGCATGATTGTTGGCAAGATTTTTTATCTCCGAAACACGCAGTACATATAACATACCTATTTCTACACGAAACTACGAAAGTCGGCACGAAACTGCGGCGGAAAGTCGCTATTAAAAGAATATAAAGGATCTTGCCGTCTGGGAAGCTATAGGATACTTTTAGTCGCAATCGTATAATACTGTTGGGTGCCTCACCGGTCCTCGACCGGCGTCCGTCACATGCATTCTGTAGCCGTACTCTTTGCTTATCGTAGTTTTCGTTTGCTAAAAGTTTCAAATTTTTAAAATCAGTGCAGGCGTAGCCCGTTAATCATGGCATTTAAAATAAATCAGGCTTGATATGTATAGTAGTATGGAATTTATATGAAAGTTGCACTTTAGATATCAAAACAACCGCTAAAAATAATATTCCAAAGCCATTCTATCTCTTCTGAGTGCCGTCGGGGATTAAATTTTATTAATCACTTCCTTACTAATTACTATCAAAAAGGGGAAAAGTAGATGCTACATTCACTCGCGTATATGACAATTTCAAGGGTGCAAAATACCTATCAGATAGTGAGAAAAGAAATAGGCCGTTGTTATTCTAAGGATGTTTTTCGCTCTGCTTGCGTGGATGAACACCACGGCGGCGTTGTTTGAAAGAGAAAAAGGCAGTGGAAAGGGAATTTCAAATTATTCTTTCACAGACTGACTACTAGGGAAATTTCTGTTAGAATTGAGGGGAACACAACAAAAAGGTTGTTGTTAGTACTGAATAACATGAATCACGCAAGCAATGAAATGCATACGATATTTCATAAATCAGTCATCAATCATTATTACCAAAGATTAGAGCCGACGCGACACCACTAAAGCATCGGTGGCAATCCTCATCTTTTAACGAAAGCAAAAGATAACTTACTATTACGGCATTTACACAAATTAATTTGTTTTTAAAGTCTTTAATATGAACAATTCCTTTCAGCGTGTTTACATTCATAACGAAAAATAAGGAACAAGAGGTATGTGCTTTCCGCTTAACATCCAGACGCAGAAATCACCATATTTAGAGGTCATCATCTAGTGCACAAAATTTTAAAAAGTAAAGGAAAAAGTAGGAGTACGGAGCGCAACTGAAATCAGTCATCAGTGGAGAATGTGAGTTAACACTAGACGATTAGGTACCGGCCGGGCACCGGCGTTGAAGTCAAGTGTTTACTTTTAAAAGAGGGGGACGACGAGAGAGGGGGATTCGCAGAGGCCACTGTAGCGGACTAGGCGACTAGCCGGCACGTGACTACGTGAACCAGCAACTAGCCAATAAGCAACATCGCACGTGACTACGTGAGTCAAGAGTCAAGACGACGACAGACGCCATATTTGAGCGCGAGAGTGCGAATCAAGGACAAGAGCAATCAGCAAAGTTTCCCATTATTTTCTTATTTTTACATCGTGCGTTTATTGAAAGGTATACACTTTTGTCACGTTCAATCTTCACTGATTCTGAAACAAAGTATATAATAAAAAAGTTTTACAGAGATAATGTGAAAACGTAGGTTTCGTCTACTGCACTTCACATATCTCTCTCGACATTATCCCAGTAGTTTTTATTTTTTTATTTGAAACGAGCTGATAATGTCTATGATGACTATTTAGTGCTTGATTATTGAATAAGGATTAATATCCTCACTATTTTTCATAGGAAAATGAGTGAAGATAATGAAGAGGACCCAGCCATAGCAATTGATTTGGGAACCACCAATTCTTGTGTGGCTGTATTTCGAGAGGGTCAAGTGGTGATCATTCCCAATGACCATGGCAACAGAACCACACCTTCCTGTGTGGTCTTCAACGAGAAGGGGAGACTCATTGGGGATGCTGCAAAGAAGATCACATCAGTCAGCCCAACTTCCAATTCTGTCTACGACGTCAAACGACTGATTGGCCGCCGTTTTGATGACGCTTCGTCTTCCCTACAGGCGGACATTGATCACTTGCCTATGAACGTCTCCAATAATGAAGGTACATTAAGTAATAATTAAAAATATAAACATAATAACTACATCTACTCCAATTCTTTTATTTTCATAGGCTATCCAGTGATAAAAGTGGTGTACAAAGATGAGGCTAAAACTTTCTACCCAGAAGATATGTCAGCCATGGTGCTCCTTAAGATGAAAGAGTCAGCCGAAGCTCACTTGGGAGAGCCCGTGATGAAAGCTGTAATCACAGTTCCTGCTCATTTCAACAGTTCTCAACGTCAAGCTACAAAAGACGCCGGAAGGATCGCTGGCCTTAACGTTCTTCAGATCATGAATGAGCCCTCTGCGGCTGTTATGGCCTACGCTTTCAAAGAGAAGGTAAATTATCTTTGCTAATTCTTCAGTACCATCATATATTAATGTCGATTTCTAATAATTGTAGGTTGTAGGCAAGAGAAACGTATTGGTTTTCAGCTTGGGCGAATGGTCTTGCGACGTCTCTGTTGTAGCTATGGATGGAGGATCATGCAAAGTGAAGTCGACCAGAGGAGACATTCGCATTGGTGGTCAGCACTTCAACACCAGAATGATTGATCATTTCGTCCAGGAGATCAAGAACAAGCACAAGACAAACGTATCTTCCAACAAGGAGGCTCTTCTCCTCTTGCGAGCTGCCTGTGATGTTGCTAAAAAGCTCCTGTCCACTTCGATGGAGGCCCCTATTGATGTCACCATCTTAGTACCACGCAGTCGCGGCATTCTCTTCCAGTCTTCCATCACTCGATTGCAATTTGAAAAGCTCAACGATAACTTGTTCTTCGCCGCTCTTGGACTCGTCTGGAAAGCTATCGGTGACGCTGGATTGGAAGAGAGCCAAATCCACAAGGTCATCTTGGTCGGAGGATCCAGCCGGATTCCAAAGATCCAAACTCTGCTCAAAAGAGTTTTCTCTGAGTGGAAGCTCTACCAGTCGATCAATGTTCAGGAAATTGTCGCTTACGGTGCTGCTATTCAGGGAGCAATCCGTCAGGGTGACAAATCGGGTGTTTTAAATGACTTGTTCCTTTTGGATGTTGCTCCGTTGGATTTAGGCATCGATGACGATGGTCAACTGGATGACGACCAGATCGCCGAATCAGCGGAGGTTGCAGAACACTACCGTATCGAAGACATTCGCCAACGGAATCTTGATGGAGACAGAGACGCTGCTGTATATTACTGTCGGGCCGTGAAATCAAAGGCGGAAACATTGACGATGGAATGCAAGCGAGTTATCCAGTTGCTGGGCACGAACCAGGTGGCCGATGAAGAGGATGTAGCTCAGAAGAAAGGAGTGGTCGAGTACTTCCTACATCAGATGCGTTCACCTGCTGGGGATCATCAGCAACTGCCTCTTCCAAGTGCCAAACGCCCTCGAACTCAGTAGTTTTATTTCTTCTACTTTTCAATTTCTATGACACATCTCTTCATTGGCCCCTTCTTAATCTCTGTTTTACATTGTTGCGGTCTCTCAACAGATAATAGAGATACACAGATGGTTTGGCCTTTAAATGCGTCCATTTTCAGTTAAACTATTTTTTTTAGATTTATGGTAAAGGCTAATGGGCGTTGAGAAAGAATAGCTAACCTGCTAGCGCAAAGTAGGAAAGTATTTACTACTACGCAGGAGCACAGTTGCATCCTCTGATAATGCATTCTTCGAGGACCCTTTTAGTCATTCATAAGAATTATGCTTATGGTTGTATACACTGTTTTTATCTGTAAGAATGGGGGTTTCTAAGCAAGTTATATCATGGAAGCCACATGTAAGTTATCAAACTTTTTAAAACTAAGTTTAGCCGGCGGATTGCGACTGAGAAGTTGGAGGCTTCTTGATTAACTACATTGGTTACATTGTATCAAGGTAATTAAAATGCAGTCAGCACAATCGCAAGAAGAAAACGAACGTATTGCGCTAGAATATAGAGGTTCTCTTGGTGGTCGCTATGTGCGCTCTACCACTTTACGTATTTATTGGCATTTCATTTGTTGGTATCCGCGCAAAACTAATTTTAGCTTGTGGATTTCGACTAATTAGATGGTCCCACATGGAGTGAAGACAGTGAAGCAGAGTAGTGTGGTACTAACTGGTCTCCGTATACGTCAGTACAGCTGCGCGACGCGATTGCGTTCCTTTTCCAGCCGCAGCATTCACGTTTCGCCGCTACTTTTATTTGACTCCATCGTCATCTACAGGACAAATTTTTCAACCAATAAGGCTTATTTAGAAGGGCTCAAAAGTTTCTTTTTTAAAAATTCCTCCGTGGTTACTGTCTGAAGAGTCCTTGTGGCTAGTAATCGTGATCGCCCATCCGCCAATACGTTTGGTGTACCTGTACCACTTATTTGTTTCCCTCTTTCCAAAGACCAGAGACGTACGTGCAGTGTATCGTAGTTACGTATAGTGTGAAACATTAAAAAAAGCAGGGAAGATCAATTTTGAAAAATTCTTGTGAAATTTATTTATTAACGCTCTCTTTATTTTAAACAGTCTCATTGGAACCAAAGGCATTTACAAAGTCAATCACAACCATAAATTTTTATGCTATACTTTTTTTCGCCAACATCCAACATGTTATTATTTCAATTTAAAGAAATTGTTTAAGGTTGAAGGAGGAATTCTTTTACTATATAAATGAAGCGCTAAACTTTAAATCAGTATATAAATAATAGGGGTTTTAATTACGCTTATTTATACCGATAACCAAAAGTGTTGAAATACGTTAAGAAAAAAAAATAAAGAAATACGATATTTTTTTCATTATCAATTTCAACGGAAGCTGTGCAATCACTGAATATTACCCATATTAGTATCATATTACATCTTCAACCTCTCCTTCTCCATGTAATACCCTCATCAATCTCAATCTCAACAGCAGCAGGGAAGTCATTGTAACTGCAAAGAAACTATTTTAAATATAAATAAATTCTGAAAACAATGAGCATTTCTTTTACCTGAACATTGCTATGATGTCTCCCTTAACGAGAGCTAGAAAAAGAGGCGTTCCAAGACACGCACAGTAGAGCAGAGATGGAAGGTAGAAACCGTAGAGGTGCTTCATCAAGATAGAGGTCGCTAATTCAAAGATGTAGGCAGCAAAGGTAACGTTGAAATAAAAGTTTGTTCCCCTGTTGAGGCTGCCATCAAAGCGGAGGAGGAGAGCTATAAAAACCCCCGGAAACAATATGCTAACACACCCAATTGTGGCGAAATTGTTTGCATCCAATCCATTCTCTAACAGATCAATGGGAAAAGCAAGCCCTGAAAAAAAAAATTAATAACATTAATTATAAAAACAAAAAGTGTTGTTGAGAAAAATAATTTCATCATACGGATGAAAGGAGCATCAGAGGATGTGAAGTCCGACGCTTTGACATTCGTCGTTCCCAAAATCCAATGGACAAAGCAGGCTAAGCCTCCAAGAATGCTGTAACCGGTTACGAAGTTGGACCATTGAAGTAGCTCAATACCACGAACGATGCAAGCGAATCCAATCAAATCATGGGCAATCCAGTGCTGCAATAAAAAATGTGGTTATTAATGATAATTAAATAATTAAAAAATTAACAATATACACCTTGGAAAAGAGGTACCAAACACAAACGCCAGTGCTTATGGCCCAGCAGATTAATCCGTGGTAGGTGAAGTTGAAGATAAATCTCCTCACAAGGACTGCAGAGGCAGGCATAATGTGTAGGCAAGCAGTTATGTGGCTCATCAGGGGCTTCAGGGCTGCTATGGCATGTGAGAAGAGGAGACCATTGTAGAGAAGATTTATAAAATTTTCATTGGAGAAATCCTGCCAAGACAAGAGGATGTATATGAGTCAAAATATTTATAACTTTAGGAAGATTGACATTTTATGTAAACCTGAGAGATTTGCATCATGAAGTGACATTCAACCAGGGACGCAAGGTGAACCCAATTACCAATTAGATTCTTTCCCAATTCCTGTGGATTGGTGAAATAAAAAGTATGATATCATTTACAAATCCGGAGTGTGAAAAATACCAACCTTCTGCCTTTGGAGGTAACTGACAGATTGAAAAGCTCCAATAACTATTGCGAGAAGGCTCATGAGAACTAAACTTCCTTGGGCAACGGCAATACCCTCTACAGTCTTAATAGTTGGCGTAGCTAAGAAAGAACTGTTGACTTGACAAGTGCATGCATTTTCCTGCACTTCTTCCGTAACGAGATTTGCCATTTAAAGTTCAATTTTTCGACACTGCTATGATATATTACTCAAAATATTCTGTTTAAATCAGTGATAAGATTTTATCGTGAACGGGAAATGAATATTTCAGAAGGAATCAAAATATTTTGCGACCGCACAAGAAAATTAATAATAACAATAATTCACCAGTAGTCGTCTGCTGGATACTATTTCGCTCTAATGCAGTGTTGCATGTTTTTTGTTTACTTGTTACAAGACAGTGTTCGCCGGACGATTCGGGAGAAACCAACTAGAGGAGAAACCCCTCCCATGCCTGAACAGCGAAACAGGACCTAGACGGCTAAATCTACAGCACAGGACCGAACGCTAATGGACTCTCTTAGCCAATTACTGGATTTGAAATACTACGCTTCTAGCCGACGACGCCCATGCAGTGCATCTGGACGATCATCCAGTCATCCAACGGGTGTGATTAATAATTTAAAGCGCACAAAGTTGTCTTGAAGTAGATTTATCTAGGCGTTTGCGATGGGCGCATTTAATTTTTAATTACAAAAGCATGGGTGGGCATTACAAAACATCATCACAGGAAATTTTCAAGGGATATTTTAGTATGCAAAAGGTTTGATAGTAGTTGACTACATAAAGATTTTGACTTTCACACTTTTTTTAAATAATGGAAGAACCGCAAAGTTATCTATGTAGACACTAGATTGTAGATGACATTGATCACGCAAAGGAATGTTAAGGATTATTATTATTGGGCCGATACAGCTGGCGATTTGTTAGCGATTTGCTCGCCTTTCTCCACCATATTCTCAACCTCGTCGGCCAACTGCTCAACTGCGTAGTCATCGTATCTAAAAACAGAAATTATTTCTAATAAGATTTATTTTCATTTAAAAATTACAAAATGATTTATTTTTACTTGAACATTGTTTTCAAGTCTCCGTTAAGAAGAGCAAGAAAGATGGGGGTTCCAAGACATTCCAAGTAAGGCAGAGTTTGGAACATTTGGCCGTAGAGATCCTTCATCAAGATTGAGGTTACATATCCGGAGACATACGCAGCGATAGTCACGTAGAAGTACCAATGGGTTCCCCTCTTGAGGCTGTTTTCAAAGCGGTGAAGGAGAGCGATGAAAACACCGGGAAAGAGAATGAAACCACATCCAACTGTGGCAAAATTGTTTCCATTTTCTAGCAGATCACTGGGGAAAGCCAGCCCTGAAGAAGCATTCAATATAAACGCATGAAAATAAGCGCAGTTCAGAATAAAATTACAAATAGCTTCTCCATACGTATAAAAGGAGCATCAGAGGATGTGAAGCCCGACACTTTGACATTCCTTATTTCGAAAATGCAATAGGTTAAGCCTCCAAGAATGCTGTAACCGGTTACGAAGTTGGACAGCTGAAGTAGCTCAATACCACGAACGATGCAAGCAAATCCAATCAAATCATGGGCAATCCAGTGCTGCTTTTTAAAATAAATATTTTTTTTAAATAGAATAATAAATAAGTTAACAAATATCACCTTAGTTAGGAGGTACCAGACATAAATGCCAGTGCTTGTGGCGATGCAAAGCAACCCATGGTAGGTGAAGTTGAAGACAAACTTTGTCTTGATGACCGAGCCAGGCATGAGTGGAGTTGTTATGTAGCTCAACAGTGAGATCAGAGAAGTCATGGCAAGAAAGGAGAAATAGCCGGTAAAGCAGAGATTGATGAGTCCATGAGAGGAATTCTACAAGCACAAAAGAATATGTTTAATTATGACTTTATACAATTCAAAATATTTTTAAAGGTTAAAATTTAACTGTCACCTGATGCTGCTCAGAGAGCTGGATGTAGTACAGTACCAACAGGAGTAAAGCACTGGCCCAGTTTCCGGTAAGGTTCTTTCCTGTAAATTCCTGAATATTTTAAAGGTAGTTTATATTAAGTCTTAAAATGTTCATAAAAGTTGAAAAATAACTTGAAAAATGCAAACCAGTTTTTTGAAAATATTGGCAGACTGGAAAGAACCAATGATGATTGGGAGAACAGTCACAAGGACCAAGCTTCCATAGGCAATGAGAGAACTTTCTGGAGTCCCAGCCTTTGCCCCGTACGGAATTTCGTTGGCCGCCGTGATATTTGCCGGGATGAAATCAATGGCGGCTTCAGCCATTTTCCGTTGGATGATTTTTATAAATTTGAACTTTTTTTTGCAAGCAGATACACTAGCCAGACTTTCCGATGAGTGGGCAACAAATTAGAGGGATGAATGAACGTGGACTATGGTGACAGGCACGCACAGAGCAACTTACTCAAAGTGGAACACGCACAAGCACAAGTGCACAACGCAATCGTCTTGTCGTCAGGGAAAAGGGACGCCATCTTTATCGCCTCATCGTCGTCATGATGCGGAGTTGCATGATGCTGTAGCCATGGTAACTCGGGCAGACTACGTAAAAATCACCTTATCGACAGCCGACAGCGCCGACGGCCGACGGCGGTATTTTCATGCTTCATACCTGTTTACCTATTGAATCCTGGTTGGTCGGTTCTTTCACGACAAATATACAGGCAGTGATAAAAAAAGGGTTGAAGAGTTGAGCTGACACTTTAATTTACAACATCACGAAGATTTTATTACACAGTGATCCATATACTTGTACTAACACAAAAGGGAATAATGATAATTCATGGATCACCCGTAAGAACCGTTACTCGTTTAACAGTCACAGATGATAAAGCATACATTTTCTTTGTTTACTTTTTATTTATAAAACGCACGAAACATTACCACACGTTAATGCAATTAAATCAATATTTTTTTTAAAGAGAAGAAAAAATGAATTGTTAATTAACCGAAAACATAAAGTAACTTCGTGGAATAAAACAATTCTCCGTGCCGTTATTGCTTTTGAAAAAAAAATGCTTTTGAACAATGCAGCTTTAGAATGGGAAGAGTTTTAGCCGTCAGAAATCTCCCCGTCGAAAGACATCTCTTTAGGAAATTTCTCAGCTGGATGGTCTTGGAAGCTAGAAAACGACAAAAATCATTGTAGCCCATTGTTCTTATTAAATTAGAAAAAAAAATCTTCCTACCTCAACATTGTTTTCAAGTCTCTCCTAACGAGAGCGAGTAAGATGGTTTCCTCCATAACTACCTTGAATCTTATCTCTAGTAAGTAATTGTAGAACACCATCATCTATCAAATAAATAAGAAAAAATTATTAGAAAATGAGGTAGAATAAGAATATTTGTGTGGGCATTGTGGGCTATTCCCTTCTTTTATTCTTACCCGCCACAAAAAAAGTAAACAAGAACAAATAATATTACCTTATAACCTTTTCAACGTCGTTATATCCCTCCCACCAAAAGCATTCGCAGGGTGTTATCACTGTGTGGTGCCTACGGACCAGTATACTTGATAGCGGTAGCAGAGGACGTCGTAAAAAGAACCTGTTGGTTGGCCAAAAAAGAGAAGAGTCAACTTCTTTTAGACTGATTGCCCATCCATCTGCTAATTGATGACAACCATTATGATAAAATTAATAGGTTGGACCTTGACTTGGTAAAGCCAGTTTAACAAACGTCATTAGAAAAGATGAATGGTTTCGTATATGGCGAGTATAATGGTAAACAATGTGTGCTTAATGTTGCTACCGTTACCTGATGACGTGAGGGAATGAGTAACTTAATCCAGAATTATTCCTTTTCCAAAAAATAGAAGTTTGCACTAATCTGTTTCGTCTCTTGATGTACTGCACACTTGATTACACAACACTCAATATCGTGGGCACCACAAAATTGCTGAATTATGACCGACAATAACCTCAGGTGTGCAAAGGGCAACAACCCCTTTTATTCTAGAGTTTTTGGCGTCGTCCAGTCGTCTTCCAAAGTCAAAATCTCGAAAAGGCGAACAGCTGACCGCACCGAAAACATCCTTGTTCCGACGTTGCCGAACCCTCTCAGTGTTTTTAAAATACTTTAAAAATAAGATATCATAAAGAATTTGTTGCAGCTGTTTTATTTAAAAAATAAGCAATTTTATATTGTTTATATTTATGAATGAAAACTACAAAATCCAGTGATCGTACCTACAATTGCGTAAATCCTGCAATAGTCGATAGAGGTCTCTTGGTGCTCTCATCTTGAAAAAAAATGAAAAACAGCTGTTCAGTCATTGACTAGGAGGTAAAAGGTTCGAATTATTTTAGAACTCGTGATAGTTCTTCAGGTATTTTAGCAGTCATAACATTGAAATTATTCGCTGGAAAATAATGAAATATTTTTTTTTTCAATTTATGAACATTTTCGCTAAGGCTATTGTCTCTCGTAAAAATTCATTTCATACTTGAATTTGTAAGTTAGTTTATAAGTTGATATATTTACGAAAATGGCATCTGCAGTTTTACAAAACGGTTTTTGAATAATTCGGTCCATATGCGCATATTTTCCCCCATAAGATACATTTTCCCTCGTGATTTTAACAACTGGTTGCTTTCAATTTTTATTTGGTGACAGGAAATGGATGAATTCACTGAAAATGTCCATGCCTCAAAATTGGTGATCAAAGCTGTATCCACTCCTCTTAAAGAATCATTTCAGTTGGATACTTCGTCTCCATTCACAAATGAAATGTCAAGAAGTGGTTCTGAAGCAGCCTCTACATCTGGATCATGCTCAAGTCCAAGCTTTAGTTGTGCTTTAAAATCATCTGATTCTGATGGTGGTCCCGGGTAATTTTTGGTCTTACTTTTACACATCTACCTAATCTAATGGCTCAATCATGCTTTTAAACAGATCCAGAACCCGTTCCAAATCAGTGCCTTGCCCTAGTTCCCGTTCACCCTCGTCAGAATTCCGCTCCAAATTGAATTCTAGTCGTGATTCTCATTCCACATCTGAAGTGGATTCGGATTCGTCGTCCTCTCGTTCCCGTTCTCGATCTACTTCAAATGGACGTTCATCCCTATGGATTGAACCTGGTTCACGTAATAATTATTTTTTTCTAATTTGCCAGTGAAATTGTGTAACTTTAAATCTCTTTATTAGGTTCCCAGTCTGGATCCAATCCCTCTAAAGCACCCTCTTCGTATAGTGATATTGAAATACGCAAAGCCAAGGGCAGTGAGAGCGATTCCGACTCTACTATTGACACGACTCGTCGCTCAAGAGGAAGAAAAGAGCTATTTCCCAAATCACTCTCATGCACCGAGAAAGATGATGGCTTTTGTGGCTCGGGAGATGAAAGTATCCAGGGTGGCGGTGTCAAGAAAATTAGCCAAGAGAAGGCTGAAATTGTAAGCCACGGAGACTCTGACCAAGATCAACAGAGAGATGACTTGGTGCTTGACCTTGAACTGATGCTGGCTCGGGAGCAAGACGAACGTGCAGAGCGCAAGCGGGGAAGTGATGATATTATCCACTATGATGATGACTGCATTCCCCGTTTGCTCTCGCAGATGAAAAGGGCCGCCGATGTAAATTTATTTTGTCCTGTTTTTGGAAATATGTTCTTTCATAATCATTTTTTATCTATTTAACAGGATGATAGGAAACTCAACCAGGCTTCAAGACCTGCCCTGATGAAGCTTTCTTTTCTGCCTGCAGTCCTTAGTCAGCTTAGGAAGAACGATCCCCAAATGGTCTTATTCGGTAACAACATTCTTGGCGTTCTCGCAGATTGGTTGGCTCCCATGCCAGATCGCAGCTTACCGCATCTTGAGATTCGTAATCAAATACTCGCCCTTCTCCAAGAGGTTTGACTGGATTTTTTTTTTACTTGTTAAGGATTTTTTCTAATTGTTTGATTTCTGTTTATTCAGTTTCCTGGTTTGAATCGTGGAACGTTCGAGTCTTCTGGAATGGGAAAGTCTGTCAAGTATCTTTACCTTCACCCGAACGAGACGAAGGAAAACAAAGAGATGGCTAGTAAGCTGATCAATGAATGGGACCCTAACTGGTTCCCCCGCGTTGTTCTGCAGCGTTTAGAAGATGCTCAAGAGCCGTAAATATAGTTTAATCCTTTGATATTTCTTGTTTGATAATACCCTCTTAATATAGTATACTTGATACTCATAATAGGACGCTATCGAAAACCAAAGGTCCATTGTCGCCTTCTGATATGCCATCTACAGTTTCCCCTGTCTCTGAAGAACATAAAGCCGGTCAACTGATGAATGATCCGGATCCTAAATTAAGCTTGTTTCCTAGGGTCGTTATTCACCGCTTGGATGGAGCTCAAGATTCGTAAATATAGTTTTATTCTATCATGGTACTAGTTTCATGATGTCATTAATTCCATTTTTATTTTTATTAAGAATACCACCAAAAGCGAACCGTGAAACACTAGCTGCTGAGTTACCACTTCAATTTGGACTGTCCGTGCTAGAAGAAAACATCGAAAAGATAAGGGAAACGGCTTCCAATGGCATTCGTACCTTTCCTAAACCGGACAAGCTTACAGCAACAGCTTATTTTTATGCATCCGCTTTCATTGCGTATGAGCATGTTCCTTCTAATCGGGATGCAGTATCATTGACTGAGTTCATTAAATTGAACGAACAATTGGTCATCAAAAGGGATATTCGGAAAAGCTCAATTTACATTTACAACCAATTAAAGGCATGTGAGCGTGAAAATCCTTACGACTTGTCTCTTGATGGTAAAATTCTAATCGTAACCTAATTTCAACTCGAATCTTTTTCACCTTATTTGTTGTTTCAACACAGGGAAAGTAAAGGAGTGGATCGGGCCGCCCCAAGGTGAAAGGAAGGTTACTCACGCAATTCACACGTATTTTCTAGTTGCCTTGAAGGGCACTAAAGGCTCTACCAACGTAAATAACTTCCTCTACTTTTTTTCTAACCTCAGACCTCATTGCGTTCATTTCTTAGGCTGCTCTTCCTCCAAACTGGCCGGAGATTCATAGCTACCAATTTTTTCCACCACGTCTCCTTGATCTACTCACACAGATTTGTCACTACCGGAAGTTGATGAACTACAAAGCGCCTAAAAACAAATTGGGCCATACACTGCAACTAGAAGAGCAACGTATGATTGACGAGGCTAAGCCACTAACGGAAGAGGAGGAAGCCGAAAAAAGGGTCCTTCTTACGCAAGGTTTCGCTTCTTGGACCAAACCAGCTTTTACCCAGTTCATCAATGCTAATATGACTTTCGGTCGTCTCGATATTGCAAAGATCGCAACGAGTGTTAAAGGTATTATCTTCGTACATGATTCTTTGTGTATTTGTAAACAATTTTTATTTACAGGAAAAACCCAAAATGAGATCAGGGAATACAGCGCTGTGTTCTGGGAGCGTTATCTCGAGATTCCTAACATTGGTCATATCTTAGATCAGTGCAATACGTTCAAACGAGTAGTCCGTATTGATCCAAAGTTCCAAGTTGAAATTGAAGAAAGGCCGAGCAGGCAGTTGCCGTGTGAAACCGAAGACAGACTTCTTTGGAATCCATATCTACAAGATGAAACCACGGTTACTGACTATTTGACAAACTTGGAAGGGGGACACGCACGAGAGGAAGAGGTTTTATTGTTATAAATTTTATTTACTAAATTTGTATTTTAACTTTTTTTTCCTTGTATTTAGGCGCTGTTCCATTTGCTGGATCGCAAATTTAATTTGAAAGAAGCCCACAGAGGATGGAACAATCGCCCTCCACCATGTGACACTCTGTCTCTTTGGTCGGAAAGTGAGAACCTGCGTTTCCAGACCGGTTTAAAGATTTATGGTAAAAACTTCACTGTAATCCGGAAGAAGATGTTTCCCCATTTATCAGTTGCTGACCTTGTGAAGTTTTATTTCCATAGAAAAATGTAAAAGTAATGACTCCTTTTGCAAGTGAATTGCCTTAAACCACAGTTCTGGTTCCTATATTGGCAAAATTACTCATTTCATACGATCTCCGTACCCATACGCATGTGAATCCATACTGCAAAGATTTTTCTTGTCAAGTTTTTCGTCATAGCACGTTGAAAGCAAATCTATGAAAGGACATATTTAACATTTTCTTATTTAATCTTTTTCTGTACGTTGGTCATTATTAGAAAATTAAATACAAGTGTTTTTGCCTTTGTTACATCCTTATTATGAAATGATTTTCTTCTTGGTTCTTTCTTTTACTCATTAGATTAGACACCTTGAGCCTAAGATAGTAGTCGCAAATTTTGAAGAGATTTCCAAAATGCTGATAGAAATCCAATAACTGGATTGAAAGACTAATTCAGTTCCTTAAATTTTCAATTGTATGTGTAATGCCGCATTAGTTAAAAATTACATGGGTTCGTTTTACTATTTAAAAAAATCTTGTTGCACCTTATATGACCTTATAAACAGAGAGAGAAAGAACTAACTACAAATTGCAATGACAGTAAGCTCTTCATTTAAAAAAAAAGGCAGCTTCCTTAAGTAGTTTTGGTGTTTACTGAATCTGCAATCGACCTCTATAATATTTAACTAAGCTCAAGGATAGCTAATAGAGAATGAGCATTATACGCTCACTGTCCTATTGGTGATGTGCCGGAGCGGCCACAGCAAATGACTCCAGCTACCCTTGTACTCCGAACCGGCCTAAAGTGACCTTGCTAGCACATGATTCTTCCCGGTTAGTTAGTTAAATATTATAGGGGATCGTTCTATACTATTTAATAGATTCGTGTAGTACCATATATACCCTTAGCGAGAAAGAACTAGAACTACAAATTGCAATTTACATGTGAGTTCTTCATTTATTGAATGTGAAATTTTCAATCAAATAAACCTTATAGAAGCTTATAGAAGCCTCGGTGTACTTGCAGAAAGAGAAGCGGCTTGCGTCGTCTGCTGGGATACCCCTCCGAAACAAAGTTGTTGTATGCTTGACGCAAAGTTCATGCAGATAAGAAGCGCTCCGATCAAGCATCTTATCTGCATGAACTTTGCGTCAAGCATACAACAAGCGTTGTTTCGGAGGGGTATCCCAGCAGACGATGCAAGCCGCTTTTCTTTCTGCTCCCAACCAAAGTACACCGAGGGAAAAGCTTCTATAGGGGATCGTTCTACTATTTAATAGATTTGTGTAGTACCATGTATACCCTTAGCGAGAAATTAATAGTTTTAATTGGTACAAATGCATCGTGCCCAATATTTTAAAAGAAACTAGCATTTAGCGTATAAAATATTTTTTTAGATGTAGAATATATAATATTTCGTGCCATATTTATTCACCACTAATAACTTTAATCACCATTTGTATTCAATCTAACTTCGACTGGAATACGATATAGAAAGTTGTATGTTTTTACATCCAACGGGAGGACGTCGACAACGTTTCACAATCACAGGATTGCGCTGCGTTCTCTGCGTCACAATAGAAAAAAAATATATAAACAAGAAACGAGGCTTACATTCTTTATTTTTCTCCCCTAACTGGACAGACAACAGAGAAACGCTTTAAGTGTACCTGAATCTGTTAAGACCGACTGACAAACGAGACGAGAGAAACGACACGGGATCGTCAACCGCTGAACATTGCGGGGGGTATCGGTGATTGCACGCGCTCTTAAGGCGGGTCACTGCAGCGCAGAGCACCCTCACTGCAATGATTCATGACTGGAAGCGCCTCTTGTTTTCCTCTCGGTTATACTGGCTAGCAAATATTTATAACGATGGATTCTATATAGCACTATATAAATTCTCTTCTCTCTTTTGTATGCGGTGTTTGAAATTTGGGTTGCGTAAAATTCAGTTTCATATCTTTTCTCAGTTTCTCTACTTTTTTCGACTCCCATTCTCTTCGCTTACGCTTTTTCAAGTAGTAGGTACAGGACACCAAAAATAGGGGAGAAAGAAATGTTTTTACAAATTTATAGTGCAACTTGTTCTAATCTCGTATAACAAACAATATTGTTAAAACTTTATCAAGGTGTACTTCTGCATGAATCATGGGAATCAGTAGATGCGCGACGCGCGAGCGTTCCTCCTCCAGCCTCAGCAATCACGCTTCCCCGCAATTAGTAGACTCTATCGTCATCTACAGGGCAAATTTGGCAATCAGTAAAGCTCATTTAAAAAGGTTTGAAGAAATTATCGTTCCGGTCACTGTCTAAAGAATACTTCCGGCTGGTAATCGTGATCGCCCATCCGACGACGTTTCTTTTTTCCAAACGCTCGCAGCTGACGTAAAACAGCAACAGGCGAATGACGACCAAGAGAACCCCCGTCAAGCACTTCTCAAAATAAAAAACCGACGAGATAATTACTCACAAAATGCAACACATTTTACGATCCAAACAGTTTTGAAACACGGAAATCGTTGTGAATTTAAAGATAGAACAAATACACTACTTTTAAAAGACGTTTTATAACAAAAGAACTGAATTTTGTTGTCCTTATTCCTTTCTCGACCAAGTAAGGAACGCAACTGACGCTGAAATCACGTATTTTACTTGATTTGAGGGGGGGAATTCGCAGAGGACACAAACAGCGCAAGGTCAGAACAATTCTCCCCTTTTCTCTTTTTTTCTCCTCTTTTTAAAAATGCGCCTTATGGAAAAAAAGAAGAAAACAGCTGATTAAATAAAATAAGTAAAGAACCTGACCATTTACACGTATTTTATGTTTCTTCTGAAGAGAGTTTCTTTCTCTGAAATGATGCGAGACGAAAGAAGATAACGTTGAGGATTCTTACCGTTGCGTACCGCAACTAGAAATGGTGAACAAGATTGTAGAACCGACTTGACGTACACCGCAGAGCATTTGTTTGATAAGAGAGTAGCAGGCGATTTTGATTTTCAACGACACGCATGCGACACGGCGGCGCTACCGACCGTCACAGCCTCGGTCGCAGCTAGGCTCGCAGCAGAACAAGGAAAAGCACTGAAGCATGTCAGTTGTCACCGATACGCTCTGACGTGATCGCTTTTGGGCTCGCCATTACGTAATAATCAAAGTATTTCATGTTGAGAACTTTCTTTTCCATGTAATATAATGTATAGCACTTCATCTTTTTTTTTCAAAAGAAGATACACAAAATTTAGCGGTACTCTAACTTATATCTTGCATGATTGTTGGCAAGATTTTTCATCTCCGAAACACACAGTACATATAACATACCTATTTAAACGCGAATGCCGGCGCGAAACTACGGCGGAATTGCCATCTGGGAAGCTAGGACGATACTTTAAAGAATTGAGTCGCATTCGTATAATACTGTTTGGTGCCTCACCGGTCCTCGACCGGAGTCCTTCACATGCATTTTGTAGCCGTGTCTAACGCTTTGGATATCGTCGTTTTCGTTTGCTTTAAGTTTCATAAATCAGTGCAGCAGGTGTGGCCCGTTGGCTTTGATAAAGTATGGAATATGTTGCAATTAAGTTATTAAAACAACCCCTAAAAATAATATTCCAAAGAAAGCCGTTCTATCTCTTCTGGGTGCCGTCGGGGATTAAGTTTTTTATTAATCAGATCCTTACAAACAAAAAGGGGAAAAGAAGGCGCTACATTCACTCGCGTGTGTGGCAATTTTAAGGGTGCAAACTACCCATAAGATATTGAGAAAAGAAATGAAATAATAATCAATAGCGCGGTTGGACAAAGGACATGCGATGCACAATCTGATGGTAGTGAACCCAAGGCACGCCGGGATCTGAGGCTTCAGGCAGGTAACGATCCAGGTGGAACCAGAGGGAAAGGCGCATTCCGACCACTTCTTGCGCAATTCTCTGTTTAACATTCACAATAGGGAAGCAATCCAGCTGCTTGAAGGAGATGCAGCAACATGTCAAATGAGACATCTTCGAAGCAAACTCCACAATCAAGTCGGTAAAGTCAGGTGGATGACTCCAAGTGGGCAAGTTATCCGATCCACCATCAATCAGCGCAAGTCGTTCAAGAAGAACTGACTTCTCAAGAATTGCCTTAAGAATCGACATGGCAGTAGTAGGGTAGTTTTGATCTCGGTGGGTCCATTTCAGCCTTAATATGAAAGAGAAATAATTAATCTTTACTTGTACATACAAAAGTGAAAACATGAGCATTAATTCTACCTGAATTCACGTAGATTTTCAGCCTTCTGGAGAAAGTGTTTGAAATTGATCAGGAAAGACGCGGATTCCATCGAGTCAGTCTCCAGGTGAAGTATCTTTAGTTTCGGGCACTTCTCGATGATCTGTTAAATAGAACGAATAAATAATTTGACGTCGGTAAAATGAGAGGATAATATCGACTTGACTTATTACCGATAACAAGAAAGCTCCATCTCGCAATCGAAATCCGCTCAGAGATAACGAGGTCAACTTGGGAAAGCTGACTACGGGTAGACAACCTTTGTCGTCATGCGTCGAAAGTTCAAGGGTTTCCAGATTCGGATAGGCCTCAGCCATTGCTTTAAGAAAGTCTGTAGAAAGATGATTCAAATAAGCAGAATGTAAAACGAAAAAAAATGTCGATGTAGACACCACCTTTACTAATGTCGCAATAGCACCAGCATGAAAGAGATTTGAGTTTCGGAAGTTGGAACAGAACGGCGTAATAGGCATCATCCAGTGGAGAGAGAAATCCGACATTCAAGTGCTCAAGGGTAGGATGGGCTTCACAGAATTTGTAAATCTGCAAGTATGATGATTATTTTATTGATATGATTTCAATTGTAATATGAATCATGTTGAATATTTACTTCTTCTTTTATGTATCCACGACCGCAATAATACTTCAGTTTCGACGTGGAGAGTAGAAGAGTTTCATATAGATCTTCCCGTGCGGACACTCCGTCTAAATTCTCAAGATTGTGAAAGGATTTGTACTTTTCGTAGTTATCTTCATTCCTGTGCGGATGTCCATCAGATTTGAACGACAGAAGGTAGTCTGGATCAGCGTAATCCAACACTGCGTAAGGATACACTTCAAAATTATCGATCCAGATGCATCGTAGAGGGCGAGGGATTGGCTTCTCTTCACAAGGAGGGAACAGATAGCCGCAAACAAGCGACTCGAGCAAGAACAAAATGACGTGCGCATCCGCACCCCTTGTAGCGTAAGGCCCAAGCTTGACCAGCACAAGGCTTTTCAAAGACTTCATCCAAGCTAATTGAGGGAGCCAGTCTCTTTCAACGGCTTCTTGGACACTTTCTATCGCAATACGTTGATTGGACCATGTTTCAAAGGAAGTACCAACAGAAGAACGAGGTTTTACAGTGTAAGTGATCTCGATGGCGAGATCGGTGCAATCGCGGCAGCAACTGGAATTAAAAGAAAATGATTATAAGTAACGGCTATAAATTACAGCTGAAATTAGATAAAGTTGAAACCTCAAAATCTTGATCAAAAGCAGCCATGGGTCTTTGTAGACATTAAATTCTGGATCTGGTACAGTTGTGGACATTTTAAGACTTGTTAACTTCTGAAAGGCTGCAGTCAGAGAGTCGAGGGAGATATTTTCCTTCTTCAAGCCACTTGCAATCTCCTCCTGGGTCTTTTCGGTGTAGGTAAAATCCAGCTTCTTTATCTTGGGGCAAGATTGGAGAATTTTGGCCACCTGATTAATGGTGCACACTTGTGTGCCTTTGATGGATAGCTCCTCAAGATTTTCCATTTGAATGATTGTGCTGCAAAGAAGATGACCAGGCAGCCAATAAAAGTGGTTAGCATTGAAGACCTTGATGGAATCTAGGGCAATGTGTTGTTCAATGAACTTGCTCCACAATGTTGGTGTGAAGTAGAAGCACTGTTCGTTGATGACCAGGCCCTTCCAGCTCCTAACCAGAATAAAATGAAAAGTTTATTGAAAAATTTTTGCTACGCAAGGCAAAAATAGTTTATCATCTCTGTAGTTTACCTGCTCATAGTGAAGGAAGAGGAAAATCCATCAAATGCACCAGAAATGGCAAGTGCAACACAAGTGGCTTCATCCAAATGCTTCTCGATTAGTACCGAATACACGAGAGCAGGCAGTCGAATCGGTTTATTCATGTCGGTGGGTATGCTGACACAAAATGAAAATCTGAAAGTCAAATAAAATCTCTTGACACAAGTACAGAAATATTTTTAAAATATACTTCATAACCACTGAATAAACTATGAGTTGGAATGAGAACAAGACCGTATTCAAGCTAGTCAGAGCAAGACAAATTTCAACTGAAAATAAATACCTCTGTAACTCAAAATATGCTGATGTGGAATCAAAGTATACAATTCTCTTTCAACTTTCTAGGGTACTTTCGGGAGGTAAACAACCGACTTGAAGTACAGTGCGAGATAACTGTGCCGGAGATAACTTGCCAAAATGGCCGACCGTCACTAAGAATTGCGACGCTGCCGTGTTTACTCTCGTGCGTACCGCACCCACGGTCCACCGTAGCTGCAGCCGTGGGCGTAGTCTACTGTTCAACTCGGCGGCACGGCGCTGTCCTGACTGAACTGGCGTAGTGCGTCTACAACGTTCGTCACAGGGCTTTCGAAACGTCAGCAAATCTCATCAAGTTTTCATAAATCAATCAGCAAGCATTATTACATAAGATAACAGCCAACGCGATACAACTAGAGTATCGGCGGGTTTTATATCGGGCGAGAACAAAAGTTTAAGGCATTTACAGAAATAAATTTAAAAAAGGTTCCTTCAATTATGAATGATTTCTGCGTGTTTACATCCAGTGACTGATTGGAATAAGGAACAAGGGGTGCCTACATTCCACTTCAGCATCAAGTCACAGCATTCACCATGGTTTAGGCGCTATCATCTAAAATGAATATTGTTGTCCTTGCTCGTTGGGGTACAGAACGCTGAAATCACGTGTTTTACTTTTTCTGAGGGGACGAGGGAAGATCCCTAGAGGACAACATAGCAAGGTCTATACAAATCTCCCTTTTTTTCTCCCCTTTTTTTGGTGAAGTAGAGAAAAAGAATAAATAGAAAAAAAGTGTGAAAATCCACAGCTAACCAAACAATAATTAAATGGCTTAACTTTAAATGCATATAAGAAAACAAGGCGATTATCATTGTGAAAGAAAATCCTGTCAATGAGGAGAAGGACGTACCGTACACATTGGAAAGTGAATTGTCAAAGTAAGTACTCTTTCAGGGGCTACCATCAGAAACAGATTTAGAAATGCTTATCTTTTAGCGAGAACAAAACATTACTTGCTAAAGTTTTTACAGACATAAATGAAACGAAAACTTTATTATCATTCACTTCTGCGTGTTTACATTATCTAGGTATAACGAAAATGTGGAACAAGGGGTACACAAGTATGATATCAAGTAGCTGGGCGCGCATTCCACTTCAGCATCCAGCCTCAACATTCACGATGTTCTAGACATCATCTAATACACAAAAATAGAAGTCAATCAAACAACTGCAAAAAGTTTGCA
This sequence comes from Chydorus sphaericus, assembly GCA_030141595.1. Classification (NCBI taxonomy): domain Eukaryota; kingdom Metazoa; phylum Arthropoda; class Branchiopoda; order Diplostraca; family Chydoridae; genus Chydorus; species Chydorus sphaericus. The sequence continues at coordinate 9,521,107 of CM057927.1, read as the reverse complement.
GCATTTAAAATAAAATAGAGTACCTTCGTCGTCACTGTCTGAGGGTAGGATGAACCGACGAATGTTTAGTGGACCCTTGGCGACACAGTCGTCGGATTCGGCCTCCGACGGCTCCGAGTCGTCCTCTTCGGGGGGAGAATCGATTTCGCTCTGGCTGGTACAGGAGATTGACCATCTGACGATACGTTTGGTTGACGGCTTCTGATCACCTCCACAAGCACGCAGCTCACGAAGAACACGGCCGAGATAGTGACGACCTTGAGGACCAAAAGTCAAGCACTTCTAAAATAAATGAAGAGAGATTTACAATACTTATTTATCCAATTAAATAAGGAAAACAAGTAGAAATTTATAATAGAGCAGCAGCACAACACAACAAACCTTCTTTAGTTGTAGAAGATGTGCACGGCGGATTTCGTTTTCTTGTACTTCCTTTGCCGTCTTTGAGTGATTTTTCTCTTTTTTCAACACAGTTGTTTTCACTGATTTGTAGGATTCCATGGCAGATTATCAAAATCAAACGTAAACTAATTCACAGTAGGAAGTGGGAAGAAACCGCAGAAACAAATACGTTTGTCCTTCCTCGGCCGAGTACGGTGCGCAACTGACGTTGATATCGCGTGTTTACCTATTGAGGGGGGACGATTGAACGGATGTGGTGACTCAACGACATGCAGAAAAGAAATAAGGAAAGAGGATTGCAGCAATTAAACGGGGAAAAGTTGCGTAAAGGAAATTTCATTTGCTTTCTTTTCTTCATAACTCTCACTGCAAATGAAAGATGGCCCCTTTTAACTCATCTGGCTATTACATAGTAGTATTTGTTGATTGACAATAAGGATACGGTAAGTGTGAACCCGTCGCATTCTCGCCGGCTTTCCATTCAAATTGGGTAAAGCGGCAACTGACAGCGCTTAGCACGGCGCACCCTCACACTTGTTTACTGTCGGTAGAGTAACTCGATACTCCCGGAATTTCCCAACTCTGGCTGACATGCCGGTTCAGGCGGCCGGTAAACTTGCTTGAGGCTCAGAAGAGTAATCCTTTTGATTATTACTGCCAAACAAGCACTGAGAGATTTAGTTTTGTATCACTTACTATTATTTGTATTTTTACATTGTTATTGTGAATCATTCCCCAATGGAGTTCGCTTAGACTTTTATGAATAACCTTGTAGAACTCGTCATTGGCAAAAGTAAAAGATGAGGGAGAAAAAGTATAAACATAGTAAGAGCGAGCGCGACACCACTATTGCAACACTAGGGCATCGGCTTCTTTAAAAATGCTCATCTTTTAACGAGAAAAAATAGCTTACTGAGGCACAAATAGAAATTAAAGAAGTAAAAAGGATTTAATTACAATTTATTTCAGTGTTTACATAATGTAGGTTAAGAAAATAAGGCACAAGGAGTTTGTGCAATCCAGCCGCAGCAATCACGATGATTTAGAAGTCATCTAGTATTCAAAGTAAAAAGTCAATAAATAATGCAAAAAGATTGCAACGTTTAAAAAAAAAATTAAAAACTACCTTCATCGTCACTGTCTGAAGTTTCTTCCAGTATCACTTTTCCGGAGTAGGGTAGAAAGAGCCGACGAATGTTTAGTGGACCCTCAGCGACACTCTCGTCCGACTCGGCTTCCGACGGCTCCGAATCGTCCTCTTCCTCTTCGGGGGGAGAATCTACTTTCTGGCTGGTATGAGTGATAGTCCATCCGACGATAGATTTGGCTGGCGATTTCTTTTCACGTGAGCTCTGGTCACAAGCCCGCAGTTGACGAAGAACAGGACCAAGTAAGTGACGACCCCGAGGACCACAAGTCAAGCATTTCTAAAATAAATAAAAAGAAATTCGCAATACTTATTTAAGTAATTGAAAACAGGAAAACCTAAAGGCTTACAAAACTAAAAGCATAACAGTACGCTTAAACAGAACAAACCTTTTTTAGCTGTAGGAGATGTGCACGAGTGATGTTGCTTCCTGGTTCTTCCTTGAACATCTCGGAGTGATTCCTTTTCTCTTTCTTAATAACAACTTTATTCACGGATTTTAATTTGATGGATTCCATGAAAGATTTTCAAAAGCAAACAGAAACTTGTTTGAACTACGAGGTGGGAGGAAAAGGCAGATGTGAATAATATTCTTGTCCTTGCTCGGTCGAGTACAGCACTACAACTGACGTGAGAGCGACGAGAGAGGGGAAATCTTAGTGGACAACTGGACACTCAAGGTCAAAACAAAATTCCCCCCTCTTCTCTTTTTTTTTCTCCTGTTTTATACGAAAAAAAAAGAATCAATAAAAAGGGTGAGAAAAGCGAGTGAGAATGCTTCTAAAAACAGTTATAAATGGTTTAACTTTAAATGCATATGAAAAAACAAGGCAAATATTAGTGTGATCCAGAGCTACGTTAAATCATTTTTTTTTCTCCCATTCTCCGTAAACAACATAAATGGTAGAAAAGGATTCGAATGGGCGGTGTGATAGCTCAACAACTTAAAAAATGAATTCGGTGTTAAAATTACAGTAAACAATGGGGTATTGATGGCAATATTTTCTCTTATTGGTTCTCACTGCAGAAGATAGATCGCCCTATTAAGCTCAACTTCTTGATTGATAAAAGGGATACGGTAAAGTATGAACGGTCGACCCGTCGCATTCTCGCCGGCCCTCCATACAGATTAGGTGTGGCAACTGAAAGCGACAGCGCCGAGCGGCTTCTGTGGCGCACGGCGCATCCGAGGATTCTTCTCACTCCTCGGCGCACCCTCGCCGGCTCGCCCTTGTTTGATATCGTCTGCTATGATCAGTCCACATCCGAATCACGTCGGTTGCTGTCAGTGGCGTAACTCGAAAGCTCCCGGAATTAGATCTTGCAAAAGAATTTTTTAGCGATTCAACGATTTTATGGTGGTAATTATATGCTTGTCATCATGCATTCATAACTTTTTATAAGTGAACATGCAGCTCGAAAAGTTATTCAATGTTGATTGAAAATGGTTGAGATTGTTCACAACTTGTTTGCATCATAGTCAAAGAAGAACGATCAGTTGTTCTCTTTGAAATATTCATGAGAATTTCACTCTTTCGCTGTTTTTGTATTAAATTGTTAACTGCTGACAACTTGACTTATCATTCAAACTTTATTCTGATAATAAGTTTTCGGTTTTCTCATTGCAGGGAAGCCCACGTATCACGTATACATCACTTCTGGCTTACGTTGTCGTGTCAACTGCGATTTCACCCCTTTGCGTAGTGATATTTGGTCACCAGTCACCACGAAGAACACAATCATGGTGGGAGAAGTGATAAAGAAAAATCGGAAGATGCCGGCTGGAAAAGATCAAGTTTGTCGTCTCAAACTACGCCAGCTGAAAAAGGTTTGTGTAATTCAATTGTATGACAACATGCACACATCTTGTTTGTAAACTTTTGCTAAAATCCATTATACTTTATATAATCCGAACATATAAATGTCTTGTATTATTGTGTGATGTAATACTTTTTTCTATTCGAATGCTATAGAAGTACCGGTATGCGACCGGTGGATCGGGTCGTCGCTTCTTTCTTCGCTTTGCTCTTGGCCATTTACGAGCCCAGAATGGAAAAAGGGCTGTGACTGAGAAGAAGTCGTGGGCAATCACCACTATTTCCAGTCAGAAAGTGGAGGCAGAAGATCGATGCCGAGAAAAGTGGCGAGAATAGTGAAGAGGACATGATCTTCTATGACAATGGTATTCATGCACGGGACGATGTCATTTATTACGTATTTATAAGCAATATTTTACCACTCATTAAATTTTTTTTTCTTCTTTTTAAAAATGATTTAGTCGAGGATACCAGCAGTGGACAGAGTCTTCTATCAACTCACGAGCTTCATCGTACCTCTCATTTCGATTCACAAAACCAGCAGTTCCATGATGACAGGTACTACTCTAATTCCAGCGTAAATTAATTCTAAACTCCTCTAAATATATACATTATGTGCCATTAGGGTAAGAGCAGTTTCGTCCGTGCAGTGTCCTCTACAACGCAACCAGACGTTCGAGATGGGTTTGCATCTGTTGGCAGAAATCGAAGCGCACGTTGCAACTAGTAGAGTCTGCCATCATCTGTCTCTTCAGGAGCTCGTCTTTCACGGATCGATCGATATTGATGGTACCACACCGTTGCTCCTAGCCTGCCACTACGGAGAACTCGACTGCGTCAAACACATCGTAGAGAATTGGGGTGTTGACGTCAATTCTGCTGCCGTCTACTACCTGGATCCTTTCAAGAAGTACGCTAAAATTCAAGGAGCAACACCGCTTTTCGTCGCCGCTTTTAGGAGAGATCTCAGCATCGCCAAATACCTTGTTGAGAAAGGAGCGAATCTCAACTTGAAAACTTCTGTCCAGAACAAGAATCTTCGTCATGAATTTTCCTGTCTTACACCTCTTCAAGGAGCCGTACAATGGCCAGTTAGTTACCAAAAGTCATGCAAGAAAACCTCGGCAGATATTACCAACATGGTCCTCTTCTTACTTGAGTCTAGGGCCGACCCTTCCAGCCTCTCTCCTCTACCCTTAAACGGACATTCTATTTGGCAGAACACGATGTGTGGTGTCGACGTAACCAATGCCCTGGTAGATCACGGCATCGACTTGAACCAGCGAAGCTCGGATGGCGAGACGATTTTGCATTATTGGGCTGGGACAGATCATTCTTGGGTTCGTCTCCTTGGAATCGGAAACATCATGACCGTCGTCCAGAAACTAGTTGACAAGGGTGCAGACCCCATGGCACGGAATAACATGGGCACCACTCCGATCTTTGAGGCAATCAGCGCTGCTAATTGGCCAGTTGTCGATTTCCTGCTTCAGCGAAAAGAAGTTGATCGAATGGACAAAATCGAAGCCATGGAATTGGCAGCCGCCACAATCCTCCGCTATCATCCGGATCATGTGGAATTGGAGCGAGCCTTGGGTTATTGGCGTCAAGCACTACGTCTCCGACAAATGGAACACAACTCAGATCAGAAAACTCCCATCACCCTCAAGAGCGGACGGAGCGCCGAGTGGACCACAATAGAGCAACTAGAACATCATGTTGCCAATCCGTTCGGGTATCAGCTGCAGTCGTACTACATCCGTTTAAGAATCTTCTCCAGTTTGAGTTGGGAAGCCGTCTCAACTTTGCGTCACTCCTTTTTGGTTTGCATCGATTTCTTATGGAGAGCGCAAAGATACGTCGATCTTCTAGACATACTTTGGGCTACACTGGAGGTTATTCGCCGTTCCCATTCCATTCAAGAAGAAAGCCTTTGTTCTATGACAGACATCGTCATCCACAATGGCGTCGAGTTGCTTTCTATGAGTCTTGAATTGAACGACCCCCTCTTTACCAACATATCCATGACGCCACTGTTGGAAGTCATCGTAGCGACGAATCCATTTTCTTCGAGCTACTTTGCTGACGGTCACATGCGCACACTGCTCCAGTTGGTCGATTACTTTGCCAGCCTAACAGAGATCCCTAATCAAGACAAGATGCTTCTGCGTCAATTGGTGTCACAAGACTGTCGTGACTCCCGCGGACGATCCCTCTTGAAGATGGAATGTGAAGATAGAGCTGTACGGTTGCCCAGCATTAACCTACTGCTTCAGTCCGGAGCCGATCCGAATGCCGGCGACGTCGATGGAAACGGACCCCTTCACGCTCTTGCGAGTAACAACTATTGTTATTGTGAGGAGTTAGCCAAGGCTGCCCATTCGCTTTTGGCTTACGGAGCACACTTGGACAGAGTGAACAATCAAAAGGAGACAGCTGCTCAGGTGTGGACGGAAGGAGGTGTGCTTGCTCTTCCCGAATGGTTACGCGAGCCCGGCGCTGTGCCCAAGTTGCAATGCCTCAGTGCCAAAGTGGTACGCTCGGAGAACGTCGAGTACGACGAGCTGACACTACCTGCCGTACTTTGTACTTTTGCTGAATTGCACTGACTTTGTTTTTCCACTTTCTCTTCAAAATTTTGATTTACTTTTCTTTCATGATATACACTGTAAATTCATCGGATCTCGTCGGATTGGAATATACAGCTCATTTGAATTTCACTTCAGTGATTCATTCCCGCTAGCTTTCTTTTTCTTTATTCAATTTAGTGGAGTATAGATAGCAGAGTGTTTAGTTTTCACTAATCCGATGGGAAAAAGTATTCGCGCTGAAATATTGTAATTTTTACGGACGACTAGTTCATATCAACAAAAACAGCAGCGAGTGTGTGTCTTTCATCACCCTTTGTAAAATACTTTAACTTTACGTAACCATCACATGACATTCTTAACTGGCTTATTATTCGTTAAAGCTAACACCATTCAGTTCACTTTATGTTATGAAGCTTTCTCCTTTCCGAGTTACACCATTCACTCCCTTCAGGTAGACATGCGAGTTGTCGTGAATGGACTCATTATACATTAGATCTACAATGAGAATGATTGTTACGAATCTTATGATATATAGTTCTACTCAGATAAACTTTCCGCAGTTGGCAGGTGATGAGATCCATTTAAGCGGAGCGGACTCGGTTGTAGACGGAGTAATATCAGCTGATGGCAACTTTCGATTGCTCCCGTACGGACCTCGCTGCTCCTGTGCGGACTGCACAGCCACCAAGTATATTCAGCGCAACTTTTACCGCGGGTCATCGGACGAACAGCACACTTTCAAGCCGTTCTGAACTTGCATTACATATTCTTGCCAATTTGAATAACTTTAGTCACTATACTGAATCAGCCCGACCTTGACGCGAAATGTCGTAAAGAAAGCAAATCTATTGGGATAGAGAATATTAAAATAGAAAGGTTCCCTAGTGGGCGCGACTAGTTGGGCTCTACGAGACTACGACTTTCTATTTGTTGACATGGGCGCAACACAAATTTCAACTGATAAAAGGCTTAAAAGAAGAAAACCCAGTCTACTGAAGATGTGTTTAGGCAGGCCAGGCAGGCTGCTACCGGCGCATAAACAAGGGCGGAAATGCTAATACTAGTGGTACCAAAATTGAATTTAATATTCAGCTATACTCAGTTTACAAGAAAGCAACATTTAGTTATTAGCAATAACACGGATTTTCGACGAGTTGTCAACTCTTACACGAATGATTTTTTCTAGTCTAAATTAGTTGAAAAGTTGAGACACCATGAGGAATATAAATAAATAAATCACTTAAGCATGCTCATGGTTCACGTCTGTTCAGCAGCTTCAGATATTTTAAGAGGCTCCTCGCTAGTGAGTGATGGCGCTGGATTCTGTTCCGGAAGAAGTTCATCTGCTGTCATGGTATCTTCCGCTCGGCAAGCCTAAGCAACAGGTTCTGCAATTGTTATCGGTGCAGCAGCAGCTTCTTCTTCGGTCACGGCGGTTACTAGCTCAGCTCCTTCCAGTACTATATGGGCTACTTCTATCACCGGAAGAGCAACTTAGGGAGTCGGGGAAGTTGATTCCGGAGCTGGAACATTCACGTCCGGTGTATGTTGAGCTGAATCTGGAACAGGAAGTGATGTTTCTGGGGTCGGAGGAGTCAATTCAGTTGCCGGTACTGATATCCTCGGCTCGGGTTGAGCTGCAGGAGCCACTTCCGGAAGAGCTGGCTCGATCGCTGAAACGTCTTCAGTTGGAGAAGGTTGAACTACCTCTTCTGATGCAGCATTCGTCTCCATAGCTACGGACTCTTTTCCTTGGCTGCCCCGATAGCTGGAGGAGCAGCTATTTCTTCCGTCTGCATAGCTTCTTCTTCAGCCAGTGGTAGAGGTGGATTGGTGACAGTTAGAGCAGCAGCTGCTTCTCGCTGTAAATGTAAAATAATTAAGAATTTGAAATTTAATTTGTTTAAATAAATAAAGAGTTTCACCTCTTTAGCGAACTCGATTTGTCGCTCTCTTTCCTTTTCTCTCTCCTTCTTGATGATATCCGTCTGCTGCTCGACCACAAGCTGGAAGAGCTCCTCATCTATCGGTTTGCGATGAGTGCGCACCAGCTCGTCCTGAATTTCCGGAACTGACTCCATAAATTTCCGTTTCTTCGATTCAAATTCCTCCTCTATCTGTTGCAGCTCAGTTTCCAATTTCTTCTGGTGCATCGTCAATGACAGAACCTATCTCTTCAAGACCTATTTAAAAATAAATTTATTTGAATAATCAGCGGAAATGAATCAACAAAAATAGAAAAGTAGGAAAAGCATTCTTTCGAAATTAAAAAATAAATTAACCTTCATTCTTGATGTAGTGACGACAGAGCGGACATCGGGCACAGCATCCGAAAATATTTCGTGAACGAGTCGATGATTTCGCACATATCTTGCGTGAGAGACGTGCTTCACCGACATTCCGTTGTCAATATCTTCCTCATCTTCGGCCGGCTGGATCTCGAAGCTTCTGTCACTCAATGGGCCAACGTATCTTTTGCTAATCGTGTTAGACGCTCTTATATCATCTATCGTAGAAGAGGCTTTGCTCTTTGCCGTCATGTAAGCCTGGTACGCCGAAGAAGCCAGATAGGCCTTGTGGTTCCGATCGTATTCCGCCTTCTCCACTTCGTATTTGTCTACGTAGTGCTGCTTCTCTCAGTCAGGAAGATCCTTCCACATCTGCCCGATGACTTTCGAGATCTCCCAAAGCTTCAGTTCTTGATTAATACCTTTACACTTGGTCCCGCACTTTACGAGAGTACCTCATGTACGGCATCCCCGGCTTTTCCGGCGCTTTTGGCGGCTTCAATGCAGCTCCAGGATTCTGGAAATCATTTAAAAAGTTTGAATAAGAATTTATCACTCTGAGTGTAGTGCCCAGCTTATCTGTGAGTTGAACTTCGGGTGGCTGTGGGAATATTGGCCAAAGGGGCCCGTCATGGAATCACCATCTCTCTGTGATTATAAAGAAAAGCTGAATGAATGCATGATCTAATTAAATATATCTATATTTAGATAACCTGCATCATATAGAGGAGCCAGAGGGCCTGAGTTGCTCTGTAAAAATAAATTTGAGAAATTATTACATTTAGATTGAAAAAAAATATATATTTAATACATCACCTTTGAGGTAGTTAAATGAAACAAGCATCCTGGGGTGATCTAATGAATTAAATAAAAAAGTAAACTTGTAATCACAACAGGTAGTAATAAAGTAAATAAACTGAAAAGTGATGAGACACATACGAGTATAAAGCTTCGTTTACACGACCACTTTTTTTCTTATTTTTCCCCTTATTTCCTTATTTTTAGCCTTATTTTTTCTCATAAGCCAATCAAAACGCACCATTACGGAAAAATAAGGCCTTACATGAAAAAAATAAGAAAAATAAGTGGTCGTGTAAATGAAGCTTAACCGGTACTTTGCATTGGAGACGTAGAAGCCATCGCGTTCTGTCGGTAATATGGCGGAAAACAAATCTTCAGATTTTAGTTATTCAATATTTATTGAGAAATAAGTTCACAAATTGATTCTTTTTTGAATAAGAAGAGCTCTTGAATTTTGAGTTTTGACAGCTCCAGAAAACAACAACACAGAGAACAGCAGCACGGGATTACGGGAGAAGGTGAAGCCTCTTCTCACCACAAGAAATATTCCACTATTGGAAAAATAGATTTCCATAATTCCATTTCCGTCAAATTAGAAATATTGGTGGAAAAGTGGAATTCCTCAACATTTTCTTATTTTTTTAAATGTAAATATATACGCACACGGGTTCGTGAAAGCCGTGAGCGGCTAATACGTGACGATAGGATTGAGGATTAGAATAAGGCATCTTTAAAAAGTAGAAGACGTCGTCGAATCAAAATTACTGAGTATAGGGCGACTCATAGTTGAGGTCGTATTGCGCGGGTTTTGATAACACGTAAGCTCCGGCTGTGACATAAAGAGGCCATAGGTTGAATGGGTACTCCGACAGGGACACGTACAGTACCATTTGGACGAGCGGTAACATAACGTCAGGAGGACGGGAGAGATTCGTGTAGCCAGGTCAAAACAATACTTCTCCTGTTTAAGAATAGAGAATATAAGAACAATAGAATAAGTGTGAAAAATCCACAGCTTATAATACACGAGTTAAGAGGCTTTACTTTTTAAAATGCGCATGGGAAAACAGGCAAATATAATTGATGGGCAAAAGCCAAAAGAAAAAAATCCTGGAACTTGCGATCGTGCATTCGTTTGTTGTGCAATTTCTTTTTCTTTTCAAATATTCTTCAGTAAATTTATTTGAACAAGTAAAATTAGCTTATGTTTTTAGTATCAGCTCGGAGTTCCATAGACGGCAATTTGACATGAGTAAGATTAAATGATTACTGAAAATGTCGTGTAACCAGCTGGGTAACGAACTTCACGGCGCAATGGCCTCGCAGATTAAAAAATTAAAATTAGAGAGTTTCTGTGTATTACTGCTTCATTAGTTTACATCTGACCAACGAAGAAAAAACTTTGCCATATAGTAACTTCCGCACAGAGGAAACGATTACACAATCCACTCTCACTCAAGATCAATAGCGACATAAGTTAAATAATAGCGATATCCAACTTGAACAGCTACGAACGAATCTTGTCGGCACGAAAGAGGTCTCAAGAAAGCGTTGATTAACGAAGTTCTGTAATTTGACAACTAGCAAGAGTGTCAATCTTTTTAAAACTGAGATTAACTGGTGGATTTCGACCAAGGAGATGGTTTCTAGTAGATTGAGAAAGAGAAGGATAATTCCTTTCAATCCTCTCCGGCAGAGTAACCAGCTTTAAGTTGCGGAGATGTGGGATGAGGTCGGACATAACGAGCATAGAAAGTTGGGAAAACTGCCAAATCGCCAAGACTTCCAATCCGGACCACAGTTTACTAATCCTAAGCAATCCCGAATGATTGCTGGTCTGTAAAAAGAAAAAAAAATAGTAATTATTACGATGGATTCAAATTTGAAATAATAATACAAAACATACTTCAGCTGAATGTTTGAAGCGTTTTGGGAGAGGCTCGTCCTTATCGATGTTGACGTGAGAGCAGTGCAGCACGATACGAAGCAGGGTAGATTTCTCCTCAAATAATCGAGAATGATGACCCAAGCAAACATCACTTTCAAAGGTCTTGAGCTGCGGCAGAAACGTGGCAGCATCGGACGTTGAATCGAATGATTCTGACAGCAAAGTTGTGGATCCAAGGATGCGTAGACTATCCAACTTTTGGCAGAGCGCCAAGTCAGCTAGTTTAACTGATCCAGCGGATTTCAACTTGAGATGTTGGAGTCCAGCTCCAAATACTTTTAAAATGGGTTGAACGTATTTCAACGGAACTTTATGAAGACCAATCATCGTGAGCTAAGTAAAATAAAGGAAATAAGATTTAAAAAACCGTTCAGGAAACAGTTGCAACGGATTGACTACCTTTGGCCATTCGCTGAAAATCGCTTGAAGATGTTCAGGGTCTGCGTCGTTCTCGAGTACGATCTGTTTGTTTTTAGCGCAGTCTTTTTCAGACGCAAACGATTTATCGCAGAATACCACTTCCTTCAACATTGGGCACAAAGCTCCGACTGCCCTTAGCATTTTCTCGTTCTTGACATTCACGAAATCTACTCGAGTCAGCAACAGCTTTCCTATACCAACAAGTTCAATCAAGTTTTAACTTTTAAAAATAGTGAAATGATTTATAATGAAAAATACCAGAGAAAGGACGAGTTGCATTCTGTGGAAGAGAGCCGGGAAATCCAGACTGACCAAAAGCTTCTTCATGGGCCTTTTGGAAGGTTGACCAGCTCTTTTGTTCTTCTGGGATACTGACGTCGTGCAGGATCGTTACAGCGAGACTAGTGGGAAAACGCTTGTCCGCCACTTGTAGCAATGGCAGATGACGAAGCGCAAAGGCAAATTCAAAATCTTTCATCTGATTTAATAATGGATTTTCGACGTCCGGATGGTCCTCGGTAGGTTCTCTCTTTTGGCCTATAAGCCGAAGCTCTCGAAGTGAGGAACATACTGGGGAAAGATATACTAGAGGAACCGACAAATGTTTCAACGATTCACGTACAACACGCCAATTTTTATCAGAAAGGATCTCTCCGAAAATAAGCGCATAAATATCGCTGCCGTCCATGCGAGCTCCATTTACAGTGAGATGGGTGAGAGAAGGGCAATCATTCCCGATCTGATAGAGTACTTGAATTCTTACTGAAGGAGACATTGGGTATAGAGATAGTTGGGTCAAGTGTTCGAGGGAACCCAAAGATGTACCAAAAGAGTTCAATTCTTCCAAATCCATCATATCATCGTATTCTTCAACAATCAGCTGGAAATTGATTGCAAGTTTCTGCACGAGAGGAGACCATTTGGCAATAGTAGGAATCAGCTTGGTGCTCAACATAGAATCGGGAAAAGAAATGTGGATTTGCAGCTCCTTGAAACTGTCATTCAACACGGCATCCAAGAAAGCCCAGGTCTCGACATGGTTATCTTCATCATTTCTACATGATGATTCAAGATAATGGTCATAAATTCTCTTTGCAAACTCATGTCTGGAAAATATTTTAAAATTCATTAATCAAAAGAAGAAAAAAATCTCTTTTAACAGTCTTTTATACCTGACTTTTACACCAACTAATCCAACTAGATGTTGATCTAGACGATTCCTTATGAATTTGCGCAACTTCTCACTCGTTAGAAACGAGTTGGAAAAGGCTGAAGGGACCAAGCAATCGTACCGCTTTCCTTCGGGACGATGGTCATAACACAAAGCCAATGTAGCCAAAATGTCTTTGAACGATGCCTCGAAAGCCAACTCTTCTAGGCTTGGAACAGCATGGGCAGCCATGATATTTTGTTGAACGATTGTACAAACACAAAGTAACAGAATCCTCACTTTCCCAGGCTGCGAAGGGTGTCATGGAAAATGTAAACACACGCAACCAAAGTCACTTGTGTAGTACAGTAGACAGACAACTACAGCCCCCTAGCGGACAATCCGTTTCAGAGTTGTTTTTGCCTTGTTCTTTTTTAAAATTATTATTATAGAATAACTTATTTAAATGGGCTAATAGTGTGACACTAGCGGAAAAGGACCTCTTCCAAGTAATAACTGGTATCAAGATCAATGAACTGCGCGTGTCATATTTTTGCCAGAGACATGAACAACGTTAACTAATGCAAATAGGTTGATAGAGCTAGGCTGGCACCATTGAAACTAAAAAGTCTAAAACTGAAACTCTCGAAAACTAAAGGGACAAACAGTATCAATTAAATCAAAAGTGTCAGTAGGCCTACCGTATAAAGCTCGTTCCCTATGAACGTAGAGACTACCACAAAGAGGTTCTTAAAAAATAAATTGCACTTTGACAAATGCTGTATTTCAATTACAAGTTGAAGCAAATTACGAAAAGGCAGGAATGAACGAGAGGGTGGGTGTGCACAACTTATAACGTTTCTGTGTTTTGAAAAATAAGCAGAGAAAGTAAGGAAACATAAAAAAAGTGAACTGTGTCTGCTATTTTTAAATGAGGAGATATTTACTTCTATATCCCTCAAACATCAATAAAACTGCCAAATCTCCCAAGGCCCATTCTTAAAATCTTCTTCCGCAATCGTCTCCTCTCTTACTGGCCTCGGGAATCGTTGAAAAACTTCTTATTTTCCAGCTTTGCGGGCACCTCCACGAGCGCCACTGGTACTAGCTCCACGTCCACCACGGCTACCACGACCAGCTTTGCCGCCTCTAGCAGCGCCTTTGGGGCAGCCACATTTTCCTCCAGCACCAGCATAGTAGTGGCCACCACAGCGAGAGCAGTGGGCCTCACGGTAGTCTCCAAGGCACTTGCCAAGTCCAGGACACTTCTTGCAGTGGTTGTGGAACTTTCCACTGTCCCAGTCTGGTTTCTTGCTGTTGCAGCAGTTGGTCAGGTACTGGCCCTGATCGCAGAGCTCACCTGAAAAGGAAATTCAAAAGAGTGATGAGATCGGGGAAGAAATGATAATTAAATTTAAATTAAATTACACTTGACAGAGGCCTCTTCACTGTTGTTCTCATAGTCATCTCCACCGTAGTCGTTCTGTTGGAGCAAATCACGAACAGTGGCTTTCAAAACTCCGTCGCAATCATCTTCGTAGCCGAATTCCTTGCAGTTGCCTTCGCGTACAACCGTGTCGAGTTGCTTGGGATCTCCAGTGAACTTGAAACCAAAGTTGCCTCGAATCAGACCAGCCCGGGCACATTTGCTTAACTTTTTCAATTCAGGCTTCTTGTAGCCAGCGAGTAGAAGAAGGCGATTGACTTCCTTTTCCTCCTCAAGAGCAGCTTCCATTTTCTTGGCCATTTTTTAACGAATTTTTCTAGAGCGTCACCGTTGAAACCGCGCGAGAAACAGCAATGGCCACCTGATACGATGCGTCAAGCGAATATCCAAGCGTAGATTTCCCAGCGCCTGCCGCCTTTCCTACTGTAGTTGTCGAGCCAAAACAATTTCGGTGGAGCGGTGCAGGCCGTGCAGCTGAGTTTGTTCTTTTGTAATGATTAGTTTTTACAACATTAAAAAACTGTTTCTTCTAGACTTGATCTGTTGAGCCAATATAAAAAATACGAAATGTCCATAAGACCAGACTCTGAACTCTAATTTATTATGCACTCACGAGTCACGTAAGATTTAACTACGGTGACGACACTCGACTTAGTCGATAACCATAAGAAAAAACTTTCAAAAATCAACTTTTAAACTATTCCAAACAATAATTTTCCCTGATATTTGAAGAAGACCCTTCCCATTTATCTTTCAGAATTGAAAAAGATAATTTTAAATCTATACATCAAGCCCATCAACGATCCCGCCGGCTGTTTAAAACCCCAATGAGCCGGAAGAGAAATTTTTTAACAAGTCCATAAAAATATTAATATAGATGCTTTCAAGTTTTCAATTTTTTAATGACTAATCATCTGAATAATGAAAAATTCATCCCTTTTAATTTTAAGGAGGAGTCAAGAAACAGCGATTTTTTAAATCCTAGTTAAAGGATTTTTATGAAAAGATTAACAATTATCTTTAGGTTTAAATTAGGATTTCCCGTTATTGAGTTATTAAAGAAAATGAATAGGAATCAATAATATTTTCTTAAATTTATTTTTAAAAACTTTTAAATAGATAAAACGAGTTTCTATTTCATAATGATGCGCACACATTTAATCGTTACCGTTCATGATCCAAAAAGAGCAAAAAATATTTTAAGAGACGGCTGTTCCATTCAAGTCACTAATGCATTTCACACCTAGGCTAGCTTTTGTTTAAGTCAGACAAAAAAATTGCACGAATGACTGAACATTTAGAAAATAATTCCAGTCAAACTTGTTACTTTTTTTGTTTTGTAGAAAAGCTGCTAGCCTACTACCTGCGCCGACAATGTTGAAAACAACATATTTTTGAAGGAGGATGAAACAATTTATCTCTCAGATCCTTATTTTAAAATGAAATACTCAAGATTCCTAGTTTAAAATAAATTTAAAACAAGGTTAAAAGTAACGAGAAAATAAATACAACTAAATTTCAAAGAATTCGAAGCTATTGCCCTCTGAAAACCGCCACTCGTGGGTATTTTATAGCACATTGTAATCATGTAAAAACTATTAACACACCACTAGTAGCCGATCTCAGAGGACTGAAATTTATCATCCTAAAATATGAAGATTACATCAAAATTGGCCGTTAATAACTTGTAGAATTGATTACACTTTCTAATAGCTATCTTTATACTCCAATGAGACCGCCGACCCAGGACTGATGCGAAGGCTTTGTCCACTGAAAACCGCCACTTGTAGCTATTTAATAGCAATTTTAAATAGAACTATTAATATACCACAAGTAACAGTTCTCAGAGGATGGAATTCAGTCTGCTAAAAGAGTGCGTTTCAAAATAAAAATTGACAAAAATAAAAATGAAATGAAAGTGAAGCTTTTTGGCCTCTGAAAACCGCTGCCTGTTGGTCTTTGATAGCAATTCGTAATTTAGCAGCTACTAACAGACCAATGGCAGCCGCTCTTTGAGGCCGGAAATTCATTCTGTTTAAAGAGTAAAATAAAATAATTTAAAAAAATAATAAAGAGGATTTGTGTAAAATTAAGGATTGATTTAATTTTTCTTTAGTTTAAAAAGAAGTGAAGCTATTTTTCTTTGTGTTAAAGACAGTCATCCAGTAACTGTCATTGTAAAATAGAAACAGGAATTTATTTTTATTTTCCCTTATTTAGATAAAATATTTATTAAAAATACCCCATCCACGTGAGTCCAGAGTGGAGCAGCCAGTGACCGTCATAATGAACTTTAAAATAAAATAAAATAAATTAGATTAGCTTTAATTACGATTTGAAATTGTAACTACCAATTGCTAAAGGCGGTGCAGGGTACGTGATCTCCTTATTTTGCGGCCCTGGTGGTCCACATAGACGAACAGTTATGAGAAGAGGAGGAGGAATTCTTGGCTGTTGATCTCAACGGCCCGGAGCGCATCCAGCGGATGGTGGGTTATATGGGGCGGAAGTCGGTAGTCGGAAGTAATATATCCAGGAGCCGCTTATGGTGAGCTTTAGCCCTAGTTATCTTAAAAAGTAGAACCTGAAATTTTGAAGAAGAAAAAAAGTTATTAAATAAGTTCCGGCCGGAATTCTAGATGGCTATATACCTTGCGCTTGACAGCTACGCAGAGACAGTTGACGGGCGCAATAGTTCCGTGCCCCTGACGAGTCAGGCTTTAGTATCCGCAACTTTGATCAATCCAACATAGTCTCCATCCAGCGCCCGGACGGGTACCAATCGGACGTGATGCTGCTTCCGCAGAATGACTACTGACAGCTGTTCTTCAGCGAGGTACTCGATCTGGTAGATGCGCTTACTCCCGCCGACTCTTCTAATCTCTGAAGAATTCCGGAGTTTAATTTATCATTTAATTAAAATTTCAATTGAAATACCTTCGCGATTCAGGTGGAGGCAGAGGAGACCTTCCTCCGTACCGATAATCAGCCGGTCGATATCGATCAAAGCTCCGCTTCCGGCCGTTTTCGTGAGCGTGATTGAATCATCCATCACTTCTTAGGGCTTTAAAAAAGCATGGCAGGGCAGTTTGTTCCGCTTCCGAATACGGCGGAGCTCGTCGAGTTCAATAATCCATTTCGTTTTACCGCTCTCGCTATCGGCCAGCATTAAAAGGAGATTGCGTAACCCAGGTGGACCCAGAAGTAAGTAATTATAATGAAAAAATCGTTAAAAATATGTGCAATGACGCCGAAAGATTCTAAAGATAAAGATTCTACAGAATTTCATGAGTTTAAAATAGATTCCCCAAGATAGCAATAGATTCTAAGGATACCAAATGATTCTGAAGATTCCAAGAGATTCTAAAAAATTAATAACCATCATAATAACCTTCCTGAGGGTTAGTATGATTATGAAGAAGAATCCTTACCTTTTAATCGTTACCTACTTAAAATATATTTAAAATATGCCTATCCAATCCGTCACCGAACCACTTCACAACTAGGCTAGCTTTTGTTTGAGTAAAGCCACAGAAAAATTACACAAATGACTGAACTTTTCAAAAATAATTCCAGTCAAACATGTAACTTTTTTGTATCCTAGAAAGGTTGCTAACCTACTACCTGCGCCGATATTAATAAAATTAAAAATAAAGGAAGATGCACAATAAATATAAAACATGGTAGATTAACACAAAATTATGAAGTAACGAGATTTAAAAAATAATATACGACTAAATTTCATGGTAATCGGCGCTTTTGGCCTCTGAAAACCGCTGCTTGTGTGTCTTTTATAGATATTTTTTAAAAATTAGCGACTATTAACAGACCACAAGCAGCTGCTCTCATGAGGACGGAGATGAATAAAAATAGTAAGTAACTATGATAAATATCCCCTTTGCATTATCAACTAGAAGTGGAACAAAACAATCGAACTTGTAGCTAAAGCAATTGGAAAGAGTGACGCTTCATCTCATCAGATTATGTAATAAGAGATATAGTGCACCTTGTTATCTGGCTTCCAGACATTTAGCTGGAGCTTTGTTTTTGTGATAACCAGTAGCTGTTGGCCATCTACACAAATGACGTAAAATAGCAAGATTAAAAGGGAAGAATTGAATCAGGAAATACTTCACAGGTTTCAGAGATTTAGTCCCCTGAAAACCGCCACTGATAGCTAATCAAGAGCGATTATTTAATTCTATTGATTTACTACCAGTAACAGTTCACTGAGGACGGAATTCATTCTGCTGAAAGAGGGCCTTTAAAAAAAAAATCATAATGAAAGAAATAAAATGCAAGTGAATAGATTTCATGGAAATCGAAGAATTTAGACTAAAACGGCTTCTAGTTGATCTTTGATAGAAATTGGTAATCAAGCGACTATCAACAGAACACTAGCAGCCGCTCTCAAAGACCAGAAATTCATGTTGTTGAAAGGAGCGTCTTTAAAAAAATATTTTAAAATGCCATAACGCGAAAATTAAGAAATGACTAATTCTATACTTTCATTAAGATAGAAATGCTCCTTTGTCATGACCGCCGATTAAGGGCAGATCACAATCCCGTACCTTTCTGACCCATTTTCGTTCATCTGGACCGACAGCTTCTTTCATTCCAAGTGATCTCACAAAAAATTTATTATTTTTTAATCAAGAGGTTATATTTTAAAAAAATTAAGTACAAATTACCTTTGAATCCACAAAATTTTAAGTAACCCTTAAAGGGCACAGTAGTCCATCTAAAAATTATAAGGATTAAGGAAGCTAAAAAAACATTCAAAAAACTTTTTTTTTGACCAACAGAAGACTACTAACAGGCGCTGATCTTCGGCGAGTTAATTTCGATCTGGTAGGGCTACGCGCTTAGTCTCGCCGACTCTTCCAATCTCTGCAGGATTCCGGAGTTAAAATTTTGTTTTTAAGGTAAATTAATTTTAATTAAAATACCTTCGCGTTCCAGGTCGACGAAGAGAAGAAAGAAACGATTCGCTTCCAGCCGTTTTCATGGTTGGATTATCCACAACCTCTTTAGGCTTCACTTTGGTCCGGTTGGGCTGTACGTTCCACTTTAGAATAAGGTTGAGCTCGTTGACTCCTATGACCCATTTCATCTTCTCGATCTCCGTATCGGCCACTATCAAGAGATGATTGCGTAACCCAGGTGCATCCATCCAAAAAATCGTTAAAAAGATGCTCAACTGATGCTGATTCATTTTGCTAAAATATGAAAATCAAATCGAAATTAGACGTTAAACATTTAAACCGGAAACACTAAACACTTTAAAAAACAATTTATTAACTGGAAATACTTAATAAGCTTCTAAGCTTTTGTCCTCTGAAAACCGCCACTTGTGGTTTACTTGCAATTATAGAGCATTGTATAAGTATACCAAAAGTAACTGCTCTCAGAGAACGAAATTCGTCCTGGTAAAAGAAGGCGTTTAAAAAATTGTTATATTTTAAAAGAATCCCAAGATGTTGGCCTCTGAAAACCGCTGCTTAGGGGCTTTTAAAGACATGTTTTAATTAGCGACTTTTAACAGACCACAAGCAGCTGCTCTCACGAGGACAGAAAAAATAATAATAAGTAAATATGATAAATACTCGATTTGCATAATCCTAATACATTTGGAACAAAATAACAAAATCACTTGTAGCTAAAGCAATTGAAAAAGGGTGGCCATGCAATTAGTTTACGTAATATGCGATAGAGAGTACCTTATTAAATAATATTTAGGTTCCAGACACTCAACTGAAGCTTTTCTTGTGCGCCAGTATCACCCAAGGACGTAAGCAGCAACATTTGGGTAGAAGACAGTCCTTGCTACTGCTGCAGTAGCCGTTGGTCATCTACTGGGGCAGCATCTCTTTCAGAGAATCCTATAGATGGAAAAATTTAATGAGTAAAATTGAGTGATTAGAGTTTTTTTTTCAAAAATATTACCAGCTGATGCGCTAGCTTTCTCTTGGGTTGACCTGATCATTTTTTATTGGACCAGACATTCATTTTTCACAACAAAACAGACAGAATTTTTTTTTAAGTGTAGAAAAAAAAATGAACTCAATAAACTATAAAATAGCACACGTGAGGCACAATTCCAAAATTAAATTTAAATGTTCACGTGAATAGTTTCAAGAGATTTATCACCTGGAATAATAAATGAAGAGGTTCAATCAACACAAAATTTGCTCTTGAAGCCTGAAACTCCGTCAAAAATTCGCGAATTTACAGGGACAAAAATATCTACAAGAGGAAAAGGCTGATTGGCGACGTTGGCTAAGTTTAAAACATAGTTACTTCAAAGGTGTCAGAGCTTTTGTCCCCCTTAAAACCGCCACTCGTGGCTAACTAATAGCGATTATATAATATTATTGGTATACCACCAGTAACAGTTCTCAAGGGGACGGAATTCATTCTGCTTAAAAGAGGGCGTTTTGAAATAGAATAAATAAAATACTAATGAATGAACTTCATGGGAAACGACGCTTTTGGCCTATGAAAACCGCTGCCGATTGGTCTTTTATAGCATTTGGTAATTTAACGACTATTAACAGACCACTAGCAGCCGCTCTCAGAGGCCTGAAATTCAACCTGTTAAAAGAGGGCGTCTTTAAAAATGATTTTAAAACGTAAAAACACGACAATTGAGAAATTTTAAAGATTATACTTTCATAAACATAGGAATGGGATGCTCTTTAGTAACGACCGCCAAGTTAAGGAAGAATCAGATGCTGCAACTTCCGGATCCATTTCGTTCTGCTGGACCGACATTTTTTTTCCTTCCTAGTCAAACAACTCCGTAATGGAAAAAAATAAATATTTAAGTAATAAATAGGTTTAAAAAAACATGAAAGTATTACCAATACTTTTTTCTTTGATTTAAAGGGAAGCGTAATGCTTTTCTCCTTTTGAAGATGGGCAAATGACTTTTCTAAAAAAAAAGACAAGAAAAAAAATACTTATAAATCTTAAGAGCTAAAATGTTATTTAAAAATATTAAATTTTTAAAAATACTTATAAATCTCTCACAGTTAAAATATTGATGAAATATAAAATAATTATATCTCATAGACTGACAAAGAGGTATGGCACATCTAGATGCTGGAACTCTGTCCAATTTCAGTGATACTACAAGTCTTTGACTTGCTCCTTTAGTGGATTACTGGACTCTTCCCCTGCCAGTAGCTATAATGTTGACTGGCCACTGGGGAACCATTCTCTTCAGCGAATCCTGTGAATGTAAAAACCAATTATTACCACTGATGTAAATGAAGATTTACTTATAAATCAAATTTACCAGGTGATTGGTGAAACAGCTTCATCATGGTTTTCTCTATACTTTGACCTTGGGTAATTTTCCCCAGGAGCAGAAAACAAAATTAGACCACCACTGGATAGGGGGAAACTGTTCAGAAAAATGTCAGGCAAGCATCAAGAAAAAATTAAGAAGTCTGAAGAAATGACACTAAAAAACCAAAATAGCACATGTGAGGCACACTTTCAAAATAGTGAAATTGAATCGTACACACAAATAGTTACAAAGCACTACCCGCCTGTGATAATGAATAAGGTGGTAAATAGCCCACAAATTTGGCGCCTGATGTCTTATTTCCAATCAAATCTGAGGTTTTAAAAATGTCAACACAGTGGACGAGCTGTATGGCGACAGTGATGGCCATGTTAAAGTTTAAACGGTTCAGCCCAGCTGCGCCACATATTTTAACGAATCTTGTAGCCAGCGAGAACGAGGAGATGATTTACACTAATTTCTTCAGAAGTGGCTGCTTTCATTTTCAGCGCCATTGTTTAAAACGAATAATTCCAAAAATAACCACGGGGAACCCCCTGAATCCTCCTTAAACTCCCTGAAATAACTTCACTGTAAATCAGGACAGTGGTGGAACACACGTGAAAGACAACAATGGCTGCGGGATACACTGCGTCAAGCGAAAATAGGAGCTTATGCCTTGCCTACTACAGCTGTCAAGCCAAAGCAGTTGCGGTGCAGCTGCGTTATTATTTTTTTTTATTCATAACAATTAAATTTAAAAAGCCAAATCTTCAAGACTTCAGCTATGAATATGGAATGTCCGCTATATCGGTTAAAGAATATACCCTCATAATCACGTAACAGTAAAGAAACCATGAATCACACGAGTACCCGAGTACTATTATACCTGGAATCCAGAGAGAAATAAAGAAGCACAACCAGAGCCATGGCACAACTTGGCCCGATTCACGAACTCCTACCAATTAATAATTGCAGTTTAAATAACAGTTAACCGAACGATAGAAAACGCGACTTTTAATGTTTATACAAATTTTCACCGTCATTTTTAGCAACATCTAAGCCCTAAAGACCGAAACGCAACCTCATCTTGCCTTCTAATCCACTATTCCTGGCTTGATTTTTCTTTAATCTTTTTTAATACTGACAATAAATTTTTAAAAATAAAGAGCTCCACCTGAACACCTGATCCTCTGTATTCCAATTCTGAGTTAAAGTTCGAACGATAAAAAGCAGCGATTAATTTACACAAAGTATGGGCACAACAAATCAACTTTTCTGAGTTCTAGTAAGAGCAGAGAAAGTAAGAGACATACAGAATATGGTAACAACCCATCATCTTTTCAACATCAATAATCCTGCTTGCTCTTCAAGGTTTGATCTTCATTCTTCTTCAATCATTTTCAGGTCTTAAAAAAAGCTATTCATCCTCTTCCTTTTACGTGGCTGGTCTCCGTCGTCGTCATCGTCCTCGTAGCCCCTGCGTCTACTGCACTTCTGACAAGAAAAACTAGAGATGAAACCACCAAAGTAGTGGCCCCCGCAGCCATGGCAGTGAGTCTCACGATAGTCTCCAATGCACTTGCCAAGTCCTGGGCACTCGGTGCAGTGGTTGTGGAACTTGCCACTGTCCCAGACCGGATTGAATTTCTTGCTGCTGCTACAGCACCTGGTCACATACTGACCCTGACCACAAAGTCCACCTGAAATTTAAATGAAAAATGAATAAGGTTTAGACTCAAAAGTTTTTAAAGTTATAACTTACACTTGACAGGAGCTTCACTGCTGTTGTCCTCGTAATCGTTTCCACCGTAATCTTGCTGCTTGAGCAGATCACGTACTGTGGCCTTCAAAACTCCAGTGCAATCTCCGAAGCTGAAATCTTTGCATTCGCCTTCGAGTACAACCGTGTCGAGTTGCTTCGGATCTCCAGTGAATTTGAAACCGAACTTGCCGCGAATCAGACCAGCTCGAACACATTTTGACAGCTTTGCTACTTCAGTTTCCTTGTAGCCAGCTTTAACGAGAAGAAGATTGACTCTCTTTTCTTGGGCAGCAGTCATTTTCTGGGTCTTTATTTCGAGTTTTATAAAGTGTGATACTGTGATCCACCACTTCCGCCACAGTTTAACAACGTGAACGAGAACGACGGCAATATGGCCGTTTGATACAGTGCGTCAAGGAAAATTTCGAGTTTTCCCTCCCTCTACAGTCAATCCCTCTACAGTCAAGCCAAAATATAAGTAGGAGAACAACAGCGTAGCCCGAGCAGGCTGACGGATTTTTTTTCTAACAAAATTATCAGAGATTCAGAGATTCTGAAAATGAAAATTATAATAACAGAATTTTTTTAAATTATTACAATTTGATTTTAAAAACCCAAATTTTTCAGACCTGAGCTAGAACAGATTGTGAGCACGATCACAATTTACGTAACAGTATTTTGAATTTATGAATCACGCGAGTATACTCAACCCATAATTCAGAGAAAATATAGAAAGACTACTCCAGCCCTGATTCACGAGCCCCTACCGGCAAACAGTTGCAGTTTTAAAATAATAGTAAAAGAATGAAAAATGGTTAGGCCTACGGGTTTTTCATTTCAGCAATAGTACAGTGCCTATTTCCTCTACTACTCTACAATTCTTTCACAATTATTCTTTCTTGACTGGACGATTCTATTTTTTAACTGAAAATTTATTCAAAACCCGGATTCCACCTGAACATCCTCTTCTGTATTCCAGTTCCACATTTAAGGAAATCATGAAGTAGCAATTAATCCACACCCGTCCACACCAAGTAAGGGAACAACAACAAATCAACTTTTCTGATTTTTTTCAAAACTGAGCAAAAAAAAAGTAGAGACACACCAAAACAACTTTTTTAAGGCTCAATCATCTTCCTTCTTCAATCATCTTCAGGTCTTAAAAAAAGCCATTCATCCTCATCCTCTTTCTTGGTCGGTCTTCATCTTCATCATCGTCGTCTTCGTCATCGTCCTCATCGTCGTCGTCACTATCGCTGCGTCCACCGCACTTCGGACAGGGGAAACTCGTACTGCAACCGCTGAAGTAGTGGCTCCCACAGTGACGGCAGTGGCCCATGCGGTAGTCGCCAATGCACTTGCCAAGTCCAGGGCACTTTGTGCAATGGTTGTGGGCCTTCCCATTGTCCCAGTCTGGTTTCTTGGTGCAGCACCCAGTCACATACTGACCTTGGCCACAAAGGTCACCTGAAATAAATATGCAGAACTAATAAGTTTGTAAAATTAAACCTAAATTTATGTAAAAGAAACTTACAGTTGACAGTAGCTTCGCTGCAACCCTCCTCATAATCAGTTCCAGCATAATCTGGTTGCTGGAGCAGATCTCGAACTGTAGCCTTCAAAGTTCCTTTGCAACCGTCTTCGCTGAATTGGACGCATTTTGCTTCGAGTACAACCGAGTCGAGTTGATTCGGATCTCCGGTGAATTTGAAGCCATAGTAGCCCCGAATCAGACCGGATCGAACACATTTTGACAGCTTTTCTACTTCTGTTTCTTCGTAGCCAGCACGAACGAGAAGACGGTTGACTCTCTTCTCCTGATTAGCTGTCATTTTCTACCTTCTAGTTCTTGTTATCGCAGTGTAAAAAGTGATCTACAGAGAAACCGCGTGAACGAAAGTGAAAAAAAATGGTAGGGGTATACTGTGCGTCATGCATATGTACGACATTCTTCCCAGCCTACTGTAGGTGTCAAACCAAAACAGTTGCGGCGGAAATCCGTTATTTTATTTATTTATTTTAAAATTTGAAATTGATTTTAACAATTTTCAAAAGCGAATTCTTCTCTTCCAGACTTCAGTAATTATTAACTCCGTGATACGAACTTCCGCTAATACACCGTTTTTTAAAAGAATATGCGTTCACTTTACGAAGTCACGATTTACGTAATCACGTGAGTTCTTTACATTACCCAGAATTTTAAGGAAATCAATCGATTTAAGAAAGAAAAGTCTGGCCCTATTCATCATCCCATAACGTCTCTACAATCCTGGCTTATTTACTTGTTCTCTAACTTTCTCGTTTCTATTTTTTTCTTCTTTTTAATCTGACATTTAAATACAAAATTCCACCTCAACACTACACTTATCCTGTATTCCAACTCTAAGTTTTAGCAAACCATGAAAAGCAGCAATTAATAGACAACAAAGTATGGGCACAAGATATTATCAACTTTCCCGAGTTTTCAAAAAATTGCAGCAAAAGTTGACACATATAAAACAGTCACTTTCCCTGCTATTTAAAGTAGACCCATCAATCTCTTCCACATCAATAATCTTGCTCGCTCTCCAAGGCTCAATCTTAATAGTTCTTCAGGTAAAATATGTCCTCTTCCTCTTCTTTGGTTGGGGTTCATCTTCATCTTCTTCTTCTTCTTCTTCACTGGGGTCGTCGTCCCTGCACGGACAAGGATCATACGAGCCAAAGTAGTGGCCACCGCAGCGTTCACAGTGATTTTCGCGGTAGTCGCCAAGGCACTTGCCAAGTCCAGGACATTGAGTGCAATGATTGTGGAACTTGCCATTGTCCCAGGCCGGTTTCTTGGTGCAGCACCTGGTCACGTACTGACCTTGGCCACAAAGGCCACCTGAAATAAATATGCATAAGTGATGAGCGCATAGAAGGACAAAGATTTTATGTAATAATAACTTACATTTGACAGAAGCTAGGATGCTACCATCCTCGTAATCACATCCAGCATAATCTGTTTGCTGGAGCAAATCTCGAACGGTAGCCTTCAAAGTTCCAGTGCAACCATCTTCGCTGAATTCTTTGCAGTCGCCTTCGAGTACAACCGTGTCGAGTTGATTTGGATCGCCGGTGAATTTGAAACCAAAGTAGCCACGAATCAGACCAGATCGGACACATTTTGACAGGTCTTTTACTTCTTTTTCCTTGTAGCCAGCGAGAACGAGAAGACGGTTGACTCTCTTTTCTTGATTTGCTGTCATTTTTTAGGTTGCTATTTCGTAATTCGTACTATTACATGGAAAATAGTGATCCACAACGCGCGCTACACGTGACTGACTGACCGCAAAATGGCTGAGTGATACCGTGCGTCAAGCGAAATTCGGAGTTGCCTATATAGTTGTCAAGCAAAAACAAAAGTACGAAAATAATAGTTGACTATGTCCGGCAGATGTCACTGCTGACTCACTCCTCAGTGGCGACTGGCGCCCCCTTCCTCACTTCCCGACCGACGCTCTCAGCTCTCTACGAAGGATTACGGCGAGTCAATCAGTCATCGATCCACATCAAATTGTCATTTATCATCTTGAGTTAGCCCGAAAGAACTTGAAAGCCAGCTCCACCAAAGATCAGATCCATCTCATTTCCGTCAACTCTTGGAGCTCTTTCTTCATTTCTTACTTAATCACAAAGGTTAATATTCATTTACCACTTACGTGCATGGCAAATATTTCATTATTTTTCTTATTTACAGGTGGTTGATGCTGTCAAGAACAGTGTCCATGGTATCTTAAAAACTCTCAGGAGGGTCTATAGCACGTCAATTTTTTCGGCACATCATGGATGGTATAAAAACTAAAAATGCACAACAAAGAACTGATGCTTTCATTTTAAAATCTTATTCCATTGCCGGGTGTTGACCTGTTTCAGAAATCTTTGCTTTGGAGCTGAATCAGACCATTGTCCAAAGACCTGCTGGTTGTCATGGCAACATGGATCCCATCATCCACATGGATGTGGTTCCAGCGAATTTGGACAACACCTTGACCGAAGCAGTTTCCACACTCAGATACAAGTGAGTCTCCAATAAATACTAGTTCCTGAAACAATTTTATTCAATATTTATCTTGTAACTTGTTAGCAGGATTCTGATAGGTTCAGCTCCAAGTGTGGATCAACCCCCTGAGGGTGACCCTGCTATTGATATCAGTATTTCTCAGGTATTAAATTGGATTAAATTAGTTTTATTTGGATTTGAAGAGCAACTTAATACCTTTCCCTCCTCGTTCTAGATTGCCCACCCTTCATTGATTGCATCGATAAACGCCGTATCGTCTATCGAAAATTTGTTAAAGAATTCAGCCGATAAAAGGTATATAATCTCAACAAAAAGTTGTGAAAGTTTTTAGATTGAATCATCTTTTTATTTTTAGTTGGTTGGAGTTGCGAGTCGATCAAATTCTCATCGGTTGCACTATGCAAATCCGGATGCTTCACCAATGTCAAGTTCGTTCACTGAAGGATATCATTCAAGGCTACAAGGCATTGCTTCTCCTTCTCCATGCTGTAAGTTTTAAAATTTCTGAGCACATCAATAGATATAGCTAGGTAAACTTTATATTTATTCAGGTTTTTGCGCAACCAAACTTGGCACAAAGAGCATCTACAGATGTCTTGAAAGACTTGATCCATCTCAGCTTGCATGTGATGCTGGATGATCGCCTTGAAAAAGAAGAGCAAGGAGAACAAGTAGTACGAGCTTTGAACGTCCTTGTATTGAAAATGATTGAAAACACGGAACACACTGCAATGTTAAGGTATAAAATAAAGGCGATATTTGAAGAGGGAATTTAATAATTTAATTAATTTTGTAAATATTTTCTACAGTGCTCTCCTACGGCTGTTTCACGATGCGGTTGGAAGGAACTCTAACAGCAAATACGTTGAGCTTGTGATGAAGTGCTTATGGTGCATTATCAAGAATTTGAACGAATGGATCAGCACAATCAATGTGAGCGCTATTCTGGTCGACATCCATCTTTTTCTCAAGGTAAATATTTCAAGTCTTTCTCTTGTTCTTCCAACTGCAATTTTAAAATAAAAATTACTTGTTTAGGCTTATCCTTCCCCCATGTGGAAAGAGCGACAGCCGGAAAATCTGATCCGAACGATTAAAACCTTAATTCACGCACTTGTACGAGTCCTTGGTGAGCCCATTCTATCTCGGTATGCAGACGTTTCGGTACATGTACCGAAAAATCCGTACCGAAAATTCTGTACCGAAAAATCGCGGAAGATTAGGTACACTGAAATTTGTACCTAAACATCTGAGATCGTACCGAAAATTCTGTCAATAGTTTCCTATACTAAATGATGAATTCAATAATTTTAAAGCAAATAAAGTAAGCACTGATGGTTGGGCAAACATGTCTATGTAACTATGCTGCTATGCATATCAAAATCAATGGACGGAACAAATAAAAATATTTGTTTTTTATTTGGAAGTATGATTCGCTCTTGACAAAGAAAGTGTTATCACATTATGCTACCGAAAAACAAAAATCATGCAGATGGCATGATTGGACATCCTCGATCCCCTCATTAGGAATGCCCATTTAACTAAAATGGTTGTGAACAAATTGAAAACGCGGAGTTTTCAAGTAATTTTTCATATTTTTTTTCAATTTTTAAGTAAAGAGTAACACCTTAAATCCTTAATGTATTGACATGTTGCAACAAAAAAGGGGGAGCTTGACCTTGTTCTCTCAGTATTAAGTATTAACCAAGGAATGTCGCGCTCTTTTTAATCCCTCTGAGTATTCAGTCGCAGAAATAATGCAATGGGGTGTACCTAATACTAAGCCTATGGGATGGAATCTAGCTCAAGAACTGGGCCATCAAATAACATTTTTGAAAAAGCTATGTCACAGGTTGTGATTATTATTTATTTTTATGTTGTGATTAACAGAAGGATATAGTGAGGCCCGGGTCAGACGCCGGCGGTCGACCGGTTATTCCCGGTAAAACATCACTTTTTACCTTATCTCTAAATGAATTCTCCGCATAACTTTTAAAAATAGTTTAGATTAGGCCGTTATGTTAGTGGAACGATCAATATAACGAGGCATATGTAGCTGGACATTTCTTACTATGAAAATATGATCGATGTCATCCCATCTTTTCGTACCGTACCTCCCTTGATTAACCCTATATGCGACGTGGGAGGGGGATCCGGCCGCGTAACTGTTACAAGCAGCCCGGTAAATTAATTTTTTTTTAAACAGCTCTTTCGAGAAGATTTTTCCTATATCGTGAGCCAAGATTCGGCTCACTATTAGGGCAAACTATTAGCTGCCATTAACTAAAATAAATTCTTGATTTTTCTTGTACTCGTTCTCCCAGCCTAATCATTGAAAAGGGCTTTTTATTATAACGGAATTTTCGGTACAAGTCCAGAATTTTAGGTACAAAAAACCTGTACCGAATATTCTGTAGGATTTTTCGGTACAAAACCCGTGTACCGAAAAATCTGGTATCCTTCTATCTCAATTGGGAATGATCGACAATCTCAAAGAGTCTGAGCTGGAAACCTACTTGCATAAACTGCTCATGAATGGGGTTGGCAAGGATGCATATGTTGCCAAAAAGGGTCCATCCGACTAGCAGTCCGGCGCACGGATGTGAAAATAATTTTTAAGCGATTGTAATTTTTAGCGGAATGAAGGCATTGATTCCTGTATCAGCATGAAATCTTTAATGTTAATTGAAGAAAATAGAAATGATTTTTAAAGTCTACATGAATTTTGAAGTAGACTTACACCTGATAACAAGAGATGCAATCCGCTTACTTATCTAAAAGTTGACATGAATTAGCTTACTTTGTGAAGCCTTACTCCAGCGACACACCTTATGGATTGTAGAATCATCAAGTCATATTTCTGTACTTGGTTAGCGATCCAATTGAATGATTCAAGGCTTATCATCTTTCATAACGAAAACATTGGGCAACGCAGTTTTTATTCATCATCACAATAAATTAGAAACTGCTAATAAATTAATCATTAGAGGCACTCGTCACTATAAGGAAATTACAGATAATAAATAAGTTCACGAATAAGGAATTGGCGAGAAAGAATTCGAACAAAAAATATTTAAAATAGAATAATACTCCACGAAAACTTCTTGAATGAGAGGAATTTGTCCAAACAACTAATCCTGATGACGTAAGGATATTGAGCTCCGTCTGATGCTGACGGTTCTGTTGCTCCTTAATTCAGCCGGTTGATCCGCGGCTGCTGCTTTCTTCAGCTTGGAATGCGGATCCGACTTTTGTCTTCACCACCTATTTACAAAAGGTACCAAGCCAACTTAAAAGGTTACTTACACCTATTTCAAATGTTATTATAAATGGATTGTTCCTGAAATCTCCGCTCCAGCGACTCCATCAAATGGATTTTAGAATCAGGTAAAACGATTACTCAGGAGATGCAATGAAATCTTAAATTTTTTTTTTACCGATGAGTTGACATCATTAATAACCATGGTTGATAAACCAACCGCAATAACGGTTGTTGAAAAAATATTAATCTTTGAAAAATGTTATTTTTATTTTTTAGGAAAATGAGGGCCGGAAAAGAGCTAGCGGGACTAAAAATTTATGCTGGAAGAAAACCTGATGATCCAGTCACTTCACGAACTAAGAAGAAGGGCAGCAGCAACATTGTTTAGAAAGCCACATCAAAGATCGACACGCAATACCGCTTCCTCCATCCCAGTAGGTTTAAATGAATTAAATCTAGAGAATTATTTTAAAATTATTGAAATAATTTTTGTTTTCTTCACAAATAATTTCATGAAGGAGCGGTGGAGCAAGCGGCGCAAGTTCTTATTTTTTCAAACGTTACGAATAAATTGGAAATGTAGCCCAATCCGGTATAATGAAATTATATATATCCATTCATGATACATAATTTTTTGATTATTTTTTAGGTCTTATCTGGGAAAGAGCAGAAAAAAATTGTACTGTGGTCAAAGATACCTTTACTGTGGCGATTGCATTTACAGAACAGTGCCAAGGCTGTTGTTAAAACAAGTGAAATTATGTCATTCATCCGCCTCGTCATCAGCGGCACTGTCTTATCATATAGTAAGAATATTAATTTTTTCTCTTTGGTCTTATAATCGGTCTGGACCGAGTAAAGATGAAAGTAAAGAAGTATCTCAAACCACTTTTACTGTACAACGAAAGGTAAATAAGAAACTCAATAAGAGCTTCGTCTACTCCCCTCAGAAGGTATTACGTAGCACCTAATTCCCACATGATCTCTCCTAATCCAAACGCAAATTTAAAATATCAATAGCAACTGGGTGGTGTCGCCGATTTTCTAGAAAATCGTAATAAGAGAAAGAATGTTATTGTTAAAATTGAACGTCTCCTGCATTTTCAAGTATTACCAAAACTTTTAAATTATGATATATCAATCAGTTAAAGTTTTTTTCCCAATCTCTTTTTATTATTTCTACGTTTAGGAGAAGCAAATTGCAGCTATTAATAATTCGGCTTATTCATTCAAATCGCACTTTCTAGGAGAAGGAAGCCCAGGAGAGAGCTGAAGTTGTAATTGCCAGAAATTCAGATTCAGTAGATTCCGAAGAACAAAAGCTTAAAGAGGTAACTGATCTGAATAACGTGAAAATTTAAAAGATATAAATCTTCTATAACTATTTTATTGCAGATTTTTAAAAATAATTGGAAATGACTCAAGTGCATCCAATTTCGAATGAAGTGGACAAACCTGAAGACCACCCAGTGGATTTCCATCCATCTTTAACAACTATAGTCGAGACAGTGCAGAAGAGTGACGAAGGAACCCATACTGGAATTTGAATGGAATCACCCATTCAAGATGACATTTTTATATTACGTCAATCTCTCAATAAGACCGTACTTTCACAATCTCAATCTCTCTTATAGAAGGTGAATTAAGTAGACCAGCAGGAGCAACTCATTAAAAATTGGGGTTACAACGGGTGTTCCCATTCCTAATTTGCATAACAAAATTTGATTCACTCCTCGCTGTTTGATTATTTCTCTTTATTATTCAATTACTTGATTGAATTAATTATTATCTTACATCTTATTAAAAAATATATTAATGCTCCTTTAACAGCACATTAGATATCGTTCAAATTTGGTTTGATTTGGTACAGCACCACATCAGACGGTAAAAACGGCTGGGATGCGGGCATGCGGCACTTCATGTCCATTCATGTGGCCCTTCGTCAGACACATCGCAGTGGATACCGGTAAGCGCGGCTGGCCATCCTATGATTATATTGGTTCTAATTACTCTTTTATTTGAAAATGTGATGCTTGGTAACATTCTTTTATGAGCCGCCGTTTCAAAACATATTTTCTAATAAAAAAATAATTGTAAATGGGATTTCAGTTAACTGAACGGCAACCCTGCAACCCGTTTATTTTGTAAGTTTCTGACTCCGGTCCTGTTTAGCCCTTACCTTCGGATGTGAATTTTGATTTTGACATTTATGAGCTAGATTTGTGAATGATGAGTGATGACTGAAATTTTATTTAATACTGATTTCTCACATACACTAAAAGGTGAGATGAAAACTTCTTGAAGACGTTTATCTAATGCTTATTTACCATTTCATGTTTTCATTAATTTATATTTCCAGTTTGACTCAATTGCAGTCAATTAAAAGGAGCATATATTGTTAATTGGAGAAACACCACAGAAATATTTATATCATCAAGATGCAGTCATCTGCTGTCACCATTAACACCCACAATAAATGTGATGTTTGTGGAAAGGTATAACAAATTCCATCTGCATCCATCATCACATTTTGTTTTCTATAAATAATCTCTTTCAAATTCTATCTAAAGGTATTCACTTTCAAATCAAATCTCAGAGCACATGTAATGATTCACTCAGGTGAAAAACCTTTTGAATGCAATTACTGTGGAAAAGTAATAATTTAACTTTTTTTCTGTTATTAAAATATTAATTAAAGTGCTCAAAATTATTCTTTCAACAGTTCTTCAGACAAAGTCAGCATTTAACAAGACATGAAAGAACCCATACAGGGGAAAAACCTCACAAATGCCAGTTTTGTCCCAAGGTATATTCAATTAATAATTATTATTAACTGGATTGCATCCTGTCTAACTTAGTATAATGAGGAAAAACAGGCATTTAACACTGGTAGCGACAAAAGAATCCATGAAAGGATCCACACTGGTGAAAATCCTTACCTTTGTGAAATTTGCTGGCAGGTAAACCTTTGGTTTTTCTTCTATTAAGATATTAAAACTAAAATCTTCTTATTTTTTACGACTTTTAATCAAGACTTTTAAGAAACTTGGTAATCTGAGGTCTCACCAAATCAGAACGCATTCGAAAATCCAGGCGTTCAAATGCGAAATTTGTGGAAAGGTATTTTGTAATTTCTCTTCAATTTTTTGCTCCCTTTTTAAAAAGTGGGAAATTTCATTATATACATGCTCTTAAAGTTTGATTTATTTGTTGGATTGCACATTATTAAATAGCTATTTCATTTATTTTCTAGGGGTTCTATGAGAAAGGCGATTTAAACCGTCATACGAGGAACGTTCACGCAAATGATAAATCAACTGAATGCAAATATTGTAAAAAGGTTAGTTTACTTTTTTTTACATTAGCAGTTTTGATTGAATAATCATTGGTTTTTTGGTTAATTTCAGCCGTTCAGATCGGTAGGAGAACAAACGGAGCACACAATCCTCTGTCAAGCCCGCGCTGATTTGATTGAAAACGGTAGAAACGGGGAAGAAGCTATCCTCGACGTAGAGTCTCCTTTGAACGGATTTCCTGATGATAGAGAAGATGAAGTTTGTTTCATTAATACTGAAAAAGATCCTTTGGAATTATAGAAATGAAATCGCAGATGATGAAATAAAAAGAATTTTAGTTCATATCGAAGGAGCAATTGGAAAAAAAAACTTGGTTTAGACTTAAGAATCGACTGAAAATTGATTGATCTGGCGGAATTTCCTAAACAGCGGATCCTTATGATATAAGGATAGCTCACCCTGAAGCAGTCACGCTCATTGCCACCAGAGAATGTGCTATCATTCTGTCAGTATTCACAGTTGGAGAAGTGATTTTACTCAAAGTAGTCCAATTAATAAAATTAAAGTTTAACGAATAACATCTTCTGCACATTACAAATTTTATTTCTTTTCAGTCGTCTTGTTGATAATTGGTAGCTAATAATTGGGGACGACGATCGGGCAGACAAAGTCTTTTCCGCAGTCGGTGGAAAGTTCGGTAAGTCGGCGCTTGTAGTTAACGAAGGGGCGCGATTCCTTTTTGACGCAGTGGTCACTCACCCTTGGCACGGAGAGCGCACAAATAGTCTTGCCAGCTCTGGCAGGTGAACAGAAGGGATTTCAAGTGACCGCAGAGCCAAGATATGGAGCGCTTGTTGATCGGAACCTGGGATTTGTTAGATTCAGTCCATTAAGTCATCGTCTTCCAGGATGTCAGGGTACGAGTTTCCAGATAAAGGATCTACAGTAAATCTATAAAACTCTTGAACACTTAAAATTAGGTACCTGTAGTTTCAGATAAATCAGCGCTAGATTTTTTCATGAAATCGTGGAACAGTTTCCAGCATAGCTAGTTGGGCTACAGTCTACATGGATGGGCTGCGGCAAAGCCGTTGAGCTTCTTAATCAAGCTGACCGCAACCAAATAAAAATATCGAGAAAAATCTGAGTGGAGAAGATGAATTTAATATTCCTTGATAAGCGGGTGTAAACGTTACTGTTACTGTTATCGCACCAACAATAAATAAAGAACTATTTACTTACTTTTCAATTTCAACGATTCTAATTTGAGTAAACTGAAATTTAGTTTAACTAAAGAATTTTATCTAGCTGAACACCATTCTTCTGTATTATTACCATTTCAAGTTTTGGAAAACAGCAAATCAAGGAAAGCAGTTATCAACACAAAGATGACACACAAAAAATAATCAACACTTCTGAGTTTTTGAATGAGCAGAAAAAGTAGGCACACAAACAATAATATCTCCCTTCTTCAGTCATCTTCATGTCTAAACTTCCACTTGTATCTTCTTCCTTATTCGTCATCATCGTCCTCGTCTTCGTCGTCGTCGTCATCGCTGCCTCCACCGCACGTCGGACAAGGATAACTCTGGATGAAACCACCAAAGTAGTGGCCCCCACAGCCATGGCAGTGAGTCTCACGATAGTCACCAATGCACTTGCCAAGTCCAGGGCACTCGGTACAATGATTGTGGAACTTGCCACTGTCCCAGACCAGTTTATCACTGCTGCAGCACCTGGTGACATACTGGCCTTGCTTGCAAAGGCCACCTGAAAAAAAGATGCAAAATTGATAAGCTCATAGAACAATCAATAATAATATAAAAGTAATTTACACTTGACAGGAGCTTCACTGCTGTTGTCCTCATAATCATTTCCACCGTAATCTTGCTGCTTGAGCAAATCGCGAACTGTGGCCTTCAAAATTCCAGGGCAGTCTCCGTAGCTGAAATCCACGCATTTGCCTTCGAGTACAATCGTGTCGAGTTGACTCGGATCTCCTGTGAATTTGAAACCGAAATGTCCACGAATCAGACCAGCTCGAACACATTTTGACAACTCTTCTATTTCAGTTTCCTCGTAGCCAGCGAGAGCGAGAAGACGATTGACTTCTTTTTCTTCAATAGCTGCCATTTCTTGGTCGATATTTTGTTTTTTAAAAGTAGGATGCAATCCACAAGCCACGACGTGCGCTACAATGTGACAACAACAATATGGCTGGATGATCCTATGCGTCAAGCGGAATTCCGAGCTTTCACCCTCAAGCAGTCTCCCTCTATAATTGTCAAGGCAAAATAAAAGTACGAAAACAAAATAGTTGGGCTAATCATGCATTTAAAATGATATAAAAACATACGGTAATTAGATTGCAATTTGCAAGTATGAAGTTAATTGACACGTCTCTTTGCATTTTATTAGTTTATCTTTGCTAACGGAGCAAGCAATATGCATATTGGATGGTCTCGTTCTCCGAACGGCAGGTTGGTGGTTTAAAATGCTTGAATTAGATTTAAAAATTATGGGGGATTGAATCTTCATTTCAATCTGCAACATTTTAAAAAAGCGAACTAACCAACCAAAAAACTTGAAAATTTACGTAGCAGACGGCAGATTTCAAAATCATGCACAGATCAGTGTTTTATCAAAACACAAAAATTATATGCATAATTCCAAAAACCGCCCTGTTTTATAAATGTGGTGTTTGCGGAAAGGTATATGCATAATATACTGCTGTCATTAATGATAAAATTACCAATTTTTTTTTACAATTTAGGAATGCCCCGGCGGACAATTCACTCGGACCTAAAACCATATGAATGCCAATACTGTCATAAAGTAGTCTCATTCAAATAAAAAATAAAAATAATAATTAATTAATTTTGAAACCTTTTCTTTTTCAGCAGTTTATACTCTTCGATCATCATTGGTGTTGCATGAGCGTGCCCACGATGGAGAGAAAAGTTATTTTAACTGCGAATTCTTTGACAAAGTTTGTGATGAATATTGAATTAAAATTATTATTAATTTAATTAAAATTACATGGCATCTCACGTAATTGTAATACTTGTTGCTGCAGAAATTTAGGTCAGGTAGTAAAAGAAAAATCCATGAAAGAATTCACACTGTTGAGAAACCTTTCCAATACGTTATTTGTTGGAAGGTAAATTTTGCTTCATATTTTCTTTAATTATTTATTGTTTTTATCCAATTCTTTTCAATTATTAAGAGATTTGTGCAGCTTGATCATTTAAAGCGACACACAAATGCCTTGCATTCCAAAATCCGCCCTTTCAAATGCGATTTTTGTAAAAAGGTATTAATTATTTCGCTTTATTCATCTAAAATTAAATCTATTTGATTATTTTCCCCCATATTAGGGTTTCTTCAAGAACGATACCTTAAAGAATCATTTGAGGATTCACGCAGGAGAAAATTCGCATCAGTGCAAAGATTGCGGAAAGGTCTGTTTATTTGTTTACATCAATTTCAACAAGATCCGCTCCTCGTATCGACCGGATGGGAAAGGATTTTTATTTTTTTGAGGGGGGGTAGATTAATGGGAGAAGAATTAAAAAAGAATGTGATATTTGAAGATGCCGCCCAAATCATGGCACAAGATGGCGCTGTGTCCACTAGACAACGGTGTTAATCACAAATGAGAGCCCTGGGGAAATAATTGTGCAAAAAAATCTAAGCAGGCTATACTGAAGAACTCTTTCTCCTCTTTCGAATGAAGCAACTCCCGCGTTCACCGGAAGCACACAGCGGTCACGCTTAAAAAAATACCTAAGAGGTACCCAAGGACCCAAGAGGTACCCAAGGACCTAAGAGGTACCTAAGAACGACCAATCAGAAGCGAGGAAGGGGGAAATAAAGGTTTTGAGACTCGCTCCAGCAAGAAATAAGAAGGAGTAGAACCTCCGGTATCGAATAAATTCGATCCCATCCGGGATAATTTTAAATATAGGCTACTTCAAACTGTAACTGTAATTGGTTTTATTTATCGAATAGATATTCGCCTCGAAATTCGGGCTGAAACGTCACATGGGAATCTGTAAAGCCCGCACAACTTTAATTATCAAAGAAGATAAAAACGATTTCAACGTCGATGAAAACGACAGCAATCCTTTTAAATTAAAAAAATGCTTCATTCGTATCGAGAAATTGGCTTGTGTTGAGCGGGCTATTGCATCAGGTTGCACAACAATAAGCCTAGTCTAATTTCAATTTTGTTTTGTATAAAACAGCTGTTTCTCATAAATTCAAACCGGGCTCCTTTCAAATAATAAATCTTGACTGCACTCGAAAATTTACACAAGTGCAAACATTATGTGAGTCAACACCGTGAGTCCGTGCCATATTATGTTCTTCATTCCCACATTACATCTAATTATCAAGGGTCGCATATTTAAGAAACAATGTAATCTTCCTTATAAAATATTTGAGATATCTTTTAAATTTGGAGTGCTATGGTACTGCAATGTAAACTCGTGCGGGCAAGATAGCCAAACCAAAACGGCGGGAATGCGGCACTGTTGGAGGTGTCCCTGCTATTCTGCTCGAATCGCCGGTAACGGCAGTACGGCACAGTGGATGCCGGTAAGCGCGGCTGGCAAATGGCAATACAACTGGTTCCAATTACACTTTATTACAAAATATGATGCATTATTACTACATTTTATTTCCTCACTGTTTCTTTTTTTTTTAATTGTACGAAAAATTGAAAAGATACAATAATTACGTAGCGTCGTAGCCTGCTCACCGTGACCTGCTTGTACGGCAACCCTGTAACTCGTTTATATCATAAGCTCCCGTTTAGCCCTTACCTTGAAAATTTTGACAGAAATTTCTGTTTCCATCTGTTCTGTAATCTGTACACACTTGTGTCTTGAGTGAATGCTCATCTTGAGTGAGATAGTGTCAATGATAAGCGAACGATTCAGTATAACCCGTTACCACACGAATCTAATGATGCAAACCTGCTCTTGAGTATAGCTTCTTGCGAGTCGAGTTTCTTTTTAAAATTATAAGCGTACAAATTAGGTGCTTATCCGGTCGTATAAGATAGGTAAGAATTCCTTAGGTGATTTTCCATTTTGGCAAGATTATTATGTAATTTCATAGCAGAGATTTTGAAGTCAGTAAATCTGATGCTAATGATTTTTTCCCACTCCAGTTTCACATAATTACAGATTTCTAGAAAGGTGCATTATTGTTTCAGAGCATAATGCCTTAAAGCTTAGACATAAACATATTTAAAGCACCAAGCAAGATGCTGTCTTCTGTCTCAAATCACCACCACAATAAATGTGATGTCGGTGGAAAGGTACACCTATTCTATCCCATTCTATCATCACTTTTTCTTTTGCTGTACAAAAAAGAAGTAAATCTCTTTTCAATTCTATCTATAGGAATGCTCATCCAAATCTAGTCTCAAAGCACATTTGTTGATGATTCATACAGACAAAAAGCCATTCAAATGCAATTCCTGTGGAAGGGTATTTTAAATTAACATTTATAATCTCCTCTACTATAATAATACTTATTCCTTTAACTTAAATTATTCCTTTAACAGACCTGCGCATCTCGTTCGGAACTAAAAACCCATGAAAGAATTCACACAGGGGAAAAACCTTTCAAGTGCCAATTCTGTCCCAAAGTAAATTCAATTCAAATTTAATTGAAGTAAATCATAATATTCTGTTTAACACATTTTTATGGGAAAACCAGGCCTTTGCCTCTTCTTGGAATAAAACTAGGCATGAAAGGGTCGTCCACACTCGTGAAAAACCTTATGAAATTTGTTCAATGGTAAACCTTTGATTTTCTTTATAATTTCTTACTGTTTATCCCTTTTGTTGAAAGCTAAAATTGTTGGTTTTTCTCCTGTAAAATTAAGACTTTCAGTGAACATTGGCAATTGAGGAGTCACAAAGCAAAGACGCATTTGAAAATCCAGCCGTTCAAATGCGAAATTTGTGGGAAGGTATTTCATAAACATTATTTCCCTTCAGTTTTATTTTCCTTAGTGGTTAATTCCATTCAAATTTTATTTCATGGTCATTTGTTTGATTCCAAGATATTTTAAAAAATGCTTGTTTCTTCAACAGGGATTCTATTTAAAATGTGATTTAAACAGCCACAATGTGAAAGTTCACACAAAGGAATTCACCAGCATCCCTTTTAATTTTAAATGCGAATACTGTAAAAAGGTGTGTTAAATTTTTTTTTTTTACTTTTGATTGAATAACCATTTCCGGTTCATTTCAGCCTTACAAAGTGTTAGGAGCACTTAAAATCCACACGATTTTCTGTCCAGCCCGCCCTGATTTGATTGTAAACGATGGACGAGATGAAGAAGCTGTTCTCTTCGTAGAGCCTCCTCTGAATGATTTTCCCGATGATGGAGAGGACGAAGTTGGTTTTATTAATGCTGAAAAGGATCCTTTGGAACTGTAGAAATGAGTTAATCGCCTCTAAAAGTTTGCTTACATAATAGAGCAAGCTATTGATTCGAGCTCTAACGTATGATGGATTCCATTTACATTTATTATTTTGCATAAATACACAACTGGCTACATAGTGAGTGAGCGCAAGTCATATATTAGCTTTTATTAATGAAGCAAATTCAAACGATATCAGGGACGATTATCTATTTACTTTTTTACATTTTTTATTTGCTTTTCAAATAATACACTGATTTGTTTGCGATGAGCACTCACAAGTTAATTTACTGCTCATAGGTATATAATTGAAGCGCACAATAAAGACTATTCTAAATTTTTTCATTTAACTCTTTGAGACAAATGAGCACCTCTAGAACCACTTCTTTATTCTAAGCTTCGCAGGCCCCAACTGAGATTATGAACTCGTCTCCTCTCTTCATTTAATACCTGTGTACAAATGGTACAAGCGAGAGAAATGCAAGCCATATGACCTTGAAGATCTTGTAAATCCCTACTGTACTGCCTTGTTTCGATGAGCAGTTCAAGGTAAGCGAAAAGTATAGTTCTTTTGGTGTTCTCTTTTTCTCCCATTGGCATAGAGTTTAGGCT
The DNA here is from genome assembly GCA_030141595.1 of Chydorus sphaericus. Taxonomy (NCBI): domain Eukaryota; kingdom Metazoa; phylum Arthropoda; class Branchiopoda; order Diplostraca; family Chydoridae; genus Chydorus; species Chydorus sphaericus. The sequence goes on along the minus strand of CM057927.1, from coordinate 9,480,382 downwards.
TACAATTCACAGGTGCATAATATTTGTACACACTCGGTTACTGTATTGTTATTATAGGTGAAGAGCAAAAGATTCACAATCACAGCATTTTATTACAATCGTTATATTTTTAAATTTAAACCAAAACCAAAACGTAACAACTCCCTCTTCTTCTTTTTTAAACTTTTGTGTTTTGAGTCATGCGATGCGTTCTAATTCTACCTGTCCTACTGGCGATTGAAAAATGAAGCAATAATTAGGGTACATAATATTCAGTAAATTTCTAGATGTTGTTTGGCTTTATTTGAATGAAATTATTTTGTGAATTTGTATTGTATGTTTAACTATATTCTTATCTGTCGTAGTCGGAAAAGTGCGGCTGGCAATCCCAGCACTTATATCAGTACCAATTACTCTTGGATTTACTTTTGAATTTTTTTCTTCGATAATACAGCTTGCTGCCTTGCTCAACTGTTTTTACTGTGGTTTTACCATGGTTTTACATTTTTTGAAACTTTTTGTAAAATTACAAATTGCTTATCCTACTTGAACGGCAACCCTGCAACTGGATTATTTCATTTTTTAAGTTCCCGCCTTCCCAGCTCCCGTTTAGCCTTCACCTTGTGACGTGAAATTTGACAGTTTTTCTGTTTTTACTTTTGAGCTAAACTGGACACATTTGGTGATGAGCTAACAATTTAATGTATCCTGTTACCACTTATCACACGAATCGTGAGGTACAAACCCGCTTCGTTAAATATAGCTTCGTGTGGGCCAAGCTTTTTAAATTAAGCTTACAAGTTATGAAGTTACTCATAATCCGGTAACGTTCGATCATAGCTGACCATTAGTGACATCCTTGAATTTCTAAAAAGGTAACAAGATGAATAATATTTCTAAACAGTTATTTTAATAGAATTTAATGTATTTTGCTTTGTTAACCTCATGATTTTTTCCCCATTTCATTTTCCATATTTTTAGATTTTGAGCAGTTTAACTCAATTTTTAGCAGAGAATAGAAAGGTACTTGCATATTTACATTGCCAAGATGCAGTCATCCACAGTGACCATTCCATCAGACTGTAATAAATGTATTGTTTGTGGAAAGGTACACCTATAATATATATATCTTAATTTATCATCAAGATTTCCAAAACTTAAAAAAAATTATATTTATATAGGAATTCTCCTGCAAATCTAGTCTCTATGAACATTTAGTTGGGTTTCACACACATAAAAAGCCTTTCAAATGCAAATTCTGTGAAAAGGTAATATGTACAATTTAATTTCATTTTTCACATCACATTTTAACTTATTTCTTTTACAGACCTTCAGATTCCATTCAAAGTTAAAAAGTCATGAAAACATCCACACAGGGGAAAAACCTCACAAATGCCAGTTCTGTCCCAAAGTACATTCAATTCCCTATTAATTTAAAGAAATAAAAACATTCACTGTTAAACTCAATATTTGAAAAAAATTAAATAAAATACAGGCCTTTACCAATTCTAGTGACAAAAATAGACATGAAAGGGTTCACACTGGTGAAAAACCTTACCTTTGCGAAATTTGCTGGCAGGTAAACCTTGGATTATTTGTAAAAAACTTTATTTTTTAAAAATCTAAAATATGCTGTTTATTTTCCTTTTCAAATTAAAGACTTTTACTCAACTTGGCCAATTAAGCACTCACAAAATGAGAGCGCATTCCAAAATTCAGCCGTTCAAATGTGAAATTTGCGAAAAGGTATTTAATTTAAAAAATACATATTTTAAAGTTAAGTTATTTGTTGGTTGCACAATATTTTAAAAACAGCTTATAATGGTTTTTCTTTAGGGGTTCTATTTGAAATATGATTTAACCATTCATAAGAGGAACGTTCACACAATAACGAAGGAAAGGATGGAAATTAAACTCCCTCTTGAATGCAATTTTTGTAAAAAGGTGGGTTACTTTTTTTTACTTTTGATTGGATAAACATTAATTTTTAGTCAATTTCAGCTTTTCAGATCGCTAGGAGGACTAGGAAATCACACGATTTTCTGTCAAGCCCGCTCTGATTTGAACGAAAACGGGAGGCTTGATCAGGAAGAAGCTGTTCTCTTCGTGGAGCCTCCTTTGAATGAATAGCCTGATGATGGAGAAGATGAAAATAATGCTGTAGAAGATCCTTTGGAATTGTAATAATTTAATAGCCTCAGAGATGCTGATTACATAGAACAAAACACTGCTTGGAGGTGTGTTGGATGATGGATTTCAATTACATCTGTTTGCATACATACACAACTATCTCCATAATGAGCGCGCTCAAGTGATGTTACACTATTAAACCTTCTGTTAAGCGCTTTTCTTAAAGCCACTTGCGAATTAAAACTGCCATTGTAGGCGGGTATCGGTACCAAATACTTATCTATTTAAAAATATGATGCACGATAACATTCTTTAATGAATCTTCGTTAAAAATATTAATCTGTTTACGTTTTTTTTTTCATTTAAATTAATTTGTTTATGCTGATTGTCGAACGAACTTGGATTCGCTTTATTATTCGGTGATCCATCACCTTTTAATCTTAATTTTTTCAATCTTATTTCTTCTATAATTGCTTGCTCACTTCTTTAAAAAAAATTTACACTTATTATTCTACTCGATCAAGTCCAGTTAAACATTTGATATTTGATGAATATCTACCCTGCATCCGAGGAGTAAACGAGAGCGATAAACACAAATTAGTTTGAGCTCCCTGGGCTGACAAGATAGACGATGAAAATAATAAGAATTAAAGAAATCGATACCATTGATAATGAGGATTATTATAATATTTTTTTTTGCACCATTGAAAAAAAAAAATAGATGGAAAACTCGCTTCCACGTCTCGGACGATATGCTCATTAATTTCTTTTAAAAAAATGTTAATTTGGAAAAAAATAATAAATCTTGGCGTGTAAATATAAGAGTGAGAAAGACAAAAAAAAGAAAAATGAATTTTTTAAATGATAGAATCAATAACGTTTACTAGATATTTATTGAGCTGATCAAGTTGCTCAGATAAACACACTCTGTACAAAGGATGCTGCTCATTAACCATGACCTTAGCAAGCTCTAGATACTCTTCAAAGCGTTTGGTGCTCGTCAGGACGTTACAAATGAGCAGGACGGCGTGCGGGATGCTGCTGGCTACTCTTCCGGTTGATCTGATCGCTACTTTCTATGGCTTGGAAGGATGGAAGCGGATGAACCGATCTTGGAAGGCATCCAAGTAGATCTTGACACAGAGATACTCCCGAATGGCGAAATCGATTTGAGTGGATAACTCGGTGCGACCGGTTCGTGATTCCCACTGTTCCGTGACGAGTGCAACGGAATTGGAAGGAACGAAATGGTAGATTAACTTGACTGCGTCAATCTGCCGATGGAGTAGGTATTCTTGCGTAAGGCTTGAAGAAGCAATTTAATCCGCATTGAGTAATCCACAAGAAGCCAGCGTAGAGAGTGGGACCGTCTTTCGTCTTCAGCACCAGTAGCAACCTATTATTCAAAAGTAGCAATCAGATTTTAAAAGTTAGAAGAAAAGATCTTTGAAATTAAATTACTTGTAGAGAAGCGTCGGCGATAGGAGACATCTCATCTCCTTGTTCGCACAGATTGATGTCAACTTCTTTGACGATGGCGTTAACGTCGAGCCCGACTTGATGAACAGGCGAGAGCAGATGGCAGCGCTGGGCGTCGTCGGTTTCCAAATCCGTTCGGCTGAGGTAGACGATCTTCTGGACTTATGCTTCTAGGATAGATTCAATGAGACGGCCGTCGCAAAAGCCACCTTTCCCAGTCCGTCGGAAGAAAAGAGCCAGATGCAGAGCCATGAAGATGGGAGGGTGGAGACGGACGCTCCAGCTGTCGCCTTTGTTGAGCATTAGTGAGGACATTTCTTCCCTTTACCAGTCGGTATTGTTCATAATCAGGTAGCGCTGAATGATTCGGTACTGATCCCGACCTTGTGAAGCCTCTATTTTTGTCTAAAAGATGCAACCAGAGCGGCAAAGATGGACTCGACCGTTTCCTGTTGATTCTAATACTCGTCAGAAAGGATCTGAAGTTGAATGACACAGCGGCGCGATTCTTTTACGACGCAGTATTAAATCGTGGCACGGTGATGAGCACACAAATAGTTTTGCCAGCTCCGGTAGGTGGGCAGAAGGTGTTTCAAGTGGTTGTAGAGATGAGCAAAGATGGAGCGCTCGTCGACCGAAAGCTGGGGATTGTTACATTCAGTCCAAGTCATCGTCTACAGTATAACATAAATCTAGGTAGATAAGATATTCAAAAGAGAGATTTAGCGCCTAGAATACCTTTAGATTTAGATAAATCAGCGCTAGATTTCTTCATATTGGGGTCGTGGAGAGGACAGTTTCCAGCATAGTTGCACGGAAGGGCCGCGCCCAGCGCTGAAGTAACGCTGTTGAGCTTCTTCGAGCTGACTGCAACCAAGTCGAGAAAAAACTAAGCGGAGAATTTAATCTTCCTTGCCAAGCGGGTGTTGACGGCGGCCAAGTTCCAAATTGACTGCATCTGCTGGATCCAGTTGAGTAACCAACTAGAGCTCCTCTATTTATTGTCCATAGATTGTTCTCCCCTCCAGCTACTGCATCTCCTTAAAGCTTAGCCTGAAATTTAAAAATAATTATTAAAAATCTTTTAAATGATTATTTTACTATTTTAACCTAATTGTAGTGGGCCTCGTAGTAAACATTGACAGCTCGCCTCACAAGTCAATCAATGAAGCCTGATGATCAATATCACCTCCAGGAACATCTTCTAGCAACATTCTCATCAATTTGTCATCACATATTTTTAAGGATAGGGTTGTTAACCTGCATCAGCATCAAGTTAGCCTTGGTCTCACTCACATGAGTCTTCTTTGCCAGACATATTTCTCTGATTCTCGTACACGTAGGACCGCTGTTATTGGTTAAAGATGTAAACTTGAGTTAAATTATGCGACATGATAGATGAATTTAGCTGGTAATTACAGTTGAAACTTGGTGTTACCGGTGAAGCGAGAAAAAAAGCGACTCCCGCGCTGGATTGTCTCATTCTCCGACCGGCTGCTTGGTTGAGTAAAATAATTCCAGTTGAATTAAATCCAAATGGTTTAGTTGATTGAAACTTCATTTTAATCCGTAACTTTAAAAGACGTGAACTCTTTAAAATAAAACAGGAAATTACGTTTTATTTTCAAACACAAACTTTTTCTGTTTTCATGAAGCGGTAGCAGACAGAATTCATAACCACAATATAACTTAAAGACAACGCTGCCAGTTTGTTCAAATATTACAAAAATAATTAAATAAAAATAAAAGTTGAATTTACATGTTAAATTAAATTTTTTAATGAAGTAAAAAAATTTAATTTCGTAAATTCTATAATAATTGTGTTATGATAACTGTAAATAAGTGAAAGCGGCTATGCTGGCTGTTACACACAACTCACAAGTCTCAGCAGACGAAAAAATCCAACTAAACAATAACATCTGTCAAAATTTTCACGCCGGACGAACTCTCGTTTATACTTTATTTCTAAATCTTATTTCGTGAATTTTTGACAGGTTTAAGCTGAGATAAAGACCTTTCGATAATTTCTGCAACTGTGAAATTCGGTTAGATTGAATAAATACCCAAATTGTTGATGAAATGGCTATGAAATCATCGTGCAATTTCTGCGGGAAGGTATTTGCTCTTTTATAGTTTTATTACGTCCATCACCATTTTCCTTGAATAAAAAATTGTTTTTTCAATCCAAAACTGATTCTAAGGAATGTTTTGACCAAGGAAAGCTCACAATCCATATGAAGATTCACACGAGTGAAAAACCATTTGAATGCCAACACTGTAGAAAAGTAATTTCAAAACAACTAATTAATTCTCACCATTTATGTCATAGTGTTCAAATTTTAATTTATATCTTTATAGAGTTTCAGATTGAGAGGCAATTTAATAGCCCATGAAAGGACCCACACTGGAGAGAGACCTTTCATCTGTCAATTCTGTCCCAAAGTAAATACATACTTAAGTTCTATAATAATACTAATAAATTTTGGATTTTATTTTAATTAACAGACATTTGCCAAGTCTGACACTAAAAAAGTTCATGAAAGAACCCACACAGGTGTAAAACCTTATCATTGCAATATTTGCTGGAAGGTATATTTTCCTTATTCAAATATTTCTTATTTTATAAAAATTATTTTCTTTATTAATCTGGGTTTTTATGTCTTTGAAATGTATAGACATTTGCACAGAATAGTAGTTTATTAAAACACAAAAATTGCATGCATAATTCCGAAAAACGCCCTGTGGTAAAAATTCAACTTGTTTTTAAATGTGATGTTTGCGAAAAGGTATACAAAATATTCTGCTCTAACTATTAATGGAAAAATTAACAATTTATTTTGGCAATTAAGGAATGCTTAGGAAAACGGGAGCTCAATAAACACTTGATGACAATCCACTCGGACCTAAAACCACATGAATGCCAACACTGTCATAAAGTAGTCACATGCAAATCTGAAATTTATAAATATTTAAAAACTAATTTGGAACATTTCTTTTTCAGCAGTTTACTCTTCGATCATCATTGGTGTTGCATGAGCGTACCCACACTGGAGAGAAACGTTATTTTCACTGCCAATACTGTGACAAAGTTTGTGATGGATTATTATTAATTAAATTAGAATCGCATGGCATCTCACGTATTTGTAATTATGTGTCGCTGTAGAAATTTGGAAAAGGTAGTGCAAGAAAAATTCATGAAAGAATTCACACTGGTGAGAAACCTTTCCATTGCGTTATTTGTTGGAAGGTAAATTTTGCTCAATATTTTCTTTATTGTCTTTATTGTTTTTATCTAATTCTTTTCAATTTTTTAGACATTTGTGCAACTTAATCATTTAAAGCGACACACCAATACCGTGCATTCCAAAATCCGCCCTTTCAAATGCGATTTTTGTGGAAAGGTATTTACTATCTCGCTTTATTTTTCTAAAATTCAATCTTTCATCATTTTTTCCCTAAATTAGAGTTTCTTCAACAAAGATACCTTAAAGAAACATTTGAGGGTTCACACAGAAGAAAACTCGCATCAGTGCAAAGATTACGGAAAGGTCAGTTTATTTGTTTTACAATTCTGATTAAAATATTTTTCAAAATGAGAATTCTAATAATTTTACTAATAATTTTTATAGACATTTGCCTTGAGAAGCGCACGAAGATCTCACATGGTCACCTACTGTAAAGATCGCCCGGATTTAATTATTGAAGAAAATAAAAACGATTTCAACGGCGATGACAACAGCAATTCTTTGAAATTGAAAAAATGCTACGTTCGTCTCGAGAAGTTGGCTTATGTTGAACGGGCTCTTGCTTTGGGCTCCGCAACAATATGGGTAGGCCTACCTATTCAGTGAATTTCTACGTATTGCATGTGATTATTTTATGCGATTCTTTTGTAAATTTGCATTTTATGTTTCCCAATTTTTTTTTTTATAACCTGCTGGTCTGGCATTTCATTTTTTTTGTTTTTTACATAAATAATACACTAGACTGTCTTCACTTTGAACAGTTCTCAATTCCATTTTAGTGACTTAATAACTGAATATATAAGAGAGATTTATAAAAGGCAGTTGTAGAGCACGGGATGTGGCACTGGAGTGGTCCCTCCTATACTGCTCGAACCGCGGTAACAGCACAGTGGATGCCGGTAAGCGCAGGCGGCAATCCCATGCTTATATCGGTAGGGGAGAGCGGGGCTGAACGGACCGCTTTTCTTTCGATGATGATAACTAATCAATGGAATAGAATATTAAAATGCGGTTTTTACCATTACATACGTTTTTCTTTTATCAACTCCCTGATTTTTTTTTAGAATTTTAGCTAGCGTTTTGGCTGAGCTACATATTTAAAACAAGTTTAAGAAATAGGGGGTTGGACGGACCAGGCGTGGGGAAAACGGACCAGCGGTGTGGGTAGCTCGGACCACCTTGTTTTTCGCTCAAAAACATAAAATAAGCCTAAAATAAATTCAGGAATTGCAGGGGTCGATGTATTGCTTTATTTTACTTTTTTAAAATTTGATAAAAAAATGAAATCAATTTCATTCCTTCTGGGGGCCCGAACCATCACCGGCCGCTTTTTTTCTTCTTCTCTTGCATGACACCCCCCGAAACATAGGGCTACTGGTCGGCGCTACCCCACTCTTACTGGTCCGTTTTGCCCCCAACGGGGTCTGTCTAGAAAAAGCGAGACAACTTTAAAACTAATCACGCTAGGAAAATTTCAAATTTCGTCCTATAGTTGCTAACACACATGTAAATATACTGTAATTTTTATGAAATTATTGAACAACTCCTAGTATTTTATATGCAAGTGGTCCGGTCAACCCCGCGGTCCGTTCAGCCCCGCTCTCCCCTACCAATAATTTTTTTATTTGAAAGTATGGTGAATGATCATATTTTTTTAATGAGTCGTTGTGTCAAATATATTGTTAAAGTACAAATTCAAATGAACTTACTGGAACGTATTTGAGCAGAATTCGTTCCGGCAACCCCGCAAAGCGTTTATTTACAGTGCCGGTTCATATGAGCAACTACACGTTTTATTAATTTATCTTTTCAAACTGTGTAGAAAAAAATAATAAATATTGATCATAATATGCAGCATTTGTAGAATCACGATGTTCATTTTAAAAACCTAATTTAGACTATCCCAATATATTGTTAAAATAAATAATAAACCGACGAAAAGTGGTCGCTTAATTGGACCGGCACTGTATTCTACAAGTTCCCGCCGTGCTCCCCGTTTAGCACTTCCCTTGTGACCTTGTGTTATGAATTTTGACAGGTACACATTGGAGCTAGGTAGCAGCCTAGCAGGTACTGTTACTGTACACATTTAAGACTCTTTGGTACGTGAACATAATAACATTTTTAATTGGTAAGATGAATATTTCTTAGCAGGGATTTAGAAATATTTTTCTGTTTAGTCTATAATGAATTTTCCCTATTATTCCATTTCCCCATTATTTCAGTTTCCAGTTGATAAAAAAGAGGAGCATATATTTATGGTCAAAGAAATATCTCAATTCTATTGCCATCAAGATGCAGTCATCTGTAACCATTCTCCCCCACAACAAATGTGATGTTTGTGGAAAGGTATGCATATTATTTTATTATCTCAATAATCCATCTTCACTCATTCTTTTCTTATAAAAATTCTATTTAAAATTCTATCTATAGGAATACTCTTCAAAATCTAGTCTCAAAGTACATTTGATGATGCACACAAACGAAAAGCCTTTTGAATGCAAAACCTGTGGAAAGGTAATAATAATTGATAATGTTTTCTATTTTTAAATTATTGATTAATTAATCTTTTTACAGTTCTTCAGACAAAATTCCCATTTAAAATGTCATGAGAGAACCCACACTGGTGAAAAACCTTACAAATGCCAGTTCTGCCCCAAGGTATGTTTAATCAATTATTATTATTGATTGGATTGCATTCATCTGCTATAACATGGAAATACAGGCATTTACCAGTTGTACCCAAAAAACTAGCCATGAAAGGATCCACACTGGTGAAAAACCTCTCCATTGTGAAATTTGCTTGATGGTAAACTTTTGGTTTTCTCCTAATAAGCATAACAGGGTATAATAAAATTGTAATATGCCGACTTTTTTCACACAGGATTTCCTTACTAAACGCCATGTAATTTCCCACATGAAGAAGATTCACTCGCGCGAAACGCCTTTTCAATGCCAATACTGTGGAAAAGTATGAATACAGCCCACATTTTTTTCTTTTTATTTAGTCTTTAATTTTTGTATTGAATAATTATTTCTTTCAAACAGTACTTTGGTATGAATTGCCATTTGAAAGATCATGAGAGAACCCACACGGGCGAAAAGCCTTTTGAATGCCAATTCTGTGGCCAAGTATGAAGAATATACACATTTATATTGAAAAAGATAATCATTTAATTTTCCAATGTAGGTATTTCGGCGTTCTTTTACTCAAGTAAACCACGAAAGAACCCACACAGGGGAGAAACCTTACAACTGCAAGTTCTGTAACAAAGTACAGTAATTATTAGATCAGTAATGATATATAAAAAGTTAACTTTTTTCAACATTTTTATTTTTATCGGATAGACATTTGCCAGTTCTGGCAATAAATCAAAACATGAAAGGACTCATACTGGCGAGAAACCATACAGTTGCGATATTTGCCCCAAAGTAAATTAATGCTAGCAATAAGTTTTTATTTTATCAAATTAATTAATGACGCAATTGTTTTCCCAAATCCTGTCTCAAACAAATAAGACCTTTTCGCAGATGGGCCACGCAAAGAATCACAAACTGGCTGTCCACGACAAAATCCGTCCTTACAAATGCAATATCTGTGATGAGGTATTTCTTTTTTCCAACTTTTTTGCGTGTTTCATAAAATAATTTATTGTTCTTTACTTGTAGGAATTTGTCGAGAAAGGGAAATTAAATTCTCACATGAAGGTTCGTCATGCAGAAGAAAAATTCAATTGAACTTATTGATGAGCCGGCTCCATCTACTTCTACTGAAGATGATGGAAATGAATAAGCAGTATTTAAGAAAAATAATCAGAAATAAATTGCTTCATTGAAATCTGAATGTCGCAACTTTGCATTACACAGAGCATTCCATTTTATAGTCTACAATAGCTTAATTTTTTGAGAGAGCTAATAAGCGTGAGTTATATATTTTAATCACTGCAGAGTCATGGCGAATGCGAATCCGCGATAATTCCATTTTTGGTATAAATGTATAATTGAGCGCGTTGATTTGGCAATCCAGCCTATTTGGTACCTATAACCTGTTGATGACGGCGATCCCTTGTATCTCTTTTCCATCATTGGTAAACAGCACAGTAGTGGATGCCGTTAAGCACGGCATGAAACCCAGCGCTTACATCGGTACTAATTAGTCTTTAATTTGAAAATATAATCCATAATGATTTTATTCTTTATTTAAGTAAACTACAAAAATAATTGTATGCATGTAACTCCAAGTAACAGTCATATAATTTGCTCATTTCTTTTTATATCGAATGTCGAACTCGGTTTTGCTCAGTTCTGTAAAAAAAAAGTTCTTTTGATTTCTTCTTCTTCAGCTTGCCCACTTATTTCAACTTCTATGAGTATTTGGTGTCTTCCAACTAGGGCTCGGATTCAATTCAATTCACGCAAAAAAAGCCCAATTCGAATGAATTGAAAAATAAAAAATCCCAATTCGAATGAATATGAATTGGGACAAATTCGAATGAATTTGAATTGGATTCGAATTAGCACACGTATTCAATTGAATTCACGCAAAAAAACCTCAATTCGAATGAATTGAATAATAAAAAATCCCAATTCGAATGAATATGAATTTGAATATATTCAATGAATTTGAATTGGATTCGAATATTTTCAATTCGAATCCGAGCCCTACTTCCAACTCGTTTATTTCATTCGAGTTCCCGCCCTCCCGGTTCCCGTTTAGCCTTTACCTTCTGTTATGAATTTTGACAGTGCAGAGAGGAACAGAGGAGCTAATAATCTGTTACCAGTTACCACACGAAACTTGTGATGCAAATTCGCTTTTAAATATCTTAGCCACTTGTGACCCAAGCTTTAAAAAAATTTAACTTAAAGTAATAACTTATCCTGTAATAAGTTGGCCAGGGATTTGACGACATTAAAAAAATGTTGTTTTAATAATTTTTTTTCCATTCCATTTCTCCTGTTGACTCAAGTTTTAGAAGAGTATATAGAAACGAGCATATAGTGTTGGTTGGAGAACTACCCCTATTTTGCCATAATGCAGACATCTGTCACCAGTCACTCAAACAATAAATGTGATGTTTGTGGAAAGGTATATTAACTTAGTCTCCTCTATTATTATAATAATATTTTTTTTTTACAATTCAAATTATTCTTTTACAGACCTTCACACGGCATACACATTTAATAGAACATGAAAGAACCCACACAGGGGAAAAACCTTACAAATGCCAGTTCTGTCCCAAAGTACATCTAATTCATAAATTCATTATTAGTTTAATTTAATTAATTGATATTCTGTTCAACATCACATTTATTTGGGAAAAACAGACCTTTGCTCAATCTGGGGCTAAAACTAGACATGAAAGGATCCACACTGAAAAATCTTACCAATGTGGAAATTGCTCAATGGTAAACCTCTAATTTTCACTAAAATATAAGTCTGCTGCATATTTAAAAAGAAAACTAAAATCTGCTGATTCTTTCTTATCAAAATTAAGACTTTTTATGACCATCATCAATTGAAGGTTCACAAAATGAGATCGCATTTCAAAATCCAGCCATTCAAATGCGAAATTTGTGGAAAGGTATTATTTCTCTTCTTTTTTCCCTTAGTATTTCATTCCATTCAAATTATATTTTCTACAAATCAGGTCATTTTTTTATTGCAAGATATTATAAAAACAGCTTTGTTATTTTTTTCAACAGGGATTCTATTTTAAATGTGATTTAAACAGTCATAATGAGAAAGTTCACACAAAGGAATTCACCCTCCCTCTTGAATGCAATTATTGTAAAAAGGTGGGTTTAATTTTTTCACTTTTAATTGAATAATCATTGATTTTTGGTCAATTTCAGCTTTCCAGATCGTTAGGAGCACTATCAAATCACACGATTTTCTGTCAAGCCCGCCCTGATTTGATTGAAAACGGCAGGCGTGAGGAAGAAGCTTTTCTTTTCGTAGAGCCTTCTTTGAATGATTTCCCCGATGACGGAGAGGACGAAGTTGGTTTTAATGATACTTCAAAAGATCCTTTGGAATTGTAGAAATGATTTGACAGCCTCATTAAGCTTGGTTACACAGTAGAGCAAGCCATTGATTCGAGTTGTGATGGATGATGGTTTCCATTTACTTTTTTTTTACTGGCACAATAAATACACAGCTTAGTTCGCGATGAGCACTCACAAATTGTTTTACACTTTTTAACTTTTGCGCCCGCTTGACGCCCTTGCGGTTTAAAAGTTTTAAACTTCCGTGAAAGTAGTTTGAAAAATTAAACTACTCCCTCCTAGCCGCTTGCATAACAGCTTTAAAAATTCTAAATTTTCAACCAGGTTGGTCGCTTCCCTTTTTCCTCTTGACTATTCATTTAGAAGAAAATCCTCTTCTCAGCGTAGAGGCTGCTTCGAGAACATCTTCTAAAATGATTGGATAGAATAAAAATTATTTTATAGCGATGAAATAACACCATGTTTAAACCAAAGAAATGCAACATTCGCCTTTGAAAGTTCGTCAAAATCTGTTTTATGAATTTATTCTTTTTTAAACAAACGACTAGAATGTGACACTGGAGTGATCCCTCTCATCCTGCTCTAATCGCCGGTAAACAGCACAGTGGATGCCGGTTAGCGCGGCTTACAATACTAGGTTTTTACTGGTACCTATTACTCATTTATTTGAAAAATAAAATCGATTGTAAAAATCTAGCAAATTTTGCTCTAATTTAAATTACATTTTTTTATGTCGATTTCAATTTGTAAGATTCTTGGTCTCCGGCAACCCCGCAGCTCGTTACCACAGAGCTCCCGTTTAGCCCTCACCTTTTGTTATGAATTTTGACATTTATTGTGAGCTGCACAAAACACTCCTGTCATTGATTGTGCGTGAGGCGGGACTTCGATGTATTGATTAGTTAATAATTAAAAAGATAAAACCCGTCACACAAACGTCGTTAAGCTAGTCCGATCTCAATTAAATTCTTATAGGCCAAGTATTTTTTTTCCTTTTAAAATTCAGTGATAAACTGAAAAAGAATATAAAAAAATCGGTAATACAACATAGTTGGCCATTTATACCAAAATAATAAAATTTCTTAAAGGTAAGAAGAATATTTCCAAGATTCTAAAGACATTCAATTTGTTTTGTTTCATAATCTTAATGCATTTTCCCCATTCCATTTTTCCATTATTATAGAATTCCACTTTGACTAAAGAGAATGGAAATAAGGAGAATATATTGATAGTCAGAGAAATACCCCAGAAATATTTATAAAGCCACAATGCAGACAGCATCTGTCACTATTTACACTCTCTATAAATGTGATGTTTGTGGAAAGGTATTCTATCCTAATCCATCATCATCACATTTTCTATTTTATCTAAAATCTATTTCAAATTCTATCCAAAAGGAATTCTCTACCAAATCTAATCTCAACACACATTTGATGATTCACTCAGACAAAAAGCCTTTTGAATGCAAATTCTGTGAGAAAGTAATAACTTTATCTCATCTAATATTATTATCATCTACATATTATCTCATTTAATATTTTAAAATACTCCTATCACAGAGCTTCAGACAGCGTCCACATTTAATAGAACATGAAAGAATCCACACTGGGGAAAAACCTTACAAATGTGAAATTTGCTCGGCGGTAACCCTCTTATTTTCTGCTAAAAGTCTATTTTAAAAATCAAATGTGGCTGATTTTTTTTCCTTTTAAATTTAAGGCGTTTACCCAACATGGTAGTTTAAGAGATCACAAAATAAGATTGCATTCGAAAATCCAGCCATTCACGTGCGAAAATTGTGGAAAGGTATTTTATTTCTTTAAACAAATTTAATTTTCCCCTTTAAGTGGTTGTATTTAATTTTTTTTTTAGCTGACTGCATAGTATGTAACACTTTTTATTTTACTTTCTAGTTGTTCTGTTTCAAATATGAATTGGACCGTCATAAGAAAAGAGTCCACACAAACGAAAACCCTATTGAATGCACATATTGTAAAAAGGTGAGTTTATTTATTTATTTTTTTTTTACTTTTGGTTGAATAATCATTGGTATACGGTTAATTTCAGCCATATAAGTTGCTAGGAGCACTTAAAAATCACACGATTCGCTGTAAAGCTCGGACTGATTTGATAGAAAACGTTAGGCGTGAGGAAGAAGCTGTTCTCTTCGTAGAACCTCCTTTGGATGGATTTCCTGATGATGGAGAGGACGAAGTTTGTTTCATTGAAACTGTAAAAGATCCTTTGGAATTATAGGAATGATTTAATAGCCTCAGAAATTTTTCATGCGCAGAGAGCAAGCCATTTTTTCGAGCTGTAATGTATGATGGATTCCATTTAAATTAACTATTTAGCATTAATACACAGCTGTCTGCACAAAGAACGCGCGCAAGACATATTACAGTTTTGAACTTTCTGTTAAGCGTTTTTTTTCAAATAAATATCACTTGCAGCAATATTGAGGCTGAAAACTGCCGTGAAAACAGTTTGAAAATATTGTGAATATTCCCGTCTGGACGCTTCTCTTTGGCTCTTTATCCGGCAATACCGCCACTTGTTTACTTTGGAATTTCATAATTAGTTCCCGTATCCCGTTTATCCTTTACCTTATTTTGTGGATTACTAACTTTAGTTTTATCGATGCCCACATAATAAGAACAGGAATGATATGACACGCACTGGTGAAAGATTTTTTCATTGTGATATTTGTTGCAAAATATATATAAAATACTGTCTTCTATTACCAAGTTCATACAAAATCCTGAATGACCTGTCCGCCATGAAAAAAGAAGACTTTCTACAGCCGATCAGGTGACTTAACTTTCATTATAAATATATATTTTTAAAATTATAAATAATTTATTAATTACAGTCATTCGCTAGCAAAACAATTAATTACAAAGAACATACGTACGAGTAAGAAAACCAAAATAAACGGCAGGGGTGTGGCGCTGGAGTGGGCCCTCCTATCCTGCTCGAATCGCCGGTAACAACACAGTGGATGCCGGTAAGCGCGGCTGGCAATACCAGGCTTGTAGTACAACTTTTTTTAAACTCTTTTATTTAAAAAGAAAACAAAAAAAACCCACCGTATTATGCCGTTATGCGTGATTACAGTCTTTGAAAAAAGACAATCTACAAAATTTTTAAAGTTTAAATAACATTTTATGCCGATTGGGACGGCAACCCCGCAACTCGTTTCCGCTATGCTCCCGTTTAGCCCTAACCTCATGTTGTAAAATGTAAATGTTGACATTTTAGAGCTACACACCTGTCATAGATCGTGCGTGATTACAATAGTGCAGGCCAAGCATTTTTTATTTTATTTTAATTTGGTTATAATATTACAGAAATTTATAGGATAAAACGCGTTGGGTAATTAAGGTAATAAGCCATTTGTGAAAAGGTATAATATTACTAAAAGTTAGAATGGATATTTTTGGTGCAGTGGTTTTGAAGAAGGAATGTGCTTCCATATTTTTAGATTTCCAGTTTGACTCAAGTTTTAGCAGCAGAGAGAAAAGAAAGGAATATATTGAAGGTTGGAGAAATACCTCAGAAATTGTTATATGGCCACAATGCAGACATCTGTCACTATTCACATCCATAATAAATGTGATGTTTGTGGGGAGGTATATTCTATCCCAATCCATCATCAAATTTCCTATATTTTCTAAAATATCTTTCAAATTTTATTCAAGGAATTATCTTGCAAATCTACTCTCAAAGCACATTATTTGATGGTCCATTGTACAGAAAAAAGGCCTTTTGAATGCAAATTCTGTGGAAAAGTAATTAATTTTTCTTGTTTTCTATTTATAATACATTAATTATATTATGAATTCTACTACAGTTCTTCAGACAAACTTCCCATTTAAAAGATCATGAGAGAACCCACACAGGGGAAAAACCTTACAAATGCCAGTTCTGTCCCAAGGTATATTCAATTCATTATTAAGATTCATTGGATTGCATTCATCTGCTAGTAACATGGAAATAGAGGCATATACCAGTTGTACACTTTAATTACATTTTAAATGATTCCTTTCACAGATCTTCAGGCAATGTAGACATTTAATAGATCATGAAAGAATCCATACAGGGGAAAAACCTTACTAATGCCAGTTCTGTCCCAAAGTACATCAAATTTATTTTTATTTTAAATTTGAAATAGTATTTTAAAGAGTTTTTTTTTATGGGGAAACGAAGGCATTTACCAATTTATGTAGCAAAACTAAACATGTAAGGATCCACACTGGTGAAAAGCCTTACAAATGCCAGTTCTGTCCAAAGGTATATTCAATTCATTATTAATCGTTATTAATTAAAATAATAACATTTCGTTTAAAATATTTTTTTAAATGGAAAATAGGCATTTACCAGTTCTGGCGATAAAGCTAGCCACGAAAGGATCCACACTGGTGAAAAACCTTTCCATTGTGAAATTTGCTCGAAGGTAATCCTCTAATTTTCCGCTATGAACCCGTTCCAAAAATTCAAATCTGCTGTTTTCTTTTCTTTTAAAATTAAGGCTTTTAACCAACAAAGCAATTTGAAAACTCACAAGCTAAGAATGCATCCTGAAATCCAGCCGATCAATTACGAAGTTTCCAGATCGTCAGGAGCGCAAGTAAAACACTCGATTCATTGTCAATCCCGCACTGATTTGATTGAAAATGAAACGCGAGAGGAAGAAGCTGTTCTCTTCATAGAGCTTTCTATGAATGATTTCCTCGATGATGGAGAAGATGAAGTTCGCATTAATAATACTTTGAAAGATCCTTTGGAATTGTAGAAATGATTTGATGGCATCAGAAAGGTTGCTTACACAGAGCGCGCCATTGATTCCAGTTGTGATGGATGATGCATTCCATTTACATCTGGGTATTTGCATAACTACACAACTATCTTCATAATGAGCGCGCCCAAGTTATATTACACTATTAAATCTTCTGTCGAGTGCTATTCTTAATACCACTAGCGAATTGATACTGACATTAAAACAGTTTGAAAAATTAGACTTTCTGCTAGTGCCCACTCCAAAGTCCGCGCTCTTAAATATGTAACATTTGTGAAGAGGGATTTACACTATTTACAATTGTTTGGCCAAAGGAATTTTCAGCGAAAACCACACTAATAAAACACAGGAAAACGACGGTTCGTTCAGAAGAAAAAGCTCCTCTTCGTCGTAGAGCCTCCTTTGAAAATGTATTCAAAAGATCGAGGAGATAAAAATGATGTTAGCGATGAAAGCAAGTCATTTGAAACGCACCATTATACCCTTTGAACGATCATTATTACATATAATAGAGCGAGTTCTTGCTTTCACTTATGGATTCCTTCCAATATTCACTGATTCTAATCTGTTCAGTGATTCTATTCATTTTGTATCTGTTCAGTATCAATTTTCTACTGATCTAATATTTATTTTTTATGCGCGCAGTTTCATAAATACAATAATGGTATCTCCATCGCAACAAGACTTTAGGCAATTTAGTTTGCTGCACTATTAGCTTTGATTGTAACTGATGTAATCATTAGCTCTACTAATAGTCGTCCAGTTTCTTTGATTTGAACACTGGCTCAACTGTGATTTCTTGATCTTTATTGATTTTTTAGTGAAAATCTTTTACAATTGGTTTATTCTTAAAAAAAAGTGGATTTTGTTTAATAATTCTTTATCAAGAATAACTGAAGGTTTTTAACAAAAAAAGGAGGTAAACTAGCCCAATGAATCCCCACAAGATTCCCTAAGGTATCAGGTAGGCCTATAAAATACACCTTTGAAACTGGATGTAATTTTAAAATCGAGATTTCAATCGTAAAATTATGGCGGTAGCAGGTAGCTACCCTTTGGGTGAAATCGACCTTTGGTACGTCGGAAATAAAATAAAAAATGATACACCAAATCATAGTAGTTGTTACACTATGAATCTATGATATAATCAGGTATAATCACGGAGGATCCGTGAAACATAATCGAGCGCATTAATCCGGCAACCCAGGCCCTTTCTATCTGTCTTGTTAGCTACCGTTTAGTCTTCACCCTCAACGGATTTATTGACAGCGGCTATTACCAATGTTTACTTGGCTGATGGCCTAATAAATCCGTGAAAAGAAATAACTCGAGTGTTTACATTTAAAAAAGCAAGCATCAATATATGGCTGATGAAATGGCCTCTGTCATAATTCTTAAGTTTGAATGTGATTTATGTCGCAAGGTATAACAAAATCATGATATTTATTAAATGACAGATGGATTAACAAACTTTCATCAATAGAAATTCTCACAGGATGCTTTTCTCCGACGACATTTGAGGACTCACACAGGCGAAAAGCCTTTTAAATGCAAATACTGTGACAAAGTATTATATGAATTGAAACTCTTTTCTCTCTTAGAAACTCTTTTATTATCATGAATTAAAAATGTATATATTATTTCTTTTACACACAGTGCTTTAGTGAGAATTCAAATTTGAAGCGTCATGAAAGAAGACACACTGGAGAGAAACCTTTCAGCTGCCGATTCTGTGGCCAAGTATGTATAGACAAATTTATTTTAGTGAGAAAAAAATAATTTAATTTTTCCATGTAGGTATTTAGGCATTCTGGTACTCTAGTAAGACATGAAAGGACCCACACTGGTGAGAGACCTTACAAGTGTGATATTTGCTCAAAGGTAATTATTTACAATAATAATTTAAAAAAATAAAGATGAAAAATAACTTTTTCCTCTCAATTAAAGTTTGTTTCTTTTATTGTTTCTCATTTTTTTTACCATTATTATTGTTTCTTTTACACAGTACTTTAGTGATAAGTCAAATTTGAAGACACATGAACGAAGCCACACTGGAGTGAAACCTTACACCTGCCAATTCTGTGGCCAAGTATGTATAAAGTACAGCCAAATATATACGACCTAATCACCGACGAAAATATATTTATTGCCTTACTAAAGTACTTAACTAATTTAATTTACAGGCTTGTTTTGATAAAGAGCAGCTTATTTCCCACACAAAGATTCATTCAAGCGAAAAACCTTTTGCTTGCCAGATTTGTGATAGAGTATCACCCATATAATTAGAAATTCCGCTGGAATGTATACGTGAATACAATATTTTTTCCATATATTTTGTAGACCTTTTCCAGTCTCAGTGCGCGCAATTGCCATGAAAGGAGTCACACTGATGAAAAATCTTACGAGTGTGATATTTGCTTGGCGGTAACTTGTTACTTTAATTATTTAAAAAAAAATTATCGCTCACTCATTTTTTTAAAGCCTTATAAACTTGCAATTCACTTGAAAAAACACAAAATTAACAAACATGCCGTAGTCTGCCCTACTCCTCTCAAATGTAAATTTTGTGGCAAGGTAATAATTCTTTTTAACATTTTTTTTTGTTCCTAATTTTTAAAATAATTTGTTTTCCCATTCTTTTAGGAATTTACCGAAAAAGGCAAATTAGAGAGTCACAAGAAGGCTCATCGCCATGCAGAAGAAAAACCTAATGAGCTTACCACTGAGCCCACTGCATCTATTGATGATCACGAAAATGAATAGGAAATGTGATTAAAATAATCATCTGAAATTAATAAATTTCGCCGTTGAGTTCCAAAATTCCGTTTTCCAATTTTTTTTCTTAATCTAATTTCTTATGACACTCATCCCGTCCTTTGACTCTATCATACAGCATTTAAATAATACCCGCCACTGCCATGTTTTATTTTTTTTTTATGTTGACGTGGAAGAAAGCAATTTGAAAATAAGTAATTTTTCCGTTCCTTAGAGTTGATACAGTTTTGACGGCGCTTTTGGTCCTGCCCAGTGCTCACGATCTGCGGTCACTTTGATTTTTTATAAATACAAAACTGTGAATTGGAACTATAATTCTGTGATACAAGTATAAAATGGTGCTGGCCCTGTGACCTAATCATCTATTTCTGGATGCACAACATAGATTGTACGTCGTTGACGTGAATCGTAAATGAAATAGCTTTACTATTTAGATTTTTTTTTCGAAACACAAAACCAAGAGTAAAGTATGGAGATATTTTTCTTACGATTTATTATTGAGTAAGCTTCATCAACAATTTAGAATTGCTAGAACAATATCTTTTAGATGAAATTTAGAAGTAAGATTGGATATTGGAAATGATTTTTTTTTATTTAACAACACCATTCGATTCGTGGTGTCATGGCGAGTCGAATGGTGTATTTGATATATATATTTTTAAAAAATCCATCAGGGGTAATCCCACGTCAAAGTTTAGCGCGCGAAAAAGTGGACGTCACGTGACTTTATTGAAGGGTTCTGACGTCACAGTTGTGCCCGTTTCTTCTGGAATGAACCTTCGTTTAAAAAAAAATACTTTATACAAAAGTAAATGTATATTTACATTTTTATAACAGATAATTTTCTCATTTCTTTTTACATCAATTTTGCAAGACTCAAGACTTGAGCACAGTTTGTTCCGGCAACCCCGCAACTCGTTCCCGCTATGCTCCCGTTTAGTCGTAACCTTGAGTTGGAAATTTTGACATTTGTGAGCAAAGTAAACATCAATTACTCGTAACTCGTCATTGATAGTGCGTGAGTCGTGACTGGGATTTATTGATGAGTTTATAATAGCAAAAAAGCTAGCCCGTTTGTAATTAGATTCATGCAGGTCAAGCATTTCTTTTTTCTTGTAAAATTCAATGATAAATTTTAAAAATTCGACGTAGCACAAAAAGATAGCTGGTCATTTACAACATAACAATAATAATAAAATTTCTGAATAAAGGTAACAGGAATATTTCTTGGCACTGATTTTTAAAGTTTGAATCTAATTAGACCTATTTTCCCTTTATTTCAGATTTCCAGTTTGACTTGAGTTTTAACAGAGAATAAAGCCAGGGGTTATTAATTTTATTGGTGGCAAAAATACCCAATAAATTTTTGTATGGCCAAGATGCAGTCTTCTGTCACCAATCACACCCACAATAAATGTGATGTTTGTGGACAGGTATTCTATATTGCAATGCATCATCATTACATTTTCAATTTAATCTAAAATCTCTTTCAATTTTATTCTATTAAGGAATGTAATTCCAAATCTAGTCTCAAAGGACATTTGATGATCCACACAGGCGAAAAGCCTCTTGGGTGCAAATTCTGTGAAAAAGTAATAATTAATACTTACTTCTAATCTTGAAATTAGTTCTCTAAATTTTGAGAATATGTTAATTATAGTTTTAATTATTCCTTTTACAGATCTTCAAATTCCATTCACAGTTAATAGAACATGAAAGAATCCACACTGGGGAAAACCTTACAAATGCCAGTATTGCCCAAAAGTACTTTCACGATCCATAACTTGATCTTCTCTATTGTTATTAACATGTTAATTACATTTATTAAAATATTCCTTTCACAGATCTTTAAACGGCGCACACATTTAACAGAACATGAAACAATCCACACAGGGGAAAAACCATTCAAAGGCCAGTTCTGTTCCAAAGTACTGCATTCTATTTATTAAATTAATTTGATTGTTGATAAGATTTAAATTATTGTTTTCACAGGTCTTCAGACTACATCAAGATTTAAAAAGGCACGAAAGAATCCACACAGGAGAAAAACCGTACATATGCCAGTTCTGTACAAAAGTACATTTAATTTATTACACTCATTTGAATTAAAATTAAATTTTATTCATCGGGTAAAAGGCATTTACCAATTTAGGCACCAAAATCAGCCATGAAAGGATCCACACTGGCGAAAAACCTTTTCTATGCGAATTTTGCTCCAAGGTAAACCTAAACTGTTCCGCTATAAATCTGCTGTATATTTGAAAATTTATAATTTGCTGATTTTTTTTATATAAATTAAGACTTTCACAGAAAATTGCCAATTGAGGACTCACAAAATAAGAATGCATTCGGAAATCCAACCGTTTAAATGCAAAATTTGTGGAAAGGTAATTTATTATTTCTCTTACATTTTCTTCCCTTTCATTAAATTTTACTAAATCATTGTAGAGTATGGTCATTTGTTTGATTGTACAATATTATACAGTTTTTTTAAATTTTATTTTCTAGGTGTGCTATTCAAAATATGAATTTAACAGTCATACTATGAAAGTTCACCCAAATGAAAAGTCTCTTGAATGCACATATTGTAAAAAGGTGAGTTTTAAATAATAACTTTTTCACTTTTGATTGAATAATCATTACTTTCTGGTTGATTTCAGCCATACAAATTGTTAGGAGCACTTGAAAATCACACGGTTCGCTGCCAAGCCCGCACTGATTTGATTAAAAACGAAAGGCGTGAAGAAGAAGCTGTTCTCTTCGTAGATCCTTTGAATGGATTTCCTGATGACGGAGGAGATGAAGTTCGTTTTAATGATACTTTAAAAGATCCTTTGGAATTATAAAAACGATTTAATAGCCTCAGAAAGGTTGCTTACACAGAGCGCGCCAATAATTTGAGTTGTGATGGAAGATGTATTCCATTTACATTGTTTTATTTGCATAATAAATACATAGCTGTGTCCACCATGAGCACTCACATGTGATATTACAGTTTTAAACTTTTTGTCCGCTTGCAGCACTTGAGGCTGAAAACTTTAGTGAAGGCAGTTTTCAAAATAAAATCATTTTTCCGCGCTCTGCATTAAGAGTCCATACAGAAGGGCTAGATTCACGGTCCACTGTCCAATGTAAATCAGTATGAAAATGTTGTTGTCTAATCTATACTTTAGTGCATCTAGGAATTTATTGATGCCAGTAATAGGAGCAGGCATGAAATGACACACCCAAGTGTCACCATCAAAGATCAAAGCATCAATTAATTATGGTAGTAAAAATTAAGCGGCGATGTTATGAAATAAATTTTATTTTCTGTTACTATAGGGGAGCACGACTTTAGATTGAGTACGCAGAAGGTTTTGGGCGTCAGAAGTAAGAATATCTTGTGACGCAGAATATCTAGTGACGTTATTGTACTGTGTCGTAGAATGTATTCTAATTATTATTTTATGCTTTTATCATGTAATTTTAATAAACGTCACAAGTCCAAAACGTCACATTCACACAGCGTCATAAGTAATATGAGAAAAAAAATAATTCTTGATAATTCAAAATAAACCGAACGTCAGAGGTATGTGAACGTCATAGAATAAAAAAAAAACGTCACAAGTTTGAAAATGTCTGAATTATTCCGCCAGAAAGATAATGCGTCAGAAAGATAATGCGTCAGAAGGTTTAAAATAGAAAATATAATTTAAAAAAAACGTCAGAAGTTTTTTTTTTTAAATAGAAAAATGTTTTTTTTTTAAGCTCCGTCATAAAGATAATGCGTCAGAAGGTTTTAAATACAAAAATGATTACAATGGTTACAAAAATCTGAATAAATCTGAATAATAATCATATTATCGTTATCGAGTTCCGACTCTGCCTGGTGTCGCTTTTCTTTTTTTTCATATTTTCCAGTTACCACTAACAGCGGTCTCTCTTTTGGCAAGAACATTTAACCTTTAGGAGTCCTCAACGTTGAATAACCTTTTCCTACTCTGGAGGCTTTTTGTGGTTGAATTGTACAGCCATCAACTGGTCTTAATTAAAACATTTGAATCAATCTGCTTTTACTGAGCTGTTATTTCTGGTAGCCCACTGCTACAACCGCGAGCATTGCCGTCACTCCTCCTGAGTTTTGTGCGTCTACCCACGGCTAGCTCGGCACGACAAGCTTGCAGAGTTGTAGGTATCCTCCTTCTCTCAGTTATTGTGTGAGAGCGATCACACGAATTACTATAATATGGGACAGTAAGACTAGGTTTGATGGAGCGCAAAGGCGCAGTAGGATCACGATAAAGGAAGCTGAACCACCTGGCTCTTTTTTATAAATTGTACGTATTTAAAAAAAAATTCACATCATATCTAATCTAAAAAACTGGCTTTATTTTGACTAAACCAGTTGCTTAATTACGATGGTATGGCTACGGCTAGATTTATTGTTGGATTAAGCGCTCGATATACAACCGCTTGGCCATCTTTTTGGACTCGTAATGTAGGCATTCTTTTATTGTGATCTTCACCAATGATTTCTGCTTCAACTATTTTTTTTTGTATCCCTCCACTGGCTTCGACTGTTCCAATTACTAACCCTAACCCGGCCAGTAGCGTTCCAGCTTGCTTCCAGCGAGACTGCTAAAGCGAATAACGCCGGCTGCTATTCGGAGCTGTTAGCGTGCCCTTTTTAAGTGTGAAGCCAACTTTTAGAAGACCATTAAGAACCACTTACTACACGACTAAGAAGTATTGAACGATATGCATTACATGTACCCATTCGGGCAAAACACTGTATTGAGTCTGAGTCTGAGGAAAAGAGTGTACGCTAAAAAAAAAAAATAAAGACAACTTCAATGAGCGTTACATGGTAGACATATAAAGAGAGAATGGCATGAATTAAAGAATATTAATAATCATGAATGGGACAGTTAAACCATTGTTGGTCTGGAATTGCTTTCGACAAAAGGTACATATTTTGGAGACAATGTGAAATAAACTGTGATGAAAAAATAGAGAACGCAAAAAAAAAAATACATCGCTTCTGTGGGCGTTACTCGGTAGAAATTGATAGAGAAAATAGTATGAATTAAAGAGTAGTAATAGTCATAAATTGGATAGCTAGATTTATCTCACTCTCCTGTTAAACCATTGTAATGGTCTGGAATTCATTTTGACGAAAGGGACAAATTTTGGAAACAATGTGAAACAAAGTGTGATGAAAAAGTAGAGAACGCAAAAAAAAGATATCGCTTCTGTGGGCGTTACTCGGTAGAAATAGATAGAGAAAATAGTGAATAGTAATAATCACAAATGGGATAGTTAAATTTATCTCTCTCTCCGGTTAATCATTGTAATGGTCTGGAATTCATTTCGACAAAAGGGACAACTTTTGGAGGGCATCCATTTAACCAAACAGACATCACAAGATTGACAGTTTGGGCTACAGGTATTAGGATGACAGTTGTTTTCCCTCTCATAGCATAGAGTACATGGATCAATAAGGACTACCTCATTACTTGGCTGCTGGTGCCGGAGAACTTCAGCCCACTGTTGTCGGTTTCTGTCCATGTCTTCCTGTAGTTGACGCCTTTCCATGATGCGTTGCTGCATCTCCTCTTGTGTTTCCTCGTCAGACGATACATTAATGATGTCAGGCCTGTTCCGGAACCATGCGAATCTTTGATCTAGTTCCGCTTGTAGTCTTGGTCCTGGGGGTGGAAAAGTTCTACGACGTCTGGGCACTCTGATGGTCTCCTCATCAGAGTCGCTGTTGGTATTGTTGGCGACTGGAGCAATTGGAACCAAAGGCATCCGACGTACACGTAATCGATCGCGCCAAGTAGGTGGGGGCAAAACAACCATTGCCGTTGCAGCATTACCTGCCGCAATGTCCTGTTGGATATGTTCAGCGTCTGGAATTCCTGCACCACGAGCTTGACCATTCTCATTGTTTTCTCCTCCATTACGTACAACAGGTGGATGAGCTTCGGCTGGTCCGGTTGGGCCACGTG
The DNA here is from genome assembly GCA_030141595.1 of Chydorus sphaericus. Classification (NCBI taxonomy): domain Eukaryota; kingdom Metazoa; phylum Arthropoda; class Branchiopoda; order Diplostraca; family Chydoridae; genus Chydorus; species Chydorus sphaericus. The sequence continues at coordinate 9,453,974 of CM057927.1, read as the reverse complement.
GAATAGTTGCAGGATGGTCCCGGTCACGAGCTGGTACAACAGGTTCCGGATGACCCTCTTGCTCCAGATGATTGCGAATTGTAATAGTAGGATGTGGAGCGAGAGGTGCCCTCTGTTCCGGAACTGCAGGGCCGGCCAAATTGGCAATAGGGACGTGTAGGGCGGCATTACCTGGCCCAGCTAAATCCTCGTTCAGACGATTACCCCAATTTGCTGCTTCAAGGGGAAGTTGATGGACAATTTCAGTGGGATCTTGAAGGTCAAGTTGAACACCATCTAGTTGAACGACTTGGGCGAGCTGGGGATCTGGGTCGTTAAGGGCAGCGCCGTTTTCATGATGACCAACATGGATAGCTTGTTCCCTTTGATTTCCAAGAGCCCGTCCTCTAGCACGGCCTCGAGCCTGCCCTCTGGCACGGCCCGGTGGCCGCCCTCTGCGTCGGCCTCGCACAACAGGTAAATCAGCATCGGCTGGTCCGCGTGGATCACGTTGAGGAGAACCGGGAGGAGTCTAACCGTAAAATTCTTCCATTGGTTCAGGTTGATCAACTTGCTCCAGATGATTGTCAATAACAAAGGTATGATGCGGAAAGAGAGGTGGACCCGTTTCCGGAATAGCAGGGAGGTTAATATCATCAGGAGGGATGGTTATGTTGACATTCAAGTGATTTTCAACATTTACTGCTTCGGGTGGATCTTGATGGACAACTTCAACAGCAGCTGGTTGAAGTAATTGAGCGAGCTGATCTGGGTCGTGAAGGGCAGCGCCGTTTCCACCGACAGGTTGTTCAGTCAAATTACCATGAACACCTCCTCTGCGAGGGCCTGGAGGCCGTCCTCTTCTTCGGCGTAAAATTGGAGGGTCAGCAACGGCGGGTCCGATTGTATCATCACGTTGAAGAAAACGACCGGGAACTTGTCCAATTGTTGGTTGCGGAGCGGGAGGAGGAGGAACAAGTGTCGGATGAGGTGGAGCAGCAGGACCAATAGTACCACCAGGTGCAGCAGGACCACCAGGAGCAGCCAAAAGATCATGTCTATTGCCAGTTTGAGCTAATTCTTCATTAGCAGGATGAACGCCAGCATTCAAAACTTCTTGATTTTCGATTCGACGACGTTGAGCTGGTGGCAAACGTTGTGGCGGTGCAAGGCGGACCTGCGCACGGCCTCTTTCTGGAGCCCGTCCACGGCCTCTTTCTTGAGCCCGTCCACGGCCTCTTTCTTGAGCCCGTCCACGGCCTCTTGCTTCGGCATGTGCTGGCACACGCAATGGCTGAATCTCCGCTTCTGCGTAGTCAAATTGATCATCAGGTGGAAGAGCCGGCGGATTAACTGGAGCAGGAAGTTCAGGAGCAATTTCCTGAATAATGGCCGCGTATTCCGCCTGCTCGTACTCTAAGTTTCCAAAAACTGGTAACTATAAAGTGGAAAAATTGAAATTAATCGTTGGCCTATACACTACACCACACTATTTTGCTGATAAACAGAAAACAGGATGATGCATCCATTAATGCTGTATATGAAATGAACATACCGGAATCTGATCTTGTAGATCATAACGTATTGGGAGGAATGAGTTGGAAGATTGCAGCAGATAATCCAAGATGTTGATTCTCCCAAGAGCCAGTTCATTGTTCCTTCTTTCGATGGCTAGATCTGTCTCCATGTGCTCCATTCGTCTAGCAGCGCGAATTGGAACCCCAATAGCAGCATTTTGGAATTCAACTACCATACTACCGGAATATTCTCTAATAATAACTGTATTTCAAAATGGAATAAATGCAATTACGATAGCTAATTGATTGATTTTAAAAGTTATTACCGACGAAATCGATGATTCCAACGTGGGCTCTTCCATGAAAAATCCGCTTCAGATTTCGATGAAGAGATTCAAGGTCATTATTCGTCCTTCTTGGTAATCTGAAGATTGAGAATCTCTCAGCTCCGATCCGAGATATCCAGTAAGACCGGACGTACTCGAGAAACGATTGCAGTGCAGTTCTTGTTTGCTGTGGTAATCCAACATTTTCCCTGAGGTTGTAGGCTTTGATAATCTACGGAATAATAAAATAGCATGACAATTTATGAAAGATGAAAATTATGTGTTTTTTTTTGTTTACCTGGAACCCTCTTCCGATGTAATTAGGTGGCAGACGGGACAGACTAATCGACATCCTAATGATCGTTCTGATTTTTTGGTCGGTTATGTACAATTGTCTTAAACCTAATCCCACCGAGTAATCATAGATAGCCTATATACAAAGCAAATAAATATATATGGTTTAGTTATAGATGCATTAAATCAAGATATCTTACATTGCCGGAGTGAAATGAGCAGCCACGCGCCTTCCCAGTTGGAAAACAAGCAGATAAAGCCTTGAGGATGGCAAGTTCAAAGTCGCCTATTAGATGCAATGGTTGTGGAACCCTTCCACATTTCTGTTGAGTAACTTCGAGGACGCGGTTAATGCAAGCTTCATATAGTTCCTGGTCCTTATGGGTCATTAAGAACCAAGCGGCGACAAAAATCTAATTAAGAAAAACCATTATTTTTTGTTACACACAAAACATTTCAATTCACAAAGAATTTTAACTCACTTTTCCGAATCGAAAAAATGTGAGAGTAGCTAGCTGCAGGAACAAATTTGGAACAATGTGAAAAGTCCCGTCCAAATGAATCTCGTCCGTCTGGGCGAATTCGTCCAATAGACCTTCAACAATGAAAACCATTGCACGATGGCCAGGTTTCGTCGTGGTCACAATATCTCCCAAGTAAAAGCGACCAGTCTTTGCGTAATCCATGCTACCAACCAGAAAAGAAAAATATCTTTAAAGAACTCTGAGCACACAAAGACTGAATTTCTTTGACAAAAAGAAATTTGATATAAAAAGATGCTCACAAATAATCGTTGTTAGCCATGATAACAGCATGTGCCTCTTCTATTGTTCCTGGATTGATAGGCTCTATGGTGGCTCTAAATCTTTCCATTGATCGGACACAACTGCTGTATTTAACACCCAATATCCTTGGAAATCTAAATAAATTGGAAATGAATATATTAAAAAACAGAAAATTTCTTTTAAAATAGTCCTACTGAAGAAGTGCGCTGTTGAAAACGTCCAACAAAGGGCGGCGAGGATTAGAACGAATTTGATTGTTGCACCAAACTTTGAAATCCATTCTCATAATGGCCATTTCTTCATTTTCATGAGTATGAAATGGGTTAACGATGGTATAAATCTGATTTTTGAGGGAAAGACTTGCTGGGCAAGCATGTAGATTAGGATGGGACTTGCAACATTTGAAACTGAAAATAAAGCAACATAGTTAGCTCTTAAACGGTCAGATTAAATCAATTATGTAGATTTGAAAAACTTGTTTTTTTTAATCTTGTTTTTAAAAACATAATTTTAAAAATCACCTTTCGATCTGCCCGGTAATTCCACTACGATGCCATATGTAAAAGTTCCACTGATCAATTAACACGTCTTTATCCACCCTTTTCCCTGGCACGCGCCGATATTGTTCACCAGCACGTGCTTGAACAAGTTCCCCAGCCACGTTGCCCACCGGAAACTGCACCAGAGCTTGACGAGCAGGTTCCATTGCGGAAAATGAGCTCTAGGCTCTAAGTTAGAAAAATAATTAATTTTAAACGGCTGTTTGGGAAAGAAATATTCAACTGTACAGCAGTGATTCGATCAGAATCAGTCCTTACAAGAAAATTCAAATTTGAGAGCACGTGACCACATTTCGTTTTCTTCTAACCAGTTTATCAACGAAAAAATAAGACGGAGATTAAATAATTACCAGCGATTCATCCAAGATTTAAACAATAGCTGTTGGGCGTTGGCACACAATTTGTTGAAGATAAAAGCACACTTTAAAAAAAAAACAAGTAGCAATTAGATTTCTCCCAACCACCCTCTCAGAGAAATACTTTTAAAATGAGGAGAGGGTGGTGTGACTGGTGTTGCAGAAATAAAAATAGGGTGACTAGATACGCCAATAAGAGAGGCCCAAAATTCCCCCCTCGTCTCTCATCTAAAACACTGAGAAGAGAGGGGGATTCCAAAAATTAAAAAAAAGGTCATCACAACCGTTGGAAAAGACAGGAAATGGCGAAATATCTATGTTTTGTGCGCTTGTGTCCTTCATTGAAATTGTATGTATTACGCCCGCCACGGAGCTATTCGTAAATGAAACAAGAAGAACGGAATTACAGTTGGAAATATTTTGATTCGAAATATATGAATTTGACTTAATTATTTTAAGCTTCAACTTATTCTTAAAGAAAGAATGTTAACACTGTAATTTCCGGTATTCCGCCCTTGAGATAGATGAAACGATAATATAACTATAATGTGATGAAATCACTTTGGAGGGTTTTTGTTAGGTGAAGAGCTTTTAAAAGAAAAGAAAAAATTCAAATATTAACTTCACTACCATTATTAAAGGAAATGGAGATTGTAATTACTTTGTTCCTCTTTCGAAGAGTTGCCGTAAAAGGCAGCATCAGAATATGAAACTGGTCGATTGAACTGCGCCTCTTCAGTCACTATACATTAACAATGAAGTTAATATGCTAGATGTTGTCGTCACGATTAAGCTTGGCGGATTATTTTGATTGTTTATATTAGTAGTGCTCGGGTCCGATCGCATTTGAACCTCACGCTGCAGCCGGTATTACACCCACCGACGCAAGTTGTTACGCATACCAAGTTCCACCGTATTTGGCTTCAATAATATCACGACATGGTTCCAAGTGGATTCCTTTTCATTTTTCTATTGCAGAGTTCTGTTTTTACTTGACAGTAATCTATGATAGGTAGTAGAATCATACAAGATCGCCATCCAACTCTGATACCAACCCAACAATTAGATAAGAAAAAGTCACTAAAACTTTCATGGGATTATGCTTGTGTTTTTTTTTTGTGTAAATATTCTTTGAATAATGTGACATTTAGCATTAACTTGTTCACTCAAAACAATGAAGGGTAATATATAAATAATGATGTATAACTGGAGATACTCCACTTGTTTGCTGCTATTATGGTGGCTGTTGTTCTCCATCTCCTTCGAGTCTTTGAATGTTTATTGCGGGAAGGACGAAGGAGCTGGACTAAATGTCTGGCAGGAGAGCTAGGCGAGGAGCCATTTCCGCCGATCATTGCTGTTGCAGCAGCTGACCTCCACTCAATCTATCAGAATTATTAGTCCACATAGCTACAAAATTCTTATTTTTGACGTTGAGAGATTGATAGCTGCTGTTTATGTTAACGGATAAATTTGGCTCTGCACCATGTCTCCTATAGGAGGTGTAGAACTGTAATCCTGTACTTAGCGAATTCGGTCTGAGCTGAATTCATCATCGAAGATTCCGCTGCTACTGCACGAGATTCGGTGGAGGAGATGCGTCAAACGATGAACGGGTGAGGTCCACCGGTACCGGCTGCAATATAAGACTTCAATATGGTCTTTTCACCACTATCACTGTCACCCTCACTATCCAACGTAACTAATTTTTTTTAATGAATTTATGAATGAACCGCTGAAACGACTTGGTGCACAGGAGTCAATTGGCTGTTTCTGTTGTTGTTGCTGCTGCTGCTGTTGAGTGAGCGTCCGATACGCGGCCGCTTTTGTATATTGCTTCTGCATCGCTCAGCGTGTATTCCCCTACATCTTGGTCTTGAAGAGTAGCTGTTTGTACTTGACAGTCTTCTTTGATGGATAGTAGAATTGGACACAATCTGAACCGCGACTTATGTTCCAGACAAGAGGCAGCCGGCACAAAATTCCTGGGATTTTGCAGGTGCTTTTCTTCTAATAATACTATCATGTTCCTGTTAAATAAAAAAAGGAAAAAGTAATTACAGGTTCAATATAAAATCAGAAATTGAATGTTACCTGTTCAGTCCAAACATTGAGCAAGCGGGACGTTAACGGTACTCGGTGATGGGATCGTCATCCAGGCCATTTAGCAGGGTTGTTGCTTAAAAGATAGGGACTGGAGGTATCACAGCCAATGATCGCATCTCTGTCTAATCAAGAATCTCTCCGCCCTGTTGTTCTTCTGTACACTGAACGCTTGTTAACGTCTGAAATCGTACTCAATTTTTTTTTCTTTTCGAGTTTCCGTCCCCGACTTCATAACTTCCTTTGGCGAAGCGAATTCAAAAAGAAACCTGAAATCGTAAACTCGTAGTTACCAACAACATGCGTATGAGCAGATGGGATAAAAAGGTTTCAAGGGTCGCTTTTTTTTTACTTTTGAGTCTTGGTTCTTCCTTTACTCTCAATCGAAATGTTTAGAAAATCATTCCAATTGTGGAATTAGTTAATATCTCTCTTTTATTTGCCTTTAAATATTTTCGATGCGATCGCCCGCCGGGATTTTGTACAATACATCATCCGTGGTATCGCAGGAGCGGGCTCTACGCATCAAAGATGGACCCGAATGTTGAGTATCAAGGACTGAATCCATGATAGAGTGATCCCTCCTTGAGTGATTTTCTTCCTATTACACGTTTATTTATTGCAACGTTAACGACGTTTGTCTCCTCTGTGATTTATCACTGTGTGTCCTTAATGGAGATTTTACTATAAGAAAATTTATTCATTGTGTCCTTTATTTCATTAAATAACAGTGAAAAGAATAAAAATAAAATATTAAATTATTAAAACGTCACTACTAAAAGAGGTCATTACAACAAACGCCACATGATATACGCGTCATAAGATAATAATAAAAAATTTTAAGAGATATTTTTTTAAAGCGTCATACAGTTATAGCGACACAAGAAAAAATAAAAGACGTCAAAAGAAAATGCGTCAGTAGTACAAGTTAAAATAAGAAATTTCCGTGGCATTAATTTCTTTTTATAACGACACAAGTACAAAGCGTCACATGTCCAAAGCGTCAAAAACAATTATTTAAATGAATTGACGCTTTGTTCTTGTGACGCTTCCGAGTACTGACGTAAATTTCACGTTTACTGTCGTTTTGTCCTTCTGACGCCCAAAACCTTCTGCGTACTCAAACTTATGTGATGCACCCTTACTATAGCCATAACAAGTTCATTTCCCCCTCTTTTTACAGTTTGATTAAGATTTAAATCGCAAAAAATAACTAAACATGGAGCTCGATTAACGTGGCAACTCCGGAACTAATTTATTTTGTAAATTCCCGCCAATCTACGGGTTCCTGTTTAACCTTAACCTTGAAGACTATGCCGGGTTTGACAGCTACTACCTCTTAGATAGAAGACGTTGATTTTGATTACCCAACATAATGTTTATATCTTAAGGCGCGTTCAGACTAGAGCGTTTTTCTTATTTTCTTATTTCCTTATCTCCTTATTTCCTTATTTCAGACGGTTTTCTTATTTTTTGGAATAAGAGGCGTTCAGACTAGAACTTATTTTTTGAGGTAAGAATACAGTGTAGCAGACGACAAATTGGAAAATTGCGTGCCAAAATACGACATTGCCGGTATTTATAGTGCGCTTTGAAACTGGCAACACTGTTTGTTTTGGAATAAGGAAATAAGGAAAAAGTGAAATAAGAAAATAAGAAAAATTGCTCCAAACCAATTTTTGGAAAAAATCTTTTGAAATAAGGAAATAAGGAGATAAGGAAATAAGGAAATAAGAAAAAAGCTCTAGTCTGAACGCGCCTTTAATGAATGACCCATATACGTGAGGTTCGTGCATGACCAGACTCTTGGGAAGAATTGTTTCTATCAGACTAAACAAAATATTAGTTTTTTCACTGATTCCTGGAACTCGAGTTTTTACTGAATCTAAAAGGAGAATCTCTTTTTGTAATACTCATTTTACATTTATATACAAACCAGAATGGCTGATGAAATGGCCTCCATTAAATCACCTGTAAAAATTCTCAAGTTTGAATGTGATTTTTGCCGCAAGGTAAAAAAAAAATCCTATTATTAGTGATGAAATTAAAAATGTATTTCCATCATATTTTTATCAACAGAAATTTGCAAAGAAAGATAATCACAAACGGCATGTGAGGACTCACACAGGCGAAAAGCCTTTTGAATGCCAATACTGTGGACAAGTAAATATCTTCTATTGTCTCTATTTTCTCTTTTACAAATATATTATTATTTTCTTTCACTCGTCAGGGATTTGGTCAGAAATCAGCTTTGAAGGGTCATGAACGAAAACACACTGGAGAGAAACCTTATACCTGCCAATTTTGTGGCCAAGTATTTATTTCCAAAAGTAAATTTTATATTGAGAATGACCAATCTTTATCTTTGCCATTATGTAGATATTTAGGCATTCTAGTACTCTAGCCAACCATGAAAGGACCCACACTGGTGAGAAACCTTACAAATGTGATATTTGCTCAAAGGTATTTTTAAATATATAGTTAGATTTTTAATTAACTAGTAGAAATAATTTTTTTCAAGAATTTTACGCGGGCTGCTTTTCTATCGGCGCACGAAAAATCGGTACATTTTGCAATCCGCCCTTTTAAATGCGAAATTTGTGGAAAGGTAATATTCCCAAATTTAATGGCGATTTATTATTATTTGAAAAAATTATTCTTTTAACAAAGAGCTTTAGTTATAGCTCTACTTTGGTGCGCCATGGACGCTCTCACACGGGAGGGAAACCTTACAAGTGCCAGTTCTGTGACAAAGTACGTGGATAAATTATGTATTTAGAAATAAATGCTAATTTTAATATATTACATTTTTATTTGTTGGTTTAGGCATTTATCTCTTCTGGTGAAAAATTAAACCATGAAAGGACCCACACTGGTGAGAAACCATACAGTTGCGAGATTTGCTCAAAGGTAAATTGAATTTTATTGCAAGTTTAATAAAAACAATCAATTAACGACGTAATTTTCTCCCGCACGTTGCAACAATCAAGACTTTTTCTCTGGCGCATCATCTAAAGAATCACAAAATGGGTGTCCACGACAAAATTCGCCCTTTTAAATGCGATGTTTGTCAAAAGGTATTAAGTAATAAAAGTTTTTAATTTTTACGTAAAAAGAAATTATAATTTGTTTTCTATTCCTCTAGGAATTTACCGAAAAAGGCAACTTTAAGAGACACATGAAAGTTCGTCATGCAGAAAAGAAAATTCAATGAACTTGCGGATGAGCAGACAGCGTTTACTGATGATGATGGGAATGAATAAGAAATGTGATTTAAATAATCATCTGAAAAAAAATATAATTCGCCGTTGAGCTCCTATATTCCGTTTTTCATCTTCTTTGCTTTGTATTTTCATAAATTCTTTTGCCATTTTCGTAGAGCACTGGTAATTATATGATTATATCCGGCACAGCCGTGTTAATTTTTTTTAATTACGTTAACACGGGAAAAATAAATAGTTACAGCTTTGACGGTGCCCTTGATTCCCGCTCACGATCGGCGTTGCGTGTCTCATTGAATTTTTTCCTAAATACAAAACTATGATGGAGTGACTTCACATTTAAAAAAAAAAATTATACTAAAATTAACTCATTAAAAATTTAGAATCTCTAAAACAACATGTTTTAGATCGGGGATTATCAGTACTACTATATTGGTATATCTATTTTCGTGCCTCTATTGAGGGGAGGGCCGCCGGGCCGGTCCCGGAGGTAACGCGATACCGAGGCAGCCCGCGGCAGAGCCCGTGCAAGTACGACGCATCCGCCCGGTTTAAAAAATCTGTTCAAATTAATTGGGGCGAATAAATCTTTGACATAAGTCAATCTGATAATAACAGATTCTAAACAATACACCTTTACCTGGAAGAAACAATTTAAAACTCTCTCTTTCAGCTGATTATCGACTTACATATCAGCACTAATTTCTACTCGAATTTCTAAAATGCCGTAAAGAAATTCCCTCAGTTACGTTCTTCAAATATATTCATCAGAAATCAGTCATAAAAATGGTACGGTGCGGAAAACGATGTTCCATACTCAAATCTATCTTAAACCACCCCAAGAAGTAAATAAAAATTGAAAACAATCGAAGAAGAGTCGCTCTAGTGAACCGGCACTGGGAGCTGCACAACCGCGGCCGATCCGCTCCAACCCCCGGCAAAAAAAAGCCCACCATCCGCTTGACAGCTGTGCTTATTATTAGACTTTATAATTTGCTGATTCAACTTTTTAAAATTTGTTATGAAGCTTTTCCCTCAAATAATTATAATTTTTTTATTGTTATTATCTATATAAAGTTCGGCTCTTCAATAGAAATCTAGAATTTGAAAAAAAAATCAACCTTGTTTACATTAAGTCATTTTGCATAAGTCTGCTGCCAATCCCTTTTTCTTTCCATCACTAAATTATATAACATGTCTAATTAATTATCCAATAAATTGATATGACATAATTCATCTGATGGACTGCACTACTGCAGTTTGTATGGCCGCTTCCCCATTGGTTAGTCCCACAGTCGGCGGCCATTTTGTCTAGTTACGGTGGTACACACTTTCCCCCCTTTTCTTCTTTTCTCGATTCGCTCGACCTTGGCTAAACTCATCCTCCCTTTTCTCTACGGACTCTACAGCTCTACCCCCCGTGGCCCCGTGCCCCCGTCCTTATTCCTTCTTCTCTCGGGTCTCGGCTTTTAAAAAGCTTTTAGTATTTCTGAAAGTTTTGTGTCGACAGGTCGTGTCCCCTTCTCCCTTCTAGAGTTAAACAGCAGTGACGGAAATTATTTTCTCGCACCAAAGGTATTACAACTTTTTTTTGGGCCGGGTGTGATTTCTAAAAAATCATTATGTGGTGCTAAATGTATTTATTGTTTTGATTTTGAACTAAACGGCTAGACTCTTTTATCCCGTTTAAATTATTACCGTGACATTGGGGTTACCTTAAATACTTCAATTTTTAAGCTTTGTTATTGTGTTAGATTGTGATCTACGATTACGGCACCCAAACGTAAGTCAAGTGAGAAAAGAGATTTCCGCGGTTTTTTCTGTTTGCTTCCGTCGGCGGCCATGTTGTCCTGATGAACTCTTTCCCCCTTCTACTTTTTAAAAATTGAAATCGTTACTTTAGCGTCCTCTTTTCTCTCTCCTCCCTCCTGAGAAAAAGCCCAGTTTTTTTTTTGTTTGGTGAGGTTTCTTTTAATCGAACCAAATGTATTAACTTTTTAGGACAGCTGTGATTTTCTAGAATCTGTGGTAATTAATCGCTTCGAGTTCACCCTCTTTTCCACGAAAAATTAAATGAAAGTCCCTATTTCATCTGTATAATCTTAGCAACATTTCCTTACGTAACAGATTTTAATTATTATTTCTATTTTAGCTATAACACCACGAAAGACGTCGGCCGTTCATCTACAGCTGACAGTTTCTCGCTTGCCGACGGTGCCGACAGAATAGAAGCCTAGCTCGAGCCACCTTCCAAGTCGACTTTGAAGCAGCCTACCCTAGTTGAAGTTACCAAAGTTACCAAAGTCAGCTCTCGAGATTTCTGCGTTGTAATCTTTATTGAAATGCTCGACGAAGAAATTGAAGGTGAGTTTAAACTACTCAAATAATTAAGATTTAATTTAGATGTGGGTCAAACTTTTAACTATTAAAATTCGTGATTTTTAGATTTGAAATCCGTGAACCTGTCGGGCAACTGTCTACCCAACGAGACCTGCATCGAGATTCAAGGCTCCCAAACTCCTGGTCAGTTTAACAGTCAGTATTTGTCAAACATGCACATTTAAATGATGATAAATTTGATTCCGTATTTATGTTTGTGACGGCTAATCAAGCTCAACAGGGCTGATATTTTCGATTCGATTTTATGAATTTTTGTAAGAAGATATATATTGAACTAATTTTTTTTTCGATGCTTAAGTTGAACCTGATGGTCGATCACGTAATCGACTGTCTTCCAGCGAGAACTCGATCACTCAACCCCAACCGGAAGCTCAAATGATGAACGAATCTTCCAAAGGTATGCCATTCACATCCTAATGGTTTTATGTTCTAACTGACTTAACATATAAATTTTATTTTTTCGTAGGATTACTGCAAGGAGCTTCAACTGTTACGGATGATCAGATAGCGCGCAAGGCTCACTCGGTACTTGAAGATTTCTTCACTAACGGAAGCATGGAGGTATGTATTAAAATGAATAAATCTTTTAAAATTTCATTTTACTGAACCCGTTCTATTTCCTCTTTTAGAATGTCGTGCTCGATTTGAAGGAGTGGCTACACGCTTCAACTGTGTCCATCTTCATCAACGAGTGCCTAATGCACGTCCTAGAGCGCACCCGTAAGGAGCGGAGGAGCACCGGCACCCTTTTAAAGGAGATGGTCAGGAGGAAACTCTTCACCACACCTCAAGTTTTGAAGGGCTTTGAACTGGTTCTTCAGGCAGCCGAGGATCTCCTCGTTGACGTTCTTAAGCTGTGGTTACACTTGGCTCAGATGGTGGAGCCCATCTTCGAGGAAGATGCCGTGAATATCGGCTTCCTAGGAGAACTTGCTGGAATTTTGATTCCTGCAATGGCACAGAGCTTTGTTGCAGCTACTCTGAAAGAATTAGTCTTTGCACAGGTGAGACCAGGTTTTATAATTCACGTACAGATAGTGGCACATTCGTTTCCACCTCTTTGAATTTTGATTCATAAGATAGAAGAGTGAAAATATTTGACTAGGAGGAAAATGAGGGGCTGCATTTTCATTTGAAGAAAAATTAACACACATTGAACGTATTAATTTCCACTAACAACTATTTTATTTCTGTTTACAGGGCGGTTTAGATGGAGCGGAGCGAATATGGATCACGTCTAATGCTTCCCTCAGCAGCATCCTTCCGGGAGTAGATGTAACTGTCTTCGTCGATCAACAAAAAGTAAGTTGGCTCAATCTAAAACGTGATTATGTATTTTTCTTACTGAAAATTATTTTTCTTTCAGGAGCTAGAGTTTATTCAAGTGGATTCTACGTCAAGAAGTACCAACGCCACGGAGAAACTGGGTGCTGCCACAACCTCTGCCATGATGTACCCTGAAGTTCAACGCTGCTTGGAATTTAACAATCAAGAAAATTGATTTGAAAGGATTGACTATTCCCCTCGGCTTTTATTCATTTACTTTTCGTTATTTCGTCTAGTACCGTACTGTGTCTTCTCTTCCATTAAATATGCATATTTTCGTTCTTGGTCTTCAATTTATTTTTTGTTGAATTTGATTCTAAAATTATTCAATATAAGAAATTTGAATAAATAACTTGGAACAAAGTCACGTAATTTGTTATCGTTGTGTGCTCCCACTATTACTTAATAGTATTGAGATTACACCTATCATTACGGATTACGTAAATCAAATTTAATCACGTCTTTCAACCTGCTCCACCAATGTAATAAGAAATATTGGTTTAGGGCGTCCATACTGAAGAACGAAAGTAAACAAAGCCTTCTTAAAAGTTCAAACAAAATTGTAAGTGGCGGTCATTTCTTCGTACAGCCCATCCTCTCAACCAACGAGGTTGCGACAATGGAGTCGTCCCTCCTATCCTATTCGAATCGGCGGTAAACAGCATAGTGGATGCCGGCAAGCGCGGCTAGCAATCCCAGGCTCATATCGGTACCAATTTCTCGTTTATGTAAAAATATGATTCGTAATTACATTTCTGAATGAACCATCCACCAAAATAATTGTATATATAATTTTAAATAACAGTTTTCTCATTTCACCCTGTTTGTTTGAGTACGATTTGTTCCGGCAACCCCGCAACTCGTTCCCACTGTTCTCCCGTTTAGCCCTTACCTCCTCCAGAATGTTGATTGTTGACAATTTAGCTCTACACACTTTTCACAGAGCGTGCGTGACTGCGAGTTAGTAAGAATATAATAACACGAACGTCGTGAAGCTAGTCCACTCTCAATCAGATTCTTGATGCAGGCCAAGCATTTTTATGTAGACATTTATTTATGGGATAAAAAGTGTTAGGTAATACAAGGTAATTGGTAATTTATGACATAATAATATTTCTAAAAGTTAGAATGGGTATTTTTGGTGCAGTGATTTTGAAGAAAGAATGAATGCTTTGTTTTATAAATCTAATAGTTTTCCCCATTCCATTTTTCCATTTTTTAGATTTCCAGTTAGAGAGAAAAGAATAAAGGAGTAAATAATATATTGAAGGTTGGAGAGTTACCCCAGCAATATTTATATGGCCAAGATGCATACATCATCTGTCTCCAACAACAAATGTGATGTTTGCAGAAAGGTATTTTATCTCAATCCGGATAAATCACATTTTCTATTTTATCTAATAGCTCTTTCAAATTTTATTCACAGGACTGTGATTCCAAATCTAAACTGAAAATACATTCAATGATTCACACAGGTGAAAAGCCTTTTGAATGCAAATTCTGTGAAAAGGTAATAGCTCAGCTTATTGGTCCTCTAATATTATAAATTTGTTGATAACTTTCTCAATTATTCCTTTCACAGATCTTCAGATATCATGCAAGTTTAATAAATCACGAAAGAATCCACACAGGGGAAAAACCTTACAAATGCCAGTTCTGTCCTAAAGTAAATTCATTTTTTTATACTAATTAAATATAATTTAAACATTTTTTCGGGTTAAAAAGGCATTTACCACTGCATCCATCAAAGGTACCCATGAAAGGATCCACACTGGTGTAAAACCTTACAAATGCCAGTTCTGTCCCAAAGTATACATTCATTCCATTATAAATTTGAAATAATAATATTCTTTTTAACATACTTTATGTGGGGAAAAAACAGGCATTTACCAATTCAGGCGATAAAAATAACCACGAAAGGATCCACACTGGGGAAAAGCCTTACCAATGTGAAATCTGCTCGAAGGTAAACTTATAATTTTCGGCTGTATATTTTATAAATAAAAATAGGCTGATTCTTCCTTGTAAAAATGAAGACTTTTAGAGAATCTGGCCATTTGAGGTCTCATAAAATGAGAGTACATTTCAAAATCCTGCCGTCCAAATGCGAAATTTGTGAAAAGGTATTTCCTTATTTCTCTTACATTTTCTTCCCCTACAGTGATAAATTTAGCTAATTTTTTTTAGTATGGTCATTTGTTTAATTGGACAATATTAAACACATTTTATTTTATTTTAACTAGGGGTTTCATACAAAATGGGAATTAATTAGTCATACGAAGAGGATTCACACAAATGAAAAATCTCTTGAATGCATATACTGTAAAAAGGTGAATTTTATTTTAATTTTTTCACTTTTGATTGATTAATTATTGGTTTTTGGTTGATTTCAGCCATACAAATCGTTAGTAGCACATATGAATCACACGATTCACTGTCAAGCTCGCACTGATTTGATTCAAAACGAAAGGCGCGATGAAGAAGCAGCTGAACTTCTTTTCGTAGAGCCTCCTTTGAATGGATTTCCTGATGATGGAGAGGACGAAGTTCGCTTTATTGATGCTGTAAAAGATCCCTTGGAATTGTAGAAATGATTTGATGGTCTCAGAAAGTTTGGGTAAACAGGGCAAGCCAGTGATTCGAGCCTTGATGGATGATGCATCCCCTTTACATTTTCTTTTGTTTGCATAAATACACAGCTATTCGCAAGTTCGCAAGTTATATTACAGTTTTAAACCTTCTGTCATGAGCTTTTCCTAATACCACAATAATATAATAATGCACAATTTGCGAATTGGTTGACTTTTCGTGAATCAGTGGACTTTTCCAATGCCAGAATTATGGTAGAATTTACGTCCTATTTTTACAGTTCACAAAAAATCCTAAGCAGTTTACTATGATCCATGGATTCGTGAAAAAGTCTGCGTAAAAATAGCGCGTACTGGTATAATCGAAAACCAACCCTTTCAAATTAATAATTTCAGAAAGGCCTTCTTCTCCCTATCACTGACCAATTCCTATTAATTGAATTTAACCATAATGTTTATATACTTAAAAAATAAGAGATTATTAGTTCAAATAATTATACTATACACCACTATGCACGAAAGTTCACACAGGTGAAAAAGCGTCATTAATGTCATCAATACCTGTACCGCTATACTTTGACAAAGTAAGTTATTCATACAAAAATGTAATCATTAAGCGTCGCCTACTTAAAAACATAATGTAATATTCCTAAGTGAGCCTGAGAATGTACTATTCCTGAGTGAGCAAGGAAACCAAAGCAAACGGCGGGGATGCTGCAATCGGGTAGTCCGTCCTATACTGCTCGAATCGCCGGTAAACAGTACGGTGGATGCCGGTATGCGCGGCTAGCAATCCCAGCGCTTGTAACCGATATAACAGTTATATGTCGGTACCACATTACTCTTTTATTTAAAAATAGGGTGCATGATTACATTCTTTAATCAGTAGCCTTTTTTATATTTTCTACACAATAATTGCATAATCATTGATTTTGGTGAATTTCAGCCATTCAAATCGTTGGGGGAACAAACAAATCACATGATCTGCTAAAGCCGCACTGATTTTACTGTGAACGGCAGACGTGAGGAAGTAGCTGTTCTCTTCGTAGAGCCTCCTTTGAATGGATTTCCGGATGATGGAGAGAATCAAGTTCGTTTGAATATTACTTTCAAAGATCCTTTGGAATTATAGAAATTATTTGATAGCCTCAGATAATTGGCTTACATCAATCTTGATGGATGATGGGTTCTATTAACATTTTTTTCAATTTTCCTAATAAATATGCAACTGTGTTCGCCATGAGCACTCAAGTTATTTTACAGTTTTTGTGTTTTATCTGTCCGCTTGCAGCCCTTGTGGCTTAAAACTTTCGTATGAGCAGTTAATTTTTTTTATATTTCCCTCTGGTCACTTCCCTTTGCTCTTGACTCTTCGTTTCAATCGTCACCAATTACTTCATTGAGTCACCGTTTAAAAAAAAATATCTACCAAATTTTTAAATTAAATTTAAAATGTTCCATGTCGATTCCAAAGTCTTGGACTCTTGATTTGAGCAAAATTTGTTCCGGCAACGCTGTAACTCATTCCCGCGGTGCTCCCGTTTAGTCCTTTCCTCCTCCCGATTCCTGAATGTTGACATTTTAGAGCTATACACTTGTCAAAGCGATCGTGCGTGACTGCGATGTATAAATAGTAATAAGTTTATAAGACAAAAAAAAAAAATACCTGTCACACGAACGCTCTGCCCAATCAGATTCTTGATGCAGGCCAAGCATTTTTACATAAACATTTTATAAAATAAAACGTGTTGGGTAAATTACAAGGTAATAATTGGCCATTTGCGATATAATAATATTTCTAAAAGTTAGATTGGATATTTTTGGTACAGTGATTTTGAAGAAAGAATGTGCTTTGTTTTATTAATCTAATTACTTTTCCTCATTCCATTTCCCCCTATTTTTAGATTTCCTGTTTGACTCAAGTTTTAGAAGAGGGGTAATAAGGAATAAGGAAAGAAAAATAAATTTTTTGGAGAGATAACCCAGAAATCTTTATATGGCCAAGATGCATACATCATCTGTAACCATTCACTCCAGCAACAAATGTGATGTTTGTGGAAAGGTATATTCTATCACAATCCATCATTATATTTTCAATTTTATCTCAAACCTATTTCATATTTAATTTTATTTAGGAATGTGATTCCAAATCTAGTCTCAAAGCACATTTGATGATTCATACAGACAGAAATCATTTTGATTGCAAATTCTGTGAAAAGGTAATACTTTAATTTAAATTAATCTCCTTAATAACATTCATACTTATCACACTTTTAAATTATTGCTTTTTAATAGGCCTTCGGATTCCTTTCACAACTAAAATCCCATGAAAAAATGCACACAGGGGAAAAATCTTTCAAATGCCAGTTCTGTCCAAAGGTAAATTCAATTAATTATAATTTGAATAAATAAATAAATTTTATATTTCACATATTTTAATGTGGATAAAACAGGTATTTACCCATTCATACAGCAAAACTACCCACGAAAGAATCCACACTGGTTTAAAACCTTTCAAATGCCAGTTTTGTCCAAAAGTACATTAAATTCATTATTAATTAAAATAACTGTTAACATTCTGTTTAACATATTTATATGGGGAAAAAAGGCCTTTACCCAATCTGGGGATAAAGATAGCCATGAAAGGATCCACACTGGTGAAAAACCTTACAAATGCCAGTTCTGTCCCAAAGTACGTTATCCAATTCATTTTAATTGAAATTAATCATAACATTTTGTTTAACTTATTTTATATTTGTAAAAATAGGTATTCACCAAATCGTGTACCAAAAATAGCCACGAAAGGATCCACACTCGTGAAAAACCATACAAATGCCAGTTCTGTCCCAAAGTAAATTCAATTCCTTTTAATTGAAATAAATAATAATTTTTTAGAAACTTATTTTAATGGAAATAACAGGCATTTACCCATTTATGCACCAAAAATAACCACGAAATAAGGATTCACACTCTTGAAAAACCTTACCAATGTGAATTTTGCTCCAAGGTATACTTAAAATTTTCCGCTATAAGTCTGCCGTATATTTGAAAAACTAAAATCTGCTGATTCTTTCTTGTTAAATTTTAAGACATTTACAGAAAATGGCCAATTGAGGACTCATGAAATAAGAATGCATTCGAAAATCCAGCCGTTCAAATGCGAAATTTGTGGAAAGGTATTAATAAATCTTTTTTGAGTATGCGGTGATTTACTGATTTGTTTGATTTTTCAACATTAAACAGCTTTTTATTTTATTTTCTATAGGTACTCTATTCAAATTATGAAATCATTATTCATACAAGGGTAGTTCATCAAAATGAAAAATCTCTTGAATGCACATATTGTAAAAAGGTGAGTGTAATTGAAATTTTCTATTCACTACTGGTTCATTAATCATCGGTTTTTGGTCAATTTCAGCCATACAAATTGTTAGGAGCACTTAAAAATCACACGATTCGCTGTCAAGCCCGCACTGATTTAATTGAAAATGAAAGCCGCGAGGAAGAAGCTGTTCTCTTCGTAGAGCCTCCTTTGGATGGATTTTCCGATGATGAGGAGGACGAAGTTCGTTTGATTGATGCTGAAAAAGATCCTTTGGAAGTGTAGAAATGGAGTGATAGCCTCAGAAAATTGGTTTAGGCCTACACAGAGCACTTGAGCAGGCCATTGATTTGAGCTGTGATGTATTCCATTTAAATTTTTTTATTTGCACAGTAAACACACAGCTGTGTTCGCGCCATTCGTACTCAGAAATATTTGCAAATTTTTAAAATTCTCTTTCGGCTTGCTGCCCTTGCGGCTTAAAAGTTACAACTGCCTTAGGAAAAATGATTTGATAGCTTGCAACGCTAGTCTACGTGTGGGTCATGTTAATATGGGCTCTGACTCCGTAAACGCAGGTTATAAAAAACTCAAAATATACGAA
Source organism: Chydorus sphaericus (assembly GCA_030141595.1). Lineage (NCBI taxonomy): Eukaryota > Metazoa > Arthropoda > Branchiopoda > Diplostraca > Chydoridae > Chydorus > Chydorus sphaericus. The sequence goes on along the minus strand of CM057927.1, from coordinate 9,434,593 downwards.
ATGAGGGGAAAGATAATCGGGAACTTATTATGAAATTACAAAGTATTAAAGCTAGTTCTTACGGGATTTCCGGATCAAGAGCTTAGGGAAGCGGTAAGGCGGTATGTATAAAATATTCTTAAATTTTCCAAACTGCTACTCTGCTTTCCATTCGGGAAAAAGTCCACCTATTAGGAGATCCTGATGACCTGATCCACTGTCTAATGTAAATCAGTATGGAAATGTTATCTAATCTATACTTTTTTTTTTGCATCTAGAAATTTATTAATGCCAGTAGTAGCATATGAAGTGACACACACCAGAGTCACCATCAAGGCATCAATATAAATATTATAAAATATATTTTCCAAAGCCCATTATACCCATCTCCTATTACATTTTAATTGAGATTAAAATCGTCTCTCAACTCCAAAACTAGTTTAGGTATTTTGTAAGTTCCCGGCTTCCCGCCAAAGCCCGAGCCGTAGGTTCCTGTTTAGTTTAACCCTGCCCTTGTGACGTAGCACGTAGGCCGCATTTGACAGCTACCTTTTCGGTAACGTTTATTACCTAACAAGAATGCCTGTAACTCTGTGAACGACCTATACGTGAGGCTTTTGCATGACTGGATTCTATTGATGCGAGGGATTGTTTCTATCAGAATTCAGAGCACACAATAAATTAGATTTTTCACTGATTCCTGTTACTCGAGTTTTAACATAATATAAAAGGAGATCCATGGCTGAAGAAATGGCCTTCATAAAATCACCTGTCAAAAATCTTCAGTTAATATGTGATTTTTGCGGCAAGGTATAACAATATTATACTGATAGTACGATGAATTGAAAAACGAATATACGTATGTATTTTTATCAACAGGAATTTTCTGGTAAAAGTTATCTTGTACCACATTTGAGGACTCGTACGGGTGAAAAGCCCTTTGAATGCCAATACTGTGGCAGAGTATGAATCAACTTCTTTTATTGTCAATCTTATTTTTAAATAATTATTTCTTTTACACACAGTGCTTTAATGAGAAATCAAGTGTGAAGAAACATGAGCAAAGCCACACGGGGGAGAAACCTTTCACCTGCCAATTCTGTGGCCAAGTATGTAAAGACAAATTTATTATATATTGAGAATTTTTTTTTTCAATTTTTGCCATGTAATAGGTATTCAGACATTCTTCCACTCGAGTAACCCATGAAAGGACCCACACTGGTGAAAGACCTTACAAATGTGGTATTTGCTCAAAGGTAATTTCAAATATAAATTGTTGATTTAAAAAAAAATAATCATAAAGATATTTTTGCAGTGCTTTCCAGAGAGAAAAACGTTGGTGTCCCATGAACGTATTCATACCGGAGAAAAACCTTACGCCTGCCAGTTTTGTGAAAAAGTATCAAATAAATATTTAGAATAAAATCCCGCTGAAATTTAAAAAAAAATTATTTTTTTCAAATTTTTTGTAGACCTTTTCCACAACTAATTCGCGAAATCGCCACGAAAAAATCCACACTGGTGAAAGACCTTACCAGTGTACTATTTGCTTGGAGGTAAATTTTCCCCCCATAATTGAAAAAATTAGAATTACTGATGACTCCGTTTTTTTTTAAAGAACTTCACTCAGCTACATCACTTGAAGAATCACAAAATTAAGACACATTCCGAAGTCCATTATGCCCCTTTCAAAAGTGAATTTTGTGCGAAGGTATTTATTTTCAAAACTTAATTTTTATTTTATTACTCAATCTATTTTTATTTATTTTTTTTTTCATATCAAGGAGTCCCTTGGTAAAATAACTCATGAAACTCACTTGAAGACTCTTGCAGGAGAAAAACCTTATGAATGCCCAGATTGTGGCCAAGTATGGGTTTTATGAATTTCAATATTATATAGTTTAATTTTATTTAAAAACACAGAAATTCAGACAGTGTAAAACATTGGCGAACCACAGACGCATTCACACAGGAGAGAAACGATACAGTTGCGACATTTGCTCAAAGGTGAAGTTTGCAAGCTTAATTAAATAGTAATCAATTAGTGACGTAATTTTTTCTCACCCTATACAATTTAGGCATTTTCTCTAGCGCATCACCTAAAGAATCACAAATTGGGCGTCCACGACAAAGTCCGCCCGTATAAATGCGATGTTTGTGAAAAGGTAACTATTACGGCTTTCTAATTTCAATTAAACATTTTTAATAATTAATGACGTAATTTTTCTTTCCGTAGACCTTTACGAGGCCGGAGTACGCAAGAAATCACAAAAGGAGTTCCCACGACAAAATCCGCCCTTTTAAATGTGGTTTTTGTGAAAAGGTATTACATTTTTGAATGAAATAAAATTCCAATAATAATTTGTTTTCTATTCTTTCAGGAATTTGTGCAAAAAGTCCATTTAAAGAATCACCTGAAAGCTCGTCATGCAGAAGAAAAATTCCATAAACTGGCTGATGAGCCCAATGCATCTACTGAGGATGATGGAAATGAATAATTTAAATAATTTATATAACCTTCTCAAATTAATAAAATGCGCCGTTGAGATTCAAAATTCCATTTTCTATTTATTTCTTAAAAATTTAATTTTCCTTAGATCTAATTTATATATATATTTTTTTTTAATCTTATGACACGCACGTTCTTTAACACTTTCGTAGAGCCCTGATAATATCGGGTACCGTCGTCTTCAAATAAAGAAAAAAAAATGTCAACACGTCAAACGATCAATTTGAAAAAAAAAGTAATCTTTCCATTACTTGAAGTCGGTACGGTACAGTTTTTACGGCGCTCTTTGTCCCGCTTATGATGATATAAGCGGCGCAGGTCTCTACTCGGGTCTCTATCAAGATCTCCCAAATAAAATCTACGAATTACTAATTATATTTACTCCTCTCCAGAAAGAGGTGCGTCGAACACAGACAGAACAAATTCAAAATGCCTTTTGAATGCAAGTTCTATGGAAAAAGTAGTTTCTTATTACTTGATTATCTCTATTATTATTAATTTGTTGATCACATGTTAAATTATTCCTTTTCTTGTAAAATTAAGACTTTTAGCCAAGATGGCCATTTGAGCTAGAAGTCACAAAATAAGGAAGCATTCGAAAATCCAGCCGTTCAAATGTGAACTTTGTGGAAAGGTACCTATTTTGTTTCGCTTTTTAAAAAAAGAAATCGTTTAAAAAAAGTTTCCATTGGAACAGTTAAATTTATTTTATACATTTGTAAAAAAAATATGTGGTAATGGATTGCATAGGATTTAACCATTTTTTATTTTACTTTCTATAGTCATAAGAAGAAAGTTCACACAAAGGAAAATCCTCTTGAATGCGAATATTGTAAAAAGGTGGCTTCATTATTTTATTCCACCTTAATTGATGGAAAAATCTCATTATGTTTTTCGTAAGTTTCCGGTTTTCGGATCGTCAGGAGCGCAAATAAATCACACGATTCTCTGTCAAGACCGCGCTGCTTTAATTGAAAACGGAAGGCGTGAGGAAGAAGCTGCTGAACTTCTGTTCGTAGAACCTCCTATGAATGGATTTCCTCGTGATGGAGAGGACGAAGTTCGCTCTATTGATACTGTAAAGGATCCTTTAGAATTATAGAAATGATTTGATGGCCTCAGAAAGTTTGCTTACACAGAGCAAGCCAACGATTTTGTGATGTAATGGAAGATTTACATTTGTTTATTTGCATAAATACACAACTGTGTTCTCTATTAGGACTCGCAAGTTCTATTATTATTTTAATAAACCCTTAAAAAATATCGTCCCTTGGACAACTTGTGAATAACAATACTCCTAAATTTTGGACTTTTCATGGATCCGTGGACTTTTTCAATGCTAGATTTATTGTGGAATTAAATGAATCCTAAACAGTGGACCTGATCCGCGGATTCATAAAAATAGCGGGTACTGGTAATTGAAAATCCGCCCTCTCTATTAATTAATGATTACAGAGAGGCATTTTTCTCTCTATCATTGACCAATTCCTATTTATTTAACAAATTTAACCATAATTTTAAAAATACGAGATTTTTATTGTTAAAATAATAAACCTTAGAGTTTAGACAACAAACGAAAATTCACACAGGTGAAAAAGCATTATAAATGTCAATACGTTATATCACGAAAATAAAAATCTTACACATTAAAAAAAATCTAATTATCAAGTGCCACATATTAAATTGAAAAAAAAATAATTTAATATTCCTTTAACAGCACTCAATACATCGTTCAAATTTGTAGCAACTCCGCAAATAGTTGATTTTGTAAGTTCCCGCCAAAGCCCGAGTCGCGGGTTCCCGTTTAACCCTAACCTTGTTACTTTAGTACTTTACCGTGTTTGACAGCTATCTGTTAGATAATGTTGATTTCCCAAAATTGCGTATAACTATACGTAAACGACCCACACGCCAAGCCCGTGCGTGACCAGATCCTTGCGAGTGGTTATTTCTGAGCACACAAAACATTAGATATTTCTCTAATTCCTGTAACTCGGGTTTTTACAGACTATTAAAGAATGGCTGTTAATGAAACAGCCTCCATAAAATCTTCTGTCAAAATTCTTCCGTTTGAATGCGAATTTTGTGGCAAGGTATAACAATATAGTATGATGAAATTGATGAAATATTAAATAACTTTTTAAACCTTTATCAACAGAAATTTGCCATGAATGCTCATCACATACAACACTTGAGGACTCACACAGGCGAAAAGCCTTTTGAATGCACATACTGTGGCAGAGTATGAACCAGTCTTTTATTGTCAATCATTTTTTTAAAATATATTTCTTTTACACACAGTGCTTTGCTGAGAAATCAAGTTTGAAGAGTCATGAGAGAAACCACACTGGAGAGAAACCTTTCACTTGCCGATTTTGTGGCCAAGTATGCAAAGACTAAATTAATATATAGAGAAAAAATAATAATATTTGCATTCAGGTATTTAGGCATTCTTCCACTCAAGTAAACCATGAAAGAACCCACACGGGGGAGAGACCTTACACATGTGATATTTGCTCAAAGGTATTTAAATTATAAATTGTTTATTTTTAAATTATATACCACAAATAATTCTTTAATTTTTTTTTTAAATGAAGACCTTTTCGCGGGCTGATATATTATCGGTGCACAAAAAATCTATTCATTCTGAAATCCGTCCTTTTGAATGCGAAATTTGCCGAAAGGTTTGTCCTAAATAACCGCAAAATTTTTATTTACTATCTTTACTTCGTAAATTTATTTTACAGGCTTATATCACTCAAAATCAGCTTATTTCCCACAAGAAGATTGTTCATTCAGGCGAAAAGCCGTTTGAATGTAAATGCTGTGGAAAAGTATGTTAACTTCTATTATCTAACTTTCACAGTTTTAAATATTATTAATAATATTCTTTTTACAGTGCTTTGGTCTCAAAGGAAATTTGGTGTCCCATGAGCGTATTCATACCAAGGAAAAACCTTACGCATGCCAGTTTTGTGATAGAGTATTACAGAAATAATCAAAAATGCTAATTAACTAATTAATTTAATTAATTGCGTAAAATAATTTTTTTCCCCCGGTTTTTTAAGGAATTTGTCGTAAAATGCAATTTAAAGAAGCATTTGGAGGTTCGTCATGCAGAAGAAAAATTCAATGAATGAGAGCCCACTGATTACAGAAATGAATAAGAAATGTGATTTTTAAAAATAATCATCTGAAATTAATATAATTCGTCATTGTGCTCTAAAATTCCATCTTTCATCTAATTATTTTTTAATCGACATTTTCGTAGAGCACTTTTTATTATATAGTCAAGCAGTATGATCACCGCCGTGTTCAATTTTTTAAAAATTATGTCAACACGGGAAAAAGCAATTTGAAAAGTGATTTTTCCGTTACTTAAAGTCGATACAGCTTTAACGGCACTCTTGGTCCCGCACTCCCGCTCACGATCGGCGTTGTGGATCTCAATCAAGTTCTTCAAAATGCAAAACTGTGAATTACTTATTAATTAATTGACATAACATTTAAAACAAATTAGAATAAAATTAACTCAGAAATAACGCAACCGGATATTTCTTGAGATTCCCAAGTTCGTTTTTGTTAATATAGGAGGCATTTTATGTTTGAGTTCACGATACTCGTTTTCAATTCTTATCCACTCGTTTCACGAATTTTTGATCATTTGTCAGAATTCCTTTTTAAATTTCCTTATGAAAAGATTCGAATTGCACAACCATGAGGATTCCCTCCAATATTCGCCCTTAATCATTATCTGTTCAATGAATCTATCTCGTAAAAAATACTGTCGTGAGTCGTGACGTGACCCCTGATCCCCCTAATTTTCAGTGCTGTGATTTACGCAAGTAAAGTGGGGAAAAACGAGCTAGCGGCGGTCATTTCATTTCAAATTTATTCTAGAAACCCTGGTAATAAATCGCTTATTGTTCACCCTATTTTCCACGTAAAATCACATTTTTTGTTTTGTTTTGTTTTTGCACAAGAAAATTAAATACCAATTACGTAGCCTACATATTCCCGCTTGTACCAGTAACACGGCGGAGCAAATTTGATGTGCCGGCGCTCATCCGATCCGGTTCCGCCGGAATATCGAGGACGGTCGGAATGCTGCTCACGGAGAGCTCGACCCTCTGGTGATGATGACGTAATCTACTTCCGTAAGAAGTTGTGTAGCGCGCGCAGCGGTTTACCAAACTCTGGGCGTCGTCGTTGAGCTTATCAAAACCTTAGTGGTTCTTGATCTCACCACTAGGGAAGCTAGTTGGATTACCGGATGCATCCGGAATGATGCTGACGTTATAATCGTGATCCGTTAAATCGGAATCGCTTATCCGTTCGTCCCGAATGGGCGGGTGGGGGAGTGCCAGAAGAGGATGCTTCGGGGAGGTTGTTATCAGGCATCAACTTTAATGGAATTAAATTTGAAAGTTTTGTAAAATGAACATTGTAATAATGACATTTCACCATTGATTTAATTAATTTAAATGTTTATTATATTGTAATTACATATTCTAGGATTTAATTTGTAATGGTATCTATGGTTGAAGGTGCTGAAATCGTCAAAAGGGGATGCTTCGTGGAGCTGGTTATCGACGAATCAACTTTAATTGAATTTGAATTTGAAAGTTTTGTAAAATGAACATTAGAATAATGACATTTCTCTATTAATTACGCCATTTGCTCCGCCGTGACAGTAATCTCTCTTATGTGTACGGCTGTCGGCAACCCTGCAACTCGTTGATTTTATTAGGAAGTTCCCAGCCTGGATCGCTGTAACGGAAATTGATAAAAGATTTTTAAGATTTAAAAAAGGATAAATTTTTAGAGAACGAACAACACATAAGTGTGGTGTTTTTACCTGTTCAAATCAATTAGGAGCTTTTATTTTTTTATTTTTCTTGCTAAAACTAGTTAAGGTTCTGGAAGGAAAGTAAACACATAGCAGACAGCACTATTCGTTGGCGGCTTGACCGCTTTAAGTCGGCTGGCGCTCACGTTACAGTACAAACCATAGTGAAGAAAAGAGGGGTGTGAAATTGGTAAACAAAGAGTACCAACTCCCAAGTACGCGCAACACAAAATTGGGTCTTTGGGAAATGGGAACCACCAATAAACCGCGCGTGAATCAGAAACCTTTTGAATGCCTTTTCTACATGTATTTTATCAATTTTCTATTATTATTTTTTTGGGGTTTAAATTAAAAAATTACGTGTTGTAGGTATATTTAAGTTGCATCGTGCGGAGCGAATGAATTGATATATTATTCCTAATATATGGTGGTGTGAGTAAATATCGGTGCTTTTTGTCTTACTATATTGGGAAAAGGTTTTGAATGACGCAACCATTCGTAATTATTTAAGATTTTAAACCATCTGCTTTACCGACTAAGACGTAGTAGAAAAACAAGATCCGCTTCTCGTGTCGCATAGACCATTTATATTTATTTACTATGATATCAAATTAGCGCTAGTAACTATGTGGATAATTCAGTAATTAATAACCATAATGACTACAGTATTTAAAGAAGTTACTCAAGCCGCAGAGAAAATTCGGGATTCAATTGTATTTGTTCCAGAATTTGAAACTGAACAGCATTTTTAAGCCCAGAGTGTTGATAATTACACAATTAGAATCGCGGAGGAGTGAACCATTCTTCAATTGGGTAAACAATCTCCTCGTAATGGATCTTGGGAATAGAGGGATCGTTCAAATGAGGAAGACCACTGCTCAAATGAAACCAGAAAGCAGGGCGCTCGGGAATCACTTCTTCAATCAACTGCCGCTTGACGACACCATTAGAATCGATACCCAAACCTGCCAGGCACAGGGCGACAAGATGCGGCATCTCCTTCACGAACGTAACAAGAGAATTTTCCATTGGAGCATAATAGTCAGAGGAACAGCTCCCTTCGCTGCCGTCCCCAACCAGCAAGCAAAGTCTCTCGAATTTATTGCAACTTTTTAGTGCGTTCAAGAAGGATAAGAGTTCAGCCGGACTTATTTGTAAGAATTTCCATTTCAACCTGTTGATAAATGATAAAACTTTTAACAGTATCAAAGTGGTCGATTTTGGCTGAAAAATATACCTCAAATCACGCAGGTTGGTAGCAGTTGGTAGGCACTTTGCTAAATTCGTGAAAAAAGGGTTTCCATCACATTTATCACTTTCTAAAAGGAGACGCTCCAACTTTGGACATTTTTGGAAGATCTTTAATAAACGATAGGTATTTAAAATCGTTAAAATCATGATTCGAATGTATATCAGACTAAAATAAATACCGAAGGTAAGTAAGATCCATCAAACAGGTTGTCCCCACGGAGGCACAGCCGCGTTAAATGTTTGAATTGAAGAGAAGAGAAGAAACTGATACTGTAGATTTGGTCAGGTGAAAAGGAAATTTGAATTTCAAGCTGCTGAAGGTTCGGACAGGCTTTCATAAATTGATCCATAATTCCTGAAAATAAATTAAATGAAAAATTGTTAATATATAAGACGCAGTCTTTAAAAAGATTTAATCAATAGTAATATACTTTGATCCACATTTCGACAGTGATAGACGAGATCTTTAAGCGAAAGTAGCTTCCAACCTCCAGCTCCGAAGAGTTGATTCCTTTCGTCTTTAATTGGGTCTTTAAAACGCAGTTCTACCAGATTCGGATGTGATTCCAAGAAATCATTTAGACCCTAATGAGATCAGTAAGTCACGTTAGATAATTATACATCATTAGTTTAAAAATGAGCAAAAAATACCTGAATGTCTTCTCCACATTTACCATGAACATACTTCAACTCGGTAAGATACTCCAAACGGTGGGAGAAAGTGATGTGGGCTAATTGTTCCAGCTCCCGGAATCGCTCATGATTTAACAGTTCGGTCAGTGGCTCTCCTTCCAAGAAATAACTCTCGAGCAAAGCAAATGATTTCACCGAAGGACCAGCCGTAAACCATTCCAGGCAAACGTTGAAATCGTAAGTTAGAATGTCATCCCTACTGATGAAAAGCCTTTCGATAGAGCGTGATTCTTTTTGAATTTTCATCAGGAACATGAGGAGCTTTTGGATTGTGTAACTGTGATGATGGTAAACGCAATCAGATGAATCTTTACTGATAATGGCAAGACTCTTCAAATTTTTCATCCAGCCCAACTGCGGTTGCAGCTTATTTATAATAGCCAAGTCGATTTTGAGTTCGTCATATAAATCACTTCTCGTCTCAAAATCACCTTCAAAACCAACGTCAGAAAAATCGTCAGAATCATCGCCAAAATCAGCGTCAAAATCATCACTAGTAAAGTTTTTCTCCGTATTTGCCACATGAATATCCAAGTCAACACAATCACGACACCATCTGTAATGTTACAAAAATTTTGGATTATTTTTAATGTCATGACAAATTATTTTAAAAATTTAATAGGCTTACTTAAGCACTCCAAGGGCGACGCGCCACGATTGAAGATGATGGTACCTGCTGCCATCGTTCAGAGCGACGCAGGAGAAAAGTTTCAAATGAGTAATTCTCGCGAAACCTTGCTTGATCCAATCCAAAGATTTTTTAGGCATCACACCTCTTTTGTATTGGTCCAGATTATTCTCTGACAGTGTGAGACTGAACTTGACAATCTTCTGGCAGGCCTTAAACAACTCTGGCAAATTTGAGAGCGATATTTTCGTGTCGTGAATGAAGAGCTCTTCCAGATTGCTCATCTGTTTGATTGAGTGGCATAAAACTGAAATCGGAAGCCAATAACAAGAGCTAGCATCAAATGTTGTGAGCAATGAAGGGTTGATGTGCTGCCGGAAGAATGGCTGCCAAGACTCGGCAGTGATGAAGTAGCACTCCCTCATGACAAGTCTTTTCCTGATATAATACAGCATAATAACAGAATTAGGTAAAATATTGAATGTTTTAAAAATGGAATGTAAATCACCTGTTGTTTGCGTATAGGAGAATGAATCGTTCACTAGTACCCGAGAGGGCTAGGGCTAGTCGGTCCCTTTTTGACAGGTAGAGCCGGGAAAGATACCAAATCATGTCATCGCTCAACGCAATACGATTGTCTTCGGTCGACACAATACGATTCATTTTGATCAGAGATTTTCTTCGATATCTTAATGAGACCCTATTTTAATACGTTTAACAGAGTTACAGAGGTAAGACCTTGTTATATGTAGGAATAGTTATAATTTTATTTTTATAGTAAAAATAAAAATGTACCTGACGTATGAGACGAGTAATGTTATTGATTTTACGGTAGCAGACAGAAATCGCTGTCACACAGTCACAGCGGAAAAGTCATTTGTCATGTCGTCATGCGACATTGGCAGATTTAAATATTTAATCATGATTTAATCGTAAACTAAACAAATTATGTTTTACAATTACAATTTACAACTGATGACGAAGTCATATTTTGTTTTTAAAAAATTACGAGTTATTCAGTTATTTTAATATTTCATATTTAAAATGTTATCTCTTTCAAGAAAATACAAGTATTAGCTTGGTCTAAGAGGGGATTAGCAGATGTTATTTACAGCAACATAGCTTGAGTACGCTCCCGAAAACCCCAGAACGAAAAAATTAATATACAAAAAAAAAAAAAATTTATGAGCGTGAAGCAATGACTCATTGATTTTCTCTTGCTCATTAAGATACCTCATTCATTTTAAAATTTATTAACATCATGATTTTTTTTCAAAACTAATCGCGAACAAAATTATGTGTGGGCTATCACAATATGATGTTGGGTAGTCTACACCTTATGTTTACCCATTACAGTTGTCTTGGTAACTCAGCGATCAAAACGGTGATGAACTAATTGTACGCACTGGACCGGCACTGTATAATCTGTACAGCTCTGAACGATCCTAATAATTTTTTTTCTTTTCTTCGTCGTCCTTTTCTATTCTTTCTATTTGTAATAAAAACGTTTTGAAGATTACTTTTGATATACACTTATCCAGCAACCCCGCAATTACTAGTTTGTTATTGTTACTAAAACGTAGCGGGAATTAGGAAGCGCTTATTGATGGAACGGCAGCTTAGTGAGCGGCAGCGCGTTTGATATTATTGATGGTAAAGCTGACTGCTGTTAATATACAACTCTGTGGGCTTGGCGATAACTGCTGATGACAAGTGCCCTTCATCACCTCGATCGACCTCATCACCGAATGTATTTGTTCCAGAATTTGAAACTGAACTGAGCAGCTGGCAGCCTATAGTGTTGATTATTATACAGATAGAATCGCGGAGGAGAGTCCCAAGCATGAATAGGATTGACAATCTCCTCGTAATAGATCTTGGGAATAGAGGGATCGTTCCCGTGAGGCGTGATCAGCCTTTAGTTAAATGATAATGAAAAGCACAGCACCTATCAAAATCAACTCCTTTAAATTTGAATATGAAATCCGGTTACGCAATGACTTCTGATTCCATCCAATCTATCAAAGATTACCGATGTGTATAGACGTTGGTTCTTTAGAGCTTCATTAATTAACTTACTTCACACATAAGACAGCTCGAGTGGAGAAGATGTTTAACTTAACTTGCAGTTTTAAAAATAACAGATTAACTAGATTCATTGCTAATAGATAAACACGGAAAAATATAATGGACGTAGGTGCGCAAAATTTTGTGTGTGACCAAGCATGAAATCATTTATTTCTTTGCACAAAGTAAAAAAAATAATAATAAACCAAGTAAATAAAACAGGAAAACGGGAAATTTGGGATGGATCTTGAGGGTCCGCTGATCCTTCTTCGTTGACCGACACGTGACAACTCTTTCCTGTAAAAAAAAAGAGAAGAAGTATTAGGGTTATATTTTCCAGATAAATATTGTGATGTATGCTAATACCTTGTTTCAACCCGCAACCAGGAGGAACATGAAATAGGGTGCACAACAAATGGCAGAAAAGGAGCTTGGTAATTAGAATAATAATAATAAAAAAAAGTATTGTATGAATCAGCGTCGGTGCATTCCCACAAAACGAACAAGAGTGGGCGGCAGTTTTGGTAATCCATCCTTGTTAAGGACTCGGACATGTAGATCCAGACGGCGAGCAGCCCTGGCGGCCAAACATTTGAGCTGCGGGACACCCTCGTTCAACCATTCTGGACGACGATCAATCTTCCATCCACTAGCTCCAAACCCATCTTCAGAGAAATAAAACCATCCTGATTCCTTCTTCTCCTGCCAGATATCAGCGGCCGTCTTTCCCTCGCTATTGGCGCGATCCAAATGGGCCCCATGATCAAGAAGAAGACGAGCAGCTGCTTCACGCTGAATACAATTCCTTTTCATCTGTGCCAAGTAGTGAAGTGCACCGTTACCAGCATAGTCCGCCGCGTCTGCATCGATTCCGCTTTGTACGAGAAGTTCAACGACACCCAAAACTTTGCTGCATGATGATTCTCTGATGGCATGGTAGAGGAAGGATCTTCCGTTCGAATCGCGTCCGTTCAGTCCAACAATGCGGAGCACAAAGTCCTGAACTTTTGGCGTGTTTAACGCGTCTGGGAGTTCATTCAACATCACTATGAGGCGATAGAACTTGTAGAAATAACTACTACTCAGGTAGTTATCATCAGAAGTAGGAGGGAAGGCTTGGTAGGTTTGCATCAATAGGTCCAACGTTGACTCTGGAATTTCAGGGCTGAAAATGGGGTCATTGGAGCGGAGAAGTTGGGCTAGCGTACGTAAAATAATTTCGACGACGTTGATTGTAGTGGCGTAGACCCCTTTCTCTTCTTTGTCTTGAAGGCGAATGATTTTCAGGACTTTGCGACAAACGACAAAGGTCTTCTCAATCTCGAGTACCGGTCCCATGAGACGAAAACGATGGAAGTGATCGTCGATGTACTGCCACAAGTATCGACGGAAGGCTCCCCAGCTGATCGATGAGAGGATCCTTAGGCGTATGAGGATACTTTGAATGAATAACTCTGAAAACCGTTCCCGGAGTTGTTGAAAATCATCAACAGACGTGAAAGACTCTACAACCCATTCGATCTTCTCTTCTTTATCTTCCGTCAGGGGGCAACCTTCTTGTAGGCGAAGAGTCTTGGCAACGGATAGGAAATGGACTATTTCTGTAACACGGTCGGCAAACTCGATGTTTTCTCCAAGAGGAAAGCTGTTACAGTTGACGTTGCAGATGAGGAGCGCGGCGCCCAATTCCAAAGCCCTGATCTTGTCCATGTTGATAACATCCACTCTATCCAACAGGAGTTTCAGGATGGGTATGTGGGGGAGCTTGTTGTCGCCAATCGCCACTGCCAAGATGGGCGTGATGCCCTCGTTATCACGCGCATTCAGATCAGCGCCCTTCTCCAATAAAACTGTGAAGACCTCTTCATCATCCACGAGTACTGGGCCGGCAAGATGATGTAGAATAGTTCTTCTAAGAGGGCAGCGTTGAGTGACGCTCATGCCATGCTCTACCAGTAGATGGAGAGCTCGAGGATTGCACCAAAACTTGGAGTCGATCAATGAGCCGAAATTTTCAAAATGATCATTCGGGAGCGCAGCTGATGGGTTCGCTCCTTTTCCCACTAAACAACGTATGATTTCAAGTTGTTCCTGAGATTTGTGACGCAAGGAACTGGACGAGAAGAAGGCAGCGTGCAAAGGGGTGAGTCCAGAAACCAAATTTGACGAGGAGGATAGTCCATCAGCCGTAACGTTCGCCCCACGTTTCACGAGAAATTTAACGATCTCGGCGTGTTTCTTGAGACACGCGATGAAAAGTGGACTCACTTCAATTTGAATGCCACTTTGGCCTGGAACCGTTTTGAGAGACCCGTAATGACATTTTTTGGCGTCGACATCTCTATCTGCAACCATCACGTGATATCCTACTTGTCCCATGTCTCCACTCTCACAGGCATCATACAGGGGGGACCATTCTATACAAGTAATAAAGAAAAAGTTACTGAAACTTTGCTGATAAATGCAATTTTTTTTCTCTAAAAAATGTCCAGTTAAAAAAATAAATAGAATACATACCTTGTGTATTTTCACGGAGTTGTCGGTGCCGCCGGTGAACTGATTCAAAAGGATGGAAAGGAGGTGGAGTAACAGATGCAGGAGTGCGGCGGCGCACAGAGGGCAGACTGCTTCCGACGCTCAATTGACTAGCCAATCCGGTCGGTCCGGCACTACTTCCGTAAATTGAATCATATTCCCGAAACGACTGAAAAAAAGTCCTATCATTAAACAAACTTTTTGTCGAATTCCTTTCATTTTATTTCTAAAATTGATAAAATCTTAGAAAGTTAGAAGTAAATGACTAATTCCTTAACACACTTTTTAGATCAAAACCTAAGCACATACCTCCGCAATGGCACTCAATCCGATCCTGGGAGTGGCAACTGGAGCGGAAGCCGAAAGTGGTTCGATGTCTTCAGGTACAGTCGGCTGAATCTCCTCTTTTGGCAGGCGAAGAGTGGCACTGTCACCAACCAAAATTGATGGTCTATTTCCGGTTGGCATTGAAGTTTTCTGGAAATGCAAATTTCTGGCAAAGGCATTCACCAACAGGGGAACGGTGACATCCACCTCACCCGGCAACAATGGAGCACAGTTGTGCCTCGCCTGATCCTCCTCTTCTCCGGCAGTCTGTCGGTGGCGGAACAGTTCTGCTTCTGCTTCCGCCTCCATGTCTTTCATTTCCACCATCAAGTCAGCCAGAACGAAGGGGATGTCGGTGGATGGCGTCGAGTTCGGGGCGCCAGAGCGCAGCACTGTCTTGGATTCGAGCTCTCTCAAAACGTTGCGCTCATCTTCAGATTTTTCTGGGGGCATGCAATTGATGGATTTGTTACCTTTTGCGACTCTAGCCTATATTTAAAAAAAAAAATTCTTTAAATAATAATGGAAGAAAATAAAATTAGTTTACCAAAATAAATTTTTTAAATAATAATAAAAATTAAAATGAAAATCTTATTAAATTTAAGCATAATTGAATAAGAATGAGGCATGAGAAAATTTAAATTTACAAAAATAGGTAAAAAATAAATTTTAAAAATCAATCAGTATTAAATAAAAAAAATTTAACTTTATTACCTGATAGTGCTTGTAGCCTTCTTCAAGTATGTTAGCAGGTTCGGCCTTGTTACACTTGCCGAGCTGGTAGATCCTGTCACCCTCCACGAAATCATTGGCAGTCTCGGCAGCATCTGCCCAGCTGATGTAGAACACTGCAAGATTGTGAAAGTATCCTGTCGAATACTTTGAAAGAAAATAAATTTCAGATTATGGAAATCAAAATTAGAAAATCGGTACCAGCCGGTTGAAGTACTCCAAGTCTCTCTCGGTGAGGTCCAGGTACTGAAGGTGAACCTCAAGGAGCCTGCCATCAGCCTTGTAATTCACAGAGCCCTCCATCGCTTCAAGACAGTCTTGGCAAACCTGCAGCAGATCACCCTCCTTGCCACCTTGAGAATGATTCTGTTCCACCCACTGAATGTACTGCAGCCACGGGTCAAGAGGGTCTGGGCCACTTCGAGCCATCACCACCTGCTCCAGATACCTATCCCAAACACTGAATTAACATTTATTCAATGAAATTTTTAAGAAATCAAAAAAACCTTTTCTGCTCATGATGGTACAGCTTGGACTGATCCTCTGAGATGAAAAGAGCTGTAATCACGTCGCGGCCGTTTTTCAATGGCTGGACAATATCCTCACTCAAATCCTCGTTTTTGTCCCCCATTTCGTTTCGACTTGATCAAGAAGGGATTGAGCGATATATAGTCAAGTAGTTTTAAAAAGTGCAAAACAGGCTGAAGGGAGAGAAACAACCGTCGACAATGTGCCTTTATCCCTTCCCTATGTTCGCTACCGGCAGAGAACGTCAGAATGCTGTTTCGCAACTGCATAGTAACAAAGGAACAAGAACAACGTTGCTAACACCAAATTTAACAGCCAACACCTCCACCTAAATTTGAACGGTGGTCCATCACCAGGTGTGGACAGATGTAAAAACATCGTAAGAAATCATTAATTCTGGTTATTGCCGTCCGATTTTTTTAAATTAAAAACTGATTTATATTTAATTTTCTTCTCTTTAAATCTCTTTTATTCAAATCCTTCAAAATGGTTGTTGTTTGTTCAACAGGTTAAATTCAACATGCATAATTATAGAAACGGATTTTTTTTATAAAAGCGGTTTTTTATATGAAAACCTTATTGGTAAACATTCCATATTGAAAACTGCTGTTTTAATATTAATAATAAAATTTTACCTGGATGTAAAAACACAATCGCTCATCTAACTGATTACTGATAAGATTTCTGTAACCCTCTTTGAAAAAATTCACTCAATAAAAGTCTTTAGACTATATGTTAATCATTTATCGGACATGAAAATGCTACGGAAATTAAATGTATACATAATTTCATTAGATAATACGCAATACCAGGGAAAAACTGCGTAATGCACAAAGTATGTACCGGTAATCATGTCCGCCGCCGCCGTAATAATTCTTTTTAAATGGATATCTCTACAGCTCAACTGAATTTAATTTAATTTCCAGTATGAGAACCAGTGTGGAGAAGAAAATCGATTTATTTACTCGTGTCCAGATTGTGCGCTCGTGTAAGCCAAAAACAAATTAAGGTGTAGTAAGGAAAAACATGAAATCAATTTAAAAAAAAAAAAAAAAGGTTGAACTGTGTATAGTCTTTCAATCATCCTTCTTCTCCGGATAGCCCAGCTGGGGTGATCCTTGACGCTTCTCACCAGGGGCAGCGGACGGATCTTGCTTAGCGGTATCAGCGATAAATGAAGCGAACAGATCTTTTGAAGATGGACCAGGATCAAAGTCATCACTCGAGTCTGGATCACCACGGTAACCTTGCGAGTTGCAGATGTTTTTCATACGGTCCTTGGCTTCGGCGAGATAGAGTAAATCGCTCTCTTTTTAAAACTGATTACTGAATAATAATTCCGCATCAAAATCTCTAAAGTGCCGCATATAAAGAAATTTACTCAGTGAAAGTTTGTATTATTTCCTTTTAAGTGTGGTCGATGCGATAACACTTACAAGCACAAGAACTGCCTTGTACGGCACATTAAGGACACGTGCGGAGTGAAATCCTATGTCGAGTGCACCATCTGTGGCCAACGATTAACCAAGAAATACAACCTCATACAACACATCATGGCCGTGCACAATAAGGATCGCTCTGAGTTGGAAGAGTTTGAAAATGCTGGTAATAATCAAAACTATCATAACTTCGTTATAATAATTATGAATATTTATTTAGTAACATTTTCTCTTATGTGTCCAGCACTACAAGCCCGCCCGAAATTGCCGTTCCAGTGCAAACGATGCGAGAAATCGTACAAAACCAAGGCCGGTTTGAAAAGACATCTAACCTGCGATTGCGGCTGAAATCCATCGTTCGCCTGTACCCAATGCGAATACATAACAAAGCGCAAAGACTCCCTCATCAGACATGTCTCGACCGTCCATGGCGAAGGTCCTTTTCACTCCAAATGAGATCAAAGAACAAGCAAGTCTACTGCTGCTACCTGCCTCACGTAAGAAGGGCCACTTTTCTGTCTTTTTAACAAATACGTATGTAGCAGTATGGTTTTTAGCAGAATAAACTTTTGAAATGAAAGATCATTGCCCCTATATCTACGTGTATTATTAATTTGAAGTACCAGATAGTCGAGAACGATAGATAACCATTTGCAAATAATCATATGTATTTGTTTTGCGACTTTAAAAAAAATCATAATCCAGTTAGTGAATCGTTTAACGGTCTATCCGTTTTTGGAGCGCTGTTGAAGTTGCAGAATGCGTTTAACGTTCCATGTGCAATGGAGTATGGTTTAGTATTTCTGTATTTACATTGAATAAAATTATTCCCCTCGGGAGAGAGCTCTGGAAGGTAATGCAGTAGTCAGTACCGACTCAACCCGTGGCAGAGCCCAGGAAAAGCCAATGTTTTAAAATTGCCGCTCGCCAAGTGACGCCCAGTTCTGACGTCACATGTACTGGTCCCGCTATCGTCGGCGATGCGGCTCTCAATTCAGTTATCATATTCAAACATAAAAAATCGATAAAATTTGAATTAATCAGCGATCAGATATTCAGATTAGTAGATTTCAGTAAATGTAAACATAATATTTTTTAGAAATTGACAACAGCGCAAGTTACCGTTTAGCAGATACCTTGTTTTGATTCTCATCTGGGTAGCTGTCAAAACAGTAAGTTAGCAAATAACCAACACAGTCTCAAGAAAATAACGAACAGTTAACTCTGATTTCCTCTTAATATTTGGATTTTTTCTGCAGCAAGTTGGGAACATTTTAAAGTCTGTTCTCATAATGGCCATGTCCAAAGTCTCTATGAAAATCCACCCTTTTCAATGTGAACTTTGTGGGAAGGTATGCATTCTAATCCATCATCAATATTTACTTGTTTTTATAGTTAACTCTCACTTATAAATCCAATGCAAAGGAATGCTTTGAAATGAATAGGCTCAAATTACATATGGTGATGCACACTGACCCTGGTGGCACACTTTATGTTATCAATATCTATAAAATATTTCGCCAATCACTAAATTGATATTTATAAAATATCTTCAAGATATTTTAAACATATTTCTTAAATATCTAATTGTCACCTCTATACGATATCAGGGGATATCTAGAAGATATCTTTTAAAACATCTCTAAAGATCATCACCAAAAAAAAATGTTTCCCTTTTCCCTCCTTCTCTTTTCTGTCCTCCTCGCCCGGGATTCTTCTCAATCATATCGATTCTCTCTATACGCGATTCTATTCACATTTAATATTGCCGTCTGCTTGCGCAAGCTGTAATTGATTTAGTTTGAATATATTATTAACCAGAAACTTGTTTCACCTTTATAAAGAAAGAACGCCACTACGAGAATTGAACTCGGGACCTTTGGGTTGTGATGAGCTGCCTTTATCCTCTGCGCCACGCGGTGTTAATATTCAATGACAAATTTCGATATTAATATAGCAACGTCCCATACTACGCAAAAAGATATTTGGACTTGCAAATCGACATGCATATTTGCTAGCGTTTTCTTCTCTGCTCCTCTTGCACACCAATTGGGATGAAAAAGTTTTTCTGATATATATTGGTCCTAATAAAGATTTATGATTTAAATTATCAGCAAATATGCAGGAAGCAAACTGCTATCTCCACTGCAATTACGTGGCTATTTCTAGATTAATTTGTTTTGACCTCTTTTTGTCTGTCTATTAAGGGCATATTTTGAATTCGATAACATACATACAGAAGGTTTGATGTCGATGCTATTATAATCCCCATTCATTTATTTGTTTCAAAAAAGAGCAAAAATTAAGAAGGGTACAAATTATTACGGTAGCCCTGCTGCCCTGGCCTTCGAGAGAGTGGTGCCACAAACGTGGCGCGGGTCAATATACCACCTAGGCACCCCTTATAGGACAAGTATGGTAGTCCGGCAGTCGGCACCCCTAGAAGACTACTCGGGTAAATCTTGCTCCCCTCTCTCGACGACCCTGCAGTAGCGCTACACGATAGCTATTGAAGAGGCAAAAATATACAATAATAATGGTGCCAGATTAACGAAATGAAGATTTATTAAGATCGCGGTACAACTGAGATTAAATCAAAGTTTCAGACTATAATGTAAAAATAAGCTCATGTAGAACGGCGTGACGGCACAGCACCGCAAGTCCAGATTACTATAAGTGGATGTCATTGCTTTAATAATGTGAAAGTATTAAAACATACAAATATAGATGAGGAATGAATGGTTTACCGATGAAAGAAAATAGCACGGTAACATTCGACAGGACCAATAAAGCATTGAAACCTGTTTTTATTATAAAGTTATTCGTCATAATGAGTGCTAATGTTCTAAGTTGCATTATTGTGTATATTACTGTAAAAAACCTTCCTAAAAGTACTAAGAGTATAGCTAAGTGGGTTAACGGAGTGGTTTCTCACACGAAAGACCCGAGTTCGATTCCAGTTAAGGGAATTTTTTTTCTCTTGAGCATGTGTTGAAAAATAAATAAATAAATGATCACATATTTTCAAGATATCTTCGATATTTATTAGGGCAATATCTTGTAGATATATTTTTAGATGGCAACATTTAGAACACTAGAAGATATCTGGTAAATATCTAGAAGGTAAAGTGTGCCAATAGGGGATGGCGGGGTACTCAAGCCTCATGAATGTCAGCACTGTGGCAAAGTAGTGTATTTTTAAATATTTACTTACATTTAATTATTTTTGTAAAATAAATGTTGCCATTACTTTGTATACCATCATTCAGTGCTTCAGACATGCTGGACAATTAGTGACCCATGAGCGTGCTCATACAGGAGAAAAACCTTTCGCCTGCCAGTTCTGCCATAAAGTACTAAACATATAAATTTAATTAATTAAGAATACAATAGATGTCTTAGTCTCACCTTTTAAAATATTTAAAATAGACATTTGCCATATCTGTAATTAAAAAATACCATGAATGGACACATACTGGTGAGAAGCCATATCATTGTGATATTTGCTGGAAGGTAATCATATTTTTTAAATAGTTAAAATCAATATAATCATTTGTTAAAATTTTGCCTTTTCTTGTGTAGACTTTTAGACAGCCAAGTCACTTAAGGAAACACAAAAATAGTTTCCATTCTAAAATCCACCCTTTCAAATGTGATATTTGTGGGAAGGTATTCTGCCCTAGATATTATTCTACTACTATCATTTTTTATTTATTTTTTTATTTGTACTGGAACAGGCATTCTTTGATAACGCAAAGCTCCAAGCACACATAAGGATTCACACAGGTGAAAAGCCTTTTGAATGCCTTCACTGCGGCAAAGTAATTCGCTATTTTTCTTCTCTGCGTCTTATATTTATTTATATTTCTTCAAATTATTTATTTTATATAGTGCTTCAGACAGCCTTTTCATTTGGCGCGCCATGAACGTACCCACACGAGAGAAAAACCTTTCAGCTGCCAGTTGTGTGCTAAAGTAAGGAGATTAACATAATAATTTTAGTAATCCATGTTTATTTTCTAATATATATTTTTTGCCTTAATTAAAACAGACGTTTGCCAATACTGATTCAAAAAGAATCCACGAAAGGATTCATACTGAAGAGAAACCTTACCACTGCGATATTTGCTCCAAAGTATAAATTCTATAAAATATTTATTAAAGCACAGTTATGTATTTGATAATAAAATTTTCGTTTTAAAATAGGTATTTCGACTAAAACATCATCTGCAGAAACATTTAAAGGCTCACGCCAAGTTGAAATCTAATACATGCAGAATATGTTCTGAGGTAATATTTCTATGACCTCATTTTACGTATCTTTACTAATAATCTGTTGAATTCTGTATGTAATTACAGAGTTACCGCCAGCTTTCTCATTTGAGGGCCCACATGAAAACACATGTTGACAATAAGATGGCCAATCAAATGGAAGATGGAATGAGTGAAGTAGAAGCTCTTCGCGATGGTGCTGAGTCTAATTTGGATGAGAAGGAGGAATCGGTGGATGAAGTGCAAGAAAACTGTGATGGGAGAAATCATTTTAACCTGAAAAAGTTTTCCATTCGTTTGGAAAAGCTGACATTTATTGAAAACGCTTTAAAGAGTGATTGCCAATCTGTTTTGCTTACAAATGTAAGCCACTAGAAAACGCGAGTTAGAATAAATGACAGTTTTTTAAAGCTCATTTTTGTGAAATTGATTTTTAAAAAAGAACAAACTTTCTTACTTAGTTAATCTACGTTATCTATATCTCTTATGACTTGCCGGTCATAACTTTCCATCTTCAAAGTTTATTAATTGTGATAACCCATTGCTTATTTAACTTTTAAACAAGATGTTAGATGGTACGTTCAAGAGCCCATTTGTGCTTGCCGCGCCTCATGCAGCATCTGAAAGGGGTTGACGGTTGACCCGGCTACAGCAATCGAGGAGTCCCTCCTTTTCTGCTCAAACCGCTGGTGTCTGCGTAATGGGTGCCGGTTAGCGCGGTCGGAATACGACCCCTCATATTTGGATAGCTTCAGTCCGCAGAGCGGCTCACATTTAAATTTTCATAAATATATACGAGCATGAAAGAAAAGCTTAAAGAATGTAACTAAATCATGGATTCATAACTGATGTTTTTTTTCCTAAATTTTGCTATATTGAGGAAGCTATTTAATTGAGTTGTGCAACCGTATGCTGGTATGGAAGCCTTTAAAGGGAAGCAAAGGTACTGCCTAAAAAGCAGAAACGGCAGAAGCAGAAACCCGTGCCTAAAAAGCAGAAATTATGCGGCAGAAACAGGTTCCTAAAAGGCAGAAGGCGAATTCGGCAGAAACAATTAAAATTTTTTTTTTTTTATAATACCGAAACCGAACGAAGGTATTATTGTGTCTGCGATCCCCATTAGGATCGGGACTGGCTAACTGGCGGACTTTTTCCGCAGACTTGGACTTTCTAGGGATCAAGTCCGTTGAATAGTCTCTCTCTTTTTTATTAGTCTCTTATTCAAAAAAAAATTACAGGAGTTTGAAAATGGATTAATTATTGATAATGAGTCAAGCTTGAGAAGAAGGAGTTGACCATGCCGGAATATCTTAATTTCCGTAATTTTTTTTTTCAATTTACATAAAATTTATAAGTTCACTCATGATGGCTTTCTAGTCCGGCTTTTACACCATCATATCCCAATAGGCCTACTTGTGTAACCCATATTTCACAAATTGCTTCGACCGGAGCTATGACTTGTATATGAACCACTACGCAAAAAACTAAATAATTTATAATAAACTACGCTAAAAAACTAAATAATTTGCCGTCCGTTGACAAACATTCGGTTCCCACCAAGCATTCTTTCCGACTCTCACTTCTATTCCGAATTCTGATTTCTGCGTTTCTTAATTAGTTCAATAAACCTTGGCGGTAAAAATATATTTTTTGAAGTCCGCCAAATAGTCCCTTTTATTACATAGTCCACCGATTTGGGCTGGGGAAAAAGTCCGCTGTTTCCCCAACTTTCGCCGTTCAGATAGTCCAAATCCACCAATTACCCAGTCCCGATCCTAATGGGGATCGCAGACACTGACGCACGGTCGAACGAAGGTAGTGAATACCTTCTTTCGGTTTCGTTTCTGCCGAATTCGCCTTCTGCCTTTTAGGAACCTGTTTCTGCCGCATGATTTCTGCTTTTTAGGCACGGGTTTCTGCTTCTGCCGTTTCTGCTTTTTAGGCAGTACCGGAAGCAAACGTAATATTTACTAACTAAAATAAACTTTTATTTCTTGATATTTATTTATTATGTAGTTACTTTTGATTTTATTTACAATAAGTGCTCTTGAAAAAAATAATATTTGGCACGGCTTTGAATAATCAATAGCTTGTTTCTTCAAAAGTATTTTTTTAAACCAAATTTAGAAAGTAAAAGACTTGTGAACTTTTATTTGGTGTATTTTTTTTAAAATGAGTGTGGACGATTTATTGAAAAAGTCCCCATCATCGATAGGTGGTCCACTGGTCCTTTACAACAGCATGAATTCCCGCTGGCATCGGTGCCAACGACGAGCGTTTTTGGGATTTAGAGAAAAACTTTACCGTTTGATTTGTTTACTATAATTAAAATTCTATATCAATCATCCTTCTCCGCCTTATTTAAAATAAAAATACTCCCATATTATTCACTTCTATTAGCATTACACCACAACACACTAAATTTATTGATCAAAATAAAATCGATATGGCTATAATAACTCCACTGCACAATTTGTAGATCAAATATGAAATGCTGTATCGCTTCAAATACATCTTGGCAGTTAGTAATATGAAAGATTTGAAGGAAATTAGCAGTACTTTCATCTGAAATACTAAAGTTGAAGAAAAAAAAATATATATATGGAATGGCAAGGGAAACAAAAGCCACAAAAGAGAGGCGAGATATTCAAACGATTGAACTAGCCAATTTCGTTGGCTAAATACTGATTACAATTTTAAAACAATGTACTACAATTTTAGCTTTTAGTTGATGGGAGCTCCATGGTTAGCCAAGAAACAAAAGCGAGCGCAGAGCTTGTTTACTTATACAAACCCCAGGAGGAAAAGAAGAGAAGAATCGTTATCGTCGTTTGAATTGGTGGATGGACTTTGAAGGTGATATGTACATATATATGCACTTTCACACAGAAAAAAATATTAGATTCAATCGAAAAAGGAGACCAACTTGGCGGACGGTTTAAATGTTAAGTGCGCCTGATTCACACGCTTTCACCGCTGAACTTGCTAGTCGCAGCGCAATGTCCAACGACTTGATACATTAATATCACGCTCCGTTACTGAATCGATTGTGGATACCGACTACCGCTGAAGCATCAGTCGTGGTCGGTGCAGGCCTCCTCCGGTCCTCCCGCATTACAAGGCATCCATCAAAAAGAATTATGTTGATGCGCTTTTTGGCTATATCAATCCCAATTGTATTATTTCAAGTTAGACCCTATCGAACCTATCGAATAAAGTAATAAAGAATATCC
Organism: Chydorus sphaericus; assembly: GCA_030141595.1. Classification (NCBI taxonomy): domain Eukaryota; kingdom Metazoa; phylum Arthropoda; class Branchiopoda; order Diplostraca; family Chydoridae; genus Chydorus; species Chydorus sphaericus. The sequence goes on along the minus strand of CM057927.1, from coordinate 9,409,551 downwards.
AAGTCGGGCCACTATAAGCGAAGAGGTTTACGAAAAACTAGTTGGCTCCATCAGTTGTAACATGACCGGTCTTGGTGAAGTTTGTACACCCGGCGAAGATGGTTCAAAGCGCAGCGACGTGGCCGATCCAACTTCGGCGTTACACCGCCGCGCCTCGGTGAAAAAATTCGAGGCTAGTAATCATTCCTGAAAATTTAGCTTAAATTTAACCTTCAAAACGTTTACCAATGATGATTATATTTATTCTTTATCATTCAGAAAACAAGAAGAAATATACGTTGTGTTTTGATCTAAGGAAGGGAGTGACCCCGCGTATCGGATCAAACAAACTGCGGTTCTCTATAAGTGTGGCCACCAAATTTCTACACAACTTTGGAAAATGAACCATTCGTAAAAGAGAAAAGTCAATTGGAGAAGTACGGGCTAAGTTGTAAAGACGTAACCAGCACTTTATCCAGCTCTTAGTACATAAAACTTTATATTTGAAATAATATTCAAATATGGGGCCCATTATTCATTTGAGCATTAGACGCTGCTGCCATAGACCAGGGTAAGAGCTGTATTTTTACTATCATTTTGGATTAATCTGCTTTAAATTTTATTGCACAAGCCACGAGGTGATGGTACTGAAATCAAAGAGAAGAGCTCTTTATATAAATATTGTGCTTTGGTAAATAAAGTATTGTTCAGATGAGGAAGAGTAAGAGAGAGATGAAAGGGGACATTAGTTATATGAGGTTGAGGTACGCACACGAGCCAGACAAGCGGGCTCGTAGCTAGCAACTGTATGCGATCCAGATTATTGAAAGCTAATTAATAAGCGGGCTTCATCAATTGAGGGACAATCGAAAAGAAAAGTACGGTTCACACAATGATAGTTTTTCATTCTTATAAAATGGATTATATATTTAGAGATAAATAGTGCATTCTCGTTCTTAAGAATTTTAAAGGCTTTATACAATGCTGTGTTTGCACAATTCAACATTTTCTAATGGGATTAAAGAGAAAAGCTCCACCATTCTTTCCTTTGTGGCACGAGTAGCTTTATTTTGCTAATATTTGTCTATAAAATAAAATATTCGAGTATGATAGGCTTCGACCAAGGAGATGGCCCCACATAGATTAAAATAGAACGTAGTCATTCAATTTATATTCTAGCTACGTGAATAGCATTTCAATAGGTACTTTTCTTTTGATGATATATACAGTGTATATATATATATATATATATATATATATATTTTTTTTAATCTGGATAGAGCAGCATTCCAATCCGGTACAGAACAAATACCAGATTTATATGTTTACAACTAGAACACGATGTTATTTGAGGGTCTCCAGCGCATGTATTGAATTAAAAGTTCCAGAATCGTACTTAATTACGTCATCGAATAGTATTATAATCGTATTTGCTCGTCTCATCCCAATTACTCCTACGTGCATCTTCATTCTTCTCTATGAATTAAAATGTTCAATATAACCCAACTTATTAAACGGTTATCTGTCAACTGCTTCTCCTGAATCTTTCCTGTGTATTTTTCTTGATTGACTTACATGAATTTATTTTAAGAATACAATAGGCCACACAATTTCCAAGATGAATTTCACATAGATTGGATCAATATGAAACAGGCCATCAGTAGAGACCATCATTATCGCGAAACCATAGTATAGAATTATCCAAGTTAGAAAGTGAGAGCGATGAGAGGATGAGGATCTTATAAACTAACCATTAGGCAGCCCGAGTTCGCACAGAGGGCTGTTGTACGACTTCTTTAAAGTAAGTTTAGCCGGATGATCTCGGCCAAGGAGATGCTCTCTGATGGAACGAAACAGAACAGGGTCATTTGAAGTAATCCTCTCTGGCAAAGTAACCAACTTCAAGTTAGGAAGATGAGAAAGGAGTTCAAAAAAGACAGGCAATGACAGTTGTGAACACTGCCAAATAGCCAGAACTTCCAGTTGCGACCATGATTGACAAATCCGGTCTAATCCCGATGGGCTGTTGGTCTGTGGATGGATAAAGCATTTCAGTTAATAATGTCGTGAATCAAAATATACAATAAAGAATGACTTACTTGGCCCGACTGTTTGAGGCGTTTAGGGGGGTAGGGTACATAAGGACGGAAGACATTAGAACTTCGGACATAAGGACGCAAAAATGACCTTAAGTAAAATGTACCATTAGTACTTTGGGCTATAAGGACAATTACTAAAATAATTAAAATAATTAAAAATACCATAAGAACAAAATCATCTAAGTATTTAAGGACACAAGAACTTGTGATAATTAATAAAAAATACAACAAGAACAAATTATTGGAAAACAATTTAAAATAAATTTATATAATTCATTTGTATTTCAGGATATAAGAACGGAAATTCAAATAGTAAGACACAAGTAAAATTGGACATAGGAACTTAAGGCTATATAAATAAATAATTGTAGATAAACAAGCCTACAAGAATTTTTCACTTTAAGACAATTTTGCCATTAGCTCAACGGTTCATAAGTAAAATCGGACACAAGAACTAATGGGTAATAGCTACATAAGGACGGAAGACATTAGAACTCCGGACATAAGGACGAAAAAATGGCTATAGGTAAAATATGCCATAAGTACTTTGGGTTATAAGGACAATTACTAAAAGAATGTGATTAATTAAAATTACAATAAGAATTAAATTACATAAGTATTTAAGGACATAAGAACTTGTGCTAATTAGTAAAAATTACCACAAGAACAAATAGTGAAAAATAATTTTAATAAATATTTATGATACATTTTTATTTTTGACATATAATAACGGACATAAAAATAGTAATACATAAGTAAAATTGGACACAGGAACTTTGAGCTAAATCAATAAAAAATTATAGGTAAACAAGCATATAAGAAGTTTTTACTTCAAGACAATTTTTCTATTTCGCTAATGGTACATAAGTAAAATTGGACACAAGAACTAATAAGATTTAAAAGCTTAAATTATTTTCTTGTACTTAAGAACATTTGTCAATACCTAATGGGAACTATTAGTAAAATTACCCATTAGAACGTACTGCCATAAGGACGTATTTAATATAAATAATAGTAACAATAAAAATAAATAAAGGCAATAGGGATTTCTGTCTTTTAGAAGAACCAACCATTGATAATAAATCCATCAAGTAAAATAGAATTTAAATCATTTGGGACACATGAACGGCATACCTTAAGTATAAAAATACTTTTAATATTTGAAAAATGAATTGTCGGTAGGAACTTAGGCTCTTGGTAAAAAATCCCATTTGAACTAGAAATTACTAGGACTTAAGGCTTCTAGAACAGATTCAATAATTAGGAAATAGTCGATAGATAAACCACTATCGATATTAGATTTAGGTGAATTGTTTTATAATAACAACAATTATATTAGTTCCTTATGAACTTGTGTTTGTTAGTAAACATTTATATTTGAACTAGAAATTATTGGTACTTTGGACTTTAAGAACAGATTCAAAAATTGGGGCAATGGGGGACCGTGATTTGAATGAACGTTTCATGGTTTGAAACTGTCGTAACTTTGAAAAATCAAATGTTTTTTTAAATTTAAAAAGTGAACAACATGTTTACCAATAAGGTCTATCATATGCAGTGATTAAAAAGTTGAAATTTGCTGTCATTTAAGAATTAAACATTATTTAGTAGAGTAAGATAATCAATTCTACCTTCCACTATGAAATGTCTCAAGTAGATGGAGATTTCTCATAAGAATTTATTTGCAACACGGTAAATCCACTTGCGTACAACTTTAGTTTTGGAACGGATGGAGGTAGAATTAGAAACCATGCCGGTGGACCTAATATGTTATGCACTATCGCGTGAGATTCTCTTAACGTGCCTAGTGCCACCCTTAGTGAAAAGGATCTCACGCGATAAAGTAAAAGTATCTCAGACTCGCCGATAGGGGAAAGTCAAAACATCTGCCGGAATTGTCTTGCCGTTGTTGTTTAAAAATATATACAAAATAAAATCACGTGCAATTCCTTCATCATAATTTTTTTTTATTACCATTCCTTCCTTTCTGCTTTTAAAATTTCGCAGAAATAATTCATGCTGCCGTTTTGATTCTCATATAAGGTAATATTCAGATTTGTAGTTTTTATTTTTTCTTATTTCTCAAATAAATATAGCAGCTGATCGAATAATTTTGCCGACTTCGATGAGCTAGCTAATATTGCCTGTAAAATTCTCAATCTGTGTCTTATCTAACTTTTTTGTTCAAATATTCAGCAGGTTTTCATTGGCAGATCTGCAACACACCCATTTGTCATCAGCAGGGTGTGGTGCTAATTTGCCTCTGGATTCACCTGGAGAAGAAGTGCTACCTCATCGGGAAGTTGGTGGTAAAGACTGCCAATAAGACAGGAAAGCAAGAATCTAATTGAGAACCTACTAGGATTCCAGGCCATTGCGATTCTTGTTGACATTTTCATCAGCAAGTACAACTAATATGGATTTTTAGAAATTTATTTGTCTACAATTTATTTATTTGGTAGGGAGGAAACAGCTCTGCTTCAGAGGAATTGGATCCATCAGACACTTCCTGCTGCTGCACCTTCCAGCTTTTACCTCACCGCGGTGGGAAATCCATCATCTCAGGCTCTCAAGTAAATATAAATCTTGATTAATAAATTAAATAAATACTAATTATTTATATTTTATTATTATTCTTAAAGGTGTTTGATTCTAGGTCCAGGAGCTCGTCACAAATATATTTTAACGAGGACTCTTTTGCAGCATTTCTACTTATGCCACCCGAATCAGCTGTTCCCGTCCGATGGTTACGTCAACCGAATTCAGGAAGAAGTTTACTCCTCGGCTTTACTGGTACTATTTAGTACATTTTTCAATTTCCTGTTATTAATAAAAAAATAAATTTTTCAGCCGGTCGTTGGGAATTATTTAGTCGGCCTTAAGGCCTTCCTCTAGCTGGTACGATGGCGGTGGACGGGCCGTTGGATTTTTCTGTTCAGTCTTCATTGCTTCTCTTGGTTTTGACGAATCATTGCAGAGCGTCAGCTGTAAAAAACTGGTGTAATCCTTACCGACAGGCTTTTTTCAGTTTAACAGACACTCTAGGTAAGAAAAAAAACTATTCACTGCAGACATGGCCGATGATGGACCAGCATTTCGAGCATCATATCAGGCCTAAATCATCGGCCAAGACCGGTGAAATTACTGAAAAAAATTCTAATTTCATTTTAATTGGTCTTTTCCCATCAGTCATAATCCGTATTTTTTTTCTATACATAGATTAAGTTCAAGTTTCACCTATACTTCATCCAGCAGCCTGTTTCCGGCTCGACTACTGCGTTCGTCTTTATGAGACTTTATATGACCGATCGTCGGATAAGCGGATCAATATGCTACTCAACATCCTGTTGCACCGCCAGCACCAGCAGTTCATAAATTATGTCTACACTGACGACGACATCCAGCGGATGGTTATCTCGCTGTTGAAAGTCTACCACATCTACACGTCCCTTATGGTCCTGCTCTTACTGAGTGAAGAAGATGGATTTGATTCCTACATTCAAAACATTGTACAAATACTCAAATTAGAAATTTCCTTGAGATTAGAATTTTCTAATTATTGATTACTTTAAAATTAGATTATTCATCATGCAGTGTGGTTCACGGAGCGATCCCTGAACGAGGATAGCCTGGGTGGCATTGTAATCCTCGTCATCCACACCATCCAGCGCAACATCGTCAAAACCACGGTATTTTTTAAAATAAAAAAATTTATATTTTAAATTTTATTTAATTCTGAGAATTTTAACAACTATTTGCATACGAATCGCGTGACAATGCTGACTAATACTGCGTCCCACTTCCAGCAGCTTCATTCATATCCATACCAGCGACTTGTATCTCTTTTATGCATTTTGAATAAACGGTGTAGCAGCTTAAAAATTCTCCACTAGTTGTTAGTAAAGTTTAACTGGAACTGGCTATTTTAGACGAAACCTAAAGGACGCTCTTATTAGAGATCCTCCATCACTCCATGCGGCCTTTACTCGTGGTCTGTCGAACAATAAGCAGCTCGTCTAGCATAGGGATACGTTGAGGAATAAGACCAATTGGAAGAGTTTTTCGTCCCTTACATGTGGTCCATGATGCAGTTCACGTCGACATTGAGGTGGAAAGGCGAAGCAGGACAGACATTGGGCCAGTAGTTTATTCATCATCATACAATGATACAATAAATTAGCAACAATCGTATTCCAGCCTCAAACGGGCTAACGAATTTGTAAAAAAAAAGTCTGACATTAATTGCTTCTTTGAGCTAATTAACTATGTACCATTGAAGATAAATGGATAAATGTCAAATACAAAAAAATCTTATACCTGTAAATATTTTTCGTTAAATGTATCGAATTACATAAATAATTTAAAAAGCCAATTCACCATATCTTGTAAACAAAATTCATCAAATCTAAGGACCGGTGTTTACTTTTTGTCTATTTACTAAACGGCAAGCAAGCGCTAGACTCGCAATCCGGAATATCGCTTTTGATTTTCTCTTTAGTAATTATTCAAAAATAAATTTTTAGCATCAGAAAGTGACCTATTTTCCAGGTTACCAGAGAAATATGTGAAAAATGAAACTAGAAGAAGATAAGAAAATAATCAATTACGTCAGATTTGAAGGGATTCACATATACATCATCAGTACTAAAATGTAAATAAATAATTGCACTGGACTAATTAAGAGGCAAATATAAAATAGATACCTATATAAAAAGGACCAAAAAGCGCTGTAGCATGAAGCCAGTAATTTTCCTCGGGTATACCGACAGCCCCGGCAGATTAGTCCGAACTTTGCGCGTCAACTCCCCGGCATTTTTATGGTCCGTGTATCCCGTGCGAAGTAAAAATCGCATGTCTCCAGATTTCGCCAAATTTATACTCCAATATATTGGAACCTAAATACACACAAATCAGTAAAAAAATTTATGATTTGGTTAAAATTATATCCAATTTACTCGAATTTTCATTGAATAACTGAAAACTAAAATTTAAAAATGTAAAAGAATTTTTCTTGCTATGACATTTTACTTGATTTCATTGAAAGCGCAATAAAAAACCTTAATTAGAAAACTGATTTAAAACTCATGAATCAAATTTTAAATAAGTATAGCTAAGCTTTTTCTATAAAAATAATAATCAGTTTTTAGTCCCGTAAGCGCTAATAGGAATCTTAATTTTGCATTGAATCAAATATTACATCCCGCGATTATCGGACTTTAATTCTGAATCCATATTCGGATTCAGAACGACAAGGGCTTCATTTATATGTGTATTTTTTATGAAATTAGAATAAGTAAAAGATAAAGAGATAAAAAGTTTTAAACAGTTTCATTTTTGGGCAAAAAGCCAACCACATCGTTTACTGAGTTGGCCCGGCTCTTATTCAGAAAAAGGAACTTTTTAAAACTTTTCAGCTCTCTATCTTTAACTTATCCTTATTTCATAAACATACACATAAAAATGAAGCTCTTGTCATTCTGAATCCGAATATGGATTCAGAATTAAAGTCCGATAATCGCGGGATGAAATATTTGATTCAAAAAAAAAAATTGAAACGAACTACTTGTTAATAAAGTAAAAAAAGATGAAATCTCAAATTGTGGCCATTTGGGGTACCGCACGTCATAGTAGGAATAACAGGTGAAACAAGAAGTGTTAGCTGCTGATGTGTTCTTAATAAAACGAATTTTTTATTTTATCATCCGACACTTGAGCGATACAAGCAAATGGAAAGTACAAACATTACACTTTACTTCAGAATTCGGGGTATCCCCACCAGGCTAATGGCAAGTGCATGAATAAATTCTATAAAAAACATTGTTTTTTTAATATGAACTTGGGATAATGATTGTTGGATAACTTTTCCATTAAAACTAAAAGTTACAAGAACTTCGTGCCTTTAGAAGTAGTAGTCAAAACAATCGCCAATAGAAAAATCACTACCAATATTAGAAATATTACGAATTTCAGTGGTTATAGCGCCGGTTATGTTACGACGATTATAGCGGCAGTCTTCTGATGTTGATCTTTTTTTTCACTCGCAGGCCGCAGCATCCTATTAAATATATTTGTAGATTTCTTTTTAAAATCTTTATGTGACCAATCAAGGATCTTACTTGGGAACTTATCGGGAAAGTTTGTTTATTAGACAGCCGGCCACCGCCAGAAAATGGAGCTTGCCATCATGATAAAATTATGGACTACAATCGTTCGTCTGTCAGCAGTTTGGCTTTTGTTGCCGACAATCGTTTCCATAGTGATTAAATCACTCGTTACCATCAATCGTTACCATAGTGATTAAATCACTATGGTACCGACATCGATGACGGAGAGCTCTTTCAATAGAGGAACGAGCATCGAAACCGTCCAAAGATGATAAGCACCATGAAGGTTCAAGCGGGAATAAATCAGAAACAAACAGCGTCATTGATTCTCCATTGATTGAAGTCGCTAAAATCTTAACAAGTTATTTTATGTACATTAATTATAGTTAATGCTGAATGGATCATGAGTTCCTTGGTTAAAGACTGAAAAAATAAAGAATGACGAGAGTAGCGATCTAGGGCTTCCCGTGTTATGTTGCATTTTTTATTGTATAGATAACTTTTTTTTTCAAAATTTGCAACATAAAATTAATATTTTCATTGTTTTTGTTTTATAGCATGATTACCTTTCCGACAGTGTGGTTTCTCAACAATGTGAATATATATAACTATTTGTAAACCTTTTTCCAGGTTCTAAAAAATTATTGTCTTATCTGTAATTATTAGGACAACACAAGAGGCATATAAGGAGAAATAATTAAGGAAATTATAAATTCTATTATATGGTTCATAGTTTAAATCATATCATTTATTTAAATTGTTTCTTTGATGCGTTATTAGAACTGAATAGGTTTTAAAATGCTAAGGGCATGCGCATGCCTTGTACCTACTCATAAGTTTATCTACGTATATATGCGCCCCAAAAGAGAAAAAATAGGAAAGAATTTAGAAACGTATATATTTACGACCACAGGAAGAAAAAGAAATTATTTCCGTTAATCTCCTTTTGTGCATGCCAGGTATATTGAACAATAAGATGAGATCGGTCCCTTTTCTCCTTGACAAAATTAGCTAATAACGTAATAATCTTAATATTTTTAAATTGCGATATCTATAAAAAAAGCTGACTGCAATGGATAGATGCCACTTGTCTTGTAACATAACAATATAAGATTATTACAGATAGAAAATTGAACTAATGGTCCCGTTAGTATTTTCTGTTGTTGCTTTTTTGTGTTCCTTATATTGATGGAAGAAAACGGACTTGGATGGACATAAACATTACTTCCTAAAACTAATCATCATTATGAACAAAACGATTACGCTTCTTTCAAAAGAAGGCAAGGCGTTATTTTAAAATTTGAGAGTTGAAGAGTAGTCAAAACTAAATAGATGCCGCGATAACAGTGGATACAAGAAGTGAAAATAATTTATTTCCATGTCAAAAGGTACATGAACAGTAATTGGGGGATAGTTAATAATCACCCAAACATGGACTCAAAAAACAATTACCGCATCAGGTTAGTAAGGTACTTTTTTAAAATATCTGAATAAAAAAGAAAATTTCGTCTAGTTTTCCACTCCCTGTTCTCTGTTTAATTAACTCCAAATAAAATATTTTATTAGATAATCCATTCGAAATTCCGCGGGTAAATGGTGCATCTCATTAACTACCGCTGCGTATACAAATTGGACTAGAGGGAGTGCGAAGAAGTGAGTTTTAAACCGTTTGATTGAAATTGGAGAAATAAAATGTCATCCACTCTGCATCCGGAGATTACTCGCATTTTATTTTAAAAGCTTCACCAACTACATTTCCTTTGTAAATAAAAAAAATAGAATTTTTAAAAGGAAGATAAGAATAAATGCAACTCAAATTTTAATTATAGTTTATAGATGCAAACGCTTCCACTTTGCAGCAATGGACCAGGGATATAACACTCTCCATCCGCACGCTTGCAGCATCTGGGACTATCCTGCCCTGTCTATCTGTTCGTGGTTGGGTGGATCTTGTATAACACAATATTACATACCTTCCTTCTTTTATTACGTGCTGCTTGGATTATGAAATCGCTTCCTTCCCCTTTTATATAGAACGCATGGTGACTTATTTTCACACACATCTTACTAACTATTTCAAAATCCGTCAAGGGCGCTCGATTATGTTATGATGAACCCCTCATTCTCAGTATGATTCTCTTCTATTAGGATCACAATAGACCAACCCTAATTTAACATGGCATTGTATGTAAATAAAACACTAAGTGGCATTCAAAACATTAATTGTTAGAACTCATCGGCCCTTGATGAGTGTGCTAATCAGCGCTTAGGTTTTTCGAAGTGCGACGAAGGAGAAGAAAATAAAAGGGATTGCGATCTGACAACTCTCAAGAGTCGTATACATTCCTCTTTTTAGTGTGGCGAGCCGACCAAACAGTGGCCAAGGTTTGACCGTGACATTACGACACCAAGAGAATCGTGAGCAGCGATGAGTTACCTAGTGGTTAACAGTAGCAGCAGGAGCGCATAACATGTTATACTCGAGGTGGAGATGCAATCACATATCAGCAGGGCCGATACAAACTGACGAAGGGATACCAATTCCATTTTTCTTCAATATATAGAATTATATTTCAAAGGACCCTATAATGGCCGTGTAATGCACACAATGCGACGACAGCCGACAGGGCAATATTAGATTGTCTGGTTCGTTTGGTAAACGGCAAAGAAGAATATTAATCAAAACTTTCATGAAAGAGAGACGTCTGCTGTGCGGAAACACGATGACGTTGATTAAGGATGGAAATGTATCTTTTTGCTAAGTTAAACGCCAATGCGAACATCAACTAAAGATTGACGTGATGAAATGATCAAATGTAATCATCTTATAAACTCAACTGTAGTGATAATAAATATGACATACGAGATCTTGAACTTTTTTTATTGAGGACTCAACGTTTTAGTGCCTTGGGGAATGAATCAACTCGTTTAAATTAATTATAAGTTTCTTTAAAGCAGTTTCTCAATTTTCATTTCCTTTGGTCCTTTCTCCAACTGCGCCACTTGTCTAAACAAAACATAAAATTAATATATTATCTGGCATAGGTTAGAACATTTCATTAACCAATACTTGTTGTGTTCTTGATGTTCATACACATGATCCTCGAACACATTAAAAGCCACTTTAACATGACAATAGGGACATTCGACTTGTGTGTGCTCAAGACCACTCTTACGGTAAAGGTCAGCAGCGACGAGAGCCATTTCATTTGTCGGTAACGCAGTGTTGATGAGTTCTAGGATTTCCACTTCACTACTATTTCTTTCAGTAATGTTAGCAACACTTGCAAAATGACTGATAATAGTGGTTTGAAAGCAAACAGGGCAAAGAATAATAAACTTCTTGCTTCGTCCCTGTAATACAAAACACAAAAGAAATGTATTCAGTATACCTTTGCTTCAAGTTAAATCAATGACTTACTTTGCAACACCGCAAACAAAATTCATGGTTGCAGCACAGGCGCTTCGGGAGGAGTTGCAGATGCCGATCAAATACACGACTGCACATAATACACGTAATAAACGCTTTCATTTTTGCTATAAAAAATTTAGCTTAGTACACTAACGCTGTAGCGTGCTGAGTGCTTCACACAAGACTGGGAAGCAGCGAGCAATGGCCAAGTGGGGGATTTGTGGCCTTGTGGGAAGAGAGAGACAGTGCTCGAGGCTTTGGATGTAGGTGGAGTTTATTTCCTAAAAATGTCTTTTCAAATTTCATATCCAATCTTGCGATTTAAATAAAAAAACTGTTATTATGTTTACGAATAATAAAAAGAGAAAACTGATTTGATCATCACATTTTGAAAATAATTAAATAATTTTTAAAAACTTCAGTCCTTCATTTCCCATTTGTCCATAACCATCAGAAGAGAAAAATAGCTTAAACAGATTTAAAATGGTTTTCGTAACTGCATTTAAATTTAGAAAAAATTCTACCAACAATATATACAACTTCTTTAAAATTGAAAAAAAATTTAGCTTTTTTTGTAATAAACGGGGTCTTTGAACTCTAGGATCAAATTTGTAGACTGCTTCATTAACACGGCCTAGTGAGCCGTTTGTTATCTTGAATCATGATCGTTTCGATATTAAAATATGCAATAACTTTTTTATTCAATTTGAATTGATGCCTGTATTCCAATAACATTTGCACGAAGTCATTTTATTTACGGGAAAGTACTGATATTTTTAAAAGAATGGCTCGGGAATCATCTTTTGTTTTATTACGTCGTTTAATTACGGGAAAAACTGATTTTTTTAAAACAATTAACTTGGAAAAAATAAAAACGTTTTCTTTTTCTAATTACTTTGAAGAAGCAGCAAATTTCTCACCATATCTCCCTATGGAGATGAAAAAGCTCTTTTTTTTCTCTCTCCTTTGGGACGTTGATTTCCTGTAGTGTCTCCCCTCCCGCCCTCCTGGTTGTCTCTTTATTTATTGTTTTTTAACCTTGGACCAAAGGGTGAATCGGGTGAAGGCTCTGGCTACCCACTACTGGCTCAGTTTCCTTTCGCCGGTTGTCTGGAGCAGTACAAGCACGATGGCTGCTGCTCAGCCAGAGTACGTTTTTCAACAAGGCCTCCGTTCTGATCGTGTGGTGTTGACAAACCGTATTCTTTTCGACATCTGGCACGTTAACGGCAACGACCGCCGTTGTTCTCTATATGTGGAAAAGAAATGCTATGCTCGACTGCATTGCCGTAATGGTGTTTATTCTCTGGCTCCCGATACTCATCATAACCATGCGCCGCAAGAGCAAACGATCATTGAGATGGACATGGTGGGATGGGCCACTGAGCAGGCCGTAAAGACTTTTACTGCAATCAGTGAGATAATCCGCATGGCGTTTGAAAGGTATTGAGGAGAGATTGTTTTTATAATAAAGATGAAGATATGTATATTTTCATGTGTTTTTGCAGATTCCCCAGAGCCGCATTTTTTTCCCGAACTAATCTTGTAAAAAGATTAAACAGATCCCGCCATGATGCCCAGCCGGAAAACCCTCGAGATCCCGCACACTTTGACGAACTCATTCTACTAAGTGAGCAATACAGGTCAGTAAAATTTTAGTGATATACCCTTCAAACAGTTGGCTTTAAATTAATATGAAATACCACGAAAGGTGACGCTGTGTTGTAGTGTTAATAAGTTCTTTTTACTGTCATCATAAATATATTTAGATACGTTAAACATTTAAATGATTATGCATGCTTATTTTAACAGAATGGATCTGAATCGTGAAAATGTCTTCTATGCTGGGCGAGTCGTCACGCTTGACGGAAAAGACTGTGCTTTAGTTTGGATTGAACGAAGGCTTTTAGATGAATTCACTCGTAGCATTCATATTTTGATGGATGGAACATTTACCATTCCACCAAGGATGTTTTATCAGCTTGTCACCATCCATTTCATCGCTTTTGCTCACGTAGCTATTGACCAGAATTTTCGTCACAACAAACAGTATTTTGAATTTTGAAATTTTTTTCAGAGCTTTCCTGTGGTTTGGGCCCTGTGTACTAGCAAACGACGAGAACTCTACGTCCTCATCCTTCGTCTCCTAGTCACTACTGCCCAAGAAGTGACTGGACGAGTGCCTAGACCTAGATTTGGAATGGCGGATTTTGAGCTGTCCATCCTCTATGCCCTTCATGATGTTTTCGAAGATATCCGAGTGTCCGGTTGCTGGTCCCATAGTGGCAGGGTAAAACAATTTAATATAAATTCAGATTAAAATTCAAGTGGATCGAAATGATTTTACTTCTGAGGTTTGCATGAAATTGAAACTATTGTATAATTTAAAAAAATTAATAGCGATTAAATACTTGTTGTTTTAGATTCTAGTTAAATTTTGCCCTAGTTATATTTTCATAAGTTTTTTCTTGGAATTTTCCCGTTTTCTTGGAATAAAAAATTATATTTTATTATTGAATAGGCCATGTACTTGAAGAGTGGATTTCACGGACTACATGTGGCCTACGAGCAAAACCCGACAGTACGAAAGCTCCTCAGCTGGACGTTTAGCATTCCAACCCTCCCGGCTAACAGGATTGCTGAAGGGCTCCAAGTAATATAGAATAATATATTTATGATGATTGTTTCAAATTTAGCCTTATTTTTTTTAATCGATAGGTAGTTCGAGCAGAATTCAACGACGACAGAGGAAGGTTGAGCGTCGATGAGGCAGTCGGCCTGGAAGCTTACTTCCAATACTATGACCGCTATTGGATCCAAACTGTGGGCCCTGACATTTTGAGCGTGGCTAATCTTGCCCATAGGACGAACAATTTCTTAGAGAGCTTCAATGCGAAAGCAACTAGACAGATGGGCAGCCACCACCAGGGATCGTGGCAATTTATTGGTAGACGAATTTTTAATTTATATTATTTTAGTTTACTTATTAATTATCTTTCTATTTACAGTGCACATGCAAAGGATGTCGCATGGTTTTATCATCGAACTGGAGCAGGCTAGACTCGGCCGTGCCGCTCCTCGCTCTCGTCGAGAAAACGACAAGGATCGAAAGATGCATCAACATTCAGAAGCGCTACAACTCGACCGAATTGGAGTTCGTGAATTGTTGCAATTAAACTCAAACCAATTTGCAACCCCTCAACTTCCTGTGAGTAAAATTATTATGTTGTTTGATAATATTCCTTGTTAACGTTTTATTTTGTAAATCATAGGAAGAGCCAGAGGATCCTGATGAAAGGCAACGCCGCGAGGTATATTCAGGTCCTTATTTATTACATAACTCCATATTTATTTGATTATTTGCATTTCATAGGCTGACGAAGATGCGGAATTGGAGGGAGAGGAATTGAGAGCAGCATTTCTCATTCTCATGCAGCCCCATCCAGCTGTTGAAGCCGATGAGGTCCACTTCGATATTCCAGCTGCGCAACGCCAAAGACTAGATGACGACGAACCAGTCGTGGCCGGAGGTGCCGGAAGAGGAGGTGGAAACGGGCCGTTTCGCGGTGGCGGTCGTGGAAACCCACGCGGCCGAGTTCGGGCCCCTCCACTGCCTGGAAGGCGCCCCGGTCGCCCAGCCGGCCCTGCTCGACTTGCTCCAGTGCCCGCTCGACGTCCTGGTCGCCCACCTGGCCCTGCTCGGCCTCCTCCAGTACCTGGACGACGTCCTGGTCGGCCCCGTCTTCATCCTCCAGCCGTCTTACCTGCGGATCCCATAATTCATCAGCACGAAAATATCGTTGTTCAGGATGAACCAATCATCCTGCAAGAAGCTGTGGTCCGGCCTGAGTCACCTGATTTAGCTTATGAAGCTCTCGTCCGTGCCCAAAACGAGATCGACCTCTTAGACATGGAAAGTGATGATGACGTAGTCGAAGTTGATCCGATACCCCAAGCAGTCCTAAATCAGATAGCGCAACAGCAGGCTGAGGCGGACCAGATTGCTCTAGATGAGCGGGAGGCAGCCATGGAGGCTGCCATCCAGGCGGAAGCTCAATGGCCTGACTTGCCAAGGGAAGGGGAACCGGAATGCACAATCTGTAAAGAGAATCGGCCGAAATGGAAGTTGGACTGTACCGCTGGACACAATTTCTGCCGGATGTGCATCGCTGGCATGGAACATGTCGCTCCGCCACTAAGGAAGAATCGCTGTCCACTCTGCCGGCGAAAATTTCGATCGCGGAACATCATTCGGGATTTTGTCGGGTTTCCAGAGTAGATCACCAATCGCCAATCGTAGTTCACTTTTTCCTTTTTTTCTGTTCCGATCGATGATTCCGAAAATGCCACTCGAAATATCTCTCGGGTCGTGCCTCTAACGTCTCTTAATTTTTCTTTTAGTCTTATATTAATCTTTCTTAATTTTTTCATTCTTTCTCTTGCCTATTTTCCCCATTCAGTTAAATTCCAATTTTAAAATACTTTGTCCCGATCGATGGTCCCCTAATTTGCTACTCAGGATACAAAACAAATTCTTTAAAATTACATATCGTAATCGAAAAATTGTTTTCGGCTGTAACAATAACTCAATATTGTTGGATATTGCGATGATATTATTTTGTCGAGTTGTCACTTTCTACGCGTCCCTTGATTTGATTAGTATTCTATAAGACTCTTTCATCCTTTCTCGTAATATTTTCTCCTTTTAACTTATCCCATTCCAGGCTAATCTCAATTTGAAAAATCAAACCTCAGTGCCTCCTGAAATTTAGCCAACCGCAGTGCCAAAACCTCAGTCTGTAAAATTGTTGGTAGTGCGAGGGAGTGTCCTTTCCGTAATCGTGATCACCACTTGGCCACTTTATCCTGAATACCCACCCTAATTCATCCGTGATAAATCAGGAAGGTCTTAGGATTGGCGTTGTCTCAGAAATACTTTTGAAATTCAGTGTAATAGATGTATCTTAAGTGTAATATTTTGTAACTCAGTGAAATACAGAAATCAAAATGATCGTTGTTTTATCAGCACTTATATCGCGTTTCGTAACGATAGTTCAAGGCACTTTTTCCACCATTCAGCTAACTTTTGTTTTCCTTTAGAAATCATAATAAGACGTAACATGTTCAATTTTATTTTAACAACAAAACATGCCAAAAAATGATCGGCCCAAAAAGTGTGCGCTTTATTTCTGTTTGCAACGTTATAATTTTTTTAACGCGGATCGCAGAACGCCAGCGGTTATATAAACGTATGAGATGAATGAGTGGGAATATCTAAAATAACGGGGCTCCTTTATTATATTATATGTGTTTTGTGTAACGAATTGGGTAGTGTACCGTGTATGATTAAATACGTATTTTTTACTGCAATTCGTTTTCAAGGACAAAACTTCAACAATCTATTGGGACCTTGTTGTTTCAGTTGTGTGAACCAAAACAATGAGGACCGTTTCTATATACATACACTGTATATATACTATGTATACTATGTACACACTGTACCTCCAACGATTTTAATATTTTTACAAAAAGTAGCGTTTGATTGCGATGAAAATTTATAAAAGCATCGCCGTGACCAGCACTTTACTTTTTTCACGCAAAAATTCACGCTCCGAGTGCTTTCAAGAATTCTGTGATTTGAATAATTTTATTTATTGATTTTATTTTTATTTTCCTCATTAAGAAAAATGTTAAACTAGTTTTGGATAAAAAAAACCATTCATATCAAAAAGTAAATAAATCGATAGCCTTAAATTTTCTTCTTGTTTCTTCTTGTACTGAGAAAAGTAGAATCAATTTTGGTAGTCGATCGTGTCGAAGCTGTGACATACCTAGCTGCTCGCCTGCTGTTCCCCTAAACACACGCAAATTATATACAGTATATTTAGAGGATTAGATAAGCAATTTACGCTGAAACAAGGGTAGTATTATTATATGTAGTCATCCCTGTCATCCTGGAACTGCCTGTCTTCTGAAACGGAATGAAAGGTAAAAGGTCGACTGATCACGTAGCACGGAAGCGGCCGACAGCGCGCTGTACAAAATAACTATTGTTGTGCCTTTAGTTACCGGATGTAATCCTATACGTTTTCTCCATTTAAATTACTTAAATACCATATGTATTGTGAATCTATTATTTATTTTAGAAATGCCTGACGTTTGGTCCTTGTGGTCGTCACTTTCATGGTCTTATTCTTCGACAACTGCGGGATTGTGGGCGTGAGAAGAAGAAGTCGTCAACCAAACGTACCGTCGGATGGACTATCACTTATACCAGCCAGGAAATCGATTCTCCCCCCGAAGAGGAAGAAGAGGACGACTCGGAGCCGTCGGAAGCCGAGTCGGACGAAAGTGTCGCTGAGAGTCCGCTTAACATTCGTCGGTTCTTCCTATCCCGCTCCGGAGAAGTGATACTGGAAGACCCTTCAGACAGTGACGAGGAAGATAGCCTTTTTTATTATTTAACGTTTATTATTAACGTTGATAAGTTATTACATTATAATTTACTTTTAATCTTGCATACTAGATGATGACGTCTAAGCCATCGCGAATGCTGTGGCTGGATTTTGAAGTGAAATGCACTCAATGTGCCTTATTTTCTAAACGTATTTGATGTAAACATCCTGACATAATCATAATAAACAGCCTTTCCTTGTGATTTCTATTTATGCCTTGGTAAATTATTTGTTTTCGTTGAAAGATGAGCATTTCTTAAGCCACCGATGCCCTATTAGTTTTAACATAGCGGCGTCGCACTGACTCTAATCTTGGGCACTATCTATATATTTTTTCTCCCTCATCTTTTATTTTTGCCGACGGAAAGTTCTACAAGGTTATTAAAAAAAGTCAAAGCGACCACTCCACAGGGAATGATTCTTATTACAATGTGAAAATGGTAAAGATGGTAAATAATACATAACGAAACCTCTTGGTGCTTGTTTTTCAGTAATAATTGAAAGGAGAACTCTTTTGAGCCTCGAGCAAATTTAACGGCCACCTTAACGGGCATGTCAGACAGAGTCATAGAAACAGCGCCGCTGTATTACCCTCAATTGTTTGTGCGCACGCAAGTCGTGAAGTTCCGGGAGCATCGAGTTACCCTACCGACAGTAATCGACGTGATTCGGATTCGGACGGATCGTAGCGACGATGAGACGATATCAAAAGAGTGTAAGGGTGCGCCGTGCTCCTCGACGCTGTCGTTAGATGCGTGAA
Organism: Chydorus sphaericus; assembly: GCA_030141595.1. Taxonomy (NCBI): domain Eukaryota; kingdom Metazoa; phylum Arthropoda; class Branchiopoda; order Diplostraca; family Chydoridae; genus Chydorus; species Chydorus sphaericus. Next base: position 9,390,742 of record CM057927.1, on the reverse strand, counting down.
GATAAAAAATATATTTATAACTGTTGATTTTTTATAAAAATCTTGGATTTTTCTCACCTTTTCTTTTTATTCTTTTTTCGTAAAACAAGAGAGAAAGAAAAAGAGAAGAGGGAGAAACTTGTTTTGACCTTTCATGGTGTCCTCTACAGTCTACGATTTACCATCTCCCCTCTTTCGTAAATAGTGGATCGTCCTCCTCTGTACAGTAAAAACGGCATGACGTCAGTTCCGTTCCGTTCGCGGCCGAGCAAGGACGACAAAAATATTCGTTTCTGGCTTTCTGCAATTTCCTTCCACCTTGTACTTTGAACAAATTTCCGTTTGCTTTTAAAAATCTGCCACGGAATCCTGCAAATCAGTGAAAAAATCGTGTTGGATAAAGAGAAAAATCATTCAAAGATAGCCAAGGGAGAACAAGACAGTAAAATCCACCGTACACAACAAATACAGCTAAAGAAGGTTTGTTTAGTTTTGCTGTATATATTATAAAAACATTTTTGTGTTCGTAATATTAGTTACTTATTAGTTGGATTGACTTTTAATTGTTTGCACTAGCTGAAGACGTCTAAGTCATCGTGAATGCTGCGGCTGGATGCTGAACTGGAAGGCACGCACAGACGCACTTGTTTCTTATTTTGTTTAAATGTCAACACGTAGAAATGAATCATTCGTAATTAAAAGCTGTTTTCTTGTTAAAAGATGAGCTTTTTTAAAGCCGCCAATGCTCTAGTGGTGTCTTTGTGCCTCTTATCTCGGGTAATAAATAATAATGCTTACTGATTGATTATGAAAAAGGGGGTACATTTATTTGCGTGCTTCATTCATGTTGTGCATTATATAGTAAACTTTCGATTGAGTCGATTTCATGTAATTAAATAAATTTTCCTATTGTATAAGCCAAAGTTTTTTCAAATAGACGGAATCTGCTGAAAGAGTATAATTACTTTGAATTCACCTTTCCATGTTTATTGCGTTTTTTTAGCATACACTCGCGGTTACTGATTACGGCATCTCTAACGTCGTTACGCAGGCAAAAGCGTATCCTCTTTCTACGAACACTGCCAAAGTATACCGGCACTCCCGGTATAGTAGCACTAGTTAACACCCTCTTCTGGGCAGCGCCGTGCTGCCTGCCACCCGCCAAGTTTGATGGTAACCCACGGCAGCCACGTAAGTCGGTACTCGGTACATGGCGGTACGGCGGAGCAAATGATGGTGGAGAAGACGGTAGGGTACGTACAGGAGTGAACACGGCAGCGTCGCAACTTACAACAACGGTTGCGGTTATTTTAGGAAGTTATCTCTAGAAAATAGAAAGAGTATATTGTTTACTTTCAGTTTACTATCAGCTTTTTCAGAGTTTTAGAGGTATTTATTTACAGCCGAAATTTCTCCAAAGACTATAGCTTTATTGGTGTATCTCAAGAGTTTTCACTTGAATTTCAGATTCTCTTTTTGTGTCTTCAATCACCATACCGACGAGTCGACTATTTTTTATTTCCACTACTGTTTAAGTATTACAACATGATTTCTGTGTTTTTAAATTATAGAATTTCATACAGAACTATAAAAAACATACACGTTAATTTAAATTAGGTGTAATAAAAAGTCCATAGCCCGCTAGCCGTATTCGATGATGATTCATTTTGACTATTCCGACGGGAATCCTTCATCGATGGAGATCAGTATTCGATTATCGATTAGGTATTAACAAATGTTCTTAAGTACAAGAAAATAATTTAAGCTTTTAAATCTTATTAATTCTTGTGCCCAATTTTACTTATGTACTATTAGAAAATTGAAAAATTGTCTTGAAGTAAAAACTTCTTATATGCTTGTTTACCTATAATTTTTTGTTTAGCAGAAAGTTCCTGTGTCCAATTTTACTTATGTTCTTTGATGAATGTTTCGTAAAACCGGGTAACTTTGGACAAAATGACCTTTTTTTATACGGTTTTTCAGAAATAACTACCTCCCAAAGACAAATTTGAAAAAAGTAAAAAACCTATTGCAGAGTTTCGCATGCTGAACAAGGTGATATACTTGATTTTGGTGAACCGATGTTTTTTAAAAATTATTGGAAAACCGTGGAAAACCGTTTAAAGTACCCGAACCGCGGCGGGTAACTTTGGACCAATAGACGTTTTACATAATAAAAATAACTATTCGAGATGACTTAGATTTACTCTAGTTGTGCCAACCTCTAAGCTTTTAAATGAGACCAAAACTATTAATTCTTTCAACGGTATATATTTGTCAAACGATATTATTACACAATTATTATTTTCAGTGCCATAAACATTAATGGTACTGTTCAGAGATAATTCAAATATTAATTCATATCTTAAAGTGTTTTACACAACTTTATCAGAGTTCGTTATGAATACTTTGATGGTTGTAGCTTCTTCCTCTTTTGGTCAGTACAATAATTCAATTCCTATTAGCTATGAAGCTGAGAGGCAGGTCCACCGGCATGGTTTCCTTCATCCGTTCCAAAACTAAAGAATTGGGCAAGTAGATTTACCGCATTGCAAATAAATTCTAATTAGAAATCTCCATCTACTTGAGACATTTCATAGTGGAAGGTAGAATTGAATATCTTACTCTACTAAATAATGTTTAATTCTTACATGACAGCAAATTTCAACTATTTAATCACTGCATATGATAGACCTTATTAGTAAACATGTAGTTCACTTTTTAAATTTAACAAATCATTTGATTTGTCAAAGTTACGACAGTTTCAAATCACGAAACGTTCAAATCACGGTCCCCCATTGCCCCAATTTTTTAAATCTGTTCTTAAAGTCCAAAGTACCAATAATTTCTAGTTCAAATATAAATGTTTACTAACAAACACAAGTTCATAAGGAACTAATATAATTGATTTTGTTATAAAATAATTCACCTAAATCTAATACCCGGTTACCGGGTATTAGATCATATCGATTTTGGGGGTAGTAGTGGATCAGCTCTGATTTTAGTAAGGCCGAGTCTTTACCGAAGAGAAATAAACAATTCCACATTCAGAGGACTAAAATTACTTAATTGCGTTAAATTGGACACGAGGACAACAATTCAATCATTTTGTAACATAATTACTAATTCAATTAAATTATGGAAGATTTTCCCCGAATTTATAACGATCCCAGCGCCACCGCCACAATTTAAAAATGCTTTTAACCAAAATTTACAACATGGTCTAACGCTTGAATGAAATTGTTAAGGATAACAAATTACACGATTGAAAAAATAGTTTTATCGTTCACAATCATTATCAATTCATTATCTTTTCATAATCTATTGAAAAGAGCTATTAACTTTAATCTAGGGCCACATCTATCAAACCCACATTTTAAGTATCGTTGTGAGACAATGGAGATCGAACAATGTGTTGAATCGATAGTAAATGCCGAGGCGTTCTTGAATTCAATTATCCTTAAAGCTAGTTTTACTTATGCATCTTTGTACTTAAACTCTTTCGTTCTAATGTCTAGTTACCAATATATATATATTCATAAATTCAGTACTACTGGGATGCAGTTCCTATTGCCATAAGTTCTTATGTCTCATAGTACTACTAGCATTGATTACTCCTTTTCAGACGTTCTTAAGTGCAAAAGTATCTACAATTATAACTTGCAAATTATTACACATGCTGTTACGTTCTTATAGGCTAAAACTAATAATGGTGATTGTACTTATCTTACAGAGTTCTTATGTCTCATAGTACTTATATCAATATCACATTTAATTATGGGTATTGTTTTTCAGTAATTTGTTCTTGTGGTATTTTTTACTAATTAGCACAAGTTCTTATGTCCTTAAATACTTATGTAATTTAATTCTAATGGTAATTTTAATTAATCACATTCTTTAGTAATTGTCCTTATAGCCCAAAGTACTAATGGTATATTTTACCTATAGCCATTTTTCCGTCCTTATAGCCGGAGTTCTAATTTCTTCCGTCCTTATGTAGCTATTACCCATTAGTTCTTGTGTCCGATTTTACGTATGAACCGTTGAGCTAATAGCAAAATTTTCTTAAAGTGAAAAATTCTTGTAGGCTTGTTTATCTACAGTTATTTATTTATATAGCCTTAAGTTCCTATGTCCAATTTTACTTGTGTCTTACTATTTGAATTTCCGTTCTTATATCCTGAAATACAAATGAATTATATACATTTATTTTTAATTGTTTTCCAATAATTTGTTCTTGTTGTATTTTTTACTAATTATCACAAGTTCTTGTATCCTGAAATACTTAGGTGATTTAGTTCTTATGGTAATTTTAATTATTTTAATTATTTTAGTAATTGTCCTTATAGCCCAAAGTACTAATGGTACATTTTACTTAAAGTCATTTTTGCGTCCTTATGTCCGAAGTTCTAATGTCTTCCGTCCTTATTTACCCTCAACCCATTAGTCCTTGTGTCCAATTTTACTTATGTGCCGCTGAGCTAATGGCAAAATTGACTAAAATTAAAAAGTTCTATAGGCTTGTTTACCTATAATTATTTATTCTTTTAGCCCAAAGTCCCTATGTCCAATTTTACTTGTGTATTACAATTTTAATGCTCGTTCTTATATCCCGAATTACAAATGTCTTCCGTCCTTGTGGTCGGTTCCCGTTTAGGGAGAGGCTCATTTCTAACTACTTCATTACTTATATGTGAACAATCGAGAACGAGGCGAACAAGCGTAGATTTTTCTTCGAACAAAAGAGAGTGACGGCCCAAGCAAACTTCACTCTCAAAACTCTTGAGCTTGGGTAGAAACGTTGCAGCATCAAACGTTGAGTCCATTTCTAGAGGAATCAAAGTAACTTGATCATAAAGAAATCGTAGGCTCTCCAACTGCCGACACAAAGCTAAGTCAGCCAGTTGGATCGTTTCATAACATTTGAATTCGATGTGTTGAAGCTCGGGTCCAAAGGCTTGCAGAATGGGCGATATATATTTCGACGAAAGACGATGAAACCCAATTTTAGTGAGCTTAAAAAAATTTTATCATAATAATCTTTATTAGGTTAAGTCGACGGTCGAAGCGTAATAAGGTAGAGCTTACTTTTGGCCAACCGCTGAAAATAGATTGGAGATCTACTGGATCTACGTCGTTATCGAGTAAAATATTGGGGCCATATACTGCACGTATATTAGATGTGAACGAGACGTCGCAGAAAACCACCTCCTTTAACATTGGACAGGTCTCTCCAACAGCCCTCAACATGGCTTCGTACGTTACATTGACAAAGTCTAGTTTTGTCAGGAACAGTTTACCTATAGTCAATTGAAAATGTTGATTAAATTAAATCATAAAAGAAATGAGACTTTTCAGAATAAAAAAGTAATATTTCTAACCAAGACTAAAATATACAACTATTAAACAAAATCAAAAGAAAGGGGAAACATAATTACCCGAAAAAGAAGTGGCATTCAAGTTCCGTTGAGGAGGGGTAGTTCCGGTTCGTTCCGTGGCTTCTCGAATGGCTTTTTGGAATTCTTCTTGACTATCCTCTTCTTCTGTGATGCTATTTTTGTGAAGGTTCATGACAGCAAGGCTTGTAGGAATGCGCTTGTCCATTTTTTGCAGTAGCGGTAGATGGCGAAGAAAAAAGGTGGCAACGGAGTCAGTGACATCATTATGACCTTCCTCTTCGTCAGAATTTTTAAAGAACCGGAACTCTCGAAGTGAGTGGCATATTGGGGTAAGATATTCTGAGGGCAATACTAAATGTTGAAGTGATTCATCTTCACACCAAGACGGACATTTTCTCGAGTAGTAGTTTAAAGCCATTAAGTTGTTGATGAATTCTCCAAAAATAAGCGCTAATATATCTTCCTTTTCCATTTCGATTTCAGTAACATCAAGACTCAAGTGAAAGAGTGAAGGACATGCTTCTCCAATCAGAGATAAAACTGTTAATCTTTCTTCTGAATCTAGTAAAAACAGATGCGTCAAATGTTGAAGTGAACGAAGTGAACGAATGGCCGACTTCAGTTCCACCATCTGACCCCCATTTAAAACTTCATAGCCATCTTCAATCGGTTCAAAGTTGATAGTAAGCTTCTGAAGAAGAGGAGACCTCTTGGCAATAGTGGGAATCAGCTTGGTCGATGGTGCAGAGTGTCGATATGCAATGTGGGTTTTCAGCTTTGTAAAACTTTCATCCAACACTGCATCCAAAAACACCCAGACATCAACCCGAGTTTTCCCTTTAACTTTCGAAATAACGTCATAAAATCGTTTGATGTACTTTTTCCTGAAAATTTAAAGACAAATTTTCAAACAATATACTTCAAATGAAACAACTGTAATAAATTGTAATGGTAATAGAAATGCGGTAATTACCTGACTTGTACCCCCACTAGTCCCACTAGATGGTAATCCAGACGTCTCCTAACAAAGTTAATTAACTTCTCGCTCGTTAAAAATGACTTTGAAAAAGCTGAAGGAGAGGCTAAGCATGACAACCGCTTTCCTTTAGGACGATGCTCGTAGCATAGAATCAAAGTAGACATGATCTCTTTGAAAGAAACCTCAAAAGCCAAGTCTTGTAGACTTGGAACAATTTTACCATCCATAATAGCCAATAAGAAAAATATAACTAGTAACTAGGAAAAAGCTTGCGATTTTATTAACTTGGTTCGACTTACTTGTTAAACTTAAACCTTTTTTTCTAAAACAGAAGTGGTTAGCCCGTTAGCGAGATGAGAAAAATGGGATCGTGTACGCAGCGTTTGAAGACGATCGAAGTAAACTGCAGGTACAGGCTGGCGCGATGTTCACCATGCCCCTTGAGTATAGGAAAAAAAAGACGAACAGCTATCGTCTAGAACCTACAGTTGTTGGAAGAACAAAATACCAAGAAATGGGAATGAGTAATAATTACGCGACCTTTTTCACTTTTGCTCTTGATGGTTAATGGCTCTCCGCCCTAGGTTAATGGTTTCAAGGAAATCTTGCCTTATCTCATTTCATCTTATCACAATATGTTCCAAGAAACTTTTTAGCAACAACATTTTTAATGATTTTAAATTTCAAGAAATTCTATAACATTTTTCATTTTTGGGTTATACCTTATACTGTATGAATTGCTGTAATATATAGTTCAGCTACACAGGTATAGTACACAGCTATAAACACTTCTAAATGTATTCGCAATTCAAGAGCATTGTTTTTCAAGTGGATAAGATAGTTCGAAATAGAATTTGCTCACATTTTTATTAATGGAATCGACTTTACTTATAAACAGATCATCCTTGATGGAATGGTATAAAAGTTTCGCGCTCATTGATGTTCAAGTGATCAGGAAAACAGAAAACTAAAGTATAACAGGCCCCGATTCGTTAGAGCTTGTTACCGATGAAATGAGCGCAATCATTTCTAAAGCACACACACCCTCGTATTCCGACTGTTCCAGGTGTAGCAAGTGTTCCATTAAAAGTAAAGGAATATTCTTCATTTCGTATAGAAATAAAAAATTTATTTTAAAATCAAATGGAGACTGGCGAGATATTAGCTTTCGACAGAAATAGAACCTAAATAAGCGCTATTAAAAGCTGCCTTTGGATGCGATTAATATGACTGCGGCTTATGTTCCATACACAGGTTTAAACTCGATTACAATAATATAACCAACTCCATCAATAAAAAAAAAAATAATAATATTACGTCAGGAACTGTAAGGTTAATTTTCTCATGATGCTTTTCTAAATCAACAGCTTTAAAAATTAAAAGAGTACCTAACCCTGTATCTACCTCAAATTATTGCTGTTATTTTTACTGTACAAATAAATTATCCTTTAAATATAAACCGTAAATATAAATAGTTATTCGAACGCAAACTAAACTTGATGGTATTCATTTAAGTTTCTTTTTTAGTATAAAACAGTTTTAATTGGTTGTATTAACTATTTTAAGTAAAAATTTATTTGTATTTCTTGGTTTGTGAAAATGACGTATAAAAACATCTCCATACTAAGCATCAAACAAGATACGCCTACGCGTATACGCAATAACACGATGGTAACATAAAAAACCGCGAGCTCGACCGCGAGTTTGATGCATTATAACATGAAAAATTAAAACTGGTCCGTGTCACAAAGAACTACGTCGCTAAATAAAACACGGATATAAAGATTTTTAGTTCACGAAAGAGCATTTAGGAAAATGACGGGAATAATTTGGAATACAAGTTGGGATAGAATCATCCCTGAAAACTAATTGAATGGGTGGCTTTTGCCTCGACAGCTGATTCTTGATGGCGTAAGATAGTTCACGCTCATTCCATCTCATCTCTTCGGGCAAATGAATCTCTTTCAATTTGTTGAGTTGGGAGATCAACGTTGAAACCATGGTCATCGTCAATCCGGAGCGCTCCCGAAGGCGCAGGAATTCCAGCCGCGGCCAAAGTCTACAGTTATCGCTCCCGTCCTGCCCAAGAGAATCAACAAAAACGAATAAATTAAGTGAAAGGCATGACAGAGGAAAATGAATAAATAATCATACCTGCTCTGAGTATTTGATCCGTTTGGCAACGGGCTGATTAGCTGGATCTAGATCGCTGCATAATTTGACCAATATATGGGAGCATTTGACATCCAGCAGAACCAAAGTGGACTTTTCTTCGAATAGGTGCGACCAGAAACCCATACAGATACTACTCTTGAAGCTCTTCAACTGCGGAAGAAATGTGTCAGCATCCAAGGCAATGTCATCTGCTTCTTCTGGGGCTTTAAAAGATGTCAGTGAACGGACGCGGAGGGTCTCCAATCGGGAGCACGGAACGAGATCATTCAAGTTGAGCGCATAACAAGATTCAAGCGCAAGATGAGTCAACTCTGGTCCGAGCACTTTCAAAACAGATTTGAAATATTTCGATGGCACTCCAACAAAACTGGCCGATTGAATCTGTAAATTAAAAGATAAAGATAATATAACTAATTATTCTTCTATTTCAATCAACTAAATTATACTTTGGGCCAGGTTCGTAAAATTGATTCAAGCTCTTCTGGAACAAGAGCCGGGTTGGTGGTGTGACGCTGGCAGAAAAGGACCTCTTCCAATAGTGGGCATGTGGATCCAACTGCGCGCACCATATCTTCGTCGCAGACATCAACGTAATGTAAAGTGGTCAACAAGAAAGAACCTGTAATAATTCAAAAGAATAAAAATATATATTAGCTTTATAAGCTATTAAAATGTTAATACCTGAAAATGGTGTAGTTGATCTAGAAGGTGGGATTACACCGAGATGATCAGCGGCATCTTGACAAGCATCCTCAAAATTCTCTTGCTGCTTGCTAAACTTTTGCGCTTCGTAGAGATTAATAACAGCGACGCCCATTCCTTGAATCTGTTTGTTCATCCTTTTCAACCGCGGTAGATGACGCAGAGCGAAGGTGGCGATGGATTCAGAAGTAAGAGCGGAACGGTCGAGTTTTACACCGACAAAATCAACAGGGATAAAATCAAATTCTTCGAGATTGAAGCATAAAGGAGTAAGGTATTGGGACGGCACGATTAAACGTTTTAACTCAGATTCATTGAGCCAAGCCGGTTCTTTTCCACGACGACTCGGTAGGAGAGAGGAGACCAGTTCTCCTAGAAAGAGGGCCAGCATCTCTTTCTTCCCGATATTGTTTCCAATAACTTTTAAATGGGTGAGCGATGGAGGGCAGTATGTTCCAATGAGACTGAGTACACTGATAAACTCTTTGGACATGGCCTCATCCAAGTTTTTCACGCAGAGATGTGTCAAGTTTTGGAGGGAGTTGAGAGGGCTAATTAGAGGCCCCAACTTTGACATTGATGCTCCACCTCCATAGTTTGCTTCACTGAAATTCAATTTCAGCTTCTTTAGTTGACTGGAATAGTTGGCGATGGTAGAAATCAACTTGGGATTGGGTACACCGAAAGGGACAGAGACAGCTGTTTTCACTTCTTCAAAGCTCTCATCCAATACGCAGGCCAGGAATAGGCATGGATCAACACATCCACATAAGCCTTCCTGGTCAAGACTTGCATAAAATTGATGGGCATATTTTTGCCTGAAAGAAATAAGCTTTATTAGTAATTTAAAAATATAAATGTATAGGCCTATATTATGGTGTAAATTGAGTTACCTGGTTTGATCACTCATTACTCCACAAAGAGTATGAGCAAGCTGATTCCTTAAAAAGGTAATCATGGATTCACTTGTCGGGCTTCGTGTTTTTGAATGATATAACGAAGAGAACCAATCTTCCTCTTCTGGGGGAGCATCATTACACAAGTTTAAATTGTTGATGATGTACTGGTATGATGCTTCGAAAGCTAAATTCTCAAGAGTTGGAATATATACGGTAGATTCAGAGTTTTCCATGGCTAAAAACGTTTTAAAATGAGGAAATAAAATACTAAAATCAACGTCTCAAAACATCTACAACAGGAATTTTTAGTCCCCCTCGAGTCGTCGATGTTTCGTTTATTTATGTAAAATCTGTTTTTGTCTTTTTGAAAGGGAGCTGGGAATCTATAGCAGGGCGTGGGCGACCGGAGCCGGAGAAACGGAGACGCAATGGGCCAATTGGGCCATTAATAAATCCAGGGATATTAATGATAAATCCTGGATAAATGATTAAATGGTAACTTAACTGCAGGAGTGCAGAAGCTTAACTTTTTCACCACCAACAGTATTTACGTATTAAAATATATAATATGTTAAAAAATATTACAGAAAATTTACGTAATTCAAATCAATTAAATAAACTACATTCATTCAAAATCCGGTCATAGTCTGAAAAACCTTCCGTTGTTTCGGTGGCGGACGCATAGGATAAGTTGATAAACATAATTTGAAAATTTAAAATAAAATTCGGTAAGCATCTACACGGTGTATAAATTCGGTACCAGTACGATTTAAAGCACGTTACGCAACAGCAATAAAAATCATGAAACGGGGATTTTGCTTCAATTTCCAATCTAAAAATTCAAACTAAATTATAAAGAGTTCTCTTTTCAGTTGATTGCATCAAAATCATATTTGATTCAATTAAATGTGAATGAATGATCCCGATTGGTATAACCACGGACGTTGGTGCGACCCACACGGTTGTGTGTGAATGTGGCTAAGTTGCGGAATCATCGGATCTTAATAGCCAAGGGAGCTATCGATGGTAGGCGACCGAGTCCTTAATTGGCTACGATTCCTAACATCAAGAATCGTGGGAATGGGAGATGTAATACGTGAACGGCCAAGGCGCCCCACTCTGGAAGAGTGATGATGGATCTTGGTAAGCGATGGTCTGGTCTTCTAAAAGCCAATCAGAGTTGCCTAACAGCAAGGAACTCTGACAGTTCGATATAAAGAAATTCGTTAGGAGACTCGTTGCAGTACCAGATGAAGGATTGTTCCAATCAAAATATAAACAGAGCGCTTGTAGCAAATTATTAATACCAATCCAGGCTTGAAAACCCTGGCGAGCGCCTTCTTATAAGTAATAGTTTTAAGACTCTTTGGTTAAAAGAAGTGGCGCCAGTTATAAGGCGCCTGTTATAACGCCTGTTGCATTTGAAAAATTAGAGTTTGGCTAGACGCTGGAAGAAGGATGAAACGCTATATTGTTAACCGCTACCCTCGCGACATGTTTGGTCCTGGTCTTTGATGTCAAATGTTACAGACTAGGCTTAAAATCCCTAGCAGGCACTAACCTTATAAGCCCATTTAATTGATTACTTTTAGTCATACAGAGCGCTTGTAGCAACTCAAATTCAATCCAGGCTGTGGCAAACTCCCTATCGCAAACTATTCATTCGGTTTTGTATTACAAGGATTTCATTAGTGAGATACTTGGGAGGTCGATTAGTGTTGTGTCCTGTTGATAGTGACGTCCTGAATGAGAAGTTTGTTCGATTTGACGCTTTCGGCAAAACACAACCCAGGCTTGAATATACCCTGGCAAGCGCCTCCCTTATAAGTCGTAAGAAGACGCGTTGACGAAAAATAGAATCGTACTTTTTTTATCGATGAGGAACTGTAACTTTACGGTGAGCTAGTTTTAATTTAGCATTTTAGCTAGTAAGGGAGCTGTTATACGAAAAGAGGACATGTCTATTTCCGAAACCGATTCTTCAGGTAAAAATGGGTTCCACAGTATTTGAAGTTACGTACTGGCACACTCAATTATGAGCGATACTTTGTCCATGAATACTACTTTATTATTAAATAAGCGTATTCTTAATTTTTGTTTCCATTCTAGAATGCACAGGTGCTTTATTTGCACAGAGAGAAATCACCTTCAAGGAAGCAAAAGAGGAAATGGATTTTCTCATTTTCATGCTGAATTCATTAAAAACTCTCAAGACTAAGCTAAAAGTGAATAAGGTAGCGCCATTTATATAATAATTGTTGCTCAACTGATGAATATAATTAAGAATTTAGTGTAACAAGTTGAGACTCAGCAAGACTGCTGGCAATTTTGATGAAAATGTGACAAAAGTCGTCATACAAAATATTGGCATTGCTCTTTTTCAGTGGGCGAAAAACAAAGATAATCCAAAACAATGCGATAAACAGTACGGTAGTAGCAGACCCACACATTACTGGTTGAATAATTGTATTATTTTTTTCCCATGCCTAGAAATGTTACAAAGCTGTTCTACTCTGCCGGTGCTCTTCTAGATGTATCAGCAGTATTTGGAGAAATGGATCCAGATATTGGACAAATGAGAGAGTATAATTTGCAAACTAGATATATAACTGACTCCCTTTTTTAAAAGTGATATTTAAAAATATGTATACAGTACGCTTTTTAAAAAACTAGATATGCTAATAGGAGAGCGACTGTTTTGAATATCTGCTGTGCCGCCAATCCATTTGAAGCACAATCAGAAGAAACTTTTAATCAACAAGCAAATCTCAATTTAAAATCGACAAAGGAAAACGAAGGAAATTCAACAGAAGAGGTCCGATTAATATAGATAAAGATAGTACTTATTATTACCTGATTGATCTTTAATTAGGCAACGATTTTCTTATAGGAATTGATAATTGAATCTTCGATATCTGGTTCTTTCCTTGATAAACCTACCAGCTCTAATCAATGGAGCCATGGTAATCCAATGGGAAAGAGGGTGTATGATCGGGATTTCATTCATTCACTTCGTTTTATTCCTGTTTCGTTAAAGAGGCACAAAGGCCTACCGAGTTTAGAAGTTGTTCGGGAGCAGGTAAAAATAATTTGAATAAAATCCCATGATGATGATGATAACGTCTTACTATTGATTGATCAGAAAATCCTGAACACTGTAAGTGGAATTTTTAATAAATGCAACACAATGTGGTGTCGTTCTATGTATATATTTTAAGAGTGGAAATATAATGGATTCATACTTCAGCAAGCTCAAAATCGTCGTAATGAAGAATAACCCCCTGATATCCCAAAAGATCCTATCGATGATCATAGATGTTATTGATCTAAAAAGAAATGATTGGAAATCCCAACCAAGAGGCACATTTTCAAATTGGAGCCAACTGATGAACAATGGTTCTATAGAACAAGAATTCACCAGTTCTCAATTGGTAGGAGCTGTTGGATTCTCAGATGATCCAGCCGCTCTGGAAGAAATAACGAAAGCAATCGATTCCGGCACATCTTTTGGGCCCCCCGAATTTTTACTCAATTTGGAACAATATCTTCGAGAAGGAAAAAAGGCAATCACAGGTGTCTTTGAATGGATAAAGGAATACTCTTTTAACAGTAATGTTATGTAATGTTTTAACAGTAATAATATATTTTTACTAGAACTTCTCCATTGATACCTGGGATCTATTATTTATTCGCGCTTTGGTCACCGCTGTTATAGAGAGCTGCATCGATGGTAAACATATTTTATTTTTAAAAAATGATTTTCAAATGCGATCATCCATTCATTTAATCTCTTTTATAGGAAATGGTACCGAAAGCCGACTTAACTACTCATCACTTAAACATTATGCTGCCGTGTTGAAGCGATACGTGCAGAATGGAGACGACTCTGAACTGGAAGTGTTTTTCGCCGTTCAAAACTTGGCTACGCAACGGCAGCACGCTCAAGGCGAGTTTTTACTCAATAATTCTAAAAAGCATCTTATATTTTTCTTATCTGTTTTCTCTGTCAGGTCTCATTCAAGGAATATTTGAGACTCTGTATGGTTGTAAAGTCATCTCCAAGAAAGGTTTTGAATCGTGGATGGATAACAATGATCCTTTGCAGCAAAAAGACAATTTCGAAGCGTTGAATTCCGCATCTTTCGTGACTTGGTTCGAAGAGACTAATGAATATGAATCGGATCAAGTATTAGCGTTTAACAATTCCTTGTATAATCGATCCAATTTCCGGAACCTATACTAATTACTTCATTGCTTTATCAACTTAAATAATTATCGGTATTGGCTATCTTAATATACATAAACAAAAATATCTATAAAGGGCATATCTCTTTTGGGCTCTATTTCCACAGTGTGGTGATAGTGATGACTTTTTCTTATCAGTGGTTTGATTTTTTCCATTGATAACTTAAATTATATTTTGTTTATTGATGGGTCTTTCTTCATGGATCGTTACTCTATAACCAATTGATTAAATTTTGTAACTCGTCGCGCGTAGAGCTAGTTCATTTCAAAAAGAAGTATTTTGTGTAAAGCTCGATGATCGAGTTAATGATTTATGCCAAGTTTTGTGAATGATTTACAATTAAATACCTATATTCGAACATAGACAACTTCATTCGCATAGCAGTTGAGCTGGTTCATAATTGTGATCATATAAAAGACGAAATTCGAATGAAGAAAATATCGGTACATAGCAATGTCGGTAACTTTTTCTTTGCATTTTATATTCTACAGCTTAATAAAGGTTCAATCCATGATGTAGTTTTATATACGGTTGTTAAAACCGTTGTTTACACTTTATTGTTGACGAAAGCGAAACTCTTATCGGACCCTTCTTATGATTCATTACTGATTTATATGCCTTCTGATTTCGTATACATCCAAACGCAGATATTTCTTTATACAATAGATGCGATGTTTTACTTGCGAGCGTTTGGTCTCGTAATAAAAACTACTGACATGTAAATTTTGTTTACTTTTCACCCATCTTAAAGAAAAACTCAAAGGGATTTTTTAACTTGTCGAAATTAAATCAAATGCACGCGGGATATACATTATTACATGACCAAAAATGCGAAGCATTTATTATCGCCGTTAATCTGAACAAGTAGTAACCGTGCGGGACACTCGGTATACAAGCAGCATTAACTGATAGTGCCCCATATTATACAAGGTTATTAGATAAAGAAAAAAAAAACAGCTGTATCATTTGGTCTTGTGAAATACTAAAAAATAGGATCAGTGGCGTAAATAGTGCTGTATCATTTGTAGAGTTGTTCCTGTTTTTGGATAGTAGTTGGTCAATATTGTCTCGATCAAAATGGACAAGCTCGACAATGAAAAGAAAGAGATTCTTCAAAAAGTAAGTATAGTGTTATTTCTTAAATACATTCTTTTAAACTCGCTTTTTTAAATCAATCTTGTCAGGATAAGTATCTCATTTCAGCTAGATACTAGATAGTCAATGAAAAATAGATAAGTGATTATCCAACGTGTTTGGAATTTTGAAGCGATTTCTTAATTTGTTATTAGTTTTTCAATAAATTAATTAAATATAAATTTTTCATTGAACAGTTTAAGGAAGCGATCAAAGACTGTAAGTTGGTTGACTCTAGCGACGAATACATTGTGAAATGGCTCGTTGGTAAATTTATTTTAATGGCTGTTAATTTTTACAAAATTTATTGGAACGAATTATTATTATATCCAGCTCGAAATTTCAACCTGGACCAAGCTGAAAAAATGCTGCGCAATGTAATGATTCTTATATATTTTGATTTGCTTAGTTTTGATGTACACCAATTTAGTATTCACAATTGAACATAATAGAGTGTCGAGTGGCGACGGTTGAACAAAATAGACGAAATCCTCGAAACCTTCACTCCTCCAGAAGTACTTTTGAAATATATGAGCATGGGAAGATTTGGATCGGATAAATTTGGAGCTCCTGGTTAGTTACTGTTTTCTAACTTAAAAATGATCTCATGAATACATATATATGTTTACTTATATTTCTGAATTAAGTATATATAAGTGCACAAGGCCGTTGCGACCTGAAAGGAATGATGATGTCTACGACCCGCAAGGATTTCATGCGCTTCCAAACTTGGATATCGGAATTGATAAATCGGGAAATCCGGCGAGAAAACGAAAAGACTGGAAGTAGGAACACTTTCATAACATTTATCATGGACATGGACCAACTTGCAATGTCCCAGGTTACTTACAAGCCAGGTATATTCATCTTGCTATAATGATGATGCTCTACTAAATGGTTTTTAAATCTTATTCAAATATTCTAGTGGTTGATGCTAGAACGGAACAGACTAAAATATACGATGCTTATTATCCGGAGAATGTTCGCCGCATCTTTGTCATTAATGGTTATTGCATAAAAAATGAAGTATTAAAATGCGATGGATCATTCTATTTGTATTTATTGCACAGCTCCCAAAATATTCGCAATTATCTTCAACTTGATGAAAGGATTTCTTCACCCATTAACGGTGGAAAAAGTTAGAATCTTCAGTACCAACAGAGATGAATGGCAAGCTGCTATTTTAGAGGAGATCGAAGCTGATCAAATCCCAGAAATGTATGGTGGTATTTTACCAAATCCTAAAGATGGTGATCAAGCAGGCCTCTTCAAAGTATTTTTTTTTTAAACAGCTATCCTTTTTACAAATTTGTTAAATATTTGATAACACTATTTTAAAACAGTTTAATTATGGAGGCCCAGTGCCACAGGAGTATTACCTTAACAAAACAACCGCACCAGAGCCCAAAGATTACATGGAGACCTTCAATATAATCGCAGGAGCTGGAGGAAAGAAGAAAATAAGCATTAAAGTCGAACAGATTGATTCTATTTTCAGGTATTAATGGGGAGAACAAAATGTAAATAATAAATTGATGGTATTATAGTTTTCTCAATTTTTAAAGGTGGGAATTTATGACGGAAGGCGGGGATCTAGCTTATAGAGTTTACAGAAAGGATCCTGAGACTGGAACTGCGGAACAAATAATTCCTCACAGTAGAGTGGAAAGCAACCTCTACATGGAAGAGGGTGAAATTATCTGCGATACGATTGGAAAATGTATAAGGCAATAGCTTAACTCATTCAGGATGGAATTAATTGGTCTATTTTTTCAAAAACTTTTCAGATGTGCTGGAATTCGACAACACTTACAGCATCGTGAAGATGAAGAAAATTCGTTATTTTGTTACAGTGGATCCTCCATTGACGCCCACTCGCGGCTGAAGTCCGCATCCTTTGAGACTTGGCTCCAAGAGAAAGATTACTATGAATCGGATCAAGAAGAGTATTATAGTATTTAAAAACAGTATCTTATACTTGGCCCAATTAATGGACCTATACTAGTTGATTTATCAACTGAGGTCATCGGTATTTGATTATCTTGGTACATTTAACAAAAAAGGGCGTTTAAAAGACCTCTCTCTTTTAGTATCTATAATGCCCCAGTGTGGCGACATCAATTTTCACCTTTTCATTCACTTTTTTTTTCTTATAAGTGGTTTCATTGTTTACTAATCATGATATGTATTCGCTGTAGCCTATCTTTTTCATGGATCGTTATTCCATAAAGCATAAACAATTTAAAACCAAATGTTGGCTGTAACTCGTCGCGTAAAAATATCTTTTAAAAAAGAAAGCATTTTACCTAAATAATGATGAAGTTAATTATTTATGCCAAATAGTGTGAATAATCTGAAATCAAATACTTAATCGACTTATAGACAGGTATATATGCATAGCAGTTGAGCTGGATCATAATATTGATCATATATATGTATTTTTTTTTAAAAACTTTAATTTAGAACCTATCGATAAAGAAATATTTCACTCTGTATTTACTACTCTAAATACTCTTAATAAAGGCATAAAATCCATGATATAGTTTATACTGTTGTTTACTTTTTTTGTCGACGAAAGCGAAACTCTTATCGGGCTCCTCCATTGATTCATCACCGTACTTGTTTATTCCTTCTGATCTCGTATCCATCCAAATGTACCGTAGATATTTTGAAGCAGCTTTGTATAATAGTAATAATGCGGTGTTTTGCTTGAGTATTTGGTTTTTGTAATAAAGAGGCCACTGAGATGTAAATTTGGTTCTACTTCCATACATCTAGTCTAAAAGAAAACTTAAAGGCCTTAGCTTAACTTCACGAATATTAATTAAATGTTCGGCAATACCGCAATATACTTATTACATGTCCAAAAAATGTGGAGCATATTATGATCGCAGTAATCTGAACAGGTAGTTACGTATGGACTATGGACCACTCAGTATACAAGCATTATAACTGATAGCGCGCCATTTTATACAAGGTTATTAGATAAAGCAAAAAAAAAAACAGCTGCATCATTTAGTCTTACAAAATATTAGTAAATAGGATCAGTGGCGTAAATAGGGCTGCATCATTTGTAGAGTTGTGCGTGTTTTTGAATAGCATTGTCTCAATCAAAATGGACAAACTCGACAACGAAAAGAAAGTGATTCTACAAAAAGTAAATACAGTTCTTTTTTAATATACGGCATTTAAAAAAAAATTTTGAGCGTTACAATTCATCTACATATTAGATAATGTATATTAAAAGTAGATAGTGATTATCTCGTTTATATATTTAATTCAAGTTTTTTCTTTCCAAAATAAATTGAACTAATATAAATTGTTAAATTCTACAGTTTAAGGAATCGATTAAAGACTGCAAGCTGGTTGATCCTAGCGACGAATATATTGTGAAATGGCTCGTTGGTAAAGTTTATTATAATGACCGTGAATTTTACATATACATTTATTTAAATGAACTTATATTATATTTAGCTCGAAATTTCAATCTGGACCAAGCTGAAAAAATGCTGCGCAACGTAATAATGATTCTTTCATTTTTTTAAAGTTTAGAAAGTTTTTATAGCTGTATTAAACATACCTTTTTAAACATAATAGAGTGTTGAGTGGCGAAGATTGAACAAAGTGGACGACATTCTTGAGACCTACACTCCCCCAGAAGTACTTTTGAAGTATATGAGCATGGGGAGGTTCGGATCGGATAAATTTGGATGTCCTGGTTAGTTATCTAGTAACTCTTTAAAATTGTTTGAATATTTCTGACTTTTCATTTATTAATTTAGTATATATAAGTGCTCAAGGCCTTTGCGACTTCAAGGGTATGATGATGTCTACGACACGCAAGGATTTCATGCGCTTCCAAATTTGGATGTCGGAATTGATTAACCGGGAGATGCGCAGAGAAAACGAAAAGACTGGAAAGAAAAACACTTTCACAACATTTATCATGGACATGGATCAACTTGCAATATCCCAAATGACTTACAAGCCAAGTATTCGTCTAATTTGCTATAACGGCGACGAAACTTGTTGAGTTATTAACTTTAATTTGACTTGAAATTAGTGGCTGACGCTAGGACAGAACAGACTAAAATATACAACGATCATTATCCGGAGAATCTTCGTCGCATCTTCGTCATCAATGGTTCTACATTAAACATTTTAAAACAGAAATTAAAACACTTATTAATTGATTTTTATTTGTGATAGCTCCCAAAATATTCACCGTTATTTTTAACTTGCTGAAAGGATTCATTCATCCATTGACAGTAGAAAAAATTAGGATCTTCAGTACCAACAGAGATGAATGGCAAGCTGCTATTTTAGAGGAGATCGAAGCTGATCAAATCCCAGAAATGTATGGTGGGATTTTGCCAAATCCTAAGGATGGTGATCAAGCTGGTCTCTTCAAAGTATATATAAATTTAAAACAAATAGTAAACTCTTTTAAAACTGATCATACTATTTATTATTAGTTTAACTATGGAGGCCCAGTGCCACAGGAGTATTACCTTAACAAAGCAACTGCTCCAGAGCCCAAAGATTACATGGAGACCTTCAATATAATCGCAGGAGCTGGAGGAAAGAAGAAAATAAGCTTCAAAGTAGATCAGATCAATTCTCTTTTCAGGTATTTATAGAGAAAATAAATTGAATTGAAATAATAGCTGGTATATTTGATAACTTCATTTACTATCAAAAAGGTGGGAATTTATGACCGAAGGAGGAGACCTGGCTTATAGAGTTTACAAGAAGGATCTTGAGACTAGAACTTCAGAACAAATTGTCCCTCACAGTAGAGTGGAAAGCAACCTCTATATGGAAGAAGGCGAAGTTGTCTGCGATACAATCGGAAAATGTATAAGATTATTAAATCTTAACTAATTTAGGATGAAATTAATCGGTCTATTAAAAAAAAATCTTATAGATGTACTGGAATTCGACAACACTTATAGCATCGTCAAGATGAAGAAAATTCGTTATTTTGTCACCGTAGACCCTCCACTGCTAGCAACTCGCGACTGAATGATTGTTGACAGAAACTACCGTATGAAATGAAACATTTCTAGCACTTTACAACATAGTGAATAGTTTCGTATTTTCTAGTAGTCTTTGACAGTCTATTGAGCTGAAAAGCTGGACGAAATTAAATAATATAAGCTCAACTTTTTAAGAAAAGTGTATTTTTTTTGCTGTAAAAAATATACATGATAATAGACCATCTTATAAAATGTTTATACATTCTAATGATTGTAAATTTGTAATAATTTCATTACAATTTATTGAAGGAAAGTTTGTTTTCATATAATGTCTTTTATGCACTTAATTATTGGAGAAAATCTGGAGCTCATTTGGATATTCTGATATCAGCACAGTTAACGTAGGTCTCTTGGGCCCCGCATCCTACTGCTTCCGTTCCGTCGTCACAGGTACCAACTCGATTAGCTGCAAAAAGTAAAAAAAATATATATTATTTACACGGACCGATGAATGATAAAGCATTTAACGTATTAAGAAAGAAGTTTTACCTGAGCGATAGTACCTGAATGAACGATAGAAAAAATAATAATATGCGCAATACTACTAATTGATATTTTATTAACTTTTTTACCATTGAAGGACACAATATTCGCAAGTGACGTCATTAGGAAGTTTCACTACTGGAAAATGAAAGGCAGGGTTGAAAGTTGGTACGTAATAACGAGTACTGCCGTTCTCTAGCTGTAAGATGTGCTTGTTTAAGCATTCTTGAGTCACCAATTCCTCGTAACGACTTTTATCCGAGCACAATCGGAACTCAAACCAGCCTTTGTGGCTAACAGTCACTTCCACTGTGAGTTTAATCAACTGCATTTTAAAACAAAAATTATCATCAGGCTTCTTAATAATTAAAAAAGCTTACTGATCATTACCTGTCCTGCCTTGTAGTTTCCTGCGATAACTCTATATAGTAAATAAATATAATTGATCGAACATGTTTTATAGATTTGTTTTAATGATCGAAAATACTTGGCTCTTCCGTAGAGACCGCCCTCTTCGCTATCACGGGGACGAGGCAAACTCCATTCGTCACCACATTCCCCACATCGACCTTTATTTACACCATTGAATTGATCCTGTAAAATATCAATATAGTTTACATGGTAAAAATAGTCTTTAAATATTATATAAAGTTTTACATAAACGTAGCCGCAACTGTTGAAATCATCATTCGGGTTGACCACAATGTTCGTTCCATTTCGGACTCTCCACATACTAGACCGAGAAACTGGTTCTAGCATCCGCCCGTGACCAGTCACGCTCGATATCATCACGATTACGACGCAGGAAACGACGAGCAACATGAAACTATTGCTATTCATCTTTACCGATGAAAGTGAAAACTTGGACTGAAGGAGGAAGAGCGGTTGGGACTCTCTTTTGTATACTGTAGAAATCCACTTATATAAGCTGCCTTGAAAATATGTAAGCTTATGTAACATGTTTGTGAATAAATTATCTATTCATATTTATTTAAATGTACCGCCTAGGGCGATGCGTTTGAAGGCTACGTAACATATATACGTCTCAACTTTCTATTTTATGCTGTTGGATCCAACATATAAACAACCTATGAGCCATCAAAGCGACGTATAATCATCCGATTTGCTATTTATAGAAGAGTAATAATCGGACTCGAGTATAATATAATGCCGCAATTTATTTAACGAAAAATTCAATCCACAATTGATGATTCCTTAAATAATTAAAACACGTTCTTATAAAAGCTCATTTTATTTTTTAAGCTTTACTTATTTACTTTTACCTCTTTTTCCTGCCTTTATAGACTTTCTAATATAACACTGGCAGAATTTCTTTTAATTCCGTTTCATATTCATATTTACCAAAGCTTTCTTCTATTTTGTCTTTAGAAAACGCAAACTTGAACAGTATTTAATTGCCTTTTTTTAGTGATTTGCTAATGCTAAATGAGGCAATATTATGATGCTAACGACACTTGAATCATGTAATGCCTTTATATATCCTTTGAGATTTGATCTTAATTAAAACCCGCTTTCTTATATCAAGAAATTAAAATGACGAATCGATACAATCAAATAGTTATAAATAACTGTAACAATTTTTACTTGCGAGCACTGGTACCAAATATTTTTTGCGTGTTGTAACCTATTTAATAACGAATTCAATTTCTAATTTCAGCTGTAGATGTTCTCCATGTGTAAAGCTAGGATGCTGTATTTCTTCAGCAAAGAAATCGAATCGTGAATCCATACACCCTTAGGATTTATTACACTGGAACATAACTAACGACATAAGTGACTTATATGTAAGAACATATATATATATATATATATATATGTACCTTTCTAAGGTGCATGCATGTTGCCATACCTGCGTAAGGCAATTCATACGACGGAGCTATACTCTAATCGCATTGCTTTAATGCTCCTAAATATTCTAGAAGTAAAGCTATCGATTTATTTATAATATAAAAGGATCTTAACAAGCAGACGGCGAAGGTAGTTTCTCTGTCATCCATGTTCCTAAATTGAAAAAAAAAAATATGACGAAAGCTGCGATGGCGATTGGCGATGATTTAATCATCTCCGACCATTATAATAAAGTACCGAGTAATGCTATCTACGACGCACTTAATAAAGGAGCACATATAGATAGTTAAATTGACTAAATATGGAAGAAAGTTTTAACTCCTTGTTGCCGTTCAAACGCTGGTCACGAAGGCAAAGGCAACACCCTAAAGGTAATTTCTAAATCTTCTGTTTGAAATTCCTCTCAATATAGGAGCGCTAGCAACGCACTCATTCAATTATTGTGTACGCTCGCTTTAAAATGTTTTTGATCAAAAAGAGCTGCATTATAATCGATATGAAATGGGGACCGTAATTGACGCAATCCACCGGACGTCGGAGCAGTACGATGAGCGCGAATCGGTCCAAATAGGTCGTGTTTATTCTCCGTTGCTTGTTGCCAAAAAAGCGGAATATTAATGGATAAAAGCACAGAATTTCAGAATGAAATGCAAGATTCTTATAATAACGTGAAAAAGAGATTGGATATAAATTATAAAAGGTTCCATTGTTATTATTTACCTGTAGCACGTGAATTATTGGGGATAGTATACTTATACTTACTAATACTAACTTGAAAAGAAAAAAAGAACTTTTTTAGCATGCAAATAATGAAGATGAAATGCAACGTTTGATGACAACATAATAAAAAATATAAATAATTCTTCATCAACATTCAACATCGAAATTCTGTGAGGAGCATAAGAGCACCGGCAGGCGGCAGCATGCTTGTGAAGAAGACGATCAAGAGGAAACTCTTTGGAAACTCTTTACTATCACTCAGGTTCTTAAGAGGCTTTAAAGAGGTCCTTCAGGCTTCTCTAGATTTTCTCGTCGACATCTGTGGGAATACTTGACTCAATTGGTCGAACCCATATAAAGGGCCTTACCTTGTTATTATTTACCTGTAGCGCGTGAATTATTGGGGATAGTGTACAAGTTTATCGAACGATCCCGCTGGATTTACAGAAATCGTCATGTTTCTGTCACTCTTTCTCCCTTCATATGCTTTTTCATCCTGATGAGCGATTTGGAAGTTCATATATATTGATTGATGCAATTAGAAATGTACATTCTAAAGCAATCGTACAACTCTTCCCAGTTCCCATTTAAATATGACCATTCTTTTTTATTTTAATTCTAATTAAGGCGACATTGACATCTCCATTGAAATTTACCGTATTACCCTGCCGCTAAAAGATTAAAGATATATGATATTGTAAAACAGTGTCATCTTAAATTAATATGATTTATTAAAATATATTTACATCGTTTATTATGTAGTTGGCTCAAAAACAAAGCCCATCAAACTTTTTTTTTTGTCATGCAGCATTAAATATATGCATATCAAAAAGCGATTTCATAAACTTTTCAACTATAGAAATTTACTATACACGATTATTCATAAATGTTGTAGCATAAATATTATGCAAATAATCATACTAATAATGTTAAAACTTAAAAGTTAAAAGTCCTTATTAAAGATAGGATTTGACCCTGGTTTGAGACTTTGAGTATACGCGCGCAACTAGTTTTCGGTAATGTAAAATGGCAACGCTACCACCCACCAGAAGCGGGTGGTATTCGGTGGGCCAGTGTGGTGTGGCGGGCACGGCCCTCCGGCAACCGGCTGATGCTGATCTCAGATCTGTCTTCTGCCCATTTACCCCATTATTCTTTCACTGCTTCCATTTCGGCTGTTTGTCTAGCTCTCTCGAATCTCGAGTTTCTAATCATCTATTTATTAGATTTCAACAAATTCGTGCCATTTTCTATTGCTGTTACCTGCTATCTTGGCCGTCACGCAGGTAAGAACACGGTATTTCATTATTTCTAGCTTGATTATTGAGTTATAATGTGCATGGTTTGTTTGTCACTGTAGAATTATGGAAGAAACCAGAGATGAAAATTGCGTTGAGAGGCAAACCGTCAAACGTCTTGAAAACATAGCCATTGAAGCCTCTTTCAACCAGATCCTTCGTTTCATGTGTCAATGTCCTGACCAGAAGAAGAGTGGTGATGCCCCTCTGGAGACTGCTACAGACTCGGGAAGCCCATTTTCTCCAAGTGAAGAGCATGTTATTGAAATCGTCAGAGAGTATTTGGACAGGCATCTTGTTGGAACTGTGAATGCCAAAGCAAGGTAGTACAGTTTAAATATTTTAAAACTTTCTGTGCATTTTTGAAATTATAGGGTCTCTGTTTTTAATTTAGGGCTAAGTTCGTGCAGAAAATGTATGGAAATTTCACAAAGTTTCAGTATGCTAAGAGCATGAAGAGCTTCTTTGACATGTTCTCGTAAGCTTTCTCCTTTTATATTTCTAAAAATGATCTATTAATTTACTGACATTTTTAATTGCTCTATGTAGTGACCGAATCAAGAAGCTGTATTCTGTGAAAACTGCCATCAACATGCCTCTATTTCTTGCCTGTGTACTGGATGATAGTCTAGAAGAGCTAAAGATACCTGTTACATTCCCCTTTAAAGAGGTGAACCCAAATCTGCTGACTGTTGTTGGCCAATACGGCGGCAACATAAAAACTCTGAAGCTGAATTTCAGCCGCGTGAAGCAGTTAACCAGTTACAACACCATGATCCCAATGATTAAGGGACTGAGTTCCCTCCAGCATCTTACCAATTTGTCCCTCTACTACCTGAGCGACTACAACAGACTGATTCTGCAGCCTCTCGGCAAAGCCTGTCCATCACTAACCTACCTGAAAATCAGCAGAGGATGTCGCGTAGAAGAACTAGACGTCGACAACATCATTCTCGGAGAGCTGGGTGAGCACATCCTGCTGGATACCGAAGAGTATTCTCTACAAGTGCCAACTGAATTGCTCTCCCCGATTTGCTTCTCCCTCCGTCACTTACATCTGGCCGAACCTTTTTGGGAAGATTACAACGACAAGTACTTCTTGCCCTACTACCACCCGATCGTCTTTGCTCTACGCCACCTTCCTTGCCTCGAAAAATTGGACGGCTACTCGACCTGGGGCCGTATTCCGAACATGGTACAAGTTTCAAGTAAAACTTTTGACTTGAGCCCAAAAAATTGACTTTACTAAGTCGACTTGAAAATCGTCTTTTTCTTAAGCTAAAATGGTATTCCGAACATGAGTTTTTGCAGAAAATCAAGTCGACTTAATAAAGTCAAAGTGCCAAGTGCGATATTTTTTCTTGAGTGGGCGTATCTTATTTCAACCAATGAGAAGCCACGTTATTAAGGTGGTTTTACTTTGTTTACATCTCACGCGAGGTTTTCACGTAGTTTCTATGAGATTTAAAGTGATATATTTATTTTTTTTGATTGATTCAAGCTATTGGGAGGATTATAGGGGCGATAAAGCCAATTACGTAAAAAACTCCTTCGTATAATTGAAAACGGCAATGTTGATATCTAAATGAATTGATGTATCATATATCTAAAATGCTAGAAAATACTTAATAAAAATAGCCCTACTATATTGAAGAATTAAAAATAATAGTAAATGATGATAGTAAAGGAATCGTGGTTGAACATGATAGAAACATGAAATTCTTCCTAATATCACTCATTGGTGTCTCACCAACTTGGATATTTGCATTATTCATAATTCAAATTAGTTGGACGATAACTTACTCATGCCGATTACCTTATACATTCATCTTGCTAATAATTGAAAATATAAAATTATTTATTGAAAGTCACAATTTTAAAAAGTCTCTTCCAATTAATCGCATAAATTTTATCGTCATACTATGATGGTAATTATGGCAGAAAAAATGGAAAAAAATATAACATACGTGCCGACTTTATAGCACTTTTCCCCTCAAGCAAAAACATTTTTTAATTGATATTTATAGATTTTGAAATCCATTAAAACTACCATTTCATATTGTGGCGATTATAATTGATTGTTCATAAATCCATGTGAAAATCCCAATTCAAATAAAGCATACAAGTTTCGGTTAATAATAAATAGGCAGCGGTCAAAGAGAGTGCAGTAACGGACACGGTATTGCTTGTAATTGCGCAGCATAAGCATACAATCATTGAGCTTTTTTTAAATCCACGCGCACACCGTAAAACGGAGTCATCGCGTTGATGACTTTATCTTTTATAAACCATGTTCCTCTAAACAATCATCGCTTTAATTATAGAATGGTTACCACCATTTACACATTTAAATTCATATAAATACTCTCGCTCCTCCCACCCATATACTCTTATCTCAAAATTTAATAAAATATTTTATTACTTTAATGACCAAAAACGTGCCAACATTAATATATGTTTGACTATTATTAAGACTTTTTGGTTTGATCTTGACTAACACGCGAACACCTCAAAATAGGGCTCTGACTCAAATGGAAATAAATTTAAATAATTCGAATCAATTTGAATATTCACGAATATTCAACTCAATTCAAATCTATTTTATATATTTTTAATTATTTATATTCAATTCAAATTAGGATTTTAACTAAATATATTCATTTTCATGGAATTTCCATAGTTTAAATAGTGAATATTCGAATGGGTATTCACTTCACAAATCAAATTCATGAAATATTTCATATTCATATTCATTCAAATCGACCCATTTGAATTGAATATGATTCCAGTTAATGCATTACCTCAAAGTAGGGTATTAATGCCCTACCTCAAAGTTAGGGCTCGGATTCGATTCAATTCACGCCAAAAAACCCCAATTCGAATGAATTGAAAAATAAAAAGTCCCAATTCGAATGAATTTGAATTCAATTCGAATATTCAAATGAATTCGCTATTCATTCGAATCAATTCGAATCAATTCGAATTAATTCGAATATTCAAATGAATTTGATATTTATTCGAATTAATTCGAATTAATTCGACTATTCAAATGAATATATGTTTCATTCGAATTATTCAATGAATATTCAAAAAAAAATTGAATATTCATTTAAAAAGAGTGAATATTCATTTGAAAAAGTGAATATTCATTCGAATTATTCAATGAATATTCAAACTGAAAATTTTGAATATTCAAAATCCCAAAATGCCAATTCGAATATTCAAAAAAAAAATTTCTTTCATTCGAATGAATATGAATTTGAATATATTCAATGAATTTGAATTGGATTCGAATATTTTCAATTCGAGTCCGAGCCCTACTCAAAGTAGGGTATTAACTGAGAGAAAGATTAGAAAAATTAGTGCCTCCTCATAATTTTACATTGATGAATATCCAACCAAGCATACTTCAAGTGAACTTTTCAAGCTCCAAGCCACCAAAAGAGGTGGATTGAAACTTGAGCCATTTTTGGACTTGGCTTGGCCCTTTTTGACTTTGACTTTTAACTTGAAACCAGTTCGGAATTCGACTTTTCGCGAAATTGACTTGAAAAAAAATTCAAGCCCAAGTCAAGCAAAAAAAACGGACTTGAACCATGTTCGGAATACGGCCCCTGCATGGGTATTAAGCTCCTTCACGATGCTTACGCTAATCCAAACAAAGAAGCCCAAACAAAATTTGAAACGAAGTGCAAGGAATGTGTGCCGGATGATTTTGACATGGACCAGAACCTTCCTTACCGCACTCCTATATTCTCTGGTACGATTATTATATTTTTATTTGTTTAAGTGATATTTATTATTATTTATCATTGTTTTTATTTTTAGGAACTCTGGCGCTGACCAGACTAGATTGCGTCCCAGCCAGGAATGCTGATATCTTGAAGGTGGTAGGATCCATGTGTCCAAACTTGAAGGACGTGCGCTTTTTACCGTGCCTACCCCTTTGTAGACGCCAATTTTGGGATGATGAAATGCCGAAAGAAATTATCTCTACCGCCCTGGAAATTGAGTCTACTTTGCGCGAATGGCCGCAGGTAAAAAATCTCTTTTATCAATTTAATATTAAATGCGTATCATTAATTTCATTTTAACTTTTCAGCTGGAAAATATTGCGATCGTCAACGTTCCTTCGGAATACATCAACGTCATTCTGAAAGTCTTTGGGCCGAACTTGAAGCACTTGACCATCGAGAACTCTAAGAACGTCGACCTGGCCGCCTTGATGCCCTGTTACCAATTGGAGTCTCTGACTTTAAAGGATGGAGTCAAGTTGAAACGCCTTCCAACTGATCATCCGACTTTGAATCCGGGTAGCTTCCTTCCTAAACTCAAGTCTCTTGAAAGCGAGATCTGTTTGGGTACATACTGGACGCGCATTTTTGAGCAGAAACCGGATCTTACTCGGGTTGCCTTAAACTGTTGCCACATTGGCACTAAAGTAATTTTAGAACTCTTTTCTAATTTACAATTTATCATTCCCTAAATGTAATGTTTTTGTATTATTATAGGGAAGTAGCTGTGCCGACTGGACTAATCTTCCAATAATGTGGCCAAGTTTGAAAGCTCTACACATTTTGCAGTGCGATGGACTCAATCTGCCCATGATCCCCGGAATCGTCCACCGACTCGGCGGTCTCCAGGAGATCTCGGTTCCAGAAAGAGTCAGATCGAAGCAAAAGAAGCTAGTCCCCGGCGTGGTGGCTGATTTCACCAACCGTTCGTCACCGATCCGTCTTCGCTTCATAGTAGAGAACCACGACGACTGTCTCTTCTTAGAGCACTTGCTGGATGATGAAGATTTGTCGGATAGCAGCTCAGAGGAGGGCGATAACGATGAAGATGGTTTCAGTGACGATGGGGACGAAGAGGAGGAAGACGAAGAGGAAAGCGACAGTGAGGACGACTACGAAGAAGAGGAGGAAGAAGATGAAGATGAAGAAGAAGGTCGTCGACGACGTCTTGTCAGCGATAGCGATAGCCTTGAATCTTTCTAAAAGTTAAAGTGTTGTAGCTCTTTGTTGAAAGCTGAATTTCTTTGAAGTTTTTGTTTTTCTGTTGTACCAAGAAAAAAATATTATTAGCATCATCCAGAAGTTGTACTCATGTTTTTACTCTTTAATTCAAATCAGCAAATGAAAACGGATAAACTTGTATTTCCCAATTTAGGTGTTTAAGAGGGAAACCGATAGTCTTGAATCGGATAGTAAATAAGTAATGCCAAGAATCAGAATTAGTTCATGATACACGCTAAGAAATGGCTACTTCTAATCGAGGCGTAGAATCTGACGAGGTTGGGTACGCATAGATCGGGATCGATTTTCTCTCGGATTTTCTTTTACGAAACGTAATCCGTAGGCGGGAGGGCGGCAGTGACCTTTGTTACCGTATAGTAACAAATATTTTAATGAATAACTTCATTTGTTTTACGAGTACAATCATTTTGTAAATCTAATAGCGGGATCGTTAGTATCATAGCACTCCATAACGGCTGATTGGTTGGAGCAAAAAAGTTTGCTGTTTTTCAGATTCTTCACAATGATAATGGGAGTCGTCTTAAAGAAGAAAAATCTAGCTCGGATGTATGCACAAGTAGAGGGCGCAAAGATTGAGATTTTTGCTTAGAAAAATTAGATTTCCGCTTAAAGGGTCGTTCAGACGGCCGCTTTTTTAGGTGCTTAAGCAAATTTCTTAGGAAAAAAATATGTTGGAACCAATTTAAGAGATAGGAGTTTTTAAGAAAAATGCTCTAAGAAATTTGCTTAAGCACCTAAAAAAGCGGCCGTCTGAACGACCCTTAAGTCATTTCTTGTGGGATGGAAGATCGAGGAGTAGTGATGCACAGGCTATTCTAGTGTATAGCTGATGTGATGGTCGTCGTAGATTTCGAAAACAAACCATAAAAGTAGTCATTAAGTAGGCAGGTATTATGGAGACCTAACCGTAAAAATGCTTATTGATTGCTTTATGTGAAATAACGACGATTTGAGTAAGTATAATGTAGTTATTTTGTTTCGACTAAATATTTATTAGACATTATGCCAATATGGAGAGATGATACAGGTTTTTTTTCAACTTGTCAGTGATTAGTTATAAGGATAGCGCACCACAGCTCTATTCGAAGTAACTATAGACGGCAAGAGGCATGGTCGGTGAGAAAAAGAGGAACAACGAAATAAGAAATGCCGGAAAAGTGGTGGTTTTCATTTTTTTTTTTATTGATTCGTTTGATGCTCGTCATTTCGACGAATTTTGGAGGAGATGAAAGACGTGCGCGCAGCAGCCTACTAATACTAACCTTCAGTAGGCTAGTAGCCATATTAATCTATAATAAAGTACTCGCAATGCTGAAAAATTGGCTATATCCGAGTAGTAAACCTGTAAACTGGATGTGAGGTTCTATTTCATTGCAGTTCGTTTAAAACTTGAACTCTGTACATTTTTGCAAATAACTTTATAGTAGGATTGCTGATTTCAAAATTTCAATACTTTTTTTCATCTACTACTGATGGTTCTCGGGATTTTTCTGTGGTACCCATCTGATAAGAGGGGTTGTGCAATCGCGGGCTTCCCGGTTGCCGGGCAGGGATCTACTATGGGGCATAGTGATCGGACGGTAATCCCAGTGAAAGTTGGGTAGAGAAAGCGGAGCACTGCGGGGTATAACCCCAGCTCCCCCTGAAATCCATAGTGATCTTGTATAGTCTGTATAACCTGTGTGATATATTACTTGCAATATATGCCCCGTTTGTCGAGGAGAGACTTCTTAAGTCTTCACTTTAACACTTCTAGAATATCCTCACAGTTTCCAATTATATAATAACTACCGTATACGTATAATATGAAAATATCTGCCTTTAGCAACAGCCTGTTTCAGTCAACTTATTCTATAATAGGTCTATATAATTTTTTAATATATATTTAAAGTGAAACAGTAATATTAGCCAATGTGTTGTGAGTATTGTATACCATAGCTTTCAAAAGCTTCAGTAGATCAGTACCGCTTTAAATTACCCATTTCCCAGTGAGCAAAACATCTTGAAACGACATGGGCATTTCAACACTCAGGCAACATGGATTCTACTTCAAGAAGTGTCTAATTGATCCCAAGTTGATTCGATGTTGTCGAACAACATGTTTAAATAACATGTTTTCTATATTGAGTACACAAGTCGTTTCACTGCAGTTGAACAACAACTTGAATGTATGTATTTTCTATATTGAGACAACAAGTACGGCATAAAGTAGGTTTCATATGTGTATTATGTAGAAACGATATGTTCAATAAAATAACATCGTATCTTGAGTCAACATTGACCATACATGGTGTGTACATAGAAGGGAGAATCTTCCGCACTTGCAATAAAGTTAAATTGAAAATAGAATAGATTTGAATAGTTGCAATTGATAATGAGCGTAATAGGATTTTGGGGGGAATATAGTACAGAACGAATGTTGTGGAATCATGATAAGGGCAGATAGTTTCAAGACATGATGACTATTATGGGAATCCAAAAAAGAAGCACCATTTCCGGTCTCAGTTCCAGTCTCACATGTAGGCTCCTTAACGCTCTCATTTCCTGGCTCCTTTCCGGCCGGTTTGGAATCTTCTTTTTTCTTCCTTGCGGCCGATGCCCGCTGTTCTGTGAACCACCTTCCGATCTTCGAATTCAGTTTGCGATCGTCCAGAATGGCATTAGGATCTTTGGTAGCTCAAAACCGTTTTACGGATTCTGAAAAGGAATACAAATATAAATAAAACACTTATACACCAATTAAGAAATAAAACACGGAATCCAGTACGGTACCTAGTATGATGTGTTTAAGAGGGAACTTATTGAACAGCACCAATCCAGCCTTCTCCAATCAGCAGCTGGAGTGATGAACAGCAGATGAGATGGTTAAATGAATTGTTCTCGACTAATATCTGACCAGGAGTTCCAACCTGAAATAATAAGTAATAAAATTATTGAGATTGAACATAATAATAGTCCATTTTACTTTGTCACCGTAATTCGATGTATTTTGTGGGGTTCAACCATGTTGACACTTTCAAGCGCTGCTCTTCGATATAGAAGCCTGATGTATTTAAAAAATAAAACAAAAAATAAAAAAATTTAGCATAATTTTCTTACGTTAAGACAAAAAAAAAACAAGACTGGGTTTCACTTGTATTATAATAAATTAAGTTTCAAAATATGGACGTTTATAAATTTAAAAATAATGGCAATGAAACCTAAGCAACTTAAAGTAGGCTTAGTACCAAAAACGTAGAGGAGCTAGCAAAGAATGAAACGGAACTTTACAATAAAATCTCCATTAAGAATATTTACCCACTTCACTTTCAAGAGAACTTGACAGTTTTTTAACACGTAAACAAAACGTAAACTACTACATTACATTTGAAAGGAAACATCCACACCGCCACACCAAGCCAAGCCAATGACAACTGACAATCCGTATGCAGCATTGTCATATTCACAAAATACAATGTTGCCAGATTTCAGTGATAAGTACGTAATCCTCTTTAATTCTCTAAGTCCTATACGGCTCATACCTCGTAAGAGGACTAAAATAAGCAATTGACCCC
Organism: Chydorus sphaericus; assembly: GCA_030141595.1. NCBI lineage: Eukaryota > Metazoa > Arthropoda > Branchiopoda > Diplostraca > Chydoridae > Chydorus > Chydorus sphaericus. Next base: position 9,357,230 of record CM057927.1, on the reverse strand, counting down.
AGTAAATCTACGGATCTTATCCTCTTATCCGTGATATAAGCCCAGGATTTAAATAGATTTGAAAGGAATAGAATTCAAATAATTTTTTTCAAATCTTTAGAAATCTTACGTTAATGTTACAGTTAAATGTCCAAATTTCTCTGGATAAAGGATTTTCGTTAGTTCCTTAAGTTTAGTTCTATTGCATAATTTAAAAAAATACTTATCTTTTAATACTCTAGTGCATTTACTAAACTGGTGCTCTTTTATTGAACAAATAATATGGCAAGTTGGAATGAGCCTCGCGCACGAAAACGTACACAACGTGAAATTTATGAAGGGTTTGACATTATTTTTTTCATTTAATACAATATGCATAATACACGTATATACAATTTCAACGTAGAATCAATGTAGACTATTTCATATTGACATGGCGTTGTGCATAAATGTAGAACCTACTTGTATTAACAATGAGCTTTCTTTGTTATAACTTTCTAATGTTAAACCTTGTATATTTCGATATACACCTTAAATTTCCATATGCACCTTATTATATATTGCCTAATACACGAACATACGATTTCAACGTAGAATCGATGTAGACTCTTAGATATTGCCATGGTGTTGTGCGTAAATGTAGAACCTACTTGTATTGACATTGAGCTTTCTATGTTGTATCAACGAAACAATGAGCTTTCTATGCGAAACCAACAAGTTGGGAAAGAACTTGCCGAACAGTCAACATGTTACCAATATTGCATGGAGGTCGGCTACCAACCTTCAACATGTCTCCAACATCCCAACAAGAAAACGACGTATAAAACATGTGAAATCAACTTTTTGTGCGCACTGGGTTACTAATCGATCGATTTCATTATTTGTTTGTATGCTATATTAAATTGGATATGGACAATAGCTATTCGATACTTTCTATTTTTGTGATAGATGTTGATGTGTGGAACAGTGCAATTATAATCATGGTGTTTTAAAGATTTTTCAACTATTGATTAATTGATGATGTTATCATTTTCCAAATAGAGATATATACTCGTTGCAGATAATAAAACCATAAAAAGCGTTGGCGATGAATGCCGATGACTTACAATAGCTATTTTAAATCTCTTGACCTAGTAATTAAAATAGTATAAATCGAAGATTTATTTAAAAAAAAATATATATATTAACCTGGTGTAACCCTCAATCATAATAATGGTGTAACTGAGCGAGATTCCAAACATCTAGAATGAAACAAAACAAAAATAAATAAATAATGTCCAAATATATAATTTCCCCAAAGGAAATGAAATATAAGTTAAGTCAAATAAATTCTATATATTATTTTTAAAAGAAATGATCGATTAATATCCCAGAATCCTGTTATTTTTAATCCCGACTGGGATGAAACTTGTAACATCGCCGTTTGTTTCTTCAAAATATATATTTTTTGGTGTAAATCAAACGATGACAGGTACAGTATTATGATTATTTGTGTATGTAAAATTCTTTAACGTTTTACCTGAGCCACATGCTGTTCTTTGGATTCACTAGATTCAACCAAAGAGGCTTGAGAAATCATCACAATTATATTGTTTTTGTAGCTACTTGCCTGATAGAATAAGATAGCATAGTTCTTCCATTCATTATAATTTCACATTTTTGTTTAATAAATGAAAATAACATACCATTTCTTGAAGCTTATGACACTGAATGACTAGAATGATGAATCTTAGAAATTGCATCACCCCAAGAGGTGTAAAATTGCTGATGAAACTATTAACTCTTTTGGGATAAAATGAAACTTTGTCCATCAAAATGATTTTAATCAATGCCAAGTACAGAAAATTAGATAAGTAGAAACCGTAACAGAGAACAGTGATTCCCATTATGGGGCTAAAACATTGATTGATTCTTTCCACCAAAAGATTGAAAAGGTGGAACTGACGGAGACAATCATTTAATGGTTCTCTTCCGACAGCTGTTTCACTTCTAGCCCTCTTCTCAAGTTGCTCTGCCATTAACGACGCAATCCAAACGAGAGCGCTAAATAACATTAGAACGGCAATGAAAGAAGAATAAACCCAAGTCGCAGTTGCTAACGACAGGTAATCGAAAGCAGGTAGCAATTTTGTTCTATTATAAGAAGCTTCCTTGTTACAAATATCTTTAAGGTCAAGATTAAAAAATTTCCCAAAATTAAATTTGCCATCTTGTTTATAGGAATAATGAAATTTCTGCGCTCTTTTGACTGTCGAAAGAAATTCAAATGTATAATATTCATACGACTGAAAGACCAGTTCCTGCATATGTACAGAACTAAGAAAGAAAATAGAATTGCGAATATTAAAAAAAATTATACTGTAAAAGAGATGACGATGAAGATGAGGCAATGCCTTCTACACTTCTGGATGAAACTAGGACGACTCAAAACTGCAATCTTTTCTTTGTTGATCATCCGGATGACGCTAAAAATCTTTTGAAATCTTTGAGTGTAGTAGAAACAAAAAGCAAACGTGATGGGGATTCCAGTATGCAAAAATGTTTCCGTCAGGCTACGAAAAGCATTGGCAATCTCGTTCATAACATTTCTCAGCATTTGGCTACGCCCAGATTCATAATTGAGGCAGACATACTGTGTTTTTATATCACGGACCAAGTTGTATATGTTGAAGAAACTATTGAGATATAAACAAAGAAAAATAGGAGAATGAAAACTATAACTGATAATTCGCTGATAAAGGTAGCCTCTATTTCTCCATTCCTTTCGTTCGTTTGTAAATGCTGGAATTCCACAGAGCTTCCCAAACGTTATCACGGGTTCTATGCTCCATTCAATATTTTTATTTTTGACTGCTGGAGAAGATTCTTCGCCTGACATTTTTATATATGGTGACGTGTGCGATCTGCTTCCTAGTTGAAATGTTCCAAACAACTGCTGAAGTCCAATGTGTAAACACGGTATCGAATCTAACGTTTGTGTGTACTTTTTGCTTTTTAATTACTTCATATAACTAATATTTTATTAACTTGTAATTAATCATGAAAAGAATATGGTCTTCATTTCATTATTGAAACCCATGCAATAATTCGGCAATAATGGTTTTATGGATTTGTTTTGGTAAAAGTTGGAATGCGTGTAGTAATAAATTGACTAATTTCCTTAGTTTCTACTTAGTAATGTGGTGTGGTGCAATCGTGTACACAATCGTTCTCTTTCAGAATAAGGAAAGCGCGTTCAATATGCTAGTAAAAAATGAGATGGCTTGTTCCACATAATATCTTGTTCTACTCAACTGAGCTGCGTACGGATGATGGTAGAAGATCTAGCTAATTTGTCTATATGCGTTACGTGAAAGTGTCAATCTAATTTTCCTATAACTTGTTTCAGTAAGCTATTGTAAAACCCACGATCCTTTATCCATGCATGTAAAACATAATAAAGCTCCTTACTGGTTCAAACATAACACTGAAAAAATACTGATCTATATAGATTGATCCAGTACGTCAATCATGTGCTCAATCAAACGTTATGCTAAGTTCTATTTTTTATATATCTCTAGAGAGATCTTCCTACAGCGGTTAGCTCTTTCTTTGACTATTACCAATCGGTTGAGGAGCTTCCGAACGTGAAGCTCGTCGAAGATATCAAGATTAATGAAGGAGAAATGGTTCCGCCGGACACAGAGTAATAAGTACTCCTTCAACCATCTCATCATGGTTTATGCTAATCCCGTATTATTTATAGCTTAATCAACTTGTAAAGTTACCAGCAATTGAGTTTGTCAGTGAATTTAGGGTAGTCAGCTCGACTGCACAGCTGGTGTCGATCTTTTCGGTCAGAAAGCTGTCCCAGTAAAGGCCTTCTTTGCAATCAAGGTGTTTTTTTTACATCACTGTTGATGTAAAGCCCGAGTAGCCGGAAAATATCAATAAAAATAGAGAATGCGTACTGGTACCTATTTGGGCGGTATAAAATTGCCTTTTCTCTAGACCTATATATTGAGTAGCCATATAATGTTCTCTCAATAGATGTGCTTTTTTTTTGTCGACAATGACGTTTTACTACACATCTCGTCACCCTTACCGTAGAATTTCTTTGATGCCCACAAATTGAACAGAGATTCATTGTTCCTCATCAAAGAGAAAATTCTTCTTAATGATGATGGCTGAATTGCACTAAACACGTTTATATATGCTCACCTTTTCTAGTTTATCATAATGGTGCTCCAGTCGTTATATTGAATTTCTCGATATTCGTCGTTATATTGATTTTCATATTGAAATTCTCTAGTATGTCTTCTTTTGCTAAAGTAGGGGATTTCTAAATTTTCTGGTGCTCCAGTCGTTATATCGAAAAGTTTGATACGAGAAAACGGGAAGAAATCGTCTTTGCCAAAAAACGTTTTTGCACTAATATGATAAAGAGAACCGTGGAGATCAAAAATCGCATTGTCTACTGCAAATGTCATGAATTATGACTCAATTATTAAGTTTCACAACTGCGGCTTATTTTGCGTGCCCGAGCATTGACCATAACCATTCGAATTCGGAATTCCACCAATCTCCTCTTCCTCGATTCAGGGTTAGACTGATACGATTCTCAGATTTTGTTGGCAAAAAATAAATCATGGGTTGTGGCTGACTGTGTAACAGTAGAAGAACCAGTAGTTAAAATAATTTAATCGGTCAGCAAGCATGGAAAAAGCCCTGCTTTGTCTACGTGTCATGCCGAAGTTGGCTCAATTGCAAATAAACAGTTATTGATCAGGCGCCCAATAAAGCCGTATTCTAAAACTGTTCATCTAGGTTCTAGACCCAAATGACCATCTCTAGAACGTCTTTATTTGACCCTTTCCAGACAACTATTGAAATTTTGAACGCCTCTTCTCTTTCTTTTATTTCTGCGTGGAAGAAATTTACATCTGGTCACACGAAAATTTGTGAGAAATCAGAAAATGGGAAGAATTCATCGATCCCAAGATAAAGTCTAAGCCAAACAGTGTTTGCCAATTCACTTCTGAATTAATTCAAATTTTAATTGATTCGCGAATCATTCGATTTTTTTCGAATTTGAATCTTGAATTAATTCATTTTAAAAAATGGCGAATTTGAATCAAGTATTCAATTAAAAAGTTCCCATTGAATTGATTCGCCAGTAATCCCCCATTTTGGGTCATTTTACTAATTTTCGATGAAGACTTTCTTACTTTTGACGATCGATATCTAGAAACTAGGACCAAGATGAAAGGCTGTTTGAAAAAAAAAATCCCTTGTAATGCTCAGAGAAGTAACCAAGCATCGTGCGATTGTTTTTTAATACCTACAAATAAATATGAAATATACGTGTATCTTGCCTGAAAATGCAATGTTTAATTTTGAATGAATTTGAATCAAAAGTGAATTTTTGGCAATTCAAAATTTCTTTTTTTATTCAATATATTTTGAATGATTCGATTTTTCAATTGAATCAAAAATTTGAATTTGAATTTCGAATTAATTCGATTTCAAAATGAATTTAGCAATCACTGATGCCAAATCACACAACCACGAGATTTTGTTTTTGTTGGAGATCATAAATCGCAAGTGCAGTGACGGAACCAAAAGCGTGGTCAATTACTGATGGCACATGAGCATCAGTGATTACTGAGGCGCACATTAAAGACGCATACTAAATTTGTTCATTAATAGTCTTTTGACTAAAATGATCACCTTTAGAACTACGTCTTTATTCCACCCTTCGCAGTCAGCAACTGAAATTGTGAATTACTCCTCTCTTACTTTTACCGCTTTGTAGAAGCGAGAGAAATGTAAGTTTTATGACCTTGTAGACTGAAATTTTAAATCCCTAATGCGCTGTTTCGACGAGCAGTTCAAGGTAAACGATAGGACATAGGTATATTTATTTTTTTAGTTCTCGTCTCCCATAAGTATTGAGGCTTACAATGCAACAAAAAGGCTCCCCATTGCCTCAGTATGTTACTATAATTGCCACTTGAAAGTTTACCTTTCCATTCTTTTGCGTACATATTTTCAACTTAAAAAAAAAGTAGCACACCCTTAGAATTTACTAATCACATTTACTAATCGACCTGTTGTATTGTTAACTCAGCAGATCTGAATTGGATACACAATCTTGATTTATTTTTTTCAAGTCATTTTGCCTTTAGAGCCACCTTAACTGAAAGAATTCCATCTTTTTCAATACGCGACATAGCCCAAAATCGACAACTTTCATTTGAGAGGGTTTGTTGGTCAAAGGATTGGGAAATTAAACGAAAAAATGTTGGGAGGTTTGAGATGTCGATGCCGTTTGTACTTCCCTTCGATGATGTTCTCTAAAGTCCTAGTATTTTTTTTGCCTGTAAGATTAACGAAACTCATTCACCATTACTGTATATGATTAGTCGCATGAAGTTGATGAAAGGTCGAAATAAGTCTTAATACTTTTATGTCAGTCAATACTGTTTTGTTTAAAAATAGGATTGAAACGCGCTAATATTCAAGTTATTGCTGCGCTTTATTTCTATGATAAAAGTACCGGTACCAAAACCAACCAATAAGCATGTACAATTCCACCTTTAATCTTTTCTTGAATCAGGATTCAATTAATGTTTTAGCTCCATATGCCTTAGCATAATCACTGCTCTATCTGTTACTGCTTTTCTAAAACACACGTTTCATATCCGAGTCGGCATTATGAAGAAATAACAGGATTCTGGATTATAAATCGATAGTTGATTTTTACGGTTATTGAAATTAAAGCTTTATAATTACGATAAAAATTATCTGCATGGGGGAAACCTATTACAATATCTTGGCATACTATGTTTTTTAACAATTAAGTTTAAATTTTAGCTACTTAGAATCTCGCTCAGCAGCTGTACGGTTAATAGTCTTACAGACTATATGTTCTACAAGGACTTCTCATTCGAAAACTTATCACACCCATTGGAGCACCTTAAATGAAGATTTTAAATACAATAGGTTTCAGGTTTTCAAAAATACAATATGTAGACAGCTTTCCAAAAGTTTTGGTTGCTCTCGTTATATCTCGCGTTATATTCAATATCCGTTTATATAAACCCTCGCATTTTAATTGAACTATAGCCATAGCCGTTATGATCGGCATGCAAGAGCTAGGGCTGATGCAATAGAAATGCTCATCTAAATGTCTATGTATAGAACTTATTTTGCCTTGGTTGAAAAAACATTAAAAAATATGACGATTATTTTTTAACTGTAGTTATGAATCTTGCGCTCTCCAACTTTAATCCATATTCTATGATTACCGACTGTCCATGTGGTCCCTGCTGATTTTTAAGCCTAAAACTATGATGCCTATGGGAGAGAACATGAAAAGAGCTAATAGCCCTCCTGTTTACCTTGAAATGCTGCTAGAAACACGGCATTAGAGACTGATAAGCAGCATACAAGGTCGTTGCACTGATGGTTCGCATACAAATAGCTTGTATAACTCTTGCTTCAACCTAGTATAAAAGAAAGGAAGAAGCCATTCTTGATTTTAGTCGTTAATTGGAAAGTGTCGAATAAAGACCTTCTAGAGGTGCTCATCTGGGTCATCATTAACCTTAATGATCACTTGTAGAATACGGCTTTATTTGGCGCCTCACCAACAACTTCTCCTAGTTAAGTAAAGAAAAATTCATCAGAACGTTGACGTTTTTGCCTGAAATTTCTTTCTTTTCTTCACGAACAATATGAAATTTCAAACACATTTTCAATTCACTCTTCAATTCCGAACTGCAATGAGCGTTTCACCTCCAAAGGAGTAACTAAGTTCAAAGAATAAATCTAAACGTTTTAAAAGCTAACTAATTGATGAAACTTCATTTATTTGAACGAATAAAATTAAGCATCTCATCTTGAAAGAAAAAAAATTCAGAAGGCATATATTTTCAGTTAGATAGTACACTCGACATGTTATATTACCCTGGCATTCTCAATTATCGCACTATCAAGGTCCGTCAAATTACTTACGTGCTCCTTGACATCACGAGGCAGATGTTTAAGAAGTAAAGTCCGGCATTGATGAAAGAGGCACAGCGTACCTTACGTAGTAGTGGTGTTTTAAGGAACGGGAGTCCCAAAGTAAACCGAAGAATAAGTGAATGTAGTGGTCTATAGACCGTAGTAAGGTGCCGGAGTCTCATAATAAACAGGAACATATGCGTGGTTGTTGTTATGTAGTATGGTGGCGCACCGTATGTCGTGGTGTAAATGTGTAAATTGTAATACGGAGATGGCGTCTCATATAGTTGGTCGGAGCAGAGTAGTAAGTCGTAGTGGTACGTGGTGCATAGCATAAACCAGAGCACAAGTGGTGGTGCACCCGCAATCGTATACAGAATATCCTGGACGAGTCAAATAAAACAACCTCTGATGTTCACCAATCACTCGAGATGAAACCGATCATGGAGCCGATCATTTCGAAATCTGCGGAAGTTTCACCTCTGCAATCTCGTTCCACTGCTGCACCTGAAGGATTTATCTTCGTTTTTGAAACCAGATGAGCAGGGGGCTAAGGAAGGAAGCCATGTATCAGAATAAGTGACTTCCTTCTGATCTTTCTAGTTACATTTCATGTGAACGAAAATCGAATCTATATAATAATCGTTGAAGACAAAGACAATCTCCTTTTATGAAAATAAATTACTAATTACCATTAAAAAGATGACGGAATCAATAGTTTCTCCACTTTTGGATGAAACAAAAACGATTTTTTCAAAACTGTGATCTTTTCTTTGTGAATTATCCGGATAGAGCGGAAAACTCCTTTTAGTCTCCGTTTGAGCGCAAAAAGCAAAAAGTAATTAGGATTCTGGTAATAACAAAAAGTATATCCATTATACAATAAATATAATTGCCGAGACCATTCATCCATTCATCAGATGACTCAGCATTTCGCTATGCCAATTATAATTGAGATATTGAACATTGTGTTTTGATTTCATGGATAAATAAGTTGTTAATGTTGAGATTACCATTGGGATACAAACCAAGAAAAGTAATAGACAAGCGCAACCTATATATGATGATCCGCCCATAGAAATTCTTATTACTTCTCAATTCATTATTGATAGAGGTTTAATCCTACGCGCTTAAAAAATAGGCATGGTTTTAAGCTCCATTCAATATCAATTTCTCCGCCTCTTGATATTTCCATGGCGTACTGATCTATATACCGATATGCAACCATTGCGAACTGAGGCAACTGCTGAAGAAGGTCATCTCATAATGGCATTTTGTTTAAAATACAAATTATGTTGATTCTTACTTTGGCATACGTAAAAAGCTAGCCTTTAAAAAGCTGCACCAGTTTTTACAGTTGGCTATAATTTTTTAATGTATTTATTTGTTGGTGCAAAGAAATGATTGACATTTGGCTATTTTCCTGCTATTTACTAGTAGTTTCACGATTTTTAAAACTAGAAAATAAATAGATCGCAACCCTCCACAATCAAGCCATCACCGAGGGGTTGCCCACTTGATTTCTCATGGTTCAGTCCGTGAGAAATATCTCCTATCTTTTAACAGGGAAAGTGAGAAAAGTGAGAAAAAAGTGAGAAATTTTACATGTGAAATTTTTCTCATGGTTCACCCAGGAAAAGAGTGGGCAACCCCTCGGCCATCACCAACCTAAATGATTTCTCTTTTAATTAAGCGCACTATATTTTCTAAAATTAAAATCAAATTAAATTGAACCGATCATTTTATTGATTTAGTTGACGATCGTACCGTAGTTTAACTCATCGGAACTTAATTAGTGGCAAAGAAAAGGGGCAACAGTAGTTTATTTTTAGTAGACCACTCGGTACTTGGTCCACCACTTTAAAAAAATTTTATCCATGGAGATGAAACATTCGAAGATTTTATTTTATAAAGTGGAATAAGTGACATTAGGAAATTGATGTAGAACTAGCAAGGCGGGAGGACAATTTTGGGTGTAAGAGAAGACACAGAAAAATACACTCAAAAAGATTTAAGATTATTCATAATTAAAAGAAAGAAATTGTGATTCACAGAGATTTTCTTGTGTGTACTAGGAGACCCTTACATAAGTTCTCCTGTTCTTAGTTATTCTCCGGAGAAATTTCGTAATTTAAAAGACAATTTTAAATTTAGAGATCATGTTCTTGGTACAGGGTCTTCTCCTTGGCCTTGTAACGACCGTCGAACGAACTCACGATGCTCTGCCAGTTTCCGCTTGTAAACCCGTGTCAAGGTGGTTTTGAGGCGGATAGACCACTTGGCAATAATGCCTCGGAGGAAGTGGCACTCTGTGGCAGCCCAAAGAGAATAATCAGAGTTGTCAGGAATGTCAGGTGATGAGATTCTGGAATCAGGTCCCAAAATTCACGAACAGGCGAAGGCGCGGAGCCTTGAATAGTTGAAATAATGTTAATTAAATTTGCCAATTTAAATATACTCGTAATCAAAATGATTTACTAAGTAGAGAAGAGTAGTTTACCATCGATCGAGATGAGTAGCTCGCGAGACGCATTGGAAACCATTAAGTTGACTATCAGTAAGATAGGGGTCGTCATTCCCAATAAGGTAAACAGTGCTGTAACAAAAAAAGTAACGTTAAATATTTAAAAAAAAAAATGTTACATAAAAGCAAATTACCTTTTCCAGGAGCTCTGAGATTGTAGGATTTTCCTGATTATCATCTTCAATCTGGTTGTCAACAAGCTGAGCAATATTCTCACAAGTCATCCTAGTAAATGAATACATAAATTACTTTTTTTCTTATTATTTAAAATAAAAATGATTACGTTCCAAAGTATTGAGCGTGTTTTGAATACTGTAACCTGGTTAACAGTTTTCTCAATATCTTTGCAAACATCTTCGATCTGAATGACGCAACGAACAATCTACAATAAATTTTTTTTTATCATTACCATACCTTAATACACGAAAAATTGATTAGAAAAACCTTATTAGGGTTAAGTACGCTAGCTGGCATATGAAATCCAGTTTTATTGAGTCCCGGCCCGTTTACATAGCTCTTGAACAGTTTGCATCATCACCGTATCAATAGAGAACTTTTAGTAGGTAATTCATAATGGGGAAAAGAAAAAAAGAAAAAGGTCACGCAAACGTAAAAGGTTGTCTATCTGACTCGGCCCACGTTCATCCGGATTTGATAAATAGAAACGTAGCTGCTCTGCGTGATGGATGTTGAGTTGCTCCACCAGGTTGAGAGTCCTCTTGCAATCTATTTCACTTGTCCAACTTTTTTACAATAAGGAAAAAGACAATATGAAAAAGAAGGAACTGAATTTATTTGAAACTCTGGATCTTTCAGGTAAAACAGGGAAAAGTGAACAAGAAGGATAACATTCACAAACACGCACTCACTAACATCAGATCGGCTGAGAAAAAATTCCGCATTTGTTTTTGTTTTGGTCTCATCATCTGAGTTGGGGGAGTGAGCCACATCAGGCTGAACATACACACTAAAGTTAGAGGAAAGAAAACTATTATTGAACTGTTGCCAAAAAATTTAAAGAGCGAAGAAACAGGAAATTAAAAAAATAAGGGAATGAATAACACCCCAGCAAACAATGGCAAGAAAACATAGGAGAAAAGTACGGATGATTGTGTGGAGTAATTCAATTTATCATTCTTGGGGGAAATTCTCTTCCGATACAGTCTCCGCCTCTTCTGTCAGCATGTTGACGATGTCATCCATATAGCTATGAGGCACGACAGTGCCAACGATCCGCATGCCTCCGCTTCTCAACCGAACAACTTGCATTTTTCCTGCGTGATGTGACTTCAGCACGCTCTCCACCCGTGTCCAGACGGACAAAACAGATCCTGTAAGGACGTTGTAGGCCTGCTTACGTAATCCATATTGGCATCTGATGCCGAGAGTAGAATGCCGACACTTGCCACTCCTAAAATAAAAACAAAAACAAAAAGAATTAGATTTGATAACTTTGAAAAATGATTTAAAATTCTCGTCATACTGAAAAGCGTGAAGGCATTTTGATTTAGTAGCATTGAAAAGAGCTTTCCAGTGCGGCTCAGCTTCATCCGGCTGTACTTTCCGCCCCCCCTTCCTCTTGATTTCAGAGAGCGTCTCTTGACGGACTTGGTAGCCGGAATTGGGTCGGATGATGGTGTATGTTTGTTCCCCTCCACGGCGGGCTGCAGCGCCTTGAACGACCAGTGACGCTGTAGGTTTGGGGTTCAAAAACCGGTTCTATAAATAAATAAAATTGTTAATAAGCCACTTTGAGTCATTGAAATAACATTCAAAACTTACGTCATATTGAATGTAGAAGCCTTCATGAGTGCCGTAGAGGAGGGAGCATTTAGATTTGGCCTCATCCCAAGACATGCCCCGCTCCACATCAAAAGATTGCAACTCAATTTTCCCCGTTCCAGTCGGATGTTTCGTCTTGAAGGTGTACAGGTGAGTACGGTGGATCTTGGCTTCTTCCGTTCCCAAATCCAAGATGCCGTGATCATAGCGGCCAGTTTTCTTGGCCGTGGCCACAATAACGGCCAGAGCATCCGTGAAATACTGGAACAGACGATTCTGGAGATCAACGGGTAAACCCAGAATCCTGTTGAGGAACTTTCTAATTGAAATGTTATGATATTCTTTATCCAGGGCTAAACCATCTGGGTCCGTTTCACTTTTGCAGATGATACCAACACCGACCAGCGCCTCCGTCACATCTGTTAGAGTAAAATAAATAAAAAGATTAAATGACCATCTATTTATGCACAATTAAAAATTACCTTTGAAAAAATCTCCTTTGTAATCAGCCGGTGGAGGAATGAAGGGAACCTCCAAGCCCATGACGGCCTTCATGGTGGCATCCAAAGCGAGCCTCCCGTACTTGTTGTCGACATGGAATTGCGACAGGTCTCGGGATTCAGTCGCCCTGCGGTCGCCGTGGGTAAGTGCTCCCAAACTTTCCAAACGCTTAGCGACGATGGATGCAAAGCGTCGCTCTCCGCCAATATCGGAAATGAGGAAAATGTATTCAGGAGCGCTCACTTGATTACTCCGGTGGGTACGACCGAACTGTTGGATAGCACGATCCGCACTCCAGGGCAGCTCGAGTGTGACATGGACTCTCCTACGTTGATTTTCCACTCTGCGATCAGCTTGAAGTGAGATACCACTGCTGGCCGCTTCGGAAATGATGGCCACATCTTTTTCGCCAGCCATGAATCGATTTTTCTCCTCAATGTTGAGCATTTCGAGAGGAATGTCGGCTTCCGAGCGGGATTCGTACTGCACTTGGCCGTCATCATTTTGCACTACGCGGCCCTTCCGCCCGGTCATTTCAGCGACGTTTTCCGGTCCACCGAGCTCGTCTATAAGCTGATCTAGGGTGCTTGGAGGAAGTTGGGAACCCAGCTGCTCAATTTGGGCCAGCAGTTTGTCTTTGAGACGATTGGCTGCATCTAGGCCGGCTTGGCTGGGTCGACCACAGAAGCCTTCATCTTTTTTGGGCTGAATGGTATCGTCTTCCTCTTCAAAATCGTAGAATGAATCGCCCTTCTTTGCTTTCTCGGGAATAATAGGTTTCTTCTTTTCCTTCTTCTTTGGTTTAGCTGTAGAAAAAAAATATATTATGAAACTATTAAAACTCTTAAATTGGAATAGAAATCATATTCTTACAGGCATTTTTAGAGGAATAATAAGGATCCTCTGTATCACTGTCGCCACCAGAAAACGGGTTAAAGTCATCAGCTTCAAGATCCACACTGTTGTCTCCCGATTCATCGTCATCTGCTTCAAAATCTTCCTCGTCGGAATCAAGGTTGAAGGTACGCGGCCTCTTCTTGGTCCTCCCAGTAGCTTCCTGAGTTGCCTTTCGTTTGCCACTGCTCGTCCCACCGTTGCCATAAGAACTAGCATCGATAGCCATCTGGTCGAGAAGAGACCCACCTATGTCCAGTCCTGAAAGGCGAAGAGGTTTGGAGTGATCCGGAGCCGGAAAGTGTTTCTCCACGAGAGACTGAAGGACGCCTTTGGCCGTGGAGACAAAATCAGTGAGCTCCCCTTCGTTCTCGATCTGATCCAGTGTGCGAGCCTCTCCGGTGGATTGTAAACCGATGACGACACACTTCCCGGATTTGACGGCTTCGCTGGCCACTTTGACGGCGTGCTTCACCTTGGCGGCAATGCAAAGATACTTGAAAAACCGCTGGTGGGCGGACCAGAATTGTCCCCACATCGTCCTGGTGGATAACGTGTCGGCCGAGACCAGTTTGGCGGCCTCGTTGAAAGACTGGAAGAGCTGGACCCACAGTTTGACGGAATCGTCGTAGGTCTTGATGAATTCAGGCGGGAGGGCGACCTCGTCGACTTGAAAAGTGACGTCTTTGAAAGACAACTGGCGGGCAATATACATGCCGCGTAGCTTCATCTCCATGGCGACGATTTCCATAGCCCCGACGCCTCGCTTTTCGATGGCTGTGAGGAAGTCTTTGAATTCTATTTAGAAAGAAGAATTAAATAAATTATTTAAATAAAAATAAAAGTTTTTATAAGTTCAAAATTACCTCGAAAAGGAGTTCCTTCTCCCCACAGTCCTAAACGGACCATGTAAGCCATATTACGAGGCTCGGACGCTCCAGTAGCCGAAGCATAAACGATCCTGGCTTTCGGGAGTTTGTTCTGTAGCTCCAGAACTGCCAATCCAGTTTTGGTGGGTTTAAGGGAGCCAGCCGGGACCAAGTTTTTTGCTCGATGACATTCGTCAAATACGATGACGCCATCAAAATCTTCTCCACACCACTCGAGGAGCTGTTTGAGCCTCGTTTTGAACTTGCCACTAGACGACTCTCCAATAAGTGAGGAATACGTGGAGAAGATGACGCCCTTCTTTATGCCACCGTTGACGTCAGCAGAGATCTTAGCGTACTTCATTTTATTCAAAGGATGTACTTGAATCTTTCCGGCCCCGATATCCTTCAAATCTCTCTCAGCGTCAAATTTCAAATCGCTGGAGATTGACAGCCAAAGAGCCTTCTTCCGTCCCTATAATTAAAAAATATATATGAATTTTTTAAAACTATTAATTTGTATACATTTGTAAAACCTCACCTTTAAGTGGTTTTCAAAAATAATTCCAGCCACGGTTCGACCTTTGCCGACACCAGCTCCGTCTCCGATCAAATATCCAGCACGAATATCTCCTGGAAGAATTTGATCATGCTGCTGGCAAGCGTACGTAACGGCCTCCAACTGTAGAGCTGACAAGAGGCAATTGTCGATTGTACTGTCCGGGAGAGAGAGCTATAAAATAAATAAATAAATAATTAAGCTAACTATCTTCTAGAAAAGTATTACATTTAGATATACTCACTTTATACCAAACGTCTGGAGGAGGAACGCTTGACAATGAGGCTGTTTCGACGACGGGATCTGGATGCTTCCTACCGATTTTCAATTTGGTCGGCATGTACTCGGCATACGTTTCGGCAACTCCCATATTATTCTCCTCTTCTTCCACGATGTCTTCCTCCAATTGAGCGGCAGCTTCGACTTGCTCCTTTAAACTCAATTCGGGAACGGCACCTGAAGGTCCACCTCGAGTCTGACTGTTGAGTAGTTCCTGCAATTGTTGCTTGGTAGAGGGAGACTGCTGACTGGAATACAATTGCTCCAGTGCTGCTCTAATTTGATCTGACTGGCCTGTAGTAGAGGCTGGGGTTGCTCTGCTCTTCTGGCCTCTTTTACTGGCACTTCCAGAAACAGCTCGAGCTCCCTAAGAAGAAGAAAGAATCAAATTAAGATTTCAGATATAATTTATGAGAAGTGAGTTTGTCTTACTTTTTTAAGAGCTGCAGTTTTCAAAGGAGTAACCTGGATCGGTACACCAGAGGCAGAGCTCTTGGCCATGTTCATGGCTTGCTTCTTGATTCCAAATGGGCTGGCTCTCGGTGTGCTTGGTACCTCCCGTTTTGGTGGGATGACTGAGGGACTCCTGACTTTCGACGGGGTGGCATCACCGATTTTGGAATTCTTCTCGAGAGCCTTGCTGCCACTGGGTACCTCCACAGAGTATGGATTGTCATCAAAGTCACCTTCATCTGATGAAGAGATGACCACCTCCTCCATCACTTTGGACTTTTGGGCTGCAGCTGCCGATTTCTTGGCCACTGGCTTCTTCTTGGTCTCAGCAGCAGCCTTGGTATTGGCCATCTAAGAATGGAAAATGAATATACAGGAAAAACTGTCAAAGAATCAGAGGTAGCTTACTGCTTTTCCCCGAGAAGGCTGAGACATGTTCTTGGGTAGCTTTGTAACAGTGTGGTTCCAACAGTTGATGATAGAAACGTTAAACTTTTAGGGGCTCATTGACCGTTGAGATCACTGGCTGACTGGCATAAGAAAACAACTAAAGAAGAGGTGTAGTTACTCTTCCACCATTGACGAAACAAATGAAATTTCCTTCTCGTTCCTTTTTTTATTCTTGTCTGAATCCGTCTGGCGTCTGCAACATCCTAGCACGATGGGCGCCGGGCGGTGTGGCTAATAAACGTACTACGTACAAAATGCTCATGTATAGTTAACCTAATGTTTACCAGAGGGCGTGCGTGTAGCTTTTTTTAAATAAAAAAAAATTGATTTTGAAACTTGAAACCCAAATATAAGAGAAAGAATGTACTGGTTGACTCGACTATAAATGAAGGGACACAAAAAAAAAATCCGATTACGATGCGGTTGAATATAATTCTTCTTATTTGACGCAAGATGATAAAAAAAGTCGTTGAGGTCCAGCCAACGATTCAACCAAGATTGGTGTAGGAGACAATACCGCACTGATTGAGTTTTTATTCAATGTTCACCAATAAGAAAAAATGAGGGCTATTATTTGTATTTGGGTACCTAATAATTATCTGTCTTTGATTTGAATTGTGAATGTAATAAACTGTCACTGGATCACTTTTTTACAGAAAGACTGATGACTGGATCTGTCATCTGTGCCTTGACTCAGTGAATGAACCGCAGTGTAGGGAACCGAAGTCTGGTCCGTGAACGACGGAAAGTGAAAAAAGCCCCTTCTTGTTAAAGTAATCTCCTTTTGAGTGATTGTATAGCGTCAAAATTTCAAGTTTAAACTAATAAATGTCCTACTTTTTTTTAATTTCTTGCGGGACATATTAAATTTTGCTCTCGGTACCGTTTCCTATTAGAAAAATATAAGGTAAATTGATGCCACAACGAGCGAAAGATGAAAGGTTTTTACCATCAATTAGGCTCTCACTCTGAATAACAGCAGTGGCCAAGGCACGTATGAACGAGAGGTTTTCAACTTCCACCAGTTGATTCTAGGAATAAATAACGAAAAAAAAAACTTTTTGTTGAATATACGTCAAACAATAATGTTTGCGATAACATTATACCTCTTGATTAAGCGCTCTTGATAAGTCTTATAAAGAATTTAAAGGGCGCTATATAAATCGAAATAAAATAAATAAATACCTGTATCCAGCAGCTAACTTCTTCTGTGGAACGTTTGCTTCCTCCGAGGATATGTTCCAAGTTGCGTTGAAATTCAGGGTACAACAAGGCGGCAGAGAGCGTTTCCCTTTCACCTTGACTGCCCCAACGGCAGTAAACGTACCAACTACCAAGAGAAAGAACGGAAGAGCCAAATCTGCGCACTATATCGCCACCTATAGGAGGGAAAAAGGCGCTTTTGGTAGATCCGGGCGTGGTCCTATAGTCTTGGTTGCTCCGACCTACACCAAAGCTCATCGACCGATGTTGACTACCAATGCTGAACCGGCCGGCAAATGTATCCTTGTCCTCATATTCGTGTTGGGTACCCGAATCGCCTTCTAGAAGTTGGTAGCGATAAGCTGCTTTTAAAGCGAGGTCGCCGCCGCCTTTACCCGCACTGCTTTCAGCGATCATGGACTGCGACATGTCACCAGAGCCACCACGGCCCTAAGCGTTCATTCCTCGCCCGCCAGGACCGAGACTAGTCTATACCATTAAAAAAAAAATACATAGAATTTATCAATTTTCGTACTTTGTAAAACAATAAGGTTAACATGAGAACTAGTTACCTTTTGAAAACTAAATTGTTTCATGTCCATTTTCGTATCGCCTCATCTGTCGTTATCACTCACCGTATTCCATACATCATTCGGACCTGAAAATAAGAAATCCCGCAAAATTACTTAATATAGAATTGCTATAACTTGCATTATGAAGCTGGTGTCATGTTTGACAAAGGATATACTATAACTACTTACGAGATGATCCCCGTTTGCGCTCTTGTTCTTCGCGTTTTGGGTGATCTCTTCGTGTCGGGGCTTCCACTGATTCTTTCGCATGTCTACAACATCTTGGATCTTGAAGCGGATTTAATTCTATACATTGCGATTGCTGACGATGGTTTCAAGCTGATCGAAGTAAGAATTCATTTGTTCTTGCTGGTTCTAAAAAATAAGAATTAAGAGATAATTATTGCTTTCGAATATATTTGGATTTTAAGGATCTCACTTACAGAATTCGAGGGATTTGTGGACTCAGAGCACATCGGTTTTTCTAATTCTTTCCCGATAGTCGTCAATAAAATGCAAAGCTGTTCGAGCGATAGTTCATCGTTGGATTGAGCCAATAGTCGGACAATACATTGATGTATGATTTGCGCGGGTACAAACCGCAATCTAAATAATTCGCCAACAAACCTGGAATAACACATTACTACATAGTTATATAAAAGAATATACATACATAAATTACCGAATATTTCTTAAACACTTATTATTCAGAAACGGCGGACGGCGGATAATTACAGAGATGTTAATTTCCTGCTTCGAATTTGGGCTACGACTACTAGTCATCTGGTCCTAGTCGACCAGTTGTGGGAGTAGAAAGAAGAAATGCGAGACAGTGGGCTGCGTGGGAGGTTGCGAATCATCCCAGCAATGCTGCAGCCAACGGCCAAATTCTTTAATGATTGTTCCCTAATGACTACCGTAGTTGTTTTCCGTTTGTGACCTTCCACGTTCTTATTCTGTCCTAATGCAGTCATTTTCCCATTTGTTTTTGTTTTCTTTGTTGAGTTCCAAGAAAACCAACTTATTTGTTTAGTTTATTAATGTAAATGACCTTCTATTGATCTTATCTTTTAAGATTTTCTTGAATAAGAAAGAAAACGGATAAACTTACCTTCCAGGTGTAGTCACTTTGAATTTCGATTGCTATCGGCGTTACCTGCTGGATAATTAGCGCATCAACAACAGGGTGGTGTACAAGATTCAAATGATCAAACGGGATTTCAGAAAAAAATTCTTGTTTCTTAGACACATTACCGTATCTCGTTTCATGGGATTATTCATTTCTATTTAAGCGATTTGTACGTATCGTACGTATGTTCTTCTACGTACAGTGTTATCAATTATATACATAATCTTAAAGCATGCAAAAAAGTAAAGTTAACCAAACTACCTATAAGTTAATTATGATCATCAAAGTAAAGCTCGTATGCACGGCTGTGATACAACAAATAGATGGCAATCCAACAGTTTAGTATATGATTTTCATTTTAAACAATCAGCATTATTTAAAGTTTAAACATGGAACTAATTCCATGGTAACTACGCTATATACTTAACATTTTATAATCACTTGTTAAGGATGCGTACCTATTATGTCGTTTCATTCAATTATTCATCTGCAAACATAATTTGCGTTGATTCAACCATCATATGATTAAATTATTATTTTAATCGAGTCTGTTAATGTTGTAACTTACCATGTCTTTTGAGCTCTAATATAAAAAATGACCTTCTATTGATCTTAGCTTTTAAGATTTTCTTGAATAAAAAACAAACAAACTGATAAACTTACCTTTCAGGCGTAGTCACTAATAATTACATACATCATCTCGAGGCCTGCAAAAAAGTATAGTTAAACAAACTATCTCAACTACCGGTATCTATAAATTAATTGTGCCTAATTTTGATCATCAAAGAAAAAAGCTCGTATACCACGGCTGTGATACAACAAATCGATGTCATCCGAATAGTTTTGTATATGGATATTAAACAATCAGCACTTAAAGTTTAAAAATATAATCAATTCCATGGCAATCTACTACGGTATAGCTGCTATAAGGCCCGTTCACACATGAAGTTTTTCGATGCGCCGAATTTTTTTTTCGTTTTTTTTTCCAGCCGAAAATATGTGAAAAGTTTTATCTTTTCAGCGCCGAAAAACGTCATGTGTGAACGGGCCTACACCTATCATTTTTTAAACAGCTGCTATTAAGGATGCTTATTATGTCATCTTATATTTTCATTCATTTATTCATCTATTAATCCTGAGGGCCGCAAGAAATACTTATTTTGTTATTCAGTTTTTTTTAATGGCAGTCTAAAAAATATATTAGGCTTATACGTCATTTTAACTAAAAATGATTCTTTGGATTATTGGATACTCTTTTTTCGTTTGATTGACTGTCTTAGTCTGAACACTATTTAATGCAGCAGGTTTATGAAACGCACTATTTTTTTATGCTCTCATTACAATGTTCTAAACAATTAGGGCAATAAGAATTCGCTTTGTAAGATGTCTCTGAAATGTAAACTGTTATCAATCCAAATTCGCTTCAGTACAATCCGTTAAACTCACAGCACAATTTTTCTGTTATTCTACAGCGATAAAATTATACATCGTCTTATTGCCTGCAAAAAAGTATAATTAAACTATCTATACCTATACATTAATTATGGTCATCAAAGCAATTAATCTCTTATATAGGGTTGTGATACAACAGCAGGCATCTATCCTACAGTTGACGACATCGAAATTATTCATTAGGACTCTCTTTAATTTGTATAATGCTACAATTTAAATGTACTAAACCCTTAGGATAAGATGAATTCTTTTAAAATGGTGTCTGTGTGTATTGTAATCAATCCAGTTTCGTTTCAGCGCAAAGCATTCAACTCAAAGCAGAATGTTTTTTCTTAGTGACCAGACAAAAAAAAAAGTACTGTTCAATAATGCAGGAAAGGGCACACATTTTCAAAGCCATAATAAGGCGGATCATAATGAATTTCAATCGGTTTCTCCATACTAGAGAACTTTTCGATGGTGGCACGTTCAAATTTAGGATCCTCATCGGTGACGGAGTATGGCAAATATACAAGTCGTAACCTGCTCAACTGCGGTAGTAGCTCGGCCACCATAGCCAAAGTAAGCCCATTACTTCGTCGGAAAATAAAAGATTCTAAACTTTGCCACAATTCCGGTACATCCCTCCATTCAATGAGAGGGCTATGACCCTATATTATTTTAACATTATTTTAGAACTGAAATCCAAGAAAAAACAAATAGTGAGATGGTACTGCAATTACGTGTCTTCCAATGTGGCAGCAATCTAGTTCCAGATCAATCAGTGTTGATTTTCTTTCAATCAATGAGCCCCAAACTCTTAGGCAACCATGGCTCCTCAAGCTCTTGAGACAAGGAAGAAATGTGTTGGAATTCCAGCCGGTATGTTGGGTTGCTTCCTGTTTGATAGAGGACCGCTCAAAGATGGATAGATGCTCCAGGTGAACACAGTAGGTCCCCAATAAGAGCATGTCAACTTGCTTGCAAGAATTGAGCGTCAAATCTTTCAATGATGCTGGTCCGAACACTTCCAAAACGTCATTCACATAATTTGAATTAATATCCGTGAATTTAATCGTGTCCAACTTGGTAAATGAAAAAAATAACTTTTTATTAGAATTTTTTTTTAATGGGTTTTACTCATCTTATTACAAATACCTTCGGCCATCCTTGCAAAACCGGTTTAAACTCTACATCAGGTGGTAGGTCCGAATCCTCAATCCAATTTGAAGTCACGAAATGAATAGATTTCAATCTGGGGCACATTGGTCCAATAGCCTGGATCAAGTCGACGTAACATACTGGTACACCATCTAGTTCTGTCAATGATAGGAAATCTAATATAAGCAAAAAAAAATATTAATAATAAGCAAGTAAGTTAACGAAATTAAAAATGCAATAACCAACCAGGTAAGATTGCGGGTGATGTAGTGAGCGCACTTTTAAAAAGAATGCGGGAAGCGGCATCTTGACAAGCTTCTTCGAATGTTGCCTGTTGAATTTCCGTAATTTTCCTCTTATTATTGTAAAGTAATTCGATAGCGTAGGAGATATCTCTCAAAATCGAACCGCTCCTAGAGAAAGTTTTTCGCAGCACGAGAAGATGACGGAGTAAAAAAGCGATGGCTGAAGTAGTTTCAAACTTCCAACAGTCACAGGAGAAATTTGTACACTTGTAGCTATCAGTAAACAGTTCTTCAAGTGTGAAGCAGAGAGGGTTTAAGTAACTTGATGGAATACGCAAGCCAGCATCATCCCGCCTCCATCCTTCATATTGTACGGGAAAGAGGACGTCGGATATTTCTCCAATCATGATAAAATCAATTATGTCCTTGGCCTTGAAACACATTCCATAAACTGATAACTTGGAGAGTGAAGAACAGTATCGGCCCACAGTTCTTAGAATGGATTTTGGGGACTTCATTCCAATTTGTCGGCGACTCCATATGGAATCAATTATGAAAAGGGCCAGGCTCTTCAAGCAATGAAGGCGAGAATCTTGCATCAGGGATGAATCTGGGTGCTCAAAGGTGTTGGCGGATGCTTCTCTTTTGGTGGCATTGTAACTGAAAGTGATGTGAAGTTCCTCCAGCTTGGGACATCGATAAGCAATAATGGACATCAGTGTTGAGAATGACTCATCTGTGGCTGGAAAAAGAGATGTGATCTTCAGTTTGGTAAAGTGTTCATCCAATGAGCAGTCCAAAGCTGAATAAATTTTTGGAAGGTCTTTAGCCCATTTCTCTGCAGAGTTTAGATCATGGACTTTCAGGTCAAAGATGTTATTCAATCCTTTGATGCACATCTTCCTGAAAAGTGAAAAAATATGATCCATAAAATATTTATTCAGTCACAGTGATATGATACTAGAAATTACCTGAAATTCTTCTTCACTCTGCCCACAAGTTGGTTATCAATGCAATCTCTCACAAACGGGATCGTGTTGGTCGTCGCCTTGTAAACAAACTTTCGGAACGCTACCTCAGACGCAAGTTCTTCTAACTTAGGGATGGAACAACTACTGGTTGCCATCGTGAGCGAGACTTTACAATCTGGTTTGATTTAATTTATATGAGAACTCAATGTTAACTAGCCACCAGAACTTCCTCACTGTCTTGACACTGGACTCGCGTCTTCTGAGAAACCGTTAAGAGCAGTGAGCAGGCAACTTGTGAAATGTCAAATCACTCAAATGAGACGGCAATATCTACAGGGTTCAGCTAAACAGCTTCCAATAAGCGCGCGTGATCGCCAAACATTTGAAACAATTCTTGAACCAACAATTGATTTCATCTTGTAAAAATCGTTAAATACTACGAAATTGAAATGTAATCTGCAGCCCCTTTTTGTTATTCATGATGAATGATTGTTAGTCCGCCTAGTTAAAGCATGTTTAACATTTATAGCTGAATTCGTGTACCAACAAATAATAGTGTGAGTTAACATAAAAGGAAGCGGCAAGTCGATGGATTTGAAAGCAAAAAATGCACCTGGAATGGAGAAGATTAATACTGATCATTAAAGTAAATCTCGTATACAAGGTCGTCATACAACAACAAGTGTTGAGATAGATGACCTCTCTTTCCCTCGAAATCTAAGCCGTATACTATTTAAAACTTTCTAGGACGATGCTAGGCATTTTTTCCCCATCTCTTTAACCATTGATTGAATATAAAACTCCTTTCACACTGGACAATAAAATGGGCAAAACGATATTGGAGTGTATTGCCTCAATCACAAGTACATCTGTTTTTTCTTACGTATTATAAAAGTTTAAAAGATACTCTTTTGTTTATAAGTTTACTGCCTATCAAATGATCATACAATATAGGACGCCTTACAAATGCAGAATGAAGGCCAAAATGTCTGCCTTCTTAACAAAAAAAAGTATAGATGTTGCGCGCGAGTCCTATATAGATGCTGGCTGATGCCCAATACTAATGATAAAAGTACCAACCATTGTTAACTCAGTCCAATATATATTTTTAAAAACTTTCTTGTTGTCTTCTTCTTAATTCGATTCTGGTTAAGTCAATATATGAAAACAAGGAAGGCTATCTCAATGTGACGGCTTTGCCCTTCTGCTCCGCTGGCGCTTTGTGGTTCATCCAAGAATGAATACCTCCTTCAGAGACGACACCTCCATCGTATAGACTCTCAAAGATCCCTTGAATAAGACCTGGTGAAAAATTAAAGTTAGAAATTAGAACGATTCTAACATCTTGTAGGTTATAGGCATTACCTTTAGGTTGCTGTCGTAGCGTAACAAGCGTTTCAACTGCAAAAAGCAGTTGCAGTTCACGCTCAGCTACGTGTTGGACGTAATTCCTCAACACTTCGGAGTAGTCTTTCAACAGAGCCGTGTTCACTTTACTTTCGGTTCCGGTTCCTAAATAGAAAAATAGAAATGAATTGTTAATTGTTAAACTGAAAAACGTAATGCAACAAGATGAAACTGTTTTACCGTCGATACAGCGTTCTATAACAGCAGTAGCCACGGCACGAATGAATGAGGGATTCCCAATTTCCACCGGTTGGTTCTATAAATGTGAAGAGATATAATATGAAACAAGTAATTACTAGTATTTTCAAATGAGATCTCACCTGAATCCAGTCGTAAACTTCTTTTGCAGAACGCTTCCTCATTTTGAGAAAATGTTGCAAGTTGCGTTGAAATTCGAGGTACACCAAAGAGCAAGGTATCGTAGCGACGGGTTTCCTCCTCTTCGTAACGACATTGTTCCTTTTAGTCTGTGAATCTACTTGAACAAAAGCAAGCTCCTGAAAAAATAAATAATTAATTTTAAATGTAAAATAGAAACTATACTTTTAAATATATAAAAGAGACATACTCTATGTTGATCGACGAAAGCATTTATATCTACTCCAGGAAGGATGCTGCTAAAAGAAGTGTTGGACATGACCCATAATCGCTTAGCTCCAGCTACTCCACCCTGTAAATGTAATAAGTTAAAAGTATATAGTTACATAATTAGCAATTTAAGAAACAATTAAGATTACCTGTGCGTTGACCAACTCTTTCAAAGTAGCAGCAACAAAGAATGGTGCCATAGTAGGACTCAACATAGCAGCTAGATCTCCAAGGAAGGCAATGTTTACGACACCTTCCTCGAAGATGGGTTCCACCAACTGAGCCAAGTAATCCCACAATTTAGGAATGTAGACGAGGACATCTTCAGCAGCCTGCAGAACCGCTTCAAAGCCCTTTAGAACCTGCTGGGTAGTGATGAGTTTTCTCTTGACCATCTCCTTCAGAAGCGTGCCAGTGCCCCTCCGCTCCTTGCGGTTCCGCTTCAGTACGTTCTTTACGCATTCGTTGATGAAGGTGGATATCTTTGACGGATGAAGCCACTCTTTCAAATCGAGTATAACATTCTAAGAAAAATTAATTAGGTGAATAGCAATAATTAAGACTATTCAGCTTAATATATATTACCTCTAGACTTGCATTGGTGAAGAACTCTTCCTGAACCGAGTGAGCCTTACGTGCAATCTGATCCTCGGTAACCGTCGAAGCATGTATATCTACATTATAGTAAGGTTTAAATTATTTTCTGCATAAAATATTAAAATATGAGATGGATACCTTTAAAAACATGCCTATTAGTTTCATAGAGAGGACGCAGCGACCTAATACCAGGTACAACTAGTGCATAAAAATAGTAATAATTAGAATCAAATCAATTTTTAGAGACATGCACTAATAGATTACTATTTGAACAAACCAAACATTATCTGTCGAAAAAGATAAGGAAGCTCTGTTTATCATCATATTTCCAAGACGTTAAAATAAATAATGATTTTAAAATAAAACCTACGAAGAGTTTGAGAATGGACGGAAGAATCGAAATCACCGACCGTGGATTGAGACATACCATCAGAGCCACGAAGGCCCAAAGCGCGCATTTCTCGCCTGCCAAAATCGAGACTGATGCCAACATCCGAATCGCTAGTCTGCGCCTAAATAAAAAAAAATTAATTAGCGTGCTATTAGAGGATTCATGCGAGAAAATTACCTTGGGTTGTTTCGCCAGGATAGTATTTTTCACCATGTTCCCCTTATCATCATTAGGTCCTAAGAATATAAAAGAAATTAATTTCTTAACGATTCATTTAAAAGAGAAGAACGTTGTTTAAAAAAGAAGAAGAATCGTCGAGTAAGAATAAGAAATCTTAAATATATCTGCCAACGTATAATCGCAATAAAAAAATTAATTTGAATTTGAATAAATAAGCATTACAAGTTAGCCACTTACGAGATTCTATGCGGTTCCTATCACTGCGGTCACCACCACGTCGGTCACCCTGTATTAGCCGGATATCGTGATCACTTGTAGAGCCCTTGGATCCTTGCAAATAATGAGGATTGATATTTTCGCGCTCTTCTTGGTCTTCACGTTTATCCGTTTTCTGATGGAACAGTTCAAACGTCTTCTGGTTGTTATTTCTGCGGCAGGGATTCCAGTTATTTTTCCGCAAGTCGATTACTTCTTGGATCATGAAACGGACTCGATTCGAAATCGTGCGATTGTTCACAACAGTGCCCAGCAGAGAGAAATATGAATCCGTCGTTTTTGGGCTCTAAAACAGAAAAAAATATATAAGATCCTTTACACGTCATTAAATTATCTAAGATTGAAGGAGCGTTATTTAGAAACAAGGGAATGTAAATTAACTAAGCTATGAAGAGATTGAAATGTAATACACGTACTGATTCAGAAGCTGTAAGCATTGACCCTTCACGAATCATTGGTTGCATCTTTGAACAAGGTGAAGGAAAGTGGCCTCCGATGACAATCCATTTCACGCGCGCACTCCTCTGAAATATAAAGAAAACTCATGGTTACGACGTCGACAAAGCTTAGTATTTCCGACAAATTACCGGATCACGAACGATTTCCAGATTAGGTAGACCTTCTGGCTTCATCATTGAAGCGGGACAGTTATGAAGATCGAGCAGAAAGTTGCGGTCATACACCTTCTTGCCTGATGGATTCATGCCGCTCTCTTTGCTTCTATCTTGACGGGCAACTGATACGGAAGAAGCTGTCGTTGCATTTCCATCTGTTAAATGTAAAGCAAGAAAGATGTTCATTTCATGTAAAATTATTTAAGAGATTTGATTGGAGTTTCACCTTTGGACGGTTGCACCAAGTCTTTGCCAACTGTCGTCAACAACCGGCACAGACACTCCAGTGCTACTTCATTATCGGGATGATCCAATAGTTTGGCAACACATAAATGGATGACTTTGGTTGAAATGATTCCCAATTCGAATAATGCTCCTATCAACCTGGAAAAGGGTTGACAATAAATCTAGCTATCGGAATTAACGAACTTGTCATTCAAAGCTTTTTACCTCATAAATTCTAGAGACTTCTTTTTGCTTTTGGTCGTTAACGCACCAAACTCATCTTCCAGCATTTTTTTCTTTGATTCCTGCATTTAAAAATAAATCTGCTTTAAATAAATCGGATTAAAAGATATAAAGAAATAGCACTCTACATCATTGATGAACTCGATTTCTTTCTTCTTTTTCTCAATATCGACCAGTTCAGCGACGATATTAGTAAACTCCCGTTGACACTTTTTCAGGAAAAGTTTACGGAAGTTGGTCGTCTCATTTGAATCAGTCGAAGATGCCACTTCTATGGCGGTAAGATGTTGGCACATTTTCACGTAAACGGATGAAAACAACGGTTCCTTAATAGCCTAGCAAAAGAGAGAAAAGAGTCTGATTTATTTTTTCTTGAATAAAAGATATTACTTGATATACCTTTCCGCAGAACATTTCCGCAACGCAAGCCAGACGCTCTTCCGTGTCGATATTAAGACATAGAACGCGAATCTTTTCCAGTAACGTGTCGAAATTGGCTGATGCAACTTTGTTCAAAATGCAAAGTACGCTTTTCTTCAACTCCTGTAGAAATTTTTTTTTAATTTTCGACATCAAACTACTTCATAAATAGAACACGTTACTGACTTTTGATTTGGCCTCTTCGGTTCCTACTGTTCCATTATTCTTGTTGACGACGCATCGTTCCGGTTTCCAAACATCGTAAATACAATCTAGAGATGGACTATTACGAACTATGGAAGAAACTAAAAGTTAATAAGCGCACTGATCTCATTTATCTGAACAAAATATAGCCTAACCTGAGTGGAGCAGACGCAGAGCTTTATGCAGATCGTCAATAGCAGCCGAGATACCTTCGCGAGTCAAGTTAGCAGATGCGTACTTGAACAACTTTTGCGCCTCGACCAATTTAAGTCCAGCTGTGAAAGAGTTGTTTTCTTTCTCGTCAAGAAGTTCAAAACTGCTTAGCACAGCTGGATAGCCCATAATTAATTAACTAATTACGACCTTAACACCTTGTTAACTACCTATAACTTACTGCACGGCAAAGTAGCATCCTGATGTTTGTTTTCCGAAGAACCTTTTTGGTGGTGTTTACTTCCTAACCGGGTAGGCAATCCGGCAGATAATGATGTCGAAGAATCCATATTATTAGATGGCGGACTACGTATCACGTGAAAAAGTAACGAATGGAAGTTTTCTACATGAAACAGTGGAGAATTCTCGGGATAACTACCCTAGTCTGTCCCTCTTGGACGGTCAATTACGACTGCCAGAACCAGTAGGCAGTATGAAAGTATAAGCATGAAGTAATAGGAAGTTGCGAATCACCCCCCTATATCCATGCCTCTAGCCATTACCTCACTTCCAGTTATTTCCGGTCACTACTTTTGCGCCTTTTGCCGCTTCATCCGGTGCCCGGTCCCGAGGGCATGATCGCTTTTCGGAAGTTTTTGTCTTCATTCTTCTTCTAGTTCACGCTCGGCTACGATTTCGACATCATTCTGGAACACTTCGGAACAACTTTTCAATAAAGTTGTGCTTGATTAGGTTTCAGTTCCGCTTCCTAATGACTTCTAATCCTAAATGAAAATATAAAGACAATTACTAATGCATGAAAAAAAATTTTTTTTTTTAAATTCTTACCGTCAATTGAGCTCTCAATAGCGACCAAAGAAAATGGGAATGAATAATTTCCAGTGGATGTATCTAGATATAAAAATACATTAAAATACGTAAATAAGCTTTTTCCTAACCAGTATATAGACCATACCTGTGTCTAGCAACTAATTTCTTCCGTGGACCACTTGGACCACTTATTCGTTCTCCTTACAGTTAAGTCAAATGATGGCAAATTTACTATTAGGTCTATTACCTCTATAAAATAAATAAGGACAGAGAAAAATCACGATTTCACGAATGTTTCTTAGTCTCCTGTATTAATGCAATGCCATAAACATAATGAACAGGGATATCAAATCTTCTATAAGCTCATCAATTTTTTTTATTTTTAGGAAACAATTGTCGTAAATTAATAAAGAATTTCCCAATCAAAAATCAAAAATTGTCCCATAAATGTTATTAAATAATAATTCTTGTTATGCAGCTCGTTAAAATCTAGTCCCTGCGCTTCATCCGGTCCTTGTCGTCCTTCTTCTGATTAAAATTAAATAGAAATATTAGTGGAAATCTAAAAAATGGAAATCAGATTGAAATTTTACCTTCTTGGCTGTGATGCTCACAAGGAAGTGGTAAATGTCGACGAAGAAAATAAAGAAGAGATCCGTAGTATGCGACACGTAGTCTTTGTCTCCCAGTTGACGCTTTTCAATGATGCGGTGGGTGTTGTACAGCAACAAACCACACACAACAGGGTGGCCCAAATAGAGATTAAACTGTAAATCCACCGTCATTGATCCACTGAAATACTCGGCCAGAAGAAAATAAGCGAAGACCAAAGGAAATGAAAGTAGGGGTCCGCTGAGGAGTAGATATTGGTCGAGAGGAGACATCAGGGTACAGATGTAGAAGGGCCCAATAAAAACCAGAGTAGTGAACAAAAGGACCAAGACAATCATTTCTGGATTGATGTTGATGAATGCACGCAACAGCAGGGGCCAAAGTCCAAGTCCTTTGACAGAAGAGGAGTTTTTTAAAAATAATTCAGTCAAATAAAAAAATAGCAGAGTACCGCTGAAGAAGAAAAATCCAAAAAGTAGTCCAATCCTGGTTTTGACATTCTTTCCACTTTCATCTGGAGTTTTGGAAAGAGTCATCATGAATGCAACTCCGATGAGAAATGGGAGGGAAGTCTCAGATAAGATGTTGGTGAAGAGATGGAAGCAGGCACCAGCAGCAGCAGCAAGATTTGACATCCAGAGACATGTGTACACCTTCATCAGGTGTTCCCAGATTGGTCCTTCCCTAAATTTAATAGAAAAAATGTTACCTGCTCACCAAGAATATTTGTAGTTAATTATCAGAAAAATTTATGTCAAAGCATTCAATTTGCAACATAGAGATAAAACATAATGGAAACAACTTACAAGGAAGATTTAAAACTGCGGGGAAATCCTTCATTATCACCAGAAAAAGCCGCACGATTCTTTTGTGAAGAGGTGCCCATGGTGAGTAATATGTAATTCTACCTTTCAAACAATTGAAAGTACAAGAAGAAACCGTAATATTTGTTTTAGAAAGCTTTTAAACACTTGGATCCGTGAGTACACTGTATAGCTACAGGTGTTATCACGAAAGTACGAAACTGTGGCCGGCTGTGAGGAACGTGAAACAGCCGTACTGCCCAAACAGGTACACTGGTACAGCACAGCCGTACAAGTAGGCAACAGGCCAGATAAGGGGCTGAGGGACAGAATTAAGCACAAAGCAGCGAGCGCCGAGCGGTGCGCCAGCCGGAATAGGGCGAGACCTGGAGGCACCTTCTTTTAAAGTGATGAAATCGACCATTAATATTCAAAATAAAACATTAAAAAATATGTTAACCAAACTTGAAAACTGATAGCTTCTGTCAGAAAAATTTTTCTTTTATTTATTTTTATAACTCGATTACCCTTAATTGTCTTGTCTTACGAACACTTGACGTACGCTTCTTCGAGTAGATTTTATATTTAATTGAAGGCCGGACATGGCGGCGGACTCCATCCAAATTTAACAGTTATACTGAAGAATGTTACAGTTTTCACTAATTCCAGAACAGTATCATGCTGTGAAACAATGGCAATACTAAAAAAAAGGGAAAATTCCATTCAAAGAATTGAGCGGACACTGCGCTAGCGCTTCCATTGCTAATAACGTAATAGGTGAACGACATAAAAATTCTACTTAATGACGCATCGTTCTTGTTTCCAGATATCTTACCTTAGTAGAGCCAACCATCATAGATAATAGACCTTACCTCCATCTAGCAGCTAATTTCTTCCATGAAAGTACCACTTTCTCGTTCTACTGCTCAGGTTAAAAGAGGCTTATAAACGAGGAAGGGAACAATTTTAAAAAGTTACTATTTGGTCTATAAATTTTCTACTAAGACTTGGTAAATACGCGGAGGAAAGAAGATCTTGAGATTGCTTCTGAAAATCTTCTGTATTATCGTGTTAGAATAAATACAATGAAACAGAATCAAATCAGCTTAAAACGTAAATTCTTCTGCTTAAAGAAATTATTCCGTCGTAAATTAATAGAGAATTTCTCGGTGAAAAACTCAATAATTGCCCCGTGAATTTTTTAAATACTATTTCTTATTGGGCAGCTCGTTAAATACTAGTCTTTGCGCTTCTTCCGATTCTTGTCGTCCTCTTCCTGATTAAATTAAAAAAGGAACTTCAGTACAACTCTTAGTAATAGAAATTTAATTCACTAAATATACCTTCTTCGCTAGGATGATCAAAAGATGACGGAAAATGTCAACAAAGTCCATGAACAGACCCACCGAGTGCATTACGTAGTCTTCATCTCCCAATAGACGCTTTTCAATGATGATTTGAGTGTCATACAGCACAAAGCCACACGCAACAACAAAGCCCACGTAGAGATAAATCTATGATAATAAAAAATAGAGTGAGCTGCGACCATAATTTTTAAAAATGATAATCAACAGTTATACCTCAAAGAGCATAGTGGATCCAATGAAAATATTGGCCAGCAGAAGAATACAGATGAGCGAAGACAAAGAGAGCAGGGGTCCGCCGAGGAATAGATATTGGCCTCGAGGAGACATCAGAGCACAGAAAGAGAAGCAGGTAAAAATCAGAGCAGTGGACAAGAAGGCTGTGAAGATGATTGCCGGGTTGATGCTGA
The DNA here is from genome assembly GCA_030141595.1 of Chydorus sphaericus. Lineage (NCBI taxonomy): Eukaryota > Metazoa > Arthropoda > Branchiopoda > Diplostraca > Chydoridae > Chydorus > Chydorus sphaericus. The sequence continues at coordinate 9,324,921 of CM057927.1, read as the reverse complement.
TGACCATATCCAAAAGGGGCCCAAGTCCAAGACCTTTTTAGACAGAAAAATAATTATTTTGAATAAAAACTTGAAAGTTAATTTTGAAAAAGAGTATACCAATGAAGAAGGCAAATCCCAAAAGTAGTCCAATTCTGGTTTGGACATTCTTTCCACTTTCGTAGGGAGTGGCGAAAAGAGCCACCAGGAATCCAACTGCAGCGAAAGATGTGAGCAGCGATGTGAGCAAATTTCCAGACAGAATGTTGGTGAAGAGGTGGAAGCAGGCGCCTGCAGCGGCAGCAAGAGTTGACATGATGAGACATGTGTACACCTGCTTCAGATGTTTCTGAACAGGTTGCTTCCTAAGAATCATGAAATAAAAACATGTAACAAGTGAAAATCTTGCCAAAAGAATCCAATTACTCAACAACAAAATTCAATTAACATTCTAGTAAATAATTGGAAACAACTTACAGGGAGGAGTTGAAATTGCGTAGAATCCCATCAATAGTGAAAGAAGCCGGGCGATTCTTGTTCGCAGTGGTACTCGCCATGATTAATAATCCAAAACACTTGCTGTGGTGGAATAAAATGCTGTTCTGACTTACAAATAATTTTAAAATTACTGGCAATAAACTGTTCTGATTATTTTCCTAGAAACTTTCTCCACACGCAAATCTGAGAGCGTTGTACAGTTTGCACTTTGTAATAAATGTCAAATGACGACCGACGACGTACAAACTACGACTACGGCGAACGCATCAACGCACGTAAAATTGTGGGAGGGAGGAGCGACCGAGCGAAAAAGGGTGATACCAGCGACACCTGGAGGCATACTCTTTTTAAAGAATTTGAAAAATGAATCGATACATTCATAAATAAACAAAGTGGCAAAAATACAAAAAGATTTTTTTTTTCAATTTTCGAAGTTTCAATATAAAATTGGTTCTAAATACAAATTAATATGTTGAAGTTATAATACATGGAAAGAGACAGTCGCGCAACAGTTACAGACAATGAAAACGATCTAATATTGTATCAGTTGCCGTTACATTCAAACGATATCAGTAGTCCAGTAACAAGGACACACCTGTGGTCAGTAGTCTCAGTACACTTTGAATCAAGACCTTTAAAATTTGAGTGTATTTTATTTAATCAAAAGTAAAACTGTTGTTCTAATTCAAAATTTTTAAGGTACTCTTTTAACTTCTAGGTTAACTTATATCAGCAAATGGATTTCTAAAAAATAAGTCACTTGGTTACATATTGGGGAAACAACAAAAAACAGATGAACCCAAATATAAAGCCTTTTCGAAGAAAACATTAAAACATTTCACGCACAAGTCCCTTCTGGATGCCCAATTCTGATCACTAAAACATATTAAAAAATGATAAGCCCCGATTCCCAATCAAAGAAGAAGAATCGGTCTAGTTGTCTCGTTCTTGAACCAAATCGGGATGCAGCTATTTGAGCAAACTTAGGAAGGATGGCGATGATTTCAATGTTTTGCCTTGGTCCTCTCGCTCCGGTTGCTCTTTGTTTTCCATCCATAATTCAAAACCTTCTTTGGACAGGACATTCCCATCGTTCATAATCTCAAAGATTCTTCGAAGGAGACCTGTTACAAAAAGAAGGTTAGAAATGAGTGAGTTTCTCCAAACTAGGAAAGTTTATAGGCATTGCCTTTAGAGAGCTGCCGTTGCGCAACCAGACATTCAATAGCGAGAAGCAGTAGAAGTTGGTTCTCAACTACGTTACCGACATAAATGTTAAGCACACTGGTATAGTCTCTCAACAGCTCGGTGTTCAACTTGCTCTCGAATCCGTTACCTAAACACAAACATAAATAAATAAGTTACACAAAACCATTTTAAAAAAAGATCTATTAACAATTTACCATCAATTGAGCTACCAACCAGAGCAGTGGCCAAGCTACGAATGAAGAAGGGTTCCTCAGTTTGCAAGAATGGGTTCTAAAAATAAAGAAATGTTGACCAAATAAAGAAAACATTTGAGAGATGGATCCTTACCGTCTGTATCCAGAATCTAATTTCTTCCGAGGAGCGCTTCCTCATTCGAAGAAATTGCTCAAAGTTGCGTTGAAATTCGGAATCTAGCAGCGCAGAGCCGGCAGAAGGTATCGTAGCTACGGATTTCACGACGGTGCTGGTCCTTTTGGACGTAGAATCCTCTCGAACAAATTCTAGCTTCTACAAAAAAGGAATCAATTGATGAAACATGTAAATCCAATTTAAAATAAAGGAGACAGCATACTTTGTGTTGATCGACGAAAGCATTTTCATCTATTCCAGGAAGGATGCTATTAAGAGAAGTATTGGACATGGCCCATAATCTCTTAGCTTCAGCTACTCCGCCCTATAAAACAAAAATTATATGTTAATGGTAACATAATCAGTATAGTGTTTTAACTAAAAAATTACCTCTGAGTTGACCATTTCTTCAAGTGTGGCAGCAACCAAGCTTGGTGCCATTGTAGGACTCGAAATAGCAGCAAGTTCTCCAAGGAAGGCAAGGTTCACTACGCCCTCCTCGAAGATGGGTTCGACCAGAGAGAACGCGACAGACGCACATGAATGGAATTTACATGGCAGTTGGATACCCCGAGGGCTTGAACGTGGAGTTCACTTAGGGATTCTCCCGTCAGATGGCGCTGAAAATCGCTGAAAAAGTTAAAAAAGCTAGCCACTTTTTCGCCATAGGCTGGCCGCTCTCCGCGTTCTCTCTGGGTTCGACCAATTGAGCCAAATATTCCCACAATATGGGAATGTCGACGAGCAAATTTTCGGCAGCCTGAAGAATGAATTCAAACCCCTCCAGAAGCTGATGGGTAGTAAAGAGATTCCTCTTCACCATCTCTTTCAGAAGCGCGCCGGTGCTCCTCCGCTCCTTGCGGTTCCGTTCCAGGACATGCATCACGCATTCGTCAATAAAGGTGGATACGGTTGAAGGATGAAGCCATACTTTCAAATCGAGTACGGTATTCTATCAAAAATATCTAGGTAAATAACACGATTAAAGACGATTCATCAGATAATATATTACCTCCATATTTTCATTGGTGAAGAACTCGTCAAGTACCGAGTGGGCCTTACGTGCGATCTGATCCTCCGAAAGAGTCGGTACTCCTTGCAGTATATCTAATTTAAAAACAAGTTAGTTATTTGCTACTAAAAAATATTATAATGCGAGGAGACCTTTAGAGAGATGACGGGGAGTTTCACGAAGAGGGCGTAGAGGTCGACCACCAGGTCCAGCTAGTACATAGAAAAATAAATATTTAGTACTTAATAGTAACACGTATATTAGATTGTTTCAAAAAGTGTCAGACCAAAGAGGTATTAGCCATCACGGAAGATCATAATTCAAGTTTATCATCAATTCATCATAATAAATACATTTGAACAAATATTTATTGAAATCAACTTACCAAGAGTTTGGGAACGGACAGAAGAATCAAAGCCGCGCTCTCCATCGCCGCTAGTGCCGCCGATCATGGGCTGAGACATCCCAGCAGAGGCAACACGGCCACGCCAAGCGCTAATACCCCACCCGCCAGGATCGGGACTGATTCCAGCATCTGAATCATCAGCCTGTACGTTTTCAAATACAAAATTTGAATCAATTGATATAGTTTCTAGAAAAGGGTTGAAGTATAAGATAAAGTTACCTTAGAACGGGTGATTAGTGCAGATGTTTTCGTCTTGTTATCTTTGCGGCGGGGTTCCCATTGATTCTTTCGCAGGTCGATAACATCCTGGATCATAAAACGGATCCGGTTGGATATTTGGAGATTGTTTACGATGAATTCGAGCAAAGAGAAATATGAATCCATCGATTCTCCGCTCTGAAAGAGAAAAGAAAAGATGATAATAAGATTTTCTTAAACGCAATTAAATTGTTATAGAATTTAGGAGCGACATTTTTATACAATAACAAATCTCCAAAAAAAAACAGAATTTGTAAAATAGTGACCACGTACTGATTTCGAAGAAGCAAAAGTCGGTTCTATCCAGTTCCTTTGTGGCATTTTCAAAATAGGTGGAGGGAAGTCGCTTCCAGTCACAATCCTCTTCATTCCCGCACCGCCCGCCTGCATGATTATATGTAGTCAATAACAATAATCACTTTGAAATTAATGATAAACAATTTTATTCAATTACCTTGTCACACATAATTTCCACAGTAGAAAGGCCTTCAGGCTTCTTCATGGATCCTTGATTGTTATGTAGTTTGAGCAGGAAATTGCGATCATACGACATCTTCCCTGATGAATTCAGGGGAATACGCATGTCATCGCTAACGGCATTACGGAGAGAAGGGTTTCCGCCGCTCGTTTGGCTCCGATCAGCACCGTCAACTGATATTAATTAGTTGGAATATAAATTTCAGATCCAATCAGTTCTAGTTATACCTGTTTGAGTAATCACGGATTCGACTGGAACTACATCCGCCGGCGGGGTCTCCAAGTATTCGCCAGCATTCTTCAACAAATGGCAGAGGCACTCCAGTGATACTTCGTTAAAGGGATGATCCAATAGGCGGAGAATGCACAGATGAATCACTTTCGTAGAAATGATTTCCAATTTGAATAGTTCTGTGATGAACCTGAAAATACGTTGAAAACTTACTATCAAAATTTAACAGACTGATTTTAAAATAGCTTTTACCGAATATTTCCTAGAGTCTTGTTCCGGTACTTGGTAGTCAGCTCCTCAAGTTCATCATCCAGCACTTCTTTCTTGGACGCCTAAATAAATTAATAAAATTTAAAGAATTTAATTAGAAGAGATGAGAGTTAAATCTTACATCTTTGTTTTCCTCGATTTCTTTTTCCTTCTTTTCAATATTGAGAAGTTCAGCGACAGTATTTGCAAACTCTCGCTGACACTTTTTCAACAAAAGTTTACGAAAATTGGTCGTTTCAGTTGGATCAGCCGAAGATGACACTTCTATTCCGGCTAGACGTTGGCAAATTTCCCCGTAAGAGTCTGAATAAATGGGTTCCTTGACAGCCTACAGTAAATAGAGAAATTAAAGCGTGTGATTATTTGGGAAATAAATTAATAGATAGCTGCTACCTTTTTGTAGACCATTCCAGCTACACAAGCTAGGCGCTCTTCTGTGTCAATATTGAGACATTTGACGAGAAGTTCCGTCATTAACGTGTCGAAATTAGATGACGTCACTTTATTCAGAATGGAAAGGACGAATTTCACTAACTCCTTAAGAAAAAAAATGTAACTATAAAGAAACAAACCATATAAAGAATAGAATATGTCACTTACTCTTGTTTGAGCCTCTTCCAATTCTCTTTTTGCAACTTTCTGCTTGATGACGCACCGTTCAGGTTTCCAGACACCGTAGTACCAATCGTCGGCTCGGCTATTACGGACTATGGCAAACAATAACATGTAATAAATCGTGCTGATCTCAGAAATCAAAACATGTCACATCTTACCCAAGTGGAGCAAACGTAGGGCTTTTTCCAAGTCGTCAATGGCTGCTGGGAGGCCTTCGTAGGTCATGTCGTTAGCCGACGCATATTTACACAACTTTTGTGCCTCGGCTAATTTCAGTCCAGGTTTGACACAAGCATTACTTCTTTTCTCTGAAGTGAGTTGTGCATCATACACACCTGAATATAAAATATAAAATCCATTATTAACCACAAAACCTTTCTAACTGTTGACACTGAAAGATGGTGAAAACCAAGACGTAGAGAAAACATGTTTTCTGTTTCCTCGACAACCTTTTAGCTGATGCTTACTTCTTGGGTGTGTAGACAATTCAGCACAAGATGATGTAAGGGGCTCCATAATTAGAAATCACGAACTGAGTCACGAGCTTAAGGCAGATGTGTATATTCCATTTGCGAATAAAAGTTTCCTACACGTAGACGACAGTTACACTAGGGTCCAACCCTCTTGACACTCAGCCAGACACTCCAGACTGGCGGACTCACCAGTGATCACCACTCGCTGGCTCCCCTACTCCCCAGTGGGCAGATGCGAAACACCCCTCTCCAGGCTCCAGCATGCCCTCCAGTCAGTTTATTCTTCGCTACCGCTCCCAAGGCCTTGTCACTGTCCGTGTCTCTGTGGATTATCCTGTCATCTTTTCTTTCCTTTTTTTTTGGTTCCATTTATTTAAAAAAAAAGTACTATCATCCTTCTCTTGACTGGTGATTGATTGAAAAATATATCATGAAATATGGTTTTTTTTACACCAAAAAAAAAAAAATTAACAGATTCACAGGAAAAAAAAATAAAGAACCATTATTTAACAGGGACTTTTTTTCTCGATTGGTATTATTACAGCATCAGTGAATATGCAAGGACGGCGGGTGTCTTAGAATAATAAAAGCAAGGGCTGTGTCAAGGTCATAAATAGAGTGTCTTATAACATCAGTATGTTAGCCCTGCTTAACTTTATGTGGGAACATCTCCTTGGTCGACGTCTACCAGCAAAAATCAATTTCGCGGATGTCCTCCCCTCTTTGAGCCAATGAGTCAAGTGTGATAACTCGGATAGCAGAGGCTGCGCTCTATTTCAACGCCGCAGCCCTCTCTTTTCAAATGCTCTTTGTTTATTAGCAGTACGCATAAAAAACCTTCTTAATAGATTATATTCAAATTTGTAACAACGTCTTTATAAATAAATCAAGGGTGGTTGTCAGCAGTTGTTGCCGTATTTTACATTCCACAGCTTACCATTGTTTATTGTTGACATTGAATACAAACCATCGCAAATGGTGCACCAATGTATTTTTCGTATACGGATGTACTGTACCAGCGCGGGAAAAAAACAAGAGTAGTATTTAGAAGCTGATGAACTCAACAATCTTGTAATAACGGTAGCAACTTGGGTCGCTCCTAATAGCGGTACTATACTACTGACTAAAGGAGTCCGTGTTTTTCCCTTCCGACGATTGCGTGTATCGATCTCACCAGCTTAGCCCAACAATTGATTCCGCATTGTAAAAATCGCTTTTTAAAAAATACCATAATATTGAAATGTTACCTGCTGTCCCTTATTCAGCATTCAGGAAGAATGCCTGTTCACCACATCAGCTCACCTAGTCATAAAATGTACCGTAAGAAATTTACAGTTGAAATCGCGTATATCAACAATTAAGTGTGAGTAAACCTGCGGATAGGAAGATAAAAGTCGATTGGCTTTAAAACGAAAAATAGTATAAATAGAAAAGAAATATAATGATTATCAAAGTTAATCTCGTATTGTGATACAAAAACAGACATTGAGATATACCTCTATTTCCCTCGGAATTCCAGCCGCACACGCTTGATAAATTTTTAAGGCAATGCTGGGCAAATTTTATCTGTGTTCCTTAAAACCTTATCCGTGTGTTCCATGATTAAATAAAAAAACTCCTTTCACATCACTGGATACAATAAAATGGGCAAAACACTATTGGAGTGTATTTCCTCAACAAAAAAAAACTCCTTTCACATCACTGGATACAATAAAATGGGCAAAACACTATTGGAGTGTATTTCCCCAACAAAAAAAAAAGCAGCTGTTATTTCTTTAGTAAAGTTTGGAAAACATGGTTAAATACTATAGAGCGCACGACAAAAGCAGAATGAAACTCTATTTTTTTGCCTTGTTAGACAATCAGTTCTAACAGGCTTTGCCCCTCCGATCCGAAGGCGCTTTGTGGTTCATCCAAGAATGAATACCTCCTTCAGAGATGACAGCTCCATCATAAAGAGTTTCGAAGATTCCTTGAATAAGACCTGGAGAAAAATACAAGTTAGAACTTAGAAATTAGAATGATTCCAACATGTTGTTATAGGCATTACCTTATTTGGGTCGCTGTCGTAGCTTGACCAGCGTTTTAGCGGCAGTTGCCGTTCACGCTCAGCTACGTGTTGGACACTTCTTAATAATTTTTCAACAGAGCCGTGTTCAATTTACTTTCGGCTCAGTTTCCTAAATTAAAATATAAATGAACTGTTAACTACTAATATACAAAACGTAATACAACAAGATGAAACAGTTTTCCCATCATACAGGGTTCTAAAACAGCAGTAACCACGGCACGAACGAATGAGGGATTCCCATAAACTTTCACCGCTTGGTTCTATAAATGTAATGAAACATACAATAAAAAATAAGTAATTACTAGCATATTTGAATAAGTTTCCAACTGAATCCCGTCGTTAACTTCTTCTGCAGTACTCAAGCAATATGTTAATCATCATATCAAATAAATTTAAACAAATGCTGATCAGCTGATTGAAATAAAACTTACGAAGGGTTTGAGAAAGGACGGAACCACTGAACTCACCGACCGTGGACTGAGAATTTGAGATGTGCCATCAGGGCCACGACGGTCCAAAGCGCGCATATATGTCTCGCCCGCCAGGACCGAGAGTCCGAAACTGATAAAAAGATCCGAACTGCCAGGCTGCGCCTATTTTAAAATAAGTGAATGAATATATACGTACTGCAAGAGGATACATGCGATAAAATTACCATGGGTTGTTACACATCCAGGAAGCTATTATTTCCCATGTTCCAGTCATCGTCATTAGGTCCTAAGGATATAGAAGAAACTCAATCATCACATTCAATATTCTCTTGATGATTGATTTAAGAAACGAAAACATGATACTCTTAAAATGGTTGCCTACAATCTATCATCATATTCGCAACGAACAAAAATCAATAAGTATTACAAGTTATCCACTTACGAGATTCTATGCAGTTTCTATCATCGCGATCACAACTACGTCGATCACTGTTCGCCGGATATCGTGACCACTTGTAGAGCCCTTGGTCATTGCAAATAATGAGGATTGATTTCGCGCTCGTCTTGGTCTTCACGTTGACCCGTTTTCTGATGGAACTGTTCAAACGTCTTCTAGTTGTTAGTATCTCTGAGGCTGGGATGCCAGTTATTTTGCCACAAGTCGCTTACTTCTTGGATCATGAAACGGACTCGATTTGAAATCGTGCGATTGTTCACACTTCAGATATGGATCCGTAATTTTTGGGTTCTAAAACAGAAAAATATGAGTGATCCTTTGGCACGTCATTAGATTATGTACGACTAAAGGAGCGTTATTTAGAAATAAGGAAATGAAAATTAACTGAGCTATCAAGAGCTTAAACTGTAAAACATGTACTGAGTCAGAAGCAACAAGAGTTGACCCTTTATGATTACTTGGTGGCATCTTTGCAAAGTGAGCAAAGTGACCTCTGACGACTACCTTTTTCACGCGCACACTCCTCTGATTCAAAAGAATGGTTACAACCTCGGAAAAGCATAGTATTCGACCAACTACCTCATCACGAACGATTTCCAGATTAGGAAGACCTTCAGGCTTCTTCAATGAAGCGGGACAGTTATGAAGATCGAGCAGGAAGTTGCGGTCTTCTTGCTCGATGGAACATGCCGCTCTCTTTGTTCTTATCATGACGGTCATGACGGGAACATGATGTCAACCTGGAAAAGGGTTGACGGCAAATCTAGCTTTCGGAATTAACAAACTGGTTATAAACCAAATTTTACCTCACGGTTTCTAAAGACATCTTTCCGCTTTCGGTAGTTAACGAATCAAGCTCGTCTAGTCATCTTCCAGCACTTTTTTCTTCGATTCCTAGATTTAAAAATAAATCTGCTTTAAATAAATCTGATAAAAAATATAGAGAAATAAAACCCACACCGTTCATATGATCTAGATTTCTTTCTTTTTCTTCTCAATATCGACAAGTCCGGCAATGATAAATATTAAAATCCCGTTGAGACTTTTTGAAGAAAAGTTTACGAGTTGGTCGTCACAGTTGGATCAGCCGAAGATGTCACTTCTATTGCGGCTACTGTAGGCACATTTTCACGTAAGCGGATAAGTACATGGGTTCCTTAATAGCTTAGCAAAAGAGGGAAAAGAGGTTGAATTTTTCTCTTATTAAGTAAAAGATACTTGATACACCTTTTCGTAGAATATTTCCGCAATACAAGCAATAGGCGCTCTTTCGTGTCGATAAAAACATTTAACATGGATTTTTTTCCAGTAGCGTGTCGAAGTGCAGTTCATTATAAATTCCAGTCTCTTGCGCTTCTTCTGGTCTTTGTCCCCTCCTCCTAAATAAAATCCAACATAAATTTTTAGTGCAAATTTTCAAATTGAAATTTAGTACATGATGTAACACCTTCTTGACTAGTATTATGAAAAGGACAAAGTCCATGAACAGACCCACCGAGTGCAATACGAAATCTTTATCTCCCAGCCGACACTTTCAATGGTGAGATGATCAGTGTCATACAGCTTTCAGGAAGGTCAGCATTTTGGCCATAAATTGATGTGCGTAGTCGCTTATCAAGGTTATTTAAAGTTGCGCTTTTGAAGAAGGGTCATTTTAATAATTAAAAATGAATAATTCTGGAACATACATATTATACATAATATAGACGATTCTCTCAAAAGTTCAATTTTATATTCATCTCAGCTGAATGCTTAAAAAGGGAGAGATCCACATATACACTGCACTACTCGGTATAATGTATATCATTTTGATACATGAAGGAAAAATCAAAATTTAGGTGGAACATCAAACCAGTCGATCGGGTTAATTATTTCAGCATTGTGGATCTGTGGAACAGAGGTATCGCTCTCTCTGGGATGATGCCAATCCAGATGCAACCAAAACGCCGGACGATCTGGAAGGACTTGTTCAATCAATTGCCGCTTGATCGATTCAATCGCACGTTGATTAAACTGAAAACCGGACAGGCAGAGGGCAACAAGCTCTGGCATCTTTTTGACAAAAGTGACAATATAGTCTTGAAGTTCTTGAATGAGACGCGGGTCACATGGGCGGTCATTTTTGTCATTGTACAAAACGAGTCTTTTGAGGCGAGGAGAACGTTCGCGAACGGCTTTCAAGAAGGTCAGCACTTCGGCCTCGACTTTGGTCATATCGTCAATGTCATTTTCTATCTGAAGCCTGTTGAAAAGAGCGATTTATAGTTGTGAATTTGGACGTCTTTTTCTGATTTCATTTATAAGAATGATGGGTTACACATACCGGAAATCACGTAAGTTGTTGGTGAGGCACTCAGCGACGTGAGATAACAATGTGATGTCACATGTTCTACCTCCCAAATGAAACCGCTCTAGTTTGGGGCAGTTTTCAAAAATCTAAAGAACAAATGAATTATCAATAATTCGATTATTCAATCAAGTGAAAACGTAACCATTACCAAGGGCAAATACGATCCATTGAATAAATTCATTCCATTGATGGTCAGGACTCGTAAATGCTTGAAATTGATTCCTGAAAAGAAATCTCGTGCTTGACTGAAAAGACTGTAACGCCATTCTCCATTTTTCACACCAATGTGAAGCTCTTCGATGTTTGGGCACGCAACGGAGACATAGTTCATGAACCCTGTGAGATAAATATTTTAAAATATACATAAACGAGGACGTGTTGATAAAATTTAATGGCATTACGGGGACAAGGGACAATGCAGCGATTGCCGAGTATTTTCAAATTCATAAGGCTCCAATTCGGGCTCCAGTTTAAGTCTTTTTTCTTGTGAAATGGACACATGCACTTCAGTCGGTTAGGCCTATTTGGTTCGAAAAGAAGGACTTCCAGTAGAGAGTGGGCAGCGCAGAATTCATTGAATCCCTAAAAATTTTACCAGGGTAAATCAATAAAAAAATTTCAAAGATTGCGATCTACTATTATTACAATAATACCTGGTGTGGAGAAAGAAGATAGCGACATTTTGCGAACTTGAGATTTGAAAGCTGCTGACACTGTAGGCGGAAAACTGTTTTCCCTAAATGTTCCAGGTGATGGAAGCGAGCGGCATTTTCGTCAAAAGCATAAATGCGGCCCTTCGATCCGAACAGAGAATACGATTTTAATGTGAGTAGAGGTAAGAAACTGAATGCAGCCTGTGCATCGAATTCATGATTCACAGCGCCATCGATCCAAAGACGTTCTAATGAAACGTGTGCCGGATCCAACACCTGTTCCGGGTTCGATAGTAGCCACAAAAGAAGCTTATAGGGGAGATAGTCACTCAGGTTGTCTGAAGAGCCATTTTTGAGGATGACCAAACTTTTCAGAGAAGATTTCATCCATCCAAGTGATGAAAGTAGAGCAGTGATCCTCTTGAAATGTGTGATCCTTTGAGAAATGAGGTTGGAGGAGTGATCAGTTGTGATGTTATCAGAATATGTAATATCAATGATGAGGTCAACACAATCTTTGCACCACCTGCATAAAATAAAAATGAATAACACAGCTTTATCACGTAAAATTAATAAAAATATCTTACGACAAGACTCCAAGGATAACAATCCAAGATTGAACGGCTTGCGTATTCATCATCTGAGCAAAGGTGATGACTCTAAGATGAGTAAGTCGGCCGAACCCTTCCTTCAGCAAATCAAGTGATGCACCATCTTGAAATTGATCCATATTCTTCTCATTAAGTGTAAAACTGAGCTTGATAGTCTTCTTGCAAGAGTTGAAAATGTCAAGCAGATTGGTAAGTGTAATCTTTGTATCTTCAATGTTGAGTTCTTGCAGGTTAGGCATCTGCTTGATGAAGCAGGACAATTCAACTGCTGGAATCCAATGCAGATGACTAAGATTCAGGGTTGTGATGTTTGTTGATTTGAAAGATGGATTGTGAGCAGCAAATCTCGAGAGAGTATCTGATCTGAGATAGTGACAATCAGTGAAAGTCAGAGCACTCCTGAAATTATGAAGAGGAATTATTAGTAAGATTGGTTAGCGCTTGAACATGCTAAAATTATTTAACTACAATTTACCTTCTATGCCAAAACATTTTGTTGAACTTCTCATAGGCTCCAGATAGAACCAGAGCAAGGCTGTCCGATTCTTTGAGATAATTTCTCAGCAGGTAACGGAGCATATCATTGGGAAGTTTATTGTCGTCCAAGTAACTCATTTTACTCTTTCTAGTATTCAATGGAAGTGCATAAAGGTTTATTCACTTTCTGATAAACCGTGAACGAATTCAGCCAGTAATGAACGAAAAGTCTCTATCCGACAAGAAATCATCCACTGATCCACCAATGTCGTCGGTCGTCTGCTAAAATGGCGCTTATAAAACTGAAGCTACGATGCACGATTCATCGTAGCATAATATCTCAAAGCTCAATTATCGTCTCACGGCTTCATGGCTCATGGGATTTCCTGCATTAGCATAGAACCTCCAGCTTTTTATTTTAGATGTTGGTGGTTTATGAATATGGTACGAAATATAATATAATACATTGGTATTTGGCGATTGCCCAATTGGCAACTGCTATTCCTCTCAACTACAATTTACGGCTCGACCAATGTTCAACATGAAGTTTTACATTCTACATTTACTACATGAATCTACAGTAAGTGAATGGAAATTTGTCCGAAACAGTTTGTTACAATGCCTCGGAATATCAATATGAATGACCCGCCCTGGTTTACATTATGAGATGGCAAAAATCTGCATTCCCTATCTATTAACATTGGCTAGCAGACGAATTTTTCCGCAAGGTTTTAATTTAGGAGCTAAAACGCTCTAGTGTGGACGCACCTTTAGATAAGCTTGTACAGTACCTTTAATATTCAGTTGCTAATTTCTAGAATGGATCGCTTCTTCCCTTTAAGGAAATTTTCCAAGTTGCGCTGAAATTCGTCGTACATCGATCAAGGTAGAAGCTGTAGTAGTACCGGGATTTACCGTTGCATTAACTTTTAGTTGCAGTATATCTACAAAGTCAAAAAATTATGTAAGGCACTTGCGACAGAAAATCCCAAGAAGCTAAAGCTGTTATACCTTTGGAAGGTTCACGCACTGATGGCACTTCACGTTGGGTATGAGTGACGAGCAAAGACTGTGGACTACGCGATTGACCATCGGCAGGATCAAGTAGTGGTTCTAAAAATAAAACATTTAGCTATATCAGAAATTTTAAGCTTATAATCATTTCAGCCGCATCAAAAACACGAATTTTAGTGGATATCGAACTTGCCAGAATTTAGAGAACGGACAGGAGGATCAAAGTTATCATGTTCTCTATTACGATCTACACAAGAGCTCCTTTCCAATAAAAAATAATTGCTAATGCATTATTGCTAGAATGCAATAATTGCTAGAATGCAATAATTGCTACACAAGAGCTCCTTTCCAATAAAAAATAATTGCTAGAATGCAATAATGCATTAGCGGAATCAGAGGGTACCGGCAGCTCCAAGGCTTTTCCGCTGGTCGTCAAAAGAACACAAATTTTTTCGATTGATGATTCATCGTCTGGTTCGTAAAATAAACGGGCTAAGCGCATTGGTGAATAACTTTCGCCAACACGATTTTCAAATTAAATAACTCTCCTAGGAACCTGTAAAAAACAAACGACAACATATGAAGTATTTCGTATTAATAACGGTGCTTTCTGCAACGGGAAAGGTTTGTCTACATAGTTTTCAGGTTCATTAACCTACAATAAATTAGCTAGATCCATTTCTGGAGATTTTTGCAACGGGAAAGCTTTAACTACGGTATGGCTGTATGATTATTATTCAACAATATTCGATATTGGAACTGTCGAGGGAACTGTCAAATACTGATAATCAAGAATCATAATTAAGCTGTAATACCTCTAATATACCTTGGCTATCATAACTACAAGGCTGTTGCAAGCCACAAACTAACTGGTTTTGGGTTTTTTTAAAAATTTGTTTTTGTTGAAATTGACTATACAAATCATCCCTTTGGTGCGCTAATGTATCTCGTTAACGGATGTCCTAGCGGGAAAAACTCTTCTTAAATGAATAATAATAGTATTTAGAAGCATACGAATTTAACAATCTTGTATAACGGTAGCAGCCTGGCCGCCTGGGTCGTTCCCAATAGCGGTACTACAGGCAAAAGAAGACGGAATACCCGCCGGTTCATCCGTTTTTTCCCCTTCCGACGATATGTGTCGTCGGAATCCACATCGTATAAAAATGGGATGTCACTAAAGACGCCTCCTTCCTCTTAACTCCTCTTCTTGTTCGTTTGGATGGATTTGACGAAGATGAAAGAAAAAGAGGTGGGGATGGGTTCGTCCAAGAAAATATTGAAGCGGTACACCGTATTAAGGAGGATTCTCGTTCTCGTCGTAATCCTTCACGCACCGAAAAGCTGATGTGAGCAAAAAAATTAAAACTTAAAGTGAATTCTTAATGAATAATTAAAATATGTTCGAGATGCAACTCGAGTTTTTTCTCACCAAAAGTCCTTGAAGCTACATTTTTAAAATGAAGAACTAACATGTCGTTGCAATTTGTAGTTCTAGTTGTTTCTCTCTAAATTAGCCTACACACTATAGCACTCAAAATCGTGTAATAAGGTGTTGTAAGACCTTGTGAGAGGTCATTACAAAAACCAATGTGAATGCAATTAAAAATTGGATTCATAAGGGTATATATGGTGCCACACGAATCTATTAAAGTGTATATTGATCCCGTATAATGTTTAACTAACACAGTGAAAAATCATGTGCTATACAAGGTCACATTAGGCCGGTTTGGAGTAAAGGGTAGCTAGAGTAATTGTGGCCGCTCCGGCACTTCACCGATAGGACAATAAGCGTCTACACGCTCATTCTCTATTAGCTATCCTTGAGCTTAATTAAATATTATATGAGTCGATTTAATTACGCAAGTTAACATTTTTTGCGGAATTATCAAAATAATGTCATGGCATAACAGGTATGGCATGAGAAATTTAAGGAACTGAATAAGTCTTTTAATCCAATCTTTGAATTCCTTCCAACATTTTGGAAATCTTTTCAAAAAGACTTAAAAAGTTATAATCTTGGAGGTGTTGGTGTAGGATAGTGACATCACGAGCTAAAGTGTAGTAAAATCATGTTTTCTTACTGGGCGCTGCGTATTCGTCATTTGGAAAGCTCATTGACTCATTATCGTTTACTTACTACTGTAGTTGCGATAGATATTATGATCTAGGTCTAATATTACAGGCAACAGCGATGCAGCTATTGTGCTGGACTTATTGTTGGCGGGTTTCCAATCATTATTTCATGTAATAAGTGAGTGTGGTTCACTTCACCAATAGGACAGTGAGCGTATAAGCGCTCATTCTCTATTAGCTATAGCTATAATAAAAAGATCTATTAGTTTGCATGATATTGTAATAGATAATTTTGAAATCTTAAATTCTAAGTATATTTCATCAAAAATCCTCCTAGAAAGTAATGTACTTCCCAATAAGAATTATGTAGGAAGAATGGTAAAAAGATTCTTAGTTTCCCAAATATTCCTAAGTCCAGTGCGAGCGGTCAAAAAGGTCAGAAAATCTACGATTTATTTGCTGTTTAAATGAGGTTCATTTTTTTTTTGTCTTGAAAAAAAAGTTAAAATTTTTTGGGGGTATAGAAATTCAGGTATATTTGAGGTTTATTCCAAGATTTTTACCTGTGTAATAACACTATAAAACGAGTCATAACATCTGCGATTTTATTCCAATTTAAATGAGATTTATATCCTTTAATCTATACGCTTTCTTTTCAGATTTAATATCGCGGATAAAAAGCAGATAATGCGGAGATTTGATTCTGTTCTAGGCATGAAAGTTCAATTTTTAAAGTGCGCTACAAAAACTTACTTTTCCTGAGAATAAATCGGGTTTTATAAAACGAATCGCAGGTTGGCCGCAAAATTTCTGCTCGGGTACCCTTGAGTTCATCCCGAGGAGATTTTTTCTGTAGGTCTCCCGTTCAAATTGATGTACGCTTTTAAAATGGATTCAATTAGCGTACCAATAGAATTACGAAAAATGCTGTCGCAGCTAAATATTTAATAGAGGTTGATTAAAAATTGCAGATTCAATAAACACCAAACTACTTCAGGAAACTGCTTTTATTTTAATGAAGAACTTATATGTCATTGCAATTTTTAGTTAGTTCAAGTTCTTTCTCTCGAGTTATAAGGTCGTATAAGGTGCAAGATGATTTTTTAAAATAGTGAAACGATCCCATATAATTTTTAACTAATGCGGCATCACACAAACTATTGAAATTTAAGGAACTGAAATAGTCTTGTCGTGTCCACACGCTCATTCGATTTATTGGCTATCCTCGGGCTTAGTAAAATATTAAAGGGGTTAATTTTAAATAATTTCACATATAATAAAAACTACATTTAAATTTTAAAACGAAGAAGAAATTTAGTATTTATAATGTTTTTTCAATTGCTGTAGCTCACTGCTCACAAATATTTGAATTTGGGAAATCTTTTCAGCTTTCAAAATTTACACGTCTATGCTATCTTGGAGGTGAGTAGTACTGGACTTAAACATCTTTAGCTGATAGGTGTAGTAAAATCAAGCTTGCTGAATTGGCACCGTATTACCGTATAGTCATTTGGAAAGCACATTTTCGGTCATCAACGGTCACTTACTACTGTTTATGATCGTAGCTGATTTCGACTAGGTCTACGTGAACACTGGTTTACTATCACTATTTCATATAGCCCGCGAACATATTTTATTTTAAAATAATTAGTGTGCAATGTCAGCTAATATGGTAATAAAATACTACAGGCCTTAATAAAGAAAGAAGAAAATCAATGATTTTACAACGAGGGTGTAACATGTAACGTTGTGTAACATAATGTTGGATAAAAACACTTGTATTTAATTTTCTTATTATGATAAACGGGAAAAATAAGGTAAATATGAAATCTGAAATGTGCTCTTTCTTGGATTGTTTGACAATTTGCTATGACAAAATATTAGGAACGTAATAATACATGCTTGCAACACGGATTCACATGTGGGGACGGAAGTAATATGAAATAAGCAAGTTTTCCGTAGTAGAAAAGTGGTTAAGGCAATTCACTTGCAAAATGAGTCTAGTTTTACAATTTTCTAAGGAAATAAAACTTCACGAGGTCACCAACCGACAGATGCGGAAACATCTTCTTCTGGATAACTGTGAAGTTTTTTCCATAAATCTTTAAACTGTCCTGGAAACGCCGGCTCTCACTTTCCGACCAGAGGGACTGAGTGTCACATGGTGGAGGGCGATTGTTCCATCCTCTACGGGCTCCGTCCATATCAAACTTACTGTCCAGCAAATGGAACAGTGCCTAAACATGTGGAGAAAATTTTTTAAGATAAATAATTTAATACACCAAATTTAAAACAATAATACCTCTTCTTCTCGCGTGTATCCTCCTTCCAAGTTCGTCAAATAGTCATTAATCGTGACGTCGTCTTTCAGACACGGATTCCATAGGAGTTTGTCTTCAGTTTCATCAGACATTTCATAAGACTCTAACCGGCTCATCTGGTCTGGTATTTGAGCTTGGTACTTTGGGTCAATACGGACGAGTCGTTTGAACTTGCCCTGATCCAAGAGGTGATCAATATTCTGGATCTCGTGGTATCGCTCCCAGAACACAGAGCTGTATTCCCTTACCTCACCCTGCGTTTTGCCTGTAAATAAAAATAGACCACAGTTGGGCACGTTGAATTATGTTTGCAGATAATACCGTTAACCCTCTTTGAGATCTCTGCAATATCGAGACGCCCGAACTGCAAATTAGCATTTACAAATTGGGTAAAAGCTAATTTGCTCCAAGAAGTGAAACCCTGGGTAAGTAGAATCCTTTTCTCCGCTACCTCCTCTTCTGTTAATGGCTTAGCCTCGTCAATCATACGTTGCTCCTCTAGTTGCACCTTACGATCCATTTGGTTTTTAGGCGCTTTATAGTTTAACGTCTTCCGGTAGTGATAGATCTCCTGAGTGAGTAAGTCAAGGAGACGTGGCGGGAAAAAGTGATAGTCTCGAATACCTGGCCAATTCGCAGGAAGGGGATCCTATAGAAATGAATGTATAAGTATCTGAGTTAAGACAAAAATTGGGGGAAGATATCTACGTTGGAAGAGCCTTTGGTGCCTTTCAAGGCAACGAGAAAATACGCGTGAACTGCGTGAGAAGCCTTTCTAACGCCTTGAGGCGGCCCGATCCACTCTTTTTCTTTCCCTGAGTCGAAACAACAAATCAAATGAAAAAAAGATTCGAGTTGAAACTATGTTACGATTTCATATTTACCATCAAGGGACAAGTCGTAAAAATTTTCGTGCTCATACGCCTTCAGTTGCTTCTTAATGTGAGTATAGCTCTTACGAATATCAGCTTTGATAATCAATTGGTCGTTCAATGCAATGAATTGGATCATAGTTAATGAATTCCGGATAGAAGGTAGATGCTCATACGCAATGAAAGCGGATGCATAAAAATAAGCAGTTTCTGTCAGCTTGTCCGGTTTAGGGAAGATACGAATGCCATTGGAAGCCGTTTCCCTTATCTTTACAACGTTTTCTTCTAGCACGGACAGTCCAAATCTAAGTGGTAACTCATCAGCTAGTGTTTCACTCTTCGCCTTTGATAACATCCTTAACAAAAAAGAATTTAATGGATGAAATCATTTAACTATTAACTTTATAGGATAAAACAATATTTACGAATCTTGAACTCCATCCAAGCGATGAATAACGACCCTAGGAAACAAGCTTAATTTAGGATCCGAATCATTTATCAGTTGACCGGCTTTTTGTTCTTCAGAGACAGGGGAAACTGTGGATGACATCTCAGAAGGCTTCGTTGGACGCTTTTTCTTCGGCAGCTCCCTAAACGAGAAAAATGTATAATGAGGGTATTATCAAACTAAAAATGTTGAAGGACTAATCTATATTTACGGTTCTTGAGCATCTTCCAAACGCTGCAGAACAACGCGGGGGAACCAGTTAGGGTCCGATTCATTGATCAGCTTACTAGCCATCTCTTTGTTTTCCTTCGTCTCGTTCGGGTGAAGAAAAAGATACTTGACAGAGTTTCCCATTCCAGAAGACTCGAACGTTCCACGATTCAAAACTGAAAACTGAATATAAAGATACAAAACTATTAGAAAGAATCCTTAAGAAGTAAAAATAAATCTAAGCAAACCTCTTGGAGAAGGGCGAGTATTTGATTACGAATCTCAAGATGCGGTAAGCTGCGATCTGGCATAGGAGCCAACCAATCTGCGAGCACGCTGAGAATGTTGTAACCGAAGAAGACCATTTGGGGATCGTTCTTCCTAAGCTGATTTAGGACTGCAGGCAAAGAAGAGATCTTCATCAGGGCAGGTCTCGAAGCCTGGTTGAGTTTCCTATCATCCTGTTAAATAGATAAAAAAATGATTATAAAAGAGCATATTTCCAAAAACAGGACAAAATAAATTTACATCGGCGGCCCTTTTCATCTGCGAGAGCAAACGGGGAATGCAGTCATCCTGATAGTGAATAATATCATCACTTTTCCGCTTGCGCTCTGCGCGTTCGTCTTGCTCCCGAATCAGCATCAGTTCAAGGTCAATCACCAAGTCATCTTTCTCTTGATCTCGGTCAAAGTCTCCGTGGCTTTGAATTTCAGCCTTCTCTTGGCTAATTTTCTTGACACCGCTGCCCTGAATACTTTCATCTCCCGAGCCACAAAAACCATCATCTTTCTCGGTGCATGAGAGTGATATGGGAATTAGCTTTTTTCTTCCTCTTGTGCGACGAGCCGTGTCCATTGTAGAGTCGGAATCGCTCTCACTGCCCTTGGCTTTGCGTATTTCAATATCACTATACGGAGAGGGTGCTTTAGAGGGATTGGATCCAGACTGGGAACCTAATAAAGAGAATTAAAGTTGCACAATATCACTTGTAATATAGAAAAAAAGAATGATTACGTGAACCAGGTTCAATCCTAAGGGATGAACGTTCATTTGAAGTAGACCGAGAACGGGAACGAGAGGACGAGGAGTCCGAATTCGCTTCAGATATGGAACGTGAATTACGACTAGAATCCAATTTTAAGCGGAATTCTAACGAGGATGAACGGGAACTAGGGCAAGGCACTGATTTGGAACGGGTTCTGAATCTTTTAAAAGCATGAATGAGCCATTAGATTAGGTATAGATGTGTAAAAGTAAGACCAAAAATTACCCAGGACCACCATCAGAATCAGATGATTTTAAAGCACAACTAAAGCTTGGACTAGAGCCTGATTCAGATGTAGGGGTTGCTTCAGAACCATTTATTGAAATTTCATTTGTAAATGGAGAGTAAGTATCCAACTGAAATAATTCTTTAAGAGGTGTGGATTCAGCTTCGATCACCAGTTTTGAGGCATTGGCATTTACTGTAAATTCATCCATTTCCTGTCACCAAAGAAAAATTGAAAGCAATCAGTTGTTTAAATTATGAAGGAACATGTACCTTATGGGGGAAAATATGCACCTGTGGACTGGATTATTCAAAAACTGTTTTGTAAAACTAAAGATGCCATTTTCAATAAATATATCAACTGATAAACTGACCTACAAATTCAAATATGAAATGAGTTTTGACAGAGACAATAGCCTTAGCGAAAATGTTCATGTATTGACAAATATTTCATCATTTTCTAACGAATAATTCCAATGTTATGACTAAATACCTGAAGAACTATCACGAGTTCTAAAATAGCTCGAACTTTTTCCTCCTAGTCAATCACTGAACTGAACAGCTGTTTTAGATTTTTTTTTTCAAGCTGAGAGAACCAAGAGACCTCTATCGACCATTGCAGGACTTACGCAATTGTAGGTACGATCACTGGATTTTGTAGTTTTTTTCATAAAAATAAAATAAACAATATAAGTTTGCTTATTTTCCAAATAAAATAAAGCAGCTACAACAACTTCTTTATGATATCTAATTTTTTTTGTATTTTTTAAAACACTTAGAGGGTTCGGCAACGTCGAAACTAGGATGTTTTCGAGGCGGTCAGCTGTTCAACTTTTCGAGATTTCGACTACGAGGACGTCTGGACGACGCCAAAAACTCTTGAAAAAAAGGGGTCGTTGCCCGTTGCACACCTGTTAGGTTATTATCGGTTATAGTTCAGCAACTTTGTGGTGCCCACGATATTGAGTGTTTTGTAATGTGCATCAAGAGACGAAACAGATTAGTGCAAACTTCTATTTTTGGGAAAAGGAATAATTCTGGAATTTGGATTAAGTTACTCATTCCCTCACGTCATCAGGTAACGGCAGCAACATCAAGCACACATTGTTTATAATTAAACTCGCCACATACGAACCCATTCATCTTTTCTAATGACGTTTGTGTAATGTGGCTTTGTCAAGTCGAAAGGAATAAGTTCCAACCTATTATCATAATGGTTGTCATCAATTAGCAGATGGATGGGCAATCAGTCTAAAAGAAGTTGACTCTTCTCTTTTTTTGGCCAACAAACAGGTTCTTTTTACGACGCCGTCTGCTCCCGCTACCAAGTATACTGGTCCGTAGGCACCACCCTGTGATAACACCGTACATTGCCAGCATCTTAAAGGATTCTTGGGTAATTCTTGTTTTTCTTTTCATCTTCTCTTAAGTTATTGCAACTGACCTATTTATATTTGTTGCTAGGGACTCCATCTCCATAACATTTCTTCTTCACATATCCAAAAGTATAGCTTTTAATTGCCATGCTTATTCTTAAATGTGTCACATAAAATCAACTTCCTTTTTGTGCCCAACTTATCAAATTCTTTAAACTTTTTTATTTTCTTTTTGACAGTGGGAGGAGCGGTGAACTGCAAGATAATTCTGACATCGGCTCTTCCCTCGGTAGCCCGCTAAAACGGGAAGTTGTTTCCTTACTTAGTGACATTGGCAAAGGCTTACATCCCTATTCGGAGAAGGTCTCCTCTAACCATCACCTTGCCGAGATGTATCCGCTACTGAGAACTGCTACTCCATCGATGTTGAAGGGATCGTCACGGGCTTGGGTACCTAATTTAGCCGCCTACTTAAGCTCAGGTATAAAGCTTCTTTACACATCTTTTTTCGTCTTTAAGTGTTATTATATTGGTCATTGATTTATAGGACCTTTCAAACCGATGGATGTAGAATTACCGAACGATGCGACAGTCGCATCGACCACTAAGAAATGTGACGATTCCAACGTTGATGGTTGCATCCTTATTCTGCTGAGCTTTGCTGCTACCAACCATTCATCCAGCGACCTCGAGCGATTCCGGAGCTACGGTCTCGTGACGGATACACCTTACGGTAGACCTCCTTCAGTATTTTCGTGGAGGAACCGATCATCACTCCTTTGCTTTCATCTTCAGCCAAATTCATCCAAACGACCAAGAACAAAAAGAGGACTAAAGTCAAGAGGAACGATGCGTCCATAGTGATAACATGCGCAGCCTATGGGTAAACAAAGTAAAATAATACTATGATTCTTTCAAATTTTGCATAAAATTTTACAATCTTTTTTAATAGGATGTGGATGAGTTGTTTACATTCACGCAATCGTCGGAAGGGAACTAAATAGAGAGCACAAAAGCGGACAGATGTACTTTCTCGGCGAGAATCTCATCTTTAAAACTAAACAAGACGTCCAACAATTGCTTATGCTTGGTCCTCACAGAGAAGGCTGATTCCAAAGATCCAAAGACCCTTCTACAGATGGAACTTTAGCTCCTCATTCACTGGATGAAGACCTCAAGATGATGAAGAACTCAACTCTCCTAGGGGAGGGACCGGAAGGTTACTCAACCGCTGTTCCCGGCGGCAGTGCAACCGATTTCCAGACGGTCGCAACGCAACAGAAACTGTACAGTTTAATGGATTGCTGTGCGGGCTTACCGAGGACGGCCGATCACCGTGCTCTTCTCTGATAAGAGACAACATCTTTCACCACCTCTCTTCACCATCTGTCCTTATGTGGCTGTCTCAGCAACGCCACACCCTAAGCTCGAGCGGGACTCCCACCAATGGAGTCGGAAGAACACGCGGGTCTTCTGCTATGATGGGGTCCGGAACGAAGAAGAAGACTATCACAAGCATACCTCTGCTCTTTTCCTTCCTTAGCCCATCAGTTACCAGCACGTTCACGAATAGCTCCTCCCGCCATCTCGTTTGCAGACGTAATCAGGGCGGAAGCGACGTTGAAACTCGGCAACCCGGGGGTAAATTCTTCTCCTGACTTGGCCTTCTTTGAAGAACCTAGTATGTCCGTCAATATTCTTTTCGTTCAAAATGTCACCAGTAGTGTTGTGCCTCCTGCTGGATTAGCGTCATCTACTACGAATTGCAAACCATCGGCGACCTCCAAAGGACTCGTTCCTGAGAGCTGTTTACTGGGGCCTACTTCTACAAGTTAAGAGACTACCGTCATCGGATCAGCAGGCTTTTGTTCTTGCTGTTTTGAGCCGCTTCAACGCTTAGCGTTACCTTTGGGTTCGAGCTTAACGAGAAAATAATAGAGCTTCGCCTTCTTATTACAGCCTCCGGAGTCGTCACCACTCCCGCACTAGAAGGGGAACCTCTCCCGCCTGCCTTTCTTATTATTGCCAGTGATTAATTTTCTTTGAAGCTGTCATGTGTTGTGATGTATATCTTTGTCATTTATCGGAAACCAAAAACAATATATTTTTTTTCTTTTCAATGAGCGTTCTGTTTTTAATTCTTGTCTAGTTCTTTCGTCTTTATTTTAACGATTGTTTCTTTAGGCCCACTTTCTTTCTTTAATTTAACTTGGTAGGTGATGCATGAACATGAAGTTTTACATTCTACATTCATTATTTGAACTTCATCTACAATACGTTAAGTGAGTGAAAATCGTATAAGAGGCTACGTGTTTACCCATCCGATTTGATACAGCAGCACTTAAAGTTGGTCACATAGCGACGGAATATCAGTTTGAATGATCCAATCCTGGTTTGCATTATTTATCGGATGGTCGAAATCCACTAGCTATAAAATTGATTTCACGAACGGCAGAGATCGTACAGTATATTTTCCTTTTCAAGTGTCAGATTGTAGAACGCGCTTATAGTAACCCACTTTAACTTCTGCACTCTTTTTAATATCGATTACTTCATTTTTGATAGTGATGATCGTTTCTATGCTTACTTAGTTTTCAGTTTCGTTTGTGTGGAAGATTACCTTATCAATAAGTTTATCAAAGTAAGCAAGTTACTATACACAGAAGCTCTATCCTGGCGATTGAAACTTGTGGATTTGTGTTTACAGGTCGATTTCTAATAGAAGTACTTTAAAAAGATGGACTCGTTGAATTCAAAATTGTTTCCCCATCCAGTAGCTTCCTTTTTTTTTTTTTTAAACAGAAGAAGATGATACATTTACCAGTTGCTGAAAACATACTCGTCACTTGGTTACGGTATTTATTTTTGAAAACAATAGACACATAACTCAATAAGTATGGAAATGAATGAGACTAAAACCAGCAGTTTTTATAAGCCCCGCATTGATAAAACAATTAATAATCAACGAATAAATGATTATATCTTGGAAACGGGTCGAATGATTTACTGATTAGTCGTCTTTCTCTTGGCTCGATTCTGAATCAGCCTCTTTCAGTCAAGTTATGAACGATGAGGAAGATTTCAACGCAGCGGCTTTGCCTTCACGCTCAGAGGATTTTTCGTTCATTATCCACGAATCGAAGCCTTCTTCAGAGATGACATTCCAATTGTAAAGAATCTCCAAGATTTCTTGAATTAGACCTTACAGAGAAATTTAAATTAGCAATTAGAACATATCTTCATTATTTTAGGGACAAACATAATACTTTTGGGATGCTTACGCTGCGTGACCAGCCTTTGAACAACAAATAAGAGTTGAAGTTCGCGCTCCGCTACGTGTTTGACATAATCCCTCAACAATTCGGAAAAGAAATTTAACAAAGCAGTGTTTAGTTTGCTCTCAGAACCGTTTCCTATAGATGAAAAACAACGATATTATTCAGTTACGCAATAGTAGACTTTAAAGCTCTTGCTACCATTGAGAGAAATCTCTATGACAGTAGTAGATAAGGCACGAATGAAGATTCTTGGTTTCCACCGTTGGTTCTATAAGCAAAGAAACGTAAATTTAAATTAGCTTCTAAAGAATCGCTTATAGGTTATTCTGTACCTTTATCCAGTTGCTAATTTCTGGAATGGATCGCTTACTCCCTTTAAGGAAATGTTCCAAGATGCGCTTAAATTCGTCGTACATCAAGGTCAAATCAACTTCTCGTTGCAGTATATCTAAAAAGTCAAATAATAATGTAGGACACTTGCGACAGAAAATCCCAAGAAGTTAAAGCTGTTATACCTTTGGAAGGTTCATGCACTGATGGCACTTCACGGGTATGAGTGGCGAAAGACTGTAGACTACGCGATCGACCACCGGCAGGTTCAACTATAGTGGGTCGACAAATAAAATATTAAGCCATTTGTTTTCAAAAATACACGGTCGACATTGAAACTTCTAAATTTATTTCAGAATGAACGAAGTAAAATTAGTCATCATAGATGATATCAGAAATTTAAAGTTTATCCTCATTTCAACCGCATTTAAAAGAGAAAAAAAATGTGTAGTTGATGTCGAACTTGCCAGAATTTTGAGAACGGACAGGAGAAACAAAGTCATCCATCACGCTCTCTATCACGACCTACACTAGAACTTCTTTTAGGGATCCTGGGTTGTTTCGTGCTCATTTTTGTATTGCCTCGATTGCTTTTCTCCAACATGTTCCAGCCATCGTCCTTACGACCTACACCTACGAATACAAGATATACCATCACTCGTCATGATCTAGAAATAAAATTAAAAAATAAATTTTATGGCTGATATTGCGTTCTCAACTTACGGTACATTTTCGGATTCCATTCACGCTCCTGCTGTTGGCGTTCACGGATCGCTTCTTTGTGGATTTGATCAGAAGTTTTTAGACAGTTTTTCTCTTCTAGACGAGGATTCCATTGATTTTTCCGCAAGTCGATGACATCTTTGATCTTGAAGCGCAACTCGGTTGAGATGTCATGCTCGTTGACAACAGTTTCCAGCCGGGCAATGTAAGAATCCATCTGCTTTTCTTGGCTCTTCAAAACGAGAATTTAAAAATTACTTTTTAATAAATTATTTCTATGAAAAGGTTTGGACTTACGGAATGTAATATTGCATTAGCGGCAACAGAGGGTACCGGCAACTCCAAGGTTTTTCCGTTGGTCGTCAACAGAACACAGATTTGTTCGATTGATGATTCATCGTCTGGTTGATTAAATAAACGGGCTAAGCATTGGTGAACAATTTTCGCGGACACGATTTTCAAATTAAATAACTCTCCTAGGAACCTGTAAAAACGGCAACATGAAGTATTTAATATTAATACTATGAAATATGGTATTCTTTGTAATACCTAACATTGCCTGAAAAGCGAATTCGGCAATTGGCAACAAGAAGAACAAGCTCATCTTTCAGCTCTTGTTCCTTAGATTCCTGATAATAAAACCAATAAATTTTCGGATATTTAAGATGTGAAAATGGGTAAGAGAGAAGGCATATAATAATGTACTGTACATTTTCGTTTTCCTCTATCTCTTTCTTCTTTGCGTTGACGTCCAAAAATCCAGTGCTGCCCAATTCAAATTCGCGCTCGCATTTGTTTAAAAGAAGCTTGCAACAAGGCACCTCTTTTGAAGATAAGGATTGGCACATTCTTGCGTACGTCGATGAATACAAAGGTTCCTTGACAGCCTATAAACGTTAAAAAATCAGGAAAATAATTTAACAGAAATCGATACGAAGAAAATCTCAAGTACCTTTTGGTGAAACAGTTCAATAATTAAAGTAAGTCGTTCTTTAGTGTTGATATCGAGATTTTTAATCCGTTGAAGAGATTTGTCGAAAGTAGATGGCGTCAATTTGTTGAGAATTCCACGAACAGTTTTGACCAATTTCTGTAAATTGAAGTACAAAATCCGTAGACGAATCAGTTGCAAGTATATAAACCAACATATCGTATAAAAAGTACGTCACTACCTGCTTTGTTTTGTTTTCGTCAGGGTTCTTTTTTTTGTTTTCATGGTGTCATTTGGTTTCCAGATCTTACCATTGCAATCTTTTAATCGGCTTTGTAGTGCTATTTACAAAGATAACGTTAACCATCTGCTTATTATTTCTGCTAAATAAAAATTTAAGGTTTATCTTTATACATATGTACACCGGACAGGCGAAGTTTTCCTCCAAGTCGTCAATGGCAGCTGGGGTGCTGTTGTCGGCCATAGCAACAACAAATTTAAGTTTGACAGAATTTGCACTGATGCTTTCCTCACTCGTATGGTCAAAGCAATCTAAAACATCTGACATTATTGAAAACCGAGTCTTTTATAACAACAGTAATGACTAGCAACAACTTAAAACCAGATTACTTACAGCATGATGAAGCCTCCTGACAAGTATTCTTGTTATTATTTTCTGAAGAAACTTTTGATTGGCCTTGACTTGTTTGCTGTTTTGTAGGGGATTCAATAGATTTTAATGATGAAGTTGGCAGATCCATAATGAAGGAATCAATAGGTTATACGGACGCTAGTAAATAAGAGATTGACTGAAAATGTTCTAAAAGTAGAAGGCGGAGAAGTAAATTCGTAGGTCGAGCCTTCACGGATAACCAACTACGACTACCAATCTACCATACAGACGTACTCACATACAGAGATTATCCACCGCCCATCGGTCCCCCCTATCATTGTCTAGACTCGAGAGATTGAGTACCCGCCGTAGGAGCTTAAAATTGTGCGAGTGCTTTTACCTTTCCAACGTTGTTTCTGTGTGACCCTATTTATGCTCTATTTATGCAAAACAATTTGGATGTTTACGACTTTGAAATCTGCCAATGTCGCATGACGACATGACTACCGACTTTCCCGCTTTGTCGGAGATTCATTTCTGTCGACTGCTACAGTAAAATCTACAATATACTCGCCTCCTCTGGTAAATTTTCATTTAATTACTAAAACAAAAATAATAACCATTCTTACATTTAACAAGGTCTGTATTCTGTTAAACGTAATATAGTAGGGTCTCATTACAATACCAAAGAAAATCTCGGTTTATCAAAATGAATCGTATTGCGTTGACCGAAGAAAATCGTATTGCGTTGAACGAAGACATGCTACGGCATCTTTCCCGGCACTACCTTTCTGAAAGGGATCGACTAGCCCTAGCTCTCTCGGGTACTAGTGAACGATTCATTCACTTATATGCAAACAACAGGTAATTTACCTTCGATTGAACATGTTAAGTTCGACCTATTTCAGTTGTGATATTGGACTATATATCAGGAAACAACTGGTGACAAGGGAGTGCTACTTCATCACTGCCTGTTCTTGGGAGTTATTCATTTATCAGCAGAAGATCGATCCTTCACTTATCACAATGTTTGATGTTAGCTCTTGTTATTGGCTCTCGGCTTCAGTTTTATGCCATTCAATCAAACAGATGAGCAATCTGGAGGAGCTCTCCATTGACGACACGAAAATATCGTTCTCAAATTTGCCAGAGTTGTTTGAAGCCTGCCAGAAGATTGTCAAGTTCAGTCTCACACTGTCAGAGAAAAATCTGGACCCATATGAAGAAGGTGTAATGGCAAAAAAATCTTTGGATTGGGCCAAGCAAGGTTTTGCGAGAATTACACATTTGAAAATTTTCTCCACTATCGCTCGGAACGATGACGAGTACTATTATCTACAACCATGGATCGTTACCCTTGGAGTACTAAAGTATTCCATTTTAAAGAATTTTTCCCATGATAAAAAAACCATTTAAAGAAATTCTATTTACAGATGGTGTCGTGATTGTGTCGACTTGGTTATCCAGGTGACAACCACGGAGAAAAATTGTAGTAGCAATTTTTTTATAGACAAACAGAAAATCGACATGGCTCTCAAAAAGCTGAAACCGCAATTTGGCTGGATGAAAACGTTGAAAAGTCTTGCTATTCTCAGAAGCGACTCACATGATAGCTATCATTATTACATAATCAAGCAGCTCCTCTTTTTCCTGAAGGAAATTCAAAATGAGTCCCGCTCTCTCGAGAGACTTATCATCATTAAAAAGGATTACATTCCAATTAATTATTGTCTTTTCCTGGAATGGTTTATGACTGGCCCTTCGGTGAAGTCATTTGCTTTGTTCAAGAGTTATTTCTGGGTAACCAATCCACTGACCTTTAATCATGAGCGGTTTCGGGAACTGGAGCAATTAGCCCAAATCACTTTCTCCCACCGTCTGGAGCATCTTACCAAGTTGAAGTTTGTCCATGGTCATTGTGGAAACGACATCCAGGTAATCATTTACTATCATTGAATTTTACATATTTATAGTTATGTTAATGACTTAATATTCTCGAAAGGGTCTAAATGATTTCTTGGAATCTCATCCGAATCTGGTAGAACTGCGTTTTAAAGACCCAATTAAAGACGAAAGGAATCAATTCTTCGGAGCTGGAGATTGGAAGCTTCTCTCGCTTAAAGATCTCGTCTATCACTGCGTAAAAGTGGATCAAAGTATGTTATTTATTATTGATTGAATCTTTTAGAATTTTTATTTAACATTTTCATGTGATTCATTCTCAGGAATTATGGATCATTTCATGAAAGCCTGTCCGAATCTCCAGCAGCTTGAAATTGAAATTTCCCCTCGACAAGACAAAATCAGTAGTACCCGCTTCTTCTCTTCTCTTCAATTCAAACATTTAACGCGGCTGTGTCTCCGTGAATATGAGTTATTTGATGGGTCTTACTTGCCTTCAGTAATTATAGAGTATTGTTTACATCAGAATCATCTTTTAACTACCTATAATTTTTTACAGATCTTTCAAAAATGTCCAAAGCTGGAGCGCCTCCATTTAGAAAGTTTTGAATGGGATTATAGTAACATTTTTCTCGTGAATCTAGCAAAGTGCTTACCCAATGCTGCCAACCTGCGTGATTTGAGGTAATTTTCAGCCAAAACCAACCACGTAGAAACTGTTGAAACATTTTAATTTTATCAAACAGAATGGCATGGAAGTATACGACAGTAAGTCCGACCGATCTCTTATCCGTCTTGAACGCACTGAAATGTTGCCCAAAATTTGAGAGATTTGGCTTCCTGGCTGACCACGAATGGAATAGTCAAGCCCCATGGGATGAAATAGTCCTATCCTCTGACTATTATGCTCCATTGGAAAATTCCCTTGTTAAGTTTGTGAAGGACATGCCACATCTTGTCGCCTTGTGCCTGGCAGGTTTGGGTATTGATTCCAACGGTGTCGTCAAGCGGCAATTGATTGATGAAGTGTTGCCCGAGCGCCCTGCTTTCTGGTTTCATTTGAGCAGCGGTCTTCCTCATTTGAACGATCCCTCTATTCCCAAGATCCATTACGAGGAGATTGTCAATCCGGTTCATGCGTGGGACTCTCCTCCGCGATTCTAATTGTGTAATAATCAACACTATGGGCTGCCTACTGCTCAGTTCAATTTCAAATTCTGGAAGAAATACAGTCGAATCCCGAATTTTCTCTGTGGCTCGAGTAGCCTTCTTTATTATTGTAGTCATTATGGTTATTGAAATTATTAATTTATCTTCTGTAGTTAAGCATCAATTCGATGGTAAAGAAATAGAAATAGTCCGTGCGGTACCGGATCTTTATTCCAGCTAGTTATTAAAGCAGGCGATCCTCTTTACTATAGGCACTCTAACGATGTCAAGTTGTGCGTAACTGCCGAGGAGCTATCCGGCGACGAATGTATTGTGTCATATAGCCGAAGAAATGCGGCTAAACTATGGGTCCCAGAAGGGTGAAATTATTTTGAATATTTACTGGAATCTTCTCGTTATAGTGAGCTCAAACTTAAAAAGAGCTTCAAAAGTTGAGGCAGCTCCAGAACCACAAGTACCAAAGCCTTCTAGGCCCACGATTATGGAATTTATGGTAGTATCGAGACTTGAAGAACCAAAGTTCAGTGATGAACCATCTCTCGGAAGGGACCAGCGGGGGTCGCCGAATGATTGCGGCTCGCAACAATTCAAAGAAATGCAGCCGGAGAAATGGAATTGCTGGTAGAATTTTCAACGAAAAAAAAATCGGCGGAAAAACTATGTTCAGAGAAGAAGATCAATACAATTTCATCCGTAGAACTTAAAAAGGTCTTTGGAATCAGCCTCGCACTAAAAAATCGGGCGTAAACAACTGTTGAACGTCTTTTCAAGTTTTGAAGATAATACTAAAGATAATACTACAGCCGAGACTACAGCTTTAGTACCGTATAGATCTGTCCCTTTTAGTGTTCTCTGTCTTGTTTAGTTGTTTCCTTCTAACGATTGGATACATCCCACCAACTCATCCTACATCGTCCTATTACAACTTTACAAGAGATTGGAAAAAGATAATTCTGTTGACAATAAAAGAGACACCGAAGACGTAATGAATTCTATTTTAAAATTTTTATTTTTTCTATCTCATACCGCAAGATATTTCATAAGTACTAGATTGTATGAAAATGTTATTTTTATAAATATGAAGGAGGAAATAATGAGGTATTGAAGTCAGATAATGTCTCAAGATAAGAATTTTACTATCAATAGAACCGTACAAAAACGTTCGAACAATAAAATCAAGGGACTCTACTCTCCAAGTGTAAACAGATCCTGGGCAAATCAAAATTTAGGCGGAGCATCATACCAATCGATCGGATTCACGATCCCTACATTGTGGATCCTTGGTACAGAGGTATCGTTTTCGTTGGGGTGGGAGCGATCTAGATGGAACCAAAACGCCGGGCGAGCTGGAATGATCTGTTCAGTGAACTGCTGCTTGACCGATTCAATGGCGCCTTCGTTAAACTGGAAACCGGAGAGGCAGAGCGCAACTAGCTCCGGCATCGTTTTGACAAAAGTGACGAGGTAGTCCTCCAGTTCTCGAATGAGACGCGGGTCACATAGGCGGTCCTTTTTCTCGGCGTATAGAACGAGTCTTTCAAGGCGAGGCGAACGTTTGCGAATGGCTTTTAGGAGAGTAAGCACTTCGGCCATATCGTCTATGTCATTTTTCCATTTAAGTCTGTAGAAAAGAATGATTAAAATTAAGATAATGATTAATTGCATTTCGACTTTCATTTTCTAGTAAAATTTAGGAGAATGATTAGGAAATTATATTTACCGCAAATCACGCAAGTTGCCTGGGAGGCACGCTCCGAGGTTGAGGAAAAGGTGTGGGAAATACTTCACGTGACTGGTTGTACCTCCCAAATGCAATCGTTCCAGCTTCAGACAGTTTGCAAATATCTAATGAAACAAATGTTAGACATGAACTTGTTCATTAGATTTCAAATAATACCTTGGGCAGGTAGTATCCATCGAATAAATACATTCCGTTGACGGTCAGAACTTGTAAATTCTTGAATTTAATTGCCGAAAAGAAATCTCGAGCTGAAACAAATTCGGACCTTTGGCAAACTCCGTTTTTCACACCGAGGTGTAGCTCTTGAATGTTCGGACACGCAACGACGACATAATCCATGAACTCTGTGAAATAAATACTTTAAAAATTGTAAATGGGATTAGCGTATTTAAATGATAATACTTGGACAGGGGACAATGCAACCATTGCCGAGAATTTTCAAATTCATAAGGCTCCAATCCGGGCTCCAGTTTGGGTCTTCTTTCTTATGGAACGGGCACCAACACTTCGTTCGTTGGCTACAAGTTAAAGAAATCGGTTTGAAAAGAAGGACTTCCAGTTGAGAGTGGACTGAGCAGAATTCATTGAATCCCTAAAATTTAAACCATAGTAAATTTATATGAAAGTTAGATAGTTTGCGGTATAAGATTTTTACCTGGTCAGGAGAGCGTAAGTAGCGACCTTTGGCGAATTTAAGATTAGCAAGCCGCTCCAATCGGCGGAAAATTACTTCTCCTAAATGTTCCAAAAGCTGAAATCGCGCGTCATTTTCGTTAAAAGCCAATAACGAGCCATTCATAGACAGAGCATACGACTTCATTGAAAGTAGGGATAAGAAACTGAGTCCAGCTTGTACTTCGTAATCAGGTTTCAAACCACCATCGACCCAAATGCGTTCTAACGGCGGGGCGCGAGCTTGATCCCGCGACTGTTCCGGATTCGATAGTAGCCACATAAGAAGTTTGGTAGGGAGTAAGTCACGCAGCCTCTCCACAGAGCCACTTTGCAGGATGACCAAACTTTTCATCGATGATTTCATCGATTCGAGTGATGAAATTAGAGCAGTGATCCTCCTCATATCTGCGGTCCTTTGAGAGATGAGGGCGAAGGCGTTGTAGTAGGTATTGATATCAGAATAATATGTAATATCAATTAAAAGGTTCACACAATCTTTGCACCAGCTGCAGAACATAAAAATAAAAAATTAATACCACAATTTTATCCAATACACCAAGGGAAAATGACTTACGACAATACTCCAAGGATAACTAGCCAAGATGGAATGGCTTGCTTATCAATTATCTCAGCAAAGGTGATGATTCTGAGATTGATAACTCGGCTAAATCCTTCCTTCAGCAAATCAAGAGATGCCCCATCTCGAAATTGGTCCAGATTGGTCTCAGCAAGTGTAAAGCTTAACTTGCAGATGTTCTTGCAAGATTCAAAAATGGTTGCAAGATCAGCAAGAAGAATTTTGGTGTCTTCTATGTTGAGCTCCTGAAGATTGGGTATCTTTTTTATGAAGCTTGACAGATCAGCTGCTGGAACCCAGTGAAGATGACTGGCATTCAGCCTAGTGATGTTTGCAGGTCTGAATAATTTTTTGTCATCAGCATCATCAGCAGTAGTGAGGAATCCCACTTTAAGCGAATCTGATGACAAGTAGCAACAATGGCTCAATGTCAAAGTCATTCTGGAATTATAAAGCATTGTAGAATAAGATCACCCAGGACATTAGCACGCACACATGATTTAAAAGTAAATTACCTGTTTTCCCAAAAAAATGTCGTGAAACTCGGGCTGGCCCCAGAGAGGGCTAAGGCCAGGCTATCCCTTTCTCTGAAATAATTTCTCGTCAAGTACCATTGCAAGTCCTTCGGGAACTTATCAAAGACATCCATTTTGATTATTTCACGAATTTACTGGGATTGTAATCTAATATCGACTTTCAACCACTCTCATCAAAGTTGCTGGTTGGCACTTTGATTCCTTGTTCGATACTGACAACCGCTGACAACTGAAACGAAAAACCGTTACTTTGAAGTTTGAACGCGTACACATGTCGTCTGCTAGATGGCGCGTATTACAGTTCGTAATTCAAAAATTATGTAGCTTTCTATAATATTTAATTATCATCTTCTTGATTGTCTACACAGCCCATCCAGAACTCAGAAGTATTGTCCAGTCAGAACGTTGAATACAAAACAAATACCATCATGGATGTCTCTTCATTAGGCAGTAACTAGTATTTGGTAAGTCATGTTTTGGTGCTGTGAGTTAACATGGTGCTATCATTAACAGGGTTGCTTTTTAATTATTACAATATTCAACTGTGTTACGCAGTGCAAGTGCAATATTGATTTTTGACCAATTGATACTTTTAAATATGATTTTGGTCATGTCTGGTTTGGGATTAGTCAATGCACAAAAGTTATGTAACTACGTGTTGGTAATATCATCATGGATTACACATGTATTCGAGCTAAGATCGACAATTTGGGAAAAGCTCTGCGTTATAACTACAACTTATAATCTCTTCAAAGGTTAGATGTGACATGTTTCTTTGATGGGATCAGTACGTTGTATGTCTTTTAACTTTGTTCTCCAGAGAAAGCGATCCTAGGATTGTAAATCCGATATCTAGAAACTGGAACGACGCGTCCTTTTAGAAGAAAGATGGAATAGGAGATCCCACTTTCTACAGGAAGTGGTGAAAACCGAAGTCTTAGCATTTTGAACAAAGTTACGTAACTGAATTTCGACACGATACTAACGAAGATTCGGGCCAAATGTCTTATTAAACGCACGATTGTTTAGTAGCTCTCATCGGTGTTAGAATAAGTTGAGGAGCTCCTGGGTACCGACAGCTAGGGTAACCGTGATGGTTGAGTTAATCGATTTCCTTGATGCAGTAACAATGCGGGGTGTATTTTTTAGTTTCTGGTTATAACTAACGCAGAGAAGGATTTAAAAGTAAAGCCCTCCAGCACTGTGATCATTATAATTTTTTCCGTTTCGAATTTCGACGATCCGTATAGGTATTGGCAACCCTGGTTGAGTGGTTGTCAAGGAAACGAATGTTTGAACTTTGAATGTGCGTGCGCTTAACGGCTTTTGATAAATCGTTTCCGTCTGCTCCATTCCGTTCTTCACTTCTTCAAGCATTTTACTGCTCGCGTTCTAGGTAAATTGTTGAATTACCGGTAATTGGAAAACTCTTTTAATTATTCGTTAATTCTACTTTATGATCTTTTCTCTTGTTATGCAGGCTCTTTATAAATTTTGGCTACGCAATACTCTTTTCGCGTGTTTGACCAGATTGTCGTTCTCATTTCTGAAAATCTGAAGATCTCTCTAAACTCTGGAGTGTGCTTACTGCTGTGGGGTACGTACAATAGTATATTGCATGCCTTCTTTGTGTGTATTACAACTAGAGTTTCATCTAATAACTAATTTATTTCCTCTCATGTTTTGCAGTTGTAATAGTGGGTTACCCCAAACTACTTCCTCATCTCTTGTAGCAGTGTGATCGGTCATAACATTCTTTGAGACAGTCATCAAGTAAGTTGGTATAATAGTGATTATTTTACAGTTTGTTACCTAATGTAATCTGTTTCATTATTCTTTTTAAAACAGGAATGACAAATAATGCCCCTTATCTACTGTATGCCTGTATGGGCAATGATACGACTGAATTCGTCAGAACCTTCGTCGAAAAACGGGGCGTCGACGTCAACGCAACTTGCTCCTATCCATCACCAAACTTATCCTCAGTACCAGGTGCCTCACCACTGTTAGTAGCTGCTGCTAAAGGCAATCTGGAAATCGCCAAATATCTGATTGAAAAACGGCCAATGTAAATTCCCATAGTGATGTCAAAGAAGAGTTTTTGGGATTCGGCTTCGGCAGAATGTCTCCGCTTCACGCAGCTGTCGGTTTACATCGAGACATAGAGCTTTCCAAGAGGAGAGCCATGATCGAGCTCCTCTTAGCTAATGGTGCCAACCTTAAGGCTCGTGATCAATGTGGTCTTACTCCTCTCAACGTTGCGGCTATGGGTTTTCCTTATGAAAAATCACGCTGCAGCCCGAATGAGGCCATTCTAAGGTCCCTTCTACAGCAAGATAACGTCACCCCATTGGAGAAGATTTACGCCCTCGAACTGACAGGAGTGATGATCATCTTTCACAAAGAAGAAGGCTTCTCCGTTTCTCAAGTTTTTCGATATTGGAACGAAGCCCTTGACTTGCGTGAAAGTGCCCAAGAAGCGAAGGTCCCATTGGGAGTCCCCAACAACGTTTCTTGGCGTGCCGCTGAGTGGACCACTAAGAATCAGTTAGAAGAGCTACAACAACGAAAATCATTTCCTGATTTGATGATGCAAGCAATTCTTATAACGAGTAGGATTCTGCTCCACATAAACTCGAAAGGACTCGTGTGCCATCTTTGGGATGCATTCATTTCCAAACATTGCTCCCGCCTGTATCAAGCCAATCGTATTACGGAACTATTGAATGTTGCTTGGATCATGTTGGAATTAGGTCGTTTGATTTCTCAACGCGACGAAGACCCCTACAGGATTCTTTTCAGAGTCATGGAATACCTTGTATCGTGTTTGAAGAAATTGAGAGTAGAGCAAAGTCCAATTGTGAATTCAGAGTCGTTCAAACTTTCATTTGTACTCGTTTTCGACATCAACCGATCTCATCTTCACGAGATGGCTTCTGGAGATGCTCGGCTCGTAAATTATTGGAAAGAGCACATTCAACATACGATTCATGAACTCCTTACCATCCTCTCCGGCAAACCAGAAATGGTGACTCCCGAAATCAAATGCTGCTTGCACCAACTTGTCCAACGAGATAGGCGTGATCGGTAATCTTTTAGTTAATTTTTTTTTAATTTAAAACTTTAAATGTATTTTTCCCCCTAATAAATAGGGATGGATACAACCTGCTACTATTGGCTTGCAATCAAATACCTGACGCCGGTACACTTCCAGCCGTTCGATTGCTCCTGGAAGTTGGAGCCGATCCCAATACTATTGACGAACGCGGTAATAGTCCTCTTCACCATGTTGCTTTCTGGATGAAAGAAAGCGATTCGCCTATTGCGACCCTACTATTGGAGCACGGTGCTCTGCCTCACCAACAAAACCATTCAAATGCGACGCCTCTCGATGTTTGGACACGGCAGAAGTGGAGACCTGGAAGAACCCTTTATCCGCCAACTTGGACATTCGCAGTCGTCATGCCATTGATGTGGTGGTGTGCCCGATCCATACGGAAGAACGGGACTCCGTACAAACTTCTCCCTGAAAGTCTTCAGGATTTTGTATCGAATAATTATTGACAGTCCACCACCCATAGCCACCACAGTCCGATGAGTTTTAGTGATATACTTTAAGTATATTATCAATGATAACCATAATTAAATTATGTTTGGATGCTTTTCGTTTCTGGTTAGTGGTTACAATAAACAGACAAAGAATATTAAAGGTAAACACGTCCCGCACTCTGATCATCACAATTTTATTCGATTACTGGGGCGAGGGCGATGAATCTTGACGATTTCTGTAGTAAGTAACATTTAGCGTGAACTGAATTGAGGTTTTGGCGGGAAATACATTTTCTTTAATTGCGGTGAAAAATAATATTGATTTGAAATAAACTTGACGATTGCCAGCAGATCTGCTGCATTAAATATAAATTGCGTGATAGCGAACGAAGTTATCCAACCTCTTTTCCGATTGAAACGGGTTCGATGGGTTCGATGACGATAGGAGTTTCTACTCTACTAGAGCAATCCAAATCATCATATTCTTAATTGCCTATGCTACCCAGAAGTATTCTACAGCTAGAAGCCAACGAGGTTATATAGATCGTAATAGGATTATAATAGGAATCATATTGTAATATGATTATATAGGATTGTAAATACGATAACTGGAAACTGAAACGGCGCGTCCTAAAGAAAAAAAGATGGAACAGGCAATTCCACTTTCTACAGGAAGTGAGAAAAACTGTGTTTTGAATTTTTCGAATATCGACGCGTCAATAACAAAGATTCGTGCTAAATGTCTTACTAGCGGCGAAGAAGAGCGCCTAGCTTGTGTAACACAACTTTTTCAAAAGCGCAACAAAGTAAAGCACGATTGTTTAGGAGCTCCCATCGGTGTTAAAAGAAGTTGAGGAGCTCTTGGGTACCGACGGCTGGTAACGGTAGTGGTTGAATGAATCGGTGTCTTTGATGCTGTAACAATGTGGCGCATATTTTTAGGGTAGCTTCTATAATATAATATTTAAGTATTGATAACCGCGACCAGATGTCACATTAAATGGCGAGGAATTTAAGACGTTACAGAAGAAATTGCTGCCGGAATACGGAAGTTGTTGTTACGTTATACGCGCGCGCGCGCCCAAAATTTTTTTTTATATATAACATCAGTCCATCACCAATGTGTTTATGTGTCGGATAATATCCAGCACGACCTCATTTTCTTTAAAACCAAGTTGAACAACGCATCCATTCGTTACATTAAACAGTGTGGCTAAGCGTTTAAGACATAATCACGTTTCCTTCTTTTTACAAATTACTGTCGAGTTCCGGAAAAGCGATGATAAATTTATCCGCAAAAGAAAACAATATTCTCTCCCTTATTATTGTAAAGTGATAACCCACAAGATTGCCCGGCTCTATGTGAAAACGTCGTAATATACCGATTACAGAGAATGGAAAAACAATAATAATAGTGGACTTCATCAACATATTAACGGAATAGAACTACATGCACTCAGCTCGTTAATTCTGATATATCACATGTTCACCGGACGACACTGATGGTATATTTATTGCTAATACTAATTTAGTAATTTTAGTTTTTATTTATCTTTCTCACTTGCAATTTCGATCTCGTTACGTGTGATCTAATTGGCAGCTACTGTTATCCGCCGCCTCTGTAAACACGCGTGAGCCCTTCCTATACTCGTAAATTACCAACGCCTTTTCCAAAATTTCAGTGCGCGTGCTGACGAATCTTGCAAGACTATGTACAGAGCCAACACACGTTAACATAATACGCCAGCAAACAGTAACAGTTTTACATGGTTTATCAACATAATTCACAAGGAAAACAATTTTAAATGAACGCAAGGAAACGTTAAACTCGGACAGCGGATTAAAAAAAATATTACTTGTACTGGTTGACGCTTGAAATTTTTTAGAAGAGCTTCTAAATGTTTAGGGTTAGGCGTTCGATCACGGACAGTGCGGGATACGTCAAGAGCACCTTTCCACAATGGATGACGACCTTTAGCAGTAACACAATAGGAGAACAATGTACATGACGGCATCCATCGTGAGATTCAAAAGTTCCATGATTTAGACTGAAAAGAAAAGTACTTGTAATCATTCTATTTGGTTTGACCTAACAAATAAATATTTTACCTTTAAACGAGCTGAGAGAAGAGACACGGTTACTCGACTTTTCCCCCAAGATTACGGATTCAGGAATCACAGTTTGATTAACTGTAATAGGGCTGCTAAGGCTTTGGGCACATTTGAATCCGTTGGAACCTAATATATAGAACATCCAAGATAATAGGCCTACGATTAAAACAGTAAATTATGATAAAGAGCAAATGCATACCATTTAAGGGCGAAACATTTATGAATTGTGAAAGTTCCGATCCTTTTTTCTTAGTTTCAATTTCTATGAAATCGTTTTCGTTCTCAACCGGATGCTGAATCTTCATATGCCGCCTCATCTGACCCAAGACTCGGTACTTCTGTTCACACAGATTACAACTGAATCTGATCTTGGCTGTAAAAGAAGAAATAGCTGTCAATCATAAGAAATAATCATTTTAAAATATATTTATACGGATATGGTCTGTCAAATAGTGCTTCCGAAGATCTCCTTCTTGAATAAAAATACTGCCGCACTTTCTGCAAATTTTCGATTTATCCACTTTAGGGTGATGTGTCTTGATGTGATCCACGAGATAATTGGGTAATGAAAAGCGCCTGTTACACTAAAAATACAAATATTAGTATTGCATTGAATAATTTGTGTATTATAAATCCTTACTTGCGAGCACTGATGATACAGGTGAGATGACTGGACATGTTCCTTCAGGGAATCGCTTGATGTAAACACTTGGTTGCAATCACCAGATTTACAATGGAACAGTTTTTCCCGTACACTCTTCTTACAGCTAGAATGCACCGTTTTCCAGTGCCTTTCCACTTTATCCTTCCGAGTGAACGATTTATTGCAGACCTGTGATGAAAGTATTTTTAATTAAATTGAAACAGTTCCTTTATGAGAAACGGAAGCGCTTACTTCGCAATTGAAGATTTTCTTTTCCTTTTTTTCTTCCACCACAGAGGAATCCCAATCTTCAATGAAACTATAATCAGAAAATGAGTTTAATATTAAAGTGTTAAATAAAAAAATCCAATACCTCTTTTGATTGAGATGTTGAGGAGCGTTGACATCAATAAATTCAAAATCATTGCAGAAAGGTTCTGGTTCCAGTATCTGCTGTTCAATTTCAGTTCTTGGTGAAAACGAATAGTTTAGCTCCTCTAATGAAATTGAATACAGATCAAGATTCAAATAAATAAATAAAAACTAAATAAAGGGGTCATATACCTCTACAAAGTGATAAATTAATTGGTTCAGCCTTTGCTGAGCAATAATGAAGAGGTCCCTTTCCTTCTTGGCCATTCAGAAGCTCTACTTTACTGAAAAACTGGCTCGGATGAACAAGACGAGGTCGCAGAGGTAGGGATCCTCGCTTTTCCAGAGATGTCCAGTAACTTGTACTAGGTTGATAGGGAAAAGAGCAGTGCTGCGCAGGACGCTCGGGCGTAGCTGATGAGTTGATCATATCCCGCTGAATATTATGAAATTTAGGAATGGAGAAAGCTGACCCCGAAACCTGGCCCAACTTGCGCTCCATTTCTGTTTGAAGGACGGTCGAGTACTTCAGGTTGGTATACGGACGTTTGCGGTTGCGTAATCCGTTGTAGCTGAGTTCGTTTGTTTGCTGTTGCAACGATGCTCGGTTCAGAGCTGATTCTTTACCTATAAAGCCATACATAAGTTTGGTATAATAAAATTAAAATAAACAACAAGTAAAATTGTGATACTCACATCCAAGTATTGAATGGCGAGTGATGCCAGCATCCAAATTTACAGGAATGATGGAGGGAGATTTTGGAGCAGGGCAGTCGTCCATATTTACTGGCTCAATAAGCTCTGAACCTGCAAGTAAACCAAACAGAAATAGTAAGTAGACATCAAGATTTAAAATATTAGCTCCAGAAAGAATGAGATAAACAATACTGAAACCCCACAGGGCTATTTCAAACTAATGTAAACAAATATTTTTTTTAATATTTTTTAAGAACAGGGGAAAAAACGGCAATGGGATATGATGGCTTTTGAATAGTGAATGAAAATTACGCTTGTTTTCCATTCATTTGGCGTCCAAGAGAAAATCAGACAAATATCACACAACAAAAACAAAGAGCCTCTAAGCACCTTGTAATCCGGAAAAGATAGATGTTTATAACGGCTCCTTGTAGTATCTGCCGTGCGTGTACGTATCTGACCAGTGACCATCCGCCGGCTTGCAAGTTACACGCTTTGCACTTTTGTTATGAAAAAGCATCGAGTTCTCAACGACAACACGTGAACACCAAACGGCATCGGAACAAGTGTTGTCAACAGTGAACAAGGATACTCAACGTCAGGCAAAAGTCGAAACAAGCGGGAAAAGGCGAGGCTAGAGGGAAGGACGACAGCAAGAAAAACAGCTGTTTACGCCATACATGACTACAGACTACACGATGTGTTGACTATCGAGGTGAATACAAAAAAAGGGTGAAGTGTGTGCGTCTTTTTCTCGTCAAGGCCGGGCAACTGATACAGCGCCGCAGGGCACAGTGGGCTGTCCGCTGTTGTGTCTACGGTAGGTACCCAGTAGTGTGCGTGTAAAATTGTAGCAATCCCGATCGTTTACTTCTTCTTTTCACTTCGTTCGTGATAAATATTTTACAACTACTCACAGTTTCGTGCTTGCATTATTTAGCTTGTTGAAATATCAAAGATAATCTATCAAATATTAGGTAAGTGGACATTTTTTTTATTATGAAATGTAATAATTTATCATACAGCTAGACATAGCTAGACCCGAGCTAAACTTCATGGAGCCAGTAAATTTCTATACAGTTAGGCTATTGTAATAACCACCAGCTGGGATTTCCAGATATTTATAATCCAAATTTCAATTTTTGATAATTTATTTCCATTGGGTTATTTCATTATTTTTGCAGATTATTTCCTACTCTGGAATGGGGAAGCCAATTCAAATTGTGATTGCAAAAGAGGACCATACATTTGAGCTAGACATTGAAGCTTTGTCCAGCATTGTTTGTCAAGAACATGTCAAAGACAAAGAAATTGTTGTCATATCAGTTGCCGGAGACTACCGAAAGGGGAAATCTCTCCTGCTCAATTTCATCTTGAGATATCTTGAAAATGATGTATATTTAACTACTAATATTATTTGTTTAGTCCTTAAAATTGGGTTAACATTGTTCATCTATGTGTTTATAGGGTTCACCAGACTGGCTTGGTCCAGAAGATGCTCCTCTGAAAGGTTTTTCATGGCGAGGTGGCTGTGAACGCGATACCACTGGCATTCTAGCCTGGTCAGATATTTTCATGGTCAGCTCTCCAAGTGAAGAAAAGGTATCAAAGTTACATATAAGAATTTTTAACTCATCATAATAATTTTTTTTTTAGATCCCTGTTCTTTTGCTTGATACCCAAGGAGCATTTGACAGTCAAAGTACTGTAAAGGACTCAGCCAC
The DNA here is from genome assembly GCA_030141595.1 of Chydorus sphaericus. NCBI lineage: Eukaryota > Metazoa > Arthropoda > Branchiopoda > Diplostraca > Chydoridae > Chydorus > Chydorus sphaericus. The sequence continues at coordinate 9,280,932 of CM057927.1, read as the reverse complement.
TATTTTTGCACTCAGCACAATGATCAGCAGTTTGCAAGTGTACAATTTGTCTCAAAATATTCAAGAAGACGACCTTCAGCATCTCCAGGTAACATATTTAATCTCCTTAATCATCTTTATAAATTGATTCACATGTTATATGTATTTATTCAATCAGCTTTTCACCGAGTACGGACGATTGGCTTTGGAAAATTCCGATGGTGTTCCATTTCAAAAGTTGCAATTTCTTGTCCGAGATTGGAGTTATCCATACGAGGCGCCGTACGGCCCTGATGGTGGCAAATTAATCCTGAATCGTAGACTTCAGATTTCCAAAAATCAGCATCCAGAGCTCCAAACTCTTCGGAAGCACATCAGTTCATGTTTTTCGGATATCGGTTGCTTCCTTCTACCCCACCCAGGATTAAAAGTTGCCACGAACCCAAATTTCGATGGTCGTTTAACTGGTAATTTGTTACAGTTGTTCATTTAATTCTTTCTAATTTTGAAGCTGTGAATTTGCTTTCTTTTTTTCAGACTTTGAATCAGATTTCAAAGAGCAACTCAAGAGCCTGATGTCGCTTCTTCTTTCCCCGGAGAACTTGGCGTTTAAACAAATTGCAGGAAATCGAATTCATGCAGGAGAGCTGCTGCAATATTTCAAGTCTCTCTTGGCTACCTTTAATGGAGATACATTACCCAATCCAAAATCTATGCTAGAGGTTTCTATTTTTCTTATCCTAATTTGATTTAAATACCATATCCTTAAAAGTTTTTCTTCTTCTTATTCAGGCTACAGCTGAAGCAAATAACCTCACAGGTGCGCAATATTTTAGCCATCGGCAAGAAATGCGTTATGATTAATTTTTAACATAGTTCGTGTTTACTTTATTACAGCTGCCGCTGTTGCCAAAGAATTGTACTCATCGACGATGGAATCAATTTGCGGTGGTAACAAGCCGTTCTTGAATTCCCATTTCCTTGATGGAGAACACTTGCGGGTCAAAGACCAAGCGCTGGAACAGTTCACTCTACGGCCGAAAATGGGTGGAGAGGAATTTTCTGGAAAATACAAGGATCAGCTTGAACAGGTAACAGTCTAAATACAAACTACAATAATAGAATGAGTATTAAAATATGTTTTGTTATTATTTAGGATATTGAGAACCAGTTCCTTCACTATCGGACTCAGAACGAGAGCAAGAAAAGCTTTACAGCTTTGATGACACCTGCCACTCTTTTCCTAGTAGCAATGTTCTTCTACTTTGTATCGGGATTCATGGGTCTCATCGGCGTTTACCCTCTGGTCGACTTGGCCAACCTTGCTATGAGTGTGGCTCTGATCGCTTTATGCTCCTGGATTTATATCAGGTGAGATACAAACAACGCTTTCCTTTCTATTTTCTCACTACTGTAGTTGCATACTTCTTTGCCTTTCTTGCATAGAAATGTTGTTGAAAAATTCTAATTCAACGTATTATTTTAGATTTTCTGGTAACCTGAGTGATCTTGGACTCGTGATTGACTTCGTAGCTGAAGCCGTATGGGAATATGTAAGCATTTTTAGTACCAATTATTTTTAGTCGCGCAGCTTGAGAGGCATTAATTTTGCAAGTATTTATTGAAAACTTGTCTAATTTTGCATTTTTATATTTTTTAAATTATAGGCTCTCGGCCGTCATGTTTAGGATTGCTCCAGAAGTATCTATCACCAGATTAAAGGCCTAATCGACTTGTATCGACATATAAGAAAACTCATTTAATCTCAGGTTTAAACGCCATCGGCTTAGCTGGCTTCGTTTCCCATGGATGCCTTTGACTTTCTTTTAGTAAACCAATAACAATTGGATATGAATGAATCCAAAGCTCCCTAATTTTCTCCTTTATTAATTTTTGAAGTATCTGAGGTAGCAATTACTCTTACAACTCTTACAATAGCATTACTCTTCTTATTCTTTTATAAATTGTTCATGTTCTCTATTCCGGCAAATGAACGGGTTCAACGTTCGAGTTGGATATTGATTGTTGTTATCCTCTCTTCCGTGTGCCATGTAGTGTTTATCTGCCTGAGAATGACCATAATTACAAGAAAATTGAAACTAAAGTGTTAATCAAAATTCAAGATTTAAGGTTCTAGAGAGGAAATAATTGATATTTTCAGTTATGCTGTTACTGTTATAGCAAACATTTATTTTAATACTTTTTCCAAGAACGCTCACAATTGTTATTGATCATAAGAAGCTATTGAATGACAAGTTACATAAGTATCTCATTCCTGATTCCTGCCGCTTTTATTATAATGTATATGTTCAATTCATTCAACAAGTGGAAAGCGAGCTAGTTAGTGGTTGCAAAGGAGACTAGTACGGCTAGCGCGGCACCGGCCACTTTGGGTCACAGGCGCGTGACGGTGGAAGACAATTCACGGTGGAGCTTCGCTGTCAACCTTTCGCGGCTGTTATCTGTACTCCGTACAGAAAATTTCTTTTTCTAATGAAACGGAGTTTAGTGGCGTTTTCTCACTTGGGGCGCTCCGAACGATATGTCATGAAATCTGCTCAGAGACAGACAGCAGACAGTCGTTGAAGACGAAATCGGAGCGGTCAGAAAATACGCTTTGAGAAAGCAGAGAGAAATGCTAATCCTTCATCCTTTCTCCTTCTGATGTATGCGTTAATTAACGTGTTTTCTATAAACCGGTACGCGTCAACTGATTAATTGGAAAACGAATGCAATTTTAATTCTGTAATAAATCAATTTATACTACGAAAAATATATGTTTAACAATAATAGAAAAGTTGAGTAATCCGGCGTGAAACATTTAAAAAGCTTTATGCCGAGGCTTCGCTTCTGTTTGTTAAAAACATCTTGATTTTTTTAAAATCTATTTAGTTCCTTCGAAAGCTCAAATTAGATAGGATCAAATATATTTTAAAATGATGATTCATGGCTATCAGATTATTAGATTTAAAAAATTTGACTAGTCATTGATTTGAAAACGTTTGGATTGAAAGCTCTCTGACATCATCAGATGTATGCATTTGGCTTTTTTCAATTATAGCCTAATTAGCATAAGAAATTATTTGTAGATGGGTTAAATACTTAAACAAAGTGGGGCAAATATGTTTTAGTATCGATATTTAGCATGTAACTAGTATTTATTACAAGTTAAAGTTACATTTAAAGAGTACTTAATAATTAAATTAGTTGAGTTTTTCTTCGTTCAAAGAAACCGTTTTCTCCCACCACGATAGTGCTTCTACCTGGCGGTTGACGGCCGAATGCTATCGGAATAACGGACGATGACGCAATGTGAAGCCTTGATGGGAATTTCGTCTGTGAAGTGCGACGACTGAGCGATACACATTCACGCAGTTTTTTAGGTGCAATCCCTTATTAGGCTGTAACTCACTAGCTCCTGTGTGTTTCTCTAAGAGTCGTTGTGCAAGTTGATTGATTACTACCCGCCGCAAAATGATGGCTAAAGAAGAAGATTTTTCGTAAGTTGAATGAAATCATATTTATGTGTGACTACTTAATTTACTGGTTTTCTATTTAGTGGAGACGAAAATGGCTATGACGATGACATTGAAGAGGTTGATCAGCCAGATAACAAGGCACATATTGATATTTTTCAAATTGGAGAATGTGATGCTGGAAAATTGCAAACAAACCTAATTACAACTCACTTCATGACAAAGTAATCACTAAAGTCAGCTAATACCTAGTAGTTTAATATTTGTGTATTGATAAATTCCATCATTTTCTTTGCAGGTATGAACATGCCAGAGTGCTGGGAACCAGGGCTTATCATATCGCTATGGGTGCCCCTGTGATGGCTGTGATTGGGAAGGAAACCAATCCCCTGAAGATTGCCATGATGGAACTGAAGCAGAAGAAGATTACCCTCGTCATTCGTCGCTACCTACCTGACGGAAGTTATGAGGATTGGCGCGTTGATGAGCTTAAAATTCATGATTAATTCCATTCTGTCCATTTTGATCTTGTAAAAACGTCCTCTAACACCATTCACCAACGTTTTACCAACTGATAAAATGGAAATTACACAGGCCTACTTTGCTCAATATTTGATTGATTTTGTTCAGTATCAATTCTGTGGGTGGTTCATCAAACAAATTTCAACAAGGTAACTAATAGATGAGGAAAGTAAGCCCAGCATAATGGCAATCTAATGGAGGAACGACCACGAGCAACCAGAATTTTTCACCATTCGCATATTAGCTGATTTAGAAGAGATAACAGTCGGCTCTTCTTCGAGCCCATCGCACACGGGCAAGATCCAAAAAAAATAATGAACGAATCATCTGAGTTGACCGAACGGGTTGTCATCGTTATCACCATCTAGAGATTTTGGACTAGGAAGCCCATTCAAAGGTCCTCGCTCTCTTGCATTATTTGCCTAGTATGTCCAAGGTAGGCGACATAAGCGTGCAACCTTTTTAAAAGAGGTTCAGCTTGCCCTCAATTTAGAGCGGGAAAATCCACCAACCAAATATTAGTTGTTGAACGAATCAAAATCTTTTTCAAGTTTTCAAACGAATTCCTCCACTGGCCTAAATTTATTTCTGGATTCAAAGAAAACAAGTTATAAATGCGAACACTTTGGACATTACTGAAAAACGAATTACTTGCCGAGCAAAGAACAAAAAAAGAAAATTCTCTAAAATGACAGGTTATAGCAAAGAAAAAATAAATGAGAACTTCTTAGTTAGAATACAATTTTAGAAAATTGACCGTTTGAATTAAATTATTTTCAAGTGCGCATACTGCTCAAGAACGATTAGGAAGAAGAGCAGGATAATTACAATGACCTACGAGGCTGCTTCATTCAAAAATTATTATCACTTTTTAAAACAATTTTCAAGTGGACATCTTCAGAATTTGTGTGTATCACCATACGTGGAGGGGACCGTCATTTTCCCCAGTAGAATAAAAAATCCAAGTTTGATTTTCCTTTAGGCATCAAGAGTAAAATCAATGGGCATCGAGATCGAACCTATTGAAACCGTAATAAAATTATCAAAATACTCCTTGAAACTAAGACGAGTTTGAAATTTCAAAAATAACCGTTTTCAAGTGCGCATACTGCTCAAGAACGATTAGGAAGAAGAGCAGGATAATTACAATGACCTACGAGGCTGCTTCATTCAAAAATTATTATCACTTTTTAAAACAATTTTCAAGTGGACATCTTCAGAATTTGTGTGTATCACCATACGTGGAGGGGACCGTCATTTTCCCCAGTAGAATAAAAAATCCAAGTTTGATTTTCCTTTAGGCATCAAGAGTAAAATCAATGGGCATCGAGATCGAACCTATTGAAACCGTAATAAAATTATCAAAATACTCCTTGAAACTAAGACGAGTTTGAAATTTCAAAATTTTTTTTTTATAATTATCTTTATTACTTTAGGGCATTGGAGATTGAAGTGAAATAAGCGGACATGCTCCTTCAGGTTTTCGCTTGATGAAGTGGCAAAGTTACAACCGCCAGATTTACAAAAGAAAAGTTTTGGCTGAGAATGCACAGTTTTACGATGCGCATTGAGATTGTATCTCTGATTAAACGATTTCCTACAAACCTGCGAGAAAGAATTTCAATAGGGAAAAGACTTATTGCATTACTGTTATTAGACACATAGTTTAATTTATTTAATTTATTCAAAAGAGTAGAATATTACCTCACAAATATAGGGCCTACTTGCGCTTGTGTCAACTTCATTAATGCACCTATTATCACAAAATTAATTAAAACTGAAATGCCATTTTTATTACTAGAAAATCTAATACTTCTTTGGATGCAGATGAACAGCTTTGACTTCATCTAAATCTTTTTTGATGATGGCAGGTGCAATTTTCCGTTCAGAGTCGGCTGTTTGTGAAGACAGATAACTCAGTTCACCTGACACGATAAAAAAAAGTATTTAAATTACAATACGATTTTAAATTATGCAATATATTGTAACTTACACTCACGTTCACGGAGAGACAAGTTGACTGGTGGCTTTGGTGCAATCTTCCGTAACTTCCGTTCAGAGTCGGCTCTTGATGAAGACAGATAATTCAGTTCACCTGATAGGGAAAAAATAAATTAAAATTAAAATACGAATATAAATTATGCGAAAAAATGTAAGCTACCCTTACGTTTACGGAGCGACAAATTGAGTGGTTCAGCATCCGCTGAGTACTGCCGAGGAGGATGAAAAGTTTGCGTCTTGATGAGAGGGAAATCACCAAGTGATCCAGTAGGGAGATAGGTCGTGCTGCTTCAACGACCGGCGGGATTCATCAAAATCCGTTCCCGTTTCTTCTTTGATGAGCTCTCCGGGATTGTAGAATAGACACAGGTTGACAAGTTGAGGGCGTAGAGGTGGAGATCCTTGGCCTGGAAAAGCAGGTTTCCAGTAATATAAACTGGGATGATAGGATAGCGAATAGTGCTGCTGGGTAGGGCACTCTGGTGTATCCGATTTGTTGATATTCTCTCGATGGAAATCGTGTAATCCAGGATTAGAGAAAGCCGTTAGTGAGTCATTGTCTACTTTGAGCTCCATTTTGGTAAGCGCGGTGGTGGAGGAATTCACATCGGTGTTTGGAGAAGAATTCTTGTGTACCGACGGCTGCTTGCGGTGCTTGTAGTTGCTTAAATCGATTGCGTTTTGTTGCTGCTGCAAAAATGCGTGAACGTTCATGGCAGCTTCTTCACCTGCTATATGAAAACGAAGTTTGTTTATAACAAAATAAAACTATTTAAATTTTGGTAACAAAAATAAAAAATGGATGAGTTACAGTCGTCATTTGAGTGGGCAGTGCCGGCACTGAATGTGTGATGCATGGCAAGGGAAGAGCCGCGAGACGGTGGAACAGAATAGTCGGCCATATTTGGCTGTAAGTATCCCCGAAGTTCCTGTTGCAGTAAACAAGAAAAAATATGAAGTAATCGGGCAAATTAAATCACTTAACAACACACCATGGTAAACAAAAGAGGCTAATTGAGTGTAATTTTATTAGAGGAAAGAAATGATCATGATTTAGTGGCTGACGTTAGTAAAAAATCAGCCGGCGGAAAAAGGTGACAGCTTGGGCAGCACTTTTGTTGTCATACCTATTTGGTAGCACTTTGAAAGCAAAGAGAGAGGGGAAAACAAGTTAACTGAAAATCGTAAAACTGGTGAAAGATGTGTATTTGTGTAAATATGTTGCTCACCTCTCCAAAAGGATAAAAACCACCAAGAAACACGTTTTTTCTAGCACTGAAATCAACGAAAGGCGCAGTAATAACACAGAAAAACCTGCCACCGCCTAGTACTAGAGATCAGAACAGCAGCCTATCAGGGGAGAAACTAAACAGGAAGCAGCATGAGGCATGAGCATGAGAATAGGAGAAGGAAAGGGAGAAGGAGAGAAGGAGAAGAAAAGAGGAGAAAAAGAGAAGAATAGGGGTGCTAACCCGTGGGCCGTGGGCTCTGGTAGCTTCTGCAGCTATTCTATCACCTTTCCCCTTGGTCATCGCTGATTTGCTCTCTGTTTCACAACACATCATCGGGAGACAGTACATTTTTTTCTCTCCCTTTTATAAAAAAAAAAATAGAACGCAGTCGTTATTCCAACACGGGATAAATTTTTTTTTTTTGAACAGGTATTAGATCAACGACCAACTTTCACGTTTAATAGCGGGAAATTTATAAGACGATAGAAGAAGCGCGCAGCAGTGATTTTTTTCAGTTTATACAGCCTGTCCTCTAGGCTTCATTCACGAAATGGACGAAAATTGTTAGTATATAATGCATGCTTAAAAATTTGATCTACACGGAATATTTCCACCCTAGATTTGAAGTGAGTGAAAAAGAAAGGGAACCGATAAAAACGTCGTTGCGGCGGCATCGTACATGGAAAATAAAGTTCAGCTTTTTCTTCATTTGTAAGATGCGGTTAGTTGAAAGAGAGATATTTGTTTTCTCTCGCCGTCTAGAGGGACTCTATGCTCGACAGATAATGATCCAATAAAAGGCGAAACTTTATTTGGTCTCCTTAAAACTTGTCCATTCAAACTTTCTTGAAAAAAAAGCAGTTTCAAAACAGCAAGTTCAATGGATTCTCGCCGGCCTACGAGTTAGGATTCCCCGCGAAATGAGCACGCAGCGACGGCGATTAAAGTAAACAAAAACAAATAACGAAGACTTGAACTCTAAACAAGAAATAAGGATCCATTTAAAAAAATGTATTTATCTGAATTTTCACGCTATGTGGATTTAACAACTAAAAATATTCATCAAGGTATCTTGGTTCCCTCTTTATTGTTGTTTCTCAAATTCAAATTTCACTGCAACTTTTACTGAGCGAGTTTCTTTGATAGGCCTATTGAAAAGAGCCAAAATAATAACCAAGGAAAATAGGCAGAGGTCTTCTTCGAGGTTATACATAAACAAATGACAGTACTTTTTTAAACATAAAAAAAAAGTCATCGAAACACGCTTCACTCTTTCCCCACTTTCGTCGAAATCGACTAGCACCACACCGACAAAAGGAAAACAGAATTCCGATTAACTTCTATCCCTCGCAGAAAAAGAAAGGGAAAACATCACAAATCAATCATGGTGTAAAACAGAAAGAGGCTTCTCGCTTTACGAGGAGTCGCCGCATATCACGCACATTGAAAACTGTAAAACTGGCAAACGAATTATAACAGAAAAAGGGGGAAAAAGGCACGTACAATTTTTTTTTATATGGACCGCATTAATGATTGACCAAGGTTCATCGACGTTCAGTAGGGTTTACACGCAAATCGAGTGGCAGGTCTTCAGAAATCTCTCGACCGGCGGTCAGACCATGTTGACTGAGCATAGCTGGGCTCGACACCGGATGTAAGTTGGGATGATGTAATACAGGTAACTGCTGCTCCCGCGTTGGCATGTCCTCACTATCAGCTATCTCGGGAGACGAAAGGCTAAGAAGCACACTCATATTTCTGATGAGCTCATCAAGGGAAACGTGTTCCGAGTTACCGATAAACGAGCCTAAAAAAGAGTGAAATTTAAAATCAATTTACTATGTATAATAAATACATACAAAATAGTTAACCTGAGGTAATGCTGGTTCCAGCCGGACTGTTCCTACTGATAGCCATGGACGGCGCCTGAGTAACTGGCTGTACGGCGAGTGGGATGGATAATTTAGCGTGCACGTCCAGTAGGTCATTCCTCCTCTGAGTAAGACTGGCAATGCGATCTTCAAGCTCCGTGTTCCCTTGCCGAATAAAATCTTCTCGCCAAGTCAAATTAAGAATTCTTTAAAATTTAAATATAGAAATAATCAAAGAGTACCTCTGGTGCTGGTTCCATCATCCAAACTGTTGCTGTCACTATTGGCCATGAACGGCGATTGAGTGACTGTTTGAACGGTGAGCGGATTGGATGATCTCGCATTAGCGGCCAGCAAGCGATCCCGCCTTTTAGTGAGACCGGCAACGTTATCTTGTAATTGCGTGTTATCTTTCCGAATAGTATTCAAGCACGCTAAAAGCGATGGCGCTATGAAAACATGAAAACAAATTAGAAAAAGATAATCATTGAAAAGATTTACCATTTTTATTTACCGTCATAATGTTGACCTTCTTCCATCAACTCTTGGTCTCCTTGCTCCCAAAGTCGCTCCAAATGATCCACCAAATAGCGAGGGTCAGGTGCGAAACTGGTTGGAAAGGCGGTCATCGTTGAGTTGACCACGGACGAAACGTTTGTGGGACCCGGATATGAACTACTAGTCGTCGTCATGGGCGACGAAGCAAGAGCGGAAGCATTGTATGTATCCAATACACCAGACATGGATTCTGACATTTCTTGTTCCGTGTCGGACGTTGGACTCAATTGGCGGTCCAGCATCTGAGTCTCACTTATTATGTTGGTTAGTTGTTTAAGAGTGGAAGAAGAGCCAGGGTTATCCGTTTGGTGGTGAAACTGTTCCGACATGGAGAGCATGGTACTCTCCGAAAAGGAAGCTTCCGGAAGAGAGCGCTCCAGTAGATGGGGGCTTAGTCGCATTGGCCCCCTTTGTTCCGAAGCTTCGGGGTCGTCAAGGAAGGTAGGCAGATAGAGCTGGTTTTCTGGGGTGACGGGTGGTGAAACGAACAAAGAGGAAGTTGTCGTTCCAGATGCTTCTTTCTTCCTCCACTTGAACGAGGGCTGCTTCTCTCTTGTTTGATCTGGGCTGGAAGGCGCATCAGAGGCTTTCGATGACTTACTGCAACAACTACGAGTTGGGGTGGGCTCAGTTTGAAGAAGATTTGCCGAGTTTCTTGTGGACCTTTGACTGAAGATATAGTCTAATCTGTATTTGATGTTGTCTCCGAAATCTGAAGTATTGGATAGGGTAGACTCGCTATCGTAGTCACAGAGACTCTTAGGAGTCTCCGATCTAGACGGCTCTTTCCAGCTTGCAGCGCATTCATCCATTGCAGCAATCGGTTCAGATGGATCATCAGCTGGGGCCACTGGGAGGAGCAAAAAATAGATAAGTGTTGGATATCGTGAAACGACAGTCTAGTTTTTACCGTTCTGTTTGGATCCGCTAGGTGGTATGCCTTCCGTATTTTCGTCCGCCACCCGAATTAATTCTTTGATGGCATTGACATGTCCGATATCGGATTTGCTGGCGACTTGTTTAGGAACCAATCCAACTCCTGTCAGGACGTTTGTGTAAGGGTCAATTTCACTTATAGTCGATTGACTAGCTTTAGTGTCCACGGCAGAGTCCACGATCACCGGCGTGACCGGCGGCAAAGAATAAGTCCAATCTCGACAAATGCCAACCTATTTAAAAATCCAAATAGTAAACGATTCTTATTAAAACACAAGAAATATGGAAACTTACACTTCTGACCGGTTTTCGACCACGCTTCTTGCGTTTCTTCTTTTTGCTTCCATGGGAGGTCGAATCTACTGATTGATGTTCCGTTGTAGCTACAGAACAACTCGACGTATCTAGAGTCGAATTAGATTGCTCTGTTTCAGCTGAAAGTGGTTTGAATACTGACGCATCTTTCAAGTTGCCTTCTTTTTTCTGAAAATCAATTAAATGAATATTGTTTTTTTTAATCAATTCGATTTATTCACTTTAGTTCAAGAATTACCAGTTGGTTATGATGAAAAGGACAGTATCCAAAATACGTGTCACGATCAGAATACCCTCTTTTCTCAGAGAGTAAGCCTCCAGCAGCCTGGCCACAGGTAACATGGAAATGATTGTTGCATCCAGGTGAGTTGCAATTCATACAAGCTCCAAATTTAGCTTTGGATTCCTGTCCTTCACTTTGACAAATGCAGCAACTCTGAAATTATACAATTAAAAAAAGGACTAGGCATATATTGACAATATCACAATTTAAAAAATAATAAAAAATATAAACAAACCTTGTTGTAGCGCTCAAGTGGAACTCTCTTCAAGAATATGGGCTCCAGTGTAGAATCATTCTCAAATTTGATCTCAGGAATGTATAAGGCACACACTACGTGAGCCCATCCTCCATGTTCAGTCATTTTCAAAGCACCATCTTTGCTGGGGCACAATTTACAGGCCTGATTAATATTTAAAAGAAAGGTTAAGAATGATATGATTTGAAAAATAATATCAATTCATAAAGCTTTCAGGGTGGCTAATTTACTCACTTTGATGTCATCGCTGTCTTGGAATTCACACTTTCTGCAAAACCAAGCACCATGGGGGATGTTGGCGATTCCATAACAAACTGAAATTATGACATTAAAAATTTAGGCTTTAACAGTATGAAATTGGAAGTCTTGTATAGCTATTTCCGCCCAACGTCGACGTTAAAAATTATATTTAGATATTTAAGTAGGAAACAACAAACCTTTGTGTACAACTACGGTACAGTCCAGACCATAACAAATTACGAGAGGATTTTCGGCCAACCCTTCTTCTCCCAAACATATACAACAACCGCCTGCCATCTGTTTCGTTTTGAGGCTCATTTCGTTGGTTCCATTCATTTAGAAAAAAACTATTGTATCACAAATTTTAAAACGAAAAAGAAAACAATTCACTACGTAGCTGCCGACAACAATACCGACATTTTGTTTTATGGTTGAAGCGCCGCGATCTTCAGTAGTGGTGGAGAATAGAACTAGATACCCAATATGACAATAATAAATTTATATTTTTTTTCTCTTTGGAAATGTACTAAGAATAAATTAGAGTACTTAATTAATTTAAATTAGAAACTTAAAATATATAGTTATCACCACAAAAGGTATTCCCTAAAGGCGGCTTCGAGCCTTTACTTTATGAGGACATTGAGGAGTATCCCGCCTAGCACGTGACTTGACTGTTCACAAACAAGCGCGGGCCATATAAACAACGTTTACCAGGGATTTTTTAAAATTTTCAATTCACTCTAAATAAATTATTTCCTTAATTGCTTTATTAGCGAGGGTCATGGATACGCCATATGTGGCAGTGGTGTTTCATAAAGTGATGTAATTATCTCGATATAAGGTTGTATTCAGTTACAAAATTCAACATTTTCAAACAATTTTTAAAACAGTGGTCTCACCATCTACCCTATTCTACATACTACACAAGAGAGAAAGAATAAGCAGCTGGTCACCAAGGCAACCCGTATGAGCGCCCAACCGTGCCAAGAAGCCCTATCGCTAGTGCTCGGCACCGTTGCTACCTTCCCGCCAAGTTTACCGGAGGGAAGGCTCGTCCTTGTAAATAGCTGGAAAGCAAGTTTGCTCGTAACAGCGACTCGTTACCGACAAAATATCTATTGAGAAATTAAAAAATAAAAGGCTTTGCTTACTCTCTCAGTCTATCTTGTTTAATTCGAAAAGCGGTACAGATTCCAGATTTTACATAACTGAAATATGCAAAGAACATTTTAACAAGAGAACGCTCTAGCTCTAGTAGGACGGAATCATACAACTCTTGGTAAAATTAAAACTACTAGGTTAGGTTTACGAGGTATGAAGAAGCACATTATTTGTGAGCGTAGTTGGACGAAGTAGGGGAAACATAAAATGTACTACATACTACAGCAGGATGAAATCAGGATCCTCCCCTTTCACCGAAATTTGGTAGAAAAGTCACGATTAAACGGGTGAAATGAAGAGGTTTGAAAGAAACTGCGATGATCTCTTATTCCTCACAGACAAGGAAGGTAAGGAGTAAAGACACACTCAAAAATAATGCTTGATTAAGGTATAAAAGAACCAGGCTGCTCACCTCACATGGGGCAGCCACATTACATACAATATGGCAACAATAAAAAGGAAATGATGCACGAAAATATGGACTAAAAACGAAGACACAGTTGTGGAAATAAGTAAGTCTTTCATCGGCGTTTAATCGAGTCAACCGAGTGCCAGTGGGTAGTACTGGCGGCCATCAGGCACCTCTCGCCGGACGTTCACACTGTGTTGACAGCTGAGACCGATATTGGATGGGGTCTAAGGCGATACAATCCTGACAACTGTTTCTCCGTTGTTGGTGTGTCTGTGCTCTGAGCCATTTCCGGAGTGAAAGAGGAGAAACCGGTGGAACCCTGGACAGGAGACATGGTTGAGGGCAGTCCGCCAGTCGGATGAAGGGGATGATGAACTTCGTCAACCCTAATTTGAATAATTTGTTAATAATTGGAAAAGAAGCTTACGATTGGTAATATATTCAACCTTGAGCAAGTTCCTATGTAAGATGGCAGCTGCTCCGTCTTGTTTCCACTATCTAACGATTGACCGATAAACGAACCTAATAAAGTAAGAGGAAAATTAAAGTCTATCGATTATGAAGAGTTAAAAAATGATTAAAGAGAACCTGCAGTGCTGGTTCCTTCCGGCTGGTTTCCGCTGTTGGTCACGAAAGGCGCGTGAGTAACTGGCTGTACGGTGAGCGGGACGGATAGTCTATCGGCCAGAAGGCGATCCCGCCTCTGAATGAGATGGGCGATGTGATCCTCTAACTGCGCATTCCCCTGCCGAATAACATGCAGGCACGATAACAGCGATGCAGCTGGATATAGAAATGAAATTTAAAGACGAAAACAAAAAATGGCAGAGTAATTTAAAATATTACCGTCGTATTGTTTAGCTTGTTCCATAAAGAAATGGCTTCCTTGCTCCCACTGCCGCTCCAAAAGATCTGCCAATTTATGAGGGTCAGGTGCGCTAGACAAAGCAGTTATTGTCGAGTTAATCACGGACGATACGTTCCTCCGAGGAAAGGAGCTACTAGTTGACGGAGTAGGCGATGGAACAGTGAAGGCGTTGTGCAGAACAACCTCCGCAGACAGGGATGCCGACATCTCTTTTGTCGTGCTGCAATCTGGATTCAAATCATTCCCCAGCTGATGCGCATTTAACCGATCCTTCAGTGGAGTCGTCGGGCTTTTGGTAGCGGTAAAAGAGCTGGGACTACTCGTTTGCAAGTAGATCTTTGGGGCTTCCGGAAGAGAATGCTCCTGTAGATGGAAACTTGGCGGCACTGCACTCCACATAATGGTGTCCGGCTGTTTAGGTTCGGCTTTGTCGGAATGTAGGTCATCAACCCTGGGGGAAGAAGCCTTTTCGGGTATCTCTTCTTCCTCTTTCTTTCTGCGTTTGGAGGAGTGCTTTTCTGCGGTGGAATCCGGGCTTTTGGGTAGTAAACTAGGAGCCAAAGGTGGAACTTTCAGCGCTCTATTACGAAGCGGTTTCTTGATCTTCGGCAGTGGAGCTGATACAAGTTCCCTGTGAAGCTCCTTCACAGTTTCTTCAGTAGTCATTGGGCTGGTAGTACTGAGTTTGTTTAGTCTGCTACCACCCGCCGTCGCACAGACTGCAACTTGCTTCACATTGCTAGTGCTACTGAAGACCATTTCGACGCTGGTAAGAGATTCTACTACAGGCATACTGGCAGACTTGTTACCGCTGCAGAAGCTTGCACCCGATTTGACAGAATTTTCTGGAGTTCTAGGGCGCTGCTCTGTTTTGGAATAAATCAGTGTAGGAGGATGCTCAGCTGAGGCCATGGCGGGAGCAGAGCGTCGCCTGATCAGGGATGGCATCATCGGAACGAATCTGGGAAATTTAAATTTGTTCTCAGATTCACTAGATTTGGAGCTCTCCGTATTCCTATCCGCTTCCTGACTAAGTGCTCCGGTGAAATTGCTCTGGTCTATTTCAGTTTCTATGATGGATGGTTTTGGAGTCAAACCAACTCCTGCCAGGACAGGAGAGAATTCACTCGTCAATGATCGATTGCCAGCCTATAAATACACATAAATTAGGATAACATTAAAAAGTTGTTTGTAAAATCGCTACTTACACTACTGGAGGCTTTACAGCTATTTTTCTTGCGTTTCCTCTCTTTGGTTTCATTTTTTATGCTACTACTTCCAGATGGATGTTCCAAACTTCCATTTATTGAAGAACTTGACTGTTCCAGAGCCGGATCCGATGGCCTTGCTGCAGCTGAAGGTGATTTAAACGACGGGACAGTTTTCAGTTTGGTTCTCTTTTTCTGTAGAATAAAACAAGTCAAAAATTATTATTCTATAAAAACATGAATCAGATAATTAATAAAAAAAAATTAAATACCATTTGGGAAAGATGATGAGGGCAGTAACCACAATATTTGACTGCACTGAAGTTCCCTGCTTCCTCACAGAGCAAGCCCAAGGCTTGGGCACAAGTGACATGAAACTGATTTCTGCATCCAGGTTTGTTGCAATTCATACAGGCTCCTATTTTGGAGCTTGATTCCTTTCCTTGATTTTCACAAATGCAGCAACTCTGCAAATAAGTAGATAAAAGTGATTTAAGCACTTAATAAAGGTATAAAAGAGAATATTTTGAGCAAACCTTGTAGAAGCGGTTTGGTGGTGTAGATTTCAAGACAATTGGCTCCATTGTTGCAAGGTTTCCAAACTCTACTTCTGGAATGTAAAGGGCACATACAACATGTGCCCATTTTCCATCATCAGTCCTTTTTAAAGCTCCATTCTTGCTTGGGCACAATTCACAACTCTGTAAATAAGAACAAAAACAAATATTAGAATTGAATAGTTTTAAAATTAGTAGAATAAATATAAATAAAATCAACTCCCCATTTTGGCATCTGTTTCCTCAGATTCACACTTCGTGCAGAACCATGGCCCGGAGGGAACAGTGACGATTCCATAACAATCTGAAATAATTGAAAAAGCAGATTATGACTCAGCTTGTTTTGTTTTTCCTTAAGTCACGTACTACTAGACATTAAAAAAAGTAAGGGATTCGCTAGAAAAATGTTTACAAACTTTTGTGCACTGCTACGTTACAGTCGTGGCCGTCGCAAAAAACGAGGGGGTCATCATCCCACCCATCATCTTTCAAGCAAACACAACAACCACCAATCATCTCCTTCATTTCGTACATATGATACCTTCGATCTTCGAAAGAATTTACTCAGTGAAAATAAATGATAAACAGGAAAAATTTCCAAATATTGCCTACATTTACGTAAAAAAACGTGAAACACTCCAAACAGCAGACGACAACTCAGACTTTGACGCCGCCGTGGCGATTACAGCGCCGCTATTGACAGCGGTATGACGGTAAATCTTTGAATCAAATTATTGAAGCAAATTTTCTCTCTTTTTTTTTTTAAACATGACTTGCAGTGAACTTCTATATAAACATTTTAAAATAGAATTTTAACTATTACATAAGATTATCGATTATGCAGAGACATTAATTTTCCTTGATAAGAGTTCAACGATGCGCTTTTTTTCACCTGAATAAATATTAAAACGGTTTTGCACGCAAAATGAAGTCATTCAACGAGCAACAGCTTTTACAACTGGATTGCAGCGGTCGAGAGCACCCCAGCACCGAAACCAGCTGACGTCACCGAAACTACACATCGTGGACGTAAAACTGCTGAAAAAGTTCTAGCCATTCCGGAAGAGAGAGTAATCGAAGAGGAGAAAATTTGGCAATGAAACGGTCTGTA
The DNA here is from genome assembly GCA_030141595.1 of Chydorus sphaericus. Classification (NCBI taxonomy): domain Eukaryota; kingdom Metazoa; phylum Arthropoda; class Branchiopoda; order Diplostraca; family Chydoridae; genus Chydorus; species Chydorus sphaericus. The sequence continues at coordinate 9,263,946 of CM057927.1, read as the reverse complement.
TTTGGGAACAATTTCCCACATATCAAATTATCTTTAATAGGTGAATACGAAGCGAAGAATTATTTATGAAAATTTTCTTGAAAACAGGAAGAAAGGATATTTATTTTCAGAAAACAATAGGTTCCCATAACAGAGCCTCATCCTCAGATGACAGAGTGACTGGATGGTCGACTCTTTCTGGAGTCTCAATCAGGTCTTCTTTCGGTGCAGGAACTCCGGTGAGATGAAGGTTAAGACCGCGTCCTCCAGCCTGTTATAAGGGAGAATAAGATTAAATGTTATTTTAAAATATTCAAAAATATTTAATTTATAACTACATTAATTAAAAAATACCTTTCCGGCCTTGTGGGAGTCGTCTTCAGCTGTCTTTGCCTCCCAATCCAAGTGGAGTGTAGATTGATTCTGGATGTTGAGATCAGCTAAGGTAAGCCCATCCTCCAGCTGCTTGCCAGCCAAGTATAATCGCTGCTGATCGGAAGGGATCCCTGAAAAGATAAGTGTATGAGTGAAACTGCAGTACTGCTACTGCACAATGCTTTACCAAAAATATAAATCCTTAAATTTCAGCAATTTTAACTAGTTTTAATCACAGTCAATAACTTAGTGTCGTAAGTTATATCATCACACTAGAAATACTTGCATAAGATGAAGCTAAAAAAAAAAAAGAAAAAAAAATATTCACCTCTTTTGTCTTGAATATTGGCCTTAATTTTCTTGATGGTATCACTGGGCACTACTTGGAGGGCAAAGAGTGGAATCACTCGGGAGGTCCCAGAGGAAGTTTTGACCAAGATTTGCATACAACCACCAAAACGGAGCAACAAGTGGAGGGTAGATTCTTTCTGGATGTTGTAGTCGGACAAGGTGAGACCATCCTCCAGCTGCTTGCCAGCAAAGATCAAACGCTGCTTTTCAGGAGGAATGCCTAAACAAAAATCATAAAATAATTAGAATCTTGGATCTAGGTTAGTGAGAAAAAAACAACATACACTTTTTGTCCTGAATCTTGGCCTTGACATTCTCGATGGAGTCAGAAGGCTCAACTTCCAAAGTGATGGTTTTGCCGGAGAAAGTCTTAACAAAGATATGCATATTGACCTGTAAATTAAAACGATTTTAGGTTAATCTGATCCAACATTGCATCAAAATGGTGGCACACAAAAAGTTTCGTCAAGAACGAAGTACTCGAGCTTTACGTAACGGAGACAGGCTAAAAATAAGTTTTACCACTCAAATATTTAGAAGAAAAGTAATTGAGACAGTTATTTGTAAGGGTTCTAACTAGTACATGAATATTCACTTTCACGGTTTCACCACACTACGTCTAGAAAATTAAAATCCCCTTTCGCCGTGACGCAGCAAGAATGCAAGATGGCGTCTCGAGACAAGAGACATTTCGAGAAACTCACGCTTTGCTCTGATTTTGGCAGGGTACACACCCAAAATCAGATAAAATACGCAGCGGAAACACTAGTTAACAAAAGACAACTTTGACTTACGAAATAAAGCAGTAAATTATGCCGAAAACAGGTGTAATAAAAAGTTAGGCAGCAGTTCTTGCGACAACACGACTCGATCACTCTAGCTAGACGGGCTGAACTGACAAATGAACCGGCGGCCGGCGGTTTTTTTTATAAATGAACAACTCGTTGTTCACACTACCCAGTTCCCAGTTCCTACGTGTACACACACACTCGTTGTATCCCTCCGCCATCCATTAGAGACGTAACGCATCCGCTTAGTCTACCCAAATTTACATTCATTATATACAGCGTCATGCGAATAGATTAATTGTATCAAGTAAAATTCCGAAATTGTAAGAAAGTGGTATAATGATATGAAAACGTTTGGATCTATTTAGTTTTTTTTGTCACGGGGCGGAGAGGTAGCACCAAGGCCGTACCCGAAAGGGGGAGGGATTTGTTTACAGTTAAGCCTGTCTTGTTCCGTTGACCGTTCTTCACCGCTGCGTGCCGCTGCCTGTGTCTACCCTTGCTTCATAAATCATAGCCACTCGGGCCTGTACTTCTTTGTTGACGTTGGCTAATGGCTATTGACTGTTGACTTGTTGTGATGCACTTCCTTTTGTACGGTACGTGTCTTGTTGTGGTAACTGGAAATCCCGCCAAATTCCTCATCAACAAAGTTTGTGCTTATGCGTGAATGTAACAATTGTATACATATTTTTTTCTAAAGCAGCAGTATCGAAATATCGAATAAGGAAAGGTACGTACTATCATTTAATTCTGTGGTTAATGGTTATTGTCTGAGAAAATGCATAATGCCTTTTGTATTATATTAATGATGACGAGTGGCATGACAGCCATGTTATTGGAACGTTTCTCCGTATATATGCTTCCCCTTCTTCTTTCGTTAGAAAAAATCTTCACCAAATCGAATATAGAGCCATTTTAACAAGCTTTATGACCTACTCTATCAGTATTTTTAGGCTTGTTAGTCAAGAAACATTTCTGTCAGAATGCACGAAAACATTGAGATCTGGAAAATGAAGAAGCTCATAAAAAGTCTTGAGCTTGCCAGAGGGTAAGTTTATTTATTAATACACCATGGTGAAAAAAATATTCAATAAATATCTTCACACTCTGCAAAGTGTATAACAATTATTTTTTAATCTTTCTCAAAAATTTCTTAGGAATGGAACAAGCATGATATCTCTGATCGTACCTCCTAAACAACAAATTGCCAAAATCAGCCACAAGTTGGATTATGAACATGGAGCAGCATCTCTTATCAAGACTAAACAGAACAAACTTTCAGTTCTAGATGCCATCACATCAGTGCAGGAAAAGTTGAAATACTACCCTCAAGGTATTGGCATAACTATTCCTATTCAAACCCCAGAATTTTGTTGGTTATTTACATTTATTTACATAATTTTAGTATCCCCTATCAACGTGTTGGCTATCTACTGTGGAACAGTTGTGACAGAAGAAGGCAAAAGAGAGAAGGTAAATGTTGATTTTGAACCTTTCAAGCCCATCAACACCGCCCTCTATTTGTGTGACAACCGGGTATTGAATATTTTCATTTTAAACATGTGAACTGAGTTAAACGAAGTTAAAAAAAAAAAAATCTTTTAATTATTGATGCAGTTTCACACAGAAGCCCTTATTTCCCTTTTGGATGATGGTGAAAAGATCGGTTTTATTGTCATGGATGGTAACGGCGCATTGTTTTGCACTCTTCAAGGAAACACGCGGGAAATCTTGCACAAGTTTACCGCAGATTTACCGAAAAAATATGGCAAGTTTAAGCAAGAAGATTCAAATGGGTCGAGCTCGTAATCCTTTGAAAATCTCTTCAGGTCATGGCGGTACGTCTCCTGTGCGTTTTGCTCGTCAACGGATGGAGAAGCGGCACAATTACGTCCGCAAAGTAGCTGAAGTTGCCAAGCAAATGTTCATCTCTCCAGACAGAGTTATTATTGATGGGTTAATCTTGGCTGGAAGTGCTGATTTCAGGTCCGAGCTCTCTGAATCCGACATGTTCGACCAGGTAAATTACTTTATAAGCTCTAATTTTGCGTGGCGCTTAACGTATTAATTTATATCTTAGAGATTGCAGAGCAAAATCATCAAAATTGTGGAAATCTCTTACGGTGGCGAGAGCGGTTTCAACCAAGCCATTGAGCTCGCTGCTGAAAGTCTTGCCAGTGTCAAACTCATTCAAGAAAAGAAACAGATTGGTATACTTGTATATACCAGTCATAGTTGTTTGCATGTACTTTAAATTAAATCTTAAAATAGGTCGCTTTTTCGATGAAGTAAGTCGATACACGGGGATGTATTTCTTTGGTGCTGAAGATACCGCCAAGGCGCTCGAGCTTGGAGCTGCTAAGGTTTTGATCTGCTGGGAAAATTTGAATGTCGCGCGTTACACGCTCAAGATCCCTGGTACAGGAGATATTAAAATCCTTCATTTATCTCCAGAACAGCAAGAGGAAACCTCTCACTTTACTGACAAAGAGGTAGATTGAGTTGCAACTAATTTAAATTCGTTATTAATTTCTCATTTTCCATTTAGAGCGGAGCCGTAATGGAGCTGGTGGAAAGCCAATCTTTTCTCGAATGGATTACCGACAACTACAAAAAGTCTGGCGCAGCTCTTGAGATTATCACCGACAAATCTCAAGAAGGTTCCCAGTTTGTTAAAGGATTTGGTGGCATTGGAGGTGCGGACTAGTAATTCAATATTTCTCGTGTAGGATAGTGCCCTAATTATTATTATTTTTTCCAGGGATCCTTCGCTACAAAGTTGATTTGCCAAGTTTACAAGGAGATGCACCGCTAAATGAGGAGGTTTATGGCTATGAATAATCATTTATAACGGTTTCATCTCAACAACAATACCATTTTTCATACTTCACAAGTATCGCAACACCATTCACTATTTGTAAACCAGTAGCTTTCTGAATTTTTCTGCTATGTTAACATAGAACTTTTTTTTCTGCACCAGCTACTTTTTCAATATTTCCCTCGATAATAAGATTATTATTTTTATTTTCACCTAAAAGTCTGCGAACCCAATTTGATTTTCCCTTTTGCCTTCCGATATTGTCCTGATTCATTATTTTTTAGTTGCTGGTAATGGATTTAAATACACTTTCAAGTAAATGCAAAGTAAAAAGAAGCTGCAAGGGAAACACCAGAGATTTCTACTGTCGCGCATCTTTTTTTTTTATGCAAGACAAACAAAGGAAAATCCTAAAGCTAGATTTCATGTCCATCATAATTTATATATTTTAAATTTAGCGTTCAAAGAGAAGGTAAATAAATCTCATCTCCTTTGATAGACCAGTTATGAAGGTGCATCAATCCCCACAGGCTTTCAGGCAGCTTTTTTCCTAATATTATCAATACATTTTTTACGGCGTCAAACAACAAGAACAAAAACAACAAAGGTTACCAGTCTTGTTTTTTTACCGGTCATGGAATTGTGATGTGTGATTGTAGTATCACAATGACCCGTAAGAGTTTAACATGATAGATAACGAAGTAAACGAGTGATTCTGATTCAAAATTGGGTGGCATGTTGCGCACTTTCTCAATTGGCAGAGATCAAATTTTAATAAACAGTTTGGACAGCAAAGTTCAGTTTAATACGAGGCGTATTCAGATCGTATTACACAAACCAAAGTAATAAAAAAAAGTCAAAATTCATGAAGATATGGTATCTTGACAACCCGAATTTTTCGTCGACGCGTCGATAATCATCTTCCAGAAAGCAAAAGATAGACCTGAATAAAAAAAAATATCTATGATTCAATATTGGTGGAATAGTTCAAGGTGGAAAGCGGCTCATATACTAACCAAAGGTTTAGTGTAGATTCTCAAAGACGTGAATGACCAGGTCAGGATTGGATTTCTTCAAATTCTTCCATTCGTCGCTCTGCATGATGGCCTCACGGCGAATGCGAATGAAATCGAACAACGATGTTTTTAAATGGACGCAGTCGTGAAGATCCGCAAGCGCCAACATCTCGACACAGTTTTCAGTCGTCAAGTGCTCTGAAAGGTACATCTGGCATTCCAATTCGAGTTGAGAGAGCAGGTACTTGTGGGCTGCAGCCAGAAGATCAGGGACGTCGATTTCAGTGAGGTCCACACGGGTCGTGTAGACAAAACGGAGTAGGGCTTCAAAGATGTCCGGAGCGACGTCATCGATCTCCACCCAATTCTCGACAGACTCCTTCATTCCGCTTTTCAGCATTGCAGCGAAAACTGGGCTCCTCGCAAACAAGATCGACTTGTGGGCCTTGATCTCCTTCCCACTGATGATGAAGCAAACATCAGTCTCGGATTGATTGAGGAAAAGCTGCTCCAGATCCTTGATCAAACTTGAAAGTTTCTCTTCTTTGTTCAACGGAAAAGATGAAATCGGACGATCGGATATTATTAGTTTAGGATTCTGATCCGCGTACTGGACCTGGCAGGTCAATGAAAGGTAGTTGCTTTCCAGAACATCACTCAACTTGATGTTGGTGGAAAATCCAAAGCCATTTTGATAAAGTTCATCACCACTAAAGGTTTTTGTGTCAGTGTCGGACCAGATCTTCTTACTTCTTTTCTCAGAGGCAGCAGTGAAGGTAAATTTTGCTTTAAATGGTAATGCAATAGCTGGATGGATCCTAACATACAAAAAGACTGTGATCAACCCTTCATGGCCTTTGTCCCCATTTGGTAGAAGGTGAACAAGCCACTTAAAATTGGCATCACCAACAGCATTGAAATCAGGGGAGTAGATACGTTCTCCTGGCTTAAACTTTTCCCACTCATAGTGCAGTGCAGTGATATTATGAAGTTCCCATTTCAATTCTGCTTTTTTCATATTGCCTGTTGACTGTGCAAAGGTAGTACCCGACATTGTAGTGAGTTGTATACGCTTCTAGAATAAAAAAAAAAGAGTTAACATTACAAAAAGATTTGAAGGAAGCTTACCAGCATATCACAGTTAATATGTCGACTAGTAAATAATATTACCTGTAGAAATGAGTAGATACTGTTTCCGACAAATCTCTGATTGTTGCTGCTCTTGGCTACTGACACCAAATTATATAATTACCAAATTTAACTGCGTAGTTCGTATTTCGTGAAAGCACCGGTTTCCTATCAAGTGCTGAATGACGGTGATTGCTGACGGGGAGCGGTCAGCGGAGGAGGCAGCATGACGAGCATAAAATGAATATCCGACATTGCCGGTTCTCCCTATTATTATTTTATCCTGATGTTCAGAAAAATAAAAATAACAAAGATTTTAGGCAGATTTTGTACTTACAAATGCACATTAGGCATAACTACTCATATCTTATTATTTAATTCAGTAATAGACGATCTGGACGCTCAGAAAAATACCAGTCGTGGCAGGTTAACAAATAACAGCAGAGCGTCTCGTGTTACCTGCTACATTCCATAATGCATACCTACACGAACGTCGGAACACGAGGGTGGAGAAGTGATCTAGCGAAATAATGACGGCCGTCGCGACGGCATTTCCATTTTATGCAGTCGTCATCGGCATTCGGTAGTCATCATCGGTCTAGCTATCTTTTATCAGCATTACCTGCCAGTCTGGCCAGGATTCCAATTTGCCGACGGAACATGACGATGTAAAAGACGAAGATGCTTTTGCTTGAATCCGAGGACAATGTTTTCGAGGAGGAATATTTTTTCTTTAATACTAGAGGTTAGGTACATTTTCAAAACACTGAAACCCTTTTCAATCTGTTGAATTGCTTTTACCCCCTCAGATGGTGACGTCTGAAACGGCTGTTAAACGCAAGGGCTGTTGCTGTATGCGGACGTGGAATGCGCGCGCACCCCTTGTGTATTCTTGTGCCCCTTTGGGCCTATTCCGTCACATCTAGGAAGTGTAAACATCCAGATATAAATGAAAACGATGTTTGTTTACATGTTTAAAAAATCTATTCTAAAATTGCGAGTACATACAGCCGGATTGTATTCTCAAAGACAATGTATTGATAAATAACTTTTAACGCTCTCAGTTTTCTTTTAAATCAATGAGAAAAGCACGAACGAGCACGAAGCAAGAAGATCTCTCTTGGTTAGATGTACAAACACTACAAGGACGTAAAACAGAAACAGTATCAGCAGATAAATTTTGAGAAACCCATTTTGCAAAATAATCATTTGCATGCCCAATAATTTCGATCATCGGTTACAGAAGGAGCTCTCAAAAATTGGTAAATTAAGGAAATAATTGGCAGCCTTCTTATTGCTCCGGTTCGGGTTCTGTCTCTCTGAGCCAAGTCAGAAAGGATGCAGATGATTCTAAAGCTTCAGCTTTGCCCTCTCGTTCCAAAGGGTCTTCGCTCATCATCCATAATTCCACACCTTCCTCAGAAATGACGCACATGTCGTAAAGAGTCTCAAGAATTCCTTGAATAAGACCTGATAAAAAGAAAGCGTTAGAATTAAATTTTTTATGTAACTTGCAATTTAAACTCGCCTTTGGGATGCTGCTGTTGCGTGACCAGCCCTTGAACGGCGAAAAGAAGTGTAAGCTCACGCTCTGCTACGTCTTCAATATAGTGCCTCAACACTTCCGAATAAGCCTCCAGCTGGGCCGTATTCAATTTGCAGTCAATGCCCTTTCCTAAAAAGCAAAACAAGGAAAATAAATGAAAATACAAAATCTATAAAGAAAGTAGACTACATGTGTATACCATCGATTGAGCTTTCTACCATGGCGGTGGCCAATGCTCGAATAAATAGAGGACTCTCGATTTCCACGTACTGATTCTATAAAAAATATTGCGTAAATAAACCTAATATTAAAGAAATAAAAGCTTCTATTAGAATCAACCTTAATCCAACTGCAGATCTCTTCCGTGGAACGCTTGCTCTCTGTAAGAAAATGTTCCAGATAGCGTTGAAATCGAAAGTAATCCAAAATGGGCTGAATCGTACCACTACTGTTGTTTGACAGCCTAACAAACTCCAGTTCCTAAAACGGATGAACCAATATAATATACAATCCGCTTACTTATTTTAAAGGTGACACGATAATACTTTGTTTTGAAGGACGAAGATAACTTCATCTACTCCCGGAAGAATATTGCTAAACGATGTATTGGAATTGATCCATAAAAGCTCCGCTCCAGCGACTCCACCCTATAGATTGTAGAATCAGGTCAAACCGATGATTGAAAAGGTGCAATTAACTTTTAATAGTTCTTACCAACGAGTATATCAGCTCTTGCAGAATAGCAGCGACAAAGCAGGGTGCCAAATAAGGGACCGTGGTTCTTGAAAGGTCTCCAAGGAATCCGAGGTTTACAATACCCTCTTCGAAGATGGGTGCGATAATCTGCGCCAAGTATTCCCACAGATTGGGGATGTCGAAGAAGAAGTAGTCAGCTTTCTTTAGTATCACTTCAAAGCCCTTCAAAATGTGATAGGTAGTAAAAAGATTTCTCTGAATCATCTCTTTGAAAAGGATGCCGGTCGTCCTCCGCTCCTTCCAGTCGCGCTCTAGTACGTACATCAAACAATCGTTGATGAAACCAGGCACGGTAAAAGGGCTCAAGCAGTTAAAAAGACCATCAACTGCAATCTAGAAACAAAAACATGATAATGTTCAAAGAAAGATTTAAAAGTATTGTTTATGTTATTGTAATTACCTCAATGTTATCGGTCATAAACAACTCGCACAGAACGGAAAGAGGTTTTGACGCAATCTTTTCCTCGATATAACTCGAAGCTTCATCAAAATAAATGAAACACTTTTTTTAAAGAAATCAGATTCAAATATATAGACGAGTATAATCATACCAATAGTTTTAGAAGAAGTGGAATTATCAGAATTAAGCTGTTCAATTCTTTTTAGTGGATTGAAAAGCGGACTTTTGATAGATCTAATGGCAGTCTTGAAGTATGGATTACCGCGCATAGGCGGATCACGGTGTTTAGGCTTCAAATTCAGACGGTTATTTGCCTTCCATAAGGGCTGCAATAAAATATACATAAGATCAGTCTCATATAAATTAAAAGTATAGCCAACGAACCTTCATGTTCAGAGCTTCTTCCACACCTTTAGGGGAATCAAAGATGATGTAAGCGTAGAATATTGAGGCCCTCACTTTATCCTTCCCGCAGATTTGAATGTCTTGAACATTGCCGCAACTTTTAAACATTTCCTGAAAGTGAAATTAAACAAGAATTAAAAAAAAAACTCAAATTTTATTAAGAGGTTATTTTTAAAAACTCACTATAAGTTCTTGCTCGGTAGTGTTGTAGGGAATGTTGCCAACAAAGAGCTGTAAATTATCATCGTAGTGGCGTTTAACTTGATTCTTGACGGAATTTCTATCACCAGTGCTTGTTCCGCCATTTGGTTTTATGTTCTTATGGCCTTGGTTGCAGTTGACGTTCAATTCAGTGCCGTCGTAATCATCGCAGTCAAGTACTTGGGTAGTTTGTTGACGGTCTCCTTCACCCATAGAGTTTGTGGATTCTGGATTTGTTGGGCGATGGTCAAGCTCCTGCTCTTCGTGTTCATAGACCGCTTCGTTCGTGATCTGTTGGTTTTCTTCGTAGTCAATGACGTACTCTTCTTTCGGGATCAGATGAGCCTCTTCGTGTTCATGGACCGCTTCATTTGGAATCGGTTGGGTCTCTCCCGTCTCTCCATGTTCATTGGCCGCTTCTTTCTGGATCAGTTGGTTCTCTTTGTGGTCAATGACGTACTCTTCTTTAGGGATCAGTTGAGTCTCTTCGTGCGCATGAACCGCTTCTTTTGAAATCGGATAGGCCCCTTCCTGGATTGGTTTCCACTGATTCTTCCGCAGCTTAATAACACTTTTGATCTTGGTACGGGTCCTGTTTGATAATGCGTGATTGGCGACAATGCCATCAAGCTGGTTGAAGTAGGAATCCATTTTCTCTTGGTTCTAAAAATAAATATGTGAAATAATTACTGAAATATTAGTCTTCAGTGAAATAATTCCGACTTACAGGACTGAAGGTATTTCTGGTATTAGAGGGCCGATGATCCAAGTCTTCCCCAACAGTCGTCAGCAAAACGCAGAGCTGCTCGAGAGACGATTCATCATCGGGGTGATTCAATAAATGAGCGATGCAATTATGAATTATCTTCAGGGACAAGATCCGCAACTTGAACAATTCACCCATGAATCTGCTAGCAAAACAAAGCTACAGTAATAAGAAATCAATAATTTGTTTCTTAGTTTTATACCTGATATTTCCTAGAGATCGCTTCTGGAACTTGGTCGAGAGATCATCGAGTTCGTCTTCTAGCGCTTGCTTCTTCGATTCCTAAATTAAGAAATAAACAGTTATGTGATAGTAATGATGGGTTAAAGAAGAAGCCAAATATAGCCTACATCCTCGTTTTCTTCAATCTCCATCTTCTTCCGCTCTATGTCCGCAAATCCAGAACTATCCTCTTCAAACTCGCTCTGACATCTTCCTAACAAGAGCCTGCGGAAGTTGATGGTCTCGTTCGGGTTAGTTGGCGATGACGCTTCTCTTGTAGACAGGGCTTGGCACATTTTAGCGTACAAAGGTGAATACAATGGTTCCTTGACAGCCTTTAAACGTAAAAAAAAGGTCAATAATGAATTTGAAATCACAAAAAAAAAAAATGTCCTCTATGGCACCTTTTCGTAGAAGAGTTTAGCAACTAATACAAGTCGCTGTTCCGTGTCGACAGGGAGAATACGAATCTTTTCCAGAAATTTTTCCAAATTCAATGGCATGAGCTTGTTTAAAATCCCACGAACAGTGTTCACCAACTCCTAAAACACAAGAAGCATTCAAAAATTAATTATAAAAATTAAAGAAAAATGTTGTGTACCTTTGTTTGCATCTCTTCAGATTCCCATTCAGCTCCACCGATATTGCACTCATCTAATGAACAGTAATTATTATTGTTGTCACAATATGTTTTAAAATATATAAATGGTAGCAAGCTTTTACCTGATGATGTGGTAAGTAAATGCAAATCAACTGTTCCTAAATTGTCAATGTATTCAGCTTGGTTGCTGTCTTTGGTTACAGCATTCACCTGCATATCTTTACACAACTTTTGTGTATTAGCTGATGATTTTGGTCCTGGTTTGAAAATACTGATACTCATCTCCTCCACTTTAATCAAATCCAAATCATGGGACATAGCAAAAAAGAGCAATAAAACAACAAGACCTTCAAGTAAACAAGTTGTTTACAAAACTTACTGCATGTCAAAGTAGACTCCTGATTGTTTACAAGAGAACTTTCCTGGTGGTCTGCTAGGGTTTTTGCCTGTTTACATTCAACAGGAAGTGAAGTAAAGAGATCCATTTTTATATCGTTGAAATCACCAAACTATATATCCATAACTAATGAGCGGGCAAGATTCGGGATGAAACTGATAACGGGTAAGTGGTTGTGGGTAAGCACAATCTGACGGGTCTACCTTTTCCGTGGAAGTGGAAATTCCACGGTGGAAGCACTATTCCGTGGACCCAATGGGTGGAGTCATGGGCGGAGTTTCCGTGGTTCCACTCTTTTAGGTCCACCGTCCACGTCCACGTTTTAGTGACACCCGGTCAATGTCGTTGAGGCAGAGCCATGGAGATTTTTTGAGGGCTTCTCTATTTCTCTCTTCCCTGCTGACTATTGGTACCAATCTTGTACGATCTCCAGTAAAATCGTTGTAATGAGTAGAAAAAATCGGAGGAAAATGTGGACTACATAAGTGCAAAAAAAAATCTATTAATTTTATTTTTTTTCAAAAATAAAAATCACCCAAATGCGCAGCTCTCTACCCCTTGCGTACTCTCTAGTGTGTGTACTTCGATAATTATAATTTGATAGTTTGCACTTGAATATTATTTATTTGGGCAGTTAACGGTATTTTAAAAAATCCTCTTACGCACAAGATGCTATACAGGCACGCGTGTAGTTAATCCTGTAAAAAATCGAGTTAAAAAGCAACTGGCGTATCTTTTTATTTTTGGTATTCGTTATTCAAGACGTTAAAATTGACCATTGCCTCTGAAATATTCCCTATTTTAAATGACTAGTATTTTACATTGGCATCTTCAGACCTATTCAAAAGCAGAAACTTCTTCATATCAAGATAAGATTTATGTCATGTTTATTTCGTTCTTATTTACTGCATCTGTAACAAATTTATTTATAAATAGTACCGCGCAAGAGCTTTTACTGGAGTTTCATATTTTTCGACTATCACATCATTACCCATCACAAGACATTGGTCTAATTTGATTGCGCCAACGCTTTCATAATCGCTTCTTATCGACTAACATTTCAACTTTTGGATACAAGCAGCCTGTCACCCCACAGACTACCCACTGGTCTGTGTGTCATACCCATTCACCCTTTTTGATACCCTGTTCCCTACCAGCAAATAGCAACGCAAGTGCTCTCTCTGTACCTCGAACGGCCTCGAGCGGTTTGCGTATACCGTTGACCCCTATTCATGTTTATATTTCTTTGACTATTAGATCTGATTTATAAATTTCCGCACTGCAAGATTATTATCACATTAAATTTGCCCCAATTTTGATGGTCGCTATATTTATTTTATTCCCTTAAATATTTACAAGAATTGGACGATGTACCAATCATATTCACGCAGTTGGAGCGTATTTTAAAATCTTATCAACTGCCGACGGGATTTACAACAAGTCAGCAATCATTATTTACTTAAATTTATGTGAAATGCGGAATAATAAGAAGTGGTTGAAAACTGTAACTATTTTATGCTGTATAAAAATTTTGAAGAACACAGTACGCGGTATTGGAATATTTTGGCGAAATTTGAATAACTAATTGTTATCTTTTGGACGCAGAAGGAGACAAAACTATTTTTTGTTCAATGGCAAACTCGATCTTCTCATTTCTTAGGATTAGCCCTCAACCAATTTCCATAATCTGCCTGGGCGTATTTCGGTTTTCCGTGTGTAAAAGGTAGGTAGCGATATTTGATCATGTGCTGCAAAGCAAAATTAGTATTAAGAGAGTATAAATACGGAAAAAGAAAATACAATTAATAATACCTTAATCTGACGTTTCATCGTGAGGCAGAAGAGAGCAATGAAGTACGCAACAAGAATCGGCCAAAACACGGGGACATCAAAGACACCAAATAGAGTGCAAAAGAGAGCTATGATAGTAGATTTCCAGACGGAATACCAAAACTTGAACTCGGGAAGCTTTCTAATAAATGGACGAAATTCTTCATCAACTGTGGTGGGTAGCTCAGGGCCATCATTTCCGGAATCTGTGAATTTCGTGGCAGTAATAATGTTATTAGATGTCTTTCACCAATCAATAATGGAAAATTATAAATGATACCTTCAAAGTCTGCAAAAGCTGGATCAATTTTCGGTGAAAGGAAAGAAATCAAAAGATTCAGATGATAAATGCCCAATGCATATAGGATGATGTACCATCCCTACAAATAAAACCAGTTAGGTGATTGATTTGCTTGTGAGAATTTAACAATTCAGTTCAATTTACCTCAGTCCAAATCACTCTGGCCAACAATGCTGTGATCAGAACAACACTAAATGTCCATCTGAAAACAAGATGTGGGGCAGATTTGTCCAACAGGGATTGAGATATCTAGAACAGAAACGTAAATGTGTAGTTGTGACAGGGTGTGATTAAAATATAATTTGAATGCTCTATAACTCAGAAATAATATTTACTTGGCTCCATTTCCTGAGAAACAAGACAGCAGGGTTAGCATTTGGTTTAGGTGCAGCCCAATCTTTATCAGCAAACATCATACCGGATGGGAATTTTCCTGTGATTTAGTAAGAGATAACATAAACACTGACACAGGTCGATTGCATTAATCAAGCAAAACAGAATTAATAGCTTACAGAACAGTGTACAAAATTAATCAGCTAGATGTAGAGACTTTTCGTCAATGCAGGGTCGCCTTCACACGTCGTTTTACGGTCAAGCATGTAACTGTGAGGTACTGTGACGAAGTATGATGTACCTAGGCATGTAAGGAGTTTGTGAAATAATTATTAATATTTACTGCGAAATAAGAATTACCTTATTTTATCTTTGTCTATCAAGAAACTGTAAACACGACCACCTGATTTACAAATATGTTGGTGTGTATAGTGTGTACTGTACCGTTCTCTAAAGTCTCTACTCTCTACTCACAGGGAGCTGCGGTAAAAAGCGAAAAACGCATTTAAAAACGATAATCGTGAAAATTTTCTGTTTTTCCGAAAACCCACAGCAAAAAAAAAAAGGAAAAAAAGGGACCATAAAAAACCAATTTTGCCAGTAATCCTCCACTGGTTCTTAATCAGAGTTGCCAGATTGACATTATTCGGCCCAATTTAATCCGAAAAAAAATCGAATTAAAATAATTATTTTAATTATTTTTCGTCCTATTGAAAGATTTCTGAACTGCCGAAAGTTTTCTGAAACTCGGTTATCTTCGAAGAAAAAGAAAAAAAATTAAAAAAACGGTCGACCCGAAAAGTTTCGCGTCGACGGTGATGACGTTTTTTTTCGAAAGTTGTAAAATGTTGGAAACGTTTCGAGCGAAATATTTTTAGTGTGATGATATAAAAAATCGCTGTTTGTGAAACTCAACTCGGTTGGACCACGTTCACAAGTGTTCGCGCGAAAACCAGCGAAATCTCTGTAAAAAAAATATTTTTCGCGGCCCAAAAAAGCGAAATTTCGTATTTTTAGCGCGTTTTTCGCATCTTTGGGCCGCGAAAAATATTTTTCTAATACAGATTTCGCTGGTTTTCGCGCGAACATTTGTGAACGTGGTCCAACAGAGTAGACGTTCGCAAACCGCGATTTTTTATATCATCACACTAAAAATATTTCGCTCGAAACGTTTCCAACATTTTACAACTTTCGAAAAAAAAACGTCATCACCGTCGACGCGAAACTTTTCGGGTCGACCGTTTTTTTAATTTTTTTTCTTTTTCTTCGAAGATAACCGAGTTTCAGAAAACTTTCGGCAGTTCAGAAATCTTTCAATAGGACGAAAAATAATTAAAATAATTATTTTAATTCGATTTTTTTTCGGATTAAATTGGGCCGAATAATGTCAATCTGGCAACTCTGATTAAGAACCAGTGGAGGATTACTGGCAAAATTGGTTTTTTATGGTCCCTTTTTTTCCTTTTTTTTTTGCTGTGGGTTTTCGGAAAAACAGAAAATTTTCACGATTATCGTTTTTAAATGCGTTTTTCGCTTTTTACCGCAGCTCCCAGCTCGTCAGACGTCACTCGACATTGGGTTGCACTCGACAGACGACAATTCAATTTCGGCGTGTGGTTTACTCAATGTACATGGCCAGGGAACTGGCGGTAACACTGCCATAGAAACAGCGGCGCCCTCGTCCCACGGTATTTTTTTTTGGAAGGGAAGGAGTAGTAGGCAATAAGTAAGTTAGTGATTAACATAAATTTAATTATTTAAAGCCGCCAACGTTCAAAACGTTAAATATAGGTATTTAACCAGGACTTCGAGTTAAACAGGTCGGAGTAATACAATGAACAAAATGAAAGAAAAGTAAATAACTAAAATTAAGTGTGTTTACGTTTACGTCAATCTCTCCGTAAATGGTTGTCCGACTTGGGTGACATCATTCAATAGCTATGTTTGATTTTGGTTTGAGCGAAAGACGTATTGGACTCGAAATGGCACAAAAGAACAGTAATGAATCAAAGCATGGTAATTAAAGTGTGTTAAGTTTTCCATGAATCTTTCGGTTAATACTTGTCCGACTTGTACAACCTTTACTTCATTGGACAGGTGTTTGACTTGGTCGTGAGCACAATTAATGATCGGAGAGGTGTATCGACCAACAGGTCGGAATATTACGACGAACAAAATGGACTAACAAAATATGCCGGCGTCAATAGGGTCTCGGCCCGTACGGTATTGGGTCGACCGTACTCCGCGGAGTTTGCAGATGCGACTTTAGAAGAACGCAACGTTTAAGGAACTGATTACATTTAAGTTATCGATTTCCGCTAAAGTAGATGACCTATATTCCTGGTAAAATTGCACCTCCTGTCCACAACTCAGTAAAATTCGCCAGGAGCCGGGTAACAACCACTTAACCGTGAAGATCCCAAGACGATGGGTTGATTGATTTCACAACTGGGGAGCAGCCAATTTGTTTTCTAAATAACATATTTCCCATCTAACATAACCCAAATTGAAAGCTGTGTAACTACAAGAGTGCATCAAACAAATAAAATTATAAAACCAAAGGATTCGATCGACTGTATTGTACAATTCCATGCACAAAGTAGATTACATGAGGTGGCAAATACGAATATTACTTGTCCAAGCGGCACAAGGGGTTATCTGCTACCATCTGCAATTGAACTTTGGGGCCCACGAGATCTCGAATATTTTTGTATCCATACTTGATCATGGTAGGCCTGAAATTAATAACAAAAAGTAATAAGAAATTGTTGGACGAATTATTATTAATAGTTCAATTCACCGTTCCAAACTCAAGCCCCAAGCAATAACGGACACATCTTCGGGAAGTCCCATTGGAAGGAGCATTTCAGGACGGAACACTCCAGAATTACCAATCTGAATTGTAGATTACAGTTTAGGTTATTGAAAAAAGACATAATTATCGACACTAAATCGAAAGGTACCTCAATCCATTTCTTTAATCCGGGATGGTAACTGGAAATTTCCACACTCGGTTCAGTGTAAGGGTTGTACGTTGGTTTGAAACGTAGCTTCTCCATGCCCAATTTTTGGAAGAATTGACGCAAAATACCTGTAATTTCATTTTGAAAATTTAAAACCTTTTTCGATGAATAGAATAAAATAATTTTACCCAACAAGTGACCAAGAGAGAGGCCTCGATCAGCAACAACACCTTCGACTTGGTGGAATTCTGCTAAATGGGTGGCATCCAGAGTTTCATTGCGGAAAACTCGATCAATGCTGAAGTACTTGGCAGGTTTACATCCTTCCTATTAGTAAAATAAAATCCTTAAGATTTACATTTCATTTAGCAGAGAAACTGGTATTACCTGAGCGAGTTTGTAAAGCATCCGTGCGGTCACAGCAGTCGTGTGGGTGCGCAACACATTTTTCTGAGCTTCTTCCGTTTTCCAGTCGTAGCCATAACCTTGACTACCATAGCCACCAACACTATGCACTTTCTTCACGCGTTCCATGTAATATTCAGGAATTCCACTGGCGGTGGCAGGATCTAAATAGAAATATCGAGATTTTAACATTAATTTAGAAATTAAACTAGCCGTGAGGTGAAAATTAGCATACCGGAAATGAAAAAGGTGTCGTGTGCATCTCGAGCTGGGTGCTGCTGAGGCTGGAACAGGGCGTCAAAATTCCAAAAAGAGCTCTCAACAAAATTGTTGGACGGCATTTCCGAGAACCTTTAAAAGCACACACAAACTCGTATATACAACATCTATACTGTATAAAATTAGTTCTACTACATACCCCATCTCAAGAAAAATTTGCCGCATTTCAGAGCGGACTTTCATTAGGGGATGAAGGTATCCACGAACAATGGGAATACCCAGCGCTTCAAGATTGTAAGGTTTAAAAGTTTTGTCTTTCCAAGAGCCACTGGAAATCATCTCTGGAGTAAGATGTGTGTCTTGCTTTTTCACAGATGTAGTGAAGGATGGGCCAGGCCTGATTTTGTAGCTCTTCACAGTACTGTAAAACATGATTAAGAGATTTTAATTTTTTTTAATGTTACAAAAACAAATATTTTTCATTATACATTTCCTGGATCAAATTCCTCCTTTTGTATTCTGTTTTAAGGGAGGCATCCAGTTCATCAAGCTGAATGAGATGTTTCTGAACTACATCTTCAATTTTATCCTGTTTTCGGATAACAAGAGGGGTACCAGAGCTTCTATCCAAAGCAATCCAGCCATTAGACATGGCTTTGCTAAAACCAATATTAGCAGAAGGAATTTTCGCCTATTAATGAAATTATAAAAAGAATTAGAGAGTATGAATATCTATTTAATTTGTGTAAAGGATACTAAGTCAAGATTTACCCTAATCTCAGCTTGTGTAATGCTTCCTCATGCTGGCACAGCATTGTAAACCAAAGCTTCATGGCTACCAGCGGAGACAAAGCCTTGTCCTTCTTTAGTAAGAACCCAATGAGAGGAAGATTCGGGAACAGCCACAATAACCTAAATAAATGAAAATGTGGTAAAAATGTTTGCTGACAAGTGAACACAAATTGTGTAGGCCAAATGAAACTGGAAAATAAATTGAATTAAATGATACAAGAAATTTCCAAAGGATTTTAATAGACTGAATTTGTTAGGGAATTTCTTGTGCTAGCTTATGAAAATAGTAGCTTACTAAGGTACCAATGAAACTCCAATATTTCTTGCATCACAAAAATGTAAATAGTTACTACAGAATAGAAAGATAACAATATTACTTACATTTCCTAAAGAAAGCAAACTTTTGACTGTCCCAAAAATCTTCTGATGGGGTTCATTCCACTCTTTTGCAAGATGCACAGAGTCGGCCGAACCATGCTTTTCTAAATATTGCAATATTTTTTCTCCTTCCTGTTCGGTCGCCATATTTTCACGTCAGTTTTCTTAAAAGTGTGTAGATAGCTAACGATTGATCAGATACAGATATAAAATTGGGACCCCGAGCGGCCGAGCCCGATTCAAGATAAACAAGTGGGTTTGAACTAAACGAAAACAGCAACTATCAACACATAGCCATACTTTTTTCAGCGACACAACGCGGAAGGAGACATGCAGCAATGCTCTCGCGACGGTTAAGGGAAGAAGGCGGCCACCCCTTGTTTTGTAAGACCCTCTTCCGAGGTCTACTCGCGCACACACAGTCACACACACTAGAATTGTATCCCTCCGCCCGCCGCCGTCCATTAGAGACCTAACGTATCCGCTTAGTCTACCCAAATTTACATTCATTACATCCAGTGTCTCGTGAAAAGACCAATACTATCAATTATTATAGTTCCGAAACTGTACGGAAGCCGTTTAATAACGAAAAAATGTTTGGATCTAGTTAGTTGCTCGTCAGCGGAGAGGTAGCATCGCAAGGCCGCGCCCGAGAGGGGGAGGGATTTGTTTTGGCAAGTTTAGGTATTCATTCAATCATTCATCAATCATCATCCGCAGTCTGCACCATTACTCGGTCGAGATTCGAGAAGCACCGACAGTCCGATACAGTCATTAATGCGATTACTTAACTAGTTTACATTTGTCAGATTGGCCTTCGCACAAAACGTGTGAAAAGTCACACTGTTACAATACAAATTTTAAAAACCATCATTTGTAAAAGGAACTAGTGAGTCTACGACTAGGAAGTTTCCATCTAGAAGCTGTGTAAGTTTGTTGACATTTTAAAAAATATTTATTATCTCCATCAATACCCATAGCATATGTTTGTATTCCTCTTTTCCAAAATTATTTATAATTAAATAGTTAGTCTTCTATATCTGTCAAATGTATCCCAAGAATAGACCTACTTTTCCCTTATCAAATTTTCAAGTAGGTAATACTAAAAACCACACATAAATTTGTCAACAAGTCTCATTTTCACCCTTTAAAATCTTTTGCTAAAACCATTTCACTTTCAATAAATGAAAATCCTCACATTCTGGAATGGAAGCTCAAAAAAATTAATCCTCTTTTTTGTATAGCTCACCTCACATCTCAACTAGATCTCTCCATCTGAGTCACAAAAACAAAGGTTCTACAACAGGATTGTCTGCATGAACAACCACAATATTAGCCTTGAACTTCAAGTATATAGATTTGTAATAATTTACTTTATTAAGCAGCATTACAAAATTTATTAATTTGTTTTCCTCTATCGCTATCAGAGATCACCCGTTGGATACCCCTCGCTTAACCGGACCAACGCAATGAACTACTACACCGGCGTCTTCTCGTCTGGCTGTTACCTAAACAGCAATCCCTATTTGGTGAATTACATGTGGCAATCAGGAGGTCAAACTCAGGTGCAGCAGCAGCATCAACAATACACGGCCAATCAGATCCAGCAGCAGCAATACACACAGGGGAACGAGGAGCCTCATTATGGAACGTACAATGCTCATCACTTCCAAAGTAATATCCTTTTTTTAAATGAAACTTACATTTTTTCCTTCTTGAAATTAAAAAAAATATATATTATTAAAGGTTCTGAAGGATGTGCGTCGATGGGTACAGACAGCTCTAGATCCGTGAAGGATCTTGATCTTTCGATGAGCGGGAACTCTTCCAGTAGAAACTCTGGAAAGGATGGTAGTCGTTGCAAGAAGAGAGTTGAAAAAGGTACGGACGAGTACCGTCGTCTCCGGGAGCGGACAACATCGCCGTCCGCAAATACCGTGAAAAAAAGAAGAAGGAATCCCTTGACACGGAAGAAAAGTTACGAATGCTCGTCGAAGATCATCAACGTCTCCGGAAACGTATCGAGCAGCTCACCGGTAATTTATAGTATTTTAAAATCCTATTATTTCATGAAAAATTGTGAATTATTGTTATTTGCAACAGAGCAATCGGATTCGCTACACAATTTTTATCAAAATGCTGTAAAACAAGTCACGGAGAGCGTTCGCACGGAATTGGTTCAACGTTTGAAAATTATCCAGCAGCTGCCGTATCAGTAGTTGTCATCATTACTATTTTAAATTTTACTATTTTTGAAGGAATTTTCAAAGAATTGTCATGGAGTAACATTTTGGGTTTGATTGGTTATACAGTAGCGGCTTTTATGATTACTGTAAATTTGATGCCAAACCGATATGTAATTCTTTTTTGTATAAAACATTCAAATAAAAAAATGATTATCTAATCTTTAATTTAACCGAATGAATGAATATTTAAAGTCTCACCGTCCAAATCAGAAGAGAATATAGTGTCCTTGATTGCGTCAACCAGAATGTCTTCATCCTAAAATGATAATTCAATTTTTTTAAAAAGGAATTTAGATTAGGCCCTCTTATCTTGATGTGTTGTCAACAACAACAAATCTTGATTGACAAATACATCGACGGTGTTACAAGCGTCCAAGAGACGGACAACTCCACTGCAAAGTGACACGCTGGCGAAGGAGGCGAATTCGAGTGAAGCTTTGAGGCCGTTGACCTGTTGGTTAAAAATGAGAAAGTCCATTAGTTCATGTTACACGTGTTAATGAAAACATAAGAAGAAAAAACTTACTTGGCCCCAAGCGGGGACGGAACTCTTAGGTACGTGCTTGATGGCGACGGGCAAGCCGTCTCGGAGGCGGATACCGGCGTAGATACTAGATGGTACCAAAACCACTTATGCCTAAAACGTGACCGACACGGTACGAGCGAGCAAAGATTTCTCGGTCACTAATGAGGAGAGGTGTCGTCGTAGATGTCGAAGTAGTCGTCGAGGCCACTGATGTAGGATTCATCATCATTAAACTGGCTGGATTTTCGCTCATGGCAACTGTATTGAGCATTGAAAAAAAGATAAGCAAAATAAGTCTAAATTCTTATATCCTTACATAACACAGTAAATAAAATAGTTAATGGGTTATATTCATATAAAAGTGGGTCACAAAGCTGATTGATTGGAAAGCTTTATGCTGCTTATATTTATAAATAAATGAATTTACCATAGTGGCCCCTCGTCTTTAGAGCCTCACGCACGTTAACGGCCGTGTCAGGTGTAAACAGCCTCGTCGTATAATATATTGCTCTCTATTGTTCATGGCTTCATGCAAGCAAGCAGCGAGCCAAGGGCCAATGGTCTCGGACGTTTTGGCTCTACGTTTCTGGCCCTACGTTTTTGGTCCCACCCACTTCTGGCACTACCATTCTGGTCCCCTTTCTTAAAGTCCCGGTCGGCTATCGGCGAACGGTGGGTACGGGTTCATCATGGTCTCAGCCCGTACGGCCACGGGTCGACCGTCGGACTCGTTATATTTAACACAAAAAGTTGTTGACACCTAGCTACGTATGATGCATTATGAGTAAACCAATTTTTTTGAAACCAAATATTTCTCGTTTTCCGGAAATTGTTACTGCCGGTCTATCGCCCACTTTGCTAGTAATAATAGGAAATGGCTGCTCATGCCGCTCTTTTTTGTAAAATATTTCTTATGGTAGAGTGGCTTCTTCCCCTTGATTGTTCCGCTGTGTTTGCATAATAACGGTCACACTATTTTTTCACTCTCCTTTTCGCCCCGCAGCTACAGATATGCGGAGATGTGCATCTTCAAGACTTCAAAATCCAAAGTATATTTATTTAAAAATTTATTTTTAAAAAATCCGGTTCCATCCGGTTGGATCTACAATTACAGAATTTAGCGGGAAAACCTGATGGAAGATTTTCTCTTCTTTTGTATATTTTTGTGCTCTCACATAAAAGATGTATTGAAAGTCATTCGAAGAAAATTGTGCATTAACAGCTGTACCTAATCTAAGACTGGAAGAGTTGATTTTTGTCTAGCTTGCGCTCCATAACGATAGGCCAGATGGTAACAGAGCTCGCACCAGTATTAGGAGAGAATCTCTTGGGTATTACTAGCATTGTAGAAGTTGATTATGTAAACTGCATTGGATTGCGTAAGACATTGACGAGTAGCTCGTACTACTCACGCCGGCTACGAAATTTAATAACTCCCGTCTTGAGATAAGATCTGTCGTAAAAATCGTGGAAAGACATTGTATTAGGTGCACGACAAAATGATTTCTTCTATTTTTATCCCCTCTTCCGCTCCAATTAGAAATATGACAAGGTCACTTCCTATTCCAATCCAATAATCCATACATAAAAAATCAACCAGGGGAAATTAAGAAGAGGAAACGCGCACATGAAATATTAGACAAAAAATAAAGGTGAAGTAAAAAGGAAACAATTTTCCAAACGCGTAAGATAGGACAGTAGGACTAATCACCGCGGGCCTTCTCAGCCGGATTGCCTGGTTCGGGTGATTCTTGACTCTTCTCATCAGTGGCAGCGGACGGTTCTTCAGAAGATGAGTCCTCATCGGAGTCGATGAGCGAGTTCATGATGCTGATCACACGGAGAACCGCTTCTTTCTCCTCTCCTTCCAAGACTGAAGCTTCCACGCTCACGTCGCCGATGGTGACTTTCCCGTCGTCTAGTTCCTCAAGCACCAATTTGGCCTCACCATCAATCAGGACAAGAGCGACATGGTCGGGTAGAAAATCCACGAAGCAGACTTCGGCTGAGGTGCCGGCCAAGGCCTTTTCAACCATTTCTTCATCCGTACCATCAGGAATACCCACGAGCTTCAGAATCGATCCACGTATAATAGCCTGTAAAAAGGTGAAGGAGAAGATTGAATGTTTATTGAGAAAATATGAACTGTTTCACTCCACATGCTTTCAGCGTATGACCAGTGATTTATACTAATAATTAGAAATACCTCAAAGACCTCGCGCACCACGTTCTCAGCCGTCTTTTCCAGCTCCCAATCAGCGCTGTAATAAAGAATCAATACTGAAAATGATGAAAAAAAATTAATAGATGGATATCCTACTCACCACCATTGACGAGCGATTGGAGAGTCGTTGTACTTCACCACATCATGAGACATGAACGTTTCAGCTTGTTCGCGAGTCCCGAATGTGACCGTGACGGAGCCTTTGAACACAAGCTGATCCTCCTCGTTTTTGAAAAAACGCATCTTGAAAGAAAGAAAAACAATCCATTAGGCACACTCTTTTCAGTGAGTCTCAATATATTTTACCTGTACTTGCTCCACGGTTGGGTATGGATTAAAAAACTCCAAGATTTTGTCAATGTCCATGCCATCACGAGGAAAACCTTTGCAGTAGACAGTTCGGTTTTGGATGAGTACCTTGCTGGCCTCGCGCGCCTCGTACTCGGCTTCCTTTTCCAACTCCCAATCAGCGCTGCAAATAAAAAAAAAATAATTAAGTAAATGATGAAGAACTAGTTAACTAAAAGGCGGGAACTTACAACCACTGTCGAGCGAGGGGGTAGTCCTTGTACTTGACCACATCGTCAGACATGAACGTTTCAGCTTGTTCGCGAGTCACGAATGTGACCGTCACGCTGCCTTTGAAAACAGGGTGACCATGCTCGTTTTCGAAGAAGCGCATCTTGAAAGAAAGAAAACAATCCATTAGGAATACACTTTTCAGTTAGTTGGTAAACTCTGAAACTCAACATGTTTTACCTGGACATGCTCGACAGTTGGGTATTTGCTGAAAAACTCCAAGATTGTGTGAATATCCATGCCATCACGAGGAAATCCTTTGCAGTAGACAGTACGAGTTTCAACCTCCAAGTCCTTCTCGGGAGTGTCTTCTGGCAGAGGCTTTTCAGGCGATCGGCGAATTCGTCCTGTTTGCATGCACACCTCCATGAGGCCAGAAGTAGACTTCTTCAAGGCTTCAATGATTGGAACACTTTCGTTCAACCAGGAAATGTGATCAGAATACAGCTTGAACAAAATGTCAGGGGCAACCCAACCATCATCGAGCAGAACTTCTTGTTTGAGGAGAGGATCATTCATTAAGTTGTAGTCTCCAAACACCATCTAAATGTCAACAAAATGTTAAACAATTGAAAAGACGATGCATGGTAATGAGGGAAAGGTGTGATCCACATACCTCAACAAAGCGAATGATTTTGCCTTGGAGGCTCCTGTCTTCATTGGCTTTGGCTTCAACCCCAGTTCCATTTTCCTTCTTGATGCCAGCACTGGCTTCGTTTCCCTTCTCGGTACTAGCCCTCTCCTCACGTTCTTTTTCAATGACATCCATTTTGTGTCAGCGAAAGCTAAATCGACTGCTATACTGTACCTACAGGAAAACACAAAACATTAATTCACGTAGAGAAATATGAGTGTTTACATCTCAGGTATAGCATAGCACATTTAATTGACGTTTAAGAAAAGTGATGAAGTTATTTTAACTTACACGTTCTCTTCGTGTGCAAAACGCCACGTCAAACTTGAAAAAATCACGTGAAACGCCAAGGATGAGCAACGCCGTGACTGGACTAACGAGAGGAAACTCGACGAGCGGCGGAGCGGGAAGAAGGGGAAGTTATTTCTTTGCCTACACTCGAAACTCTAGCGGTGGTTTTGTGCAAATGTTCCGTCTAATGACAAATTTTAGTGTTTTACATTTCTTTTACAATACCAGCATTGAAAATTAACCTAAAGAAATGGGTTTTAAAAAAATAATTTTATCGATGAACTTTTAGACCTTCTATTAATAACCTTGACATCACCCTTGTTTCTGTTTATTCAGAGGCAATATTTTACTCTACAGGCCAGCCGGAGGCGGGCCTTACATATTCGATAATGGTTGATGATACAAAATCAGTAATTTTAAAAAATCCCTCAAAATTCATGCTTTATGTGAATTCAAATATGTCGCGGTTTAAAAACAACATCATTAATCAAATGTAATAAACCATTAAACCACAAGTAAAGCGAAGGATTATTTTTAAAGTAAGGAAGAAACAAAACAAAAGGGATAGAGAAATCTATAGAGACGCGGCCTTGGGACTGATAGCGAAGTATAGACCTATTGAGGCCTTGAGGGCGTGCTCAAGAGCAGAGGGGTGATTCGCATCGGCGGATCGGCCCAATGTGGAGAGGGGGAAGCCAGCGAGATAGCCGGTAGTGAGTCGAGTACTCGAGTCGGAGTCCGCGGTCCGCCTGTCCGGAGTGTATGCATGATTGTTGATGAGAAAAATGTTAGCGAACCATAGCAATCATTTAAATCACTAGTTTGAAAAATTGGCAGCTAGAAGTAAAATTATCAGTTGCTGGCAATCACCTTTAACTTGTTGGTGTTATGATTTGTGATTCGTTGCTGATCAGTATCAACGAAGAGCCTCGTCAGCCTTCGCAGCGAGAGGCCGGGCCGCGTCGTTGAAATCAAGCGCACCGTGCCTGGTTTGAATCAAGGGGGCTGACCCTATAAAGTGTAAAGGACCGAGAATAGGGCGGTTAATCGGTTTTTGATCATAAACAAATTTGCGAGAGTAAAGATTCGGCCTTTGCCTGTCTTTTTAAAACGTTGTTTCTGTTAAGTGTTGGTAATAGACCTTGTTTGTAACTAAGCAAAGAGTGCTCCCGGAAAAATTCAACAAAAGTTTTGTAGCCAACTGAATTTTAGCGGAAAACCCAATGAAAGATTTTCTTTCTTTTGTATATTTTTCTTTCTCTCATGATGTCCCAATGATCCAGCACATTGTTATATTGACACTACACACATTTCTGGGGAAATCTCCCAACCGTTGTGATACAAAAAGGAGATCGGTGCTCCTAATTGTCATAAAAACTGAAACTTGAGCTGCCAACAACTAGCCGCAAGCAAATTTTCCAACTAGAACAGCCAGCTTCTTTCAACTCGGCGTGAAGAGAAGTTGCTATTTTTTGTGAGAATTAAGCGAATCTAAACAGCCGAATTTACGTGACATTAGTTGGCGCGCTCTTTTTTCTCGTTTTTCTCTCGCTTTTTCTTGTTTCGTTCCGCGTCAGTTTTGTAGCCAATTGTAGAGCGCATCTTGTAGCCTAGTGTCTAGTGGAGATCCTCTTATTCTCGGTCAATCAACTTGTTGTTTTCATGAAACTGGTGGTTGCCGGCTTGCGCTTACCGCCCGTCAGCCCGTGCCACACCGTTGCTTTGTCGCACACTTTTGATGTCTTCTGCTATTACTGCTACGCGGTCAGCCAGAAGTCCGTCACTCCGACTAATTTATCTCTCTCCTCGGATTTGCCTTGACGAAAGTCGGTAGCGAAACTTGATCACTCCCGATAATATTGTGCTCGCAAAATTATAAAGAACTCTTGTACGTCATCCTAAATTAATTTATATTCTTGTGGTATGTAACGCCCGTTAACTTCTCCATTTTATTTTAAAGTGATGCTACATTGTATTCGTATTAAATGTTGAAAAAGTGATGTACTGGTTTCCAACGTTCGTATCTCAAGAATTGCTCCATCCTCCATTTATCAATTTTGCTGTAAAATGTGGCAGAATTCATCTTCTGCATTAGCAACTTTTTAATGTTCTCGACCACTAGACATCTTATTTTAGCATTATTCTACAGCATTTAATTTGTTCTTCTTCTTTCAAAAACTTTCTAGGGTTGCTCTCAAAGTTGCTGTGTTGCTCTCGTACTGAGTACTATCGACGGTATATAGAGTGAACTCATTTTACGATTTTGAAGTTGGAACAATCTTTTGCAATAAAAGATAAAGTCATGGTGAAAAGCGAGGAAAAGATTTGTCTGGAGATGATGACCACTGCAGATCAGGTTCGTCGTGTCAAACTCAAGCAGCTTAAAAAGGTTCGTGTTTAAGTGACATGTTTATTATGAAACGTTCTTCAATTTTTCAAATTTGAAACTCTATTCACTTTCACATTGCAAATTATGCAACGTTTTGTCAATTTTGTTTTCTATTCTGTAGAGGTACCGGTACGCAACAGGTGGTTCGGGTCGTCGTTTCTTACTGGCCTTTGCTCTTCGTAAACTGCGATCTCACGGAAAAGGAGGAATTAGCAAGAATAAGGCGTCCATCAAACGCGGCGCTGTATGGACTGTCACCAGCACCAGCCAAGTTACCGATTTGTCCCCGGTAGACGACTATGTGGAAGAAAAAGATGTCTCA
This sequence comes from Chydorus sphaericus, assembly GCA_030141595.1. Classification (NCBI taxonomy): domain Eukaryota; kingdom Metazoa; phylum Arthropoda; class Branchiopoda; order Diplostraca; family Chydoridae; genus Chydorus; species Chydorus sphaericus. The sequence continues at coordinate 9,235,762 of CM057927.1, read as the reverse complement.
GAGGTCGAGTTCAAAGAAAGTCTCGAGCAGGAAGATTGGAAAAATGACGAAGGTTTGACATACTCCTGTGATGTTAATTGACATATTTAATAGTTACATATCAAATATAACGAGTTGGTTAACTTTTTTACAAAAGTAGTTGAGGATACCCCATGTGAACAGTTCCTTTTACCGGCTTCTTTTGCGGACAATGGAGCACCAACTTTTCCTTCCGGTTCACAAGATCTGCTTCAAGATGACAGGTACAATACACTACTCATGATTCTACAAAATATATGTTCTTCTCACCTAAATATATATATCATCTTTCAATAGTAGAACGCCAGCTTTACCCTCAGCCAAATGTCCTCTGGAGCCAACGCAATTCTTCAGCTCTTTAAAGTCTAAAGGATTGCAAATCCTGGAAGATATTGAAATGCACATTTCCACTAGCAAGTGCAATTGCCGTCACCCACCACTAAAGGATCTGGTATTAGGTGGACCAATCTTTAGAACCACACCATTGCTTCTTGCTTGCCACTATGGAGATCTCGACTGGGTGAAGCGCATCGTGAAGCATTGGGGTGCTGACGTCAATAACGCTGGAGTCCACTGGTTTGATGCTTTTCATCACCCCCGTTGCAGGAGGCTTGTAGACGCGACTCCACTTTTCCTTGCGGCCAGGATTGGCCACATAGAAATTGCGCGTTTCCTCGTTGGAGTAGGAGCAGACGTCTCTTTGAAAACCTCCGGCGTCACACCACTATACGCAGCTGCACATCTCTTTTCCGGCGATAGGGCAGCCTCTACTACCATGATCTGCTTCTTACTCGAGTCTGGAGCTGATCCATATGGTCATATCTCCTTTCCTCCTGTATCCCCCCTTTGGATGATGGAAAGTTTGGATGCAATCACCTCACTGCTACATCATGGCCTGGACTTTGAGCAGCGCAATTTATATGACGAAACAGCCCTGCATCATTGGGTCAACATTGAGTCCAACAGTTCTGACGCTAATCGGAAGAGAGATGCGTTCACCGTCATCAAGCTACTAGTGGACATGGGTGCTAATATCGGGGCTCGAGATGAAAACGGCTTCACAGTGATTCTCACAGCGGTCAAAAATAAAAATTGGAATACTGTGGACTACTTCCTGGAGAAAGAAGGCGTGGATCGAAAGGAGAAGATTGAAGCAATGGAATTGGCGGGCGCCATAATCCTCAGCAAATCCGACAACGATTTGGAGTTTGAACGTGCCTTTGAGTATTGGCGCCGGTCCCTTCATCTACGTCGAACGGAACTAAATCCCATTCAAAAAACCCCTCTTGCTTTGAAAAGCGGACAGGCCGGCGAATGGGTCACTTCACATCAACTGGAACATGTCATCGCGCATCCCTTTGAGTATCGAATCCAGTCCTTGCTGACTCGATTGCGAATCTGTTCCAGCAAGAGTTGGGCAGCCGTCGAAGCCTTCCTCATCTACGACTCATCATTATATGATTGCCTGGAAGATTTGAATGCGCAGGGCAGACTGGGTGATGTTATCGACGTGCTGTGGGCAACATGGAAGGCTATTTCTGTATTCGATGTGGATTCTGATGATCTCTTTTTTGAGGCCGACGATATTGTTACACGTTTCATCACGGTGCTTTCACAACTTGGAATAGGCGACCCGCTCTTCAACGGCGAAACCCTCATGCTACCTCTGGAAATCATGATGGCAGCTAGCGAGTTTACCTTCCGTGAAAATGACAACGATAATAACGAACCTTACAACAACAACGCTCATCCCTACATACACGCATATTACAATCTCGTCGCCTTTTTCGCCCGTCTTCCTTTCGAGACTCTTACTCCACAAATTAGGGAATCCTTGCAGCAATTAGTGCTTCTTGACTTCCTGGGTGAAAAAAGACGGACCTTGCTACACATGGCGTGCGATTACTGTAAAGATGAGGGTTTACCTATGATTCGGCTTCTACTTCTGTCGGGAGCTGATCCAAATGCAGATGACGAGGTTAGAAACTCACCCCTTCACATTCTGGCCGACAACTATGCAAAACTACCCCTCCATCATCTGACCAATCAGTATGGAATTGGTGCTGTGATTCGAAGCGCTGCCAATTTACTATTGCAATGTGGAGCCCAACTGGAAAGAACCAACTGTTATGGACAGACGCCCGCTGATATTTGGATCCGATATCACAAGCCGGAAGCCAAATTCAATCTTCCCGAGTGGTTGCATGTTACCGTCCCCAATTTGCAAGATCTGTGCACCAGAGTTGTTCGTTCTCAGCGAGTTCCCTATGATAGGCTGCCAGCTACTCTGATTGCTCTGGTTGAGATGCGCGACTAGGCGGCTAACTCTTCACATTCTCTTTACAAAGTGTGTGTTTCTTTTCCATATATCTCGATTTCAATACATCAGTAAAATTACATTAAAGAAAATTAATTTTTTTTTAGTCTAATCGTTATTTTATAGTGACTTTTATTAAGACAGGAGTTCGGGGGACCGGAGGACAGTTAATAAAATGATTAAAAATTAATCTGGAATCATGATGGTAAACCAATCCGCTGGGAAGTTCTACATCATTCTAGTAAATATATTGCCTTAAAAATGAAAAAATAAGAAGAGCCATTAAGTGGCTATAACCATCGTCAATTGGTTATACATAGGGAAAAACAACTACAACAGAAGAGCCCAAAGTGTAAGCCTTAATTTAAAAAAAAAAAAGGTTCGACATTTTACGCATGAGTTCTATATGGATGTCCATTACACTTTCAACTCAAATATAGCTTTCTAACAGAAGAAAAAAAAGTCAGTAAATAGTACGTGTAAAGATGAATCCGTTGATATATTTACCTCCAAGTTGCTATTGGTGAAAACCTCATCAAGTACCGAATGAGCCTTACTTGCTATTTGTATCTCCGTAACAGCCGAAACACGTAAATCTACACAATAGAAAGGTTTAAAAATCATTTACAACAAAACATTAAAATAAGATATAGTTACCATTGAAAACATGCCACTTATATTTTCACGAATAAGAGGTCGCAGCAATCTATAACCAGGTCCAACTAGTGAACAGGAAAAAAATTGCAGCGCATCAGTTTTCACAAAGATGTGAACTAGTGATTACATGAAAAGTCCTAGAAGGAGAAGAAAAAAGAAGAAGAAAGAGATAAAAAGGTCCGGCGCCGTCTTCCTCGGCTATTTTCAAAACACTTCTCCCCATACAACTCTTTTATATGAAGCGCTTATTCTAATTGACCGACGTTTGAATACCGCAGCGGCATGCTACCCTCTTAAATGCTCTGTTCGTTTCATATAGTAGAAGCAACTAAAAGTACTCCCTCTGTCGCTCATCATTCCTCAAGCGGTTTGCACAGCTTATGACGTTGAGTGCTTTTTTTTCCTCCATAGATATCCTCATCTCTTTCTTGTTAGTCTCAAGGTCATCTTGGAGGACCCCCTATCGTTTTTTTGTACTAACAACTCTTTTGCTATTCAAAATCTGATTAAAAGTTATTCACACTAGTGTTAATAAATTATGTCTGGCTCCACCTCTTTCTTGGACTACCTTTTAAAATTCCCGCTCGGCTATCGGGTATCTACAGATTACACGGCGAGATTACGTCATTACACAGCTATTTTTGAAAAATACCTCTTTAAGTCTTGGTCACAAAATAATCGGAGAGGAGTATCGACCAACAGGTCAGAATATTATGACGAACAAAATGGAATTTAAAAAATATGTCGGCGTCAATAGGGTCTCGGCCCGTACGATATTGGGTCGACCGTACTCAGCGGAGTTTGTAGATGCGACTTTAGAAGAAGGCAACGTTTAATGGACCGTATAGATTCCAGTCATCTATTTCCGCTGAAATAGATTACCTATATCCCTCGTAGGATGCAGCTCCTGTCCACGACTCTGTCAACATCGCCAGGAGCCGGGTAACAATCGCTTGACCGTGAAGATCCCTAGACGATGGGATGATTGTTCGCAAGGGGCAGTCAATTTGTTTTCTAAATAACCTCTTTCTATTCCCAACTAACATAGACTAAATTGTAACCAGTGCTACTAAAAGAGTTCATCAAACAAATGAAATAAACTAAACTAAGGGATTCGACCGACTGTATTGTACAATTCCAGGCACAAGGTAGATTACAGGAGTTGGCAGATACTAGAGCGTTCCATGTAATCTTCGGGAATTCCACTGGCGGTGGCAGAATCTGAATATAAATATTGAATATTTTACATTAAATTTTAAAGGAAACTAGCCGTGAGGTGAAAATTATCATACCGGAAATGAAAAAGGTGTCGTGTGCATCTCAGGCAGGGTGCTGCTGAGGTTGGAACAGTGCGTCAAAATTCCAAGAAGAGCTCTCAACTAAATTGTGGGGCGGCATTTCCGTGAACCTTTTTAAGGACACACAAATTCGTATTACAACCACACCTATAATGTGTATAATGAGGTCTAGTACATACCCCATCTCAAGAAAAATTTGCCGCATTTTACTGGAAATCATCTCTGGAGTAAGATCCGTGTCTTGCTTTTTCACAGATGAAGTGAAGGATGGGCCAGGCCTAATTTTGTAGCTCTTCACAGTACTGCAAAAGATGAAAAAGAGATTTCAAATATCAATAATTAATGATGTAAAAAAAAAAAGGATTTTCACTTACATTTCCTTGAGAAGTTTCCTCTTTTTGTAAACTTCTTTGAGGGAAGCATCAAGTTCATCAAACTGAGTTAGATTTTTCTGAACTATATCCTCAATTTTTCTTTTTATTCTTATAACTGAAGGGGTACCAGAAGTTTTATCCACAGCAATCCAGCCATTGGACATGGCTATGCCAAAACCAACATTTGCAAAAGGAATTTTCGCCTGTTGATGAAATTTAAAAAAGAATAATTGAGCATGAATGTACATTTAAATTCAGTTAATGATAGTAACTAGTAAGTCATGCTTTACCTGAATCTCGGCTTGTGAGATGCTTCCTCCTGCTGGTACAGCATTGTAAACCAAAGCTTCATGGCTTCCAGCAGAGATTACACCTTGTCCTTCACCAGTAAGAACCCATTGAGAGGAAGACTCGAGAACAGCCTCAATAACCTACATTAAAGAAATGTGATTAAAATGTTTACTGAAACTTGACCACAAATCGTGTACACAAAATGATATTGGAACAAATAAATTTAATTTAGGGTACCAGAAAATTAATTATAGATGGAATTTATAGGGATTTTTTTTGTGCAGCTTACTAAGGTAATGATGAAATTCCAATATTTATTGCATAAAAAAAATGTAAATAGTTTCCACAGAATAGAAAGATAACAATATTACTTACATTCCCTAAAGAAAGCAAACTTTTGACAGTTCCAACAATCTTTTGATGGGGTTCATTCCACTCTTTTGCAAGCTGCATAGAGTCGGCAGAACCATGCTCTTTTAAATATTGCAATATTTTTCCTCCTTCCTCTTCAGTCGCCATATTTGGCCGTCAATTGTCTTGAACGTGTGTAGATAACCAACGATAGATCACTCAGTAAAGAACTAGGGCCCCGAGCGGCCGAGCCCGATTCAAGATTAACAAGTGGGTAGAACTAAACAAAAACAGCAACTATCAACAAATACTCAAATAGCCACACTTCTTCAGCGGCACAACGGCAGCCATGCAGCAGTAGTGCAAAGGGAACTAGGGAAGGTACTGATCTCGGAAGAGAAGAGAAGTAGGAAGCAGGGTTTCCATTTGCTGAGAAAAAATATAACCAAAACGTTGTCAGATTTGCTGAAAAATAACCAAATCCATACGAGAAAATAACCCAAAAAATAACCAAATTTTTAACGTGCGTTTTAGCTAAAATTGCGAAAATTTCCACTTTTACCCATGTATTTTTACAGATTTCTTTAATTTTATAGTCAAATCGTTATTGACTTCAATTTTGCATGGCAGTAGTAGCATGCTTTTAGACGGCAACTACTTCAACATTTTTGTCAAACGGCCAACAAAAACGAAAAATTTCTATTTGAGAAGGAAAAACCCTTAAAAATAAAATACTACTTAGCGTAAATAAAGAGCGCCGCAAAATTTGAGAAATAACCAAAAATTAACCAAATTTGGCAGGTTATTTTGTATAACCATTCGTTCCCCAAAATAACCCAAATGGTTATAAATAACCAAAAATGGAAACCCTGGTAGGAAGCTAGCAAGCTACCCTTTGTTTTGTGAAACCCGCCTCCCACGTCTACCTGCGCCCAAGCACACTAGAGTTGTATCCCTCCGCCATCCATTAGAAACGTAACCGATTTGCTTAGTCTATCTAAATTTACATTCATTATATCCAGCTTCTCGTGAAAAGACCAATATTATCAACTAATACAGTTCCGAAACTGTACGAAAGCGGTATAATAACGAGAAAACGTATGGATCTATTTAGTTGCTTCTTGCTCGTCACGGTTCGGAGAGGAAGCACCGCAAGGCCGCGCCTGAGAGGTGGGAGGGATGTGTTTTGACAGGTTTAGGTATTCATCATCCGCGCCATTACTCGGTCGAGAATCTAGATACGAAAAGCGCTACTGTACAGTGTACACAGTTCATATTAAACACTATTGCTTAACTAGTTTGCATTTGTCAGATTTGCCTTAGCACAAAACGTGTGAAAAGTCACGTTACAATACAAATTTAAATCATTTATAAAAGGAACAAGTGAATCTACGACTAGGAACGTTTTCATCAATAAGCAGTGTACGTTTGTTGACATTTTAAAATTTATTTATTATCTCCATCGTGTTATGAATATCTCCAATTTCCATCGTCTATATTCTATCGTATATGTTTGTATTACTCTTTTCCAAAGTTATTATTCATTTAAAAATTTTCTTCTTTTCTCGTATCAGTCAAATCAATCCCCAATTCAATACATTTCCCTCCACAAACGTTCTATTTTTCAAGTAGATACTGAAAGCCTCACATTTAATTTGTCAACAGCAGGTCTCATTTCCCCCCTTTTAAAATATTTTTCCTAAACCATTTCACTTAAAAATCATGAGTAAAATTCTCATAATCTGAAATAGTAGCTTAATAAAATTAATCCTCTTTTATTTGTAAAGCTCACCATTTATTATCAACTAGATCTGTCCGTCGAGCTGTACGTCTGAGTAACAACAACAAAGGGTCTACTACAGGATTGTCTGCACGAACAATCTAACTATTAGCCTTGAACTTCAGGTATACATTTTTTATAATAAACTTTGTATAGCAGCATTACTAAATTTATTAATTTGTTTGCCTCAATCGCGCCCAACCGGTAGCAACGCAATGTCCTACACCGGCGTGGGAACTTTACCAGACTGGAATCTAAACAGTAATCCCTATTTGATGAATTACGTGTGGCATTCGGGAGGTCAAACTCAAGTGCAGCAGCAGCATCAACAATACACGCCCTATCAGTTCCAGCAGCAGCAATACACACAGGGGAACGAGGAGCCTCATTATGGAACGTACAATGCTCATCACTTCCAAAGTAATTTTCTTTTTTTATAGCAACTTATATTTTTCCTTCGTAAAATTGATAAACAAATTGCTGCTTAATAAAGGTACTGGAGGATGTGCGTCGATGAGTACCGACAGCCTCAGATCCTTGAAAGGTGTTGATCTTTCGATGAGCGGGAACGGTTCCAGTAAAAACTCTGGAAAAGCTGGTAGACGTTGCAAGAAGAGAGCTGAGAAAGGTACGGACGAGTACCGCCGTCTTCGGGAGCGGAACAACATCGCCGTCCGTAAATGTCGCGAAAAAAAGAAGAAAGAATCCCTTGATACAGAAGAAAAGTTACGAATGCTCGTCGAAGATCATCAACGTCTCCGGAAACGTATCGAGCAGCTCACTGGTAATTTATAGTATTTTAAAATCCATTTATTTCTTGATAAATGATTGAAAACTATTATTTGCCACAGAACAATCAGATTCGCTCCACAGTTTTTACCAAAATGTTTCGAAGCAAGTTACGGAGAGCGTTCGCACGGACTTGATTCAACGTTTGAAGATTATCCAGCAGCTGCCGTATCAATAGTTGTCTTCATGATCCTATAATAAATTTTAAATGGAATATTCAGAGTTACCAGGGGGCACGATTTCTTATTCATTAGCGGCTTTTATGATTACTGTAAATTCGATGTCAAACCGAGAAAGTAATTCTTTCTTGTGTAAATGATTCGAATAACAAAATGATTTTGGTACCGGAAGACTAATAATTGGTCACAGACTTCCCTTGACTGTATTTATTATTATTTTTTTATCGACGACGCGAGTAATTTTTTTTAAAACAAGAACGAAATGAGTCAGTAAACTAGTAGAGTGCGTATTTTCACGGATATTTTTAGTTGTTCATGCTGTTGGAACATATAACATTGGTTTGCTTCATCAATAATTAAAACGTTTTGCAATTCATTAGAAAATGGGGAGAAAGAAAAAATAGAGTATTCCGGTGGGTTTGCCTAGCAACTGACACGCTGTTGATTAGCTCTCTCCTTTTACGCCCCACAGCAAGGCCGCAACCATAGATCCATCTCCGCATGGGTCTCGGACGTTCTGGGCTTCTGGCTCTACTTTTCTGGCCCTACGTTTCTGGTCCCGCCCACTTCTGGCGCTACCATGCTGGTCCCTGCGGCTGGTACCCTTCCTTATAATCCCGGTCGGCTATCGGGTACGGTCATCAGTGTCTCAGCCCGTACGGCCAGGGGTCGACTGTCGGACTCAATATGTTTTTTTTATTTATCACATTTTTTATCGAAGGAGGAATAGTTTGGTTCCCCAATAATTTCCGACAACTGGCACCAGTTGCCAAACCAGGTGACCCGCTGTATATGGAATAATAGCAGATTACACAGCGGGATTACGTCATTACACTGTATGTACACTGCAGTATTTGTACTATAGTAATCTCTCTGGTTATAGCACCAATTCTTGGCCACATAAAAAAAGTGTGTAATACAGGAACATGCATTTTGTGAACATGATAGATTGTGTAGTATAGGAATGCCAGTGGGGAAAAAACTGATGTCTATCTAGAGCCCTGATCTAGCTTGCGCTCCAATTCGGATGGTTAACGAGCTCACATCGGTAATAAGAGAGGATTTCTTGGGACTTATGGCATAATAGTAAGGTAGAAGTTGCGCGTATATTAACTGCTTTTCCTTGCGTTTGAGATCGACGAGGAGCTCCGTTTCAAAGAGACTATCCTCTTTAAGAAATAAATTTGAAAGAATACCGCGCAACAATTACAAAAGGAGATATTTCAGAATCTAGACCATGGTCTACACTTTACATGGTGACAATTTATTTTCTTAATTACAAGAAAACAATATTTTAAAAAGAAATCAGATTTCTAAATGACACGTTAGAAATTAATTTTAAACACGCGAATTAGGAAATTTTGGATGGAACATTTGATAATAACTTTCTTGTAGGAGCAGAAAGATCAACTTCCATGGAACTTAGAAGATACAGGAATCAAAGGTCGGTTTACATCCACAACGAACCTATATATAAAAATAAATAAAAATTTAAATAAAAAGATTTGTAAATCTAACCAAAAAAAATTACTATTTTCGATCGAGATATTGAAGGGCTATTGCTCCAGTTTGATTTCAGTGTAATCGTCGTGTCTCACATTCGGATGCACAAGTTTCATGTGCTGCTCCATACACGTTAGTATCTTGTACGTGCGAGTACAGTGATTGCAAGTGTACCTGATTTGAACTGCAATTATAAGATTTCGAGTTTTAAATTTATACGATTTTTACATAGAAAAATATGGGCAAACTATTAAAGTGTTACGGTAGTGTAGAATCATGTGTTGCTCCAAAGCTCCTTCTTGAACGAAATTCATGCCACATATTTTGCAAATACTCGATTTATCGACGTTCGGATGATGCGCAGTTAGATGATTCTCGAGAATATTTGGAAGCGGGAATCGCATTTCACACTAAAAATATATAAATGTAACTTTATAATATTTATGTTTATATAGTATTGTAAATCTGAAATACTTTAGGGCATTGGAAACCAAGGTGAGATGAGAGAATATGTCTCTGTAACGAACAGTTTGACGAAAACATTTTACAGCAACCGTCAGATTTACAACGGAACCGTTTGGACCGCGAGTGCACATTTCTGATGTGGTTATTGAGGTTACATCTAAGAGAAAATGACTTGTTGCAGACCTGTCATAATAATGGGAATTAATACACAGTATGTGGTTGGAAATTTTTTAAAAAAGGAAAAAATAAAAGGCTTACAAAGCAAGTAAAGAAGGGCCTGGGGGTGTGCACATTTGTTATGTGTCCTTCATCTATAATCACTAAAAAATATAATAAAGATAAATACTAAGTTGTGAAACAGAAATGATGATATTTAGAATAGAACTACTTACATTCAAGAGTTGTGCAAGACTTTTTGCTAGCAGTAAAATAGAGAGGAGTAGAGGTGAGAGACATGGGAAAATAGGACTTATTATTTGAGCTCAATATGTGTAATCAAGTAAACAAGATGACAGGAAGTCTTAAAGATAGTTAAAATGCGAAAAAAATCGAATGAGATGGGATGTAATAGACGTAGCACGTTTTGTTATTGTACTGTCGTACAGACTACATAATTGACTACTACACCATGCGCAAAGCTTAACTACGAATCGTAAAAAAAAGAGAGAAATCGGTTTTACATCCGCAAGTCATAGGTTGCGTAAACCAGTTCCAGTGTTCCACTCTTTGCTAAATTCCGCAATGCTTCCTTATTCCACAATCCACATCCACACTTCAGCATTATTTGGGATCACGCTTGGATGTTCACGTGTGTGTAGTTTGTGGGTGTCTGGGTGTGTCGTTCAATGCTGTTCAAACTTCCAACGTTTTGTAACAGCGTCGTACCGGTGCTTGCTCCATCGTTTTCTTTCCAAATATTCTCTCGTCAACGGTTCGAGAGTTATTGCATCAGCTACACGACTTCAGTAATTTAAGCAAATTTCACAACTGCAGGGCTAGACTTATTGGCAATTTTCATTTTTTAAAGCTCTCTGGCCAATTCCTGACTAGCTAGGCTGCCCCAGTCAGCTACAGTTCTACATTTGCAGCTACCTCTCCTCAGTTAGCCTAACAAATTATTTTCTCTGCCATTATAACTATTTTCATGTTCATGTTTTGTTATTTGTAGGCATAGCTTACAAAATGGCTTCTACTGGAGACAGTAAGCTCTTGCTGAACCCCACTTCCAATGACGGGTTGAGTGCCTCGATGCCGCCAAACATGACTCTCACAGAGAACTCATCATACACTTTTGCCTCCACAACCAGCTTCTGCCTTGATTTCTACTTTGAGGTATAATCATTAATCTATCAAGTGCTCTAATTTCTTGTTAATAAAAATTTTATTTCTTCTCCAGGTCATGCAGAAAACTTCTCCTGAGCACATTGTCACCATGCTTGAGGCAGCCTGGCAGGAGGATGCAGCTCTGACCCTCAAATTGATCTTCCAGCTGAGGGACGTCCGTCGTGGCAAGTCGGCCAAATTGGAGTTTTATCACTGCCTCAGCTGGCTCTACAAAAACCATTTCCAGACGTTGCTCAAGAATCTGGAGCATCTGCCGTTGCACGGCTACTGGAAGGACCTTCTTTGGCTCGTTCACTTCACTATGACTGGCCAGATTGTTCTGGTAACCAAGCAGCAAGTCGCCCCCGAGCAGATGGAAACGGAAGAGCAGCAGCTGGACTACAAAACGGCCACTCTGGAAGAGGTGATTCGGAAGAGAGTGGACGGGCAGATCAGTAAAGTCGCCTGGAAGGCTTACCTTCGTCAGCTGCCCGACAAAGATGCCAAGATGAAGGCCAAAGAGAAGATCCAAGAGCTGACCAAAGAGATTCACATCCAGCGCCACAAAGAAGCCTTGGCCAGGCAGTCAGCCAAGAAGCATGACGTCACTAGTCAAATCGTCAACTTGATGGAGAAGGATGAAAAGTTCCATCTCGTGTACAAAGCTGTCGTCCGTATCTTCTCAAATGGTAATTATTATTTTTTATTATTTTTGGGTATTTTTATTTAATTAATTCTTATTTTTTAGCTCTCAAGCATGATGTTGAAGTATTGGACAAGAAAGAAAAGTTGGAGTCGACCGCTTTGGCCGGCAAATGGGCTCCATCTATCGACGGTTCGTTTGATCTCTCTACCCAGCTGGGTCGGAGCATTGCCCGGTCTCTCTTCCGGGAGAAAACCGCCGGTGAGTCTACCAAGGATTACAACAAGATGGCCTTCAGCTCGTATCAGAAAAAGTACTTGAGTCCTCTTCGTGACGAGATCGACATTGTGGAGAAGCACATGTCCAAGCGCAAGTAAGAGACCTTTCTTTAAGTGGTTCAATTTAGTTAAAAATGCACTTAAACTGAATTAGAACAGTTTGTACTTCTTTAAATGACGTCCCACTTGCCTTTGAAGCGATCAAACTCCATTCAAATAGTACGAGTCAACGACTGAATTTAACCAGCTCAAACATGTTTAAATGATGTCCCACTTCCCTTTAAATTAAATTTAAATTAATGAAGTAAGTTCAATTGTGTCCAAATGACGTCCCACTTGCCTTAAAAGTGTTTAAATTCCCAGTTAAAACGATTGTAAATTCAAAATGAGTTTGTTTAAAGTGTTGAATGGTTTAAAATTTAGATATTATTTTTTTATTTAAAGCTCTTAATTAGAATTAAGTAAGTGGCCATTCTATTTTCTATTTAAATTCCTAATAACTAAATATTTAATATTATTTTTCAGGTGGATTGAAATTAACTACGAGCGCGTCCCTTCCGTCGCTATGAAACGCTGCAAGAAGATTTTCCTGGCTCGTGATGAAGAGCACTTTACTGGATTCCTCGAAGCTGTCAAGAAGGGCGAAAAGAAGATCGCGTCGGGAGCTCTTCTTCCGCACGAAATCGTCCACGAGTTTATGAAGGGTGTACGAGTTGAGAAGGAGCTGGAGGACGTGTCCGAGATGCAGTGGAAGAGCTACGTCGACAATTTGAAGAAGGTCGGATTGCTGGACAGTGCCCTAGGTGTATGTGACGTCAGTGGCTCCATGATTGGCGACCCGATGAATGTGGCCATCGCTCTCTCCCTGCTCATTGCAGCTCTCTCCAAGCCACCATTCGATGGGTAAATCTTTTATATTTATTTTAAAAAGCACTCTTTTAATTTAATTTTTTATTTATTTGTAGACTCGTGTGCTCTTTCTCTGCTACGCCGCAGCTGCACGCCGTGAATCAACCGACTCTCAAGGAGAAGGTCAATTTTACTCGTCACATGGATTGGGGAATGAATACCAACATGCAGGTATGTTTACATCTTTTCTAATTCATTTAACTATTAAGTTATTAAACATTTTCTTTTGAATTTATAGGCTGTATTCAACTTGATCCTGAACAAGGCCATTGCCGCCAAGTTGCCGGCCAGTGAGATGGTCAAGACGATCTTCATCTTCTCCGACATGGAGTTTGATGATTGCGGTGGAAAGCAGTACGAGACGGATTTCATGCTCATCCAACGCAAATTTGCTGAATCAGGCTACCCATTGCCAGGTAATTTTTGTTTTATATCTACATTTCTTTTTTAAACAAATGTTTACATCTTTTATTTCTTTTTAGGCATCGTCTTCTGGAACTTGCGAGGTGGAAATCGTTCCAAACCGGTCACGAAGTACGAAAAGAATGTGGCCATGGTCTCTGGATTCTCCGGCCAGATGTTGCGCACGTTCCTAGAGAATGGCAAATTCAATTCGCCGTACGAGACTATGCTGGATACCTTGGGCAAACACTACGACCATTTGGAAGTTGTCGACTAGTGTGGCGCTTTTCTTCTGATCAACATTTTCGTTCCCAATGTTCCAACACTGCAATGATCTTTATTTTTTCTTACATGTTTTTGGTTTGCGCACAAAGAAATTACTTTAGTGTTTGTGTATTTTATTTTGGCGTTCTCCAACGATTTGCCTTAATAAACATTTTGCCCTAGTGGCTATATCCCGACAAAAATGAGTAGGCCTACAGTATACTGCTTTTAGGCCTCATTTTGAAATTAAATTAAAGAAAGAAGTTGAAATTATTTGTCCAATATGAGAACTGCACTCAGTGGTTACCTATAGTAAATATATTCATATTTATCTTGAAACATTAGTGAACTTGAATATCACTGAAAGGTTCAAGATTTGATAATGAGAAGAAAAGAATATTTATATTTTATACCGCAAATTAATTATGATGACCGTTGTTTTGCAAATTATTTGAATAGCTTGTTCCTTACATGAACTTTTTCCAAATGTCCAATTCGACTTGGTAAAGTTAAAATCATTCCCTGTAATAAGAAACACGATGTTCTTTGTAATTTGATGTATACAAAAGAGTATTTGGACATTGAGAAAGACTAGACTAGATGACGGTCTCTGTGCCTTCAAGCACGCCATGCTTGGATGTAGTATATCATTGGAAAGAAGCAGTAGTTAGGATTTGGAGCAAACCAATACCTTTTCCATTCACTATTGAAAAAAAAATAAAGAAGTTGTAATAAGGGAATATTTATTACCTGACTCAACAGTTATTTCATAGTGAAAATCAAAATAAGAGCCAACTGAGTAGCATTTTGTTAGAAATAAAAAATCTATTTTCAGGCATAGCACACACGCTATTACAACCTGAGATGAACGCAGTAAAAGGGACAAGAAAAAACATGATTCACCAGATCAAAATTTCTCACAGCTAAAATGTTGGGATAAATAGCTCGCCTTGATGATGGTTAACTTAACTTTCCTTTATTTAAATTTGGTGGCCCTGAAAAGGGCCGATTTGGTATCAGAGAGGCTGGATGATGTCTAAGCACGTTCACCACGGATGCGGCGGGCTAGCTGGAAGTCCTTGGGCATGATGGTCACTCTTGCTCGCTTGGCGTGGATGGCGCACAAGTTATGAAAAGCCATCACGGCAGAGCTCTGGAAGCGGAGGTCAGTCTTGAAGTCCTGGGCAATTTCACGGACGAGGCGCTGGAAGGGCAACTTGCGGATGAGCAGCTCAGTCGACTTCTGGTTACGACGAATCTCACGAAGAGCGACGGTACCGGGACGGTAACGATGGAGCTTCTTCACACCACCGGTGGCTGGGGCACTCTTTCGGGCGGCTTTGGTGGCCAGCTGCTTGCGAGGAGCCTTTCCTCCGGTAGACTTGCGAGCGGTTTGCTAAGTACAGGCCATAGCGAGAGAAAGTTGGGGACTTGGGAATGTAACCGTAACTAATATGAATATATGATATATATCAAGGTGAAGCGAGAAAAAAAGGGTAATGACAACGTGGTACGCCTCCAGTCAGTTTAAATAACTAGAGGGAAGTTTAAAAACACGCATTTCGATGTCAATAAAGCTAGGAAACAAACCTGTCGATATTTCTTAAAATTGTCGAGCTCTCGTAGTGACACATCCCAGTTATATTCACAGTTTCGGTCGCCACTTTCGTTTTAAAAAAACATGACTTTTCTAAATCTCATCATTCGATTGCAATTTATTATTTTTGAATTCAAGACAGACAATAGCAACTAAATAAGGATCTATTTGACTGCTTGATTAAATTAAATGACACGTAGGAAATATTTTTAAAAAACTTGAATTGGAAACTAGCGCGGAAACCTTGGCTAGAACAATCACTTTTTGAAATAATTGAACGCGGATATTGGTAGATGGGTTGTTTTAAATGATTTCCTCATTTTTATTTTCTAGTGCGCATTACCACGATTGATAAAGAAGAGCTCCTGGCTAATTAATAAAGCTGCTCATTTAAAAACGGTGTATACCTGTTTACACTGTATATACAATGCATTGTTTCCCCTCTGATCTTTTATTATCTTAAATTTTCCTGCTTTTAGTTTCACTCAATTTAGGCAGCGAACGCGAACCACTCTACTCATGCCGGCTTCGAAATTTGAAACGCCGTCTTATGATCAAGTCCGTGTATTTTCTATCCTCTGCTCCAATGAGAAATATTAGGAAAAAATACTTTCAAATCCAATCAATGCGTCAACGATCGACACGGGAAATAAAGGAGAAAAAAATGATTTTTTCAGCATTAAGACGTCGCACACTCGCACTCGTGAAATGAGAGACAAAAAAAATGAGAGAGTAATAAAGCAAAAAAAAAAAATGTGGAATTTCCGTTTTTCAATTGGGTGCAGTCTTTCAATCATCACGGGCCTTCTTAGCCGGATTGCCTGGTTCGGATGATCCTTGACGCTTTTCTCCAGTGGCAGCGGAAGGTTCTTGCATGACGTTTTCAGCATCAGGAGTAGCGGACTGATCTTCAGAGGATGGATCAGAGTCATCATCGGCTTCATCTTCAGAGGACGGATCAGAGTCATCACTGGTTTCTTCTTCATAGGATAGATCAGAGTCATCACCGGCTTCATCTTCAGGGGATTGATCAGAGTCATCACCGGCTTCATCTTCATCACAGTCGTCATCTGAATCATCGTCGCTGTTCATGCGGTCCTCGACTTTCTTCAGAGCCTCTTTTTCCTCCTCCCCTTCCAAAACTGAAGCTTCTACGCTCACATCGTCGATGGTGACTTTTCCGTTTTCTAACTCCCCAAGAACCGATTTCGCATCATTATGCAGAAGAACATGGGCGGTATGGTTAGGTAAGAAATCCACGCCGCAGACTTCGGCCGAGGTGCTGGACAGGGCCTCTACAACCTTGTTGTGATCCGTCCCATCAGGAACTCCAACGAGCTTCATGATAGATCCACGCATAAAATCCTGAAAAAAAGGGAAGATTGAATGTTTATTTAGAATTCAAGACAGTCCACTCCACATGTTATGAGACTTAAACATGTTATCTATATTAATAACAATTTGTATTACCTCAAGTGCCTCAAGCTCCTCGTTCTCAGCAGCCTTTTCCACCTCCCAATCAGCGCTGTAAATAATGAATAATAATGTAAATGATGAAAAACTGATTGTATCAAAAGAGGAGACTCACCACCACTGGCGAGCGAGTGGATAGGCATTGTACTTGACCACATTCTGAGACATAAACTTTTCAGCTTGTTCGCGAGTCCTGAAAGTGGCAGTCACGGATCCTTTGAAAACAGGGTGTCCATGCTTGTTTGCGAAGCACCGCCTCTTCATGAAAGAATTGAAATAATTCATTAGGCATATACTTTTCAGTTAGATGGTTAACTTGATATTTTATTACCTGAAAATCCTCGACGGTTCGGTACTGGCTGAAAAAATCGAAGATTCTGTCGAAGTCCAGATCATCACGAGGAAAACCTTTGCAGTAGACGGTGCGATTTTTGATCTCCAAGGCCCTCTCGGGTGTCTCATCTGGCAGAGGCTTTTCTTTGGAGCGACGAACTCTTCGAGATTCCTCGCACACTTCAATGAGACCAGATGTAGCTTTCTTCAATGCTTCAATAACGACTGAAGCCCGTGTGGTCAAATGGGCAAGACGGTCATACTTGATCACGGTGTCAAGAGCAACCCAGCCATCATCAACAAGAACTTGCTTTTTGAGGAAACGATCTCGGGGCAAGTTGTAGTCGCCGAAAAGAAACTAAGTTTCAATTAAATGTTTTGAAATTAAAAAGAGGCACATTAATGGGGGAAAGGTGTGAATCAAATACCTCAACAAAGCGAATAATTTTGCCTTGGAGGCTATTGTCTTCATTGCCAATGATTTGGACACCACCATCTCCACTTTCCTTCTTGAGGCCAGCATCATCTCCATTTTCCTTCTTGTTACCAGCACTCTCACGTTCTTTTTCAATAACATCCATTTTGTTCGATACCTCAACTATCGGCTTGTTCTCATCTACTTGCATTTTGCTTCAAGGAAATCAAAAGCCTACAGAAAACACAAGCGTGTTAATGTATACGTAGAGAAATCCAACAGTTTAAACATTACTGAAACTTTACATATATTTAATTTAACGTTCAATGTAATTAATTGTAGTTAATTTAACGTTCAATGTAAAGTGATCTCGAATGTGATAAAATTATGTAAACTTACGGATTCTTTCACTGTCACAGGTGTGTAAAAAGCCGACTAGAAAGAAGCAAAACCAGCCAAGAACAGACAGATCTAGTAGGTGTGCGCAGGGCGGCTAGGGGACTGAGGACGAAAACCGGCGATCGTGACGAAGCCGGAAGTAGGAGGTAACGCTTAGTCGACTGGCGGGCTTTTCGGCTTTCCCTCTACCGGTAGAACTGTAGAAGCACGGCCGTGGTACAAGTACTATTTAAAAGTGGTAAAAAAGTTGCTGAAACCAAGGGCCAGTTGTTTGCTATTATAACAACTGCAACGGCCAACGGGTTGTCACCTTGTCGGTAGGGCGGCTCGCATTAGTAGCATACTCTATTGCTCTCTAGTTGTCATCGGCACAAAACACGCTCACGAGCTGAATAACTGTCACGTAAATAAGGAAGTGTATTTTCCTAGTTCTGAAGGTGATAATCCTGTCTCTTGGTAGGATTGTTGGATAATATCATTCTCAACAAAAAATTCATCAATAACTTCCAAGTAGGTCTGTACTCTGCAGAAAATGAAAAACATACACTTTATTTTAACATGTTCTAAGTAGTTGCAGAAGCATTTTTATCATGGATGCACCTGCCATTCCAAGCCTAGAAGATCTAGCTTTTGAGGTGTCTTTCAAAGACATTCTAAGCACTTTGCTTCTGTGCTATGAACATCGGCCTGAAGTGAAGCAGTTGTCTTGGTTGAATCCTTCAGCTTTTTCAAATTTATTCCTTACGAGCGACAAGTTACGCAGATTCGTGAGGAATCGGTTAGATCATAATCTGAAAGCATTAGTGGGTGTCCAAGCCAGGTATCAAGCTTCATTTCTGGTTACAATTTTCATCATCATCTACAGTAATTTATTTTTTTTTTCAGAACAAAGTATGTCAAGAAGTTCTATGACATTTTTTCAGAAGATAATGTGGAACATCAAATCTACATCTGGGTGTTTTTGGATGCCGTGTTGGATGAAAGTTTCAAGGAGCTGGAAATAACCCTTCTCGCGTTTCCAGGTTCAGCACTATGCACCAAGCTGATTCCCACTATCGCCAAGTGGTCACCCCGACTCGAGAAGCTTACAGTCAATTGTAAAATCAGAGAAACTGATTATAGTTCAGGAGAATGTGAGGAGCTCCAGTCTTTTATTCTGTCGCTGGGTTTTCTGCAACATTTGACCCAGCTGTCTCTACTTGAAATAAAGGGCTCTGCAAGACTCAAAGTACTCTCTTTGATTGGAAAGGCGTGTCCTTTACTCACTCACTTCACGATTGATGGTGCCTTTGTTTACAAGAAACACATATTGGCTCTCATCCTCGGAGAATCGGACACCGACTTGATGGATCTCAACAAACCACTTCCTTCATGGTGTAAAGGAGAAGCACTGGAGCACCTGGTAATTCCAGGCAAATTCCTCAGCCCTATTTGCTATTCTCTCCAAGAGTTGAAGTTCAACACCGGCACGTCCAAAAGCAACGAGATCAGGAAATCTGAAGCTGCCTTCGCTCTCCGCCACCTTCCATTGCTGCGAGTGGTGGATAAACGTTTTCCTGCTAGTCTCGCCGTAACCAGCCTTCACAATAACACTGCCAATGTCATTGAAGCACGCAAAAGTCAAGAGAAATTCCAAAAAACTTACCTGGAAGCCTCAGATGGATTAGAGAACGAAACCCAACTCCCTTCACTGCGAAATTCGGTCCCTTTATCGGGTATTTGATTAATTAACTTCTACTAAACCGCTTACTTAATGTGATTCATCGTTAAATAGGTCAGCTACTTCTTACTAAACTTGACTATAATGTCAATGTGAAGTATGAAGCAATGGTGAGGGCAGTCGGAGCTATGTGCCCCATGTTGAAGGAGGTGACCTTCTGTATCGAATCCTACGAGTCCGATTTGCATATGAGGCAACTACATCCTATGGTAATCGAGAGTACTGCTGATCCAGAAACTTTTAAATCCATTCTAAGCGGTTGGCCAAAGGTGAGGAGCTTTATGTTTTAACCAGAAAATGATCTCATTTACTGTTATATAATTATCTGCTGATTATTTTAGCTAACAAGTATTGGATTCTTGATGGGCGTCCCTTTGGAATACATGACACCCATCCTGGAGGTGTTTGGTCCTGGTCTACTGCACCTAGAGTTTCATTGCCGCAACATCAAGTTGGCCGACTTGGGATTGTGCAGTCAGTTGAAGAATTTGCGCATTCTCTCCTACGACACCGTTTTGATCCCATTTAAAGTTGATTTTGCTACGTTCCTACTTGAGCTAATGAGCTTTGAGAGTAACAGTTGCTTGGGCTCTTGCTCGCGGTTCTTTGAAGAAAAATCAACGCTCGTTCGCCTGGTACTCAACTGCTCTCATGTAGAGATCCAATATACTGCTCAAGTAAGCTAAATTGCCACATAAATTAACAATTCGTAGTTAAATAAAAAAAAATTATGGTTCCTTTTACAGACCGGCAGTCGTTCAAAATTCAACCGGATTAGTCAGCTGTGGTCGAAACTGGAAGTCTTTGCTGTTTGGGGCTATTCCAAACTTTCAATGCCTGTCATGTCGGACCTCATCCCTCATCTTGGAAGCTTGAAATTGATCACATTACCCTGGGAGATCGGCGCGTATGACCCCCTTCTTCATCAGTCTATGCGAGACCATCTCCTTGGCCGACGTCCACCAGCTAAAATACATTTTGAGGAATTCAAACGACGTGCCAAATGCCAACTCGTCTAGCGCACCTAGTCGTCTTCTAGAGATCCTTTTATGCGCATGGTCATTCTAGCCCATCACTTCTTAAAAATTTTGATATCGATGATTGCATTTGATCTTGACTTGGTTTTCTCATTTGGTGTTCCCATCGCTATTAAATCTCTTCTCATCATCTTCTTCTTCTCATCTTCTGATTTGAAAGTATATACGAATAATTGGATCAAATACTAAAGAACAGGTAGTCATGATGCGAAATCGTTTATTTTTAAAGAAGAAGATAGGAAAAGCAGAGCGCAATTTCTATAGTCCACCATCACAAAAAGGAACTCCAATTAAGGAAAATGATGATTATTTGATATTGCGATTATTTCTCATCATCATACTTGCGGTGGAGCTGAGAACGCGACTTGGGGTCGGCCAATCGACCGATGAAGAGGATCAGATTGGTCGCATCATCTTTCACGAGAAACATTGACGGGCGGTTAACCTAAGCAGAACAAAAACCGTACATTAATTAGCGAGAGAAATTTTTTTTTTTATATTTGTTTTAAGCGAATTGAACAGTACCTTGAAGAATGGGCCCGGTGGATCATCATTCTGAGCAGAGATGGTCTCTTTAAGATTTGAAAAAGTAAATTAGTAATATTTTATAAATAGTGAAACGAGAATAAAATGTTAATAGTATTACCAGAGGTACTGGTGACTGGATCCGTGCCAGTTTCGTTGATCATGACGAAGCCTTTTTGAATGAAGCTGGAAACGAATAGTCCGGAAGGCGAAGATGTGCCGGAGAGATGCACAACTCCGCTCTTGAAAAGATCTTTGATTCCAATACCACTCAGGGCGTTCACAAACTCTCCTCCGGTCTCGATTTTCATCTTCGGTAGTTCAATATAAAGCTTCTTCTCACTAGCGTTCGTCTCAATTTCATCCAACACCTTTCCGCAAAAATGTTCTTCCACTTTTGAGAGGCCGTCAATTGTGTTAGGCAAGATGACAACAAAGCTCTGTTTAATCTTGCCCTATTAAAACAAAAATTGAAAAAAAAAAATTAATAATAATTTCTGGACTTTTTTTTCCCTTCAACAACTACCTTTAGCGGAAGAATCAAGAATCTCGCGTCCAGTGAGTCAAGATTTCCAGTGTGAAAAGAGTTAGTACCGGTATAACGCATCATTTTCACATCCACTTTGCTGTTTTCGAAGCCGAGGAAAAATGGCTTCATTTGCGTATCTTTCGCTTCAAACTTTGTGATCCAATCTCCTTTGAAGCGAACGTTATTGGAGAGGTGCATCTTCTGACCGATCGAACCAGCTAAAACATTTATATAAACCATAAGGTCAAGAGCATGGAATACATTTTAATGGGACAAGCTTTGAAAATACGCATTATACCCTTTGGAAGAACGATCGTTTTGAATTTCTCCACGGAACTGTTCTTCTTCTTGGGATTCCTGGGATCGCCAAAGTAGTCCTCAACAACAACGAAGCACAAGTTTGGAGCCAATAGCTGAATCTTGTGATCCCACTGTAGCATGACAAAATATTTACATACATTCAGAGTATATTATTTAAAAATTATCATATTACCATTGTGCTTTTGATCAAGTTTTCAATATTATCATTCATTTCTTGGTCAGAGAAACTGCTGAGTCCAAGGGTCTCTTTGATTTGTCTGGCTGTGTCTCCGGTGGCTTCAGCATGGACCATGGCCAGCACAGCTGCGACGCTGAATGGGGCAATACACATGTTGCCAGGGGTGCTCTTCCTAATAACCTTTAAAAATAAATTATCCACAATTTAATTGGGGTCTTCACAACTGTAGAAAAAATAATAAAAGAAGTAATTTTTAGTGAAATACTTGAAAGAGCGTGGAGGCAAAGTTTTCAAGTTGAGAAGTCATCATCTCCAGCTGGGACTTTGAGACACATTTGGCCAGCATGTTTGATCACTTGTAACTTGTAAGTGAGTTACACACACAGGTCTGGTTATATGAAAAGTTGATAGCAAGCAGCTTACTCCAATGCAGACCAATCAGCTACTAGAAAAAACCAAAATGCACATGAAATAAAGTATAAAGAGTAGATGAGTAGAAGCAGATTAGGAAGTTGTTAAGCATTTATGCTTGAAAGGCAACTTCACGAGCCCAACAGAAGCCTGACAAATTTTTTTTATTCCAACTGGAACTGATGCACAATAATAAGCAATACACAATACTATAGGCAGAAGAAAAACTTGGCTGATTAACATTATGGAAAGGTGAAGTAAAATACCGATGCTGGACAACTGTGGTAGTTGTTACTGTAGTCACGTCAACTCAACTCCTTCGCGGCTTGAGGAAACGAGCGAAGAGATGCTGACGACGTACGGAGGTGCAGAGGGGACGAATACACGAAAGTGACGAAACCCGGAAGTGAGCATTTTTAAAAAGAATCCAGCCACTACGGGATTTTTTCAAATCGTCAAAAGCTTTTCCAAGCCCTTTCTAACAACATTCTCGAACCATAACTCGAACCATGAAATTGAATCAATACGCCAGAGTCAATAATTTTACTTTAAGTATTCGTTCGAAAGGGCGTCAAACGTTATAAAGCACCGAGTTGCGACTAAAACCGAAACCGGCCGGTGTGAAGCCGGCAGCTGAGCGACCCGCCCTAGCCATCGCCGTCCGAGAGTTATCCCACTTTCTTTCTTTCCTTGCTTCCTTCCTTCTTTTTTTTTTCTTACGTTCTAAAATTTAAATAGTTTGAGGATCCTTCGTCATTATCAAAATCTGCTTCTCTGTATTGAACTCTTGAATTTTGCTTAAAAACAAATATTATTGCACGCGGGAAAACTTGCGGAAATTTAGAGCGTAATGATTTTTAGGCGCGTAGAGAAACTCAACTCGCTACATTTCGGCGGGGAATTTGAAAAACCCCTTTGCTCTTCGATATCACTCCTCAATCTATCGGTGGACCTAACTTTCGGCTACTTGAATGTAGCTTTCAAGTGCAACTGCATTCTGATTCCACCCAAGGGAATGATAGAGAGCCACTGCCTGAGAAATGTTCCTTTCCTCTTTGTTCCAGCTTTCTGTG
This sequence comes from Chydorus sphaericus, assembly GCA_030141595.1. Taxonomy (NCBI): domain Eukaryota; kingdom Metazoa; phylum Arthropoda; class Branchiopoda; order Diplostraca; family Chydoridae; genus Chydorus; species Chydorus sphaericus. The sequence continues at coordinate 9,211,910 of CM057927.1, read as the reverse complement.
TATATAGATACTTGCATCATTATTCTTTCGAAGATTGAAAGATGTAACTTTTAAGCTTTTCTGTTTTAAGTGAATATCTTAACATGAGTTACTCTGCCAAACCCTTTTTTTTACCCAGTTCAAAAATTAGTATATAAGATAATCGATAGTGGACAACCCGTTCGACTTTACAGAAAACAACATTCAAACGTATATTATTCATTAGAGTATGAATCGTCCGTATAATATCGGTACTTCCAGTGCACTTTCACAAATACTACAGCACCCTCATCTAACTGCTCGAAACGAATTTAATTCAAAAAGGTTTCTAGGGTTCTTGGGATGGGGTGATATCCTTCAAAAGACGCTCCATCTCTTCTTTCATCTCTTTCGTCTCATCTTCTCCAATCTTCTGATGATCTGGGCCACCCAGCAATTCGCTCATCTCCCTGCACTTCTTCATAGCTTTCTCCAATCTTGATTGAACATTTTGAAAGTAAGATTCCAAAGCGTTTCTAGCCTCGAGATCCCTTTGAAAGTCATCGTACAAACTGTAGCGCTCCGAATCTTCTCTTAATCGAATGATCTCTTCGTCAGACAGCATAAAATCTTGGTAAGAGATGTCGATACTGCTCCTCACACCGTGGCTGTAATAAGACGGAAACGCGGAGAAGACTCCATCCTTATAACAAAACAAAATCATGAAATTTTAAAAAATAGAGTTAAAATATAAGACAACTACAAATTTATCTCTTACCGACATCACTTTGAAAGTCAAGTAAATGATTGGTTTTCCTATGGGAAGAGCATGAATGTCGTTCAACGTAATTGTGGCGAGCAGTTTATTCTCTTCCACCTTTAGTTTCTCTCCTTCGCAGACCATCAGTTTCACAGATCCTTGGTTGTCAAAACAGGAAGTGAATGAAGTACTAAGGGTAACCGGAATCTCTTTATTGCGCTCGATCATGGTGCTCATCATTCCGCCAGGAAAACCAATACCCAAAGAGCGACCAGCAATATCAGAGAGGCGCTTGAGAGACCAGCAGGTCTTCACCCGCTCTTGAAGGATTGCGGCTTGGATGGCAGCACCGCAAACGACCACTTCATCCGGATTAAAAGATGTGTCGAGATCCTCTATATCGAAGAAAACTTTGAGCATCTCTTGGATCTTTGGGATCCGAGTAGATCCACCGATCAAAACCACTTCATGAATCTTGGATTTTAACATTCCGGCATCCCGCAGAGCCTTCCTGACGAGATCAAGAGAGGAGATGAACAGGTCGTCATTCAGCTCCTCGAATTGTTGTCGAGTTATTGAAGAGTGAAAGTCGATGCCGTTCAACAAGGATGTAATGGATATGGGAGCTTCTAAAGCTGATGAAAGGAGCTTATTGGCTTCTTCGCAGACAGTACGGAGCCGGATGAGAGCGCTCTCGTTGATGGATAGATCCTCTTTGTGCTTCTGCTTGAACTCCTTGATGAAGTGTTTCACCATCCGGTTGTCAAAGTCTTCACCGCCAAGGTGACTGTCTCCTCTGGTAGATTTTACGACCAACTTCTTGCTTTTGATCGTAATAACGGATGCATCAAACGTTCCTCCGCCCAAGTCATACACAAGGATGTTTTTCTCTTCTTCACCATCAGTATCGGCCTGTGAAATAAGGTTTTTACGTTAAAATTTGAGAATACCAAATAATATGTTCAAAAATTACTTGAGTTATGCCACACATTGCCTTGTTTTGAAAGCAATAAGCAAGGGCAGCAGCAGAAGGCTCGTTGAGAATGCGCAAGACATTGAGGCCGGCAATCTTGGCAGCGTCATTTATAGCTCGGCGTTGAGCGTCATTGAAGTGGGCCGGGATTGAGATGACAGCATCAGTGACAGGTTCGCCTAAATAGGCTTCAGCTGTCTTTTTCATTTTGCGAAGAATCATTGCTGTTACTTCTTCTGGGTAGAACGACTTTGTCTCTCCTTTGTACTCCACCTCAACCTTTGGTTTGTCTAAATAAAGGGAATAAAAAATAATTAAAAGTTTTCTTTTTAATATTAAACAAGTTAATACTTTGATAACTGTGAATGACTTTAAACGGCCAGGGATTCATGTCAGAAGAGCACGCAGTTTCTTCGTAACGTCGGCCGAGGAGTCGCTTTAGGTCGTAGACAGTATTGGATGGGTTTTCTGCCATCATGTCCTTTGCAGCTTGACCAATGAGACGGCCAGTGCTGGTGAATGACACATAGGAAGGAGTCATTTTGCTTCCCAGATTATTGGGGATGATTTCCACTTGATTGTTTCGAAAGACAGCCACACTGGACTTGGTGGTGCCAAAATCTATTCCTATAGCCCGGACAGTTGTAGCCATCTTCCTGTATGTTTACAATTTAAAGAAAGAATAAGCATCAGCATTAGTTTTTAAAATATATATTATGTGCCAGTCTTGAAATGTTGTTGATAATTTTTTTTTTAGCGATACGCAATGAGATTATAAGGTAATATATATATATTTTTAGGAAAGCAATTGAAAGAAGAAAAATGGGCAAGTTTATAGGTGTGTGAACTGAAACATAGTAGAAGATGGAGACCAAAATAGTAGCCAGTAGCGCACCAATTTTTCTCATCGACGTGAAATACTTTAGAAATAGCAATCAATATGAAATAAAATGTTACCTGAAAAATGTCGGGCCGTCGTCGAAAAATATAAACGTAATACGTGAAAAGGAGAAGGGCATATGTAAATGTACAGACGAAGACGAACGCTCTTGGAGAGTGGAGGAAGTACTAAACAGTAACCAGTCTTATTGAGAAGGCCTGAGGTGTTACGTCACAAGCAGTTCCGTGACGTGCCAGAAGGAAATTGAAAATAAAAAATAATAGAAAAACAAATCTTTATTGTTTAATGTAGAAAGGCTGATGGAATTAGCAAGGGCACCAGTTGATATTATAGCAACTCATTTGTATGTAATTATTTATTATTACAGTTCTATTATAGTTCGACTGTTCAACCCGCCCCTATCGAACGAACATGCACGGGTCGTGTGACGGACGGAGGACCGACTAACCTGAGCCAATAAAGCGGTGTTCCCGCATCCATTAACGCCGTCCGTTATTTGTGCTTTGGTTTCTAAGCCTCTAATTATAATTTTTTTTTAAATATAATCCAAATCCAAACTTAATGTCTTTAGCAGCGTCCCAGTTGAGTAAAGAGTATTGATAATAAAAATAAGTTTTTATGACATGTAAAAAGTTTTATATTTTCATCTAAATTGTTACTGTGAATCATTTGTATCCAATCACCAATTTCACCACTAAGCAAAATCCGTGTAATTCAATCATTCTCTCGAAACTACGATACACCTTGAAACGAACCAACCCATACTGAGAGCTGAATCATAGTGGTTACAAAAAGATAATGTCTTAATTTTTGCAGCAGGGAAATTTTATGTTTGATGAAATGGGAATAGAGCGCCAATCGCCAATTGATTATTGGACTGGACGATTCTCGTTCAAAATACGCTCAATCTGGTTTTTCATACTCTGCATTTCTCCGGAACTCATCTGATGATCCGTGCTGTCCAAAAGCTCGCTTACTTCCTTGAACTTCTTGATGGTTTCTTCAAGTCGTGATTTAACATCTTTGCAGTAGGATTCAAAAGCACTTCTATCTTCAAGTTCTCTTTGATTGGCATCATCTAAAGAGTAGCGCATCCCATCTTCCCTCATTCGCTTGTACTCTTCATCGGACAGCCTGGTATCTTCATAAGTGGCGCTCATCTCGCTTCCTTCGCCAGTTTCCTTGGATTTATGCATATGATAAATGCCATCCTAAAACGTGTTAAATTAAAGAATAAGATCAAGTTTGGATCTAATTGTAAAACGTATCAAGTTGTATACACGTAAAACATATATTTTATTAGAATAACTATTATTACTAACCGACTTGACGCCAAAACAAAGGTAAACTAGACGATTTCCTTTTGGGGCAGGAGAAATTCGATTCACCGTAATTGTGGCAAGCAATTTATTTTCTTCCACCTTCAGTTTCTCTCCTTCGCAGATCATCAGTTTCACAGATTCTTGATTGTCAAAACAGGAATAGTATGATTCACATTTGCCACTTGGAATCTCCTTATTTCGTTCGACCAGAGTGCTCATTATTCCGCCAGGAAAACCAATTCCAAGAGAGTAAGCTGCAACATCAGAAAGAGAGACGCATTTGAGAGACTCGGACTTGTCGCGCATTTGGAGGATTGCGGCTTGGATAGCAGCACCGTAGACGACCGCTTCGTCCAGGTTGAGGGACATGTTCAGCTCTTCTTTAACAAAGAAAACTTTGAGCATCTCTTGGATCTTTGGGATCCGAGTAGATCCACCGATCAAAATGACTTGATGAATCTGGGATTTAACCATTCCAGCATCCCGGAGAGCCTTCCTGACGAGATCGAGAGAGGAGATGAACAGGTCGTCATTCAGCTCTTCGAATTGTTGTCGAGTTATTGAAGAGTGAAAGTCGATGCCGTTCAACAAGGATGTAATGGATATGGGAGCTTCTGAAGCAGATGAAAGGAGCTTTTTGGCCTCTTCGCAGGCAGTACGGAGCCAGATGAGAGCGTTCTCGCTGATGGACAGGTCTTGCTTGAATTTCTGCTTGAACTCCTTGATGAAATGGTCCACCATCCGGTTGTCAAAGTCTTCTCCGCCAAGATGATTGTCTCCTCTGGTAGTTTTGACAACCAAGTCTCCGCCATGGACCGTCAAAACGGATACATCGAACGTCCCGCCGCCCAGATCATAGATAAGGATATTCCTCTTTCTACTATCGGCATTCTGCGAAAATTGAAAACAGACATTCTAATTAGAGAGGGGTAAATATATATTATGATAGTTCATATGACAAATAACCTTTTGAAAGCCATAAGCGATGGCGGCAGCAGAGGGCTCATTGAGAATGCGTAGGACAGTAAGGCCAGCAATTTGAGCAGCGTCTTTAGTAGCCCGGCGCTGAGCGTCATTGAAGTGGGCCGGGACTGAGATGACAGCATGAGTGACAGGTTTGTCCAAATAGACTTCAGCTGTCTCTTTCATTTTGCGAAGAATCATTGCCGTTATTTCTTCTGGGTAGAACGACTTTGTCTCTCCTTTACACTCCACTTGGACTTTTGGTTTGTCTGTGATGTAAAATAGTTCATGAAACCAAAGGAATTACAAGATAAATTAGTTGAAATCAAATCATACTTTGACAATGTTGGATGACTTTGAATGGCCAGTGATTCATGTCTGATTGGACAACGGGTTCTTGAAAACGTCGGCCGAGGAGTCGCTTTAGGTCGTAGACAGTGTTGGATGGGTTTTCAGCCATCATGTTCTTTGCAGCTTGACCAATGAGACGCCCAGTGCTAGTGAATGACACATAGGAAGGAGTCATTTTGCTTCCCAGATTATTGGGGATGACTTCAACTTGTCCGCCTTGGAAGACAGCCACACTAGATTTGGTGGAACCCAAATCAATTCCAATGGCCGGGGCAAAAGCTTTAGACATCTTTCTGCAGATAAAAGAAGTGTAAATCACTTAACATAAAAGTTAAGTTTGGCACATTCTTAGTTAATTTTGAAAAGATTTACTAAGTGGAATAGGAAAGTTTGTTAAGTATGTGTGGTAACTAGTGTGCTTACCAAACAGTAGTTTCAATATAATAAAAAATAAAATAAAATAGATAATGCTATTCTAGAAAAATTACGTTGGTCCCAGACACAATAATACAAATAGTTTTTCAAGTGATGATATGGACTGTGAATTAATTTGAAAAAGAATATAATGTTACCTAGAAATATTGGTGACGAGGGCGTTGTCCTCTTTGTTAAAAAAGCGAGACTGATGGTCTTCCTGGGAGTCTGCTAGAGGCCTAGAACTGCCTTGACTACGGTTACCGGCGTGACTGGTAGCGCCACCGTATTTCTATCCCTAGTGCTAATGCATACACCCGTGCAGTGAGCCAACAAAATATCAACGGCCGTTAAGCGGAGAGTTATTTACTCCGTTGTACGCCGGCGTCCCGACGGTAAAAAGTGGGCGTGAGTTGGTTTTGAAATTCATAATAGAAAAAGGGGAGGATACTGGAGGATATATCTCGGATGTGAATCCTGCGTTGATCAACAGCCCCAATTCGTGAAAAGTGTTTATGTTTAAACTCTGAAATGACCGGTAGTGGTTGCAGTCGATTTCGAATCGCGGGTGACGAGCGAAGAATCATCGGGGCGCGAGAGTAAAACTGTTTCACTCAAATCGATCGAACCCTTGCTGACATATAGCTCCAGAATGCAGAGCCCGAGCCTAATATAGAAGCGGACGGTTTATGGTATTCCGGCGCGTAATACATTTCCCTAAAGTGGACTCAATGCCAAATTTATTGCGTGGAAGCATTAATTGATTAATTATAGAAGTAATGATGGGCAACTCAAACATTTATATTTGTCGCGTACTACTGTAAAATGGGGTTTCAAAAAGATGACTAAATTTTTTAAAAGAAAGTTGCATGACTCTATGTTCTCTTACTATCGCTTGTTTTCTTTCTTTCTTTTTTTTGGGTAACCGACAGTTGCCACCCCTCGACAGTTGCTACTCTCGTTTCCGACATTTGATACCCAGACAGTAGCTACCCCGACTGTAGCTACTTTTGTTGCCGACAATTGCTACCCTGACAGTAGCTACCCCGACTGTTGCTACCTTGGTTGGCGACAATAGCTACCCTGACATTAGCTACCCCTTAATATTATATTAGGATTCAAATACAAATTCATTTCTGAATTCATTTCAAAATTGATTTTTGAATTGATTTTTGAATTGATTTTTGAATTGATTTTTTAAATTAATTTTTAAATTAATTTCAGAAATCAATTTGAAAATAGATACAGATATAGTATATTGAATATGAATTCATCATACAATACAAATCCGAGAATGCGAATCCGATGTATCGGAGAGTTTTCCCAAAGAAACAGCACGCAAAGGCAATGGTGCTCGGCTAGAAATTTAGCCATGAGCGGCATATTTTTTACGGTCCATTCGTACATTTTAGCCAGGATAACCCGTGGTTGCGCCCGGGTGAAATCGGCCGAGACCGGTGGACGGTCCAAGCGCAAATTTTAGCTGGGATGAAGAGGGGTCCTGACAAAACTTTGTCCGACCTCTTGGATCTTTTATATTAGATCTGGAAAATCTAGAGGCATCCATGGCCGGAAGAACAGCTCATCCAGCTTTTAAAATTATAAAATGAAATTATATTAATATGAAATTTACATCAAAAATTCATTTTTTGGAATGATTTGTATTTGTATGATGAATTTATATTCAATATACTATATTTGTATCTATTTTCAAATTGATTTCTGAAATGAATTCAAAAATGAATTCAAAAAATGAATTCAAAAATCAATTTTTAAATGAATTCAGAAATGAATTTTGAAATAAATTAAGAAATGAATTTGTATTTGAATTCTAAAATAATATTAAGGGGTAGCTAATGAAGGGGTAGCCATTGTCGCCAACCAAGGTAGCAACAGTCGGGGTAGCTACTGTCAGGGTAGCAATTGTCGGCAACAAAAGTAGCTACAGTCGGGGTAGCTACTGTCTGGGTAGCAAATGTCGGAAAAGTGGGTAGCAACGGTCGAGGGGTGGCTATTGTCCCCATGCCTTTTTTTTCGTGTAACGCGGGATTTCAAACAAGAAAATAGACCATGGTGCGCTTTATTTAGAAAAGCTAAGAATAAAGATCTCGACAGATTCGTGTGTACACAACTTGTTTGGCCTTATCTTATAAAAGATTTGTGTGTACTTTTTGTATTTTTTCCACTTTTTGTTGTGTCTTTTAAAAAAGAATTGTAGTATCAGTAACTCCTATAGCTGTACTACCTCTGCTACCGATTTTTCATAATTGAAAAATAGTCTCTATTTGCTAAAACAACCTAATTATAGGACGAAAAATGAATTTCCACTTGTTATTTTGAAATAAACCTTGGCTCAAAGCGTATCCATCGATATTAGTTTTGTTTAATTTCTGTTTTATTTTTGTGTAATAACCAAGTGACGAGTTTGTTATCCTGAATAAATCCATTGACTGCTCCAATTTGAATCAGCTAACAGCTACTATGTAATCAGCCTCTACAGAATGGCCAATAGATTGAAGGCTCATTTAGACTTAGTTTAAATTGCTCCGTATCTTTGAATAAACAAGATAAACATGAAGATAGCTAAAAAAGAGGAAAAAGGAGAGCGCCAGGTCGTCAGCATTGTGAATGCTTAACACCTAAAGGCCATATCCTTTTTTTTTAAACAAAAACTTCATGGGTTTAGTTTTGAAAACAGTTATCATAATACTAGCAAAACATTGTGCGCATTTATCGGCGTGGATGCAACTGATAACTTTACTTACAGCTGTCAATTTTTCAAACAAGTGGTTCAAATCATCGCTATAGTACACTGACGTTTTCTCATTAACAATCAGCCATACACTCCGGAGTCCGGACAGGCGGACTCCGACTCGAGTACTCGACCCCGACTCGACTCACTATACCGGCTGTCCCGCTGGCTTCCCCGTTCCCCCTCTCCACAATGGGCAGGTGTGAATCATCCCTCTTCAGCTCTTCTGCTCTTGAGCATGCCCTCAAGCCAATCTATACTTCGCTACCAGTCCCAAGGCCGTGTCTCTATGGATTTATCCATCCTTTTTGTTTTGTTTTCTTTCTTTCTATAAATAATAATCCTTCTCTTTACCTGTGGTTTAAAGGTATATTATATTTGCGTAATGATGTGTTTTGCGACATATTTGAATTCACCAAAACAATAAATTTTCAGGGATTTTTTTTTTATCTCATGATTTCCTGTCATCAGCCATTATCGAATATGTAAGGCCTGCCTCCGGCTAGCCTATAGAATTTATCGACTTTGGATCGTACCTTTCAAGCGAAATTTGCAGCAGCATTCGTCTGCTGTGTGTGGTGCCCCCTATATGCCGCTCTTATTGTAGCTTTGTCGGATCGGTTGGGTCCGGACTTGGCTCGGCTCTCGAGCCTAAAGTCTACAGACGAACTTTACTGAAAACGTGTTTAACTCTGAACCAACTGTCAAAGTGTCCCTTGCACTCTTTTTACGTTACTGGAAAAAGACGTACGGTAGTAAAATGGTTAAAAAGTGTTGCGTTGTTGGCTGTGGTAGGAAATACGGAAAAGACTGTGATATAACTTTCTATGGGATCCCTTCTGTTTTTCGATGGCAAGGACCGAAGGGGGACACTATGTTAGAACTCACCGAGAGACGAAGAGCCAAGTGGCTCGAGAATATTAATGTTCCAGGTGTTGAAAATCGTAAAACTGCGTATGTGTGTTCTCTTCATTTTTGTGGAGGTAAGATTTACATTTATTTGAATATTTAGACATTTGTTATTCCAATATCATTTTCCACAGGTAAACCTGCTTCTTTCGATGATGAAAATAACATTGATTGGGCTCCAACACTGCGAATGGGAAACATCATTCCTCTGCCAGGTGGAGAATTGGTTGTGAATGAATCCACAGCAAATGAATCCTCAGCGAATGAATCCTCGGTGAATGAATCCACAGAGATTGAATCCACAGCGAATGAATCCTCAGTGAATGAATCCACAGAGATTGAATCCTCAGCGAATGAATCCTCGGTGAGTGAATATACATTACTTGAACAATCCACATGGGATGGGGCGGGATCATGGTTGTTTGAATATAATATATAATTCTTTAATCATTTTGTTAGGAATCAGGTAACAGTGAAATTGTTCGAGGAAGCATAGTGGCCTTGGATTTAGTCTCCTGTCTCACAGAAGATGCTCATAAACACTCATCAGGTAAACCAAAGTTATAAACAGCTAAAATTATTTTAATTGCAATTATAATTTATTTCTAGATGCCCCATTTGCTGGTTCTTGTCAGAGTGTAGCTGATGACAGTTCTTTGAAACCTCCCCTAGCCTGTCTCAACAAAGAGTGCCAAAAAGAGATCAACAAATTGAAAGCGTTGATTGCAGAACACAACTTGGCCAGAAAGCAAAATGTGAAACGGGCGGTGGGCATGCACGACCTTTGTAAGGACGACAAAAAAACTCGTTTCTACACTGGGATGACAAACTGGGCAACATTCCTAGTTATTTTTAATTTGTGCAAACCTGCTGTTGAGGCTTTTAAAAATCACTCACTTTGCTTAGAAGACCAACTAATTGTTACACTCATGCGCCTACGTTTAAACCTTCATGAGCAGGATCTTGCCTACCGATTTTCAATCAGTCAGTCAACCGTATCCACTTACTTTGTCAAATGGATAGATGTGATGTATGTAAGACTAGCTAGGAATTTTATGGTATGGCCTAGAAGAGAAGAGCTATTATTATCTATGCCAATGTGCTTCCGTTCTCATTTTAAGAATTGCGTCTCGATCATTGATTGTTTTGAAATTCCTTTACAGAGATTTTTAGATTTACACGATAGAGCTTCTACATATTCTTCATACAAAGGGAGGGCGACGGTCAAATTCTTAATTTCGATTACCCCACAGGGCACAATTTCTTATATTTCTCAAGCTTACGGTGGTAGATCCACGGATGTTCATATCACTGGTGATGACAAGTATGTTGCCATAGCAGAGGACTTAAACTATTTTTCTAAACTCATTCCCGGGGATCAAGTGCTAGCTGACAGAGGGTTTCTCGTTTCAGAACAGGTCGCTTTAATGGGAGCGGAGTTGATAACACCAGCTTTTAAAGGGAAACGGCAACAACTTAGTCAATTTGAAGTTGAAAACTCACGCAGGGTCTCTAACGTCAGAATTCACGTTGAACGAGTAATTGGAAATTTAAAAAGGATGTTTTCTATTTTAGAAGGAGTAATTTCAATTAATGAATTAAGAAAGGATGAAGATGGATTCGCTTTTATTGATAAAATTGCTTTCGTTTGTTGTTGCCTACATAATGCTCAATCCAGTGTCGTCCCTTTTAACTGAAATAATTTCTTTTTCACTTTCAGTGAGACATTCACATACTTTGTATTTCAAAATATGACCAATCATATTTCATATTGTGAATGTGACAGTATTAAACATTGATTTAATTTACTTTTTCTTGTTGATTGGATTCAATGGCTTTCGCTTGGATGTTTTCGACGGAACCAGAGGCATAGAAGGGGAAGAAGCATCCGCTTTATCCGGCTGTGCTACCTTCTTAGTGGCGGTTGACCCATTTTCTTTCTCTGCGATTCTTTTTGCCTTGAGATTTCTAGCACGATCCCGCTGTTGACACATCCGGCATTTCCAGGGATCACTAAACCGCTGCAGTCCGGTACAGGTTTTATGATACACTTTGATTGCACATTCTTCGCTGGAGCACATGATAGTGAGAAAACTTGAGTCCAGAACCTTTTGGCATATACATGGGAGTACAGTACTCTCTGTTACAACACCAGTTGGGGGATTAAGAGATTCAGATTGAATTTGTTTTACAGATGTGAACTTTTTGGCAATTAGTTCGGGAAGAGCGTGTTTTAAGAAAAAAAGTTTACAGTGTGGTATGAATGACTGAGCAAGTTCCTCATCAAATTGAACAGTAAAATAAACTAGATCAACTTTGGTATAAACTACAAAAAGGGAAAAGAGGCGACCTGTCACAAGCAATTGATGTTGTACTTGATAATAATACTGATGAGATTTCTTCAAAAAGTACTTTCCACTTTCATCTTTTTCTACTGGAAATGATTTGTCAGCTAAGATTGCAGTGTCAACGGTAACGAATCGATGTTTGAATGGACATTTCACCTCGATGCAGCCCAAGCCATGACACATACAGGAAAAAAGCCGGTCAGGAGAAGCTGCCATGAAAGGATGCGAATCTGATATCACTAATCCAACTTCCTCGATGGAAAAATCTTCATGAACGTTGTCGTTGAAAAGCCGCCTTTGAAGCTCACAAACAGCCTTTTCTTCGTTATCATTTCCCCACCTGCAATGCAGTACAAATTGTTTATATTATTGTCAATTTTAATGGAAAAAAATCCTTACTTTGTAGCCTCATTTCCTTTGAAGGATTTCATTTGAGGGTAGCAAACTTCTGTTATCAAAGATAAACTAGGAGACGTGAGATCACATTTCATTATTTTCTTTATCACACTGCTCGTCACTCTGCCCGCTCTCTGATTAAACCAGACACGGTTGCTTGCTTGCCCACGAGTAGCCCTGTCCACAGCAACAATTTCTTCTTTCTTTAAACCATTTCTTAATTTTTCAAAAACAGTTTCGCACTCCTCATTGAGCACTGCATCTTGCTGGCCTTCTAATTTAGGGTCGAAAAGAAGAGTCAACGAAGCAGGGACGGGATATTTGGCCGCAAGTGGTTGAAAATCTTGGGCGTATCCAGGCGCCAATGAGAGGATGCCGGCTGTTGCATTTGCCTTCTTCAAGTCTACATAGGCGGCTTCGTAGTCTTCGTCAGTCACTGGCGGAACGCTGGCAACAGTGAAAACCAGCTTACGTGACTGTAGAGACTTGATATCAGCAATTTTCCCACAAGTAACCTTTATATAAAAATGAAGAAAGAGAAAGTTACTTTCACAAACTTTTAGAATTTAATTGGTAAACTAATGTTTACTTGTTTAGTGTAACGACATTCCCATGAATTAGGTAATGAAGTAACTGGGGTATTTTTCATAATTTTTATATGAGCAGCTGCTGCAAAAAGTAAAGCCGCAGCATGAACGCAAACTTCCCCCAATCTGTGTAAAAGAAATAAGTAAATTAAGGAGGGAAATTTGTTTTTAAAATCCTCGTCACTCACCCAGCAGCACATGTGCAGTGTGCTGTAATTACTCTTCCATTATTCATCAATGCAACCCATGGTAGCAGAGGTGGATCATTCAAAGCTTGTGAGTGTGATACCTTAGCTTTCAAAATCACATTTGAACTTGATAACGGCAGGACTCCCATTTCTTTAATCCAACCATTTTTCAAGTAAGATTCAGCCTTGAGGTTTTGAAAAGCTTGAAACTCCTCGCCTGTTAAAGGGCTTGGTCTAAAAATGATGTAGTGATATATGAAGCTTTTTTTAATCGGAGGAACGTTTCCTTTCAAATCAGTTCCGTATTTCCAAAGAGCTTCTGGGTAAAAGTATGGACAGTCACATTTGCACAATGAAAGTTTTTCGAGATATCTTGGCTTGTCTTTGATGTCAAGTCTCATAGAATAAGGAGACAGCTTCACTAAATTTGAGTCTTGGGTGCTCATTTTATCACAAAAGATGTTACATTTCACACAAACATAGAACAGCTACACTTTGACAACATGTGCTTTACACGTTTTCAGTAAAGTTCGTCTGTAGACTTTAGGCTCGAGAGCCGAGCCAAGTCCGGACCCAACCGATCCGACAAAGCTACAATAAGAGCGGCATATAGGGGGCACCACACACAGCAGACGAATGCTGCTGCAAATTTCGCTTGAAAGGTACGATCCAAAGTCGATAAATTCTTTAAAAAGTTTATCAAATAAATTATAAAAATCCGCTTCTGTAGTCAAATTTATTTTTAATACTGGTATTGTAAAATGTAAAACGCAAAAGTTTGTCATTACTCATTAGACGAAATAATTGCACAAAACCACCGCTAGAGTTTCGAGTTTAGACAAAGAAATGACTTCCCGCTTCTTCTTCCCGCTCGTCGAGTGTGCTCTCGTTACCCTAGCCGGCTAGCCCTAGTTACGGCGTTGCTCAGCTTTTGCGTTTCGCTTGATTTTTTCAAGTTTGACTTGGCGTTTTACCGTGGTTTTACACACGAAGAGAACGTGTAAATAACTTTATCACTTTTTAAATGTCCAATGTTATACCTGAAATGTAACACTCATATTTCTATACGTGAATTAATATTTTGTGTTTTCCTGTAGGTACGTATAGCAGGCGTTTTTGATTTCATTGACACAAAATGGAAGTAGATAAGAAAAAGCCGGTGGGTGAATCGGATAAAATGGATGTCATTGAAAAAGAGCGTGAGGTGAGTTCTGATACCGAGAAGGAAAATGGAGCCAGTGCTGACATTAAGAAGGAAAAGGATGAAGATGATGCTGGCATCAAGAAGGAAAATGGAACTGGGGTTGAAGCCAACAGCAATGAAGTCAACAGCAACCTTCAAGGCAAAATCATTCGCTTAGTTGAGGTATGTGGACCACACCTTTCCCTCATAACTGTGCATCTTTTTAATTGTTGAACATTTTGTTGACATGTAGCTCTGGTTTGGAGACTACAACATCATGAAAGATCCCCTCCTCAAGCAACAAGTTCTGATCGATGATGGTTGGGTTCCCCTTGACATTCTGTTGAAGTTGTATGCAGATCAAGTTTCCTGGTTGAACGAAACTGTTCCAGCCATTGTTGAAGCCTTGGAGAAGTCTACAGCTGGACTCATTGAAGTGTGCGAGGAAACCGGACGAGTTCGCCGATCGCCTGGAAAGCCTCTGCCAGAAGACACTCTCGAGAAGGCTCTGAAAATTGAAACTCGTACTGTCTACATCAAAGGTTTTGCTCGTGATGGCATGGACGTTGACAAAATCTTGGAGTTTTTCAGCAAGCACCCAACTGTCGAGCATGTCCAGGTAAAACAAGTTAAGTTAACCAACTACCTGAAAAGTGTATGTCTAATGGATTGTTTTCTTTCTTTCAAGATGAGTTACTCCAAAAACGAGGAAGATCAGCTTGTTTTCAAAGGCAGCGTGACGGTCACATTCGTGACTCGCGAACAAGCCGAAACGTTCATGTCTCATTATGTGGTCAAGTACAATGACTACCCTCTCGCTCGACAGTGGTTGTAAGTTCCCGTCCTTTAGTTAACTAGTTCATCATTTACATAATCATTTTTTTTTATTTGCAGCGCTGATTGGAAGTTGGAAAAGGAAGCCGAGTACGAGACGCGCGAGGCCAACAAGGTACTCATCCAAAACCGCATTGTCTACTGCGAAGGTTTTGCTCGTGATGGCATGGACATTGATAAAATCTTGGATTTTTTCAGTAAGCACCCAACTGTCGAGGATATGCAGGTAAAACATTTTGAGTTAACCTACTATAATTGAAAAGAGTATGCCTAATGAATGGTTTTCTTTCTTTCAAGATGCATTTTTTCAAAAACGAGGAAGATCAGCTTGTTTTCAAAGGCTTCGTCACGGTCACATTCGGGACTCGCGAACAAGCTGAAACTTTCATGTCTCATGATGTGTTGAAGTACGATGACTCTCCAATCGCTCGTCATTGGTGGTGAGTATCAATCTATTAATTTTGTTTTTCATCATTTTCAGTATTGATTCTTTATTGCAGCGGTGATTGGGAGCTGGAAAAGACGGCTGAGAACGTGGGGAGCGAGATCATTCAGGTATTTCTAATTATTAGTATAAATCACTGGTCATACGCTGAAAGCATGTGGAGTGAAACAGTTCATATTTTCTGGCAATAAACATTCAATCTTCTCCTTCACCTTTTTACAGGCTATTATACGTGGGAAGATTCTGAAGCTCGTGGGTATTCCTGATGGTACGGATGAAAAAATGGTTGAAAAGGCCTTGGCCGGCACCTCAGCCGAAGTCTGCTTCGTGGATTTTCAACCCGACCATGTCGCTCTTGTCCTGATTGATGGTGAGGCCAAATTGGTGCTTGAGGAACTAGACGACGGGAAAGTCACCATCGGCGACGTGAGCGTGGAGGCTTCAGTCTTGGAAGGAGAGGAGAAAGAAGCGGTTCTCCGTGTGATCAGCATCATGAAGTCGCTCATCGACTCCGATGAGGACTCGTCTTCTGAAGAATCGTCCGCTGCCACTGATGAGAAGAGTCAAGGATCCCCCGAACCAGGCAATCCGGCTGAGAAGGCCCGTGGTGATTAGTCCTACTGTCCTGTATTGCGCGTTTGGAAATTTAATTCCTTTTTTTTTTTTACTACACCATTACTATTTTTTCTAATATTTCACGTGCGTTCAACGTTTTCTCTTCTTAATTTTTCCTAGTTTATTTTGATGTATTGATTGGAATAGGAAGTGACTTTGTCATATTTCTGATTGGAGCGAAAGAGGATAACAATAAAAAAAATCGTTTCGTGCACTTCTCTTAATGTCTTTGCACGGTTAATATTACTGTAGATCACGAACATTATGATGGGAGTTTAAAATTCGTAGCCCTTTAGTCCTGTCGCCGTTTTCAATAGGCGAATTATTATTTTTACGTAATGACGTGTTTTTAAACGCCGCTACATATGTAAATTAACTAAAAGCATGAATTTTCAGAGATTTTAAAAAATCTACTGATCATTAGCCATTATAGAATATGTAAGGCCTGCCTCCGGCTGGCTTATAGAATAAAATATTGCCTCTTTGAATAAACAGAAACAAGGGTGCGATGTCAAGGTTTTTAATAGAAGGTCTAAAAGTTCGTCAATTAAACGATAAAAACCCGCTTGTGTAGTTAAATTTATCTTTAATGCTGGTATTGTAAAATGTAAAACGCAAAACGCAAAAATGTGTCATAGCACTAAATATTTGCACAAAACCACCGCTAGAGTTTCGAGTTTAGACAAAGAAATAATTTCCCGCTTCTTCTTGCCGCTCGTCGAGTTTCCTCTCGTCTCTCGTTACCCTAGCCGGCTAGTCCTAGTTACGGCGAGAGCACGTGTAAGTAAAAATAACTTTATCACTTTTTTTTTGTGCAATGTTGTACCTGAGTTGTTACACTCAAATTTATCTACGTGAATTAATATTTTGTTTTCCTGTAGGTACGTATTGCAGACGTTTTCATTTGGATGACACAAAATTGAAGTTGATAAGAATAAGCCGGTGGTTGAATCAGACCTAATGGATGTCATTGGAAAAGAGCGTGAGAAGAGTGCTGGTACCGAGAAGGGAAAATTTCCGCACTGGCTCCAATATCGTGCGGATATTAAGAAGGAAAATGAAGATGATGCTGTCATCAAGAAGGAAAATGGAACTGGGGTTGAAGCCAACGGCAATGAAGTCAACAGCCTCCAAGGCAAAATCATTCAGGCAATTGAGGTATGTGGAACACACCTTTCCCCCATTACTGTGCATCTTTTTAATTGGTTAACATCATTTTCTTTAAATTTAGGATATCTTTGGAGACTACAACTTGCTTGGAGATGGTCATCTCAAAGAGCAAGTTCTTGTTGATGATGGCTGGGTTGATCTTGACACCCTCTTGAAATATGCTCGAATTTCAAAGTTGACCAAAAGGCCTCCTGTGGTTATTGAAGCCCTGAAGAAGTCTACAAGTGGTCTCATGGAGGTGTGCGAGGAAACAGGACGGATTCGCCGATCGCCAGAAAAGCCTCTGCCAGAAGACGCTCCCGAGAAGGCCTTGGAGATCAGAAACCGCAGTGTCTACTGCAAAGGTTTTCCTCGCAATGGCATGGACAACAACGACATTTGGGAATTTTTCAGTCAGTACCCAACTGTCCATCATCCCCAGGTAAAATATGTTGAGTTAATCTAATTACTGAAAAGTGTATGCCTAATGGAATGTTTTCTTTCTTTCAAGATGCGCTTTTTCGAAAACAGGGAAGATCAGCTTGTTTTCAAAGGCTCTGTGGTGGCCACATTCGGGACTCGCGAACAAGCCGAAAACTTCATGTCTCTGGATGTGGTCAAGTACAATGACTATCCAATCGCTCGTCAATGGTGGTGAGTATCCATTTATTTAATTTAAAAAATCCATCATTTTTAGTATTGGTTCTTAATTGCAGCGCTGATTGGGAGGTGGAAAAGACAGCCGAGTTAGAGGAGCTCGAGGCCTTTGAGGTATTTCTATTTATTAGTATAGATCTCTGGTCATACGCTGAAAGCATGTGGAGTGAAACAGTTCATATTTTCTTGATAATCATTCAAACTTTTCTTCACCTTTTCACAGGCTTTCATGCGAGGAACGATTGTGAAGCTCACGGCATTCCTGATGGTACGGATCGCGAAAAGATTGAAGAAGCTCTGGCCGGCACCTCAGCCCATGTCTGCATCGTGGATTTCCTACCCGACCATGTCGCCCTTGTCCTTATTCATGGCGAGGCCAGTGTGGTGCTGGATCAACTGGACGACGGGAAAATCACCATCGGCGACGTGAGCGTGGAAGCTTCAGTCCTGGAAGGAGAGGAGGAAAAAGCGGCTCTGATGGAGATGAAGGACCGCATGGACAACAGTAGCAACTCTCAAGGCTATGACTCTGATCAAGACAATGATGAGGACTCATCTTCTGAAGAATCGTCCGCTGCCACTGATGAGAAGAGTCAAGGATCACCCGAACCAGGCAATCCGGCTGAGAAGGCCCGTGGTGATTAGTCTTACTGTCCTATCTTACGCGTTTGGAAAATTGATTCCTTTTTTCTACTTCACCTTTATTTTTTGTCTAATATTTCACGTGCGCTTTTCTCTTCTTAATTTCCCCTGGTTGATTTTTTTATGTATGGATTATTGGATTGGAATAGGAAGTGACCTTGTCATATTTCTAATTGGAGCGAAAGAGGGGATAAAAATAAAAGAAATAATTTTGTCGTGCACCTAATACAATGCCTTTCCACGATTATTATTTATTACTGCGGATCATATCTTAAGACGGAAGTTCTTAAATTTCGTAGCCGACGTGAGTAGTCTGAGCTCCTCGTTGATGTCTTACGCAATCCAATGCAGTTTACATAATCAACTTCTACAATGCTAGTAATACCCAAGAGATTTTCTCCTAATACCGGTGCGAGCTCTGTTACCATCTGGCCTATCGTTATGGAGCGCAAGCTAGATCAAAATCAACACGCACAATTTTCTTCGAGCGACTTTCAATACATCTTTATGTGAGAGCAGAAAAATATACAAAAGAAGAGAAAATCGTTCATCAGGTTTTGGTAGTGACAATTTCCGGAAAACGAGAAATATTTGGTTTAAAAAAAATTGGTTTACTCATAATGCATCATACGTAGCTAGGTGTCAACAACTTTTTGTGTTAAATATATCGAGTCCGACGGTCGACCCGTGGCCGTACGGGCTGAGACCCTGATGAACCCGTACCCACCGTCCGCCGATAGCCGACCGGGATTTTAAGAAAGGGGATCAGAATGGTAGTGCCAGAAGTGGGTGGGACCTTGGCTATCATAACTACAAGGCTGAGTCTCTGCCATAAGCCCAACGGTGCCCTAAAATTTTTGGGTTCCCCTCGAGCACCACGAGATTTTAGCGGCGAGTTGGTGAACTAATTTCCACAGAAAGGGTAGAGTACTGTAGGACAGATAGGGAACGAGGGGACGACGGGACGAGGGGATCAGGGGAGTAGGGGACGACGGGACGAGGGGATCAGGGGAGTAGGGGACGACGGGAATAGCTAGGGGAGAGGAAGGTACGTGTAGCCCGTAGCCGTAGCCGGTAGGGACTTGAAGTAGAGCTTCACAATCTGATATTTCAGAGAATCAGAGGCACAGTAGCGATAGAGTTACCAATTGAAAGAATGTCAAAACTAATTTTCAGCTGGTTAATCTTATCATTTTGTTCGTAGTTATTCTTGCTGCTACTTGTTATTCCTTCTGATAAAATTAGGATTTTATTGCTGTAATAGGAACTGCACTTTTCTTGTCTTGGCTCACCATCGCCAGCTGAAAGTCGTTTATGGTGATCTATAATCGTGCGCTGTAATTGCTATTTTTTGTGCATAATTGATCGTCATCGGCATTCAGATTTGGCAAATGCATCTCTAATCAACAACAGATGAAATGATGAAATATTTTCCATTCAAAAAATGACTGATGTTTTAGAATGTATTTACTTGTACACAATTAAAGGTGTACACAGATGAAAATATAATTCCATTCAGTTGCTGTCATTCTATGTGTATATGCCTACCAGTAATAAATTCACAAAGCATTTCACCATTAATTCCGTGATTAATTCTTTTTAAAATTTCCCATTTTGTGAATTAAATAAAACCAACACCGAACTTGAATTTCTCTCTTCGCTTGAATCATAGAAATGGACATTGCAGAGAAGTGCAATCAAAAATTTGGCCTTAAATTGCAGTCCATCCATTTCTAGACAAAACATGAAACCAGTAATTTCTTGTTAGATTCGAGTCTGTTGGTAGGAAGTGCAAACAAAATTTGCTCTTACAATGAATACAATCAGAATTACCACAGCCTTTCACAGTACGAGCCCTACCCATTTAAAAAATAAATGAATGAAAAATATGGACGCACAACTGTAAAAAATGAAGTGATTCATGTTCAGAAAAAAAGTTTGTTTACATTTTTTATGGGCTTCGTTTTCTGCGCGTTCTACTTCCGCGCTTTTTGAGACGTTTTAGTAGAAAGTTTATATTTTGACCGTTAGATGCTGCTCGAGGGGAACCCAAATCCTTACACCGTTGTTATATGGCTCGAGATTCAGCCTTGTATTATGATAGCCAAGATAAAACCCATTAACAATTTTTTCAATGAATGTGATGCCTTTTAAAAATTATATTTCGGACTGTGATGATGCACATCTCCGCATGCCTATATGGCTGCGGGGCGAAGAGGAGAGAAAAAATAACAGCCTGGCCGATGTAAAGCAAACTCACGCGCGTAACTCCACATAATTTAGTAAAAAGAGAGCAGTACCGCCTTCATACTTCGGTTTTATTTTCCATCGATTTTATGCTATCAAATTTTAAAACATGAGACGCGTTTTAAACAAAAAGTAAAAACATATTTTTATTCTCTGCGACCATTTACTGGTTGTATGTATGGACTATGGGGGATTCCTTTTTTTTCTTTTAACCGATTAACCGCCGTCCGCCCTCTTCTTGGTCCTTTATAATTTATAGGGTCAGGCCGGTTAGCCTCCTTGAATCAAGCCAGGCGCACGGTGCGCTTGATTTCAATTCATTTCAATGCCGCGGCCCTCTCGCTGCGAAGGCTGACAATGCTCTTCGTTGATTACTGATAAGCAACGAATCACAATTCATAAGACCAAAAGTTATGATTGTCAGCAACTGATCATTTTACTTCCAGCTGAAAAATTTTCAAACAAGTGATTCAAATCATCGCTATTGTACGCTAACGTTTTTCTCATCAACAATCAGCCTTACACTACGGACAGGCGGACCGCGGACTCTGACTCGAGTACTCGCCTCACTACCGGCTTTCCCGCTGGCTTCCCCCTCTCCACTGTGGGCAGATGCAAATCACCCCTCTTCTGCTCTTGAGCATGCCCTCAAGCCAGTCTATACTTCGCTACCAGTCCTAAGGCCGTGTCTCTATAGATTTCTCTATCCTTTTTGTTTTGTTTCTTCCTTTCTTTAAAAATAATCATTCTCTTTACTAGTGGTTTAATGGTTTATTACATTTACGTAATGACGTGTTTTTAAACGCCGCTACATATTTAAATTAACTAAAAACATGAATTTTCAGGGATTTCTTTAATCTACTGATTTTGTATCATCAGCCATTAACGAATATGTAAGGCCTGCCTCCGGCTAGCCTATCTGCCTATAGAATAAAATATTGCCTCTGAATATAAACAGAAACAAGGGCGATGTCAAGGTTATTTAATAGAAGGTTTAAAAGTTTATCAAATAAATTATAAAAATCCGCTTCTGTAGTCAAATCTATTTTTAATACTGGCATTAATTGTAAAATGTAAAACGCAAAAAGTTTGTCATTACTCATTAGACGAAATAATTGCACAAAACCACCGCTAGAGTTTCGAGTTTAGACAAAGGAATTACTTCCCGCTTCTTCTTCCTGCTCGCCGAGTATGCTCTCGTTACCCTAGCCGGCTAGCTCTAGTTACGGCGTTGCTCAGCTCTTGCGTTTCGCTTGATTTTTTCAAGTTTGCCTTTGCGTTTTACCGTGGTTTTACACAAGAAAGAACGTGTAAGTTAAAATAACTTTTATCATTTTTTTTATGTCCAATGTTATACCTAGTTGTAACACTCATATTTCTCTACGTGAATTAATATTTGGTGTTTTCCTGTAGGAACGTATAGCAGTCGTTTTTGATTTCATTGGCACAAAATGGAAGTAGATAAGAATAAGCCGGTGGGTGAATCGGATAAAATGGATGTCATTGAAAAAGAGCGTGAGGTGAGTTCTGATACCGAAAAGGAAAATGGAACCAGTGCTGACATTAAGAAAGAAAAGGGTGAAGATGATGCTGGCATCAAGAAGGAAAATGGAACTGGGGTTGAAGCCAACAGCAATGAAGTCAACAGCAGCCTTCAAGGCAAAATCATTCGCTTAGTTGAGGTATGTGGACCACACCTTTCCCTCATAACTGTGCATCTTTTTAATTGTCTATCATTTTGTTGACATGTAGCTCTGGTTTGGAGACTACAACATTATGAAAGATCCCCTCCTCAAGCAACAAGTTCTGATCGATGATGGTTGGGTTCCCCTTGACATTCTGTTGAAGCTGTATGCTGATCAAGTTTCCTGGTTGAACGAAACTGTTCCAGCCATTGTTAAAGCCTTGAAGAAGTCAACAGCTGGACTCATTGAAGTGTGCGAGGAAACCGGACGAGTTCGCCGATCGCCTGGAAAGCCTCTGCCTGAAGACACTCCCGAGAAGGCCCTGGAAATTGAAACTCGCACGGTCTACATCAAAGGTTTTCCTCGTGATGGCTTGGATATTGACAAGATTTTGGACTTTTTCGATCATTTCCCAACTGTGGAACATGTCCAGGTAAAACATGTTGAGTTTACCAACTAACTGAAAAGTGTGTGCCTAATGGATTGTTTTCTTTCTTTCAAGATGAGTTACTCCAAAAACGAGGAAGATCACCCTGTTTTCAAAGGCAGCGTGACGGTCACATTTGTGACTCGCGAACAAGCGGAAACGTTCATGTCTCACGATGTGGTCAAGTACAAGGACTACCCCCTCGCTCGACAGTGGTTGTAAGTTCCCGCTTTTTAGTTAACTAGTTCTTCATCATTTACTTAATTAATTTTTTTTTTATTTGCAGCACTGATTGGGAGTTGGAAAAGGAAGCCGAGTACGAGACGCGCGAGGCCAGCAAGGTACTCATCCAAAACCGAACTGTCTACTGCAAAGGTTTTCCTCGTGATGGCATGGACATTGACAAAATCTTGGAGTTTTTTAATCCATACCCAACCGTGGAGCAAGTACAGGTAAAATATTGAGACTCACTGAAAAGAGTGTGCCTAATGGATTGTTTTTCTTTCTTTCAAGATGCGTTTTTTCAAAAACAAGGAGGATCAGCTTGTGTACAAAGGCTCCGTCACGGTCACATTCGGGACTCGCGAACAAGCTGAAACGTTCATGTCTCATGATGTGGTGAAGTACAACGACTCTCCAATCGCTCGTCAATGGTGGTGAGTAGGCTATCCATCTATTAATTTTTTTTTCATCATTTTCAGTATTGATTCTTTATTGCAGCGCTGATTGGGAGCTGGAAAAGACGGCTGAGAACGTGGTGCGCGAGGTCTTTGAGGTATTTCTAATTATTAGTATAAATCACTGGTCATACGCTGAAAGCATGTGGAGTGAAACAGTTCATATTTTCTCAATAAACATTCAATCTTCTCCTTCACCTTTTTACAGGCTATTATACGTGGATCGATTCTGAAGCTCGTGGGTATTCCTGATGGTACGGATGAAGAAATGGTTGAAAAGGCCTTGGCCGGCACCTCAGCCGAAGTCTGCTTCGTGGATTTTCTACCCGACCATGTCGCTCTTGTCCTGATTGATGGTGAGGCCAAATTGGTGCTTGAGGAACTAGACGACGGGAAAGTCACCATCGGCGACGTGAGCGTGGAAGCTTCAGTCTTGGAAGGAGAGGAGAAAGAAGCGGTTCTCCGTGTGATCAGCATCATCAACTCGCTCATCGACTCCGATGAGGACTCATCTTCTGAAGAACCGTCCGCTGCCACTGATGAGAAGAGTCAAGGATCCCCCGAACCAGGCAATCCGGCTGAGAAGGCCCGTGGTGATTAGTCCTACTGTCCTGTATTGCGCGTTTGGAAATTTAATTCCTTTTTTTTTTTTACTACACCATTACTTTTTTGTCTAATATTTCACATGCGCGTTTCCTCTTCTTAATTTCCACTGGTTGATTTTTGATGTATGGATTATTGAATTGGAATAGTAAGTGACCTTGTCATATTTCCAATTGGAGCGAAAGAGAGGATAAAAATGAAAGAAATAATTTTGTCGTGCACCTAATACAATGCCTTTCCACGAATATTACTGCGGATCTTATCTTAAGACGGAAGTTCTTAAATGTCGTAGCCGGCGTGAGTAGTCTGAGCTCCTCGTCGATGTCTTACTCAATCCAATGCAGTTTACATAATCAACTTCTAAAATGCTAGTAATACCCAAGAGATTCTCTCCTAATACCGGTGCGAGCTGTCAATTTGACATGTCAATTTGACTTACGAAAGCCCACCCCTCCCCCTTTCGGGGCGGCTTTGTTGCTCCCTCGATCTCCTCACCATGACGAGCAAACTAACTAGATCCAAACTTTTTCTCGTTTAATACTGCTTTCGTACAATTTCGGAACAACAATCGATATGTTTGATTTTTTCACAAGACCCCAGAAGTAATTATAGTAAATTTGAGTAGACTCAAGCAGATGCGTTAGTCGTTACGTCTCTAATGGATGGCGGAGGGATACAACTCGAGTGTGTTTGTGCGCGCCTATACGTGTGCAAGCGGGGGTTGCACAAAACAAGGGGTGGCCGCCTTCTTCCCCTCCGTCCGTCCGTCGTCAGTAGGCCTCTGGTCCTTCCGAGTTCTGACCCCCTACCCTTTGCTCTATTACTGCAAGCCTTCGGCCGCTGTGCCGCTGAAAAAGTATGGCTAGTTGTTGGTAGTTGCTGTTTTTGTTTAGTTCAACCCAATTATTTATCTTCAATTGGGCTCGGCTGCTCGGGGCCCTAGTTCTGTACTGAGTGATCAATCGTTGGCTATCTACACACTTTTAAGAAAATTGACGTACAAATATGGCGACCAAAAAGGAAAGAGAAAAACTATTGCTTTATTTAAAAGAGCAAGGTTCTGCCGACTCTCTGCAACTTGCTAAAGAGTGGAATGAACCCCATCAAAAGATAATTGGAACAGTCAACAGTTTGCTTTGTTTAGAAAACGTAAGCAATTTTGTTATCTTTCTATTCTGTGAACATTTTTGTGATGAAAAAAATGTTGGAATTTCATCATTACCTTAGTAAGCTAGCACAAAAAAATTACATAAATAATAAAATTTCTGGTACCCTAAATAAAATTTATTTATTCCAATATCATTTTGTATAGGTACACAATTTGTGTTCAAGTTTCATTTTTCAGCAAACATTTTACCAAATTTCTTTAATTTAGGTTATTGAGGCTGTTTTCGAGTCTTCCTCTCAATGGGTTCTTACTGAAGAAGGACAAGCTGTCATATCAGCTGGCAGTAGTGAATTTTTGGTTTACAATGCTGTACCAGCAGAAGGAAGCATCACATTAGACGAGATTAAGGTAAGAAAACATCCTATCAATTTACTGAATGTCAATATTTATTCATCCTCTATAACCCTTTTTTAAATGTCATTAAAAGGCCAAAATTCCCTCTGCCAATGTTGGTTTTAACAAAGCCATGTCCAATGGGTGGATTGCTGTGGATAAAACTTCTGGTGCCCGACTAGTTATCAGAAAAGAAGACAAAATTGAAGACAAAGTTCAGAAACATCTCCTTCAGCTTGATGAACTGGATGCCTCCCTCAAAGCAGAATACAAAAGGAGGAATTTGATCCGGGAAATGTATAATGAAAATATTAATTTTTGTACCATTTATAATTATTAAAATCAAAATCTCTTAATCATCTTTTGCAGTACTGTGAAAAGCTACAAAATCAGGCCTGGCCCATCCTTCACTACATCTGTTGAAAAGCAAGACACAGATCTTACTCAAGAGATGATTTCTAGTGGCTCTTGGAAAGACAAAACTTTTAAACCTTACAATCTTGAAGCGCTGGGTATTCCTATTGCTCGTGGACACCTTCATCCGCTAATGAAGGTCCGCTCTGAAATGCTGCAAATTTTTCTTGAGATGGGGTATGTACTAGACCTAACATTACACTACATTAAATTGTTTTTGTTATGCGAGTTGGTGTGTGCTTATTAAGGTTCTCTGAAATGCCGTCCTACAATTATGTAGAGAGCTCTTTTTGGAATTTTGACGCCCTGTTCCAACCTCAGCAGCACCCAGCCCGAGATGCACACGACACCTTTTTCATTTCCGGTATGATAATTTTCACCTCACGGCTAGTTTCCTTTCTAAATTTATGTTAAAATTATAATATTTCTATTCAGATCCTTCCACCGCCAGTGGAATTCCCGAATATTACATGGAACGCGTGAAGAAGGTGCACAGTGTTGGTGGATATGGTAGTCAAGGTTATGGCTACGACTGGAATACAGAAGAAGCTCAGAAAAATGTGTTGCGCACACACACGACTGCTGTGACTGCACGGATGCTTTACAAACTCGCTCAGGTAACACCATTTTCTCTGCTAAAATAAAATGTAAATCTTAAGGATTTTATTTTACCAATAGGAAGGATTTAAACCGGCCAAGTACTTCAGCATTGATCGAGTTTTCCGCAATGAAACTCTGGATGCTACCCATTTAGCAGAATTCCACCAACTCGAAGGTGTTGTTGCTGATCGAGGCCTCACTCTTGGTCACTTGTTGGGTAAAATGATTTTATTTTATTTATCGAATATATATGTTTTACATTTGAAAATGAATTTGCAGGTATTTTGCGTCAATTCTTCCAAATATTGGGCATAGAGAAGCTACGTTTCAAACCAACGTACAACCCTTACACTGAACCGAGCGTTGAAATTTCCGGTTACCATCCCGGATTGAAGAAATGCATCGAGGTACTTTTTTAAAATTTCATTATTAAAGCTGAGTCAGTTTCGACAATTTAATTTTATTTCAGATCGGTAATTCTGGTATGTTCCGTCCTGAAATGCTCCTTCCAATGGGTCTTCCTGAAAATGTGTCCGTTATTGCTTGGGGCTTGAGTTTGGAACGGTAAGTTGAAAAATAATAAATAATAATAATTCATCAAACCATTTGTAAATTTTTTTATTAATTTCAGGCCTACCATGATCAAGTATGGATACAAAAATATTCGAGATCTCGTGGGCCCTAACGTTAAATTGCAGATGGTAGCAGATAACCCCCTGTGCCGCTTCAATAAGTAATCGTATCAGCCACTTTTCTTGTAACCTTGCGTAAGGAATAGCACAATACAGTCACTCGAATCCCTTGGTTTTTTCTTCAAGTTAGCACTCTTTAGTAGTACTAGTTACAATTTGGTCAGTGCTTGTTGAAAATAAAAGTGGAGTTTAGAAACGGAATGGACTCCACTCGTTTTCTGGGGATCTTCACGGTCAAGCGGCTATATCCCATTGAATTTTATTTTTGCATTCTTAAGTAGCACTGGTTACAATTTGGTCTGTGTTATGAAACGTAGCGTTTCAAAATTGGCTCTTCAAACGCCGTTGAGTACGGTCGACCCCACATCGTACGGGTCGAGACCCTGTTGACCCCCACACATTTTTTTTTTCTTCCGGATGGTTTGTCTTACCATTCCGCGCAAATGAAAACATTTAGTTAAGCAGATTTCGTTCAAAATTTCTAATACCGCGCGTTTTCTTAAATACTATTTGTTCAGTTTAAAGGAATTACAACCGTAAATGGCCAATTTTATTTCGTATTATTTCGTAATCGCACTTGGTCAAGTCGAGTTTTCACTAATATCTAATATTTACATAATTTAAGTATCTAGTTATTGCTGTGGAATCAGTTGACAGTTAAAAAAAAAATATTTAAATATAGCTCCAAAATCCAACAGCGTGAAAATGGGCGCAATAAATAAATAGGGGGTTTTCTAGCAAAAAAAAAGAAGCAAACATCGTATATCCAAAAGTGTGAAAAGCTATAAATCAGATTTAATAGTCAAAGAAATATAACCAAAAAATAACACGATGGGGGGTCCTTCAAGATGACCTTGGGATGACTAACAAGGAACAGAAGAGGATATCAATGGAGCAAAAGAAAAGCAAAGTCAACGGTATACGCAATAAACTGCTCGAGGAATGACGAGGTACAGAGGGAGTATTTTACGTGGCTACTTATTGCTGGTAGAACAGGGTATAAAAAAAGGTGAATGGGTGACGGTCGATAATATGCGATTATGAACGAGTCGGGGCAATTAAATTAAATCAATGTCGCGGATGAGTTACTCTCTGATGAGGATATAATGAGTTGTAACACAATTGGAAAATCTAAATCTTTCATAAAAGCTCTTGTGCGGTATATTTTAAAAAAATTTGATACACTGGATATTTGGATAACAATTGAGTTGCAGTATATAAGAACGAAATAAACATGACATAAATCCTATAAGTTTTGTGCTTTTGAATAGCTCTCTCGAAGGCGGCTGTATTCGTCCGTACCTTTCTCAGCTCTAGAGTTCTTTTTGGAAGAGCTCCCGTTCAAAGAAAGATCAACACTGAAAATTAAATTTATAAAGCCCGCGGATTTCGATGGGTGGTGTCATGGGCGGAGTTTCCGTAGTTCCACTCTTTTAGGTCCACAGAATAGGGAATCCACCGACCACCGTCCACGTCCACGCTTTAGTGACACACATTAATCCAGTTAAGTAGTAAACAACAGTCATATCCACTCGATTGGTTACATGCTTGGCTTTGATTCTCAATTATTTACAATTCGATTTATTGAAGCATCTTTTTAAAAGTATCATGATTATTGCTGTCGAAGGGTGTGCTCACGGCGAGCTAGACACGATATACCAGTCAGTTGAGTATCTTGCAAAGCAAAGAAACGTTCGAGTCGACTTACTTATTTGCTGTGGAGACTTTCAATCCGTTCGCAATGAGTCAGATCTCATGTGCATGGCTGGGCCTCCAAAATTCAAAGATATCTGCAGCTTTTATAAGTAAATATGTTCATTAATTTCTCTTTACAACAATTTGTGTTAACATTTTTCCCCCCTTCTCACACAGGTATTACAGCGGGGAGCTCAAAGCTCCCATTCTTACCATATTCATTGGTGGAAATCATGAAGCCTCAAACTATCTACAAGAATTGTCCTATGGAGGCTGGGTTGCTCCAAACATTTACTATCTTGGCAATGCAGGAGTTGTCAAAGTAGGTGGCATCAGGATAGCAGGTCTTTCTGGGATCTTCAAAGGCTATGACTACCTCAAAGGACATTATGAAATTTCTCCCTATTCTGAAGATACTATGAGATCAGTCTATCATATCCGAAACTTGGAACCTTTTCGCTTGAAACAGGTACATCAAATGAAAAAACTCATTTCTAAAAGGATTAAATGTGCATCACTAAAAGACTAATAAAATTATCTCTTTTTCAGCTGAAAGAAAATGTTGATGTTTTCCTCTCTCATGACTGGCCTAGAGGAGTTTACAACTATGCGGACACAACGGAACTTTTGCGTTGTAAACCCTTCTTCAGGTAATTAAAACTTGAAAGTTCCTACAATAATCAAATAAATTATAAAGGCCTAATAACTTTTTTTTCTTCAAAATTATATTGCTAGGGATCAAATAGCTCGAAACTCTCTCGGAAGCCCAGTTGAAGAGATGTTGCTTCACGATCTTAAACCCAAACACTGGTTTTCCGCTCATCTCCATTGTCGCTTCAGCGCCACTATCCATCACAACTTGGTCCAGTCAACTCAGTTTTTAGCGTTGGACAAGTGCCTTCCAGAACGAAAATATCTTGAATTAATTGAGATTCCTCACGATCCGAATCAGAGTTTAGAGCTCTCATACGACCCCCAGTGGCTTGCCATTCTCCGGTCCACGAATCATCTTCTCAACATTCGACCAACTACTTCATACATGCCAGGTCCCGGAGCACCGAATGCGGACAGATGGGACTTCTTTCCAACCGAAGAAGAGCTTGAGAGTATCACGAAAATTTTCAACAATGACTTCAAGATCCCTTTAAACTTCACTCCTACGGCAGAGCCGTTCAAACCTCGTTCACATTACCTGAGTGGGATCGTTCAACCCAAACAGCAAATCAATCCCCAAACGAGCATACTTTGTGAAAAGCTCGGAATCGACGATCCTGTCGCATTACTCATTGGAAAGCCGGTTATCCTGGCTGCTCCGGTTGTCAACCCGGATGAAATAGATCTCAAATATGATGTAGAAGAAGAGGAACACCATCAGCCAAAAGTAGAAAGTAGTGACCACTTTTTTGTCGATACGAAACCGCAGAGGAGTAGATTATGTCTACCTCAACCTGTGTTGTCAGCCACATCAGGTATGCTATCATTTTTAGATTTTCAATCATGTTGTGTAATAACAATTAATCATTAGAGGATTTCAAATTTTCAATGTAGGTGAAGACGAGTGGGGATCTGAAGAGATGCTAACAAAGGTTTAACATTTTTACTTCTTCTTATATAATTCATAGTTTAATCTTTTTAATATTATTTTAGGAGTTGGCGAACACTGTTCGAGGAATTTTAAACAAACTCATGCCGTCAAATTTCGATAAATTTCTCCAAAAGACTCGAAATCTCACTATCGACACGGAACAGCGACTAGCATTAGTTGCTAATCTCCTCTACGAAAAGGTACCACAAAGGGCATTTTATTTTTTGCAATTTTAAAATTCATTATTTATCTTTTTTGACTTTTTAAGGCGGTCAAAGAACCACTGTATTCACAAATGTACGCTAAAATGTGCCAAGCCCTGTCTACAAGAGAAGCGCCATCGTCATCAAACCCGAACGAGACCACCAACTTCCGCAGGCTCTTATTAGGAAAATGTCAGAGCGAGTTTGAAGAGGACAGTTCTGGATTTGCGGACATAGGGCGGAAGAAGATGGAGATTGAAGAGAACGAAGATGTAGACAATTGTTTGCTTCCTCTTTTACCCATCATTATTTTTACATAACTATTTTTTTCTTAATTTAGGAATCGAAGAGACAAAGGCTAGAAAACGAGCTCGATGATCTCACTATCAAGTTTCAGAAGCGATCTCTAGGAAATATCAGGTATAAACTAAGAAACAAATGATTGATTTCTTATTATTATAGCTTGTTTTGTGAGCAGATTCATGGGTGAATTATTCAAGTTGCGGATCTTGTCCCTGAATGTCATTCGTAATTGCATCGCTAATTTATTGAATCATCCCGATGACGAATCATCTCTCGATCAGCTATGCGTTTTGCTGACGACTGTTGGGGAAGAATTGGATCATCGGCCCTCTAATACCAGAAATACCTCAGTAACCGTAAGTTCGGAATTATTTTACCGAAAACTAATATTTCAGTAATTATCTAACATATTTATTTTTAGAACCAAGAGAAAATGGATTCATACTTCAATCAGCTTTATGGCATCGTCACCAATCACACATTATCAAACGGGACCCGTGCCAAGATCAAACGTGTTATTAAGCTGCGGAAGAATCAGTGGAAGCCAATCCAGGAAGAGGACCGTGCGATTCCAAAAGAAGCGGTCCATGAGCACACAGAGGCTCAACTGATCCCGAAAGATGAGTACGTCGTTGACTACGAAGAGAACCAACCGATCCCATATTCAGTGGCCATTAAACATGGAGAGACTCAACTGATTCCAAATGAAGCGGTCCATGAACACGAAGAGGCTCAACTGATCCCAAAAGAAGAGTGCGTTGTTGACCACAAAGAGAACCAACTGATCCAGAAAGAAGCGACCAATGAACATGAAGAGACGGGAGAGACCCAACCGATTCCAAATGAAGCGGCCCATGAACACGAAGAGGCTCATCTGAACCCGAAAGAAGAGTACGTCATTGACTACGAAGAGAACCAACTGATCACGAAAGAAGCGGTCCATGAACATGAAGAACAGGAGCATGACCATCACCCAACAAATCCAGAATCCGCAGACGTTATGGGTGAACGAGCCCGTCAACAAACTACCTCAGTACTTGACCGCGATGATTACGACGGCACTGAATTGAAGGACAACTGCAACCAAG
This sequence comes from Chydorus sphaericus, assembly GCA_030141595.1. NCBI lineage: Eukaryota > Metazoa > Arthropoda > Branchiopoda > Diplostraca > Chydoridae > Chydorus > Chydorus sphaericus. Next base: position 9,179,843 of record CM057927.1, on the reverse strand, counting down.
GCCATAAGAACATCAAACCAAATGGCGGAACAAGCACCGGTGATGGTTCTTCCGTCAAGAATCAAGATAAACGCCACTACGATGATAATTTGCAGCTCTTTGTTGACAACATTCCCTACTACACTACCGAGCAAGAGCTGATGGTGAGTTTTTAAGAATAAACTATTGAAACTTAATTTTTTTTTAAATTCTCGTTTGATTTCTCTTTTAGGTAATGTTTAGAAGGTGCGGCAATATTCAAGACATACAAATCTGCGGGAAGGATAAAGTGAGGGCCGCGATATTTTACGCTTACATCATCTTTGATTCCCCTAAAGGTGTGGAAGAAGCCCTGAAAATGAAGGTTTGTAGGCTATACTATTTTTTATTGACTGATCTTATGTATATTTTATTGCAGCCCATATGGAAGGCAAATAACCGTCTGAATTTGAAGCCTAAATACCGTGATCCGACTATGCGCGGTAACCCATACTTCAAGACTGCTACTAGATCTATCAAAAGTCCGCTTTTCAATCCACTAAATAGAATTGAAGAGCTCAGTTATGATTCCAAAACTCTTGGTAAGAATAAACTCGTCAATATATTTGAAATAGATTTGGTATGATTTCTTTCTTATTTGTTTTTATGAAGCTTCCAGTTATATCGAGGAAAAGATTGCGTCTAAGCCTCTTTCCGTTCTGTGCGAGTTGTTTATGACCGATAACATTGAGGTAATTACAATAACATACACAATACTTTCAAATCTTTCTTTGAAAATACGATGTTTTGTTTCTAGATTGCAATTGATGGTCTTTTTAACTGCCTCAGTCCTTTCACCGTCCCCGCTTTCATCAACGATTGTTTGATGTACGTACTGGAACGCGACTGGAAAGAGCGGAGGACGACCGGTATCCTTTTGAAAGAGATGGTCAAGAGGAATCTCTTTACAACCTATCACATTTTGAAGGGCTTTGAAGTGATACTGAGGAAAGCTGACTACTTCTTCTTCGACATACCTAATCTGTGGGAATACTTGGCTGAGGTTATCGCACCCATCTTCGAAGAGGGTATTGTGAACATCGGATTCCTTGGAGACCTTTCAAGGGTCATTGTCCCTTATTTGGCACCCTGCTTTGTTGCTGCTATTCTGATAGAGCTGGTCATCTCGTTGGTAAGATTTATTACGTCGAGTTATTAGCACTTTTTCAATAATTGGTTTGACCTGAATCTACAGGGTGGAGTCGCTGGAGCGGAGCTTTTATGGATCAATTCCAATACGTCGTTGAGCATTATTCTTCCGGGAGTAGATGAAGTTATCTTCGTCCTTCAAAACAAAGTATTATGAGTTAGTCAAGTAAGCGGATTGTATATTATATTTCTCATCTGTTTTAGGAACTGGAGTTTGTTAGGTTGTCAAGTAACAGTGTTGTTACGATTCAGCCTACTTTGAATTACTTTGGATTTCAACGCTATCTGGAACATTTTCTTACAGAGAGCAAGCGTTCCACGGAAGAGATCTGCAGTTGGATTAAGGTTGATTCTAATAGAAGCTTTTATTTCTTTAATATTAGATTTATTCACGCAGTTTATTTTTTAGAATCAGTACGTGGAAATTGGGAGTCCTTTATTTATTCGAGCATTGGCCACCGCAATTGTTGAGAGCTCAATCAATGGTATAAACATTTAGTCTACTTACTTCATAAATTTTGCATTTTATTCAATTCTTTTCTTTGTTTTTCTCTTTAGGAAACGACGCCAATTGCCAATTGAATACGGCCCAACTTAAGGCTTATTCGGAAGTATTGAGGCACTATATTGAGGACGTAGCTGAGCGTGAGCTTACACTTCTTTTCGCCGTTCAAGGGCTGGTAACGCAACGGCAGCACCCCAAAGGTGAGTTTACATTGAAAGTAACTAAAATATTTCCTTAAATCTAACGTTTTCTTTTCATCAGGTCTTATTCAAGGAATTCTTGAGACTCTTTACGACACTTGCGTCATTTCTGAAGAAGGTGTCGAGTTATGGATGATGAGCGAAGATCCTTTGGAACGAGAGGGCAAAGATGAAGCTTTAGAATCATCTGCATCCTTTCTGACTTGGCTCAGAGAGACAGAACCCGAACCGGAGCAATAAGGAGGCGACCATTCAATTCCTTATTTTACCAATTTTTGAGAGCTGCTCATTCCTTTATTACTTGATGATCCGTAATTTTGGGCGTGCAAATGATTATTTTGCAAAATGGGCTGATACTGTTTCTGTTTTATTTCCTTGTACTCTTGTACAAGAGTATTCTTTGAGCAAGAGACATTCTTCGTGCTTTTTTTCGTTGATTTAAAAGTAAACTTTTCTACGTTGAAATCAACTTAGATCATCATTTGTATCTGGAGGTTTACATTATCTAGGTATGAAGGAATATGGGTCAAAGTTGTACACAAATATTCAACGAGTGCGCGTGCGCATTCCGCATCCAGCAACAGCTCGTGCGTTTTCACGCGGTTTCAGACGTCACCATCTAATTGGGAAATCAAAGAAAGCAATTAAACATAATATTTAAAAGGATTTTAGTGTTTTGAAAATATACCTTTGTAATATTGTATTTCATAAATAGTCATCCTCCTCATAATCACTTTCTTCTGATAGAAGAAAAAATAATTTCGTCTTTTACATCGTCATGTTCAGGCGACAAATCGGATTCATGGCCGGTAACGCTGATAGACCGATCTTGACTTGCAGTCAGTGACTGCTATTAGTATAGCAAAATAATATCATCTGTCGGCCGTCATTATTTTGAAAGCTCTCAGCTCGCGTTCACTGCTTGCGTGTTCGTGTATGCATAATGGACTGCATCACAGCGGAGTTGTCGGCTGCGCTATTAACAGCATTACAGCATATATCGTATATAGAGCCCATATACTTACAAAAGTGTGAAAAGCTCAGATTTAATAGTCAAAGAAATATAAACCAACAAAACAACACGACAAGGTGTCCTTCAAGATGACCTTGGGACTTACAAGGAAGAGATGATATCAACAGAGCAGAAGAGAAGCACTTAACGGCACAACCCCACAAAGCGCACGAGGAAGGGCGACGAGGGAGTACTTAACGTTTCTACTTGCTAGTAGGACTAGAGCATCAAAGAGGTTGACCGGCCACTGCAGTATACAAATGTTGGACAGTAAACAGCGATTAACAGCGGTTCGACATTGAATTTACAGCAATCAGAAAAGCAGCTAATGTTTCTAATAATGTAAATGAAAAATCATAAATGTTTCAGCTAATGTTGTATGTAAAAAAAAATCTCGTTACACCTACAATTTATAATAGGAGTGAAGACTGATGACGACTTCTGATACGGCAGCTGCTGGATATTAGTCTTCAAACGTTGAATCAAATCCGTGCAAACGCTCTCCGTAACTTGATTCGCAACGTTTTGGTAGAAATTGAGCATTTCTGATTGTTCCGTGGCAAATAATAGTTTTCAATCATTTTTCAAGAAATAAAAGCTAGGAATTCTATAATATCATGAATTACCGGTGAGCTGTTCGATACGTTTCCAGAGACTTTGCCACGTTGGTGCTCTTCGACGAGCATTTTCCACTTTTCTTCCATGTCAAGGGATTTTTTTTTTCGCGACGTTTACTTACGGCGATATTGTTCCGCTCCCGATGACGGTGGTACTCTTCCGTATCTTTCTCAGCTCTCTTCTTGCAACGACTAATAATAGCCTTTCCAGAGTTTCTACTGGGAGAGTTACCGCTAATCGCAAGATGAACACTTTTCACGGATCTCAGGCTGTTGGTACCGATAAGTCAGTCCTATTCACTCGGACCGGTTTCTCCATTTGAAGCGGTGGCAGCGCACGTTAATTTTCTTTTTTATACCAATTTCATGATTGTTTCACAACATGCCCCTTATCTACATTGTTCAACTAGGTCCCATTCTCCAGTTTACTTTTTACAAAAGGCCTGCCGTCTAATCTATGGCAGTATGTCGCCATGTCCACACTTAAAAGATACACGAATTCCTTGATCAGATTTTATCGAATCAGGTTAATTCACATTCTTGTTGCAGAATATTATGACATGATTTTCCTGAATATTATTAAAGCTACGTTGATTGACATGAGAACCGGATTTGTTTGGCGTAACATTGGCGAAATAATCGTGAATCACGATAAGTAATAACAGAAACAACCAAATTGTATTTTTTATTCATTTTCAAGTTAATTGAAAAAAATGGTCTTAAATGCTACAGTAGTTGCACATTTCGTTTATGCAAAATAATTAATTGCGTGCCCAATATCAATGATCAAATAGTCAAGAATGAGGATTGTCTCCCGGCAATGAATCGGATAAGAAACTCAATTAATCGACGCCTTCTATATCTGATGAAGGTTTAGCTTCTTTAAGCCAAGTAAGGAAAGATACGGATGAATCCAGCGCAACGGCCTTTCCCTCTTGCTCCAAAGGATCTTCGTTTACCAGCCACAAATCAATTCCTTCTTTAGAGATGACATCAGATTCATACAAGGTCTCAAAGATTCCTTGAATAAGACCTGATTAAAACAAAAACCACTTAGAAACAAGAACATTTGAGATGTGCTAAATAATAAGTCTCGCCTTTGGGGTGATGCCGCTTCGTGACCAGCTTTTGAACAGCGAATAGAAGTTGAAGTTCACGTTCAGCTACGTTTCCGACAAAGTGCCTCAAAACTCCGGAGTAATACTTTAATTGGGCCTTGTTCAACTTGCTTCCAGTGCCGCTACCTAAATATTAAAAAAATGATAAATTGCCAGTTCTTCAACAAGATGGAAGATTTGTACCATAAACAGAGCAGTCGATAATAGCGCTGACCAAAGCACGAATGAATGTAGGACTCTCAATTTCCAGAAAGTGAACCTGAAACATACGAGCAGTCAATTAAACAAGCCATAAATTTTGAAATAAATACTTCTAACCAAACAAATCTTGATCCAGACACAAATATCTTCCGTGGAACGAGTTTTCTCTCTAAGAAAATGTTCCAGGTTTCTTGAAATCAAATAAAAACTAGTTGGCGCCGCATCACCAATTCTTGCTCTGGCAGAACTCAGCTTTACAAACTCCAACTCCTGAAACACGATTAGAATGAATTACTCAATCTGTTTGATTAATTAAAAATTGAAATAATACTTTGTGTTGAGAGATGAAGGTATTAACATCCACTCCAGGAAGAATGTTGTCAAAGGATGCATTCGACTTGATCCATAATAGATCTGCTCCAGTCACTCCGCCCTATAGAGAAACGATTATTACCAAGTATCCAAAACTATTAGCTCAATCAAGATATTCTTACCGATACTTTGACTAGTTCCTTAAGAATAGCGGCGACAAAGCAGGGTGCTAAATAAGCGACCATCATTCTCGAAAGATCTCCTAGGAATCCGATGTTTACTACACCTTCCTCAAAGATGGGTTCGATCAACTGCGCCAAGTATTCCCACAAATTGGGAATGTCAAAGAAGAAATCTTCAGCGCTCCTTAATACAACTTCAAATCCTTTCAACAGATGAAGGGTCCTAAAGAATCCACCTTTGACCATCTCTTTCAAGAGGATGCCGACCGCCCTCCGCTCTTTTTCGTTGCGTTCCAGTACGTGTATGCAACACTGATTGATGAAAGCGGGCGCGATAAAAGGATTAAGACACTCTTGAAGACCATCGACTGTAATCTAAATGAAAACAGCATTATAGGGTGCAAAAAAACTTTAAAAAAAAATATGAAGTATGTTATAATACCTCAATATTTTCGGTCTCAAAGAATTCGCACAGCACCGAATGAGCTTTTAGAAGAATCTGTTCCTCTAGAACGGTTGGAATTCCTAAATAAAAAATGTCAACAATAAGTAAGCTATAAAATAGGGGAGATGATCAAATAACCTAAAGTTACGGAACGGGCAGAATAACCGGAATTATGCGCTCTAATTTCTTCCAAAGGATGGAAAAGCGGGCTTCTGGTAGATCCAGGCGCAGTCTTGTTGTGCTGGTTGTTCCAGATGCCGCGGTTACCTAAGAGACGGTTAGTCCGCACAGGCGGTTCTTGCCGCTTGGGCTCACAATTTAAACGGTTTCCCTTCCAAACAACCTACAATAAAGATAAAAATTGAGATTACATTCTCCATTACATTACAAATTATGTATGGTATAACCCAATCACCTTCGTTTTTAGGGCTACTTCAACCCCTTTAGGCGAGTCAAAGATGACGTAAGCGTAGAATACTGATGCGGCCCTCCCTTGATTTTTCCCGTACATTTTAACATCTTGAATGAGTCCGCATTTTTTAAAGAGATTCTGAAGAGAAAACCACAACAAATATGAGGATAACAAGTGTATCTAGCTAATTCAAAGCTCACCTTTAGCTCTTCTTCGGTCGTAGATTGAGGAATGTTGCCAACAAAGAGCTGCAAATTGTCATCGTAACGCCGACAATCCTTGGCGCATAAACCGTCACCAACAATCGCATTACCATCAGGTTTTAAGCGCTTTTTTCCTTGGTTGTTTTTGTTATCTTTGTGGTCATGTCCTCCGTTACTTTGTTGGGGTCCTTGATCAACCATTGGGCCCATGGATTCATGATTAGTTGGTAGAGCGTTGACCTCCTCCTCTTCGAATTCATTGACCTCTTCTTTAGGGCTCGTTGGGGCCTCTTCGTGACGGGGCTTCCATTGATTCTTCCGCAGGTCAATGACATCTTGTATCTTGAATCGGGTACGGTTTGATATTTTGCAATTGGTGGCGATAGTATCGAGCTGAATGAAATAATAATCCATCCTTTCTTGATTCTAAAAAAGTAAGGTGTATGGTAATTGATGAGATTTATTTACTTCCTTTAACTTACGGAACTCGAGACATTTCTGATTGACATCGGCTGGTCTAAATCTTTCCCGATATTTGTCAGCAAAACGCAGAGCTTCTCAAGTGATGGTTCATCATCAGGATGATCCAATAAGTGGGCGACGATGCAATCATGAATAACTTTCACTGACAAGATCCGCAGTTTAAATAATTCTCCAGTAAACCTGATAAACAACGACTAAATAATAGTAAATTATTTTTCTTATTATTTGATATTACCTGATATTTCCTAAAGCTTGCTTCCGATAGTTTGTAATAAGGTCCTCAAGCTCTTCTTCTTGCACTTTTTTCTTCAATTCCTGTACGCAAATATAATAAACAGAGCAATTTTAAGAACGATACGTATTCATACAAAGATTTAATTAGCCTACATCCGTATTTTCTTCTATTTCTTTAATCTTTCTTTCAACGTCCATAAATCGAGCTCTGTCCTCTTCAAACTCGCTCTGGCATTTTGACAAAATTAGCTTACGGAAGTTTGTTGTTTTTAGCGGGTTTGTCGAAGATGGCACTTCCTTATTACACAAGGCTTGGCACATCTTTGCGTATGTGGATGAAAATAACGGCTCCTTCACGGCCTTTTTAAATAAAAAAAGGTGAATTGTTCCATTTTAAATTAAGGCCAATTAAAAGTATTAATAAGACCTTTTCGTAGAAAATATCGGCAACTAGTGATAGTCGCTCTTCTGTGTCGATTGGGAGATTTTTAATCTTTTGGAGAAATTTTTCAAAATTTGATGGCAATAGTTTGTTCAAAATACCACGAACAAAGTTAACCAACTCCTGAAATTAGATGAGAAACATTATATAACAACTAAAAAAAAAAGATAAAAAAAAAACTAAAAATGCTACTTTTGTTTCCATCTGCTCTTCAGGTTCCCTCTCGTCTCCATTCATATTATTATTGTAATCCTTGGATAGGCAATTATTACAGGCTGAGGTTTACGAAGACAACATTTAATATTTTCCTGTTCCATATTTGCCTAATAAAAATAATACAAAGTTACCTATGATGGGCAAATGCAAAGCTGTTCCCAAATTTCCCATGGTAGCAGCAAGAATGCCGTCGTGAGTTATGTCGTTCACCGACGCGTCGTTACATAACTTTGATGAAACAGCTGATACCAGCCCTAATTTTGCGCAATAGATGCATTCTTCCTCTTCATTTGTTGATTTCAAATCATGAGACACACCTATATTGATAATTGAAGGTGATTGAAGTGGAAACCTAATTTTGTATAATAATGTGATCAACTGTTTACAAAAACTTACTACGTGACAATGAGACATTCTGATTATATCCTGGAGAACTTTTAAGGTAGTCATGCATATTTTGCTGCTCAGGTTGAACAAGCAGTGAATTTGAAAGTTCCATGTTTGTGTAGAATTGTTGAAATCACGAAAGAACTAGATCCACGAAAGACAAAACTGTTTACCCTTTACAAGCAGACGACTGAGCATATGCCATGCTAACGGCTGCTTGTTGCCATGTCGCCCTTTAAAAAACGTACATTTTTTAAAAAGCGTAATTATCCCGAGTAATTTTTAAAAATATCAGTTTGAGCCGCCATGGTTTGAGTTTCGCGCACATCATTTTAAAAAAATTTTAAAATAACCGCTTGTCAGTCGTTCAGAACATAATAGCCGATTAAAAACTAAAAACGATACCAATAGATGAAGGACTCCAAGTACAATATCTGTGTTGTTTATTGATTATTTCTAAAAAAAAACGAATCAGCGCAAACAATAATGCGACAACTAAATTTGCGAAATGTTTAGGGGATTAGTTGTAACATACACCAAGACGAAACAGGAAAATTTTAATCTTTAAATTTTATTTTCCTACATGTATCGTTTGCTTCTTTTGGCTATGGGTTCCTGGTCGATTTCACTGATCGCGTTGCAAGGTAAACCAAGGCAACACGCCTGACATAGTTCACTTCTGTGTTCACCTTTAGGGCTAAATGGTGCAGAAGGTCCCGTTTCGTCCTTTTCTTTTTCTTCCCCGTAGATTTTTATCTCAATTTTAGTCAACAATTTGGTGAGAACGCGCTCAATCCCATTTTCATCAAGATCTCCGTTCTCAAACAGGCCCTATTAAGAAATAATCAATATAAAGCCAGTTTTGAAATAAAAAAATTTCTAGCTTATAGTACTTACTTCGCAATATTGGCACTGTTGACCGCTGATAAAAATTAATACTTGTCCACCTTGCTGTTTTCCACTAGATGAAGGATTCCGATGAATCCAGAATGTCACACTGCCTTTGTGCGAATTCCAAGTGTGGTTACACTTCTAAGAAAAAAATTTTAAAGCACCATATACTTTGATTAATATCAATAATAGCTTACTGTTTCTGAGCACCGGAAGCGGATCATTGCTGCCGATTTTGTGAACACGGATGGAAGTCTATACTTTTTCATTTTCACTTCGTTTAAGAACTCAAACGTCCACTTGTCTTCAGGTTCTCTGGCCGTAAGGAACTTCTGGAACATACGATCAAATGTAGGCCCCCATTGCTGCTCTTGTCGAACTCTGATCAAATAATACACAAATTGTTACTTGAAACTGTCCCACGATATTTATAAAAATGGAACTTTAAGTATACTCTTCTGGGGTTTTATTCCGTCGAGACGTTCCCCAACTTTCCCTATTTGCCACATAAGGATTACATCTTGGTACAGCTACAGCATTTCTCGGCCGTTGTGCAATAGGTGGTACAACCTCTTTTTTCGGTTGAATACGTTGGGGGATGTTTGTGCTGCCTAAGTTGCTCGTAGAAGCCAAGGGACCAGCCATATCTCTGACGATGGCAGTCGTTGATCCGCTACCTGCCGGATTCTGCGAAGAATAACAAAGTTTAGAATGGCATTCCTCAGAATAGCCTATTTAAAGTTTAAAACATATTCAGACTTACGTTAATAGGTTCGTTGGAATTAAGATTACGTTGCGGTGGAATTGCCGGTGGTAAGAGTGTTTCAGCCTCTTTATTGGATTCATTACATGGCTGATTACATGTACTGACACTGTCAAACTTGCTAGTAGAAGCCAAAGGACCGGCCATACCTTCGGCGGCAGCTGTTGCTCCGTTGGCCGGCTGTCTCTGTGAATGTAAATACGATTAGAAAGACATGATTCCAGATTTGAAGTTTAAAAAATAAATAGTGACTTACGTTATTTGTTGTCTTCTTAATCTGCCGCAATTTCAACGGGACAAAGATCGTTTCAAGTAGATGAGTAGTGATCTCATTTGCAGATCTAAGCGGGGCAACTCTGAATGCCATAACATGTTGGTCGAGTTCTTGGTTATGTCGTATGCATCCAACGACCCGAACGAAAGTGTTTTCCACGACTCCAACCAAAGACATGGGGTTCTAAATATGGATAATAATTTGTAAAATTAAATAAAAATGATGTAACTAAAACTATAAACTTACATCATCCTCCCCTTCAATCCACTGGATCACTTTAATTACTCCCGAGTCATCACGAATGGTGTAGACAACATTAGCTGGCTTCATTTCAATTTTTTCCAAAGTTCCAACCAATGAAATCTGGAATACATTTTGTTAAAAACAATTGGATTCTGTCAATGTTAGAAATTTCAATGAAATAGGCTTACCATATGAGCTTTAGTCCCTTCAATGGTAAGAGTACCTTCTGGAGCCTCCAGGGCATCCCTGATGTTGACCGCCATAACATTTTGTGCTCCATCCTAGACCACCAAAATAAAAACAAAACAAAACTTTTTGAAGGAATGAACTGTAAAAGTATAAATTACTGGTATTCCATACCTTTCTCTCACTTGTTGGGGTACCAGGGGTGAGCAAGATGGAGCCTCCATTTTCTGGTGTGCTATTGTTGCCTAAACCTCCATACAATATTTGTAATTAACCATAAATCATGTTACTATTTGGATCAATCATTAAATTACCTCCTGTTGATTTCCACATTCCCTTAACAAACTAAAGAACTGACTAACTGTTATAATGAAATACAAATAGAATAAAAGACGAGAAACGTTGAGACGGTTGAGTTGTTTTCGTATACTTCATCGCTAAAAATTTTTACGACGTTGCCAACTTGATAAAAATCAAAGCTAGAAAATATTTAGATTTTTCTTTTTTTTATGTAATTATGTAATGACTAATGTCATGTTCGTTTGAAAACTGAAAGAATATTGAAGCTTGAAACCCGAATCAAATTAAACTAGTCTCTTAAATCGTTATTGATAATCCGTTTTCAACTCATTTTAATTCTAAAATTTAAATCATTTAAAATTTTCTTTAATTTACTGTCTATCTTAAAATTAATTCAGCAAGAAAAGGGTAATTAATTTTACCTGACTGAAAAAATAATGGCTCATCCACATAGGCCTACGACATAACCAAGGAATGGGTGGGGCATAGCGCCTATGCGGCGCGCGAGCTTGCGGTTCCATCCTGCCGGAAATGCCGGTGAGCCACAGTTCACGGACCGGGATCAACGGGTCAAAATTCTAAGCTATGCATTTACCACGGCGCATTTACTGTAGCGCTAGGAGGGCATCGTAGGTCCGTAGCGCGATTTTTCAATTAAATTACGATGGTCAATTTAAGTGGCAAATTATGATGTATTGAAAGGAGGAGTCTTCTTCTTTTCATTGAAAACAAAAACATAACAAAACTTGATTTTTCATATTTAGATTTGAAGACATTTTTCATGCTTCAAAAGAAATACATAATCATCTTCCAAATTTTAACATGAAAATTTATGATTGATGAACTGCCCAAGTAGGGTGAATAAATGTGACGACAGAAAAGGGCAACAAACAGTTTTAAATAACTGAAAATAATCATAAGCTAGATGCTTTCAAGAAGAAGAAGAAAAAAATGTTGCAAACAAATTTCTGTCATCAAGTTTCCGAAATTGAATTCAAAGTGGTCGGATAAAGAAAGAATTAATCATCTGCTTTAATAATAAGCTTTGTAATCATGAAAGATGCAATCGATTTAACCGCTCTAACAGCTTGATCTTCTCCACCTGTCTCCAAAAACCAAGATTGCAAACCTTTTTTGGTGACGACATCCTCTTCAATCAGAGTCTCCATTACTTCATGAATGAGACCTGACATGAAAAATAGGTTTTAAAATCGACGAGCAAATATTTTAAGGGTTTAGCAGAAGATTACCTTTTGGGTATTTCAGCACAAATGAATGAATGGCAGAAATTAGTTTTTCTTCAGTTTCGAAAAATTTCTTCAACAATTTGCAGTAGTCTAGCAAAATCAATTTGTTCACCTTGGCGTTGGCACCCCTTCCTGTAAGTAATAAATGAATGAAGCCAATAAAGTATCAATTTAGAGGTTCATGTCTTTTATACCAATAATGCATCGGTTTTTAAAAGCGTTTCCCAAGGCTTGTCGAAAGAACAAGTGGTTCCCAATTTGTTCGGATTTATTCTTTAAAAAATAAATAAAAATAGCATAACTAAATCTAAATGGTAAAATTCCTATTGTAATTGAATAAACCTGCATCCATGTACAAATGTCATCAGCTAAAGTCTGCTCCGAGCCAATCAAATGTTCCAAGTGGCGTTGAAATAAAATCGCTGCAGCAGGTGATTGCCCTCCAACTTTGGGTTTCTCAGTGACACGGACTTTCACGCAACCATTGCCTCTTGTCGAAGTAAAACCCAATTTAACAAACTCCAACTCCTGAAAATCAAAAATGATATGGTATCAATTTAATTTAAAAACTGGAAAAAGACGGTATAATTATCTACTTTATGTTGATCAACAAAAGCATCCACATCTACTCCAGGAAGAATTACATCCAGAGACGTTTTGGCCATTATCCATTCTCCTTCAGCTCTCGCGGCCCCACCCTGTAATAGCGCACAATGAAAGATCATAAATAAAACCGCACTAATAGAACCAATAATGTAGAGCAGGGTCTTACCGGTGCGTTAACTAATTCCATTAGAATAGCAGCTACAAACTCGTTTGCAGAAGAAGGGCTCAAGGTTCTTGTAAGCCTCTGTAGGAAATGGAGACCCACTACGCCTCCCTCGAAAATGGGTTCGATTATATCGGCCAAGTATTCCCACACTTTGGGTACTTCGACGAGAAAATCTTGGGACTTTTGAAGCAGTAGCTCAAAACCCGACCAAACATGGTAAAAAGCAAAGTGTTTCCTCATCAGCATCTCTCTAATAAGCAGCCCAATCACCCTCCGCTCCTTTTTGTTAAATACGAGGGCTTGCATCATACACTCGTAAATGAATTTAGGCACGGTCTCAGGATGGAGCCACACTTTTAGATCCATAACCGCATCCTAAACGAAAATAAATAACATATTTATACATATTTTTAAAGTGTATATAGTAAGATTATGGTTACCTTTAACAAGTCCTCTACCATGCACTCTTCAATGAAGAGATTTTCAAGCACAGTGCGGGTCTTACCCACAATTTCCTCCTTTGTAATGGTCGGACTTCCTAGCAGCAAAACTAAAATTTGTAAAATAAGATTTAATAAGAAGGAAAAAAATGCAACTTGAAATGAGAGATAATAAGTTATTACACTTTGACTGATGACGCAGATTTTTGGCCTGTAACTTCTGTGATTAGTCAGAAGTAAAGAATTAAAAAAAGTGGATTTATATTTTAATAAAATTAAATTACTGAATTAGAGTTGCTTACTTTAGGGATGTAATTTGGAGTTTTAGATTCCGAATTCTTTATTGAAATTAGCAGAAAAGAATTAAGCAAAGTGGATTTTAGACTGATTAATATGAAAATAAGAAGAGTTTATTACTTTGGCCTTCTTCATAGCTTTTGCAGCTTTCTTCTCAGCTTTTCTGGCCTTTTTAGACTGTTTTTGTGTTAATGGTTTCTCTTTCTTCTTTGAGGCAACATAGTTAAGACCAGAGTTGTCAGAATCATCAGGAAATTGACCAGGATGGTAAACCACAACCTGAATAGGTTCTGCAACATCTAAAAGGTATACATTAATTTAAATTAATCACCTGTTTGGAGTGTAAGGTAGCAAGTCATAGTGATTACCTAGCTGAAGTTGCTTGCTGTTTTTAGACAATTTATCCACTTCTTCTTGGGATCGGTAGTAACAAGTTCTGATGGAGCTAGTTATGTAATTAGTTCCATGCCACGAACCACTTTGTTGGAACCGGTCCAATAGCCCTAACAAAACCAGTGATGAAGATATTAATTTCCACATTAGCATTCTAGAAAAGGTATTAATTTACGTACAACGGGACGAAGTCCTCGTCCTCACGTGTTTTGGTGACGGAAACGAACTTGCTGATGACAAAGGGCGGTCCATTTTGTTAGATGAACCTTCATAATAGCAGGTTGACGAAAATATAATCAAAATAATACGTGGGTCTTTCACACAGATAGAGACAGATGTTTAATTGTTAAGGATTTACCTTGATTGACGCAATCGGAAATGAGGGAACACACAATCTAGAAGCCGAGAAATGACAGTCGGACAAGCGCTGAAGTTCAAGGGAAGGTGAACTGGTAAACAATACAGAGGCGCCTCCTAGCAACCATCAAACCAAATGCGTGTATTTTTAAAATGGTAGGCCTACTTGCGCGCGTGAAATCGTGTTGATTTCTCTCATTACAAATTTTCTTTTGGTTGACGTTCACGACTATAACAGTGGAAAACGAAATATTTCACTTAAAGTTTATAGAAAAGAATATGTAAAGACGGTGGTTGATATATTAATAGTCAATATGTTGCTAGCTACAAAACTTGAACAGTGTGGAGACGACGAAATAGGAAATTCGTAAGAATTATTTTCATCCAAGAATCACACACAACAATAATCTAATCTAGAGGATACTGGATAGGTGATGGCGTGAATCAAAGCTGCGGCGGCTCTGTGCGCGTAGTGCGCTACAAAGGCACTACGCACAACAATATGTCGTAATACCGCGACGTCACGAATTCTCTATAATTACTCATAAGGGAAAACATATACTGCATAACAATGAGGCCGGCATTCAAAACATAAAGAGGAATTTTCTTTCACAGGAGCAGATACCGAGTAGAGTAGAGATCATGTAAACTCCTATTCGGTGACCGACCCCCCGGTGGTTGGCTACTTGTTGTCGTTACGCCCTTTAAAAGTAAACATCATCAAATTTTTTAAAGTGGCTGCGCTGTTTATTTCCAAGTAATTAAATAGAATATTTTTGAATTTTGAGAATATCGCTTGAAAATATTAGCTTTTACCGTTCGTGAGTCTTTCAGAACAGAATAGCCGAGCAAAATAAAAAATGATACCGAAAGATTTGCTTTAAATGCAATGAATGTATTGTATACTTATTTCACAATGTATAAGTAGACTTAAAAGCGTGCACTGAATTTGTGAAATTTAGATGGGATTTGATTGGTGGTAATGTAAACCACGAAGGATCAAGAAAATTAACTGTTGATACAGTTCTTAAGATCCTATTTTACTATTTCACTAATATCTTTTGTTTCTCTTGGCTGCAGGTTCCCTGTCGTCTTCACTGATCACATTACAAAAACCAAGGTCACACGCCTGACACAGCTCTCTAATATGTTCATTGTTGGGTATCCATCGTCCGGAAGGTCTCGTTTCGTTCCATTCTCGTTCTTTACCATATAACTTTTTCTCGATTTTTTCCAAAAATTGAGCGAGAACGCGCGCAATCTCGTTTCCATGAAGGTCTCCGTTCTCATATTTGCCCTGTATAAATATTCAGAGACGAAAATTAATTTATGCTGATTTCTGATCGTACTACGCCGCACCGAACCATATCACAGAATTAATTCTATTATTATTTTTAAAAAGATTTAACGTACAGTATTACATATATTATAATCCCTATAAACAAGTTACGAAACTAAAATGTACAACAGTGCTGTTGTTTTGTTATAATAAAAGGTACCGTAGCAGTTCCAGAGACAACTATAAAGTAATTATTACCATAAAACTTGAAAAATAATTTCATACGCTCCGTGCCTCCGTCCAACAGCTAATTAACGTTTTTAACTTGTATATCAATTACCTGTCCAAGTGAAGTGAATGAAAATTCAGTGACGTGTATCAGTTTTACCTATACTAGTCGGGAAATAAACGATTGAACGAAGTGTTTGAACAAAAATAAGTATAACCAGTGCCGAAGCACTGGTATTTAGAACGCAAAAACGAGTGAGCCAGCAAAACCCGTCCACAAACATCTTGTTTGGTCATAATTCACGTTTGGTAGCCTTCAGAGACGTGAAAAGTAAATGGGCAATAGCCAGGCGTGTGATTGGCGCAAGACAAATGAAAATCTCTATGAATATTTGGAATAATGAATTTTTTTTAACTTCAGAAATACATGTATTCTGAAAGTTTTTTATGTACGTGTAAACTTAAAGTGCGTTTGGGAATACCTATTTTACGACGATGATGACATTCTGAAAATATATTGCTGAATTATTTTTTTTTTCTCGTACTAATACAGCAGTGGCCGCAGTGCCAGTTTGCCAGACTCAGATTTAATGTGTTGACTTATTCCGCTTATCAGCAATCGCAAATCAATGATGCACGGTGCGCCTTGCACTAGCATTAATCACTATTTCAGAATTATATAGCGAGGCATACGGTATTTAAGTTATGATAATCTCAATGATGCTCTAATACCTGCTAATCTGCTATAGGGGATAACAACACACCTACTGAGGTCGGGTAATAGGATCATTGCTGATAATAATAACCCTTACGAGTGGGCGAAAACATATAATCGCATTTAATGCTGCGTTCGCTACCCAAGTGGAAATTAATATTGTGAGGTTTCCAAAACAATATCAAATGAAAAATCAAAGTTTATTTGCTATATTTGAAACGGAATTATCCAATACATTCCGTATTTATAGTCTTTTGTCTTTTTGAGCGTGACACTTTGTGGTAGATTGTCGTTTTTACCATAATTTAAAGCCTTAATTACATTTTTGTAATATGATGATGGTATGATGGTCTCGATAACCTGATTGACGATTGCTACTAGAAAAAGGGGCGCGACGCGACACGACACGTAACGCCGTAACGCGACAACTTCAGAAGGATGCACCGCACTTCATTTTTTATTGTGCCGCTTAAATTAGACGAAAAAGAACCTGCTTGACTTGGTTCATTTACAATGACCGAGAAAGTCAGATGAGTGGACTGTCCATCATTTTCTGTGCACTCATTACAAGCATGACAACTTGATTTGATCCAATTATTGATTGATTTAGAGCAAACGCCAATTCAAATGCACCCGATGGAATAATCCCTCTTGATTTATTGAATAATAAAAATGCACATTCTGGACGGAGCTGTAAAAACTCTAGAGTCTGGAATAACTCGCTCTTGAGTAACAAAATATAACTCCCTCTATACTCGATTTGATTTTTCACTAACCCAGGTAGCACAAGATATCTATTATATATCGTGGGGATATACTTTCAACTTTGCAACTTCTAAGTAATATCGAGCTCTACAACCGATTCGATTTCTACTTAAAGACTTAAAAAGTTGTAGACATCACTACGATATCGAAGATTTCAGTATTAAGTTGAATGTAATCATTGTCATCGCTTTCATTTTTCATCTTTAAGCATTGTACGAGCACGGACGAAATATCAGCCGGGCGCTACTACACTTGGACTCCGGCCAACTTTGACGGGTCGGCCGGTGAAGAGGGACTCAAGTCGGAATTATAGTCGAAGAGGTAGGATCTTCGAGGGCAGTGCGGAGAAGTGTCTCTAATAAGTTTTTGGACCTCTTGTGGTTGTTTGACGGAAAGTTGTCGTCCGGACTCCGGCACCGGATGACCCCTCTTTCCTGCCGGGCTTTGGATGATCCAAACACCGGCACAAATGTAGGGTCATCCGGTGCCGGAGTCCGGACTCAGAGTCCGAGTACAAGTATTTTTATTATGCGTAGGAAAGTTTTAGGCGCTGTTTCCTACAGTGTACATACATTTCAGACACGTTTGACGCAAAGCTTTCCGTCAAACTCGTCGCCGTCGTCACTGCGTTTTTGAATCGGCATTTGGATGATCCTAAACCCGGCTGTGAGTCGTCGGGTCAACCGGTGGACTCGGTGCAGTGCTGGCTGAAACATATAAATAGCTCTCTTTCACACTTTTTCGTAAGCAATTGGTAGCTAAGTGGTTAAAGCGGAAGATTTCAAATCCAAAGGTTACTGGTTCGAACCTCACCGTGGGTAGGCTTTTTATTTTTATTTTGAATAATAATTTAATGTCGCCTCAAAATCGACCCAATGTCGACGTAGACATGAAATTTGGGTGCAAAACGATATTATAACTATATCGCTACGATGTCTAATAGACATCAGTACGACATCTCCACGACATCATAGTGACGTATTTATCAAACATGAAAAATATATCGAATAAATATCGATGTGCTACTTGGGTAACATACAGCGTTATTATTACTGTTTGACATAATTTGATAAGCGCGCTGCGTGTACAGTATTACTATAATTAGGAATGTATCGAAATATGATCGGTATTTAGATATTAGAGTAAAGCGCTTTATTAGACGATTTCTTATCACGTGAGTCTTCTTATCACACCGAATATGTCATGTTATTCTTTTCGCTGAACATTCGTATTCATTTAGGCGAGTCTAGCTCGAAGGACAGCAGTCCTTGTCGAAGTTTGCTTAGTTGATTATTTTCATTTTTAGCCTAGTACACATTCATCTGTTTTCTATCAGTAACTCAGTAAGTGATTTCTTTTTTTGTTATCTTAAGATTTTTTTCATTGTATTATTCCCATAATAGGGCCTCTTCCTCATTCCAAGATGGCAGTAGATGTTCTAATAGCTTAACATTAATGTTAATCATATTAATTTAACAATAAGCATAACCGTTTTCTGTTTTTTAATAAATATGGTTTTATTACATATTGATATTATTATTGAGTTTCTTCTTCTCAAATAAAAATTAGATCGTCACATTTTAGTGACTAACGGGTGCTGTATATACCACAATGAATCCTGCATTTCCACAGCCGTTCAAGACTCCCGATGGGCGTGAGCTCGTTGTCTACATTGCCAAGTCAGACGACAGCCCAGAAATTGCCAATTTCCTCATGCTGCATTCCTTGCCCATCCCGCCAATCCTCCAGCTTTGTGGGTATCAAGATCGCTAAGAGCAACCCAGTTTTTTTCTTGATATCGCCTTCAAAGATACGGAGCAGCCCATATCGCTTCACCTTATTGATAGACTTGTACGACGACGTAGATTTGTTTGAACATTTCTAGACGGACAAGATCTTTCATCAAAACATTGTGGCCGTTTCGAGTGAATACGGCCGGCAATGGTCGGCTAAAAGACTGTGTTCAATTGTCGCTAAAAATTAAAGAAGAAATGGATTTTGAAGCGGCCAGCAGCTACACGGCTAAATTGGCAAACGACCTAGGCTGCACCACTTTAAGAACCCTGGACTACATCTCTTTGGAACACAAAGGAACTAGCCCGTTTAACAAGTGTAGTGTTCAGATGTATTAGCCAAATATTCAACTTTCAGTCTTAGGGCCCGTCGAATTCCAGCATAATTTGCCCAATGTATGTTATATGTTTGCATAATAAAATTAATAAGATGATGATGGAATGCATCCAAAATAAATATTCGTAATCATTCAGCCTACTTCCTTGAATTGTGATACTATACTGTAATATAATATGATTGTTTGTTTAATTACCATGTAACGTTCAAGTTAGGTTTAACAGGCACAAGCCGGTTTATTCCCTGGTCTGCTGATAACAAAAGTCAATGTTGTAAAAATTCAATCGTTAACATACGCATTTAGTTGATGCGTTTGCGTCATTCGTTTAGCCCGCTGATCAATTTCGTACGCCAAATACATTAAAAAAGAGTATTATTTTATAGTTCTGATGAAATCTCTTTTCCTTACAAAGATAATTTATTACATTTGATATAGTTAATTAGTATTTTCTTATCTTATAAGCACATTTACACCACAGTTCCTGGAATCTAGCCACAGGTCCGACGCACAGGTCCAAACCAATGCTTCTTTATTATCTGCAATAAACTTCGTCATAGTTTGTTAATCATATCGTGATTCACGACCCTTTGTAAATGAAGGGACTGGAACACTATCCTCGCTTTTACTTTTTCTCTTGGTTGCATTGCACGCGTGTGTCGTAGCATCAGGAATCGTCTAACATTTTTCGACTAGATATTTTTCGAGTTGATTGCAAAACCCCTAATTTCTGCAGCCATGTCAGCGATTTCCTCAATTACCAACTTGTCATATGAAGATGTGATGTCGGCTCGAGAATTTTCAGCTTCTTTAACTAAATTTGCAACATCCTTATACCAGGTATGTTACAAATTAATTCACAGTTGTCGATTTCAAAATACATTTGTCAATTAGCATTCGCATATTAATTCGATCTTCCTCTCCGCTTCCAACAGACCGTCGGTAAGGAATTAGGGCCAACCGAGAATGTCTTCATTTCACCTTTCAGCATTGCAGCTAGTCTTTCAATGGTCCATGCCGGTGCTCGGGTTCGTTTTATTATTCCATTCCTCCATTTTTCTACAATTTTTAACAACAGCTTTTCTAAATTCTAACGAAATAAAATTGTAGGGAAATACTGCTAGCCAAATGAAGAATTCCCTTCATTTTAACGATTTCACGGAAGACAAAATCAACAGTGTTATGGGGAAATTGGTTCGAAGCATCAAGGTAGACCTAATCAACCCGATCCTCAATGCTATTTCTAATTTCTAATTTATTTGTTAGGGCCTAGTGCTTGTATTTCTAGCTTTACTTTATAGATAACGTGTAGTTCGTTGGATTAAAGTTGGTTGAACTACTCTTATTTTCCCTATTTTTCTTATCACATTCAAGCGGCATCACGGATATTTTTCTAATCATAAAAAATTAATTACTATCATTGCATCCTGTATAATAAACATATGAAAACAATTATTTTTCACTTTATTACGTATTATATTCCACCCGACGATTCCACCACTATAGGGAGATGATAATTTCACTTTGGAATCGGCCAACCAGCTGTATGTGCAGAGAGATTACCAGCTGATGGAACAATTCCAATCTGAAATGGAACAACATTTTGATGCTCCAGCGCAAAGTGTCGATTTCCGAGATTTCGCTGTTGAGGAAACGCGCGCCAAAATCAACAAATGGGTCGAAGATTTTACCCATGACAAAACCAAAGAAATTTTGCCACAAGGTGGGCCTATATGAATAATAAATCTCACGTCGTAATTTATGTGATGAAAATGTAACTTTAGAAACTTTACAAATTTCTTTTAGGATCGCTTGACCCATTAACCCGTTTGGTTCTTGTGAATGCCATCTACTTCAAAGGCATGTGGGCTCGAAAATTTAATGCAAAGAAAACCAAAGTTGAACCATTCCATCTTGGATCCTTGGATAAGAAGACCGATGTCGAAATGATGCATAATTATGGTGAATTCCGTGTTGGACCTGTGGAATCCCTCGATGCACGCGTCCTCCAATTGAACTACGTCGTGAGTCACTTATTCATTCCAGCATAAATATTGATAATCACCCTATACTTTGCTTCATATATAAAGGGTCATAAGCTGAGCATGTTCATTGTGCTTCCTAATGCAATCGATGGTTTGCCTGCTTTGGAATCCAAATTGCCCACCATCCAAATTGATACTTTCATGGACGATGTGATGAGTCGTATGATTGTAACTGCCGAGTAAGTCTTACACATTCGTCGTTACCAAGACGAACAAGGATTCCATTTTCATTTTTAAAATATTTTTGTAAAATAGATTGGAAGTAGCCATTCCGAAATTCAAGATGGAACCAGATGTAATGAAAATGAAGGATGTGTTGGAAGGATTGGGGATGGTTGACATGTTTTACGATAGCAAAGCCGACTTTTCGGGAATTTCCGGCAATAATGAGCTGTTCGTTGCGAACGTGTATCATAGAGGTATAAGAGATGTCTGGTACGCATCGAATTAATTAAATATTGGTATTTCTTGCTTTCCGTGTGTTTCAGGTTTTGTTGAAGTCAACGAGGAAGGCACAGAAGCGGCTGCTGTAATGAGTTTAAGATCAATGTCAATGAGTGGACAGTCCTTTCACCCAAAAAAGCAAGAACCATTCGTTGTAAGTTGCCTTATTTCTTTTAGCCAAGTGCTAGTTGTCTCCAATTCAAATGTTTCTCAAATTTCTCCTAACTATACAGGTAAATCATCCTGCCTTCTTTTTCATAAGAGAAAACTACACGAAGGTGGTTCTGTTTATGGGCCGCCTAGCTCAGCCAAAAACGAATTAATATATTTTTTTACAAACTCACCTGCGATAGACAACAAGAACAGTTTTTGATGATTATATAATGACGATACATTTTTTTTAAACTTTCCATATGCTATCGTTTTCTTTGGTTAATTTGGATAGATCCATAAATACATTATTTTCAATCAAAATTTATTGAATACATAAAAAAAATCCTGAGCGATTTAACTTAATCTGCACTTTAAAGGTATGGCCTCTAGGACTTTCTCTTCTTGTGCCCCTCGCTGCTCCAAAGGCGGATGTCCTTATTTTCAATGAACCAATTAATTACTCTTAAAGACATGACCATCAACACTGACCAACTGCTTTTACTATGTTATCGTCAGATCTGATGAAAAGCAGCTGACGGAATAATAGGAAGTGCAAACTAATCCCTTTTCTCATTGCCTATATAATCCTAATAAAATTCTCGAAACTTAGGAAGTTCAAAAGTTAATCTACTTTACTCGAAATTAACAAGCGCGCTCAAGTGCGCTTTACAAAAACATGAGCGCGCAGCGCGCTCCCTTTTATTAAATAGAACACGGACGCAAATGCATTCTACATGGTTTTGTTCCATCTCAATTCAGTCTCTATCGCATGTATATACCATCCACGAATAATATTGTAAAACCAGATCCTATAATGCACCAGCAGTAAGCCAGCAACGACTGCGATCATGTCCAGTGTACCGTACTTATTTATATGTAGCCTATTTCTTCTTCCGCCTTTTCCCACTGGACAGTATTCCTGTATTCTTGTATTATTTAAAATTTAAGCAAACAGAAATTGGAAGTAAAAAATTATATATACGGTATAGTGTTAAAAATAATAAATCATTAGGAATAAATTTTAATTCACTTTTGCATACGACTTATTTCAGCTGCGCTCTAAACGGCTCGAAAAATGAATACAATTCAATTTCTTTGATTTACTGTCTTCAAATAAATTAATTTTAAGCTGCAGAAATGTCGAATTGATGAACCTTGAAATAATGCCGGTAATTTATTCAAACAATTCAAATGATGATCCTTCTGCAAAGCTTATTGACAGAACGGTGATGCTGAGGAAATATTACGTATTCTAATCATCAATTTATTATGAACTGGAACTAGTATGATGAATGACAACTAGTATAGAAAAATTCTTCGGACCTCATTGTACGGCATGCAAATATTGTTTTAAATTACCGAGACGGGCACATGCAAAAAATAATTAGTATTAGTATACTAATCTAAACTGTCACAATGCAAATGAAATATGTATCAATCAACATGTATATTGTTAAAGTTCCAACAGGCTATCTTTCTTCCTGATCTGATAACCAAGTAAATGTTGTGAAATTTCAATCGTTAGTCAACGGTTGTCATTCGTTAAGCTCGAGGATCAAAGTCGTACACAAACTACATTGGAAAACAGTGAAACAAAAACTTGATGGTGCGCATGATTGAAACTTAGCAGACGATACCAATAACAATTCTTGCCGCATGTCGGTTATTTGATTATATTACATTACAAACGCCCATTTTTGTAGTTTTAAAATCTCCTGTCTTCATAAAGCTCATCTATTATAAATATATTTGATTAATATTTTACTGTACTTCGCCGTTCTTATCTTATAAATACATATAGCCACAGATCCAAACCTCGAACATAGGTTTGCACTGATAATAAGGGAATATTCCCTAATTATCTGCAACCTTCGTCATATTTTGTTTGTCATCCCATGATTCATGATGCTTTTTCCACTGTTTATTAATCTCTGAATTTTACCACGGTACCACCTCACTTTTACTTTTTCTCTTGGTAGAATTGGATGTGTGTGTCGTATCATCATCAGGCATCGTCTTATAACAAATTATTTTTCGAGTTGATTGCACAGCCCATAAATTCCGCAGTCATGCCAGTGGCTTCCTAAATCACCAACTTGTCACATGAAGATGTGAAGGCTGCTCGAGAACTTTCAGCTTCCTTAACTCAATTTGCAACATCCTTATACCAGGTATGTTACAAACTAATTAACATGCGTTGAGTTTAAAATAATTTAGCAATGCCATTTATTAATTTCATTTTCATTCATGATTCAGGCCGTTGGTAAGCAGTTGGGGTCTGCTGAGAATGTCTTCATTTCACCTTTCAGCGTTGCAGCCTGTCTTTCAATGGTCCATGTCGGTGCTCGGGTTCGTTTTATTATTTAATTCTTCCATTTGCCCATATTTTAACAGCAGCTTTTCTATTGTAACGAAATAAAATTATAGGGGACTACTTCTAGTCAAATGAAGGATTCCCTTCATTTCACCGATTTCACGGAAGAAAAAATCCACAGCGTGATGGGGAAATTATTTCGAACCATCAAGGTAAACCTAATCAATTCAATTCCCATATGCTATCTATATAATTTATAATTTATTTGTTAGTTCTAGTTATCTAAGCTTTCCTTTCATAGATAATATGCTGTATTGTTGTTGGATAAAGTCTTCTCCCTATCTTCGCATATTCAAGACGGCATTGCGCATATTCAAGCTGTCAATAGTTTTCTTATCACACAAAATTAAATACTGCCATTGCATCATGCATCATAAAAACATTAAACTAATTATATTTCACTTACATACACTATTCCATATGGCCAGGGAGATGAAAATTTTACTTTGGATTTGGCCAATAAAATGTATATTAAGAAAGAATACCAGCTGATGGAACAATTCCAATCCGCAATGGAGGAACATTTCGGTGCTCCAGCCCAAAGTATCGATTTTCAAAATGAGAGTATAGTCGCCGAAATCAATCAGTGGGTCCACGATTTTACCCATGGCAAAATCAAAGACATTTTGCCACAAGGTATATACGAAAAAATAAAATTTGCTTCATAATTAATATGATGAAAATATACTTTTTTTATCTTTTATAACTTCTTTTAGGACGGCTTCATCCATTAACCCGTATGATTCTTGTGAATGCCATCTACTTCAAAGGCATGTGGGCTCGAAAATTTAACGCCAGGAAAACCAAAATTGAACCATTCTATGTGGGATCCATGGATAAAAAGACCGATGTCGAAATGATGCATAATTATGGTGAATTTCGTGTTGGAACTGTGGAATCCCTCGATGCACGCGTCCTCCAATTGAACTATGTCGTAAGATAGTTTTTCATCCCAGCATAAACATTGATAACTACTTTTTACTTTCCTTTAAATACGAAAACGAAGGGCCATAAGCTTAGCATGTTCATTGTGCTTCCTAATAAAATCGATGGTCTGCCCGCTTTAGAGTCCAAATTGCCCGATACTTTCATGGACCAAGTAGATCGCATGATAAGAACTGCCATGTAATACATTCATTACTTAATTTTTTTGTTTATTGCAACGAAAACTTAATCAATTTTTAACAAAATTTTTAAAAGATTGAAAATTGCCATTCCAAAATTCAAAATGGAACCAGGTATGATGGAAATGACGGGATTATTGAAAGGATTGGGAATGGTTGACATGTTTAACGATGGCGAAGCCGACTTTACTAGGATTAGTGACAAGAAGGATCTGTTCGTTGCAAATGTCTATCATAAAGGTATAACGAATTACTTCGATATACAGAATGTTTTGAATCGAATGAATTGAATATTTGTATTTCTCGGTTTCCGTGTCAGCTTTCGTTGAAGTCAACGAGGAGGGCACAGAAGCAGCCGCTGTAACTGGTTTGTATTTTGGTTTTTTATATATATTATTAATACTATATTCTCTTATTTAAACAACTTGGATGATAGATATAATGGAAAAGTCCAATCGTAATCTTTATTGTTTTTGTAAAAAAAAACAGTACTTATTAAGTCAGACTATACCATATTTATACCTGTCATTTAAAGGAGATTTTTTTTTTAATTTCTATAGTTTCTTTTTAAAATTAATAACTGCTCATAAAGACATGTTTCTTTCTCTTGATATTTTTCATTCCTGATATTAATTGGTTTTATCTTATTTTACTCATTTTCTATCTGTAATAGCTACGAATCGCTGCATGACAATGAGCGGACGTTCTTTTCACCCAGAGATAGAAGAACCTTTCATTGTAAGTTGTCGTACATATTAAAAGTTCTGGTTATATCTTTATTTTATTTCAATATCACCACAGGTGGATCATCCCGCTTTCTTTTTCATTAGAGAAAACTACACAAAGCTGGTTCTGTTTATGGGCCGCCTAGCTCAACCACAAACGAAATAATATTTTGATTTTTAAAAATTCATCTGCAATAGACACACGTGTTTTCAAGATAATATAGAAATGATTCATCTGTTCTTTCCTTTTTATTTTCTTTTGATTCTTTTTGATTCTATATTTTTCGTTTCTAAATTGTGATTGTTCCATAAATACACTATTTGCAACCAGATTTAATGAATATAAGAACAGTTTTTTAATGATTATATAATGATGTGATATATTTTTTTTAACTTTCCAAATGGTATTTTTTTCATTTTTTAAGTTTGATTAATTTAAAATACATAATTATCAATCAAATTTAATAAATTATTCATATGAAAAAGTTATGAACAATCCAAAGTACAACTTATTATACACTTAGAGGTATAGTCTTTAGGTCTTCCTCTTCTTGCGCCTCCCACT
Organism: Chydorus sphaericus; assembly: GCA_030141595.1. NCBI lineage: Eukaryota > Metazoa > Arthropoda > Branchiopoda > Diplostraca > Chydoridae > Chydorus > Chydorus sphaericus. The sequence goes on along the minus strand of CM057927.1, from coordinate 9,152,999 downwards.
CTTCGATCTTATTGGTCAACCGATAAGGTTTCGATAACCTCATTGAGTTGATTCCACTATTACTCAAATCAACGCGACAACCTAAGAATCATGCATTGCATTTTATTGTTTTTTACCGCTTTTATATATGAAAAAACCTGATTAACTTAGATGAATGGACTGCCCTTCATTTTCTGTGTCCCAATTGCTTAAGTTGATCAAATTAATTGAACTGCTGATTGAAAAGAGAGCAAATAAAGGAAACTTGAAGGCAAGTTAAGTTTTATAATGCGATATTTACAATAGCAGCTTACTATTTTGTTTGATTATCTCTTGAACGGAATAATAGGAAGCGCAAACTAATCCTCTTTCTATGTCCCTATAATCCTAACCTAATTATCTAAACTTATTAAGACGATTAAAAGTTAATCGGTTTAGCTTGAAATTAACGAGATCCAATATATTCTCTCCGAGCCTGAACCTTTTTCTTTTTGGACGTGATTCTCTACTACCATAAGCCCCCATATACTATAGGGTCACGGCTTTAACAACGGAAACCATAACAATAATCTAGAAGTAGATAAAAGACAGTATTGATAGAAGCGGGTGCTTCTGCTGCAACTTTATTCTCAAAATTTCGACGAGAATGGTTCACTGAGTATACATAGAGCTTTCTCATACAGCATCTGCGAATCTCTCTTTTTGATACCACCATAGCAATTCTGTTAACATACCGTAGTTGTTTCAAATTTATATTTGTAGAAATTATAAGTGCCGTACCAGTACATTATAATTAAAATAAATATGAGTTGAGCTACGGAATCAGCAGTGCGTGTTTTTGAAAAATAACCATTACTGTTCTTCCATATACATATGTCTTAAATAGGAACAGAATGCAGACCAACAGAATTGAAAAACATATTATTGGTATCAATGCATTCTTGCATACGATGACTTGCATCACTTGCGCTCTAAAGGGCTCCCAAATATATTTCCTAAGGCAAAAAAGTCGACGATGGTAAAAGATATAACTCGGACTAATTATAAATGAATATGGTGCATCAATTTATTCGATTTACTGTCTTCAAATAATTTTAAAATATTAGCTCTATTATTCCAAACAAGAAATCTCTCTCTTGAAATAAAGCTTTATTTCAAGAGAGAGATGCAGCCTAGGCTGCATTTGATTTATCATTATTCATATTATATTTGATGGCAGAAATGTTAAATTGACGGAAAGGAGCTTTGCAAGTAGTGCGTGTACCCGGTTGATCCTTGTCTCAAATGTCGATACTTTATTTAAACAATTAAAATTATCCAAAGCTTATTGGCAGAAAGGTGATGCTGAGGAATATTAATGCTAGTATTTTAATCACCAATATTTGAACTCTAACGTTACCGATGGTAACCATGACAACTTTTAAAAGTACTATTCTTTGGACCCCATCGTAAGATACATGCAAGTATTGTTTTGAATACACAGCCTACCAAGACTAAGTAAAATAAAATATTTACAAATGCCTCTATGACGCCAACAGATTGAATAAATGACAATAAGATTGTTATTGGCTCGAATCATATCGAACAGACTCTTCTATAGGATTCTTCCATACAATGGGGCCAATAAATACCCGAGTCTTGAGGACGAAACTTGGCAATCTTCACTCACTTTTCAGTCGGATGATAATTGCAGGAGAATGGAGCTGCTAATAACGCTGACTTTCGTTTGTTTCCGCATACTCCTCTGTAAGGCTAATAACACTATTCTTTCTGCATTCAATGATAAGGAGCTTCTAGAAGGACTCACTTTAAGAGTCTCTTCTTACGAGGTAGGCCTATGTAATTTAACAGTGGGACTGTGGTCGATGTATACAAATATAATTGGCACATAATTGTTCTTCTAAATAGCGACCTCCATTCTTAGCAAGGCGTCGTGGAGAAGGTGGCCGCGTCATTCATACGGGGCTCATGGTGGATTTCATTGAAACTTTGAGCGACTACTTCCAAATGAGGTAGTGGGTTTATTCCTTGCTAACTGCTGTACTCAGCCACTTGGCTACTCATTACTGGCGTATACATTTACAGTTGCAAATACTCCCATAGAATTAAAGATAATACATATAGAAATACTTGTAGGTCGTACAAAGTTTAAGTTTTTGTTAAAATAATTATTCTCTTTGATTAAACTTAAGACTTGTGTACGTCCAAGCTTCTCAAACGGATCTGGCACAAAATGGAACTCCAACAGCTTTGATTCATCAACTTCAAAATGACGTAGTTTTCATATTATAACTCTGACAATAAAATTGACAATTGAAAACTAAACCTCGCTTAATTATTCCGCACGTCAATCTAAAATAATAGCAAATAGACATAGGAAACTTTTTTTTTCACGAACATTTTGGAGTTCCTTAAAACCATCGATTTGTCCTACCCGGTAGTTATTGATGACTTTTCCTTGATGCAGCCATTTCCGAATGAAAAAAGTCGCTTGAGTGATCCTATCAAACCATTTACAAGCACCGTAAGTAACTTTGATCTTGTTCCAATAAACTTGATTCTATCATATTCGAGATCATATTTATTTTTCATTAGGTGTGGTATCTTTTCATAATATCCAATGCAGTTTTTGCTGGTATGATAACAGTAATCATTTACAGCCGGCAATTACCCAGCTTTAATGAGCATCAAGGACAGCATAACAGTTTTTGGGAGCAATTTTACCTTCAATTCGAATATGTTCTAAAGATGATTTCATCCCAAGGTACAAGAGGCTTAATCCGAGGCTTAATATAGCTAAACATAGTGTGTGTTTCAAGGGTACGTTGACGGAATTCAACACTTTCTATTTCTATTCCAAATTTTAAAATTAAAATAGGAAGCACTACTCTACCGGAATTCAAACGTTTTCTTTCATTTCGATTGATGATCGCTCTGTGGCTTCTTATGATGGTGGTTCTAAACAACTCTTAGTCGGGAACCTACACGGCCAACATGGCCGTACCCAAACTTGAACCCACTGTAGATACTTTGGAAGAATTAGCTGCTTCTAACAAATTCAGGATGACGATCGAGCTGTATATGGACATTTCTTTCAAAGCTTTAGTAGATAACGAGTTGTGGTAGCCTTATATTTTTAAAATATATTACATAATTTTGATTTATAATAATAGGAGGCCAAGAGTGGGCCATTCAAAATCTTTGGAGACACTTTCCGTCGAAATCCGGAATTTTTGTTCACCCACCCTTTGGATGCGATTACGGATGTGGTTCAACAAAACTGTGTGTATCCAGGTCCATGACTTACTGCAGATTTTTAAAGAAGTCGTATTATTGTCTCAAAAGATTTTTGCTGCAGATGTGGGAGAATGGGATGATACTAGATCATCTGAAGGGGAAATACTTTCCGCCGACCCCTGCCCGTTGCCTCTCGACCGACCGAGAACCAGGTGGGCCCACACCTTTAAAATTGGATGACTTCACCGCCGCCTTTGTGCTGCTTCTAATCGATTATGGCTTAGCGAAGCTCGTCTTCATAACAGAATTGATAGCCAGCCGATTAAATGAGCAGAGGAAATAACAGTTGTGCAAAATATAAATAATTTAATTGCATAGTTTTTGCTGAGTTTGACGCCGTAGTCAAATACCAAGAAGAAATAAAACTTGGGCTTAGATATTGCATTGAACTACTCCCTCTTCATTATTAGCTTGAAATTCATCTTCAATTTCTTTAAATGAGCTGACCGGCTGGCAATAGTTGTAACGATCTTTGGATTGGGCTCAGAATTAGGAAAGAAAATACGGGTTAAAAGCTCCTAGAATGTGCTATCCAACACATAATTCAAAAACACCCAAACATCCTAACAATATTCTTCTTGAATTCCAAAAGATTTTCATAAAACTTCTTCACATATATGCCCTGTAAAAAAATATTAAAATGAGTCTTAATTGTAAATATTGATTATATAATAACAAGAAAAATACCTGATTTTATCTTTCTCAACTCAAAAAGAAAACTGTTGAGACGGTTTCTCACACAGCTGATCATATTGTGATTTGTGGCTGGTCAAATAGGATCTCACCGCAGTGCAACTGACACTAGTAAATAATATAAAGAGAAAAACTATTTAATTCCTGAGAGAATAGTAAAACTAACCTGCAATCCAATGTTACGTATTCTTACCCTGAAATTTTTAATACTCAAAATGTAAGAATTCAGTAAAAAAGAAACAACACGAAGAAACTATTGTTTACTTTTGACGACCGGCCGTATAGTTGTTCTTAAAGGGCGGCATTGCCCTTTCAAATAATATCATCCGCACCCTTAGTCAACTTTCTCTGCCGCACCACAACTCCGTAAGTCCCCGCCAAGGCATCAACTTGTACGCGCTCCAACTAGTTCAACTAGCACCGCAACCCCGCTCTTTCCCCGCACACAATTAATCTAATAAATCCCTGGCAAAGTGTTTCATGCACCAAGATTTAATTTGGCGCTTCCTGGTTTACTGTACGTTTCCGTGATTTTTATTTTAAATGACTTTGTCAATCTGAATGAACAAAACCCTTGAAAAAGAGGTTTCTTTTCAAGTTCCCGTTCTGTTTTTTTTTTTGTATAAAGAAAGCATACGAATATTACACAAGATACTTGCAGTTTTAATTTTCTTCGTTTATTACTGTTCAGCACAGTAAACATGTTTACACAGGAGAAAAAGAAACAATTAACGAAATGTAGGTTTCGCGTGCCAGAGGAGAAAAAAATGTTGTACGTTAGGGAAAAATAAAAAGCTGCCCTAGTCCACTATAACCACGCCGTGTACCGTTTTTTGGTGATTTCTCAATTTCTGTAGGCCATTTGGATCATAGTACTTCTGTAAAACAAAAACAAGAATAAAAATATGTTTCATTTTCAAAGTTTAAAAAGGAGAGAAGCTTACCCCTCGGCATTTACCAGGACGATCAGTACGACGTATACCACACAGATAACGAACGACACGGTCGCCATCGTCTCCATCATCATGGTCATAAACGTCCTCATCACTATCGTCGCTTTCAGCGTAGTTAATAACGTCCTCGACGCTATCGTCATCATCATCGTGGTTATTAACGGCCTTGTCGCTATCGTCGCTATCGACGCCACGTTCGCGATCGTTGCCATCGTCATGGTCAGTATCCTCCTCCTCTTCACCATTTCCATCTTCATCGTCGCTGTCGTCATGGTCAGTATCGTCCTCCTCTTCACCATTTCCATCTTCATCGTCGCTACCACCGCTATCCGAGTTGTCACCATGGTCAATGTTGTCCAGATTGTCACTGTTTGGGTCGGCCGTCGTTCCATCAGCTGCTGCTGCCATGGCATCCGCTCCGGCTCCTAGCAAGATGTTGGCGGCGTCACCTGGCTGAAGATTTACCAGATTGGATGCGCCTTCTTCGCCCACAACTGCGTTCGCTGCTCCTCCACCTGAGTAAAGATAGATATTAGGATTGGGATTATAATTTTCAAAAGGACGAAGAATGATATCAATTTTCAATTAATAAAAATTAGAAAAAAAGTTTAAATAAAGGCCTTTTTATTTTAAAAAAGGGACACAGGGCATGTTAATGATTCTTTTTTTTTTCTTTATAAGGATGATCTTGTTGGAGTTTTAAAAGGGGATCTCTAGAATTGCACGATGAACTGAGAAAATAGAATTTTATTTATTGAAAATTTACCAGTAAAAGATGAGGAAGCGGCGGGCGTCTGCTGGGAAGTGTTGTTAGTACAATTGTTGGTACCGGAAAAGGTCGAGGACCAGGAGAGAACGCCATCCATAGCTCCTCCTTCAACAGCGGCGCGTGCGGCTCCTCCCGCTCCAATCTCGCTGATGCTGAGTGACACTTGGCCGAACCTTGAGGCTCGTTGGCTAAATTAAAATTCAATTTATTAGGGTTCTACAACCTTTAGATTACATTTAAAACATATTTTGCAGTTTTGGTAAGTGTCGCCAAATAAATAAAGCAGGAAAAAGTTAGATTTCCCCTTCTTATAAGTTATGTCATGTATGTAGTCCAAGGAAAAGTTACGTCAATCATCCGAGGAAGTGCGCACTTTTGGACGAGACGTCATCACCTTTAAGTTAGCAGCGCGCGTTCGCAGCTATAAGACTAGGGCCGACTGGAATCCCTTCTTTAAGGATCTCTTTTGTTATGTTTTTGTTTGGAAAAAATTCACGTTCTGCCAGACTGCCCTATGGCCGCCGTTGAATTAAAAATCCACCCGGTTGTAATTCACATCTGGATTTTTCTTTTTTAAAATTACCTCAAAGTTTGATATAGTAGAGTTAAATCAAAAAGCAAACTTTACGAGTGAATTCCTTTAAATGAATTAAATCACTTTTTAAAAAGAAAATACGACGACGACTTGCATCGGCAGCCACTGACGTAAAAATAAAGAGAGGAAGAAAGAGAGTTAACGGACTTCACGCAGGTTGCCTTGACAACCAACAACTATTTTTAAGAAGAAATCTCTTCGAACTAGAATCTGATTGTAATGGTTATTTTAAACACATTAAAATACATATTCACCTGTTGCTGGCGTAAGACCCCTTGCTGACCGGTTGACGAAATCCCAATTGGTCATCATCCGAGCTGTTTTCTTCCTCCCCTGAAGCGCTTGACTCTCCCAAACAATGACGGTGTCCTGTAAAGTAAAAGAGGATTAGATTTATTACAAGCGAGGAAATATCATTCAATATATTACCAGTCTCTCGGTTGGAACGCGTGTTTGACTGATTTTTCTTCACTTTTTTAGCCGGGCTCAACTGCTGCTGCTGACCAGATCGAGTCGTGCTAACAGGTGGAGTAGAAGAACCTGAAGCAATTTCTTCTGACAATGCCTCCAGAGTCCTCTTCCTCTGTTGTGGAGCATCTGTTGTCTGAGGTGTGCTGCTCATCCTTGTACAGTTCATGCTAGTCTCATTGGGGGGAGGGCCTGGAGTGAGCAGACTCTGCCTTCCACCTTTTCGCCTGTCGGAAGAAGAATGAAATTAGCAAATCATCAATTGAGATGTCAGGTTTGACAAGCTTTGGGATAGGTGTGGGAAGTTGGTATGAGGAAAATAAACAGTTAGAATGAGCCACGTGAAACATATTGAATAAAAAAAAAATTACTGATCAGCTGGTGGTGATTCTGGGTTCTTAGTGGAGAGTCCACCAGCCAAGTGCTGATCGGCACCACAAAAAGTAGAATCCATAATAGGCAAGCCTTCCTTACCAACCATGCCCTGAATAAAAATAATACTGGAAAAGTAAACAAAGAGAATTAATGACAAAGTCCAAAATTAATAATTCACTTTAAAATTTATGATTTCAACTTGCAAAAATATTTTTCAACTAAACAAGTCTGGCATGTCTGTGCAAAAGAATGCAAAAAAGGGAAAATGTTCTCTGGGATTGCAGAACGTTTATCATCTTCCACCATTTTCTTGTGTGTAACCCCGACGATTACGAAAGAAAAATCTTACATTCAATTGAAACAGTGAGAGATGAACTAGGTTGATTGATATTTGCCGAAAAGGGAAAGAGAATTCAGTATGGTTAATAAATAAATCCCTGTTGGTAAAATTGCACTTTTAAGTGAGACACACTCACACACAGAGTTAACCGGCGTTTACCAACTGCGGGAGCGGGAAGACCCTAACAACTCGTAAAGTTGTCATTGACTGCGTCTGAGCGGCGTTGCCAGAGCAGGGCACAGCCATACTGCCCACATTTGTTTTCCTCGTAACACGGTAACACTGTATAACAGAATTGCCAAGGCCGAAAATTATTTTCTTTTCTGGATTTTAAATTCTTTGTTTTTGCGAGGATTTCTGTGATGATTGATGCATCGTTTGTCTTGCCTTGATTTACAATCAAGTTTTCATTGGAATCATCAATCTTTTTATATTGCGACTTTAACGAGAAACGGTTTTGATTGTTTTGTGTTAATATAACAGACTAAGTTATTAAATCGGGAATTTTATAATGCTGAAATCGGCACTCAAACATAGATGCTTTAAATTTGTAAAATCATGTACTTATAGCCTTGATTATAGATTTATAGGCTATAGAAACCAGAGAGAAAGAGAGAGGCAAAGGGGACGGGAGGGCCCCTTGGAGAATCAATAAAAACAGATATTGAAAGATATTGATAGAGTCGATATGTTGATAGCTGGGAAGCCCGACGAAATAGGTAATTCACAAGAACTGTTTCCATCGTCCAAAAAAGCTGAACAATGTTTCTGTCGAAAAGATTGAATCAAATTCTAATCAGATTTAGTGGATGAACGTGATCATGTTCCGTTCAACGGAGCACAGAATCACAGAAAAAAAATTATAAATTATATGTTTACGTGAATCAACTGGCTGGTCTGCGCGTGTAATGCGCCACAAACTCGGCTGCATCCAAACCGCAATCTGCCGCAATGCTCGTTGTACTGCACGCTACAAATTCACTGTAATTGCTAATTAGAAAACAATACATTGCTTTTGTTTAAACTCTAATAAATTCACAGTAATTAATTAAATACACTAAAACTGTATCAATTTTGTATAAGATGAATGAAAAGTGCGTACCAGCAAACATTTTTCAAGTTTTCGACTGGATCATTCCTGCTATTTAAAGTCCCCTTTGATGAAAACTGATAAAGATGTGAACGGTTCACTAATCGCTGATAGAATGCTGAACGAAAAATAAGAATTAGTAACCCTAAACAGGTAAATTAATTAGTTATAATAAATACTTCCAGGAGCACCGATCATCATGATTGACAAACCCTTTCCGTAAACAAGGTCCTAATTTCAGGTATAACCTACATGTAAAATCAAAACTTGTATCCCATGCTTGTGACGCAATATTGTAATTAATTGTAATACTTTCTCTAAAGATTCCTTGGCTGCATAAATCTCCGAGAACTTGGACTGCTCCATTCACTTTGCGCTGAAGTTGTTGAATACGGACTATAATTATGTTTGAAAATTTAACAAATTCACCTTTTGATGAAGCGGTAGTGTCTTTAAGAATGATGAATATGAAGATAGAAGAAGTAATAAGTAATTGCATTTTTGATTATTGAAACTTTTGCTATTATGAGTTAAGGATCAAAAGTTTTTACGTGCACATTTCTTGAATGCTCCACTAATACTACAGTTTGAGATCTATTCATCTGTTTGATTTGATCGTCTGGCCTTTAGAGACCAATCGAATGAGCGGCGATGGTGACTGACCAATCAGTAAAAGTACAAGTTGTACCCACCAAAAAAGCAGTTCAACTTCGATCGATGCATACTATCAAAAAATAACAAGGTAGTACCCACTCAAAGTGATTTTAAACCAATAGTTTTTATTAAAAATAATTGGTTAACGATAAAAACCACTATTCGCAAATATTTGTTTGCTCGACTATCATAGCAGAAAAAAGCTATTAAATTGAAATTAGTAATCAAGAAAAAATCATCTGGTACAACCACTATTATTTTACTATTTGAAAACGAAGAGAACTGGATTATTTAGCGTGCCTTGGTTTGAACGCGAGACTGCTAACCCGGTCTTAAATGGACAAAATACTGAGATGTACAATTTATACTTGACCTAATCCGTAATAACTCGATGGGGCATGAGGAATAAGGAACCGGCTTCAGTTTTCAAACCCGCGCGCTCGTGGAGAAATGGGAAATGTTGAAAACTTATTAGTCCGGTGGGTACTGTATTTAACTATTATAACTTATAATAATCTCATTATGTCACCATCTTCATTGATTATTTTTGGGGACTGTCATCAGACCATCTCTTGCAGTTTTGTCCCAATGAAGCTCTACTGAAGTTACATCATATACCTAGGCTACTGTAGTTTCACATATTTCCTGTGACGAGGTCATCTATAATCCTTATGTATGAGGAAAAACATGAAAGCGCAGAAAATTACTAATAAAAAACTTCAGTTGTACATACAGGAATAACTGCCAATAGTTTACTAATTGTATCTAAAACGGGAATTCAGCGAGGTCTACAAGGTTTACAAATATTATTACGTTGAATGATACGCAATAGTGTACGTGATATTCCATAAGCTGAAATTATATATGTAAAGTGCAATATTAGAACGAGCAGTAATAATTTCATGCAATAAATGTGAATTAAAGATTTATAAACTGCGATGCTATGGTTAATCTTTGTCAAACGCAAAAATTGTCAGTAAATTGTCTTCGCATTGTTGTGCATTAAAGCAAGGTAAAAAACAGTGTGGTTCTAGTTGCGCGGCTACATAACATGATATAATTTTTAATTAATTTATCAAGTAAAGAGTTTTCATGCATAATAAAATCATATTCGAGTAGCTGTAATAACGCACAGTTAAACTATAATAGGTGTCTGTTCCTTTGAATAGAACCACAATATCTTCTCAACTATAAAAACTATTGTGGCAAGAGTCATCCCTACACCTAAAACGAAGAAAGCGCTCGACAACTCTATCAGCTTAATTGATTTCAATTTAGTTTCGGGTCTTTGAATGCTTCTAATCCGACATACATTCAAGTTAAGATTGATACTCCATTTTTTCCAGTAGTCCATCAGTCCTGCCTCGATCGCCTTTAGAAGACTATAACAATTCATGATCCATAATTAATGATATAATATAATAATAACATCAACGACTTAAATGTGACATACTATTGATTTACGGTTTCTGTATAAAGGCTATTCTTCGGCAGTACAAATGGGAAGTGAATGACAATTGACATCAATATTATTCAGTGATTTTGATATAGTCATTCGACATTTCCCACAATTTTTATAATCAGCAGCGACACGAAGTCCACTCGAAATTTGTGTCTATTATATAAAATAAATATTCAAATTAAAGGAAATACGATGATGATAAGCCAATTTAAATTTATAACAGTATGTGTTAAGCCTACTCCAATGTGGGTACAACCGTGATTAATAACGTTATCCGATATTTCGTTGTACTCATTTGTGGTTTTATAAAATGTTGGATTCTGAGTGATCCATTTGTAGAGAATGCCAGGCCACGCTGGATTCTCTATAAACGACATAATGTATAGCTTCCTGCGGAACCACAGTATGATAGCTTCCTCCGGAACTAGTTATATTCTATTGTCACTATCTTTGTACTTCCTGAACTATGCCCACCTTCTCTACTATATAATCCGTTGTAACTCCAGTCAATATAGGAGTTCGAGAGACATCGTGAAGAATGTAATACACGAATAGTTAACGAACCTAGTAATGAGATCAAAGTAATCCATTACACATTCATATATTTGTTTGTAAGCCTTATTTGTTGAATCCTATTGAAATAATTTCCCATTTAATAATGATAAGTTATTATTACCAATAAATAAGTAGTATTCTTATTACGACCTTTTTGAATTTATCTGCTATTAGTTGGTGTCCTTTCTGCATTGTTAATAGACACGTTTGTTGGTCGAAACTTGCGGCCAGCTCTTCCAAAGAGGCTGGAACTGGCTTCAATTTGGTCACAGTTAAATATGATGTCAAGGTGCTCGCGTATAAATTAATAAAAATTATGGTCATTAGCAGCCAGAGTCCCAACATCAAGCGAAGTGAGAATCGAAACAAAAGGACCCCGCCGTTCAACGAATTGGCTGAAATATAACCATAGTATCTTACTCAAAAACATACTACTAATAATGGCTATATCATTTATACCTTGTTGGACGAGAATGGATAATGCGTATGTTATTGCATTGGTCAAAATCTTCCAAAATGACCCAAAGGTATTCTCTTCCAGGGGCAAGTCAAAATCTTTACTCCAGAGACGGTAGAGAAAAATCAGTATCGAAGCGAATGTGCTTACTGCCAAGGTTGAGACGATAATCATCATCCAAATCTATGTGATATTATAATATATAGTGCTAATGTTTCATGTAGTATTTAAAGTATGGTCGTACCGTAAAACTAAATGGTCTAATCACAGCAGTCAATCGACTCTCTTCTTCTGGGTATCGACTCAAGAGAATGTAATTTTCTTGAAAGGCATCAGTGGTCGAATCGACAAACAACTTGGCCCACAAAGGAGTCAGGGGAAAGGTAGAAAAATCTATTTTCTGTAGTGATATTTTAAATAACATATTACGATCATATTATTAATAGTTGACTTTCCTTGGTTTGTAATGCATTGAAATTTGCCAGAATTTGGCCTCCTTTTTTTCACGTCTTCCATATTCTCCGAAATATACTCCAAATTTAAAAAGTTTTGAACGAAATTCAGATGTCGAAACATAAAGTTGATTTTCGTTTCACAATATGTTAAACCTCAAGCTGAAATGCTGAGCGAGATCGTTGATAAAAGAGACGGTGAATCCTTTGTAAAAGCTGACGTTACCAGTCGAATCTTTCACGGTGTACATAAAGGGTGGATACTGCAAATTACATGTAGACCAAATTTCAACATTAATTTTTGATTAAATATAGCTATATTTACTGTTTACTTGAAAACCAAGGACTTTGAAATGCGCTCTTCGTAAAACATTGTCTTCCGATGATTTTTCAGCTCCGTTATTGAACTTTCTTCCATAATTTAGATGGAAACCAACAGACACCAATAAGATGATGACCAAGAATTTAAACATGCTGCCTGAAACCTGAAACCTTTTGTGATTTTGATTCATCTATACTCTTTGAATGAAGAGCTATAAAAGTAGGCTATAGCTTAGCAGAGATAGAAACCAATACTACTAGTAGATTTATTGTGTTTCGAACTTTCGATCCTTATCTCTTTTTTCCCCTTTTTGAACAGGCAGCGCTGCTGGAAATGCGCAGCGACTAGGCAGAAATCTATTAATTATTGTTAAAAAACTGCAGTTGAAACGACATGGAACGAGTTGATGGAAATAATAAATAAGGCGTGCGACATACTCAGCTGTGACTGCGCTTTTAGTTGTCCAGTAGGGATCGAACCGCGTGGCCATACTGTTTAAACTTGAAAAGGTCTTTGATGCAGGCGGAGAGAACTAAAATAATAATGAGGTGTTATGAAGAATATTTTCCCAACAATATCACATATATGTATAGCTCCTCAGTGGTGCTGCTGCTGTGTATATAGTGCCCGAGTAAAGGTATTGAGTAGCGCCTCTAAAAATTGCATGCATTTGTGTTTATATGAACTTGTCAAATATTATGGGTTCAACTGTAATAGCGGGAAAAAACTAAATTGAGAAAAAAAAATTGACTAAAAATTCATCATATTATGAAAAGTAGCGCAGACATTTATAAGTGTATTATTAACAATAGGTCTGTATTATGATAAACTATCCGAGAAAATATGAATAATCATGCGTTGACAATGACGACAAAGAGTTAGGTAATTCGCCAGCTGAATTGTTTTAATTATGAGCGCCTCATATTCCACCTCCTCAATGCCTCATATTCTGTTGGTGTTAAGTTCGGATCATTGATCCCCCGCTTAACCAATGCTTTAAGTTCTATCCACGTTATGTTCAAATTATGGAACGGCCTAGCATTGGAATTCAAGCTTCTAGATGCTGCTTCAACTGGATTCATGTTATCAGGCATTTTGCGTCTATTCCGACGACGTTCCAGGGCAGCCGCTTCAGCCCACCGAGCTTCATTTCATGAATGATGTGGGCCATCATGCTCAAATAAATGTTCTGGTTTTTGGAACTTAAATATCGGTTATTAGGCTGATTAAAATTTTTTATAATAATAGACTATAAATGTATAACCTAAGCTGATTGCAATCGATTAGGGCCCAGGGCACAAGCACTGTGTATAATAGTTTGTTCTTGAAAAGAGCGAAAAAAACTTGATTATTCTAGTCGACACTACACTCTATACTGTGATCAGAAAAAAAATCCAAGAGAGAAAAGAAAAAAAAGTAAGTTTCTGAAAAAAAGATGAATGTCCAATTTATTCTTTCGAGAAAGATGCGAAACAGTTTAATTCGGGAAAATTGAAGTTTTCCAATTTAGATCGTGAAATTGAATTTTAAAGTGGTCAAACACAAAATAGAAATAACATTCTACTCCTTCATCACCTTCAAAATCCTTATAAATCTTGATATATTTGTTTAAAAAGATGACTAATGAATATGTTTCACTGTATACTGATATTCACATGAAGTTTATAGAAAATGAGATGAGTAATCCAGTGATGGATATTAATATAGTTGATATGCTGCTAGCTGGGAAGCTAGACGAAATAGGTAATTTGCAAGAACTGTTTCCATCGTCCAAAAAAGCTGAACAATGTTTCTGTCGAAAAGATTGAATCAAATTCTAATCAGATTTAGTGGATGAACGTGATCATGTTCCGTTCAACGGAGCACAGAATCACAGATGAAAAATTCAATTATAAATTGTATTTTTACGTGAATCAACGGTCCGGCTGCTCTGCGCGTGTAATGCGCAACAAACTCGGCTGCATCCAAACCGCAATCTGCCGCAATGCTCGTCGTACTGCACGCTACAAATTCACTGTAATTGCTAATTAGAAACAATTTTTATTTTTTGAATTCTAGTTAAATGATAGTAAAGCAATAAACGCACTATAACTGCATCGATTATTTATATAAGATGAATTAAAAGTGCGTACCAGCAAACGTTTTTCAAGTTTTCAACTTGGTCATTCATGCTATTATGAGTTCCCTGATGAAGATTTGAATGATTCACTAATCGATGATAGAATGCTGAATGAAAAATTAATATTAGTAACGTTACACAGATAAATCCACGAGTAAAAGATAAAATACTTACAAGAGCACCGATCATCATGATTGACGAACGCTTTACGTAAACAAGGAGCTAATTTCAGGTAACCTAACCGAAAAATTAAAAATTGTATTTCATGCTTATCGCGCAATATTGTGTTTATTGTAATACTTTCTCTGAAGATTCCTTGGCTGCATAAATCTCCGAGAACTTGGACTGCTCCATTCACTTTGCGCTGAAGAATTGCCTGCTGCTCTCGTGAAAAACAGCTGACGGAATAATTGGAAGCGCAAACTAATCCCTTCTCTATTTGCCTATAATCACAATCCAATAATCGTAACTTAATTAGGTATTAACTGGAAATCTGCTTTACTTGCAAATGAGATCCAATACAGTCTCAGATGCTGGGAAAGCTTTATTGGGATCCTTGGAGATGTCTTGAATCATCTCCAAACAGTTTTGAAGGATTCCACTTTCACACGAACCTTTTATTGGGGTTGATTCAAGTTGTTGAATACAAATAAATTATGTTTAAATTTAATAAATTCACCTTTTGACGAAGCGGCAGTGTTTTTCAGAATGATGAATATGAAGATAGAAGAAGTACTAAATTGCATTTTTCTTATTATTGAAACTTTTGCTACTGTGAGTTAAGGATCAAAAGTTGTTACGTGCACAGTCTTTGAATGCTCCACAAATACTACAGTTTGAGATCTGTTTGATTTGCTCGTCTAGCCTTTAGAGATCAATCGAATGAGCGGCGATGGTGACTGACCAATCAGTAGGAGTACAAGTTGTACCAACCAAAAAAGCAGTTGAACTTCGATCGATACATACTATCAAAAAATAACAAGCTAGTACCTACTCAAAGTGATTTTAAAACAATTATTTTTAACGTTCATAACCAGTATTTGACTTTCATACGATAATTTGAAAACGTCTTTGATTATCGTTCATCAAACTATTTTCTTAATAGGACGAGGCCTATCAAAGCCTGATACAATTATAGATTTAATGGAATATAGAACAGTTTCTTAGAAGAGCATTTAAAAAATCAAAGCCGTTATTTAAAGCGATAATAAAGCAATTTTTCCGTTATTTAAAATCATATAAACAGTTTGATGATCAGATTTATATGAGCCGTGGAACTTAAAGAATAAAGCCCTGCCGCGATGAAACTAGCTTCTACTTCCTTCGTTCACATTTGTAAACCAATTTATTTATTAAAAATCCAAAGAATAATTCTTACCTAACAATTTGATGTTGTTGCATCTCAATGGCCGCATACAATTAAGTCTTTAAATATTTGAACTTTTTTTTTTTTTTTTTTTTTAACTTCTTCAAAGCTTTTTTTCTGAGTGCAATTGCGGAAAATCTAAATGCAGATGTATCAGATATATTCTAAAATAAAAGATGAGAAATTGTTTTGATTTATACAAAATGAAATATATTGATAGATTAAAGAGAAAAAAAAACACATTGCTAAAAGTATTTTTTTTAAGAGCGTTGGGTTACCCCCATAGGGGGCACGCAAGGACATACACGAACAATAAAGAAAAATAAGAAAAAAAGAAATGCAAAAATAAA
The DNA here is from genome assembly GCA_030141595.1 of Chydorus sphaericus. NCBI lineage: Eukaryota > Metazoa > Arthropoda > Branchiopoda > Diplostraca > Chydoridae > Chydorus > Chydorus sphaericus. The sequence goes on along the minus strand of CM057927.1, from coordinate 9,136,703 downwards.
ACACACACCACAACAATACAATCTGTTCAGCTATTTTTATATGTCCATTTGTATCCCTTTTTTTCAACATATTATAATATATAGCACCGATCTTTTTTCTCTTGGGTAGGCCTTCAAGCCTCGTTTTATTTCATTAAAAAAAGAAGAGTAAATAATGACTCGGCCGGGTCATATTTTCTTGTATAATCGTGAAGGACAAAATTAAAGAGAGAGGGATCTTAACAAAACATAAAAATAAAAGAAAGAAAGCAAAAAAATATAATCGAAAGGAAATGCAAATTTTTCTTCAAAATGGCAGTCAAAATGACAATTGAAAAAACAAGAATTGATGAGAAAAAAAAATGGTGGTGCCTCAGGTACTATCTGACATTGGTTTTTTTCTATCTCATCTTCTTCTTGAATTCAAAAGTCATAAAACTAGCCATTTAAAAATCCATCGATTGTACTTAAAAATAATTAAAAAAGAAACATTCCGAGAGGTAGTTTGGTGTTTGCACGAAATTTTTCAACACTTTCGGGAGGAATCGACAGGGAGCTCATCCGTCGTCCGGATAAGTGTCTTAGAAACGTGAAATCCTGCACAAGAATGGAGACATGTGAAATGCAAAAATTTAGACGAGACGGACATATTTGTTAGAGAAGAAAGATAAAAATTAAACGGATTTTTTTGGGGATTACAAATTGGTTAGAAACTGTCACGAAAAGTCATTTTTTTTCAAAAAACCACTAAGCAGTACTACTTTGTATCCATAGAGGGCAGAGCAAAACCAAAACAAATGATTTTTTTCCAGTTTTGTGTAAAAATCGAATGAAATATTTAAAATTTCATTTTAGAGGGATCCCTTTTTAGTCAAGTTCGGTTTCATTTTGTCACTGGGATGTCTGTGATAAATTTAGATTCAAATACGGATGATGAGGTAGATGTCTCTTAGGGGGCGTGGCGTGTGTGTGGTGGGAGTAGGCTGAATATAGGCGGGATATTCAGATCTCTCTTTTTTTCATCATATTATTTTCGGGGATGAGTGTGTGTGTGTGTGTCTCCTTTGTGTGTGTTTATCAAAAAGAGCGAAATAATAATTAAAAAAGAAAATAAAAAAAAATTCCGGCCATAGACCCTCCCCATTTTTCTCGAATAATAAACAACAACATTTTTCAAAAAATCTCTCTTTTAACCCTTCAATAAATTCGATGCTTTACACACACATACACACACACTTTTTTTCCTTTTTTAAATTCCCTGAATTTTAAAATTGGGAGGTGGTCCTTTCTGAGTTTCTTTTTTTTCTTCTTCCTCTTTAAAAAAAAAAAAACTGAAGGCAAAACGTGACTAGGAGCAAAGGCAAAAGGCCAACAACGTTTTTTTTTCCACCTGGAGCTTTTTTTTTTCTTTTCTTGTTGCACGTCCATCTTCTTTTAATTAAATGCGCACCTCATTCTCTTTTTGTACTGGCGTGAAGAAGAAAAAAAAAAGACGGACAGGGTGCTGGGGCGTGACTTTAAAGGCACTAAGAGGAAGAGTTCTTTTTTCTTAAAAAATTATTGGCCTTCTCGGCCGCCTCTATTTGGGTAGCTCCTAACCATCCTTTGTGACTGTTGAGGCCCTTGCTGTTGGCTCATCATCATCGCCCGGATGCGTCTCTGTGCGGATTGAACTGCGAAAAAGTTGCCAATAATGTGGACTGTCGTCTCTTCACCAGTAGAAGCTCCTTGTTCGGGAAGTTTGATGACGGAAGAAGTTGTCCGCTGCATTTCACGAACGTTCTGACCGCCTTTACCGATAATCCGGCCCACTTGGCTGGATGGAACGAGGAGTTCTACAGTGAGCCGGACATCTTCACCGGCAGGCATGAATCCTTCTTCTCGCATCTTTTCGAAAATGAGATACTGGGCCTAATTTTTAAATTAGAATTTTAATTAGAATTCCTTTATTTAAAATTGAATTTCGATGGATTACCTTCCATTGGGATTCCGGTGTACCGACAATTGTGACCTTCCTTTCGGATTGAGGTTCGGCCGGAGTTCCGTCTGGAAGTGAGGTAATTTTCACGGAAGCGCCTGAAAAGCGGATGATATTGCGGATGTGAGATCCTCTCGTCCCGATGATGGCGCCGACCGCATTATTCGGTATGTAGAGGTAACTCGTTTCCTATTTAATTACATAATTAAATATTTTGAACTTAAAATCAAATCAGAAATAAAAACCTGTTGGGATCCTGAAGGTGGAATAATTCCGGGCGGATAGACACCGCCTTGAGTAACAACAGCAGGTCCTTGTTGAGCATAAGATCCAGCACCGGGAACCGATCCTGGATATCCCATTCCTTGTCCTTGGGGTCCTCCAGACTGAGCTCCACGGGCGTGATGAGCAGCTGCGGCGGCGGCAGCAGCAGCGGCAGCCGATGGCGCGTAACCCATAGCGCCACCAACGGTGGACATCATAGCCATGGGATGGAGTCCGGGGAACATCATGCTCTGCGGCTGAAGTGCGCAAGTCAGGTTGATAGAGATGAATATATGTAGAAAGAAGAAGAAGAAAAAAGATAAATGAGTAAAATTTTGAAATTACTGTGTTATAGGACATGACCACGCCGCTGGATGATGACCAATCAGCGTGACCATGATGCTGTGATGGATGATCATCTCTTACAGCCATCGCCTGCAGGTCGCTCTCGTAGCTCTGACGTAATTTGGCGCTAATCATTCCTTCCGCTCGAGACATTGAGTCAATGGATCCTTTAATCGTGATAACCCGCTCCATATTGAAACTGCTTACGTCACTTAAACTTTTAATTTTAAATTAATTCCAAGTTAAAATGATTTAAATAAGAAAAAAATACCTGGAAACGGTAATTTTCGTGTCGGTATCTTGCATAACTCTTTTGATGGTGCTGCCACCTTTTCCAATAATTCGTCCTATGAGGTTATTATGCGCCAGGATCTTGAGCGTCACTTCCCTGTAAAAATTAAAATAATTAGAATTAACTGAATATTTATTATTTAGGAAAAGAATAAATACCCTTTGTTTGTATTATCCGCTTCCTGTTGCATCACTTCCAGGATCCGGCGGCAGGCATTAGTGCAGTTCTCTGGAGCTCCGTAAATGGTGATGGCCTTTTCCAAGGATCCCACATTCTCCTTCCGGTGAACATCCACCCTCGCCCGGGTCTGTTGAGTGATCTGCCGGATGGTCCCTCCTTGGCGACCGATAATGGCACCAACCATCTCGCTCGCTACCAGCAACCTTGAATCAAATCCAAAATTTAATTCGATCCTTATTTATTATTATAAAATTTGGTGATTACCTAAGAGGAAAATCCGCTTGACGTTGAGGATTTCCAGGATTTCCTGCTCCATAAGTTGCAATTTGAGATGGTCCCGATCGGGATCGAACTGATCCTCCTCCATTTCCGCTACGGGATCCACCGCCTCGTCTTGTTTCCATGGCCGATTCGACCTGAAGGATCGATCCTTCAAATTCCACTTCACTCAGCTCTTTTAAAGCGCTTTAATAAATAAATAAAACAAATTAGGTTTCGGGTTTTAATACGACGTGGGCGTTCGTAATCTGATATGGCAACAACGCAGTTGGTTCTATTAGACAAATTTTTCTTATTTCGTCAATGTGACAAATTAATTTTTTTTTCGGAAGCTTTGTAATGATGACTCATTTTTAATGACGCAATTCCGTGGGCGTTGAAAATTATTCATACATAAAAAAATGTGATGGACAAATCTAGTCCAAGGAATTCCGCAGTTTAGTGCTATGGAGGTCATTCATATTATTACGCAGATTATTGTTACAGAAAATAGGCGCGTTTTAAAAAATAAGATTAGATAACATTTACCTGGATAAATTTTGAATGGATGATAAGACAAAGAAGTATATCAATGTCCTTGAAAACACGATTGAAATCGATCGCTTTGCAAAAAAATGGACGTATTACGCAAAAAAATCTTACTTTTACGTAACTTGGCCTAAATTATTCTTTTTTTTCTGGCACGCACAAAAGAGAGACTTTGGGTATAAAGGTAATAAACCGTAATAACTTTGATTACGCAAATTGCGCGCGCGACCCACACTGAAATAAAAATTGAATAAACACCAACGCACGTCGTGGCTTCGACTAACCTTCGGTTCACTGTTTACAGCGCAGTTAGCAGACTACTAACTACATCAGCGCCATCTAACGGTCAAAATTACAAACTAATAAAAAACTTACTTTTCAGCTTCTTCCGCCGTTTCGAAAACGACTTCCACTGTTTGAGGTGATTGTAGTGAAGAAGAATCCACTTGATCCTCGTCTTCACCTTCGGCACTTGTAATAATTTCAGTTTCTTCAGCTCCTTCTTCCGCTTCACCACCTCCGCTGCTGCTAACCTTTTCGCACTTGACGAGCGTTCCTAGCGGAGTTAGGATCCGCTCCAGCTCTTCTAATCGCACATGGGCCGCCACGTTGCTCACGTACAGCGTCCGTGATAGTACGCTAAAAATCAATTTAAATATTATTTATAATTTTTTTTGAAAGTTGGAATAAGACAAAAACACCTGTCAGTATATTATCCAATAAGAACAGCTGTTTAAAACAGGTGCGCGTTTATATGAATTTACTCCCGCACGAAAAAAAATCACGCTCAGTTCGAACGAAAGCCACAAGAGCGACTGAAAGAGAGACGCCCTTAGCCAGATGTGGTTTATCGCCTCCCTTTCGGGATTCCTAGTTTGTGATGTCATCAATGACGTATCGGGAGAAAAGAATTTCGAAAATGAACCCTCCTTTATATTTTTCTCAGTGGGCCGGACTAATGAGAGACCTCCTCCGGTGACATTCCGAAGCCCCGTTTTCTCGAATCAGACCGGTTTTAAATGTAAAACGCTGCCGGATAGAATAAATAATCAGGAATGTTTATTGACATGAAATTAAATTTAAAAAGAATGTAGAGAATTTCGCATCCTTCCTCTAAAAGATTTGAGGGCGTGGATTGTCACGAAACTAGCAACCGGTTTATTGTCAACATTCCAAAGTCCCATACAGTCGTAAAAATGAGAAATACATAAACCCTAGAAAAAAAAAGGGTTTGGAAAGTTAAAACCAGTTTTTTCTCCTCTTAAAAAAAAAAGATAATCACATTAGAGAGCTCCAATGACCAAGTGGTGGTGGGTCTCTCAAACAAACAATTCAAATTTCACGTGAAGCAAACAAGGTCTCGAATAACTGGCGCCACACAGAACCCACCGTTAGATGGCGAAAAATCTTGAATGGTTTTTATTTAGAGAGAGAGAGAGAGATCAATGACCTCTTTAGGTTTGACAACCTTGGATCCTCACGAATCACAAGGCGTCCTTGGGAGAAAAAAAAAACTGGGCCTACCGACGACTCCCGGCGGCGAGTCCCGCATTCCATCGCCTTATTTAGTGATATAAAACGTCAACAATTTGACCAGTTTTCTCTTCTAACTTTGGGGTCACACAAGAAATTCTCTCATTTTAATATTTACTCAATGAGCTCAACTCATTTCCTAACAAATATTTGGGCAGAAAATAAAATTTGTGTCAAAATATGAGGGTTGCACAAAATTTTGAGTCGTCTGCTAATTCCAATACGGGGTAAAATAAAAAGTATCTTCTGATCAATCCCTAAACACACTTTTTAAAATTATTTTTTAATCAATCCCTAAACACATTTTCGAAAAATCCCTAAACACACTTTAGATCAATCCCTAAACACACTTTAGATCAATCACTAAACACATTTTAAAAAGAATTTCAGAACGATCCCTAAACACACTTTTTGAAAAACTAAATTCCTCAGCTTCCGGTAAAATTGGAATGTAGTACGGGGTTACAGAGAAGAAGAAGAAGCATCTTCTTCTGTTTTTTAAAAATAGAATGGCACGCGACGGGGAAGGGCGGGAATTTGAATACGCTGAAAATAAATTTTGTGCAGCTGTTTGAGTAGGGTGAACTCGATGGTATCCGGTCGCATTCCAAATAATAAATTTTCAAAAAATAAAAGGGGGATGATCACGTGATTTTCTCTTATCAAAGTGGCTCTTATGGAGAGGTCATGAACCTATTCACACGAAAGACTTATCTTCTTCTTCTTTAAGAGAGAGAAATAAATAAAGATAAAAAGGGTGGATGTCCGATAACTACTTGTGCCGGAAATCATCATCCATCCATCCATCTTCGTCTGTAATAACCAGTTTTCAATTATAAGAAATGTACACTTCCGGTAAGCTTGTTATTATTACGCCCATCTCTTTTTTTATGAATGAAAGTTTGGACCGGAAACTATATTAAATTTGATACTTTATATGAAAACATTCCAAAGTTTTCTTTGAGTATATCAAATTACCAAAAAATAATTTAGGTATTAAAACTTACTTTCGTCTGCCACCAGCAACTGATGGTTCTACCACCAAAGTAGATCCCATGAAACTTTGTCCTATTTTTTTAAATTAAAATTATAAATCATGTTTAAATAATAATTAAATAATAAAATTTACCGTTCAATTTCTCGATAGCTCTTTCAACAGTGGCCTGTTCTGGACAGTCAATAAAGGCGTAACCGCCTCTTTTAACGAGGACGGAACTGACGGTGCCGATTCCAGCGTCCGCCAACAGCTGCCGGAGAGCCGTTTCGTTCACTTCGGCCGCCAAATTCCCGATGTACAGCTTACTCATCTCCTCAATACCAATATTTGTAATTCCTTCCTAAATAAATTAAGAAATAAATCAGAGCACTAATAAAATTAAACTGCCGACCGGCTCCCTCACGCCGGTCCTTCTGAAGGCCTGGCAGGCGCGCAAGAGCCGACTAGAACGCCTCCAAGCGGAGCTTAGGCCCCCCTCCTCTCTCTTTTTTTTATTTTTTGAAAAAAATCAATAATATTGATCTCGTTACGTACATCGTACCAAAAAAAATTGTTTTTTTTTTTAAATGATAAAATGCAGACAATGTTGCCAAATTTAAATAATTAGGCATAGAGAATTTTATTTCTGTATACATTCAGGTCAGAGAATTTTTTTATTTTTTAAAAGAAAAATTCCTCTATGTCGAAATTCCTGCACGTCCCATCATCACCCAATGGGGAATAAGACGAACATCAGGTGTCGTTACTATGTTAACAATTTTTTTTATTTATATACAGAGAGAAAGGAATTTATTACATCGATAGATTTAAAATAATGATGATGATGCGAGTATTGATCCAAATGAATGGCAACGCTGTAGCACACCGCCATTTTTTTAGCCCTAGAATTTGATTAAAACACATCGTTTCAAATAACCATTTATAGAGAAAGTGTCTTATCATTTATGTATTAAGGAGAACGCTCGTGTTTTCAAAAGAAACACGGAAAGGCTTTCAGAAAAAAAATTCCCCTATTTATGTGTGTGAAACCGGGCCGAAGCCAACTGAAAACGGGTTGATCGATACCACACACTTCGTTTTTTTTTTTATTTTAAAAACAAGTTTAAACAGATTATATAACACACACAATGTCTTATCTCCATTCAAAAGAAGAAGCTCGCCCCAGGGTAACGGCCATTTTGATTATACAACGTTGCCAAACTGACTTTAAGTAATAATAACCGGTTTTTAAAAATATATTTTAATGAGAGCAGCCATTTTGAATTTAAATTAGTAATCTAATGAGTAATCAGATGCTAATTTTCTAGAGTCCTATCGACACACTGAATAATTATCTTCATTTTAAACCAAGTCATCTTGAGCAAAAAATAAAAGATGGATAACACATTTTTACAAAACATCCGGTCAAGTAATGCTCATATAACTAGGTATGTTGGGCTTCAGGCTATAACCGCCGCACCGTGGCGCGCGCGCGCGCTTTTTCTTATCGTAATAACTTACCAGCCCAATGATGATGATTAGTTAATCCACTAGATGCCAAAAATATGAATTTGTCCAAGTCCTTTATATATATTTGTAAACAAATATAAAACTAAAAGCAAAAAGCTTCGTCTGCCAAAAACACTACGCGGCACTTGACAACATCACACACACGACGCTGGCGGATCATCCGGCATCCAGGGGGAAACTGGAGGCGTATAGGCCTAGTAGTATGCTATGGCCCAAACGAGGGGAGAGAAGAAGCCCATCACCCTATTGGACGTTCTATTTTGAAAAAAAAGACGACGACGAGAGGGGAAGCGGAGGGGGAGAAAAAGGGAGTGTGTGTGTGTGTGGAGTAACATTCTTCACAGCTGCTCCATCTAGGCCTAGAGAGAAGGGGGACCCGGCCTTGTTCTTTGCTCAGTCCATTCATCAGGCCTTTTTACTGTGACCGGCTTTTCATCAAGAATTTCTCCCCTACTTCCTTCTTTCTGTTGGATGTTGCGCGTGAAGCCTCGTCGGTGCTGCTGCTGCTGGTTATTCCAGCCCACCGAAAAACATTTGCTTTCTCTGGCGTGTTTTCATTCATTCAATCCTTCCTCGGTCGACCTAAAAGGAATTGGAATGAACTGACATTTTTCTTTTCCTCATCTCCTCCTCTTTTTTTTTATGTAATATGGTGTGAGAACTTGATGATATTCAATACTGTCGTCGGAAGTTGTGTGTAATAGATATGAGTTTAGTTTTTAAATAATAGAGGGGGATCTACAGGGCTTGAACGTAAAAATTGTATTTCTGTTACAAGAGGTCATTAACTTTTTCGTCCCTTGCCCAAAACGACAATTTTCGGAAAAATAATGAAGTTATAAATTTGAGCGCTAGATGGCGATACTCAATAGTCGCAGTTTTGTTTCAGAGATGGCGTTGGCAGACGTCAACAAGAAATTTTCTTTTCTGAAGTAAAAACGAGTGCACGTCATGGCTAGTTCAGAGGTTTCTATATTTTTCATTTTAAATTAAATATTTTCTTAATGTTATGAATAGAATTCTAATGTGTAAAAGATTAGCTTATTCTTACTCAAATACTGTAAAATTTATATATTTTGCAATTTATTGCCAATATCATAAAACATTATTTTCTGACAGGAGGAAGTTTTTGAGATTGTCGATTTTACGTCAGCTTCAGAATGGGAATCATTCACTTCAAAGTTGGAAGAGATCTTTTTAGCCTGGCAGCTCTCCTTAAAAGACAAGGAAGAAGTTACCGAATATACCAAACAGAAATTGGATGGCAACTGGAAGGAATCGTCTGAAGACATCAACTTTGCTGGTATATAAAACTTTTTAAATTTCATTTTACTTTTAATTTAATAATTTTTATTCTAGGCTATCCTTTTGTTGTGACACATCACTGGGTGGAAAATGATGTTGCCGAAGTGAACCCAGAAGCGAAAGGTGGCCAAGTCTTTGAATCTCTCATGGATGAGAAGAATGACTTCCCCTACGGGAATCACTCTTCTGGAATAGCCAGATCCTATGGCCTAAGTGAGTTTGTCGTCGTCTGCCCATCAGGAAACGAGATGCTGACATCAGAGAGTCGTATTCACCTCGTTTTGAGCTCCATCACCATCGCGGTGAACAACATCCAATGGTTTTTTTCTTTTAAAAAACAATTTTTTTCTGAATTTTAATCATTATTTCTCTATTTTTAGCCGAGTTCCAGTTTTCGTTCAAGTTCATGAAAGGCGTCAGCAACTTTTCCAAGGCACATTCGAGTCTAAAAATTTGAGAACTGATTTCCAAATGGTACATCTCCGGAGAATCCCTCCTTCCTGTCGACACCTATCCGGTATTTCTTTACAATTTTATAAAAATTAAGATCTAAACTAACTTTTTTAATTCATAGGACTGCTGGAAATCTTTAAAGAAAAGATTGGACCCTCCTCTAGACAAGAAAGAGCCAGCGTCTCTGTCTGTTGGACGTATAACCTAACCCAACTACTCGATTCTGCTGAAAAATGGCTTCAAAATCCACCAGATTTCGATCATCAACCATCGAAAAAAGAGCTCTTGGGTCCCTTTCCATTCGGCGCTTCTAAAGATCCCATCAAAGATATCCGAGTTTCATCCGTCTGGTCTTCTCTCAACGAAGATATCGTCGTCGATAGTGAAGTCTACACTGATTTGGATCCTATGCAAGCTCCTTTATGGACAGTCCACGTAGAACTCAACGACCAGATTCCTTCTCTCCTGGTTAAAACGCTCTACAACTTTCTAGATCTGTGCCGTTCTGGTCAGACTACTGAACAGCTTCTTGGAGGGAGCTATACGGTCCTTCAGAGTCCCGATAGTCCTGAATATGAACAAGCACTTGGAGCTCTTACCAAAGAGAAGCAAAATTATTCAAAAAAATTATTAAAAGCTGCTCGTAGAGCTGCTGGAAATTCCAAGAAAAGTGGAGGACCCATTCCGGAAGAGAGTCTTGTCATTCTACTCAATTTTCTCTTTCCGGATGCTGAAGGAGATGCTTCCGTAATTTTTAAACAAACACATTTGTCATGTATTGCATAATAACACTTTTAAATTATTACAGAGTCAGAGTCATCCTTATGGAGAACAATTTCAAGGAGATTATCCTTCCGCACTGGATAGCTCATGGAAGGTAAATTTTAAATTTAAAAAAAAATTGAGAAATGAAATTAACTTTGAATTATTAATAGGATTCCTTTTCGGCTTTTAAGACGTCGCCAGTAGATAGTTTAATTCATCGACTGGCCACTGTGGCCGTTCATACTGTCCGGCACTTTAACGGTATTGAGGGTCTAGCTCATTTGTGGCACGAAATCGTGCTGGAACTACGTTTCCGTTGGGAAAACGGTTACATCATCCCTGGGTAAGTTATTATAAAGAAAATATTTTACAAAACAGTTTGGACGGGAATTTTTAAAGACGGACAAGGTCGTTGTTGTGCCGCATTGTGTTGTGAGCCATGTAGATATCCATGTCCATATCGGTCCAGTTTTCGGCAGTCATCTCTCCCCCAGATCTCTGCCTAATTCTGGAATTATTGCGCATTAATTGTTGTTGTTGCTGCTGCTGTCGCCGAGCTCCGATGAGTCCGCTCGTACTGCTACTCGTTCCTCCGGGTTCTCGATCCGTTTCCCAGCTGCTCTCGTCTCCAGTCGTCTGCTGCTGGGCATGTTGAGGATCAGAAGAGTCTCCTTGATGATGTTGGCTGTGCGCTGAAGATGAGCGCCGTCGCATCTGCTCGGATCGACGGCTTCCGGCCATACCTAGACCCATTCCGCTGTTGTTTCCCATACGAGCGGATGCCCTACTGGCCCTTGAAGCTCGTCCGGCGGCTGCGGCCGCTGCTGCTAACTCACTCATCCTCAAATCAGCCAATGAGTGATGAGATGACCTCAGATCTTTTGAAAGAAAAAAAAAATTATTATTGTTTGGTCGGACAGGTCGCAGAACTGTCCGTTTTTTGTGAAGAAATTTATCAGTATGGCCGATTTAAAAGTTTTGGTCGCAGAGGTCGTGTTGGTCGGAGAGCTGTCCGTCAAAGAAAAATAATCATCGTCATGTCTGTATTGTTCGTATTATAAAATTTACAATTCGTTTTATATAAAAATAAAATTTTCAGGCTTGGGTTGTAGAGGAAAGAGTTCCGGTGGAGGAGCACGCCTCTTCCGGAATCAAAGCTGCCTTGCTGCTTGATAAATTCTCTTCTTTGTTGTCTGGTGCTATCTTTTTTGTCGATTTTATAGTCCTGGTGGTCGCATAGGTCGCAGAGCTGTCCGTCTTAGTCTTTTGTTTCGGGTTTGTACCTGCCCTAGAGAGTCCCAATCCTGATAGAGTCGGTAGACCGGCCATTGCGCCCATAGAGCCTGTCAGGCCGGCCATATTGAGCCCACTCAATCCACTCAATCCTGCGCCGGAGAACTGATGATGTAATCCAGGTGGAAGATAAGTAGGCCCCCTTCCTGATAGAGCCGACACACTCCTGCCACCAGGTGGCTGGACCTGTCCGTCCACCAAGGATCGAGTTCTAAGAAGGTTTACTCCGCCGGATTTATTCATAGAGTAACCGGAAGCGTGAGAACGGGCGTCATCCGGAATGAATCCGCCGTTAGTCGCTCCACCCATGACTGATCCTGGCCGTCCATCTGCACCGTGATGGTACATGCGGGCTCTAGGGATGCTCCTAGTGCTGTACATGGACATCTGATCCCAATCTTTACCTCCATTTCCGCCAACTAGTGGCGACTGTACCTTTTAATTTAAAAGAATCTTTAGCGCGGAATCTTAAAAGAATCTTCAGCGTATTAAGTCACCTGAGATCCTGCTAGGGATGTAGCGGCCGTACTGAGCCCACCGTTGTGATGAATTGCGTTATTGCCCTGAGCGGCTCCATTGGCCGCCAATACGTTGCTCAACCGGAGTTTTTCGTTTTTAGTCGATCTCTTCCGATTGCAACAGATGAAGATGACGACTGCTATGACGACTGTACCGCAGATAGCGGCCGATGCCGCTATAATAATCTTATCCATGTGGGAGGATCCTAGTCCTGATGGTTCCGCACGAATCTCTCGACATTGTGGGAACGGGACTGTCTCGGGAGTCACGTGACTCTCTTCCAGAGACACGACACAAACCACCAAACTCTCCTAAATTGATTTAAAAATTTTAAATTTGAATTCAATTAGTTTAAAAAGATTTAAAATCTTACTTGGGCGGGAACATTTTTTATTTTAAATTCCCGTTCGGATGGATCGAGCGGAGGTCCTGGCTGGAAGCTGTTGTCACCAAAGAGGCGGTAAACGACACGGAATCCTAAAATGTTGCTCGTCTCTGAATCCCACTGGATGACGACGGAAGTATCCTGTCTATAAGCATCTTTGACGATCACTTCCCTCTCACCTGGGAAGCTATAACCAGCCGCCGGACCGGTATCGATATCTGGATAATTTTGACTGCCGGCCAGGATCAGATTCGGACGGGTTTGAGGTCGGCCTCTTGTCCCTCCAGTAACTCCTCCGCGGATCAATTTGTTGGCCGGAAGAGTTGTTCTAGGCCTTAATTTAAATAAAGCATCTTTAGCTTGGAATCTTTTTAAAATTTAAAAGAATATTTCTTGATTTTACCTGGAAGTGGATGCTGGAGTGGTTCGCACTGAGGGCGTCAGCTGTTGGAGAAGTGGCCGTCTCGGTGGTTGGACCGTTGATTGAGCTACAGGTGAGAATTGGGTCCCAGAGGTGGCTATTACAGGTGGTGGAACTTGTTCTTCTTCCTCCTCCTCTTCATCATCATCTTCTTCCTGATATGGTGCCTTCTCGGTTGTAGTTGTACTAGTAGTGCTCATGGTGGTCGTAGAGGTCGACGATGTAGTGGTCGTAGAAGTGATTGAATCATCATCGGGTGTCACTGGACGGAATCCTTCCTCCTTTTTACCCGATCCTTCTTCTTTATTACACTTGAATTCTATTTTAATTAAAGAAAATTAGATTAGATTTTGAATTAAAATGATTTATGGTATACCTTCTGGGGCAAGTTGATAAAAGCTTCGCGTGCGGAACTCTAGAGGAGTACCGCAAAATTGCGGACTGCGCTCCCGGCTCGTCACTTGAAGATCCGTGTCACGGATCCATTCGGCCACCCATTTGAGACGGCAGTCGCATTCGAGGAAACGTCCGCCCAGAGAAAGCCCTCGGAGAGTCCCGTTGAGATGAGCAAAAGCCTTCCTCGGCAGTGTCGCCAGAGGGTTCCCATCCAGGGCTAATAGAGTCAGTAATGGGGCCGGAGCAAAGGCATCTTCCGGCAGGGTATCTATCAAGTTGAATCCCACATCTAAAACCTAATTAAAATTGAAATTGAGAAATTAGCGCCAAAGATTCTAAACAAAACAAAAAGGGGGTCGAAGAAATATTTAAATTTGAAAATGAAGCGCTTAAGATGCCGAGAATTTTTGGGTCAAAATTTTTGTCCAGTGTTACACATGTTATCTTTTGAGATTTGTTAAATATTGCCTTTGATATTCTTTTCTGTAAAACTGCCCACAATTGGCTCCAATTATGGTCCGTCGGAGTCTCTTTTGAAATGCAAATCATCTGCCCCAACACCATCTTGTTTATTTAGAAAAATCAGAATAAGAAGTTTCGGGCCATCAATTTTTTGTTTTCTTTTTATAGACGCATCTCGATGAGAAGAACAGGAACTACCCTTCGGGGAAAGAGAGGGGATGAATGACACTGTACAAGGTCGTGCTGCTTCTGTTCTCTCGCCTCAAGGTGCCCGCCAAGCGGACTCTCCACCAGTTGGCCAGCATTTTCATGAGAAAACATAATAAAAACTCGGACCACTCAAAAATCGGGAGAGAGAGAAGAAATCTCTCTCTAAACCATCACGTACTCTCTGAACGATAATAGCTGTAGTTCCCGAACGTCACGGTCCTCTCGTTCACGCGGGAAATCGACAGTCCGTGAAAAAAGTGGGATTAGAGAGAGGACATGATGTGTGTATAGAGATAAATCGAGGACAGTCGAGCATGAGGAAACCGTTTTGCTCTCCTCTTATCGATCATCGGACTTTGTTTTATGGTGAAAGAATCTTTCAGCATCATTAGCGTATAAGAATCTTACCCTGAGTTGAGTTAGACTGGCCAATCCGGCGGATGGGAAATCGACGACCAAGTTATTGAGCAGACTTAGAGAGCTGAGCGTGTCGTTGACACCGAGGAAGGCATCCGGTTCGATCCCGCTCAAAGAGTTCCTCTCTAAATTGAGCGCCGTTAGAGAGTCTAAATCCTGGAACAATCCTCCGGGTCCCAAAGTTCTGATCCCGTTTTGAGCTAGATCCAGAAAGGCCAAGCTGGATAATCCTGAAAGGGATGCGGCCGGAACTGTTTTCAATTTAGTTCCTTTTAGATTGAGATTCTTCAGAGTAGATTCCAGTCCACGGAAGGAATTGGGTGATAAAGTCATGTTAGAGTTGTCGGCTAGTTTGAGTGTTATCAATTTAAGTGGATTGAAGGCGTCGTTTGGAATAGGACCGATCCTGTTTCCTGATAGATCCAGTAATGCCAGAGCTTTCAACGGCCGTAGAGCTTCAGTTGGCACCGATGTCAACATATTGTCCTAATTTAATTAATTATTTAATTAGCTTTCTTTATCGATTCAATCCTTTCAAAGTTACCTGTAAATTAAGATTCTTTAAAGAATTTTCCTGTCCAGAGAAAGCTCTAGGACCGATGGTTTTAATGCCGCATTTAGAGAGCTGAACATTATGGACAGTCAGCCTGGATAGCAAGTTATCCCTCAGCTCTCCGACGGTGCTGTTGTGAACGTAGAGTAAATCTATAGTCTGAGTGGCCGCGTGCTCATTGAGGGCCGTTATGAGCACGGGGAAATCCACTTGAGCGCACTGTAGGGTTAGCTCCTGCGCCAAATTGTAGGAGCATGCGCAGGATCCGTGCAACGCTGGAACGTTTCTGGACCAAGGGCATTGAGCACTGCTGTAAGAAGCTACCAGGAGTAGGACAAATCCCTGCCATCTCATTTTTGGAAGGATCGATCCTGAAAAAAAATTAAATAATGCCTTTAAGCTGAATAAATTAGCGTTTTATATCAGGTCAGTGACCACATGCGCGCAACACGCAGCTTCTTTGCTGTTGATTTGTTTCGCTTCTGATGCTGCCGGGCTTTGGTAAAGGTCGTCAATCTCAACCGGCAATATCGCTAAAAGGGCTTTCTTGTTTAGTGAGCCTGAAAGGGGGGGGGGGGGAGTGATGATGATATAAACTTATATTCCATATGGCGGATGTTTATTTCGGATGTGAATAAGCTTTTTAAAAAAAAGTCACGCTCGGTTACGGAAATATGCCGACTCATACGTTTTTGGAAAAAATCAGATCTAGGTTACGATTAATAATTGATTCGTGTGAAGAGAATCGTAAAAAAAAGGAAGAATACTTTTACTATTATACGGATCGTATTGTTGTACTTTGAAAATTAACAGCTGTTTTCAGAGGCATATCTTTTTTAAGTTTTGACATCTGTCATTATTTATAATGAAAAATCGTGAGTTTATATGTGACTAGTACAGCACGACATATGGTTGACAGGATAGGTCGTTGTACCTATCATTTTCTTGTTCCTCGAATAAATCTTTGAATTTTTTTTGGCGGGCATTTTATTTGTCTCGCTCTAGTAGTAAGGGAGTTTTATGTAACGCACTGATCCCATTTATTTAAGTGCGTGAAAATGGAAGCTCTTATACATGTTGACATGGCGGCAACTTTATGATATAATATATTCCAAGAGTTATTTTGATGGATTTCACGTGCTCTAATTGTTCGATGTCATTTTTCAGGCCATTGAAGATTTGATTTATTACGATCCAACGGGAATATTATCGTGACATCTCGTTGACTCTTTTGATGATACTAAACGGTACATATTCCTTTCTTACAGGGATTTTGTTGACTCAACGACCGTAAAAATAATTATTCGACTAATTATTTCAAGGTTATTGGCCCATACTTGCGTTCAATATCAAAAGATTATTAAAGATATTCATAGATTATTAAAGTTTTTTAAAGATTCCCGAAATATTCTTATAGATTTTGAGGATTCTCTTGAGGTGCTTAAATATTACATTAAGATTCTTAAAGATTTTTAAGAAAATTTTCAAAGGTTTCCAAAGATTCTTGAAGATTTCGAAAGATTTTCGAAAGATTCTCAGATGTTTTTAAAAACTTACCGGCAAAAATAGGTATGGCAACACTGTTAGGTTTATTTTCCGAGACGAAAAAGTGGAGACATCCGCACTGGTTGAACGTTCAAGTGCAACTGACCGTTGATATGTTGAAGGATGGCCATAAAACGAGCGGTCGTGCACCTCCTCCCTTTTTTCCCGCCGTTGGCCTTGATGATGATCGCTCAAGCGTAAACACAACCGAGAGCATCATCTTCTTTTCTACTTGTTCCCTACCGACCAACAATCCTCCTTTTCTTTTTACCAATACGTAAGTGTCTGTAAGACACTATTTAGCATAATGTTATGCTCGTAAATCTACGTCACTCACGGCGTTATCTTTCATTGGAGCGTTAATGAAATTAGGGGCACAACAACACCTTAAGTGATGAGATAACGAGTGCTAAATAATAAAAAAAGAAAATGCGGGTTAATGATGCCTAAAATTGAACTGCGTAAATCAAATCAAGAGAAATTTAGTGAACCAATAAAAAAAATATTATTTCAAATTTTCTTGATTTCTAATTTCTAACTTTTTGAATTATATCATTTTTTATGGATGGATTTTTAACGAGTTGAAAATTGAATGGGCGTTGTCTACTGTTTATTCAGTTCAGTGTGACAGGGCTGCTCTCAATGAGGCGCCGGAAGCTTCCGCCGGAATTGAATTGGGTCGCTATAGAAAACTTGATGACCCATCTCTTTCTTGAAGCTAAAGATATCATCATTTCCAAATAGGTTGAAGATCTATCAATTAATGTAACCGATAAGGCGTTGCCAATTGGTTTTCCTTAAATTTTTCTTTGTGAGGCCTGTCTTATTTCTATTTACAATTAATAAGATCAATAAGTCGAATGGATTTTAACCAATAAGGCGTTGACATTTTTTTCGCCACTGTGACCCATTTTTTAAGGGTCATTTTATAACGTTTATCAATTCTATATTAATTAGATTAGTAAGAAATTCGATTAATCTAACCGATAGGGCGTTGCCAATTTTTCTTTATAAAAAACTAGAAAAAGAAATTTTGGTTTTCCTTGATGAATTTTCGTGGTTTATGTTTTAGTTTGAATAAGAAATTGTCTTCTTGAGGAGAATTTATATAATTCTTTGCGAAGTCGGCCATCGGAATATTTTTTGGGACAGGATCAGCAGTTTTCTAAACTTTTTCGGACTGATTTATTCAACCCAAAAATGTCAGAAACAAATTCACCCGATTATGTCTCTTGATAAGAGCTTTTCTATTCATAAAACCCACAACAGGTGCGCTTTTTTCATTAACTCTGCTAATCACTAAACACAAGGAAAAAAAATCACTTTACGATCTAATCCATAACTAATCCACTTTCAAAAATGAAAAGTAAAAAAATTTTCTATTTTAAAAATGTTGGAAATTGTCCTAAAATGGGAATCTCTCACGTAATGAGGCAAGTAAACCACACATATGGTCTTCGATAATAATGACTCTCACTATACATATCTGAAGCTGAGCGTGATTATATAGAAAAAGAAAAAGACTCGCACGGTGAGGACGTCGCTCTCAGGTGCGTTCACCTACCACTTGACCGGCGGAATTCCCGCACCATCTGCTCCTGCGGTTTGAATAATGATACCTATACATACACTAAATACAAGAACTTGTATTCTTTTTATAAAAGTCTACATTTATCAGTTTAGGGGAAAAGAGTTAAACGGCCCCTAAAATCAGATAGAAACTGAAAGTTCCGTCTCGCCGTCGTGATTTGACGAGAATAACATGCGTGAAGTGGAACCATTCGTACATTTCCGCATTTTAAAGATATTTTTTGAGTGTATTTCTTATCAATTTTTACATCCTAAAAAAAAAGGTGGAAACTAATTTGCTTATACGAATTTATTAGTGGAAATCACTTCCGCCGTTTAGTCTAGAGCTGGAAAAGTTATTAAAATCTCAATTCTACGTCATTATTAGCCGCTGTAGACCAGTAGAATCGAGGGCGCTTGTAGCGAGCCGGCCAAGGACGGCCCTGCCCGTCTACCAAAGAATAGACGGGCACCGCTAGAGCCGACCTCGGTCTTCTTCTTCCATCATCTTGGTGATGATGATTGTTGGCAAGAAAATCTGGATAACTCGTCCAGCGTTGTAGTGGTTCGTGCTGGACGATCCTATTGGGCCTCCAAGTGCAATATTTATAAGCGGAGTCATCCGCCGGTTTATTCTGGATGGCCGCCAGTCCGTAACTCGCATTGAAATAAACGGTGGAAGTGGAATTGATGGGCATAGTTGTAGGATTTTTCATCTGTTTTAAATATTTACAAGTTGCTTGAAAAGTTTCTTGGACGTCCTGCTCCGCCCGGAAGGTGGAAAATCGCTGGATATTATTCGATTCTGTAGAAGTAGAAGATGTTTGTCTTATCCAGGAATCATCGGGATTGATACTGGTTGAGAATGTTATCGGGGATTTCTTCTCTTCTTGAGGTGATCCAGCGGATTTATTATTCTTCCGGCCGGATCGTTTTTTCTTATTTCTTCTAAATCGAGGGCAATAGCAGCAAACTAGGACGACTACGATGAATGTTGATGTTCCAGAGACGGATGCGGCTACTGCAACTTGAGCGACCGGATAAGTCACTTCCGCCGGTGTGATGACCTCCCAGCAATGTCCACTTCCGGGCAGCCGGACGCAGATTTCGTATCCAGTCGATGGTAATAGGCCTTCTAAGATTCTTGTTAAACTCGATCCGGCCGGAAGGTCGCCATTTATGATTGCTTCCGGTTCCGGAATTCCGAACCGGCGGAGTTCCATCGTCCATTTGACGATTAAAGATGATGGCGCTCCGTCTAAAAGGTGGAAAGTGACATTGATGGTCTCTGGGTTCATCGGAATGACTTCCACATCCACCAAATGGGTCACTACGGAATGATCTATTCCGGAACGATGTAGGCAAAACTCTTCCGGAAGATCCGATAGACGGCGTCCTGCCCATGGATCATCCCGGCAATCATCCATTCTTAATTTGTCTGTGTCGTTTTGGATCAGCCGCCATAGCCAATTGGCGCTGCAGTCGCATTTAATTTGATTTCCTTAATTAAAAGAAAAATTCAATTAGAATTCCGGATGGATTATTTAGATGATGAATTTACCTTTGATTGAAATTTGATCGATTGATGAAGGTAGTTGCATTTCTTCGGGTAAATTTTTTAATTGATTATCGTCTAAATTAAGTTTACGAAGTTGAGGCATCTGACTGAAAGCTTCCGGCGGAATAACTAATTTTTAAAATAAATTAATTTAAATCAATCTAAAATATTACCAAAAGGTGATTACCTTTGAAGTTATTTCTTGATAAATCCAGAATTTGTAATCGACTAAAAAGTCGACTAAACTGATCGGGAAATGTTGTTAAATTATTTCCGACCATCCGGATGGATTCTATGTGATCCCTCAATGGTTCCAGATTGAAAACCGACATCGGAAGTGTGTCGTTCTCAAGTTTAAATGCTTCCAAATATCCCAAATTATTGTGATCCAGGTCCAAATGCCTCAATCTTAATAGATTGAAGAACATCAATCCTGGTGACAAGGATCGGATTTTATTCCGGCTTAAATCCAGCCGGATTAGAGCTGTTAAATTGGTGATGGATATCGGGATTTCTTCCAACTCATTCCGGCTGAGATCCAGCTCTTCTAAACTATTTTCTTGTCCTTTGAAAGCGTCGCTGGATAGGATGGATAGATTACTATGCTGGATGCTTAATCTCCTTAATCTAATCTTGGATGGAATCCAGCTGGAATTTATTTGCGGTAGGGAAGAGTTGATTATCTCCAAGTCGATTGAACCCGACTTGAGTTGATCCAGGAATGAGATTATGGCTGGTAATCCATTGGCATTGTGGCAACGGGCCGCATCCAGCACTTTTTCTAGGGAACCGTTGGGGCTCATCCGGATGCCGTAGATGGAATGGCAATAAGTCGCATTCCCGGATTCTACGGCCGTGAATCCGGCAATGTAGAAGATGAGGATAATCGTGAGGAATGTTTGGATGGTCATTTTATTCCGGAATTTTCAGCCCATCCTCCTGGAATTTGTGAAAAAGGAAAACTATTACTAGCAGCGCCATCTAGCGCTCGTTTTTAAAATTAGTTAGTGATGACAAATAGCTTTAGGGCGGGATTTATGGAGGGACAGCAGCGGGATTTCCCGAAATGGTGGACGAATGAAGAGAAGAAAGGAATAACAAATGGTAAAAGCGTGGTCGGTACGCGGACACCCCGTGGTGATTTATGCAACTTATAGGCTGGTTTGTCTCCCACTCACGAATGTTAATTTTTATCTCAATTGTGCGCCTTTTTAAAAATAAAAAAAATAAACATGTCCTTCAATGAAACAGGTGTATAAATATATAAAATATAAGAATATTAATCAAGATTTTTCGCAATCGTCCATCACAACGTTGCCGGACAAAATGTGAATATTATTTGAATACTAAATTAGCTAGCCTAGTAGCTAATACATATTTAAAAATATATATTATTCGATGCCGTAAATTTGCGGTTCCAAAAGGGCCGACACTAATTCGATTCAAAAAGGATTTTTTTGCCTTTAGGGGAGGCCTCTCTTTTTTATGTACGGTATATAGTTTCAATTTTTTTTTTCTTTCAAATGGTCAAGCAGAAGATAAAAGAAGTTGATGTTTCTAAAGAAGGAGAAGTAAATCTCCAACGCCCTTGACGACGTATTTGTTTAGTAGCATTATAAGAGTTAAAACTTTTATTGTTTTCTGTCCTTGAACTTTTCGCTCGTTTTCGTACCTCTTCAACTCTTTAGCTCACTTTTGTACCTCATTCTGCTGAATGCTAATTTATCGCTGAATTTTCTATATCTGCTCGTTTTCGTACCTCTCCAATATCTTGCAGAATAGTTTGCTCAACAAAGAAGATTTTCTGTTTTTCATTCAAATTATGTATGAGATAGCGTTTAATTTATTCGACAAAGTTAGCTTCACACAGGTGTTTCTTATAAAAATGTATAATTATCATAACAAGTACCTGGGGATGTGGCTAATTTAGTATTCCAAAGAAAAATAAAGTTGAAGCGGGCGTTGAGGAAGAGAGCGTGCACTCACGATGCCAGCCGAGTGGCTACTAAGAGGAGGAAGAAGAAGAAAAAGGTTGATGCGCAGAGATGATTCCGCCTCCGGTGGCATCTCTTAAAGGGCATCCCTTTTGATGATGAATGATGATTCAAAAGTTGTTGAATTTTTTTTTTCTTGTTGGCCGTGCTTATGACCTCATCATGGCTCCGAGCGTGAATTCATCATATAATCAGTCTATTTGAAGTAAAAATCCAAATCTGTTTTTCATTTATTTATTTTGAAAAAAAGTCGTTTGTCACGCTGAATTCACGCTGGACAATAAGCCATATGGTGAACAATGATAATAAGCAGGTAATATTTGAAAAAAAAAATAAGATAAAAAGGATGTGATCCGGCAGGTGTGCACCGTGAGTTTGCGTGATTTTTTAAAAAGAAAAAAAGGTAGCCTTCGTAATTTCGTATTTGCGTGTTATGTTTGCTGACCCCCTCTAGCTAATAAAGAACCTTTTAAGGTCAACATCTCGTAACTTTTTCTTTTTTTATGTTTTATTTCCAGGTTGGATTCTGGGACGCCTGATCTCAACTATTGTAGATTATATCAGAAATTCCAGGTGAGATATGAAAATTTCTTTTTATAGTTTTTCAAACATTTCTTGAAGATTATCTTTTTTATTTTTAGATGTTAAACTGTTGCATCAATCACAAGAAAAGTAATTGTGCTGGTGGGCCACCTGCATCTGCAATCCCGCCCGAGGAAGATGAATTTTTCGACGCCGAAGAAGAAGTGGAAGAGGCCGGCAAAACTCATTCCGCTTGGAATCAACCTCAAGGACGTAAAGAGAGAACCAAGATGAAGCTACTAAATTCACCTTCAGACTGGATCTACGCTCCTATCACCCAAGATCCTCTCCCAATGACTGAGGATATGCTCGAGGAGCAGACTGAAATGATGGAACAGCTCGGATCCGATGCGGAAGCATCCGAACTCAGAGCTAGAATCCTATCAGCTTCACTCCTCTCCGATATGGAAGCTTTTAAAGTAATTAAAATTGTATTTACGGTCATTTGATTACGTAATAATTAGTGATTTAGGCAGTCGAAAGTGCCCACCCTGCACCACAAATCCGCTGCGAATTTGTTGAACAGGTTGGAAGCGAAATGTTTACAGTTATTCCACAAGAGATTGTAGCCGTTGCCGACCAAGTGCTGATAATGGAGGTGCTCAATCAGGCTGTGAACGCTCCCTCTAGTCTTGGGATCGATTAGGACTTGAGTGATTTGTTCAGCTCGCCGGGATCGGCCGTAATGATCCCTCACATC
The DNA here is from genome assembly GCA_030141595.1 of Chydorus sphaericus. Classification (NCBI taxonomy): domain Eukaryota; kingdom Metazoa; phylum Arthropoda; class Branchiopoda; order Diplostraca; family Chydoridae; genus Chydorus; species Chydorus sphaericus. Next base: position 9,113,692 of record CM057927.1, on the reverse strand, counting down.
TTCGAGGTTCTTTGAACGCTGGATGGTCACTCTATCCGCCGTCTTTTCCACACTCCACCAATTAGTTTCGGGATCGTTATCAGGATCGATTATGGTGCTCGTCTGGAAGACGATGAAAGCGTGATAGACGATCCATTTGGTCAGCTGCCAGTTCCACATTGGGCACTTGTACATGTGGATCTGGATGAGCCTCTCATCCGGACGGATTAAGTTTTTAAATTGAGTAATCAACTCCTCTTCCGGGATTGAGACAGTCTGGTTATCAATTTTGTCGTAATATTGGACTATAGTTGAGTAGGCAGATTCGATCCTTTCTGGTAGAAATAGGAGTAGGATCGTCACCCAAATTAAGACCTTGCAAAACTTAATTTAGAATTTTGTATTTTTATTTAATTGATATTTTAAGAATTACCTGATTCATGTTTTGTCCGACTTACTCTGCCAAACTGCGTGATAACAACTAACTTGTGCTCTCAGCTGATGCATCATCAGGATCGAATTTCATTGATATGCCCAACCCTAAAAAAAAATCTGTCAACGTTGTAAAAAGATTGATGGAACAGCAGAACTTGCCCATTGAAATTCGTCCTTGGAAAATTGAATAGAACTCTTTTTTTATTTTATTTTTTCTATTACGCAGGCTGCCAATCCTGGATCTGTCATTGAGGATTTTGTCCGCTGGCATTCACCTAGGGACTGGATCGACGATGAAGACAACGTTGCCACTGATGAATCCAAATCTGGAGGTATAATAATCATAACATGTCATAACTATTTTTTCCGTCCTTGAAAGAGAAATTCTCTTAGCTTCGTTATCTCTGTTTTTATAGTTACCGCACAACATTTTAAATGCCAATGACCAAAAGAAAAGAAAAAAGATTTTATTCAAAGTGTCTTCTTTAGTTTCCTTTTGCTGATTAGATATTCTTAGATTTAAGAGTCAATTATAGAAATACCTTTTAGAGAAATGTTGTTCTGTGCAGGTCATTTGAGCGGGAGGATGCAATCGCCCGGGAATTTGTGGCTGGAAATGTGGAAAGCGGCCAAACCGGTCCCTTCCTGGCGCCAGAAGCGCCTCTTTGACGACACGAAGGAAGCTGAAAAGATCCTGCACACTTTTTCTTCGCTCAAACCTGGACAGATTGCTAGGCTCATGATTCCGGCCGTCTTTCACGCTTCCATTCACCGGCTCTTGGAAGAGCTGCTGATCCTTCCGGAGGATACTAATAATCCGATGGATCGTGATGTAAAATCCAACTGCAAATTGTTCATCTCTAAAATTGGACAGATTACTCGTCATTGGCCCCTCGATTTAGAGCAATATGAAGTATAAATTAATTAATATTCAATTAACTTTAATTGATTCAGATTCAATTATTATAATTATTTTCAGGACGCTCTGACGTTATTACAGCAATCCGAGATTCGTCTATCACAGTTTAAATCATTGAAGTTGAAGTTGGCGGACTGCCAGGAGGCGGGTGCCTTTGCGGCCCGTCTGATGGCCGAACCGGACGGCGTCCCGCTGCTCGGTGGATCCCACTCTGCCGTCGGCTCCGTCCTCCACAAAGCCTTGGAAAATTCAGTTCGTGATTTTCTCTTATCTTTAATACAAATCGAATTTGTGAAAAGAAATATTGAATTTGAGCAGGTTGATAAATCTGGACGAGGAGAGCAGCAGCAGCCAGTTCCATCCCGGAAGGAGTTTATTTTACGTTGCACGGCTCAGAGACCTGGGAACGGCTCGACTTCCAGCTGTCAAAGGATGTATTGCTGCATCGATCAGGATTCATTCCGATTGGCTGGAGCTTTCACTCAAGACACTTTGTTCTACTGAAATTTTCTGATTTTTTTTTTCTGTTTATTCCTTTTTGGTGGGGATTTCTGTGATGAATCTATTTTGCATTTGCCTTGCCTTGCTTTACAATAAAATTTTTATTGGAATCATCAAAGTTTTTAAAATGTGAATTTAACGGAAACATTTCTTTATTGGGTGCTTTTAGAAATAACGGGTTAGATTGTTTTTATGTTCTTATAACAAACTGTTCTGAGCCATTAAATCTTTAATTTTATAATGCTGAAATTGGCTCTTAAAAGTTATAAAATTATGTGCTTAGCTTTGCTATTTTGAAAGAAAAAAAAACAGTTTGATAAGCGGCAATAATTTTTGTAAGTTTATCTAGTTCATGTCAAACAACGGTCTTGGTCGTTAGTAAAATTGATATTTAAAAACATCACGTGAAGTAGGAAAAATCTCAACTCTCGTTATTTTTGATGGTATGTATCGATCCTTTTTGGAACGACTTGTACTTTAACTGATTGGTCAGTCACCATCGCCGCTCATTCGATTGATCTCTAAAGGCTAGCTGAGCAAATCAAATTGAACTTCAACTGTAGTGTTTGTGGAGCATTCAAAGACTGTGCACGTAACAACTTTTGATCCTTAAAACTCAAAATCACATAGGGTTATATTAACAAAAATGCATCTGCGAATCATTATTACATTTCCCCTTTTAATCATAATCGTACCGAAAAACGTTGCCACTTCATCAAAAGGTGATTTCATTACCTTAAGTCTTATCAAACTGAATTATACAGTATAAATGATTTCTAAAAGGGTTGTGTGATAGTGGAATCCTTCAAAACTGTTTGGAGATAATTCAAGACATCTCTAAGGATCCCAATAAAGCTTTTCCAGCATCAGAGGCAATGCTGGATTTCGTTTGCAAGTACAGCAGTTTTAAAGTTATTACCAAGTTTATGTTTTGATTATTGGATTATGATTATATAGGCAAATAGAAAAGGGATTAGTTTGCGCTTCCAATTATTCCGTCAGCTGTTTTTCACGAGAGCAGCAGGCAGTTCTTCAGCGCAAAGTGAATGGAGCAGTCCAAGTTCTCGGAGATTTATGCAGCCAAGGAATATTTAGAGAAAGTATAAGAATTAGCTACAGTGTTACGGAATAAGCAATAGAAATCAAGTTTTAAATTTTCATATAGGTTACCTTAAATTAGTTCCTTGTTTACGTAAAGCGTTCGTCAATCATGATGATCGGTGCTCCTGTAAGTATTTTATTTTTTACTTCTGGATTTAGGGCCTATTTATTTTTAAAAGTTACAAAGATTTATTTTTCATTCAGCATTCTATCACCGATTAGTGAATCATTCAAATCTTCATCAGAAAACTCATAGCAGCATGAATGATCAAGTTGAAAACCTGAAAAATGTTTGCTGGTGCGCACCTAAATCTTGTTATAAATAAATATGATACAGTTATAGTGTATTAATGTACTAGAATTTGAATAAGAAGTAAAAAAAATAACCTGCTCCTTTTCTAATTAGCAATTACAGTAAATTTGTAGCGTGCAGTACGACGAGCATTGCGGCAGATTGCGGTTTGGATGCAGCCGAGTTTGTAGCGCATTACACGCGCAGAGCAGCCGGACCGTTGATTCACGTAAACCTACAATTTATAATTGAATTTTTTTTATCTGTGATTCTGTGCTCCGTTGAACGGAACATGATCACGTACTGTACATCCACTAAATCTGATTAGAATTTAATTCAATTTTTTCAACAGAAACATTGTTCGGCATTCTTGGACGATGAAAGAAATCTTTGCGACTTACCTATTTCGTCGAGCTTCCCAGCTAGCAACATATTGACTCTACCAATATCCATCACTGGATTACTGATCTCCTTTTCCATAATTTTTTTGTGAATATCAGTATACAATGAAATGTATTCATTAGTCATCTTTAATAAATATACCACGATTTATAAGGAATTCGAATATGATGAAGGAGTAAATTATTAGCTCTTTTCTGTATTCGACCACTTTGAAACTAAATTTCACGATCTGAGTATGATAACTTGAGTTTCCCGAATTAAATTATTTCGCATCTTTCTCGAAAGACCATTATCTTCTTTTTTTTAAAACTTATTACCTATGTTTGCCCATTTTTAAGAATTCGAATACTATTTCCTGGGCTCTGTTGTATTTTAGGCCGTATTATGTAAATGTTAAAATGCTGTGAAGGTAAATAACTTGCTGCTAAAGTACCGTAGATTAGATGGTAAAATATTTTCCAATACGTTTTCTAGTTTTTTGTTTGCCTCTGCGAAAGTAATATTGTTTTACTATTGCAGAGGCTTAGAATAATGATCCTAATACGGATTGTGATCGTCTCAAGAAAAAGCACGACTAGTTGAAGCGGCTCGGAGAGCAGAGGAAGCTCGACGTACTGAAGAAGTTCGTTGTGCTAAAGAAGCTCGACGGCGTGCTGAAGAAGACAATTATAACAACGACGGAGATTTAATTGCTTTCCAGAGACTTTCCGAACGTCGGCCAGCACGTCGTCCAAAACAGCCACCTCGAGCTTTGCCTCCATCTGTATTACCACGTCAAACGTTTTCATTGCAAAACCCCAGTGCTATGGACCCGGCGGAAGCAACTTGTAGAAGCTTAACTGCCAATAACGGATGGTGATGAGCGCTTAGCTCAGCTTATACTATACTGACGATATGTCTAGAAATTGTTATACTTGTATGCCTATACTTTAATTGGAATTCTTGGCTGATTACGAAGTGTCACGCTATAATACGGAAATATTGTCTGATTTCGTTCCAACTTCTTCGTCATTATGCTTCAAATCATTTACAAATGTATAATAAGAATGTTTGTGACCCTATTTCGCAACCTATTGAAGTATTACGACTGGTAGAATCGCTCCTTTATCAACAAATCGATTAATGAACCAGACTTAATCATGATCCTATTATTGAGGATCATGAGCTAGCGATAACGAATAAGGGGCACGTATTACTTGTTTGATAAGGTGTAACCTCTTTCTTGTGTAAATGTAAAGTGGAATATATCTTCCCTCATCAGTATTGCGATTGTGTGGACTAAGGGATAGAAAACAAGTTTCGCTCTTCCTGGTCCGATACACAAAGTTTGCAGATTCTAATACTCAATTCTTCAACCTTTTTCATTTAGCAATCTCTTCCTTCCATGGCTCCTAATTAATTGCAATCAAAGGTATTGTGTAATTTATGGAATTATGGGTCTAAATAGTTACCAATTTCCTCTCAAAATAAATATAAGGTTAAACGAAATCAATGTCATCATACGAAATCTAGAATATATATTAATTCATTGTGAACAAAAACAAATCATTTGCCCCCTTTATTATTCAGTGGATAATGTCGTCAACTTCTCAAGAAAAAGCACGACGCGCGGAAGAAGCTCGGTTGGCTGAAGCGGCTCGACGGGCAGAAGAAGCGGCTGCTCTAGAACGTCGTCGGAATAGACGCAGAATGCCCGACAATATGGATCCAATTGAAGGAGCATCTAGAGGCTTGAATAGTTGAATTCTAATTTTAAGCCGCTCCCTGATTTGAACATAACGTGGGTCGAACTTGAAGCACTGGTTAAGCGGGGGATCAATGATCCGGACTTAACACCGTCAGAATATGAGGCATTGAGGAGGTGGAATATGAGGCGCTCATAAATGAAACAATTCAGCTGACGAATTATCTAACTTTTTATCGTTGTTTTCAACGCATAATTATTCAAATTTTATATATTGGCCCTATTGTTGATAATACACATATTAACGTCCGCGCTACTTTTCATAATATGATGAGTCTTTCATGACTATACGGTATTTTTTTTCCAATTTAGTTTTTCCGCTATTGTAGTCGAGCCCATAAATATTTGTCAAGTTCATATAAAAACAAATGCATGCAATTTTTAGAGGCGCTGCTCAATATCTTTATCCGAGTACTATACACAGCAGCAGCACCACATACATTATGTGATATTATTGGGAAAATATCGTTCACGGTCCTCATTAATATTTTAGTTCTCTCCGTCTGCATCAAAGGACCTTTTAAAGTTTAAACAGTGTGGCCGCGCGGTTCCCTACTGGGCAACAAAAAGCGCAGTCACAGCAGAGTATTATGTCGCAGTGTACATCTTATTTATTATCATTCCCATCAATTTGTTCAACTTCAATTATTTTTCAAAATAATTAATACATTTCTGCCTGGTCCCTGCGCATTTCCAGCAGTGCTACATTTTCAATCGCGCCATATGCTTTCCAAATAGTGAAATAAGAGATAAGGATCGAAACACATAGATCTAGTAGTATTGGTTTCTATCTCCGCTAAGCTACAGCCTTCTTTTATAGCTCTTCATTTTTAAAGAGTATAGATGAACCAAAATCACGAAGGTTTTAGGTTAAACTAAAGTTGATCAGTTATTTAAATTCTTGGTGATCATCTTGTTGGTAAATGTTGTTTTCCATCTAAATTATGGAAGTGAGTTCGATAATAGAGCTGACAAATCATCAGAAGACGATGTTTTACGAGGAGCGCATTTAAAAGTGCTTGGTTTTCAAGTAAACAATAAATATAGCTATAATTAATCGAAAACTCATCTTGAAAATTGGTCTAAATATAACTTGCAGTATCCGCCCTTTATGTACACCGTGAAAGATTCGAATGGTAACGTCAGCTTTTACCAAGCATTCACCGTCTCTTTTATAAATTATCTGGCTCAGCATTTCAGCATAAGGTTTAACATATTGTTAAACGATAATCAACCTTATGTTTCGACATCTAAATTTCGTTCAAAACTTTTTAAGTTTGGAGTATATTTCGGAGAATATGGAAGGCATAAAAGAAGGAGGCCAAATTCTGGCAAATTTCAATTCATTACAAACCAAGGAAAGTCAATTATCAACAATAAGATCGTAATATATGATTTCAAAAAATTTACTAATACTACAGGAAGTAAATGTTTCTACTTTCCCAATGACTCCTTTATGGGCGAGGTTGTTAGTTGATTCGACTACTGATGCCTTGCAAGAAAATTACATTCTCTTGAGTCGATATCCGGAAGAAGAGAGTCGATTGACGCATGATGCATGCATTGATTCAACCATTTAGTTTGACGGTAATACTACGTTACAAACGGTACATACTACGTTAAAAACTAGTACCATATCACATAATATCGTATAGATTTGGATGATGATTATCGTCTCAACCTTGGCAGTAAGCACACTCGCTTCGATACTGATTTTTCTCTACCACATTTGGAGAAAACATTTTGACTTGCCCCTGGAAGACAAGACCTTTGGATCATTTTGGAAGATTTTGATCAATGCAACAGCATACGCATTATCTATCCTCGTCCAACAAGGTATTCTATAATGTAGGATTCATTATAGTATGTTTATGAAAAGAAAAATGGAAATATTACAGCCAACTCGTGGAAGGGTGTTGCGCTTCTGTTCCGATGGTCACTTCGCTTGATGTTGGGACTCTGGCTCCTAATGACCATTACGTTAATCAATTTGTACGCGAGCACCTTGACATCTTATTTGACTGCCACTACGCTGAAACCAATTCCAACCTCTTTGGAAGAGTTAGTTGCCAGTTTTGACCAACATACGTGCCTCTTAACAATGCAGAAAGGGAACTCACTAGTCGGTGCAAAATTCAAAAAGGTTGTTAAGAATTAGTTTTCAATTTAAACTATACAATTAATAATAGTTGATCAGTTCTATGTGAAATTATTTCAACAGTATTCAACAAATATTGCTTATAAACAAATATATGATTGGATTACTCAGAATCTAAGATTTTATAAAACCACAAATGAGTATAGCGAAACATCCGATAACGTTACCAATCACGGATGCACTCACGTTGGAGTAGGCTTAACTCATACTGTTATAAATTTCCAAAGGGTTATCATTGTCTTATTTCCTTTAAGTTCTTATATAATAGACACAAATTTCAAGTGGACTTCGTGTCGCTGTTGATTACAAAAATTATGGGAAATGTCGAATGACTATATCAAAATCACTGAATAACGATGTCGTTCACTTCCCATTTGTATTGCCGAAGAACAGCCCTTACACCGAAACCGTAAATCAATAGTATGCAACATTAAGTTATTGATATTTTTATTATATTAGATACATCAATAAATATGGATCATGAATTGTTACAGTCTTCTAAAGGCGATCGAGGCGGCCTGATGGAATATTGGAAGAAACGAAGTATCAATCTCAACTTGAATGTGTGTCGGATTAAAAGCAATCAAAGATCCGAAACTAAATTGAAATCAATTAAGCTAATTGAGTTGTCGAGCGCTTTCTTCGTTTTAGGTGTAGGAATGACTTTTGCGACAACAGCTTTTATAGTCGAGAAGATATTTTGGTTCTACACAAAGAAACGGACAACCATTATAGTTTAAGTGAGCGTTATTACAGCTACTAGAGTATGATTTTATTATACATGAAAACTCTTTACTTTATAAATTCATTAAGAATATTATATTATATAATGTACCCGCGCAACTAAAACCGCACTGTTTATCTAGCTTAAAAGCTTATAAATATAATAACGCTCTAATGCACAACAAGGTGGTGACAGTTTACTGGTATTAAATTGCGTTTAACAGGCGCCGTTTACATATCAGATTTTTAAAAATCATGATTGATCTGATTAACAGCAATCATAGCATTCGAGTTTATGACTCTTTAATTTACATTTACTGCATAAAATAATTACACTATTATTACGCACCATTTAACGTAATATTTTTAGACCTCGTTGATTTCCCGTTTTAAATACAATCAGTGCATTATTGACACTAAGTACACCTCTTATTTCCCCATAAGCGCGCGGGTTAAACTGATGCTGGTTATTCTTTGTTCCCCTGCCCCATCGAGTTATGGATAAGGTCACGTTTAAGTACATCTCAATATTTTGGGCATTTAAACACGGGTTAACAGTCCCTGTAAAATAGTGGTGGAAATATAGGATCAATCTCATATCTGCGCGGTATAGTGTATGTCACACGATTTACAGACTATACAACTGCTTTCCCCGTGTTATTATAGCTAATATAACCTTTTTCTCCAATTATTATAAGATTGATAATCCAACTTAGAGCTAGCTCCGTCAGCTAACTGTGTTTGACGTAACATCAGGTATCAAATTGTGCCACAATCACGTCTTTTAAACAAAATATTTTCGTCCTTTCGGGATTCGGATCTAATTTCTCTTTATTTTGAAGATGACAAGAGGAGATATTACGGTACACATTCTCCAAACAGCAATGCTGGTAATCTATAAGAAAATCGGTTCTTCAGCTTCGCAACTTGAAGCGCGCCCTGAAGACCAACCCATGCAGCTATACCGAGACGACCATCATCAAGGCATCACGATTCATAATGATTATTAATTTCAATTTAGCCTTTTTCCGCTTTGATAATTTATAGTCGAACCAACAAATATTGGCCAAGTTCTTTTACTTTGAATGTATTATCACATATTAAAATAAAATTTGGGAATATTTCTGTGTTGTAATTTTTAGTGGTATTGCTTATAATACATCTACAAAGGCACTGTATAGGCTATAGCAGAGGCACTACTGAAGAGCTATACAATATGTAACATTGTTTGGAAAACATTGTTCATGACACCTACATTCATTATTATTCTAGTTCTCTCCGCCTGCATCAAAGACCTTTTACATTTTTAAAACAGTACGATAGTTCGGTTCCCTTCTGGACACCTAAAAGCGCAGTCACAGCAGTTAATGTCGCACACTTATTTAATATTCCGATCAACTGGTTTCATTTCGCTTCAACTAAAGTTTCTAATAATTAATAAATTTCTGCTTCGTCATTGCGCATATCCAGCAGCGCTACCTTTGTAGACGTGTTATGCTTTCCAAGAAGTGAAAAAGATATCGATGATATCGAGGCTATAGAAACAACTAAATCCAGCAGTACTGGACTCTTTCTCTCTCTTTGCTGACCTCTGTTATAATAGCTCTTCATCAATAAGACAGTAGATGAATCAAAATCAGCAAAGACAGGTTGATCAGCATGTTTAAATTCTTGGTGATCATCTTATTGGTGTTTGCTATTTTTCATCTAAATAATGGAGGATTGCTCGGTAAGGGAGCTGGCAAATCATTCATTCGTAAATATTAAATATTGCTGCAATGACTCAAAAATAATTAAATTTAGTCCATCGATAAGTTGCAGCAAGTATTTGCGGGCAAAGTTGTATGTCGATTCGACCACTGATGCCTTTCAAGATAATTACATTCTCTTGAGCCGATATCCGGAAGAAGAGAGTCGATTGACTGCTGTGATTGGACCATTTAGTTTGACGGTATACTATCATACTATACATTGAATACATTGAATACTACTAGTATCATTTCATATAATATCATACGGTATAGATTTGGATGATGATTATCGTCTCAACCTTGGCAGTAAGCACATCCGCTTCTATACGGATTTTTCTCTACCACCTTTGGAGAACAGATTTTGACTTTCCCCTGGAAGATAATAATACCTTTGGGTCATTTTGGAAGATTTTGATTAATTTAACTACGTACACATTGTCCATTCTCGTCCAACAAGGTAAAGGCTTACACCGTATTTAAAGTCTATTTTATTATGATTTTTTAGTGAGAAAAATATGAAAATATTACAGCAAAATCGTTAAACGGTGGTGTATTTCTGTTCCGATGGTCACTTCGCTTGATGTTGGGACTCTGGCTACTAATGACCATAATTTTCATCGATTTGTACGCGAGCACCTTGACATCCTATTTGACTGTGACCAAGCTGAAACCGATTCCAACCTCTCTGGAAGAGTTAGTTGCCAGTTTTTATACAAAAACGTGTCTCTTAACAATGCGAAAAGGGCATCCGCTTTTCCCTGAAAAATTCAAAAAGGCATTGAAAAAGGAATATTTATTGATGATTCGCTAGTTTAACTACTTCTTGTTTGGTAATAAAATTTGATCAGAATTATGGGGAATTCTTACAACAGGATTCAACAAATAATGCAGTTTACCAACAAATACATGAATGGATCACTCAGAACCCCGCATTTTACAAAACTACAAATGAGTACAGCGAAACATCTGATAATGTTATCAATCACGGTTGTACTCACATTGGAGTAAGCTTATAATACATTATTATCAATATGGATTTATTATTTCCCTCTTATCTTTATCTTTCAATGTTTTTACTACATGATAGACAAAGATTTCGAGTGGACTTCGTGTTGCTATTGATTACAAAACTTACGGGAAATGTCGAATGACTATATCAAACGCACTGAATATCGATGTCGTTCATTTCCCATTTGCATTGCCGAAGAATAGTCCTTACACTGAAACCGTGAATAAATAGTAAATAACATTTCGACGTTGGTATTATTACTATACTATATCACTAACTATGGATCATGATCGAACTGTTAAAAGTCTTCTCAAGGCGATCGAGGCAGGCCTGATGGAATATTGGAAGAAACGGAGTATCAATATCAACTTGAATGTGTGTCGGATTAAAAGCAATCAAAGACCCGAAACTAAATTGAAATCAATTAAGCTAATTGAGTTGTCGAGCGCTTTCTTCGTTTTAGGTGTAGGGATGACTCCTGCCACTATAGCTTTTATAGTCGAGAAGATATTTTGGTTCTATACAAAGAAACGGACACAAATTATAGTTTAAATATGTTATTACAACTATCAGTACTCGAATACGATTTTATCATACATAAAACTCTTTTCTTTAAACATCTTAAAAAAATATTATGTTTAGCCGCAACTACACTGTTTAACTAAGAAACAACTAACTCGTGAGGAATCGTTAACATGTCCTGATAACCTGATTGATTTGATGGACATCAATCTCTACATCACTGCTGCTTGATTCTTAATATAGGCCTACCTTTAACGCATGAAATAATTCCTGCTTATAGTATTGCACTTTACATATTATATCAACATGTGGAATTACATTACGCGCATCATTCGACATAATTTTAGTTGACCTACCGCGCAGTATCGACGATTTTCTTTTTCAAATACAATTGGTGTATGGACAACCACATTTTAATTCATAGTTTTCTTCGCTTTCAGTTTTTGTATCACACAATACTGCAGACATTTTGGACGGTTCCGTCATAAGAAATATATTGTAGGTCCATACTAATTACTGTAATAAGAACCTAAACGGGCTGCGATTGAACGTCGTCGAGATGCATCCTATGTTATGAAGCAAAATGAAATGAGTATAAGCCATAGATGACTCAAATGATTTCAAGGAAATTAAGTAAGTTTGTGGCGCATTACACGCTCAGGGCAGCCAGCGCGTAATAACTGGATTTTTTTTATTTTCCTTTTAAATACTCAGTTGAATGGGATCACGTGCCCAATAAACCTAATTATATGTACAATATTTAAAGAGTTATATGTACAATTTAATCCAATGTAAATGGTGTCGACTTTTTAATGAAATGGAATTCTTGTCATTATGAACTAAATATCTTTAATTTTCCGCGATACCATAATAACTATTAGGATGATCGACATTGTAGCTTACCTAACTAACCAAAAGTACTTATTAGCAGAGAATGTATTATTCGTCTTAATAGTGCTCATAACACATTGAATACAATGATTATTATACCAAATTACATGCAGTTTTTTTTTAAAGAGAAGAATGCGTGCATCGTGGATGGGAAATAAACGGCAAGCCCTTAGCATTTGAGTCACCGGTGCATTACCGCTCGTGAGCAGTGCAAAAATAGAGTTGTAGCTAAACGCACGAGTACCGTAGTAACAAAAAATGATGGGCTACAGGAAGCTAATAGCTACAAACGAAATGAGCTAAAAATAGTCCTTTATCTCCTAAATTGAATAGAAATTTAGAATACTTTAACGTCGCAGTATTAAATCAGACGCAGCAAGTTAATCAGGTAACGAGACAATCTCTTCGGGAAAGAGTGAAATGTTGCTTTTCTTTCTTTTAATATTACTGATAGAAAACTCGACAAGTGTAACTACTGATGAGCTGAAAGACGGTACAACAAGTTATCTGCTTCCTACTTTATTGCTGGTATCTAATTGAATAGAAATGACTTTCATTATACAGAATTGCGTCTCGTTCGTCAAGAGATCGGTTTGCTGAAAGTTGAAAACCAGAACCAAAGCGCTCAAATCTCTCTCCTGAAACAAGCGGTTGAATTACAGAATAAAGCAATCGACCAGAAGATAGAAAAAGAGGTTAACCAAAAGATGAAGAATTGCGCTAGTATAAGCAATTTATCAGGAATGACGGCTCAAGAGAGACAACCTTTCCGTATGTTCCCTTTTCCATTCGATGGTGGCAAGGATAAGAGCTGTCGACTTTTGGCTACAGTGTAAATTTAATTATTAATATGCTAATTACATTAATTGCTATGATAATGTTCATTAATTTCCATAGGTCATACGATGATGTTTCGAAAAGTCTTATATCCAACACCAGTAGCATCAAAACTCCTCAAAAGTTCTACGGCCAACCGACCAATTGCTCCGACCTATCCAACATGGGCTACACATTGAACGGCTTTTACTCCGTTAAACCTGTTGATCATAATAATGGCAGCGACACTATACTAGAAACCATCTTTTGCGCTTTTCAACAACCAGAAGGTGCTGCCTTTAACTCGTCTGCTATTGAGAAGAGAATCGCCCATGTGAAGCTTCATGATGGCAGCATCACATCCGGCAATGAAATCCACTTCCACGGTCAGATTTATGAGGCAACATTTGAAAATGTTAAAGTACAAAGCAGCGTTTTATCATCATTTGAAATCCTTTTAAATTTGGGGGAAGCATTTAACGAGCAGAATGGTATATTTACGGTTACGAAATATGGCGTGTATCAGTTTGTTTTTACTATGGTAATGGCTAACATCCCCAGAACCACCAAGTTCACCAATGCCGTCCTTGTCTTGAAAAATCGGAACAATGCCGATGGCTCCGTCGTTGGTAAATCGAGCACGAAGGAAGCTGGGAATTCGATAGCGATCGAGGCAACTTTAAAACTAGATCAAGACGATCAGATTTGTGTAATGACCATGCTAGGAGCTGGGTACGAGATCGAGTGGGCTTCTTTTAGCGGCTCTCTTTTAAAGGAGTTGTAAATTATATGATAAGTACAAGTCGTTAAAGCCATGAAAAAAAGATCGCCTGTTGAATGAAATTACAGAAACTGATTGTAATGGCTTAATTTGGGTTCATCTTTCTATAGTTATTAGATTTCAGTTGCCTGTATTTCCATCTTTTTTTAAGAAGTTGCGGTAGGCCTAACCAATAAATTGATTAAAAATAATTATGGGGGTATCCTTGGATGGGTTAACAGTACATCCAAACTTAAATTATTAGGTAGTTTTTTAAATAAATAAATGAACTGACTATATATTTACTAATTTGCTTGACACAATAATCAGCAATCAAACAACATTATGCAATATCAACTTCTATTAACTATCACGGTAAAAAAACCAGCTATGGGGATATTGAATTGTATTTTATGACTAAAAATACTATTACAATGCAATTTTGATACTTTTAAAATACACGCTATGGGGATTTATTATAAAGCATTTATTCATATACTTTCATGTTTCAAAACCAAAACCAACCATATTTTAAAATCTGTTAATATTAAAGACATTATCATTAAATAGCTTCTTCATCTTCATGATGATGATAAAAATATCTTTGCGCGTGTGAGTAGACGTACTCCACGCCGTGGACAGCTCACCGGCAATCCGTGAAGGATGGAACCGCAAGCGCCCATCGCGAGCCGATATCGGTACTGCGCGAAACCCATGCCATTCTTTTATTATGTCTATCGCTGTCTTCTTACGTTTACAATATTCGAAGCTTCATCGAAAAGATGCTTGTTCCATTTTTAATCATCAAAATTGAATTACATTTATCAAGTTTCTGTGCTTTTAATGGTCGCATAGAAAATGAAAGAGATTGCAGTCCACACATCTGACTTTTTCTTTGCGTTTAAGTCGTCGTCTGATCGTCTCTTTCTTTTGAAATTAAATCGAACCAAAGTCTATTTTCGTATAAAAGCGGCACAAGAAATGAAGCGCAGCGCATCCTTATGAAATTGACGCGTTGATTTGAGCACCATGTGAAAGTAGAAGTCCAACAAACTCGATTAGGTTATTGAGACATCATAGATTGTTTAATTTCCTGATTCATTACCAAGAAGGACATCCGCCTGAACCTATGGAGTCCTAAAAATTGCGTTCAATCGTTACATCAATTACGGTGCATTGCTCATGTTGATCTTTAATAAATATTCAATCAAATTAGATTCCTTGTAATGTGTTTATTATTATTATTAGAAGAATAAAAAATTGCAATAAAAAGCAATTGAACGACTGCTGAAAAGTGTAAAGGAATCATTCATCATTATTGTAAGACATCAAAAACTTGTTCTTGATGCCTATATTACAGCTGCTGAAGTTTTTAAATATTAATTTGTTTGTGGCTGAGCTAGCCGGCCCATAAACAGAACCAGCTTCGTGTAGTTTTCCCTTATGAAAAAGAAGGCAGGATGATCCACCTGTAGATAGGTGAAGTTGAAGGAAAATTGAAATATAGATAACAAACAGCACTTATTAAGCTACAAGATAACTTACAACGAATGGTTTGGAATGAACTGGATGAAAGGAACCTCCACTCATTGCACCAGCCTTGCCTATTAAAGATAGAAAAGGAAGGAGTCAGTTTAAATGCTGACAATAATTACTTCGAATAAAAAAGTTGGAGAAATAGAAACCTACTCTATAGGCAACATTTTAAAGCTAATAAATATAAAAATAATTGCAATAAAAGGCAACCAATATTACAGCCAATAAAATAAAATTTTATCTTCTATACATCAAGTCTATACAGCTTATATACTAGCTATAATTAGAAGAAATGCAAACCTGATGCAGCAGCTGCTTCTGTTCCCTCCTCGTTGACTTCAACGAAACCTGACACGGAAAGCGGGAATACAACCAATGCTCAATTTTCAGCGCACCGCAGTCACACTTGATTACCTCTATGATACACATTCCCAACGAACAGCTCCTTATTACCGGATATCCCGGAAAAGTCGGCTTTGTCATCATAAAACATGTCAACCATTCCCAATCCTTTCAGTAAACCTTTCATTTCCATCACATTTGGTTCCATTTTGAATTTTGGAATGGATATTTTCAATCTTGTAAAATTAAATCAAAATCAATTCTATTTTTAAAAGTGAAGTAAGGTATTTTAAGAATTACTCGGCAGTTTCGATCATGCGATCCACTTGGTTCATGAAAGTGTTGGGTAATTTGGATTCCAAATCGGGCAAACCATTGATTTTATTAGGCAGCACAATAAACATGCTCAGCTTGTAGCCCTTTATATATGAAGGAAAGTGCAAAGTAGTTATCAATATTTATTCTGGAATAAATAATACTAACTCACGACATAGTTCAATTGGAGGACGCGTGCATCGAGGGATTCCACATCTCCAACACGGAATTCGCCATAATTATGCATCATTTGGACATTAGTCTTCTTATCCAATGATCCCAGATAGAATGGTTCAACTTTGGTTAGATTGCTATAAAATGTTCGTGCCCACATGCCTTTGAAGTAGATAGCATTCACAAGGACCAAACGGGCTAATGAGTCAAGCGATCCTGAAAGAAAATTACCGTAATAAAGATGTGATATTCCAAACTTACATGTTTATCTTATAAATGACGACGAGAATTTGTATTATTCGTATACCTTGTGGCAAAATTTCTTTGATTTTGTCATGGGTAAAATCTTGGACCCATTTGTTGATTTTGGCTCGCGTTTCCTCAACTGCGAAGTCTCGGAAATCGACACTTTGGGCTGGAGCACCAAAATGTTGTTCCATTTCAGATTGGAATTGTTCCGTCAGCTGGTAGTCTCTCTGGACATACAGCTGATTGGCAGATTCGAGAGTAAAATTGTCATCTCCCTTTAATAGTGGTGGAATATATTGAACGTAGTTAAGTGGAATACAAAAAAAATTCATATTTTCATGATGCATGATGCAATGGCAATATAATTAATTTTTTTATGATGAGGAAAATATACATGCGCAGTGGCGGCGGTGCCGCTTGAATATATTCATATATTTCAATTTTTATAATTGATTGCATTATGATGCAATGGCGGTAATTATTTTTTTTCTGATAAGAAAAATGCGCCTGAATATGCGAAGAAAAACAGGGCAACGACATAATCCAACCAATTACACGACACATACTTTATCTATAAAGGAAAGCTAGGAATTTAAGCACTAACAGATTAATTCTAAATTACATATAGCATTTGGAATTGGATTTATTAGGTCTACCTTGATGCTTTGAATCAATTTTCCCATCACGCTATTGATTTTTTCTTCCGTGAAATCGGTAAAATGAAGAGAATCCTTCATCTGGCTAGCAGTATTTCCCTATAATTTTATATCGTTTTACAATAGAAAAACGTGCTATTAAAACATGGAAAAAATGGAGGAATTAAGTACAATAAAAACGAACCCGAGCACCGGCATGGACCATTGAAAGGCAAGCTGCAACGCTGAAAGGAGAGATGAAGATATTCTCATCAGACCCCAACTCCTTACCAACGGCCTGTATTGGAAGCGGCAATGAAATTGAATTAATATAGCAGGACATTCAAATCGACAAATGCGTTTTTAAATAAATCAACAACTGATAATTAGTTTGCATCACACTTGGTATAAGGATGTTCCAAATTGAGTCAAAGAGGTTGAAAATTCTCGAGCCGAAATCACATCTTCATGGAGTAGATCAGTGATTGATGGGGAAACTGCTGCCATTGTAAATTAAATGGATTTTCAATCGTTAAAAAATTATATTAAGACGGTACGACCTACGCGTGCGATGCAAGCAAGAGCTAAAGTGAGAGTGAAAATAAAGGTGGTGATTTCAGTATACGACCGTAATAAATAAAGGGTCGTCTTGAATCGCGATATGATGAAACACACTATGACGCAGTTTGCAGGTAGGTTTAAACCTGCGGCTGCATTCCAGGAAATTTGACCCATTTACGAGATAAGACCAGAGACACATACAGTATATTTATATTACTAGTTAACTGTACTTTAGTGCTTATTATAGATCAGCTTTATAACGAATAAGATTGTAGATCTTCAAAAATAGCCGCCTTTATACTATAAAAAAACTTAATTATAAATTGCTTAATCCATTACGCGCTTCAATTTAATGTGAGAATTGCTTAATGTTTTATTGCGACAGTTACAATGATTACGAATATGTATTTTGATGCACTCCATCATCGTCATATTAATATTATTATTTCAACATAAAATATAAATTAGACAAATTATGCTGGAATTCGACGGGCCATTAGACTAAAAGTCGGATGTTTGGCCAATACATCTGGATATTTGGTAAACGGGTTAGTTCCTTTATGTTCCAAAGAGATGTACCCCATAGTTCTTAAAGTGGTGTAGCCTAGATTGTTCGCCAGTTTGGCCGTGTAGCTGCTGGCCGCTTCCGTACTGGCGGCTTCAAAGCCCATTTCTTCTGCAATTTTTAGCGACAGTTGATACAACCTTTTAGCCAATCCTTGCCGGCCATATTCACTCGAAACGGCCACAATGTTTTGATGAAAGATCTTGTCCGTCTTGAAATGGTCAAACAAATCTACGTCATCGTACAAGTCTATCAATAAGGTTGTTGATAAATCATCCGTGCCGGAACTTTTATGATGAATGTCGTTCAATAGGACGGCCACCAGTTCACCTGATGTGTCGCGCATAAGAAGCGACATGGGCTGCTCCGTATCTTTGAAGGCAATGTCAAGTAAAAAAGTAGGTTGCTCTTGACCATCTTGATACCCGCAAAGCTGTCGGATTGGCGGAATGGGCAAGGAATGCAGCATGAGGAAATTGGCGATTTCTGGGCTATCGTCTGACTCGGCAATGTAGACGACGAGATCACGCCCATCAGGAGTTCTGAATGGTTGTGGAAATGCAGGATTCATTGTAGTCTTCACACTCGTAGGACAGAAATGTGTGATTATCTAGCTGTTACTTGCTGAGAAGAAGAAAATTAAAAATATGTAATATAAGCACATTCACAGAAAAAATGTTGATTCACATGAGCTAAAACATTAGTGTTAGGCTATTAGAATAGCTATACTTCCTTATTGGACAATGTAAAAAATCGTAAGATAACAGAAAAGAAATCCCTTACCGTACTGATTTACTGATGGGAAGCAGATGAATATGTATACTAGGCTACAAATTAAAGTAACCAACAAGGAAAACTTCGGTCCGGACTGCTGCCCTTCGAGATAGACTCGCCTAAATTAACCATAACTTTCAGTGAAAAAATGGCATGCTGACGCAATCGACATGATAAGAATGTATACTCACGAGATAAGAAATCATCCAATAATATGTTTACTCTGATATGATGTAAGACTGCGAAGCATCGCAGCATCTACCGATCATATTTCGATACGTCATTATTTATACTAATACTATCACTAAAAATATATAAAACAACAACAATAACGCTTTATATTAAGTAATACAGCCTCAAAAAAATAGTGTTTGATCAATATCTTTTGCTTGCTTTTATTGGATGTTTCTTTCAGCGCAGCCTCTATATAATGTAACATTATTCTACGAACATTATTTAATGTTCGTAGATGAATCCGATCATCAGCCCAATAGCTATTAATAGGTTTGAAAATTCTCAAATCATGTAGCCTATTACCGTTTTGCGAAAGAAAAATTCGATTTCTAGGTGTATAATATATGCACTGCCAGTTGTTATGTGGGTTCATATATTTATTTTATCAGGCATTTAGTTTTTAAAAATTTATTTGCTTTGAATAAAGTTTATCCAAATAAGTTCATCCAAAGTTTATCCAAACCAGCCTGGCGGAGCCAAATCCCACCTGCCACAGGTGAAGTTGATGGTTAGTATAGTATTGTTCGGTATGCAAATGTCGCAGACATTCAGCCGAATAGCTGAGTAAGACGAGATCAATTGTTGTCGTATCATTTCAGATTTCTATAAATCATTGTTCCAGTCATTTGGCGAAGGATTTTAAATACAAACTATTCCACCCAGCTGAATATTTCCTATAGTGCAATGAACATTACGAATGAAAAATTACTTTGGGCAATTGGTCTTTCTCGTAGTCGTACCCACAGGTAATAGGTACTTTCAATCCACTAAATTGTATTTAAAATTGAGAATCAACCATGGATGCAAGGTCTACAAATATTATATCGAATGATGCGTATAGGTAATATGATTCTCCGTAATCCGCATGTTGAAAGTTATATACATGTTAAGTGCACTACAATAAGAAGTGATTATTTTATGCAGTAAATGTAAATTAAGGTATTCAATAAGCGTCAATACATAAAAGCTAGATGTAAACAGATATGGCTACATGTAATTTTTTAAAAGGATTTAATTAAGTAAAAATGTATCATAAAGTCAATTAGCTGTAATAATGAAACATTTAAACTATAATAGTAGGTGATGCCTGTCTCTTTGAATAGAACCAAAATATCTTCTCCAGTATAAAAGTTATTGCGGCAAGAGTCAAACCCACACCCAAAACAAAGAAAGCGCTGGACAACTCAATTAACTTAATCGATTTCAATTTAGTTTCGGGTTTTTTATTCCTTTTAATCCGACACACATCTAAGTTGAGATAGATATTACTCCATTTCTTCCAATATTCCATCAAGCCCGACTCGATTGCCTTTAGAAGACTAATGATCCATAATGAATTATATAATATAATAATAATACTTTCAATGACTATATAAAAGTTACATACCATTGATTCACTAATGCGGTGTAGGGGCTTTTCTTTGGCAATACAAATGGGATTTGAGCGACACCAATATCCAGTGCTTTTGATATAGCCATTCGACATTTCCCATAAGATTTGTAATCGGCAGCGACACGAAGTCCACTCGAAATTCGTGTCTATCACACAAAACAAGTATAGAAATCAAAGGATATATAGTAATAACAATATAGGATAGGCCTACTCCAATGTGGGTACAACCGTGATTGATAACGTTATCAGATATTTCGCTGTACTGTGGTTTTATAAAATGCGGGGTTCTGAGTGATCCATTCATATATTTGTTTGTAAAACTTATTTGTTGAATCCTGTCAAAGTAATTCACAGAAAAATGATAAACTTTTATTACCAAATAAGTAGTATACTTATTACGACCTTTTTGAATTTATCTACGACTAGTGGGTGCCCTTTTTGCATTGTTAAGAGACACGTCTGTTGATCAAAACTTGCGGCCAGCTCTTTCAGAGAGGCTGGAACTGGCTTCACCTTGGTCACAGTCAAATAAGATGTCAAGGTGCTCGCGTATAAATTGATAAATATTATGGTCATTAGGAGCCAGAGTCCCAACATCAAGAGAAGTGAGAATCGGAACAAAAGGACCCCCCGTTCAACGAATTGGCTGTAATATAACCATAGTATCTTAACCTTCCTCAAATACATACTCCCAATAACTATATAATTTATACCTTGCTGGACGAGAATGGACAACACGTATGTTGTTGCATTGATCAAAATCTTCCAAAATGACCCAAAGTTCTTGTCTTTCAGGGGCAAGTTAAAATCTTGACTCCAGAATAAGCGGGAGAGAAAAATAAGTATAGAAACGAATGTGCTTACTGCCAATGTTGAGACGACAATCATCATCCAAATCTGTATGTGGTATTATGATATGTAGTACTAGTATTCTATGTATTATGTATAGTATAGTAAAACCGTAAAACTAAATGGTCTAATCACAGCAGTCAATCGACTCTCCTCTTCCGGATATCGACTCAAGAGAATGTAATCAACTTGAAAGGCATCAGTAGTCGAATCGACCAACAACCTTGACCATTTAGGAGCCAAGGGAAAAGTAGAAAAATCTATTTCCTGTGGTAATAATTAGCAGGGTTTTTTTTTCATTTACATGGAGGGATCATATTATTAATGATCGACTTTCCTGGGTTTGCAATGCATTGAAATTTGCCAGAATTTGACCATTTTTTTCACGTCTCTCATATTCTCCGGGATATACTCCAAACTTAATAAGTTCGAAACAAATATTAAATTTAGCTTTACAAAATTCAATAATTGTATCGAACCTTAAGCTGAAATGCTGAGCCAGATAGGTGATGAAAGAGACAGTGAATCCTTGGTATGAGCTAACGTTACCACTCGCATCTTTCACAGCATACATAAAGGGCGGATACTGCAAATTATGTTTATACTTAATTGAATTATCATTGAATTATTCTAACTATATTTAATATTTACATGGAAAGCCAGAACTTTGAAATGCGCTCCTCGCAAAACATTACTGTCTCCTGATGATTTGTCAGCTCCGTCAACGAACACTCTTTCATTATTTAGATGGAAAACAATCCAAACCAATAAGGTGATAACCAAGAATTTAAACATGCTGATCAACTTTATTTTATATACTGAATCGCTTTTAGTTGTTTTTAATCATCTACTCTATTGAAAGTCTTGATAAAGAGCCATAGCAGTATAGGTCAGCAGAGATTGAGAGAGAGACAGGTACTACTATTACCGTAGATTTTATGATGTTATTTATCGCTTATTTTTAAATTTTGGAAAGCATAAAACGATCAAAAAGGTATAGCGCTGCTGGAAATGCGCAGTGAAATTTGAACTGAAGCGAAAGGAAACAGTAGGTTGATCGAAATAATAAATAAGCGTGAGACATCAACTGCTGTGACTGCGCTTCTAGGTGTCCAGTAGGGAACCGTGCGGATATACTGTTTGGACCGAGAGAACCTAAATAATAATGAACGAACGAATACACGAAGTGTCACGAACAATATTTCTCCAACAATATTACATGGTTTTGGCGCCGCAAGCCTATGTATTGCCCGTGTAAAGGTATTAAACAGCGCCTCTAAAAAAATGAAACGCATCTTGGTATATTCGCTGCTATTATGGGTCGTGACTTTCGATTCCAAGAGACATTGGGGCTCACTCTTTTTGGGATTTCAAAAGATTGCTAGTTAGTACTATGTTTGTACTTAATACAGACTATGAACAGCTCAGCGGCAATGCAAGCAGGGTGGAAATGTTAGCCTTCGCGTGTCGTATCGGCGCGGAGTGACGACAAATGTCCTTCACCTTTGATATTGATCTGGATGACAGGATCGTGAAATCGGCCCAATCCAAGCAGAAAGAACATACAGCTTCCTGTGTGCTCTCCGAAGAAACCAAAAGATCGTTCTCGTTCCCGAGACGAGAGAAAAAAGAGCTCCGCTCGTTTCGCAAAAATAACTAGACGTCAAAGCTAGTCACAGCACTTAAACAACGTTTGACGTCATAGACTCGGTCAGGCGGGTCGGCCTTCTCAATCTCGACTCTTTTGTTTTCGGCATGCACGGCAAAGTAACGGCCATCGTTTTGTTTGCCTTTTCGCTAATGGTTGCTTCCCCTCAATATTTTGGTGTGCCCATCGACTGCACTGTTTAAGACCAGCAGCCAGCAGGAGATTTTCTGGACTTGTACTGCATGGTTCATTCTACGTTTACCATCCAGTACAAGATGACATGGGAACGGTTTGGATTAAACGAAGAGCCTTATCCGGGGGTCGGCCATCAAAATGCCGTAGACTCTATGAAGTATCAAGTACTACCAGTGGGTCTGCATTGTCCTCTTTTTCCAGGCCTTGCTCTTCTATTTCCCGTTATCTATGGAAGATTTGGGAGGCCGGCAGAATCAAGAAGCTTGTCGTCAATCTCCCATTCATCACCGAAGAACCGCATAACAAAATAGTTTTGTTGGCGAACTATCTGATGAAAAACTGGTACCGTCAAGACGTCTATGTCGTGAGCTACTTTGTTTAGGAAGTGCTCAACTTGGTCAACGTCGTTGCACAGTTTTTCTTGGCCGAGGTGTTTTTGGGAGGAGAATTTTCAACCTACGGAATATACGCTTGGGGCATGATGATGGATCCTGAAGAACAAGTGGATCCAATGGTTAAGGTACATCATCTTATTTGAGTTAATTACTGTTAATTACATTTCATTTTTAAAATGAATATTCAGATTTTTCCTAAAGCTGCCAAGTGCACCTATCACTTTACCGGTCGAAGCGGAACGCCGCAAAGAACGAATGCGGTATGTGTTCTTCCCCTTAACAATCTCAACGAGAAGATGTACTGTACCTTTTCATTTGGTCCTGGTTCATTTTCTTGATCATCATGAGTGTTCTGTCACTATTCTATCGTTTGGCCGTTTTGCTGAGCGCTCATATTCGCGTGTACAGTACGCATTTAAAGTTCGGTCTCGTTTTGTACCTCCCTATGAAGTGGAACTAGTATCCCGCAAATGCCAAATCGGAGACTGGTTCGTCCTCGATTTTCTCGCCAAAAACATGGACTCGCTCTTGTATGAAGAACTCATCAGTGAACTGGCTCGACGATCATTTTAATTACCACCGTCATCCTTTCTTGGAATATACTTTTTTGTTTTGTGTTATAGGAAGGTATCTTTTTCGAGTTTCGGTTTCAGTATGACTGGTTGTAATATTATCGACCATATGTGCCGAACCATTCCATACCACAATCGCTTTTTTACACTGTTGTATCATGTTACAATCAAGGTCAAAGAGAAAATGCGCAGAAAATAAATAGACATAATAAATTCTCAGACTTAAATTTTAGGCCCGTTCACACTAGAGATTTTGAACCTCGATTTTAAGAAAAATGTTTAACGGATTGCGAGGGGTAGGGCACTAAAGATCCGTTTGTAATTTTCACGGATTTTCTGGATTTTCTTGGATTTTCTTGATTTTTAGGGATTCGTTAATTTTCAGAGATTTTATTGATTTTTATTGATTTTATGGATTTTCTTGATTTTCACGGATTTTCTTGATTTTCTCGGATTTTCTTGATTTTTACTGATTTTTAATCGCCTTGAGCATGCATCAGACCGACTATGTCAAATCAATTTCAAACTTTTTTTCTTTGAATGACATAGCTAGAATGGTTTTTTTAAGTTATTTAATTATTTTATTTATATGCTATTATTCTTATGTGCATAATATAACTTTTTCCGATAAAGAAATTACAGTAATTTAGTAAAGAATATAGTTTTTTCCGTCTTGACTTCGATAGTCATAAGAATTGAGATCGTCAAAGTGCAAAAAAATACGACGGGAAATGTCTCTTTCTATTGAGTTATACATTGAATCACGAGAGGAGGTGTGTTCTGCAATACAGACGTAAATTGTTTTCAGTTTGAGCCGTTGAGCGTTAACTATTTGTAATTTGTGGTATTTATGAAATTGAAACTTTAAAATGTATAGGTAATTCTTTTTCCAAATAGCCAATCATGATCAAAATAAAAATAAAATAAAACAATTCGATGGCGGTATCTAAGTCAATGTTTTCATAATAAAACCCACACCAATCATCGGATGTATTATTACAGTAATTCTGAATGAAAATTAATTGACGTTTTGGTAAGTTATTTTGTGAGGGAACAATTCAAATGTTGACTCCAAGATCTAATTTAGTAAGAAATGCCCCTCAACATGTTAGTTGACATTGAATTTTGCTCCCCTAATAGGTTCATGAGATAATATCTTGCATATTTATCATAAAAACACAATACAAAAACTAACATATGGGAAATAAGATATAGTTTAGATAGATGAAGACTAGTAGAGCCGCACCGATAGTAGCTGCGCATGGGCTTTAAAGAACTGTTTAGAGATGTGGTATAAATGGGATTCGACCGACTCAAATCTTTCAAGTCCGGTCTAGGGATAATAACTACTAAGCCACTACTAACAAGATCCGCATAGAAGATGCGTACGGGCCTTCGGGAGGACGGTGGTACAATTTTTTTCTTCTAAGATGCTCGCAATTCGAGGATCTTATAAACTAACTGATTACTTAAGGTCCATTATTTCAGTTGTATCCGAATAAAAAAAAATCAGTAAATCTTCAAATTGTTTTAATCATTACATAGAATCCAGTGTTCTTTTGGTTCCAGGTTTTTTTCCTATACCAGAAATATATAGTTAACTCTGGAAAACAGGTTTCTTTCTACCAGAAACATAGAGTCAACTCTGGAAAACAGGTTTTTTTAACCATAAATCTAGAGTTAACTCTGGAAAATAGGTTTCTTTCTACCAGATATCTAGAAAACTACTTTGCCATTTTAAATTAAATAACATCATCCCCTGCGTTCTCCTTTCAAAATCCTATAAGAATGGATCAGAATATAGAGTAAACCCTGGAAAACAGGTTTATTTTACCATAAATCTAGAGTTAACTCTAGAAAAAAGGTTTCTTTCTACCAGAAATATAGAGTAAACTCTGGAACACAGGTTTTTTTCTACCAGAAATATAGAGTCAAGTCTGGAAAACAGGTTTTTTTTACCATTAATCTATTAGAGTTAACTCTAGAAAACAGGTTTCTTTCTACTAGAAATATAGAGTAAACTCTGGAACACAGGTTTTTTTCTACCAGAAATATAGAGTCAAGTCTGGAAAACAGGTTTCTTTTACCATAAATCTAGAGTTATTAACTCTAGAAGATTTCTCTAGAAGTTTTCTTTCTACCAGAAATATAGAGTAAACTCTGGAACACAGGTTTTTTTCTACCAGAAATATAGAGTCCACTCTGGAAAACAGGTTTATTTTACCATTAATCTATTAGAGTTAACTCTAGAAAACAGGTTTCTTTCTACTAGAAATATAGAGTAAACTCTGGAACACAGGTTTTTTTCTACCAGAAATATAGAGTCAAGTCTGGAAAACAGGTTTCTTTTACCATAAATCTAGAGTTATTAACTCTAGAAGATTTCTCTAGAAGTTTTTTTTCTACCAGAAATATAGAGTTAACTCTGAAACACCGGTTTTTTCTACCAGAAATATAGAGTAAACTTTAGAAATCTACTTAGCCATTATAAGCTAAATGGCATCATCCCCTGCATTCTCTTATTAGAATCCTATAAGCTGTTTCATTCATGATGAGCTGATTATGTTGTTCTATTATGCTTCTTATTTTGGAACCAAGAATATATGTCGATGGGACTTTTTCTACGGTAAAAACTAGTTGTTCTTGTCTTATCTTAGTTTTTTTCTTGGTTATATCATGGCCAAGGTCACGATTGACTTTTCTGATTTAATTGATCAAATGTGGTTTATATGGATGCGCTAGAGAGTGAATCTAATAATTTATGGGTGTCGAAATGCGTAGCATAATTACTAATTACGGAATGTAATTAAATGGAATTAATAGTATATTAAACTTCGTTTTATATTTTGCACATTTTTATTATGTATGCGAGCATTTTAATTATTGTGCACGCAACGAATCCCGCATTTTTATTGTGTGTACGCGCAATGCTTTTCTAGTTTTAATTTGATCGCGCCACTGCCAAACGGCGTTCTATATAAATGGCTATGATTCAGCGTGAAATTGTTGCCCTCACTTTAAGTTTATTCTCTGGGAAGAAATCCACTTCCAATCATCTTCGGGCATCTTCGGGTAACGGAACATCGATCAATAAAAAGGGAACTGCTCTGGCTCTATTACTGATTCAAAAATTAAATCAGAAATTCAATCTGGAAAAGAAAAGTCATTTTTTGGCCCTAGGAGATGCTTCTCATTTTCTTTACATTTTACTAATTCTCGGTGAGGTCCTGATACGATCAGAATGTTTCCAGCACATCATATATGTATCCGCACCGAAACCGGAGCATCAAAGCATAGGGAAACCTCTAGTAGATGTGGAGGGGGCCGTCGGTGGGAGACGGCTCTAAAATTTGGGCATCAATATATTTTCAGATTATTTTTAAATGTTCAAAACATATTGGCATCATGCAACTTTAAACGTCGATTGTACAATGGCGACATTCCCGACGCTTAAAAGTGAAAGAACCGAGCTTTTACCGTGGTTTTAACATTTTTGCCGTAAGACTAGTATAGATGGAAAGATAAGAGGTGTAGAACTGGCTGTAAGCGATAAGACCCTAAGACCTGTAGAACTGGCTGTAAGCGATAGACCCCAGAGCCATCTGTTGAGGATTTCGGCGAAGCCCGAGGGCTGAATTTAACCCGGGCCGAGATAGGGGCTCACACACCCAGTGCAAAAGGATAGGACTAAAAATTTTGCGTATCCCCCGCGCGCCAACAGCGCGTTATAGCGCGTCATAGCGCGGTATAGCGCGTCATAGCGCGGTATAGCGCGTCAATGTTAAAAAGGAGGGGGATAATCGGGCCTAAGAACCTTCGGTATACAAATAATGTAATTTCATTACATTATGTGTATCAACCCTCAGGGATAACTACTAGCCAAAAAGTATAGATTACAGGGTCTCTACGGCTATATAAATGGGCAATGGGACGGTCAGCGAGAGAGAAACCAATATAAGTTAAATTTCTTGATGTTTCAAAGTTGGCTGTATTACGCCAATTCCTGAATTTCTTTCAAAGACAGAAACACTGGTATTTAAAAAAAGGCTACCACCCTCTAATTGGATGATGTCCCTCTTTTTGCGCTAGCTGTTTAAAAAAAAAAGCTATTTTGCTTAATTTTATTTTATGTGACGATGTTTACACAAATATTTAAAGTAAGTGCTTTAATTTTGTCAGTCAATCATTTTTGTACACAATTTTCGGTCAATTAGTTAAAGTAGCAGAATTTTTTTATTATTATTTTTTCACATTTTGAGGGCAATCCTGAAAAGTTTCTCCAAATTTGCGCAAAACGGGTGTGCCCCCGGTGTGCCGAGCTATTAAATCACCAATAGACAATAGTTGTGTTTTTTTTTTGCATTTAAAATGCAAATTTTAATTTAGTTACCACGCTGATGGTCACCACAGTTGATTCCATCAGAGCTCCACTTGTTATTTCCAACTGATTTTCTTGATTTTTGCTGGATTTTCTTGATTTTTGTGGATTTTCATGGATTTTCGTGATTTTCACGGATTTTCTTGATTTTCCTGATTTTCTGGATTTTCACGTATTATTTTTATTTTTGAGGATTTTCTGATTTTATAATCCGCTAATCTAAGTGCCCCACCCCTCGACGGATTGGTTTTAATTTTCTAATATGAGTTAATTTCTGCTAGAGTAGATTGCCTACCAAGTTTAAAAGTGATTGGTTCAACCATTTTCTAAAAATCGAGGTTCAAAGTCTCTAAGATGAACCATGGAAAACAATTATTTTTATCGTGCGTATATAAGAACTGATGCAAATAACTAAATAAATTAGAACACTCTCGATACAGACATAGAGTACCTAGAGTTAGGGTGACATGCAAACTTATTACCAACGGCAAAGTAACTTTCTACAGTCCACTTTCCGCAGTACCAGAGTAGCTTGTTTCGAGTACTCCTTCCAGGATACATCATCCAAGACATCCGATCACTTTTCACATTTGTTTTCGAGAACCTCCGATTTCTTTTAGCTTCTTATTACAGTGCAAATAATGTTAAAAATATTATTATATGTCAGAGGCTTAAAATTAGCACCGTACGCTCTAATGCACTAATATTGGTTAATTTAATTTTAAATTTAACTGCTTCGTTAATATGCTTCGATTCATTTACGACATAGAAAAAGAATCCTTCTTTTCTGAGACGTTTAAAAACACCATGACTGGTAGAATACAAGTATCTGAACATCAAACGAAGCAAATTGAATAATCTGATCCTAAAACGGATGACGATGTAACGATAAGGATGGAGCATAATTTTTTTGGGGGGGTCGACCGAGGACCTCTTTTCTTTCAAAAATGTTAACCGGGTATATCAAGTTTTTGTTAAAGTTGGGAAATATGCGCGACACTTGATATTTATTACTGATAAGAAACAGCATAAACTTCTTAAAAAACTGCAGTACGGTACGCTTACGTCGATGGGACATCCATATTAGCATAGCTACTCTATCCCACAAAAAAATTTCTATTCACGTTTTTGGAGGAGAGGTATAGAACAATTTTCAAGTACGTCCCCGCATGTTTTGTCCAGAAGATTTTTTTTTTTGCCGAATTCAATAACAAATTTTACCAAATCCAGAAATGAAAAATTATTTCGGCAACAAATTCGGTAAACTCGAATTCCTTTTCCGGATTTCGCTTGCCGAATTCACCTTTTGGATTTTATTCCGAATTAACTTTGAATCCTGTGAATCAATATGTAATGAAAGAAAATTCACAGAAAAAAAAATAAAATGGCTTAAAGATTCCTATCAAGTAATAAAACCCTAAAAATTGTGCTTTATCAATACTTTTATTGAATGTTATTTTCGATTTTTCATGTCATTTTTTTACATTTTGTATTTAATGTAAATATATTTATTTTTTCAACTATTTAATATGATTTCCTGGCACAGGTGAAGTTGGTGGTTGTTTAGAATAGTTCAGTAAGTAAATGTCGCAGACATTCGGCCGATTAGCTGAGAAATACGAGATAAATTGTTATTTTATGATTTAAGATTTCTATAAATCATTGTTTCAATCATTTGGCAAAAGATTTAAAATACAAACTATTCCAATTATAAACTGAAAGCGGAGAAAATTAAAAATTAAAACTTATTGGTCTATTGGTCGTACTCATACATACTGGTTGGTACTGCAAATCCACTAATTTGCGCATAAAATTGGAAATAGAGGAGGTGTGCAAGGTCTACGAATATTATATTGAATAAGGCGTATTGTCATTCTCCGCATGTTTAAAGTATACAAATTAAGTGCGTTGCAATCAATAAACATATATACAATCCAGCTATGTAAAACAGCGTCTAGGAGCGGCTATATATAATTTAGCAAGTTAAACGTATCATAAAATGAATTCACTGTAATTAAACATTTAAACTACAATAGGTGATGTTTGTCTCTTTGAATAGAACCACGAGATCTTCTCCAGTATAAAAGTTATCGCGGAAAGAGTAAATCCAACGCCTAAAACAAAGAAAGCGCTCGACAACTCAATTAGCTTAATCGATTTCAATTGAGCCTCGGGTCTTTGATTTCTATTTATCCGACACACATCTAAGTTGAGATTGATATTACTCCATTTCTTCCAATATTCCATCAGGCCAGTTTCGATTGCCTTTAGAAGCTAGACTATATAACAATTCATGATCCATTTAATTGATGATGTAATATAATCATAATATCATGGATTCGCTGATACATACTATTTGTTCACGGTTTCGGTGTAAGGGCTATTCTTCGGCAATACAAATGGTATTTGAGCGACACCAACATTCAGCACTTTTGATATGGTCATCCGACATTTCCCATAAGTTTTGTAATCAGCAGCGACACGAAGTCCACTCGAAATTTGTGTCTTTCATGTAAAAGAAATTATTTAAATTAAAAGATAATGAGAACAATATGTGTTAAGCCTACTCCAATGTGGGTACAACCGTGATTGATAACGTCATCAGATATTTCGTTGTACTCATTTGTGGTTCTATAAAATTCGGGATTCTGAGTGATCCATTCATATATTTGTTTGTAAGCAGTATTGGTTGAATCCTGCGTTGAAATAATTTTAATTACTGATCAAATATTATAACTGTATAATTTTAATGGAACACCGATAAATATTTAAACGATATTACGACCTTTTTGAAAGTAACAGTTACTAGAGGGTGTCCTTTCTGCATTGTTAAGAGACACGTCTGTTGGTCAAAACTTGCGGCCAACTCTTCCAAAGAGGATGGAACTGGCTTCAACTTGGTCACAGTCAAATAGGATGTCAAGGTGCTCGCGTACAAATCGATAAATATTATGGTCATTAGGAGCCAGAGTCCCAACATCAAACGAATTGACCATCGGAACCAAAGGACTCCGCCGTTTAACGAATTGGCTGTAATATTTCCATAATATATTTCTCAAGAACATATACTACTAATGACGTTATTAGTAGTACTTTATATCATTTGTACCTTGTTGGACGAGAATGGACAATGCGTATGTTGTTGCATTGATTAAAATCTTCCAAAATGATCCGACGGTATTGTCTTCCATGGGTAAGTCAAAATCTTTTCTCCATTGGTGGTAGAGATAAATCAGTATAGAAGCGAATGTGCTAACTGCCAATGTTGAGACTATAATCAGCATCCAAATCTATGTTTATGATATAGTACATTAGTAAAATACCGTACGGTATTAAATTTAGTATTTTAAGTAAACTAATACCGTAAAACTAAATGGTCGAGTCACAGCAGTTAATCGACTCTCTTCTTCCGGATATCGACTCAAGAGAATGAAATTCTCTTGGAAGGCATAAGTAGTCGAATCGACCAAAAATCTTGACCCTTTAGGAGGCAAGGGAAATGTAGAAAAATCTACTTCCTGCGATACCGTAATTATGAACAGTATTTTTTCATTATGCATGGTATGGTCATATTAGTAATAATTGACTTTCCTTGGCTTGTAATGCATTAAAATTTGCAAGAACGTGACCTTCTTTTTTCACGTCTTCCATATTCTCCGGAACATACTCCAAACTTGAAAAGTTTTAAACACAAATTTAGAAGTAGCTATAAATAGTCAATAATTGTTCAACAATGCATTCAACCTTAAGCTGAAATGTTGAGCTAGATAATTGATGAAAGAGACTGTGAATCCTTGGTAAGAACTTACGTTACCACTCGCATCTTTCACGGTATACATAAAGGGCGGGTACTGCCAATTATGTAGACTTGATTGTATTATTATTGAATTATTGTCACTATGTTTAATATTTACATGGAAAGCCAGAACTTTGAAATGCGCTCCTCTCAAAACATTACTGTCTTCTGATGATTTGTCAGCTCCGTCAACGAACACTCTTTCATTATTTAGATGGAAAACAACCCAAACCAATAAGGTGATAACCAAGAATTTAAACATGCTGATCAACTTTATTTTATATACTGAATCGCTTTTAGTTGTTTTTAATCATTTACTCTATTGAAAGTCTTGATAAAGAGCTATAGCAGTATAGGTCTGCAGAGATAGAGAGAGAGACCGGTACTACTATTACCGTAGATTTTATGATGTTATTTATTGCTTATTTTTAAATTTTGGAAAGCATAAAACGATCAAAAAGGTATAGCACTGCTGGAAATGCGCAGTGAAATTTGAACTGAAGCGAAAGAAAACAGTAGGTTGATCGAAATAATAAATAAGTGTGAGACATCAACTGCTGTGACTGCACCTTTAGGTGTCCAGTAGGGAACCGCGAGGTCATATTGTTTAAACGAGCGTACTAAAATAATAATGAACGAACGAACACATGAAGTGTCACGAACAGTGTTTTCCCAATAATATTACATGGTATAGCTCTTTGTTGGTACCGCCGCTAGCCTATGTATTGCTCATGTAAAGGTATTGAATAGCGCCTCTAAGCATAATGCAACATATCTTGGTATATTCGCTGCTATTGTGGGTCGTGACTTTCGGGCCCAAGAGACAAAATCCATTCAACATGTGGTGGCTTAATGGTGACCGACCAACACAGGACTCGCAGGCCCGAACAACATTCTGATGCAGCGTTTAATTGTTCTGGAATCTGGACAAACTAATATGCCGAGACAAACAGGATGGTGGTATCAAGGTCGCGAAGCTTATTACGACTTTGAAGAGGACGGTTACCAGCAGCCTCGCAGGATTTCACAGCGCTCTGAAGACGTTTATGAATGATGAGAGATATTATCTTAGCTCGCCATCTTCATTATCTTCATAATTATACGATCAATCAAGCTTGCTAGTGAACTCAAAAGCATGGATCTCGCCAAATTTCAAGTTGACAAGGGAAAAACCTAACATATGTTATCGGTTGCTGATAACCGACTTTGTTGATAAGTGATATGGGCATATGACGTACGGTACTGTACATGATCATATACGGTACCGTAGTTATTGTCAGACGATAAGGTTTGCTTCCTTTTTCGCGTCGTTGTCAAGGGAAATATACGATCAATCTGAAAACTACTCAGTTGTATACGTAAACCGCTTTGGAAACTGCATAACTTACGGATAGTCCAAATTGGAGCTAACTCCGCCAGCTATAACTATATAATTGGCGCATCATCAGGTACCAGATTTTTTAAAAACAATTTTAAAAAATATAATATGTGCTGGCATTCTTTAAGAAAATGGGTTCATCAGCTTCGCAACCTGAACCATCGCGCCTTGTCGACCAACCTATACCAATAAGACGAACAGTATCAAGGCATCAACCTGAGGGTCGTGATGTTGACCATTATTTCGACGGCAATCAACACAGAACTCGTAGGTCCGAACAGCATCCTGCAGCAGCATTTGATTATTCAGAACCGAGAAGAACCGAATCAAGGCGACATCCAAGTCGCGATGCCTACGACTTTGGAGAGGACGGATACCAGCAGCCTCGCAGGATTTCACAGCGTCCTGCAGCAGCATTTGATTCACGACAAAATAATATGTCTAGACGATCAGGATCAAGACAACCTCAAGGTCTTGATGCCTACTATTTAGATGACGACCTGGAGGCTCATGGATATGCAGACCAATCCATACCTGTAGGTGACTATACTTACGATTATGAGGATGACTTTCAGGATCGCAGGGTTTCAGAGCGCCCTGCAACAACGGAAGATGTAGGCCAATCCATGCCAAGACGAACAGGATCTAGGCGACCTGTAGGTGACGATGCTTACCATTATGAGGACGACCGTCAGGCTCTCAGGTACTCACAGCGTCCAAGAGCACCAAGACCTGCATCATCATCATCATCTCGACGTACAGCACCACGTTACCCACAATCGCGATCTGAGAGAGAGCAACCAGCTGATGAAACGAGATACATACCGGAGCACATAAAAAGTGAAGTGCTGAGACGTCACAGAAACAAACGTAGAATGCCAAATAATATGGATCCCATGGAAGCACCTTCTTTAGCTCTAAGTTTTAATGCTAGACCGTTCGATGATTTGGACATAACGTGGATTGAATATGCGTCGATATTGAAAGAAGCGGGACTGATATGAGGACAGTAACTTACTTTTTGAATATTATCCGTACGCTTCTTTTCTACACAAACTGCAGATATCATTATTCAGTTTTGGTTTGTTTATACCTAGTCTTAGATAATTTTAACTCCAATAACTAAACCAAGCCTGTCTACTGATGAGTAACTGTTACTATGCTCATTTAACTCATATATTTACTGTTGTTACTTTCTTGATCCCGCCTATTCTTGTTCGTTCCTTTGCAGCAGCAGTTTTTATCAT
This sequence comes from Chydorus sphaericus, assembly GCA_030141595.1. Classification (NCBI taxonomy): domain Eukaryota; kingdom Metazoa; phylum Arthropoda; class Branchiopoda; order Diplostraca; family Chydoridae; genus Chydorus; species Chydorus sphaericus. The sequence goes on along the minus strand of CM057927.1, from coordinate 9,078,453 downwards.
CCTTTACTTCGACTTGTCTTTCCCTATCTACCAGCAATAAAATGTTGAGGCCCTGCTGGGTTTGTTCCCTATCCTTTGTCCGTTACCTAAAATATTTTTTCACAACCTCTCGCTCATGATAAAAAAAGCATCGATTTTGATACATATTCGATTCGTTGCACTTACTATGGCACAGCGGAGAGATGGAAAATTTGTTAAATCTTATAAATTATTCTTATCGTTAAGGGTACCGCATACTAACACAATAACACTGGCAAATTAGCTAATACGGTAGGGAGAGCCTGGACTGAATTTGCGTTGCACGCCAGCCCGGGAAATTTCGCAACATGATTTGAATGGAATCTGAAAGAGACCGGGATTTTTTTTTCAAGGATTATAGCGTAAATTATCGATGCATAATAAAATTTTATTTGAATATAAGAAAAAAAATAAAAGAAGAAAAACTATATTGAAAGGCTTCCAAATGTACTGCAATAATAAGGATAAAGAAATAAGGAGTACAAGCACCAAAAAGAAGGGTTCCATTAATATACCATCAGAAAAAGATTAGGTAACCAATTATATAAATCGAAATGAGACAGCAAATAGAGCTGTTTCTAATTAGGTTCTCAAGTTGCTCCAATAATTCAAGTTTAAGCTAGGAATCGCGTTCGTGTTCTTGCATGACACCAATGGGTTACTATAGTAGTATAAATATATATTTTATTGCACTAATAATGATCACTTATTAATAAGCTCTTACGTTTTACTATCAGCCATCAGAAAAACTTTAGGTTGCATGGTAGCTATAGACCCATCACTATTGTCGCACAAAATGCGAGCCATGCCTTTATTTAATATAAAATAAACATAATGTTATTGATTAAATTTACATATTGAGCGGCGTAAGTCACTTACTTGCTTTCTTAATTTCAGCTAAGAGAGCTGCATCAAAAGAAAGTTATTATAAATTACATCAGTATATTGGCATGTCTAAAATTCTATTATAGCTGCGCTTACTTGAACTAAATGGATTTGGATTCGCTGCGGATTCATAAAAGAACCGATCTCCATATTTAAGTTTGTTGAAGTTTTCTGCTAGTAGGCATGTCATTGTAGGTCCTACGATACCATCACCAAGAGTACTCAACTCCGCCAATCCCCCAACGTAAAGATCTATGTCATCCACATTGTGGTAAACTTGTGCCAGAGTCTCAACAACCTGGTTGTATATTTGGGAAAATTAAGCTAAATTTTCCAAAACTATAACAAGAATTAAATTACCGATGGGTCAAAATACGTGAGAGGAACGCCCTATATTAAAGAATTTTCATGAAAATAAAGAGCTAATAAACAATAGTAAAGATACATTTTTCCTTTGCATTTGCAGAGGACGAGCTAGATGAGTTCAATGTTGGTAAACTGCTGATTGGATCAGAAAGGGCAGGCAGACCGCAGTACTTTCGATAGCTGTTATAGCCGGGTAGACCGTGGTCTCTTCCACGTTGAATATTCAGTGCCACAAGATCAAAAGCGTCGAACGGTGGACCGGTATTAGAAAGGTTTCTACAAAGTCAACTAATTTTACATCCTTAATTTCTATGTATTATTGGATGAATTTATACTGAAAAAGAGTTAGCCAGAGATCATCAACTACATCGATATCAGCAGTTTGGGAAGGTTGTTTAACCAAACCCCGAATAACGTTGTCAATGAACGTCTTGTTATTGTAGATAACAGCTTGATTGTTGGGGGACGAAGGATTGTTGAAATAATGATCCATCTGGTAAGTTGTCATTACGTCATTCACATCGTACATCTGAACCAAACCTTGAACGAGTGAGTGACCCATACGAAATGCTGCTGTGGCGAATTCGTTGCTGATTGGACCGCTGGTCAAACCATCGGTCGTATAACCACTAAAAGTGTTTCCTCCCGGTAGAGGAGTTAAATTGTACTTAGTCATAGCAGTATTACCTATTTTGGTGATAAACTCGCTTAAATATTAGAAATTAAGTACCAATATATTAAGAAATTTAGATACCAAGAAGATTAGGTAGGAATTCATTGTAGGTAATGTGCTGCAACTCTGCAATTACTATCCGCCGTGTTTCTTGAAATATGGTTTCACTATTCCAGCAGGGATTCAGATTTGATAGCTTTAGAGCGATCCTGTTATGTTCGCGGAGCCAAATGGTGTGCATCACCGTTAGTTGAGGGTGTTCCGTCACCCTCGAATCGCCTTTGTAAATATGATTATGTATTCATTTACAACGTTTTGTATCATTACTATGGCTATACCGGCATAGAAGCAAGCACCAGTGGTACAGCCAGAAGTTACCGGAAGAAGATAACGACCATATTTATCGACAGATGTTGCCAACATCCCTGTGCATGCTGTATCTCTCAGTGAATCCATCGTAGCAGAGTCGGAACCATAGACAGTAGAAGCATCTAACCAATGCGTATTTTGATTCACCTAAATGAAATAAAATGTATAATGAAAAACATAAATTAGAAGTTCAGTAGAATATATACCTGTTCTGCGTAACTCACGAACGGTAGGTTGCAGCTTATCCTATTGGGTCCCGTGTTGGATCGTGAAAAAGTCATGCACCTCTCTGCGGTAGCATTCAGTTCATTATCGCCCGGAAGAATGTAGATCGGGAAGCAATAGTCTAAGTTCTTTAAAATGCTGGGATTAAGTGGGTAGTTGTCAGCAGCGCAACACGTATATGCCGTCCCATTAGCTGTTTATTAACATATATTCATCACATTACTAGATTTATATGCTGAATTTCTTATATATTTCCTGATTACCAAAAGTAAATTGGGTGGTAGATTCCATATCGTGATTGATAAACTGTCCGAACTGCATCATCAGATTGGTGGTATTTGGTAATGGAACATCTTGATCGTCGAAAACAATCACGCTGATATTCCGAGAATACGGAAGAGCTGTTCCGTCTTTTGCTAACGTTCGGGGATTCGAAATTCCTATAAAAAATAAATCGATATATTTTTAAAATAAAATTTTGGTAGAATATTCAGAATTAGTAATATACCATCATCGTAAGTGGGCTTAAGTAAACGTCGATATCCGCTAGCAGATCGACCTAAATTGAGGAGCGTGCTGTTATTGCTATTGCAAGAACCGTCAACAGTCCGATATTTGTTTGACGTTTTCGGGCATGTCGGAGGATTTAAACATCCAGTTTGAGCTTCATTGGTGAACCTCATTGAATTGTGTTCTATCTCTTGGTCAGTCATACCGAGTCTAATATAAATTCATGAATAAGACTTTTTTTCAAAGGTTTTAAGATATATACTCGTTTTTGAGGAATCGAACAGTTTCCGTGAATCGCATGCTCTTTCTAGATAGATTGATAACTTCTTGGGATGGCTGTTTGAATTTAGCCATGCGAGACATGTGAGAGCCCTCCTTGACGTAGATACCTTGAGCGAAGAGCTCCTCTTCCACTTGAGTTAACCGGTCCACGTAGGAGAACCCAACTTGTTCGGCCATCCTCAATTCATTATCGGTTAGAGAACGAACTAATATTTTGTATTTTAGCGACTTATTATGTTAGAGTTTTAAAAAATTGTAATATGCTTATACCTTCAGAAAGATCTTTTTCAATTCCCAACTTAATATAATTTTATAAATAAAATAAAAAACAGATAGAGATTTAAATTTAGGTATTTAAGATGTATAGATATGTGGTATTAAAACTTACTGATAGGGTAAATAAAAGCAGTGTCGTTATTAGAATACTGAACATTCTAACAAGCACTTTAGTGCTAGCCTTGCGGTAAACGCTTCCGATTGTTTCAAGAGTCGTTAATATACTATTAGTCTATAGATACAATGAGCGCAACTCCACATTGAACGAAAATTCAGACAGAAATTAATTTAAAGGCAATAATCTGGTTTTACGTAACGCTCGGCTCCAGCAAACAGGTAGCATGGTTGATTATATTACCAATATGCGTTAGTTAAACACCCCCCTTAATTAAAATTTTTGGTATAATAATTACATTATGGTTGTATAAATTTAATATTGACTAAATAGATTAGTTGAGTAGATTCCTGTTCACGCTCCTTTAATGCAAAATAATGTTTATCTATAAACATGTAAATAATCTAATTACTATTTACCATCAATTTGTCCAGCTAATTAATTGAAGGTTTAAGCTGTTCAAATGAACTTCATAGGAGCAACGAAAAGTATTAACTGAAAATGATTATTTTCTACACGTTTTCCACAAAAATCAAATTTCTATAATTTAAAAAAGGGACAAGAAAAGATATAAGTTGCCAACTTTTAAATTCGTTCCCCTCCAAATTATAGTGAGAGAATCCGTTTTAGTGCTCGCAACGCACCAACAATTTTTTGTCCAATTACTTGCCGATAAACGCGGCTGGAGTTATATATTTTTTTTAATCCCGCCTTTTCACCAACTTTTATTTTCGGCCATTTTTGAACGTGAAAGCTGATTGGTAGTTCAATATAATTGTAAGAATTTTTAAGAATTATCTTTTGTCAGAAATACCATGTATATTACTGCCATACTATTGTTCCCTCTAGAATGTAATTCGAATGCTGGTTGGAATCGTATAATCCTACTATTTCCCCCCCCCCCTCCTCTATTATACCAATTTAATATTTGCATATTGAGAATATGCTGCGCGCAATCCCACGGTTTCCAAATGATGTGACGGAAAGTAAAAGTCATACGTCACCAAAAGATAGAATATATGTAGAATACGTGCCCTATCCTGTCGGTCACCAAAGTAACCACCAACATCGTATGTGATCTGTATTACCATCCTCCTACGTAGACTCCATAACGAATATACTGTATGTAACACAGTAATCTTATTCTTTAGACGGCGAATAGAATAATCATTTTTTTTGCGAAATAGAATAAGATTCGATTTATTTAAAATATATTAGTAGGTAGTCTAGTTCTTCTACTCAATTTTATTTGGATCCATGCCGTTCCATCGACCATTCAATTAACTTTAAATACGAATTATACTCCCCTAAATACTTATAAATCTATCCCGAAAAGAGCATAGAAAGATCTTTCGTGGAATCATGGTGTAGTCCCTCCTTTTTTCTACTGGGATGAAATATTACTCACTAACACTTATTCGGAAGAAAAATAATAAATAAATAAAAATTCACAAAAAAAAGGTTTGTTTGCACTCAATGCGTTTTATCTTAACAAAAAATAAGAAAAAGAAATGAAGACAACTGAGTTGACGCACTAGAGATGAATTTCCTGGTTTCGTTTCAATTACATAAGTTAATGTTTAGCGCCTTTGATGGGATAAGCCCGAGCTCCGAAGCGATGAACGAAGGCATTGATATCGAATTTGCGCTTGCACCCTGCATAGTTCATGTAGCGAATCTTGCCAAAGATTTCTCTCTCTTTCCAGCCTAATAAAAACGAAACGAATTCAATATAATTAAGGCAAATTTGAAATAATTTAAATTAAGAATACCCATATCGTGGATGCCACAAATAGACCACATACAGCCGACGTATCCGCTAGGATCTCGCCCATCCAGAGAGTATCTATCATTGAAGCAGATGGCGATGCGTAAAGCTTCCTCTGGACTCTCTGTCCACTCCAAAATCTTTTTGGCCCAGTACATTCTGTTAGTAAAAAATTGAATTTAGTTTAGAAATATTTAGATTAAGAAAATTGCTACTATTACCTGAGAAAGCCGTGCATTTTGCCAGTGCGCACCAGTTGGATTTGTGCGGCATTCCAGAGATCGTCATGAGTTTTGCTCTCTTCTAGCTGCTGCTCCGTGATAACTACTCTTTTGTCACTCCTATAATAGATATTTATAAATATTAGCTCAATTCAAACTAAAATTTAAAAAGAGCTTTTGATTACTTGTGAACTTCGAGGCTTTGTTGAGCCCAGCCGGCCGCTCCTATAAATATAAAAATAAAATTTGTGAGTCGACACTTTTAAAGTTTTACATTTAAAAACCTATTACCTTTGATGCTGTCGTAATTGGGATTGTAAAAGCAAAAATTGTCCGACAATTCACGACGAATAACAGCTTCTTCAATGTAGGCATCAACTCCAGCAGAGTATTTGGATTTGTACGGCTTCACCTTTAAAATACACCGCTGAGCAGATATCTGACCTACATGTTTGTATTAAAGTGGTTATAAACTATTTTAATTATGTGATATATTTATATTACCGAAATGAAGCCAAGGCGAGAGATTGCTAAGAGCATTGATGTTGGGATCGTTCCTCTTATCTCCAAAGATTTTGAGCCTTTTCTCGCAAAAGTTGTGCAATTCTTCCAAACCGGCTTTGGTGCCGGGAGTAACCCAGTCAACCTCACCGACAGTCCGGTCAACTTCCAGCCAGGCATCGGCAGCTTCCCAATCGATTGCCTGATAAGTGATATGAACAATACATTTTTATAAAAATACTTCAATAAATAAAAATTATTTAAATAAAATACTTCAGATTTATTTGGAGATGAGTGAGGGTGCTTGATTACGGGCGGAAACTCCGTGAGATACTCGCCTAGTTTATCATGAATTTTTTTTCGAATCGTTCTGGCACCTATTTCAATAAGATTTCAAAAATGATATTTACGAGACTATAATTGCACCAGAGGAATTAAATATAATAATTACCAACTTCCTGCTTGTCTGATGCAACCCACACTGGAACAATATTGTGGGCATCCACCTGTAGAAACAGTTAAATAATGATTTTCAGTTAAAAAAAAAAATAAAAAAATAAATGAGCAAACTAACCTGACAGAAAGGGACATCTTCAGGGAGAGCCTTTTTCACGTTCTCAATCCACGAGAGAGGCACCCTTAAAGGGGAAAAATCTGTAACCACAGCATCCAACTTGAGCTGATCCACAATTTGGGGCACACAGATTTTGGACTCTCCTTTCAACAAGTGGAATTGAATATGCAGTCTTCTGCACTCACTTTCAACTTCCTTCAAACCTGTAACATAAACAAGTAAATTATATAGCTAGGAAATAAAGGGAGTGATAGTAGTCACCTTTCAGCATGAATCCAAAATGCCTAATCGTGGCTCCCAAAAACGTAGGTACCAGGCAGAAGCAGACATGAAGTGGCAGTTTCATTTTCAGGGCCAATCGCTGAGCATACAACAAAGCCCAGTTATCTAATAAATGGGGCAACTGATTAAAATGGGATTTTAATTTATATTTCGAATATGATATTTACAAACCTTGCACTCTTTGGTCTCTTGACATCCAGTAGAGAACACCTCCACCACGATTGTCAGCCAGTTCCATGGTTTTGGACAGCAGTCGACATCGTTTCTTGTTGAACTTGAAATCTGCTACACTCTTAGCGGCAGTGGTAATTTTCTTAGATTCGGCTTCATCGTGAGGTAGACCGGTTGTAACTTTAGGAGATGATTTACTGCTGGAATCGTCATCAACTCGAGATTTTTTGGTTGGTGGTTCCTTGGAACTCTTTTTTGAGCTCCCGGCTTTGCTCATTTTTCTATATTTCTAAGGCTGCAGCAGTTGGAAAAACGCAGGAACACAATTTGAAATTTGAAAGAAGCCAGGAGATAGAAATTACGTAACCGGGGCCTTTTGACATACCTGTAAACAAAGCACACACGCCATCTAGCTATAGGAATTTGAGTTGCGTCGTAGTCAACCGTACTTTTTAAAAAGTACTTTTTAAAAAGTACGGTTGATAGGTTGATTGCGTATACATTTCGACGTCTTGTTGAGTTGGCTTCCCGAAAGCTTCAACAACTAAACTGCACGAGAGATTTTCATTTTGAAAAGTATGAGCTTTAAATCTCTCAAATAATTTTCAAAGAAATATTTTACCCTTTGGCATTTCGGTTGTTCTGTAGCCGCCACATATGGCTCATGTGTTGCAGTACATGTACTGTACTTGCCAAGAATTTCAAAGTTCCGAAAGGAGTTCCATAGTGGCGTATATCGCTTAAGTCACTTTCTGAGCATGAATATAACGAGACATAATTTACAGCCATATGGATTAGGGAAGTAAAAGAGATAGCGATAATGAAGATGCATAGTTTTTGTTTTATAGTGTTCAACTTTGTTATCGCATACTTTTCAGGTGGAATTCTTCGTATCATATTATACTGTAGAATGTTGTGTGCGGAGTGAACTACTTGCTCAATCTGTTTATAATACCGTGCTCATAGTTTTCAAGGCTTTCCTTCCTTGGGCCCAAATCAGTAAAGAGGATCAGCGAGTTGAAGCGAATAGGCGTTTTAGAGAAGCATCTCAGCGCGCTGACGAAGCGGCTGATCGTGCTATAGAACTGGAACTGCTAGCTGAAGAAGCGGCTCGGCAAGCTGAAGAATGCCGTAGACGCATAAAAAAAGAAGTATTGGAACGTTACAAGAGAAGACGCGAAAACCCCGTAATACGGATCCAAGGGATGTAGAATCTAGAGGCTTGACAGGAAATAAGATACCGTTCAATGATTTGCCTAAAGATTGGGACGAATTTAGAGAAATAGTGGAAGAAGCTGGATTGATATGGGAACAGTAGAGCTATATAGCTTTCGAAGGTTTCTGAAACCTGCTGTTTTTGTTACTGCTGCTACACGGACAGTGGCGAAACTCCAACGAAAAATCTATAATCCTCTCTGAGAGACTGTTGCTACCCCAGCCATTTTAAATTGTAGCACTGTTTTTATACCAACCATCTTATTTTATTCATAATTCAGCCAATAAGTTGTCCTTATCACAGTAGTCATTACCTGCTGTATACTCCGTAATGATTGCTACCCCCACAGCAGTTGTTATTTCCATTTACAGTACGTGTGTTGCCTGCATTATTAAAAATACATTTAAAAAAACTTCCATTCGCGTTCTTTTCGTCCGATTTTTAAAAGATACATATTGGAATGTTCCATCTCAATTCGAGGTTAAAATTTGACTATTTAAAAGTTGGAAAATATGAATCTCCTGTATAGCTGACTTTTTTTTTATAGAATGAACCGGGACATAGCGCGGTACACCGAATTACCGATGGTGGTGGTTCGAGTAATAAGCCTCACACCGCAACTGATGTAGGTACTGTACGATGTTTGGCAATGGCTGAGCATGCATCCGAGATCGGTAGGTGTAGTGTTGGAGACTTGTAGCCCGATATCACTAGGTGTAAGACTTAATTAGGCTCACGCAGGCCCTATTGAGTAAGTGAATAAGGCACCGGGCTACCAGTCCGACTCATGTGCTCTCTGATCGGCATTCTGTCTGAATTAGTTGATTCAATAAATTTATCTTGTGTACGAAAATGGAAAATGAAGTGTCCTATACCGGTATATATCCAATATGTTCTTGCTATCTACTACATTAATAGTTACTACTTAGTTATTCTAAATGTGCACAGTCTTTGATTTCTTTTTTGATTGAGAATGCATAGTATATGGAATTCTTTAAAATCCAGCCGAGATAAGCACTACCGATATTACAGGATTTTACAATTTTTTATTTAGCTGGTTTGTACGGAACATATTTCATGTATGTTTCATGCATCGATATGAAAAATTATACTAACAAAATTTACTATTGAGGACGCACTTATAGTATATACACTCTGTTGACTCTGTTCAGTCATCATTTTTGAATAGTTTAATCACTTCTAAAATATATTCTTCTCTCGATTCTTCTACTCTTTCATTTAATAAATCAAGAGGTGTCTTTCCATCCGACGTCTTTGAATTGAGGTCCACTTCATTTTCAATCAACAGTTGAATCAGATCGATAAAGTTTTCATGCTGGTAACTTTCACACAGCATATGAAGGGGAGTAAATCCATCTTCTAATTCCTGGACATTGATATCAACTCCATTCTCAATCAATAATTTAACTAAGTCAATCAAGTTCTTGTGTAAGTAAAAATAGCATAGAAAATGAAGTGCCGTCCATCCATCCGATATTTTTTTGGAATTGATGTCGGCTCCATTTTCAATCAACAATCGGACCAACTCTAACAGTTTATTGTTATGTTCAGTGTAATATCGGGTTAAGAAATGAAGTGCAGTACATCCATCCGAAGTTTTAGCATTTACTTCAGCGCCATTTGAAATTAAGAGTCGAATCAAATCGATTAAACTATCCCCAACGTAACTTCGACACAATATATGTATCACAGTCCATCCATCGAAATCCTTTTCATTTACATCAGTACCTTTTTCAATCAGTAATTTGAAGACGTCGATCAGATTTCCATCGGTGTAATATCGAACCAAAGTGTGGAACGCAGTCCATCTAGCTGAATTTTTCGAGTTGATTTCGATTCCTTTCGAAATAAGCACTTGAATCGTCTCCGTTAAATTCTGAATGTTGTGATCAGAGCGACACAAAACGTGAAGTGCGGTCCACTGGTCCGAATCTTTTTCATTGACATTCGCACCATGATCGATTAATAATTCAGCTACTTTGGATAGATTTCTGTTGGTATAATGTCGGCAGAGATAATGTAGAGCAGTCCAACCGTGAATATGCTTGTGTTTTAGGTCGATATTATTTTCAATTAAAAGTTGAACGATATCAATCAAGTCTCTATCGTTACTGTGCTTTAAAACGAGTTGAAGAGCATTGCGATCCAGTTCATGATCAGTTCTATTGACATCGATTCCTAGGTTGATAATATGTTTTAATACTTTCACAAAATCGCCTCCTTGGTAATTCATGCAGAGGTAATGAAGGGCGTTGAATCCATTCCGGTCTTGGTAGTTCACGTCGAGGATTGTGCTATTAGAGAGTGATGTTATGCCTCGATGAAGAGTTGAACTTTGATTCTCTCGGCACATCAAAAGAAGTGGAGAGTGACCGTTTTTGTCGACAAGATTAACCAATCCGATTGCGTCCTCTGAAACGAATTGGTTTATTTTGCTGATTTGGCTTTCATTGGGGTTTGGGATCGAGCAAAGTCTATGGAATGTTGTTTTCAGCTATAAAATTAAGATGTATTCTTAAATGATTCATTCATTTGAAAAGTCGAAAAAAATATTTGATACTCTTTGTAGGTTATCATTTGCTTCTTCGATCCCTAATGGTCCATCATATAAGCTACTGATCTTTCTACGCTTCGTTCTCTCTTGATTTGCCGCACCAGTGTTGCTTAATTGGAGATTTAATATCATATTCCAAAGAGAAGTAAGATGTAGAGTAATTTCTCTCATGTTTGGACGATCCTCTGGTTTTATGGACAACATTTTCTTTATGATTTTGAAAGAAAAGTGGTTCGATGGTAGCTCTGCAAATTATTTTTGATTAAAATTATAAATTCAACTAATATACAGTAGATATATAAAACCAGTATTATACCAGTTAAGTTAATTGGATTAGACCGGTGGAAGTAGTTATTGATGTCAATGAATGGTTCGGAACCAAATGGATGAACTCCTTTTGTGAGCCATTTAAAGAATACAATTCCACACGCAAAAACGTCGCTCGTAGCATTCAAAGTGATTTTTACGGGCTTACTATAAGATTTGTCCCTTGTTTCGGACAGAGCTTTCAGGGTTTCAGGGGCCAAATAGTTGATTGTACCTCGATCACCACTCAAGTCATAATTTCCTGTTTTGGTTGTTGCCTTAGATAGGCCAAAGTCGCCCCATTTAAGAACAGTCGTATCCGATGATGATGCGATATGTATGAGAACGTTTTCTGGTTTAATATCTCGATGAACAAGATGTTTATTGTGAATGTACTCTAAACCATTTGAGAGGTGAAGTAAACATTCAATATCACTGGGAAGTTCTGGTCCTCGGTATTTCTTCGGATGGTGCTCAGGAAGAAAAACTTTATCCAGGGATGCTTCACATAATTCTAGAGCAATGTACCTAAATTAAAACAATAATAGAATGAATTCAGTATTTTTAAAGATTATTATTTATTTTTATTACGCAAAATTGTCATCCTGGTTGAAGTGCAAAAGTTTGACAACGTTCGGATGATCCAGTTTCATCTGTTCCAATTCTCTTTCTCTGAATTGTGGATGTAAATCGAGTACGGCCCGTTCGATTCGCTTGATGGCTACTGGTACCTTTGTCTCTGAAACATGGTCTTGCGTTTTTATTCTCAGTTCCCCTTTAAACACCGTTGCAAAGCCTCCTCGTCCTAATATTTCTTTATGATGACACATCAACTCGATATGAGTCGACGATTCGTCGATAACTTCCATACCGGTACTGATGATGAAATTGCACTTAATGGCGGAAACTATAGCAATAGACAGACATATAGACTTAATTCATCATCTCCTGCAAGTTTTTCTCGTACCTATAACTTTAAACAATCAAGATATTTACTTGTACAGATAATATTAATATAGATGCCATATAGCCCACATTTTCCCCTAAACCGAAATAAAATGAGCACAAATCACGCTTGAAACAGCCATATTAAAAACTCTTTAAAATTAGCAACGTTACAGAATAGAGCACTTGTTAATGTTTGAAAGTACGACGGATGTTTAACGCGGTAGACAAGTTATCTAAACGCGTTTATGATACTGTCCTTATCATGTTTTTAGTGTATGCTTATAATACGACATAGGCAAGCGTAATCTATGAATATGCATGCATAGACAACACAGTAAAAAAAAATAGTTTATAGGCAAATCAATTATATCGACACGGCATTTATAAAGACACCATTCTTATCTTTTAAAATTATTTCTTCTGCTCACCACCTTAACTTATCATGGGACTAATAGCTATAGTTTAAACAAATGGGATCGTAGGTACAGCAGGTTTTTGATTGCAATAAATTTATTCATTATTTATAATATCGATTATATTTGTTTTTCTTGTTTTTCTTGCTTTTGCGTTCATCATACCTTGCTGCATACTCTATATTGCAGCTTTTACCCTTATTAGATTCGATATTAACCGCCGGCTCAAAGAAAAAATACTGATCTGACGACTCTTCGCAAGCCTGCACGCTAACTGTAGCCTTTTTGGACTTTGATGCGCTAGCAGTTTTATTACTTGCAGAATCATCAGTAGCGGAATCGCAATTCCAGCATAAATCCGCTTTGGTGTCAGGAAGAGCAATTTGGATCGATCCATCTTTTTTAGTGGTATTCATTATCTTCCATTCTTGAAATGAGTCGAGTGATATTTCTCTATACGGCATTAAGCTAAGATCAACGGCTTTATCCTGTTCCTCGACGAGGGGCACGGTGAAACAATTACGGCTCCTGTTGCTACAAATGTATGAACCTTTTCTTATCCACTGCTCGTATTCTTCGGTTAGGGATTGGCAGGGCATCTGAGCAAGGTAAGAATCAAGATATATATTGCTACCATCGTTCTTTTTACGATTGGCTGCAACCAGGCACATTTTAAGAGGATTTTTCAACTGATATATGCAAGCATCTGTAAAATTTTATAACCCAAATAGTTAACATATAATTATGTGATACAAATATTATAGAATCACTCTTTTTTGCGATGCTTTTAGCGGCGATTTCGAATTCTTCGTACATAGGGATGTATCCTACACGCCTTTCAAAATCCTCAGCTGAAGCTGCGTTATAGATGCAAAAATAAAATGTCTCATTAATTTATACAAAGTAATATATGATCAATACTTTGGATTTCTCCAGATGGTTTCCTGAAGCGACACTGAACGACTTCAACTTGGGTATATTGAATGCCTACTGATTGGCTTTCTTTGTCACTGACCAAATAATAACCATTCAAAGTATACCCAAGCCTTGACAAATCGAAGCATCCAGTTGGAGGCCCATAAAACTGCTTTATTGGTGCTTCATCATTGGTTTTGTTTCCACTGTGAACATAATTTTAAATTTGTTTACATTTGTAATACTAATTAAAATATATTTATTTCTTACCGGAGAATGTGTGGTGGAAGCAATCTTGCAGGGCGTTTTTGACGTTCGATAATCTTGAGATCATTCGATTCTTCGAGCTTTGCTACTCGGTTTCTCAGCTGATGGCTAATTTTTCTTTCTTCCTCTACTATATTCTTTAAATTACCAATTTCCTTGTCTTGATGTTGATTGTGAGCCTCTAGTTTCGAGACCCGATCCATCTTTACCTCTGTGAATGACGTCGTTATTACTACTCTCTCCAATTCGAGTTGTATCAGCTATTAAGTACAGATAGAGTAGTAATAAGGCAAGTCTTAAAAGAACGAAGCAACACATCGTGTTGCGCATTATTCTTTCCCCAGTTTCGTGGGAATATTTTAGAGAATACTCAGCTGTTGTCTTACTCTATCTAAAAACGCTCTTCAACGGTAACTGAACATTGGTGGTCGACTAGCATGGATAATTATGATTTGCAGTGCTTTTTCGCCACGTCACTGTATACTTTCAGCTGATGAATTGGTAGAATCTATGCACGCGATTTAATAAATATGTGACGTGGACCAACAGAAGAATTCCAACACAATCAGAAATAGAGCATAGCATATATTTTTTGCATTCAACAGCAGCACGCGCAGTGAATCATACATACACTCTAAAAACTATAATGGCGACTATAATAATTTTTATTTATAAACTTTTTGGAAAAACTATACCATACTGGGCTCGTCAATGTTTCTTCACCAGCATAAATCATTCAAATAGTTTAGCAAATTCTAAAATATGTTTCTCATTCTTCTTTCTCTGATTTAATAAACCAATTAGGGTCGTTCCATCCGATGACTTTGCGTTTAGATTCACCCCATTTTCAATCAACAGTTGAATCAATTCAACCATGTTTTCATGCTTATAATTGGCGCACAATATGTGAAGAGGGCTCCAAATCCTTGACGTCGACTTCAACTCCATTCTCAATAATCAATTTTATCAAATCAGTCAAGTCATCTTGAACATAAAATTGACAGAGAAAATGAAGGGCAGTCCGAACATCCGAATTTTCGGAATTGATTTCGATTCCTTTCGGGATGAGCACTTGAATCGTCTCTTTTAATTGCTGAATGTCGATATGATCCGATGAACGGCACAAAACGTGAAGTGCAGTCCACTGATCCGAATCCTTTTCATTGACAGCTGCACCATAATTGATCAATAGTTCTGCCCCTTTGGCTAAATTTCTGTTGGTATAATGCCGACAGAGATAATGTAGAGCAGTCCATCCATGAAGATGTTTGTGTTTCAGATCAATTTTCATTTCAATCAACAATTGGACTATGTTCATCAAGTCTCTACCATTACTATGTTTCAATAGCAATTGAAGAACGTTCCGATCGAGTTGACCATCAGTTTTGTTAACGTCGATTCCAATATTTATTAGGTGTTTGAATATTTCTGGGAAATCTTCTCTTTGGTAATTCATAACAAGGTAATGAAGGGCGTTGAATCCATTTCGATCTTGGTAATTCACATCTAGGTTTATGCTTTTAGAGAGTAATGTTGTGCTTCGATGAAGAGTAAGACTTCGATTGTTACGACATAGTGTAAGAAATGGAGAGTAACCGTTCTTGTCCACCAGATTTACAAGACCAATGGCATCTTCTATGACCATCTTGGTTAGTTTGATGATTTCTTCTTCACTGGGATTGGGAATGGCACATAGATCGTGAAATTCCACCGCCATCTTGAATGTAAATTTAAGTGTTATATCTAAATCATGCTTACCATTTCAATTTTTAAAAAATAATTAAACTGAAAGTGTAGAGTTCACTCTATTAATTTGTCTGGATTAAAGTAAATTGAGGAAGGTCTTCCTCAAAATCTTTTGCGCTTCCGTTAGATATTAACATTTTCTTGTTGGTTTCCCAGACGACAAATGCTTAATTTTTTAAAAATACCTTGGCTAGTTTGCTTAATTTATGTTCCAAAAAGAGTAGAACACATGATACAGAATGGCATCTATAGATATGAACTATACAACTGATATGTTGATGCCGACACTTAAACCATATATGGGTGCATGCTCTACAAAAGATAACCAATATTTTGCTATGGTCATTTTAATATGTGTATGTGTGTGTACGAGCGCAAGATAAGTAATAACATAATATGGCAGGTATATGAGCGTCTATATCTTATCGTTTTTTTCTCATTCGATTTGTGCAGACCCACTATTCATCGTTATAAAATGCATATAGAGTGGAAAATTGGGCTTAAAATAGGACTTACATGTATAGCGGACCCATGCACCCACGAGAAGATATTCCTATTTTTAATCGTTCGAAGAAAGTTGCGCGTTTTATTAGTAGGCCTAACGGCTAACAACCATCAAGTTAATGCAATGCTTACAATTCATTGTATTTTCCACCACCAGAATAAAGGAAAAAATGTAATAATTGCTTTACTAAAATACTGACACAGTGCCACTTATGCACCAACAATTTGTGTATATGCTGTGCGTGTCCTCGAATTAATTTTTTTAATTATTGTTTGTTTGTTTTTTTGTTCCGCTTAACATAATTAGCATACTCAACAGTGCAGTTTTTGGAGTTATTGATTTCGATAATCGGCTCAAAGGAAAAATATTTTTCTTGCGATAACACTTTGCATGGCTGTACTAAGAGCACAGCTTTGGTTTTGGATCCGCTATAAATTTTTTTACTTGGCTCTAAACTAGTATAGGCATCAGTGGGATCGAACAAACAAATCTGACTATTGAAGCCAATGCTGGAGGCAAAACTAATAATTTGGGCATACGATCCATTTTGATTTGTAGTAAAATTCATCACCCATTGCTGATTTGTTGACGACTCTTCATAAGCCGTTAAGCTAATCGTTGAACCATGTTGCTCTTCCAAATTGATTGAGACGGTCAAGCATCTGTTGTTCCCGCTGCTACAGATGTGCATAACTTTTCTTATCCACTGCTCGTGCTTTTCCGTTATGGATTCGCAGGGTACTAGACGAAGGACAGATCCTAGATATTGATTACTTCCATTAGCTTTTTTACGATCGACTGCTACCAGGCAAGCATTTTTATAATTTTTCAGCTGATATAGGCAGGTGTCTGTGTAAATATTTATGAATTTCCAAGATTTCTTTTGATTTAGATAAAAGTAAGAATAATTTTTATGCTTGACTCACCCTTATTGTCACTCTCATACATGCTGATGAATCCTAAACGCTTTTCTCGATCATCAGCAGCTGTTATTATAGATGCAAAAATAAGATTTTCAAGTTGATATATTAATTATTAATTGATTAATACTTTGGCTTTCTCCGGGTGGTTTCTTGAAGCGGCATTGAACAACTTCAATTTGCTTATATTTACTGAGACTTGATGATTGGTTGTTTTGGTCATTTACCAAGTAATAGCCATTCAAAGTATAACCAAGTCTTGCCAAATCATTGCATCCAGTTGCAGGGCCATAAAACTGCGGTGGCGCTTCATAATTGGTTTTGTTTCGTCTGTGAATAAAATTTTTACTTTTATTTACCTTTGTATTTATAATTAAAACTGTTTTTTCTTACTGCAGTATGTGTGGTGGAAGCAATCTTACAGGGCGTTTAGGACGTTCGATAATCTTTGGAGGATCGTTCGATTCTTCGAGCTTTGCTACTCGGTCTCTCAGCTGATGGTTGGTTTTTCTTTCTTCTTCTACTTCTTTCTGCAAAATACCTATTTCTTTATCTTGATGACGATTGTGAGCCTCTAGTTTTGAGACCCGATCATTTAAATCCAATCCATCTCCACCTCTGTAGATGATGGCGACGTTATTACTACTCTGTCCAATTTGAACTGCATCTGCGACCAAGTTCAGGTAGCATAGTAAGGAAAGTTTAAGAAGAATAAAACAACGCATCATGCTGTTTTTCTTCTCTCAGAAGACTGGCAGTTATCCAAGTCTTTTTTTCTTATTCTGAATACTCCGCATCTATACTTCAGCAACGACTAAATAAAATTGGTCTACTTCTAGCGAGTAAAATAATTTAACTAAAATCTAAAATTAACTTCTAATAAATTTGTACATCCACATTTATGATTCTACTGAACTGGCAGAACTATTGAATTTAGAAGCTTAATTGGCATCCTGTGCATTTTATATTTTTATCGCTCAAATTTAAATGGAATTTGAATGGAATAAGTATGCTATTATATCGGGAAACTAATACGAGAGATCGAGCATATATTGCAAATTATTTTTCAATTTTATTAGTTAAAATATTATATTAATTCATGTAATTAATTTTTTTTATAATTTATGTGATGCCGTTTCATGAAGATTTAAATGTGATATGTGATGTACATTTTTTTTATTTTATTGAATTTGAAATCAGCGCCGTTCATATTTCTTATTTCGACCGCTAGATGTCTCCTCTAATGACATTTGTCAGTTGTCAAAAATCTATCAACATGGGCGATTCGATCAATGTTTTTTTCTAAACTATTCTCTTATATATAAATTACAGGAAGCCCACCATTCATTTCCGGGCTCATAATTTTCTAATTAAAGATTCATAATAAAATGGAGGCTCGAAATCCAAGCAGCGATTCTTTGGTGACTGAATCCAAGTCCAGTTCCCTCAGTTCACACAAACTTGGGCAAGATTCTGTTTCATCCAGCCGGGGTAAAAACGTTCATCTTTCATCCAAACCTCATCCCAGTAATTCATTTCAAATTTCAATTAATAGGTTCTGCTGTAAAGAGTCTTTCAAGCTCCACATCAGCATCCAATGAATATTTTCCCGATTTTGATTCCAAAGTCACGATTAAAGAGCCCTCTTCATCTGTGGACAGTCCCACACCTCTGCTGGCTGGCGAAAAGATTCAGGGTGCAGCAAGAGATGTTACATACTTGTGCCCCTTCATTGGTCCAGTTCGTGGCTCCCTGACTGTCACAAATTACAAGATCTACTTCCGGAGCTCTGATCGGGAGCCCCCCTTCATCCTGGATGTACCTCTGGGTGTTGTCAGTAGAATTGAAAAAGTAGGTGGAGCCAGCAGTAGGGGAGAGAATTCTTATGGCATAGAACTGATCTGCAAGGATATGAGGAATCTTCGCTTTGCCCACAAACAAGAAAATCATTCACGCCGAAATGTTTTCGAGAAGCTGCAGCAGCACGCTTTTCCACTCTCCCACCGCATGTCTCTCTTTGCCTTCGAATTCAGGTAATTTATTTACTTAAATTAATTTTTTTAAATAATTTTTTGAAGCAATTTTTCTTCTTACTTTTCAGGGAAGAATATCCAGAAAACGGTTGGACCGTCTACGAGCCCGTGGCTGAATTAAAACGCCAAGGTCTTCCGACTGAAAGTTGGCGTATAACCAAGATCAACGAGCACTACGAACTCTGCGACAGCTATCCGGCCGTTTGGGCTGTTCCAGCCGCCGCCACTGACGATGATCTCCGCTCTGTTGCCGCTTTTAGGAGCCGAGGTCGCTTGCCTGTCCTCTCGTGGATCCATCCAGAGAGCCAGGCTACTATTACTCGCTGCTCTCAGCCTCTAGTTGGTGTGGGTGGCAAAAGGAGCAGAGATGACGAGCGCTACGTTCAGCTCATCTTGGATGCAAATGCACAGTCGCACAAGCTGTTTATCATGGATGCCCGTCCAAGTGTTAATGCTGTTGCTAATAAAGCTAAAGGTGGTGGCTATGAATCGGAAGATGCTTACCAGAACGCCGAACTTGTTTTTATGGACATTCAGTAAACATTTTTAATTTAATTTCTTTAAATTATCTTAACTATTTTTTATCTATTTTTTTAGTAATATTCACGTGATGCGAGAATCTTTGCGAAAAATCAAAGGTATATTAGTTTATTAAAAATGGCATAGGTTTCGTAATTTATAAATTATTTTTAAATAGAAATTTGCTTTCCTACGGTGGACGATGCACATTGGCTATCCGCTATCGAGTCTACCCATTGGTTAGAACATATCAAATGCATTCTTGCCGGAGCTGTTCGAATTGTCGATAAAGTAATCTTCCTATTATTTAAATAAATAGACTTTTCATAATTTTAAGTGAATTATTTAGGTGGAAAATCATAGGACATCTGTGATGGTGCACTGTTCTGATGGCTGGGACCGAGTAAGTCACTTAAAAAAATTCCAGTACATAGAATTTCGTAATTTACAATTTTATTTATTTGATTAGACTGCCCAGCTGACCGGACTGGCCCTACTTCTCCTGGATCCTTATTACCGTACTCTTCGTGGTTTCCAAATTATCATTGAAAAAGAATGGCTCAGTTTTGGGCACAAGTTTGCTCAGCGGGTAGGCCACGGGGATGACCGGCATTCCGATGCGGATCGCTCCCCTGTTTTCCTCCAATTCATCGACTGTGTCTGGCAAGTGACTCGCCAGTTCCCCAATGCCTTTGAATTCAATGAGCACTTCCTCATCACCATATTGGATCATCTCTATTCTTGCCTCTTTGGCACCTTCCTATTCAACACGTAAATTCTCCTCTTTTCAATTTCAATTGATTCATTCTAAATTTATTTTAAATTCTCAGGGAGCAGCAGCGCTTTAAAGAGGAAGTGAAGCAGCAGACCGTGTCTCTTTGGTCCTTTATCAATAGCCACGCAGATGAGTTCGTAAATCCGCTCTACTGCGCCGCTAATGTGGAGCAGCACGTCCTCTTTCCGGTGCCTAGTCTCCGGCAGCTTAGGCTTTGGACCAACTATTACTGCCGCTGGAATCCTCGGGTTCGACCCCAGGTAAATAATTACTCTTTTATATTTTAGATATATTTGAAAATACAAATTGATTTTTTAAAAGGAACCGATTGCTGCCCGTTCACGTGTCTTGCTCTCTCTACGCTCTCAACTTCAACGCCGGGTTCAAGAGCTACAGAAGGAGCTGGATGCCCGATTGTCCCGTGGTTCAGCTGCCGCTCCACCGGTCAATGATGGCCGTCCATCGGCAAGGGTTTCTTCTCCGGTCTACAGCTAATTTATAGAGAGAGAGGAAGAGTTGCGCTTTTCTTTTGATAGTTGGTTTCATCTTCTTTTGCCTTTACTACTATTATTCTTGTTATACCATAAAAATTAAGTATAAAATAAAGTAATACATTCTCGTACGACAGATTTTTGCTATATATGTTTACATTTTGAAATATAGTCCTGTAGTTGCGTCGATCCCTTCAATGCACGACGAAGCTGGCAAAATGCTAATGACCATGATGGTGTGTTCGATATGCGCTTATTGCATTAGGCACGTCCTGAGGGTTAATCACTGCCGTTCGCAGTATGTTTGGTCCCGGTCTATGAAGCCATAGTTACACAATTAAATGTCTCTAAAAAACCTTAGCACTTATAGCATTTATAAGTAAGCACGCCAAGTCCTTGTAGCGCATTTTCATGTTACATTTTGGGCTTGCAGATTTTTTAAAGGGCATTTAAGGGAGGCGACTAGTTAATATTTAGTATAGAGTAACACGTCAGGCTACTGCGGTAAGGAATGCTACGATCGAAGACAGTCTTGTTTCAAAGTGCAAACGTGCTGCGGGCATTACTTAAGATGTAGATGTTTAACGCGGGTCCCATCACTTCCAGCTACAAATCGAAAGATTGCAGCTACTGGTGCAGGCGGCGCTGTGTTCCTGGAACTAGCCTATCATGTTACATATTTGGGCAATAGTTTATTTTTATTTTTTTATTTAACATTTCCAGGTTTAATGAAAACCCTGGTAAACACCATTTATTTTTTAAAAATTAATAAAGGATCTCATTATCAAAAGCCCTTGTGGCACTTCAAAAGAGCAAACTGCCAGGGGTATAAAAGCCTGGCAAGCGCTATTCATTTTAAACAAGTCCTTGTAGCACAATAAATATGCACTTTGAAAAGTGTATATTCCAGGCTTAAAATACCTGGCAAGGGTTCCAACAAAAGCGCTTGTAGCACTTACAAGTTGTATTCCAGGGCTTAAACCCCTGGCAAGCGCATAGAAAATGTGAATTACATATTAGTCGTTGGTAGCTCATGATGGCAGAGCAGTGGACTGTATATCCATTGGTCGTCGGTTCGATTCCGATCTAACGAATAGTGTATTCTTTCCTCAACAATCATCTGTGCCAAATGCATATAGATTGTTTTTTACCATTACGTATTTCATTCATAGAGAAGCTCATTTTCTTTAGCGACGGCGCTAGTTGTAGTAGCTGATCGTTGCCACCAGTGGCCGTGGTCTAAATCATCTACAGCGGGAATGACAAAATTAAATGAGCAGTCCATCAAATCCGGCTGTGTTATTTCTTATGGGAAAAGAGTTTCTAGCTTGTTTCTCCGTTAATACGTCTCCTACTATCTTGTTTCACGCATCATTCAATAGCTCATTTAATTCATAGTTGAGCGCAAAAAGAGAGAATTATCGCCTAACAGGTCTGAGATTATTGATGAGGAAAATAGAAGTTATCGGTCAACGAGTGAAATCAAGGTCGAGACGGTCCATACGGGCCTGGGTCTCCCGCACTCACGTTAAAAAGGGGAAGATATAGTAGGACTTAAAGTAGAAGTATTACGATGCGGTCTATGGTGCCGTTGTTTTCAAATTTTCCAACATAATTTTTTTTTGTGTTTTTCGTCTATCGCTCGTGTGATTACGGTGACAGCTTCTTCTTGTCATACTACAAAACTTACGTTAAATACAGAAATGCATTCTCACATTTATTTGATTGTATTAGTCAATATTTTATGCACGAGTTATCAAGATGAGCAATGAGGGTCTTGTTCCATAAGAATTATATTACTAGGCAGTGAATCTCTGATGAGGATTGTTCGATTCTGATGAATCTTTTCCAAGTCTTTGACGTAGCCGAACCAATAGATAACCAGACCGGGTCCAAATCTATAAAATAAAAAGTTGAAATGGTAAATTTTTTTTTGATAAAATAAGGAAAAGTACCTATTCCAGTAGCTGTAAAGCTGATCTTTTAAATAGGCGCGGTGTGCGTCTTCGTCCCCAAAAAGAGCTTTACTCTCAATCCAGTTGATCACTTGGCCGTCAATAGCTACGATTGTAATAATAAGAAATAGGTTTAGTTGCTTTAGAATATACAAAGAAAGATATTTTTGAAATAAAATACTCACCAATAGGGATTTCAAGTTTAATATCGGGTGTCTTGTCATATCCTCTGGCTCTAAGGTGGTCTTCGTGTAAAAACGTAATTTTCTTTTCTTCCAATTCCATTCGCAAACGGATCTCATATTCGTTGCCTATGGATCTAGAAATTAAACTGTTTAAAATAGATTGTCTTTTGAACCTGAATATAAATAACTTACTGTTTTGAGGCATCGGCAATAGGTCCGTAATCGTCATCTTCTAAAAGGCACTGGAAATACATAAAGAATTAGTCTTGATGAAATCATGAAGAAAGATATCAGATTCAAGAAAAATAACTTACTAAATAGGTCTCAAATGCAAGATCTCTGTCATCAATAAGAGAGGTGTTTTTGAGAAAGTTTGAAACCAACATTTTGGCAGGCTCTGTAATAAATCATAGTAAAACTAGGTGAATTTAAGTGAATAAATTAAAAATATTACTTGATCTGTCAGGTCTTTGGTAGTGGCGTTCAACAATTGTCCTGGCAAGGAGAGCAGGTGTTAGCCCCACTTCATCTGACAGCCTCAACAAAACGCCAGGCTCCTCGCCATTAGTGACAGCTTTTATGTACCTGTAAAAAAAAAATGTACATAAATTTTCTGCTTCCTAGAAATATTTTGAGAATTAAATATCTACCTTTCATACATATTCTCAACTGCCTCTGACGATGTAAGGCGAGCGTGTGTAAATCTCATCTTTTTTTGGCATTCTTGGGCCGCTATGCATTTGATCGTTTCGACGCAGATCCTTTATATTTCATACAAAAAAATTAGAACTGTTATTTAAAAATGAAATATACTATCTACTTACTGTGGAAAGATAGTTTTCACGACTTGGACTCGGTTTCTGTAAGGTAATTTATGAATTTGTTCCACGATCGAGCTGTGTGTTGACTTATCCACAACGCGCGCCATTTTTAAATGACAGATGCCTCAGTTGCGTCGTCTGCTTTTATTTTTGTTTTCCTTTCATGACGTCACGGCATTTTGTAGAGCCGGCAACGTTGTCGAGTCTATAATGGCGGAACTGGGAGGAAAGGCTCCAAAAAACGCAAAATAATAAAGTGAATGGACCTTGAAAAATTCTAATTAATTACGTATCGACTATTTGAATCAATCATCACATTCATTGTAAGTAGCTCGTAATACAACAATCTTTAAACATGTATTTAATCGTAAATTCTCGACCAGTCTCTGAACGGCCCACTCATAATGGCAACCAAAAATGGAACTCACCAATTCAGCGATTCTCATTTCGAGAAGAAGCTCTCGCACCTGAAAGATACACAGGAAAGCATCCAGGGACTCTCAGCCTGGTGCTTAGCACACAAATCTGCCTTTCTCCACATCATAAAGTGCTGGCTGAAGGCTGTTCTCAAGGCCAAAGTGGACCAGCGCCTGACACTTTTCCATCTAGCCAATGATGTCGTGCAACACAGCAAGAAGAAGGGCTGCCCAGAAATTGTTTCAGCCTGGGAACCAGCTCTATTGGAAGCCACACCATTTGTCAGGTTGGTTATTAAAATTTTCATAATTGAAAATTCATATTAATAGAAATGCTTCTCTCAGTAAGGAGGACAATGTTAGGCAGAGGGTCCAGCGCATCTTCAAGATCTGGGAAGAGCGTGAAGTGTACCCATCAGCTTTCATAGCAAAGCTGAACAAACAGTTGGATCCAGCCAATCAAGTCAAAGAAGCTCCACCACCTCCCCCACCAGTTAAAGTTGCAGCAGATTTTGAAGTAAATTATTTAAACTTAAATATATACATTACATTATTACAAAGATTCATTCATTTTTAGACTGCTCAGCTGATTGAGAAAATCCGTCAGTGCAAAAACCTAGAAGAAGAGACGGATCGGAGACAGCGCCTTCTCAACGAATCCAAAGTGAAAATCACTGAAGTGGAAAAGTTGAGAGCCAACGTGAAAGAGCGCCGCAAAACGGACGATTTCTTCAGTGAGCTCAACGACAGTGTCACTCGGATGGAGGACTACGTGAAATCACTAGAAACAGAGACACGGGAGCGCACGTCCCTTATCGCTCTCCTCCAGCAGGGCGATCTCTTCTACGAGACTCAGCGAGGCGAATTCAAAGTCGTCTGCTTGGTACATCCCTTTTGGACATTGTCCTTTCTAAAAAGTTTGCTTATTCAATTTATTTATTCTTATTACTAGGCTTATAAACAATTTGGAAGTCGTGTAAAAGGAGTTAAACGAAAACTGGATGAAACTGTTCCAAACAATCCTCTCCAGAAAAACATCAAAAGAGAAAGATGCCCTTCTCCTCCACTCCCAAGTGCTGATGCCCCATCACCCGGCTCTTCAAATGGGTCGGATTTGGAATTACCCGATGCTTTTAATCAGCCACCAGCGATTGGAAATGATTGGACACGTTCTTTGGCCTCTTCTGGAATGGATCTTGATTCGAGAATAACTTCTTTTCTAGCAGCTGGATCACATCCTGAACTGGTACTTTAATTTTTCAATAATAATTTCAATGAATTCTTTTATTTTAAATATGTTTTTTATATTCAGGGCTCCTTCCTATCCAGTCCGGAAGCTAAAAAGAGTAGTCCACCGGCACCTGCTGCTCCTCCACCACCTCCACCTCTTGTGGATGCGTTTCCTTTCTATCCAGGAGTAAATAGTCCTTTCGGAGACCTCACTTCGCTCCTGGTGGCTCCGCCACCTCCGCCACCGCCTCCACCACCGCCACTCTTACCTCCACCGGTATTTCAAGACCTTCCGAAGCCAGAGCCTCCTCCACCTCCTCCGGTGGCTCTTCTAGGACATCACCCTGCCAGAAATGGAGCTGGAAATAGTTTCCATTCATCTAGCTATAACAATTTCGCTGCAGAAGATGTCGATCTTCGGTTAGATATAATTTTGAAAAGCAATTTAAACCATTTTGTAAACTAATCGTTTCAAAATTTAAGGGGAAATAAGAGGCCTGTAGATCACCGGAACCTCATTTCACTCACAGGAGGCCCCGATCAGACCAAATCAGTGCCGGGAGTTGATGAGATACAGATTTCAAACTGGTTGAAAGACGCTCGATCTAATAGCTCTATAGAGAAAGCTGATATCAACGAAAAGGTCAATAGCCTCCTGGATTCATTCACTGGACCATCACAGCAGCAACCACAAATCAAGAGCCTGACGGATCCTAATTTGTTGATGGGTGCAGGACCTCATCAATCATTCCAGCAGCAGCAGCACGGTCCATCAATGGTGGATAAAGTCCCGAGTCTCATGTCCACCGTATTGTATCCTGCTCAGAGGCCGCCACATCATCATCTTCGAGGTGCTGTTGGACCACCCAACAATATGGGTCCATTCAATTCTCCACCGGCTACTCGATTTCAGAATAGTCCGTCTCAACATCAGCAGCGCTTTTCTCGACCACCTTATCCTCGGTGGTAGTTTTTTTTCTCTTTATTTTTGCAGAATTGAAGAAGAAAAAAAGTTGTCTTTGTTATGTCTATCGGTACAAAAAAATAATTTCTCCTCATCCCTCCTTTTTTTTAATGGCAAAAAAAAAATTATCTTGTATTTGATGATGTTATTGTTGTGTCTTTTATGGTAAAATGGTCCAGCTGGTCTACACCAAATCCCATCAGAGCAAAAAGAAGGGGAGAAAATGAGATGGCTTGGAAAAAAAGAGAGAGTACTGCCATTATCACGGAGCAATAATCCTTTTTTGATTCCTGGTAGTGGACATATAAACGTCCATCAGCGTCACAAGTGGATCCGTTTATCTTTTTGTGCTTCTCTCTCTCCATCTTTTGTTGAAATCCACAGACACATTTAGCGCGTGCGCAATTAATATACCAATCTCGTTTCCTCTCTTTTTTTTTTGAGGGATTTGATTTCCAATTACTTTTGGGAAAGGAATAGAGAGATGGACGTTAAAAACAAAACACAAAAAATAGAGGGGAGTTCCACGTCTGTGCGTGACAGGGCGACATATTTGTCCTCCTTTTTTATTGAGTTTTCCCACGCATATATATTTCTCCCTCTATTTTTTTCTAGTCGATATTTTTTATTACGAGAATGACGTTTTAAGAGTGCTCTTAATACTGGACAATTTGTAAAGAAACGGTTAAATAATGGATCTCTTTTTTATTGTGCCTTTTTAAAATAAAATTTTTTCTTGACTAAATTTCACAAAATGCTCTACATAGTCTTTCCTAATCATGTTATGTAATTTATATTTGTTTGCGATCTCGACCAATATACATTTTTAATTTTTGTAAATCTTTATTGTTTTGTTTAATGAAATTCTTGGATGTGGAATTTGGCGGCGCATCGCTCGCGTTTATAACTTTGTTGTTTTAATAATTTGTTTTTTCCTAGAACTGGAGAAATTGGAAAGATTCTTTTTTTCTTCTTCTCCTACCGCTCATTAGATTCTCGGTTGTGATTATATTGTAGGGCAGACCGAAATCAGGGACTGCTGAAACCGGTTCGAATATTTTTTTTTTTGCTTTTTCTTGTTTATCAAATTGATTTTTCCTGCTGCATCAGACTCGGTAAGCTTTGCACGTAGTCTTTGATAAATCAGATTTGCAAACCTTGTAAACTTGAAGACTTTGCACATTCAACATTCGCTGAGATGTATTTGAATAATGTCACAGATTTTGAAATGATGAAATGCGTGGCGCCGCTATTATGACTGCGTAAAAGTTGGTATAATTACAGAAATGGCGCGTCTCTAGCTAGCCTTTTCATCATGTCATCTAAAAGTAATCAGTGTCGTTCAATAGAATATAAATCGTTGCGGACTCGACGGCCCATTTATTCCATTAATAACAAGGGATTATATGGATTTCTCCATCTTTTATTCCCCTCGGTTTACTTCCTGAACGGAATGATTAAGTATACATTCCTAAGAATTGAATTTATAAATAGGAATCTTCAAAGAACTCTAATTTCAATAGATCTCGAATAGTTAAAAATTCCCTTAAAAAAAAACCATCATTAGAATGGTACCGTAAGTTATACTGTACATATTCTTTTTTCAAAGCAACAGTGAACGAAACTCAATTTTAAACGTTTTGCTATAGGGTTTGCAACCGAGTAACAAGTACCCAAAGACCCTATTGCAAAATT
Organism: Chydorus sphaericus; assembly: GCA_030141595.1. NCBI lineage: Eukaryota > Metazoa > Arthropoda > Branchiopoda > Diplostraca > Chydoridae > Chydorus > Chydorus sphaericus. Next base: position 9,050,322 of record CM057927.1, on the reverse strand, counting down.
TGCATTTTTATGTTCGTTCGCAGTTACAATTCACTTTGCAATCGTTCCTATTCCGGATTATAAAAAAAAGGTGAAAAATGTAAAATTCAATAGATCACGCAGTTTATTATATTATATAGATGCTGAACATGAGGTTATAATAATAATGAGAGAGAAAAAAAATTGACCAAATCCATTCTCTCTTCAGGTAGAAATATATATAGAACTGCTGAAATGTGAGAAAGGTTGAAATATTATATCGTGTGGGAAATGCGGACCCATATAATTATTGTAATCATTCACACATCAGGAAAAAAAACTGAAGAAGAGAAAAACAAATTTTCAACAGAAGACGACCTTTTACGATGAGGCCGCTACAATAAAATGGCGTGACTCCTGCGTGATGATGTTGGCGTCGTGATTTATTATATAATATGTACACAAAAAGAGTGTGTGTGTGTGAGAGAGAATAGAAGAAAGACACACCTATATAAAAATGAGGACAAGGAACAATTTTTCTTTGTACAATATTAAGGGAGGCGTGTGACGAGGAAACATTTTTTTTCTTTATTTTTAGGTGCTCTTCTACTTGGGAAGAATTTAAATAATAAATGTTAGAGTAACACTAATCAGTCATGTTCAGGTTTTCACAATACGAAAGGTGTTTACAAGTCGATTATTCCAGGTTAATTACGCACATAATTGCACACACTTTTTAATGAAATGAAACATTAAAATGAATTACACTCAAGTTAAGTTTTAAATAAGTAAAGATCATCATCATTCCAATAGTTTTGAAACAAAAAAAAACTTAATTTAATACCACGGTATTAGACTTTCATCATCCTGTACAACCATATGTTATATACATCATTTTTAAAAATATGTTTTACTCAAAATAAAGAGAGAAAAATGAAATACAGTGATATATTGTATGTATGTATATTTAAGTATATTAGTGGGTTACACATCGGGACTTGAAGATAAATTAAAGAAGGTTACATCATGATGGTGGTCGATTTTTTAAGAATATTGATGGGGGCGAAGCCGATCATCTACTGCTGAGCAATTGGACTCGACCGATCCAATCCAGCGTCCAGTAGGTCAAACAGAGGATGGATGTAAGCTGGACAGTACTTGGTAAGCAGGAACCCCCTCCACTCCTTTACATTTTAATAAGATTAATTATTAAGAAAGTTATTGAGCTCTCAAGTATACAACTGAAAATGGAATTATTCAACAAATAAGATAAGAGATAACATAGAAAGACAAAGTTATTGTTAAAGTTTCAGTATGTACTAGAAGTTGATCTAACTTTGGATATCGATGTCATAAGATATTAAAGGAATTAATGAAGAATCAACCATCTAAATTAATAGGATTAATAATGAAAGCGTGTCAATGTATTTACCTAGTTCCGTGCTGCATGGCTGCCGGATGTTCACCTATAAATATCCGAAAGAAAATATGAGATTACACAAGGTCATTTTTTGAATTACAATGGGTACACGTTGATGTGAAAAAAAACATAACATAGCCCGATACGCAAATGACATAGTAAAAGTTGTACTGTACCTATTCTTTAGTTTAACCCCGATATATAAAAAAATATATATTTTATATTGTGGTTTAACCAAAATATAATAAAAGTTGCGCAAGGTTACTATATAGGTTATTTCTTATTCAATCTAATACAGTGTTATTCTTTCGTCATATATCGATTTTTTGTATATGGGTTCTTACATCAGCAGCAGCATTCTCAGAAGAGGTAACTTATTCGTATAATAAAAGCTCGCAAAGGTGCTGAATAGAACAATAAAAACAGTTTCCAAAAGTCAAAGAAGCAGAGCGCACATAAAATGAGTCGTAATAATGTGGTGCCGCTGCCGCGTTCCTCTTGAAATTTACGATTTTTAAAAGAAAGCTTATACTATTAATTTTTATATAAATCAATACATTTGATATCTCTAAAGCTTTCTATATTAAATCCAATATCCTGAAAGAGAAAACAAAGTCTTCAACTTGACGGCGTCCAATATTATTATTATTATATTCTCTTTTTCTTTTCTTCTTTCCTGTATATCGCAGTGCAATAAAGGAAGTCGACAACGACTCTGAGAATAACCAAGGGAAACGGCTCTCGGATTGTCCCTGCTCTGGCCTTTTTCATTCCATCGGAATATAATATAATAAAAAGGAGTGACCTTATTCCACCTTCTCTATATACTAAAAAAACGAGAGACCTTGGCTAAAGTGTTAATATGGAAAACCTCTTTAACCAAAGTGCTTCTAGAGGCTGCAGCGACTATCCCATCATCATAGAGGGTCAATTGAGCGGAATCCTTAGCGCTGTTAAGCAATAACAAACACACACTTTACATCGAGAAGATTGCATTATCTTTGATAAGATTTGAATTTATCATTTATTCATCTTCTGTAGAAAGCGGGAGCGTGAATCCTCACGGGAGCAATCCGTGATGGTGGGAGAGGGAGGAAGAAGTGTGATGAAATATTATTGTGTGTGGAGTAGAGCATCAGGACAATAAGTTCTACTTTTTTACTGATTGAGATATAACTCCTTAAGCCATCATCGTAAGGTATGAGGAGGAGCAGACACCTTTGAGAGAGGAGTGATATGTCTAGATCCCTCCTCTTGATGAGAAGTAACGATGATAGTAGCAGCAGCAAGTATAAAATATATACACTTGTACCCGGCCAGGCGTGTATAGTACGTAAGAGATAACCATCATATCCACCACCACCAGCACCATCATCATCTTTACTGATGCCTCAGCGGCGCACCCGCTCCGTCCTCCGTCGGGTCGGCGGATGCATCATTTCTTTTTTTTTCTTCTTTTTGATCTTCCGCCCAGCTGGCTCTACTACGTTAGACTCTTTTCTTTTGTTTTCTCTTTCCTGAGAGAGAGATACGTGATCATTCATCTCTGTGATGTTTCTCTTGCTCTTTACATCCAGACGGAATCGATGTAACGAGAGAAATAAGAGAGAATACCGGATATAAAAGCGGGAACACATACCGGATCTCTGCTTATTTTGGGAGAGCATCCAAAAGCTTTACCGCTTGATGAAGTAATATATGAAAAAAGAAGGAGCCGGAAATTTTCATTCGATTTCCTTTTATGTCGCAGGAAGAGAGCGGGGGTGGCGTGCGTTTAAAGTCTAATATTAACCGCTAAATTGACGAGTAACCAAGTGAGAAGTCAGAAAGGAAGGAAACACTTAACAAGGGTATGAATGTAAGTTCAGTGAACTAGCTCACATTCATACATCCATTCAATCTAAACTTTGCAACTAAATGACTTAAACGTCGATAAAAAAATGTGTCTTAGTTATCGTCAAATAACTTAACTTTAAATTGGTTTATAGGGATTGAAATTGGTTCTACTAGAACCAGCTTTAAAAAAGCTGCAAAAATATATATTTGATTTAAAATACCGTTGAGGACGTGGACGAGAACTGAGGCCGGAAGGGCTTCTGAGGGTTGGCAGGTGTAGTTGCCTCCATCGACGGCGGAGGCTCTCGGTAGGAGTAGCCTTGAAGAGAGGAATCCTTCGCCTCTCTCCGTTGCCAAGGAGAGGGAATTCTTGGCTGTCTCCAACAGGATCGGCTCCCCGTCGTGGTACCAGGAAAGGTGACTTTCCGGTCCACTGACCTCCGTAGAACCCCGCAGAGTGCAGCTCAGCGATAGGGTGCTTCCTTGCCGGACGTGAACTTCGGAAGGGCCCGCGATTTGAGCCTTTCCCGCTGCATAATTTAAATCACTAATTAATTTTTGAACAAAAAATGGCTGTACAGGATATCGATTGAATTGCGCTTTTAAAATCTTTTAAAACTGGACTTTGTGGACCCCTTGAGCATAATATCCTCTTTAAAAACATGACAAGAGTTCTGTACCGTATATAATACATTTATAATGATACATGGAAGGAGAAAAGGCAAAGTTTATTGTTGGGTCAGTTCAGTAGTGCATAGTAATGTAAGATTTACTTACTGTGTACTTGAAGAAATACGGGCCAGTTAATCTTTGGCTCCGTATTGACCTGGCACTCGTCTGCAGCATTCAATGAGAAATAAATATTTGTATTACTGCACTGTTTCATTTATTTTGAAAAAAGAGTCCACTTTTCAGAAGAGCTCTACAAATTTGTGAGCAAAAAAGAGGTCAAGTAGATAAATTTAAGTTGACTTGAGTAAGATGAATGCTACTACGACACATTTTCTGTATAAAATGACTGATTGAATTCGCCGTATTCTATAAAAAAGGAGTTGTCCATATACCGGAATCAAATCAGCAGACTCTCCGGCTTGGACATCCTATTAGGACTTTTTCTTTATGTTCTATTCGTCTCTATTGACGTCTAGATTTATTTCGCCAATAAGACATTATTACGTCTAAATAACTTTTGACATTTTAAAAATGGCTTATACAAAATGTAAAGTGTAAATACAGGAGTGAACTGCCAATTTTGATTCCATGAAAAAGAGTCTGTAAAGGAATTTATTCTTTTCAAAATTTGAGGCTTATATATTCTTATTATTATACATAGTGTGCTGCAGGTCGTGATGAATAGATGCTGACAGCTATTTAGATATTGGGCCAAGCTATAAGGAACAGTGGCCATTGTTTCCTCTGTACGAAAGAGAGGCGCTTTTAAAAGCTCTGAGCGCTAATGTCATCGCAAACGTTTCATAATGGATCGTGCGGGCGAGAGAAGCTGGCTGGATGAGTCACGTTCAGTATACAGCAGCCTAATATATAGACTCGTCGTTTTCTTACTCCCCTTCTTTACGTACATGTTGCCAGAGACAGTCACTCCATCTTTAAGCTTTCTACTTGCTGATGCTGTTGCCTCTTATATGAATGATACAAACGACCAGAGTGCTTGTTGTGTAACAAGGATTAGCTCTCTAGCTGGAATTATTCTGACCAGCATTCATTCTCCTTCCCGAAAAAGAATTCTTAAAATCTCTCAGAAATTGCAATAGAAACTAAAATTCCTAAAATTTAGTAGCATTGCAACTGCCACTTTTCTATATATATATATATATATTCTCTTATAAATAACAAAAAAAATGGACTGTAGAATGAAGATACTTACAATATCCAGCGTCCCGGGCCTGAGCGGATGAGATGCGGAGCTCCCAGTCGTCGCTGGCCGGTTGATGGTGAACGCTGAACCGGCCGTCGCTTGTGTAGCTCACCAAGGCCGAGGTGAGGACATGCAAGTCCCTCTGCCGAATCCATGACAACTGCACGCGAAATATAACGAATAATAACTATTTGTTACAAATAAGTGCATCATGTACTGTATTGGCGAAAACCACATCACTTTACTAGAGTGATATATAGCTATAGAGACAATAAGGCTCCTTTGTGGGGTCGATAAATCGATTTCAAAGTATACACTGCTAGCTGCTTCCTTCTATTGTTGCTGTTGTAAATAAGGGACTAGAAAGAGAGAGAGAAGTCCTTTGTATGTTTGTATCACGACGACCCACAATTCAAACTATATACTCATGCCGCCTACGCGTGGGACTTTTGGGAGGTCGTCGGTTTTAGGTTGTATATAGCTGCTGACTTTGTTTGACGATGGCCGACGTGTGCTATCGTGCAGAGCCTCCATTTATTTTATTTGAAATGAATAAACTCGACACGGACAATTCTAGTTCCTCGCAGTCTTAAAAAAAGAAATTCGCGCAAATAAAAAAGCGCAAACGAGGATAACAAGTATCATTTATTTTGAAATGCATTTTTATATTACCTTGATAAAAATGCACATGGGCTAATACATATTTTGTTTTAAAGGAGAATTCTTATCAAATATGGTTGAAGTAGTCTCGTAAATGAGGAGAATAAGATTGGATGGCGTCATCGAGTTTTCTTGTGTCATTTCAGTACGCTAGAGATCATTTGTACACCTCTTCTATTTCTCTTTATGTATTTATAATCTACTATATAGAGCGTGAATTTAATAGAGACTAGGAAGAATGAGTCGCGTGTAGGTGGTAAATAGACTTTCAATTAGAGTTGAGCTTTTCTCTCTCTCTTTGGCGAGTGCGTCGCCCTCCTTTTACAACAAGGATTGAAAATAACGAGTCCAGCAGCAGCAGCCGGAGAAAAGTGTTTAAAAGAGGACGGTCGTTGAGGGCGCTAATTGGATTTCTTAATCAAAAGCATTGCTATAGGACAGGAAGAACAGCGGCGAGCAGCAGAAGCACTTACTCTCTCTCTCTCTCTAATCTCCTCCCACTATTTAAAAAAATAAAGATTTGTCGTCTGCTCGGCTTCGATCCAAATCTTATCTACATTTAACTTGCTATTGTTGTTTACTGTAATTGTATTTTACTTTTGCAAACAGCACAATAGTTGAATCATTGTCCCTCTAAATAAGAATCGATCGTTATAATATATATTTCTATGACAATCTAATTACACTTTTATATTCTAAATCGATATAAATTTCGCACAGTTCCGCAACCAAGCTATACAACGCACATCAATATATAGTTAGAAGTCTGCTGGCTTTTCTTTCTGTAGTAGGTATACGCACTATTTCATTCGGCACGATATATAGATCCTTAGCCTATATATGTGTGCGTATTTTATATACGCGGTGGCACGGCATGACTGGATCACGTAAAAGATCCATCAGCAAAGTTTACGAGGATACTCTAAAAGAGAAGAAGAAGGAATTGGGAAATGAAGGCAGCTTCGTCTACTGCCAAATGATGAATGATATTCCTCACAGACGAGTAGCTCTACCTCCAGACGATGATTCATTACATGCTGTTTTATGATTGCCACATATAGAGTGACATTAGTATGATTTATCATGTCCATATAGTGTGTCTAATAAAATGGGATATCAGTTTATTTGTTCCTGATTGTCATAATCTAATGATGAAATTCGATATGATTTCAAATATCTTGAAAAGGACAGACGATATCGATTTTCATGGGACGTCTGCTGCTGGAGTTAGCTACGTACATATAGCTGTTGCTCAAATCGATCCTTGCCAATGGCACTACCAGATGGAAGGATCGTGTTCGCTTTTCGCTACTATCTACTGCGAGAAAACCCGAGGGGTCAAGTCCGCTCATTTCGATCAACGATGATTCCTTCATTACTAGCTGGTTTATAGGAAATGGAATGATTAGTAGACATACCATCCGATCTCCGAGAAGCCTCGTCCGGCATTTGAGAGCGATGGGCTGGCCAAGAACGACTGAGACATTCTGCGGCCAGGCCGCTTCAAAGTAGGGCTTGTTCATCGCTCCGCCGCCTGTTAGGATCATTGAAGCAACGGACTGATGATCCAACTGCTCATCCGAAACCAACTTCTCCTGATGTCCGCTGCTAGTCAGATCGATGACGTGCGGATCTCCTGCTGCACCGGCGGCATGCTGAGGCTGCTGCTGCTGGCGCCGTTTCAAGCGCCGATTGATGGTGCTGCTGCCCGTCTTGAGCCCTTCTTCTTCATCATCACGGCCACCCGCTGAAGATGATTTCAGGCTCGAAGACTGATGCCAATAAGATGATGGATCCTGGTGATTCTCCGCTGTCCGAATAGTGTTACGTATTCCACCTATATTAATCATAATAATAATAATGAAATTTGCGACATTTTTTTTATAGAACAACATTGTCACTCGGCAACACGATGGTGTGTTATGTAAAGAATCATATAATGTTATTCAATGGAATCATATGAGTGGTTTGTTCTCTCCTTTCTTGCGTATAATATGGTTTCTTGGAAGACTAATATCAACAATGTTGTCGTAACCAAGGAATAAGAAATCACTTTTATGGTGCAGATTTTCTAGACGCATGCGATGATCAAAGTGAGAAATCTACACAAACTCATTTATTCAGAGTAATGAGTGCCTGGACAGCGCAACATAACAATCTGCAGGCTCTTTATTTTGTGTGACTGATGATGTCCTCTTAGTCTCGACAAACTGTCGTCCAGATTGATCATTTTTGGCCTCTTATATACGTGACCTGAATACACGATTTAGCTTTCAACTTATATTGTATAGCATCAGAAGTTCTTAAACTATATAAATACATCTTCTATATGGGTGATGGTAATTTATTATCATTCTCAGCTGCTCATTGTCACATGAAAAAAAGAAATTTACGCTTTTTTTTTTGTTCTCTTCCGGCCGGAAGAGTTTCCGGTGTGCCAATCTCTTTTATATATCCTTTTCTATAGCCAGCTATCCTCTCTGTAGTACCCCCGATAAGATTGTGCAAGCTACATTGGCTCCCGGCCGGAAACGTCCCCGTTTATTTTATATATTCCTTTCTTTTCGGCACCACCATAGGGCCATATTTTGAATAGGGTTAATGAAGCGCTTATATATGCTTCTTTGGAAATGCTCCTTCAACTGAATTGACTGAATAGTTTATTGCCTATTCCGTTTGGAGCGTCCATATTAGGTGTCCCATCTTCAATTTTTCTATAGGAAATCTTGCCTATTTGATGAGTATCAAACTTTTTTTTTTAAGTATTACCATCTGGAAGGGTAATATAAGATTGCGCATTTAAAATGTGGGATGGAGGGAGCTAGAGCCTGATTATTCTCAGTCGGCTGAGTCTTGGCAATGCGCTTTTGCAACGTTATATCCGGTCTTTACTCATATGCGTCCCTCAATATGGTCTCTACTACATAGTAGATACATGGTGAAGATACTATATACAGTGGATATATTTGAAAATGCCTCCTGTTTGATGAGCCTTGATGATGATATGCTCCATACTGTTGGATCTATAGTCTTATGTAATAATGTATAAGATAGTTGCAATATTGCCAAAATCTTTATATTAGAAATTGTACTTTTTTTATATTTAACAAAACCTTAACAAATCAGTTTTATCAACTGTTACTCTTAAGTTATATAAGAAAGTTCCCGTGATAGATCTTCTATACTAAATGAGCTATTTTTTCTCTGAATTCTTGGTAAAAACAAAAGTTAGTAAAAGGTGTCATTTTCAGCTGTCACTTAATTAATTTAAATAAGGTCAGGGAGTGCCTTTATGATTATGTAAAAACCCTCTAGAAGTTGACGTCTCTTGAAAACTTTTGAGAAATCATACAGAGACTGTATAGTTTATACAACATAAACGTGAGTGTTATGTAGCTAAGTAAATCCATGTACCCCATGTAGTACCACAGCTATAAGCTCCTTTAGAAGAAAAGAGAAGGGATCGATCCTTTGGCCAATCCCGTTTACGTGATTCCCATTGTAGTGTGTTTATTTTCACGCGTGCATCACGCTCGCGATTTCTCTTTCGATATTGGCGAATTCAGTACAGTTCAGCGGCCTGTACTCAAACGCGCTCAAGATTCTAGCATCTCACACACACTATATGGTATATATATATATACTCTCTTTAGCCTTGTATTGCTTTCCCTATAGCTTCTCTCAAGCGGATGAGCTGCTTCTCACACGCAGCAGAAATACATATAATATATTCCAGCAGCAGCTATATAGCGGCCGGATATAGCTGGCTATTAAGGGCATCTCGTCCACCCAAGCGCAGCTCGTATTATTGGAATAATATAGAGAACGTCCGGCAGCTAGGCGCCGCGTCGAGAAACGTTATCATTTCCATACCATTTGGCTTCTATAAGATACGAGACTTAAGATTGTGGTTTTAAAAGAAAAGAAAAATGATCAGAAAGGTGGCTGACATCATCACAAATTTATGCAGCAGAGTCTAGTCATTAACTCGCTGTTTTAATATTATTTTTTTCGTCTGAAACGATGATTAGAAGGCTGAGTGCTGCTTCTGTGAATCATCAACACGTAGGACGAGCCCACCCTCTTCTATTACCTTAAGCCGATTAAATATGGCGGCGATGATGTAAAATATCAAAGAGACCTTTTTCTTCCCTCTTCTTTTGATTTATATACAAATATCGATCGTTGCATAAAGGTCTACAAAAAAGTAAGTCCTCATACTTTGAGTATGTATAACTTTTTTTCAAACTTAATGATGCGTGTGATGATGCCATAAATCAACATTGCCGGATATTGTAAAATGCAGTATACCTACAGGAGTTGAGAGCAAACAAGTATATATTAGACGATTTATGTAATATTCAGCTCATATTGCAAAATTTGATGCGCACAGCCGAGTAAGACATGTATTGATAATGCTGCACTCGGTCACTTGATTGTGTAATATTTTACTTGAGCTTAGGATAGAGGATATTCACTTCCTCTGTGCGCTTCTTCTTTTCCTTATTACCCGCATAATATAGAAAGGACTTTGTAATTTTCATTCCCTTTTAGAAATGGTTTCATCTGCTATACATTCGTCTCGTATCCTTTTGATGATGTATCGAGATGAATAGAGAACTCGGAAGTAATATAGTATGTATGAAATTATTATTACACTATTATATACATCATGCGCTACTTATGATATGCCGCGCATGAATGGGACTTTGTATTATAATGTAACTATTATGTGTCGCCCGTCGTCTTTTCGTCGCGTAATCATCTTTTGAAATAAAGCGAGCATCGTGCCTTTTATATACATTCTCATATTCTTAATTATGTCTACTGCAAATTAAAATTAATTCTTCATTTTTAAAAGAATACATATTATAAAACGGGAAAAATATCAAAAGAATTACAGACTATTTTTCAAACCATCAAAAATGTACTGTAGAAAAAATATTGTATATTCTTATAATAGGCTTACATCTATATATGATTCTCTTGGACCCAAATGGTAGATTTTCTATATTTGAAAAAAAAAAAATAAAAGAGAGAAAAAATGCTACACGTGCTCCGGCACTTTAAAGTATAATAGAAGTAAATACTGAAAAAGTATATAAAGATCAATTGAAGCTCTAGTTCGTTCTGGTGCGTGGTATAAGTCACGTCTGAATCCCGCAGGATTTCACGTTACTCTCCCTCAGGATCGACGTGACTTTTTATACATCTAGCGTCGTCCATATAAAAATAATAATGCATGGCGCCATTTTTTATATGATTGAATTATTTCTTGGCTGTTGATAATGAAATCCTAGAGAACTATGTTATATATTGCAAATTCTTGCGTTATTAAAACAAAATAAACTCTCTTAATATTAGCGCATTCCAAAGACGCGTCCTATTATGATTTGTTATTAAAAATCCATTTACTATTATATTGGAAGCAGAGCGAGAAATTATTACTAATAAATTTTCTATATTATTGTGATGACGATGTGATACCAAAAGTTATGCTGTAATAAAATTTATAACAAAGAGACCCCCATTTTCTTCCTCACATTATGATGAAGGGACCGGAGAACGAGGCTGGTGCTTTAATGGCTCATAAAGATAACTTTTAATGTTCCTATTTGATCCTTGTTTTCCCCCTGCTGTCATTGTCTGCTCACCCAAGTACTTCATCCGTGTGACAAATCACTTTTCACATATACTATTCTTTTACAGAGCTTTTCTAGGTCTATATTATAAGATTAATAACATTTTTGAATTTCTCGCGAATGCGCTCCCCGGTAAAATATATATATTTATTCATCATATTCCTTGGATCTTTTTTCCGAGTGCTTCCTATACGTACATCATCATCTAAGACTTCAAAGGAAGACTTAATACATAGCTAATGTAGTAGTGAAATCGATTTCAGCATCATTTAGGTGTGCTGCATATGATGGCTGACGTGACTATCAAGTGCTGCTCTTCATTTTCACACGCACAAGGGTGCTTGCAAGCTCCTAAATTGCTTTTTTTTTCTTGTAGCTGCACCTTCTTTCCATGAAACAAGATGTAAAATTTACCCATTTTCATGTTCAAGAATCACCAAGCTATATAATGATGTGTTTTGTATTATCATTGTAAATGTAAACAATAGTAAGTATGATAATATAATATTAGGAGCGCTGTTGTAGTTACTGTTTAGCGGCACTTTTCTATAGATTACACACTCTTAAGAGTCTAAGGATGCAAACGTTATTGATGGCTTAATGTTGGTCTATATCTCTATCCAGCAGAGCACTTGTGATGATCTATACAGCAAGTGTAGATGACAGGTAGAAGTGATTCACTTTTTATCCCTAATAGACTCGTCTTCTATGAACTCGTATATTTTACTTTATGAGCATCATATCCATCAAGCTTTTAAATTTACATGTCTCAATTATTATAGAGCCTTCAGCCTAGATTTGGCAACAGTGGTTAACTTAGGTAACCATTTATATACGTACTGAAAGGATTTATATAGATGAAGCAGCATTACTTCAAAGCTCAGCTGCGAATAATAATAATACGGCCGCTTCGATTCAAGTCTACTGCGGCGCAAACAAGGATGATACTGCAGGAGGGCGAACCGTTTTGGCCCCTGCTTCGGTTCCTATATAGGCCGGTCGCTTCAGACGATCAGATTCACCAGAGCGTTCAATCGTTCACTCTTCTCTAGACTCTCTTCAACCTTTTGAAATGAATTCAAGCTGATGCTCAACTTGAATTTACTAAAGTACATACAGAGATAGCTTTCTGCTACGAATTCCTCTTCTTCTGCGTCAGTGAATCTCCTAAAGTAATGATGGATATTTATACATATCGTTTACATATATATTACATCAAGTGATTGGTTTCCCATTTACGCATCACAGGTAATGGTTTAATATTTAATATCATCAAAGTGATGCAAAGCGCGTCCACTTGACCGTGTATACCTAGGTTAGATCAATCGAATGTTGTTAAAGTTGATACAAGCTTACATCTTCTACTTTTATTTTTCTTCTCTTAGTTTCCAGGAACAACTAGGCTAATCCCTGCCCAGTACACCGCAGAAGCAAAACTATGCTCTCGCAGAAAGTGCGCATCCTCCTGTCATGCTGCTTGCTTTTGATCTCCGTATATAAAATTAGGACTAATATTATAGCCAACTACAAGGCTCTCTCTATTGTTATTTTTTAACAATAGGCTTATAAATATATCTTTGATGCTTGCGCTCCTGCTCTATTTCCATTCACCAACTTTGTAATATGTACTGTATAAGAAAACAAAAGGCCGCTATATTGATTATGAATATTATATGACAATCTATTGAAATGAAATCCAAGCAATCTAAAACCGGCTTTCTATTAGTCTCTTTCCTTTCAATGATACCGATGTATAAAGTAATATAGAGATCGATTTTAGAGAGTGGGAAATATTTGAACGAAATATTTCAGCAGCGCCGCACTGCGGGAGATAACCGTCCCAACTTAGGTCGTTTGGCTGAAGGCAGTGACCTTCTCAAATTTGATATGCTGTTCTTGTTATCTCTTGACATAAAGAAAGTCACCTTCCGGTTTGCTGTGGGTACATCATAAAAAAGAAGTCTTAGCATTACATGCTGTGCGTATAGAGCTAGCCACTTGCGTGCTAGTACCGTAGTAACATGTATCGATTCATCTTATTCTTTTTTATGTATGACTCTGCAAGAGTAACCGCAGCAGAGCATTTGTCAACCCAATGTATAAACAAGACAAAAAATAATGTTACTGCGTATATGTTTGCCAAAGGTCATACGTGTAAATGCAATATATGGATTCGGTTGCGTAGTATATATTGTCCTTATGTCAACAAATTTACAAACGTTTTTTCATGATTGATGCTCACACTGATGCAATAAATTTAAGTTTCACTTGGATAAAAAATATTGGCGCGCATATTATCATTTAAAAGTAAGATACGAATGTATAATACCTGCGTTGTCAAGGCGATACCATCGCAACCATAATACCTTTATCAAAGGTTTGTATATGGAATCAGAGCACAACAAAAGGAGAGCCACCATCAAATATGAACATCTAATATATCGCCTTTTACTTCTTTAATACAAAAAGATGCCTGTCCTCTCTCAGAATTCGATATTCAGGTGTACGGTTAATTAATAGTAAGCCATGTAGCCCACCTATTAGCCTTTGTATATATATGATGACCTTGGTATTAATAAGTTGGCTCGTTACCAGATGGGCGTATGAACTTGTACGATATCAGATGACGCACGCTCAATCAATCCGCCCACCTTACGTCTTTTAATACTAAGTCGTCATAATATAATATAAGAAAAAAAAGCCTTGCAACGTTGCCGTGTAGAATTATCATAATATTATGGGGCTATATATATATATATATATACATACACTTTTCATTATGCTGTCAGTGGGAAAGTATGAAGGATGTCCTTTTTCTTCAACCCTATTAAAAACTCCACGGTCCAGGCGGAGTTGCCATTTACATAAATCAACAGAGCTATATATCCAACTTTAACTTTATATAACTTTTTTTTTTAAATATTACACAGGAATCGATCTTTGTCGCATTTAATTTAATATATATATATATACAGAGAGAGAGTAAAATAGATGACTTTCGTCCTTTTTTCGTGATTTATCCCGCTATTTTAATCAAGTTAGGCTACCATCTCTCGGACTGAGAAAAAGAGGGCGGAGGGATCCTTGTTTACATTGATGGAACGATGTGAATACTTGAAGGGATGTTGCTAGGAGGACAGCAAATCCGCAAGTTGCAGTAGCAGCAGTGGATGCTGTGCTGCATCTTTTCTTCTTCCATAGCACGTGTCGATCGATATATAGCAGCGGCATAAGGTCAAGTAGGTTTTTCTTTTCGAATAGAAAAAAAAAACTCATCACGTCTCAAGCGCTTTAACAATTGCATTTTATATCGACTTTTTATCCCAGTTTTAAAATCACTCTGCGGCTCCACCAAAATCTTTATAAAGGCACTGAAAGTCTTTTTTTTTGTTATATAATTGAATTTTCAAAGTGTAATAAACTAGCCAGTTTATTGTTATAACGCGTTTAATCGGAGTATGGAGCTGCCCATAATGATGTTGATGCGCCTCCGAGGATCAAGTTACAAATCGAACAGGCTACTACAATGTTTGCGTTAACATCACAATTATGAATCTTGATATTAATTTGAACACTAATTAATGGGCATATCCGCTGCTTCGTCGTCATCCACCCTCACCTTATATTAATCCAGTCTCTAAAGGGCATGATGATGGTGCTTTACATAACTGTCCATAGTAGTAGTACCATAGAACAAATCGTAAGGGTTTATGATTATGACTTGAATTTTGGATGTAAATCCGGAAGCGGGAAAATCAGGACTTTCAAGATTTATAATAGATCTATCGTTTTTTTTCCGCCGGGACAGATACACATTAGAGAACTAAATATGCAGAGATCACATTAATCAGAAATGATTTAAAAAAAGAAATAAATAAACAATAGACGCCTTTTGCTATCGCGTGAGTCACATATATAAACAGGTTAGGGGGCACAACGACGCTCGCGCGTCGCACCCTCACTGCATGTTATTAAGAGGGGTAAAAGGGTCCACGTCGCCGACTGGACCTGACGGGCGTCCACACTCCTGAATTGAAGTATAGTAGGGAATAATATGACCTCTTTCCCCTCGAGGAATAACGTAGGCCTCTACGATGATACGTCCCATATTACGTCGTCAAGTGTATTTTTTTTACATAATATAATATTGAGTTATGGAAGAGTGAATATGACAAGTGTATATCATATTACAGCTGGAATCGGAGTGATACTATATACTCTATTTCGAGGAAGAAAACAACTTTATATAGGTCTTTTAGAATGGATTTCAATAATTAGACTGACTGAATTAGTAGTAGGCAGTATAGACACAACTTTCTCTCTTTAATAAATGGATGAGAACTAGTTTGTTTCTTGATAATTAGTTCTCTACTACTATAGCTGTTTCATCTATGATGTACTTTTAAAAGAGAGAGAGAGAGAGGAAGTAAGAGTTGGGAAATGCAGGCCCTGCTGAGCTCAAGGTTTAATCAAAAGAGCTTGCGCTCCTGTTCTTATTTCCTTCACTTTCAATGAAAGTTAAGCTATATTATACGTTGCTGCTGCCCTACTTTTTTCTTCAGCAGCGAGAATATAAATGTTTTATTAAAGGATAATTCAGACTGAATGATATATATTTTATTTTAAATTAACTCTCGACTGCGTCATCGCAAGCTCGACGCCAAGTTTGACAAGGAAATTGGAAAAAAAACATGAATAAAGTTTTTAAATATACAAAATATCGAAGTTATATAAAATAATCGATAAATGAAAAGAACCGTCATTCACCGATGATATTCTTATTTATTGAGTGACAGCTACAATATAGAGCTGTTGAATGCTTTTCTGACGAATAATAGTTGCTTAGCAACAGGATATAGCTTTTCTATATGCCGCCACGGACTTCTGGAATTTGTGGCATGATGAGCATAGAGGCTGACATCAAAGACGACTGGGATTTATGTACCTAAAGCTCCCAGAATTTTTTTTTCACCATATACAACTTTGTGTATCATCTGTACTCTGTGGAATGTTCCAATACTAGATGAGATTTTAATACACACACCTTCTTATATAACGTACAAATTAATATACAATACGAAAAATTATCATTCTTAGCCTATAATAAGCATTAAAAGAGATTTAATTATTAAAGGTTATAAATAGTGTGTAAGTTATGTTGCTATAGGTAACGTATGTATAACATATGTTATGCCTATATGTTGTAGGCTACATATAGGATCAAGTTGTGAAAATATCTCAAGTGCTGATGAGATAGGATGACAAGAGGATTTCCTCTGCTGTCTCTTGTTTTCATCATATCAGATGGGAGAGGGAAAGCAAGCAGTTAGCATTCGATCCCGCGGGCGCACGCGGGATTTCAGTGGATCTATATGGCTCCCTTCTCCTATAGCTGGATCAACTTGGCGCTGCGGTCGTTTTTTGCTCAACGAGCATCTCGGGAATTGAACACCTACTACTCTTTTTAGCAATATATTTCAACCTTCTTTTCCATATCCCTGTGTGGCTTTAAAAAGTAGGTACTATACAACAACGTCTTGTTCCCGCACAGCGCACTATAGCTCTTTGGGGATAGAGTGAAGCCTACCCACTTTGATGATGTGTTCTGCATACTGAACTCTATATAGCTGTCAACAGCAGCACAAGAAATATATTATAACTTTTTTCTTTCAAAAGTTAAATATAGAAAACTGGAAAAAAGTTATAATTGTATTGATTTTTATTTTATTTTAATTTAGATTGCTCCTTTGACAAGATTTATATGTGTGTTCTTCCTCCTTCGTTTTTTGTCGGACACTATATAGTCTATCAAGAAAACCCATTTTAAATAAAAGGGCAGCCCTATATCGTGAGGCAACTCTTTCTTCATTTATTTAGAATAGACTGGCTCCTTTCTTTTATTCCCCTGACCTGTGTATATAAAGAAGGACACCAAAACAAGGAGAAAAGTGGCTTCACCGATGGTCTTTTAAAAAAGAGCAGCAGAGACTCTCATTGCCATTTAAAGAGCTCACTCCTACTCGTAAAAGTAAAAAAGAGGACGGTAGTCACTATATACTACGCCTTACCTTTTATTGGTTATTGCCCTCAAATCTCGAACCAAAAGCCGAAACTAATTTTTTCATATTATCTAAGACGTATTAGGCATTAAGTATACGTTTTGATACGGGACAATGCTCCTGTCAGTGCATCAGGATCGATTCCCCAAAGGAGTCCTGCTTCCTGATCGCGCACCGTGTATTATCTAATAATAATGTCCTCGATAAGGAGCACGCAATAATGGTCTTCAGTAAAAGTATCTTAGAGATATATTACATGTCTATGGTCACGTTCATATAGGTTCTTATTTATCTGTATCTACATCAAGTTCACTTTGTAATATCTGTATAGCCTGTCGATATCCATCTTTATATATTTTTTTAAATCAATAACTTATAAGTTTTTAATAATGCTTAGATAGGAAAACCTATATGTAATCGAATTTAAAAGATATGGTTTTCCATTGCATATTGCGGCAACTTTATATTGCATCGATCAATCGATCTATACATCAAATATCTGAAATCAAGATAGTATTAGATGCTATACCCTCAAAATCCGGTCGGTGAACTGGAAATGTTCATATACTCTCAGTTACTTATTTGTTCTTTGTCTACTTTTAGTCTTCTTATTATTGGATGGTATGACTAGATCTTGTTCTCATTCTTTCGAGGCGGAAGAATGAGATATATGCAATGTATGCTGCCATATACAACTTTGTGTCAATTTGTTTTCCACAGCAACAAACGCGAAGCAGTCATAGATGCTGTCGTCTACCAGCTCCTAGCTGCAGTACTTTATTTCTTTCTGACTGATAGGCTTCTCATTTCTCAGCTGTTTCCGCGAAAAAAAGAAATCTTTTATGCATGATTTCCAGCCTAAATTGGATTCACTCTACGTATTCATGTAATAAACGTTGATTCGCTAAGCTAACTGTAATATAACAAGAAAATTGGACGACGATAAAGACTCTTAACGATTCACTAATAAAAAGAAATAAGTGATCACAGCGGCCTATATTGGACACTTTGCCGTGACGCCGCTATGCCGGAGAAAATGACTCATTATCTCCACTAATTCAATTCGTCTTCGCTTCTGGTGGTAACAACTTGGGCCGATTTCTTATATATATATAGAAAAAGAGATGCGCACCCGCGTAACATTACATATAGAAGAGAAAATAACGAAGTGGGGGGCCCTAAATTGAAGGACAGCAGACACTAATAAATGAGTTTGTCAAGTGCGTGCTCTTGGTCAGACGTGAAAACAAGGATGCTTGATGATGCCGGGCCCTCCCGCGCAAACTTTGTGCTTGCCGCGCTCTCCTCATTCAAAATAACGAGGTCAATATAACATTATAAAATGTAGTAAAAAAAAAATCTTACCTTTTTGGTTGTTTAAGAGTACTACTGATGTTCCTTGTGCTCCGCCAAAGATGCTCATAATCCCGACCATGAATGGAATCAGGATTATTAAAAAGAATCCTTTTAAATTCATGATGATGATTAGTTTTAATTTAAGTTAATTAATAGTTTAATTTTATTATCAATAGCTGTCAACACTGTAAGCCCACATTTTGATGGATGTATATTTTTTTTTAATCAGCACTGCGAAAAATAAATCAACATTCGTTAGAATTTTGACTGCGACTCGACTTGAGGCGAACTGGCGACTGATCCCGCGGATCCCGCCGGAGACTCAAAAGGTCTCCGCAAGCTGCTCCAGCCACCGCGCTTGCGCTATATATTGATGTATATAATTCTATACCTTTTATTCAAGGTTTTACTTCTCCAAGCACTCATCAAATTTATGAATTATAAAATAGTAATGCATTTGAGGCTAATGCTGAACTTAGAGGAATTTTTAAATATGATTTTAATGTCATAAAAACAAGAATTTATTGAGTTAAAGTTGATCTATATCGAATACATTTTGAAACTTGCTGATCTGACCACAATCCAAAGGATCGTGCAACGCTGTATCGTATAGTAAACCGGAGAGTGTCGGTCGTGAAGCGTGAATTGTCTCTTACGTGCGCGCGAAGAAATTGAGTCAATTCAGCTAAAAATCTTCCGTGTCCTACACTTTGTTGATGATGCAATCGCATACATTGTTTACGTAGACCTACAAACACGCCACTTCTAAAACCTAATTGACAATCAGTTTAAGATGGATTCTTTGATTATATTTATGAATACATTTCTGAATATTATAACTTCCAATATACTGCTAGTATTATAGGACTTGTATTTAATTAATTAGCCAGCATTAGTCTAGATTTTGGCCCTCTAACCCTCTATAAGAATATTATTTGTCTTAATCTTGCATTATTAGTCCTATTACTAATGCGCTTTTATCACAGACATGAACCGACAGACAGAAGGCGAACTAGTTAATTGGAATATGAGTAGATTAATATATTGCAAGATTTAAACTAGAAAGATTGGATAATTTAAAGGGAAAATGCTAATATTCAAAAGTCTTGACTGACATTATAAAATTATTGGCTTGATTGGTCTTGGCCCAACCAACCATCGAAGCAAATAAAGGGCTCATCAGCATGCTGCGCCAACGTGGGATCATCACTCAAGGGATCCAAGACACCGTAGGCGGGATATATGAAAGACGAAGGGCAAGGTATTACACGTGGCGCCGCTCATCTCTCCTCTATACGTGCGTAGCTTTTAAACTTTGAATTATTCAAATATTGGGAAACAATAATAATTAGGGTCGATCATAGAATCTTATTATATTGCAGCTGATTATATAGTAGTACATAGATGTAAGGGAAAAGTTTGAAATAACATTGCGTGGGGATTGTTGGGCAATTTTGCAAACTTCCTACGAAATGAAAGTTGTTATAAATCGAGAAAAAAAGTTGATGGTAAATCAAGATTTTTCTTCTTGGAAAGAAGAATTTTTGAAATTGAATTATTATTTAATTAAAAATTGAAACTTTTTAAAATTCACACTTATATACGGAGAAATGGGTCAAAGAAACTTTTTGGCATCACGCTATTATGAAGGCTAGCCTTATATATATTATTCTCCCGCTCTTGTCGTTCACGCACACTACCGATTTCGCTCTCAGTGGATTATAACAGCAATCGTCCATTCTTCTTTCAATCATTCTGAGAATAGTCGGATCTCTTCTTCTTCTTCTTCTTTTTCAATTATTGACTGATGGAATAATAATAAGCCAGCTCATCCTTTCTTTGAATAATAACAGAAAAGTGGAAAAGGGCTACTTTATTTTAAATTGCTTTGATTCCTAGAAAAAAATAGGCTATGTATCAGCCCTATAAATGCAGCTGGATCAATAATGAAGTAGACGCCTACTTATATACATTTTCTATTTGAATTTATCAATATATGAAATTTCATGAAATCGTTTATTCTATATTTTCCGCTTAAGATTTGTATAATAACACGTATATCATTATGCTGCACGCGTGAAATAAGGCAGGACTTCTAAGGGTGCTGCATAGCCGCGGAGCCAGCGGGGTCCGGTATAGATCGGATGCGATGTATCGGCCTCGTCCCTCCAGCGGCCTGTCGGGATATAAATGTCCCGACTGACGGCACCTTCTTCTATTACCGGCGCCACCAAAAGGTCGTCACCCAGCAAGTATTCTGTTAAGTACCGCAAAATTATGTTTAGTCATTATATGGACAGCCTAAAATTTAAATATTATCGAATAAATTTCGCGAGAAAAATCTGGTGCCTGCCAGTTATGTAACTATAGGTTATTATTCCAATCAAGGAAGAGTGGATCTTGCCATTGAGATCGAGGACAATTTCTACTATTCCTCCATTCAACCTATACAGTGTCCTCAGTAGCTTTACTGGATCTCAATTCGCATTCTACATTTATACACAAAAGCTCTTGGAATCCATTGGGAGAAAGTTTTTCCCTTTTTTCATTCCAGAGTCTACTTTGCAT
This sequence comes from Chydorus sphaericus, assembly GCA_030141595.1. Lineage (NCBI taxonomy): Eukaryota > Metazoa > Arthropoda > Branchiopoda > Diplostraca > Chydoridae > Chydorus > Chydorus sphaericus. The sequence goes on along the minus strand of CM057927.1, from coordinate 9,028,947 downwards.
GCTAAAAAGGAAACAAGAGGGAAAAAAAGGATTTGAGAAAGTGAGTAGTATTGTACACTCTACTTGTATGTGCACCGCACTCACGCAGAGTGTTTACCAAACCTCTTGAACGAGGAAGCAGTATTACTGGACCTCCTGATCAAGTCTTGCTCACTATATATATTCCCTCAAGTCTATATAGGCCTAATGGAGAGTTATTGATTTCCCCCTTTTTTTGTTCGAAAAAGCAGCACTAGGGATTTTCTTGAAAATAATAGAGAGCAGAGAATGATATACTATATAAATATATTTCTGTTTGCACACCTGAATCGATAGTCTGAGCGTCAGGATCGCTAGGATCGATCCACCAGAGCGGACGGTTGATTGGCAACCCTGTAGTGACCGCCTCCTGGGCCAACTGGATAATGGTCGGTGCGTACTCGTAGTGCAGAGACGTCATCCTTTGAGCAATTTCCACCACCTACAAAATTAATTAATCAGATTATATTTGATGAAAGACTTGACTTTTAAGAATCTTTTCGTATATTTCGAATTATTTAATATCTTAGTAACTTTTAGGTTGCAATACATACTAAAGAAATGAACTTAGTACTAGCAGACTTATCAGAACTCATCCTCCAATATGAAAGGGAATATTCCTTTCGAAAAATATGATAGTAGAGCAGCTGAAAACTTTGTTATATTTCAGAATTCTACCGAGAAAAGATCACAATTTTTGAGTCTCAATACATATACTATTCTGTGCTCCTATGATGGTATACAATGGGGCGCTGATGCCATATTGAGAGAGTCTGCCTGTTACGTAACGAAGTTGGTGCAGCCGCTAGGTAGCTCATCTCTTCTACAGCCTATTAGCATACGCTCCTCCATGAGCAGATGATGCTTCTGCTGGAGACGGAAATTCCATCAGAAAAGTCCCTGCTGCTCCAGTTTCTCCCTCATCTAATAATTCCTCTCTCATTTTATTTGCCGATCCCTTATTGTGCATCACCTTATACATATATTGCTCGTTTCTTCATCTTCTTTTCTTATACTTTAGCCTGTATTTAGTTCATTCAGAAACTTCTACTTTGAGAACAAAGAGAGCCTTACATATAATCAGTAGTCTGCTGAATAATTAAAGGCTTCAAAGATACGTCCGTTATTTCATTTTGAAAAAAAAAAAAAGTTTGCAACATTTCTAAGAACACCGTTTTACTATATTCAAAACATTATGCTTATTAAGCATGCTATACTTTCTACAACTAAGGAAATAATAATAAAGATGCGAAACCTACTTGAGCATCGTAATCCCATGGAGCGTAACTGAATTGAAGGCTCGGCATGAAAACATTGGCTTGCATCCAGCGGACAAAGAGTTCTTTGGAGGGCAAGAGGACATTGTAACCGTTGCCACCGATCATGTCCGGCAGGACGAAGACGTAGCCTTCCAAACTGAAGTGAAGCAAAGTGGGGATGAGCGTCGCTAATCCGTTGGCTTTACCCCAGAAAGTATCCTTGTCCAGCATCCGCGTGAAAATAGGCACCGCCTATATTTTATATTTTTTAAATATTTATAATTGGATTTGTGCACATCAGAGTGCTTATTATTTCAGAGATAATGAGCCTGAATTAATTGAGAAAATATTTATAATAGCTCACAATTATTAAAGTACTCTTTGACGTGTGCTTTTTCAGCTGATACGTGGGTGTCATCACTTGTTTATGTAAGCAGACACTAATCGTTTCCGTCGAATACAAGCTAGATAGACGGCGTACATATGCAAATTGCTCTTGAATATTATATAGAAGTTAGCTTTGTCAAGGAGGAATATTTAGGTGGCCTATTACACGCGCAAATATGTCTTGATTGGCTCATATGAACTCGGGCTCCAGAGAGCAGCATAGTAGCCTATTCAATTGACTTTTTAAAGAAGATGTCAAACTCGTCAACTTCTATTAGACTGCGAGCAGGCTTATAAAATGAGAGCAGTTCTAATATAAAATATAAAAAACTTGATCCGATAATTTATTACACTCCCATACAGCTCCAGACAGTAATAAATCAATCGTATGCAAAAGAGATTAAGGCGTTTAAAAAAGGAGCGGATGCGTTCAACCCAAGTGCATTCAAGTAGGAAATTTTTTAAAGTCAACTGACCTGAGAATTGTAGCCGGTGCGGACTTCGGTCATCCCACCGAATCGCTCCATATTTCTGACGTAGGCGGTGGAGTAACCGTTGGGTGTCGCATTGGCGGACAGCTGCGGAACAAAATCGAATCCGGCCGGAAGCCAATTCGTCTCACCCGCATCCACTTTAAAACCATCGAAACCGTAGTCTGTCCGGATTTTGAGGACCCTATTGGACCACCAATCGGCAGCCGATTGCCGCGTGAAATCGTAATAGCCGGCAACTCTGCCTTGCCACCAACTCGTAAGAGCAGGAATACCTTTTGCATCTTGAACTACGTGAGGCTGGGCGGATGAGAAAGTCGAGCACTCAATATTGATGAACGGATGGATCCACAATGTCACTCTGAAACCCTATTTAGAGCGGAAAATTCAAAATTATAGTAGGTAAAGTATAGCGCCATACTTCCTTCTATTCAACTGTAATTGATGTATTGAAAGCATCTTATGCAATATGAATTCTAAAGATCTACTTCCTCGTCATGGCACATTATTCATCAAGTTTCCTCCCACCTATTGCGCGATATGTTATTTCCTGCTTTCATTAAGGAGTCCCTTCTTTGAGGGCCTATATATATAAACTGGACCAGCACTTGGTGATAACTTTACTGTTTTGTGTGGGCCGGAAATCGAAGAAGGAAAGTTACAGAAGTAAGTAGTCTTTCCTTTTCCAATTCTTTATTGTATAGGGCGTGCGCCATTTATATTGACCGAAGCGGTGGCGCGCTGACGCCAGAATGGGGCAAATCATCTCCCCTGGTGGTTGATGGTACGGAATAATAAAAAGAAGCTAGGGATCGCAGGGAAAAAAGACAATTTCTATCCTCCATGTCTGATATGTTCTTGTTCTCTCCGACTTCTCTCGACTCTCTGTATAAATAGCTATACGGCGCGTGCGGTCGTGAATGAATGAAAACAAACGGGGATCGATCCTTTTATATTATTCTCTGCTCACCCATAACACCTACGCTGAGATTCTTTCTTACCATATTGTGAAGTTGATCCACCATATTTTTAGGATCCGGGAATTTGGATGAATCAAAAGTGAAATCTCCGTAACAAGTTTCCCATCGATCATCAATCTCCAATTGGCTGTCATTAAATCCATAATCGCGAATTTCTTGAGCGAAATTAATGACCCTCCCTTCACTAACTAGAGTCTTCATTCTAGCCCAAGTGGACCAGATTGGATCGGTGAACATCTTCTGATCCGGGATCGCTCTTGGTTTCTCCCAGTATCCGTTGGAGAGAGCCAGAAGGTGAACGGCTTTGACGTCAGCCGCCGAGCAGATGTCGTAGCGTAAAGTGAGGACATCGGGCTCCACCTCGTCCCTCGGATACGGATAGTCGTATCGGGAAGAGAGGCAAAGTTCACGATCTCCGGAAGCGTTCCAGCTGACGAAGAGTGGATTCTCACGAAGGGCATAGATGCCGAAACCGTTCGAATTGATCCAATAAGGCTCCATCACTCCCCCGTAATCCTTAATGTGATTTATAGCTTTGTTTTATTGAAAGCATTTTAATAATATTAAAGGCTATTGATATAATACCGCATTGAAGAAGTCACCGGTGACGTAGGGGAGATCAGGGCGACCACCGCCCATCATCCGGGAATCACCGTCGATGGGCCAGCTCTGATCAAAGACCTCGCCCCCGCCGTACCAGTGGGCAGATGAAAGTTGGTAGCAATCCTAAGCATCACATAAATTATTTCTTAGAACAATATACATGCTATGATTTAGTATAGAGTGGCTATGATTATTATAATAGAAGCTATAGGCCTACTCTTTCTATTTTAAAAATAAAAGCCCGTATGTATTTGAATCATTCATCAGACATAGAGTATAGTCTACAAGTCATTATTTTTGTATCAGTAAAATCCAGCAATTGATCCTTTTCTTGTTTGTCTCTCATATATATAACTCTTTTCGCAAAGCTTAATAGCCCACATACTATATTATTGAATGTACATGCAAATGATGACATCACATTTAATAGGATACGAGATTTTTTTTTAGAATGAAATCTGTTTTGCGACAGAAAGGTGTCATTTACCTTGAGAGAATCTAGCTGACTTCTCCACTCGACGGAATAGCACTGCGGTTGGCCTGTTTTAGGCTTAGCGCTGACGGTGACGAGGTTTCCAAACTGCCAACAGAGGCCGTCCAGGTCACAAGGACGTGGATTGCCCAAATCGGAAGGAATGCTCCCGTTGGTTCCCAATCGGCCCACTAATTCTTGTTGCCCTGAATAAGTGATATTTGAATAAAGGCCTCAGCTGGCATCTTGACGTAATCAGTGTGCTTATTATTATTCAAGAAGAAAGCTTATTTAAGAGAGTATATAGCCATTAGTTTCCCGTCTGCAAGCAGAGTAGGCTGCAGCAACTTTGAATAATAAGGATATAAGCAGGATGGGTTTAGGAAACACTCCATCCGTGAAAGAGTCATTAGAAAGAGGATTTCGTTTTGAATTTTTGAAATGAGGAAGAACGATATAACAAGAAAAAAAAATGTATGAAAAGTTTCTTTTTTTCTTAGAGCTAATACATTATTTGTATAAATTATTGTTTTGGAAAAAATGATGGATGAAACTTTTTATCACTAATGAGAGCTGCGCCGGCCGTCAGTGCCATTATGATTAACGCTTATTTATGGCGGCTTCAATATTAAGTATGACTTAGTCTGCTCCAGTCAAAAGAATCCTAGTGGCACTGGCGGATGCGGGCCGTCATCGGGATCGTCAGCCCCCTTGATGATGATGGATGATGGCGAGCAACGAGCAGCTAAAGCAACGGCTGCCGTCTTTCGTATATAAAATTTATTCGGCGTCGCTGCTGCTGCTTCTCTTGTACGACAATAAGAGCAAGCAGCACTCGGAATGCGCGGCGCCCTGAATAAATGCTCTAGGATCGATCAATGTCGAGCAACATGGCAACGCAGCAAAAACAACATATTATAGAGAGCGCGCGCGGATCTCTCTCAAATAATCTCTGTAATGTTATAAGCTCGTTTTCTCTTCGCGAAAAAATTAGATTATTTGGATCTACATTGACGTCATCATGCAATATTATTATTCATGGATATGAATGATTCTTTAATAGTATACCTTGATCCGAGCGAAATGCGAGATCGAAGGATTCTCCGTTCCAATCTAAGGTCAAAGAGGGAGCTTTGATTTCATTAGACTGACGATGATCCTTGATGTCAAGACGGCGGACCTCGTATGCGGCCGAAACCAATCCTACGACCAGCAATAATCCTTTAGGAGAGAATGATCAATCAAATTAAGCAATTAGTCTCTGGTTCTGTCGGCATATATAAGTTATATTAGTCTAACCCCCTTTTGCTCGTAATAGGATTTATTAGAAAATCGATTATATCGTTAAAAAACTGAACTTTCGAATTAATAATCATCGAGTATCACTATTTGAAAAGATCATTCTGAAACTTTTTACAGAATGATTAAATAATATTATTTACCTAGACAGTAGAGCCAAGAGTCAGCCATGTTTCTCATTGTCTACACTGCGTGCTGTACGAAGGATGAAGTAAATATTTTATCAGTTACTAAATATATATAGCTCCAAAGCTTGACTCTCTCTTGATAACGCATATCTCGCGCTGTGTAAATATTGTAATAATAACAACAAGAAACTGCACTAACATTAATACACAAGAGAGAGACCGTCTGACATTTTCATATTCCGTAACGAAGAGGCTCATTATTATACAAAAAGAAAAGTAGTTACGGTGCTTCTGTGGTCATTCTCAATACATTATTATAAGATAACTTGACTTTGTCTCTATAGCTCTCAAGTTTCTCTTTTGTCCTTTCATTATTATTACGATGACCCTTGTATATAAAAAAACATAACATTTTCTCAAGTGATATTTTATAGTTATTGAATAAAAGTATATTGAAAACGCAGAGGTCATAAAGTTCGATTGATTTTTCTTAAATTTTTTAGGTCAAACTTATTGATCTCTATAATATATACTCGGTATATAAGAGGACGTGATAATCATTAACAATAGTAACAGGAGCAACAATGAGAAGTGTAAGGACTGTATAGCTGCAGGTCGCCGCAATCCAATTACACGAACCGTCGAACACACATCTTCCGAGCCTTTCATCACCGCACCAAGTCGATTTATTCTTATATTTTCTGACATTTCCTTGTTTGCATATTATTCTGCTTTTCTCTCTCGTGTCGATATTACGTCAATTTCAGTTGTAAATGCCGTTTTCATGGATCGATTCCTCCGCACTTTTTCTTAACGTAGCTGTCGTCACTTTGGGTGATTTCTGAGGCTTCCTTATTTAAAGTGAATTTAACCCAAAAAACCGTGTGACAGCAGCAGCCGATACTTTTGACATGCTAATATTCCGTGACATTGAATGACGTTTAAAGTCAAGTACTTCCACAACACTTCCGAGTTTCACTCTTATTCGGTTAGGTAGGTCCCGATTGACACTTAAATCCTCAACTAGAAGGAAACTATTTAGTAGATTGATCTAATTTTGATACAAAATATTAATTTTTAGCACAATAACTTGAAATATAATATTTTTGAAACGATTGGTTCAAACGTTTTCCTCGTAATCAATTAGTAATTAAGAGGGTTACATGTGAACTTTGTTACATAATTCATTTCCCCCCGTCTTTGTATTTGAATTATATGATTATTTTTTATCAACATTGTTGTTGCTTGTTGTTTTTGTTATTGTGTTCTGTCAAGAGTATGCGAGAAGACGGATATCCCGGCCGCCCTGATTTGATATCGACGATCGACGTAGATTGATAAGCGCGCTACCATCCAAACAAGTGGATGAAGGATTTGTTCGATATGCCCGAATAAACAGCGCACCATCGAGAGTGGCGAGCGGACTCGAGATTGTATCGTTTACACTGCAATAACAGCAAAAAACGGAGACGAAAACAACATGAACACTAAGCCGATCGTTTCGGACGTGATGAGGGAAAATAAGCTGATCCCGTTCTTGTAACAAACAGAAGGTGGCAGCACGTAACGATTTTTAAACTATACTCGTAATCAGCATCAGATGATTCTTTTTTAAAAAAGAGAACGTGAGACTGTAATTACACCTTGGATATTTTAATTACCCTCATCCGAGATATGTGTAATTATTTTTTTTCAAATTTTAAGATTCTTTTACGCAATCCATCACGAAAAGTAATTAGCATTTTAATAATCCAGATTAAAGGCTTTATACTAAATAATCCCTGTGGAAGCGCTTAGCCATCGTAAAAAAAGTATTACAATTATAACCGTGTAATCATAACTCGAAATTCATGCATATCAATATGCGATTTTTCAACAATAAAATCGAATGGAATCGATGAAGAATTATTTACTTTCAGATTTTATTGATATGAGTACATCTCTTGATACATGAGCTCCCAGCTGAAAGCTTTGTTAAGAATGGACGACATTTTTAAAGAGTACCATAGAAATTCTATATAAAAAGCCGTAGCTTTTCTTTGTATATCCTTTTTTAAATTTATAGCTGGTTAAAAAGTACCGAATTGTTAAGTTTATTCATTGTTTTGATTCTTAGAAGTTATAGACTATTATAAGAGGTAGCAGAGTAATAAAGATGCAGTTGGATAGCGATTAGTATGAATTATCAAGTCAGTGCCTCCCCCGAGAAAAAAAGGAAGTTTATGTTAATAGATTTTCTTTGAATTTACTGAAACTGGTTAGGATTGTCTTAAAGCTGATCAATGGTACAACACTACTACAGCTTTAAAATATTTTTAATTGCAAGATTTTCTATTTCCACCCTCAAATTGATTAGTGAAACGAATCGGTATAATATCATTTTTGCTCCATAATCTCTCTTATGCAATCCTTATTATGGTTAATAAGTATTATAATTCTATTAATAGTAATAATGTAAATTGAATGTAATACTTTGTATCTAATGAAAATTACAGCTGACGCAAGGGAGTTCAAGGCGACCACCGCTATCCGATTGGGAATCCCAATCTATTGGACAGGTCTGGTAATCTCGCCCACGCCGTACTAATAGCCAGATGAAAGTTGGGAACAATCTTATTACGCCCATGAGTAGACTATTTATATAATATAATATCTATCTTTATATAAACTTTATTTATATTCTTGTCGGATATTGAATGTGGAGAACATATCTAAACATAAGAAGGTACTAGCTCCTTTTCGAGTGTCTAGCATTATAAGTAGTATTGGATTGAATATTATTGTCACAAAATGAGAACTTATTTATACTTATTGGTCTAAGCGTAGCGGGAAGATCAAAGTACTCTCCACTCCAATCTATTAAGGTCAAAGAGGGAGCTTTGATTGCATTATGATGACGATGACGATCGTATGCGGCCGAAGGCAATCCAACGACTAGAAATAATCCTGCGCCATATATATCAAAGAGAAGTGATTAGTAAGAGTAAACAAATAATCTATGCTCAATTTGTGAGAAATCCTAAGATAGTACACAATTGCCGCATAGAACCACTTTGGTAAATAATGCATTTAATATTTTTATTTTGAGTTTGAAATGGATGTGATTACATTTTTTAAGCAACAGAAAAACACGCAAAAGGACTTTAGTTTTGGTTTGGTGGTTCCGTGGTTACGATTCCGTTGGTTCTGTTGATCGGTACTCGGCGATATGTAATTTTTTTACTCCTACAAGTTTCTCGAAGCTCGGCTGTCGTATAGAATCTCTTCGGAAAATACCAAGATAGTGAATTATGGATTTATTTGTTTCGTAAGAGTTTCGTAATAAGGAAACAACCCACCGATTAAACTCCTTATCGTTTTGAACCGTGTAAACTGAAAAAAAAAATCAGATCACGTTGTTACTACAAACAGTAGGTGGCAGCACGCACCGCTAAAGCACCTTTGCACCCGAAATGGAAAATCGTTTAATTTTTATTTTCATTTGATTGTTTTAGATTTCATGATTTTCAAACTTGCATGAACTGAATTTTTAAAAAGAGAGCATGGAGATGTATTACGCCATAAATCCTTAATTATCTAGAATTATTAAGGATTTATTTGTAATTATCTCTTTTCTGGAATTGGAGATTATTATACGATGCGGGCTATTACGATAGGTGATTAGAATTTTAATTATCTTGCTTGATGGCTTATGTGATAGATAAACCATGTGGAACAGCACAGTCACTGTAAAACAAAACAAAACAATAATCATCGAGCTCGGAATTTATGTTGACACTAAACCATTTGTGTCATGTCAACATACTATTTTCCAATCATTCAATCAAAGGTTATCAATAAGAATTATTTGTTTCCTTCTGTGCTATGCCTTTTATTTCTTTTCTTTTTTTATCTATTTTTTTTCGTTCGTGGCTGCGTGCAAACAGTAAGCAGGTTATCGATCCAAAGTGACGTAGCAGTAATAGTGTTAACCTGGCAACGTTGCATTGGACTTTGCGACTCCGCCCCTATCGGTCTATCTCCAACTCGTCCCATAGCGGTCGACGTCGCCTGGACGATTCGACGAGTTTCTTCTTCTCTCTCTTTTTCTTTTCTTATTCCCAATTATTTGAATCTAATTTACGTAACGATTTTAACTCATCAACGTGCTCAACTGATTACTGGTACCACTCAAGTTGTGCGTCATTCACCAAACTTCACTGAAAGTAAGTTATAATTCATTTAACAAAATGACTCACAGTAAGTTGTGTGTCAGTTCACACAGATGCAGGTGGGCCATATTTTATCACAAACATCTGTAAATTGATTGTCAAGTATGCTCATCTTTTTTTATTAAATAACTTTGATTATCGAGCGACTATCGATTCCCTTTAATGAAATTTTAATAATCCATTTCTTTATTCAAAAGAGACTTGAAACCTTTTTACTCTACATGGCTATAGGTGGGCTCCTCCTAACTGCAATTCTTGTTGTTGCTGTAAAAAAAAAGCTGTCAATCCTTATAAGGAATTCAGAAAGAGAGAAAGGTTATTTCGCGCCCATTTTTGGATCGCTCTATAAATGTCCTTGCTGATCAAAGTGGGACGTTAAGAATTTTTTTTTCGCTATTTACTGCGCCTGCGCCAAAATGGTTTTTTCTAAGCTATCCGACCATTGCGTTACGCATTGTTAAACGGATGCGCTATCCGTCAACTCGTGTTGGATCATTTGGCTTAGAAAAGCAATCACAAATAGTGAGTTACTAAAAGAGTACTAAACACCAAGTGGGGTAAAAACTCAGCTGGGGGTTTTCTCTCTATTTTTGATTTATAAGCAGTGCGGGTTGTGCGGGATCAATACTTTGGATACTGTGGATCGATAAGCTTATTTAGCTCACTGGATCAATACTTGTTCTCTCTCTTGTTACATTTTTTTGCAGGAATTCCAGAGAGACATACCAAAAAAGAGGAAAGAAATTTTTCACGACTGACGGAGAAGTAAAGCGGCGTTGAAACAAAGATGGCTTTCGCCGGTCTCAAGAAGCAGATCAATAAAGCGAACCAAGTAAGTCTCTCAGTGTGTGCGTCGTCGGTATTGATTCCTTCCGGCCGCCCACCCCCGCTCGCAATTTGATGCCGAAGGGATTTTCTGAGCTCTTATTATTGCGTCTGTCATCCTAAATCATTATTATATTTTTTTTCTATAGTATGTCACGGAAAAGATGGGTGCCGCTGAGGGCACAAAGATGGACGACGATTTCGTGGAAATGGAACGGGTAAGAAATCTTATTTTTGAATCATTTAAAATTTCATATTAATTCTTATATATTCCCAGAAAACGGATATCACGTACGAGCTAGTGGAAGAGCTCCAGATGAAGACGAAAGAGTTCCTCCAGCCTAATCCAACAGCAAGGGCTAAAATGGCCGCTGTCAAAGGTAAATCAGTATCTTCGAATCAAAAGTTATAAAAGCTTTCTACGACTAACACGGACCTGTTTGCTCGGGTCCCCAGCAGGAATCAGCAAACTGAGCGGTCAAGCCAAAGCAGCAACTTATCCGCAGCCGGAAGGAACCCTCGGAGAAGCCATGTTAGCCTATGGAAAAAAACTGGGCGAAGAATCCGTTTTCGGTATTGATTTTTCATTATGAAATGTATACTTAAAATAATTTAACTTAATTTAATTGCGTTACAGCATCTGCTCTTGTGGAGGCTGGAGAATCCATGAAACAGTTGGCGGATGTCAAATATTCGCTGGATGACAACGTGAAACAGAATTTTCTAGAACCGCTCCATCATTTGCAGAGCAAAGACCTCAAAGAAGTTTTGGTAAATTTATTAAGATTTAATTATCCTATATTTAAAAGATTCTATTATTTTTTTTTTTTCTTTTCTCAGCATCATCGTAAGAAGCTTCACGGCCGGCGCTTGGATTTCGACTGCAAGAAACGCAAGCAGACTAAGGGTGGTAATGGCAAGTTTTCTCTCCCTTTTCTCGTCTCCTTTATTATAAAATAAATATGAATAACACATGTAACAGTCTAACCGAGATGCTGTCTTTTTTGTTTATCTATTTTCCGCATGGATTCTCTCGTGGACTCTGGGGCGTCGCTTGTTCACAGCAGGTAAACAAATTTGTTCAACTAGAATCTTACTGTCCTTTTATTAACCACTTAACTAATTTGTGTAGCTTTCTTGAATCGCATGATATCTTTTCTTATTGCATGTTTATTGTCTTCTTTCTTCCCTATTCCTTATTAATATTAAATAACAATAAAAAAAAGGCGGAAGCCTACAAACCACTACTAGTCCTTACGGGAGCCCTGCACGTTCACCTTCACCATATCGGGGCGCTGGTATTTCTCTATTCTTTTTATTATTCTCGCATGATCGGGCTTTTAATAATATATGTGATATGCTTGCATGGAAATGAAGCTTCTATATTTTATCATAGTATTGAAATGATATTTCTTTTGATATAGGATCTTCGGTGACAGAGGATGAGATTCGTCAGGCGGAAGAGAAATTTGCGGAATCCCTCCATCTCGCTCAGATGGGCATGCACAACATTCTGGACAATGACGTAAATAAGATGCTTTTGAAATTCAGATTATCGATTTTTATGTTTTTATAAAACCTCAACCAGGTGGAGCAAATAGCGCAATTGGCCTTTTTCGCTGAAGGACTCTTGGAATACCACAAGCAGTGCGTTGATATTTTGAAAGTACTGACTGAAACACTCCACGACAAGTAAGATTTGTAATTAGATCCTTGTTAATTAGTAGTTTAATTAATTTTGAATTTTAAATAGACGGAATGAAGCGGCGAGCAAGCCACGCAAAGAGTTTATCCCCAAAACTCTGGCGGATCTGCCTATGATGGGAGAATCTATGATGCATCAGCCTGGCCGAACCACTCCGTCATCTCTCACAGATGGCCTCAATGGTAATTTTTAATTCTAGCTATCACTTAATTCAATCATATTTAAATCTTCCCTAGGAATGAACAACACAAATAAAACACCAGCAGTGTCTCCTGCCGCTGCGCCAGGATGGGATCCATTTGGCACCAACAACACATCCAATGCTGCTCCCCAAGGTTAATTAAATAAAAACCTCAATTAGTGTACTCGTTGTCTAATGGATAAATCTATTGTTAGGTCGAAGTGGTTCTTCTAGGCCGACGCCAAGTGCTACAGCCGTCTACGATTTCGATCCAGAGAATCCAGGAGAATTGGGATTTAAGGTGATTCACTTTAAGGATTTAAGTTATAAAGATTTTTAATTAAATTTAATGTAATAGGAGGGAGATCACATCACTCTATTGAGCCGTATCGACGAAAACTGGTTTGAAGGAAGCATCAACGGCCAAACGGGCTTCTTCCCCGTCAACTACGTTCAGGTCACTGTACCTCTGACCTAGATTAACTGGAATTCAATTGAGATTGGAAGTGCTGCTGCTGCTGTAGAAAAAAGGCTGTGCCGTGGGATGACCCCCCCCTCTTTTTCAAATTTATAGAACTTGGCTATTATTAATCGTTTTTTGATTCATCTTCATCGTATATCCCAGGAAGAGAGAGATGTAAACTCAGACATAAATTGTAGTAATCATTTACATCACTTTAATATCTCAAAAGGAAAACAAAAACATCCTTTTTCTAAATACCTTCCTGGTTTCTTTTTTCTTTTGCGTGTGTTATTACTCGGTACTGGAATTCCCTATTAAATGTTTCTTTACTCCATCTGCCAATTTTTTTTTTCTCCTCCTCCCTCACCTGTTGTGTGGAATAATATATAATTACCAGTTTCTTCGTTTGCAGTCTTTATATATCTGTTTTCTTTCGGGAGTATATTCTTCTTCTTCTTCAAAACCTCAATAATACTTCTGTGTAACTCGTTTTCTTTTTCCCTTCTCTCTCTCATATCCTCCCAGCTTCATATGGCTGTTTACCGCTGTGTATAATTTAATAATTGATAAAAAAGAATCGTCATCACCGTCTTAACTCTTTCTATCTGTATCCTTCTTTTTAAAACTCTTTCTTGTACCTTATGGAAAGAAAAAGGCAAAAAAAAATTATCATGTGTGATTACAGGATGTTTTAAAAAATGCGCGTGTTGCATGAGCTTTTTATTTCGAACGTGAGATGGCGTTCTGAGACATGAAAACAAACCTACTTGAAATAGTGTGCGGCGGATTACTGTAGTGAAAGAAAGCGAAGTTGTTGCGCTTCCTTTTCGGATAAGAAGACAAGTTGACGATGTAAAATATGGATTCCAGTCGGGTCATATCAATGTCTGAAGAGTATTTGAGTTTTAGAAGCAACATTCCATGTAGAAAAATTGTTTTAGATGACACAGAAAAGGTGATTACAACATGTCATATCAATTTAGGTTAAACAACCATCATTTTTTAAACTTTTGAAGGTGTGGACCATTTTTGATGGAGGCCCTAAAACTGTCAGGTGTCCTGTGATATGCCTTCCTTCTGTATCTGGAACTGCTGATGTTTTCTTCAAGCAGGTCCTCAGTCTTGGAGCTAAAGGCTATCGTGTCATTTCAGTGAGCTACCCTGTTTACTGGAGTGTCAACGAATGGTGTGAGGGTTTCAGAAAACTGCTTGATTTCCTTCAGTTGGACAGGGTTCACCTTCTCGGTGCCTCTCTAGGTAAATCAATTGTTTTTATAATACATTTTTCAACACCTCTAAGCTAGAATTTATAACTATTTCAGGTGGTTTCCTTGCTCAGAAGTTTGCAGATTACACCTATCGTTGCCCAAGAGTTCTCTCCCTCATCTTGTGCAATTCATTCACAGATACTTCTGTTTTCCAGCATGGGGATTCAGCACCTTTGTAATAAATACCCATTTTTTATTATTTTTTTCATTATTTAATGAATCATTTTCTAGTTTGTGGATGCTGCCTTCAATGGTTCTCAAGAAAATGGTTATGACTAGTTTTTCACACCAGAAATTGATGGATCCTGATGTTGCAGACTCTGTAGACTTTATGGTGGAGAAGGTAAACAATTTAAACAACTTTAAAATGTTAATAAATATTAATTTAAGTTCTATTTTCAGTTGGAAAGTTTATCGCAATCGGAGCTGGCTTCCCGCTTAACACTGAACTGCACCAGCTGCTATGTAAATGTCACCAAATTACAGGACCATATAGTGACCATTATTGACGTGTTTGATGACTGCGCCATAGCTCCGCCAGTTCGTGAGGATTTGTACCGGAGTTATCCGAATGCTTCGATGGCTCACTTGAAAAACGGTGGCAATTTCCCTTATCTGAGCCGGAGTGATGAGGTGAATCTTCACATCCAAGTTCACCTGCTTCGATTTGAACGCATTCGTGATAATCCGGCAGACCCTTTCCTTCGTTCTGGTCAATAATTAAAAATAAAATTCAGCCTTACTTTCCTCTTATTATTATGATGATGAAACATTCTCCAATTTTGCGTGTCTCTTTTTTAAACGCCTTATAAAAGAGTATCTGATTCGACTTCCTTTTTTTCATTCTCGCTTATTCCTTATTTTCATTCGGATTCTATTATCAGGCTATGAAATTAGAATAAACGGTCATTTTTCATAATATTCTCATTATTCTGCGTTTTTTAAAATATTGTTAACGATTAAGATCAATGAAAAAAAGATATTAAAAGAGGTATGAAATTTTAATTGAAAACATTTTCTTGCAAAATATTCTGTTCGAGAACAGTCCCGTTATTTATTAGTCTTACTTCTAACTAAAACTAATTTTTCCTTAATGTATAATTGTATATTATTATTTTTCTTTTAAAATGTAAATATTTAGGAGATTTAGCGCAATGAAGAACAATGCAACAAATTTTTATTACAAAGTAGTAGTATAAATTTTAAATTTGCAAACACTGTATGTATCCTCGTTAGTATAGTGGTTAGTATCCCCGCCTGTCACGCGGGAGACCAGGGTTCAATTCCCTGACGGGGAGATAAGAAAAGATAATTTTTTTTCATTTTTAAATACGTTTCCATTAGCAAATCCCATAACCTTTCTTAACTTCTCATAAATAAGAAAAAGTGATTAATTAATTTAAAAATTCAAGATATAAATTTTTACTTGTCATACGTTGATTCAGGTACGGAAAATAGGAAAATTAGATATGTTACGTATATGTATATAAAGTAAATATTTGCTTAGGAATTTTCTATTGCAATCACAATTTTCTCTTGGTAGAAAGTATATAAATATCTAATGGCTAAGCTATATTGTTAACAAAAATGGCTTCTTCATATCAGACACTCGCAAATAAAATGGAAGATGACAAAGTTGAGGACGGAAAAAAGCTAAGAGGGGAGCCTTCTAACAAAGGAGCTTGCGCAGAACTAGAGCAGTTGTACAGCAAAGAAAAGCGGGGTCAAGAGATTGCTTCCATCATAGCTTGCATCGCGTTGATTGGGATCAACATATTCTTCTTAATTTTCTACTATCAACCACAATTTACTGCCGCCCTCCTCTTTGGTATCTTGGCTGGGATCGTAACCGCAGATTTCTCCTCCGGAGTTCTCCACTGGATCTGTGATTCGTGGGGATCCGTTGATATACCGTTCTTTGGCAAGAATTTCCTCCGTCCTTTTCGAGAGCATCATATTGATCCCACTGCAATTCTCCGCCATGACTTCATTGAGACCAACGGCGATAATTTCATGGTCGCTATAATTCCTGCAGCTTGGGTGACTTACAAGTTCATCACATCCAATGCTGAAACCTTATTACAACAAGACTACGCTTGGTACGGTTACTTGGTACTCTTTTCAATCTTCGTTTCAATGACCAATCAGATACACAAGTGGTCTCATACCTACATTGGTTTGCCGAAATGGGTGCGATTTCTCCAGGATTATCACGTCATTCTTCCGCGTGCTCATCATAAGATTCATCACATATCACCCCATGAAACACACTTCTGCATCACAACTGGCTGGCTAAACCGACCTTTAGAAGCTATCAATTTTTGGGGAACCATTGAACGTTTCATAGAACGCTATACTGGTTGTAAACCGCGCACAGATGATTTTAAATGGGCACACAAGAGTTGAAGATCCTGAGATTACGATGTTTCCAACTTTCCAGTCAGCTCTTAGTGAAAAAAAAAAGGATGGCGAGGAATATAAGTGTATTAATGTATTGTAAATAATAATGAAAAATATTTCTGATCAATTGTATTATGAATTAAAAATTAAACAGCATGGTAAAAATGACGAGGAAGAATAAAAGATAATGCATTAATGCATTACATTTTTTTTTTAAGTTGCTCTGTTGTGACTTGCTAAGGGGACTATAATGTGCATTTTAAAATAAATAATAAATAGTGTAATTACGGTAGCTTATTTAATAAAAAAAGATTTAATAGACGCTGGAATAATTAAATCACTATGGTTATTCATATCATCAAACATGTTGCTTATGAGAGCGTTTTCATTTGAAATCAAAAGACAAAAACTTGTAAATTGCTTAAATTTTTACGGGCGAAGCCTTTACACGGGCCAGCTATTAGTAAGTATAATAAAGTCGTGGAGAAAGAAAAAATCGTAAAAAGATTAAAAGCTAATTTTATCATAGAGAACGCACTCTCTTTGACTCATGTGACGACACCGGAGCGGGCCCTAAAATATATCGAGTAAGATCCCGTCTGTTTCTAAACCATTTGTCATTAAAGACTTTTAGCTGCAATCGTCCCTCAGTTAGTAGGGAAATACACCACTGACCTTTCTCAAGTTTCCTTAGAAAAAAGAAAAATAACACGAAGCTGTAGGGGAACGCAATTTTCGATTTCTATTGAAGATTTCTGTTTTAGTTCCTTGATCAGTCAAGAGCGGACGGGCGTGGAAAATAAAGACGTGTTTTTATTGTTTAACATCCTTCTATATTGAGCGCGAATTGCTTTATATAAATTTTCGCAGTTAAGTAAAGAAAAATTAAATATTTATCAGAAACAATTGCTTATTTTTCCAATATTGTTGGTCACTGAGCATAAGCTTCTTCACATCATCAGATACTCGCAAATAAAATGAAGAACTTCAACACAGAAGATGTTAAACTTGAGAAAGAACAAAAGGATGTAAACCCTGACAACCAACAGCCCAGAATGGGATCTTCTAACAAGGTAGCTCGGCAAGAACTAAAAAAACTCTACAGCAAAGGAAAGAGGTGCCACGAAGTCATATCAATTCTAGTTTTCCTCGCGTTGATGGGGATCAACGACTGCTATTTGATACGGAACTATCAACCGCAATTTACTATCGCCCTACTTTTTGGTATCTTTGCTGGCATTGTAACAACTGATTTTTCATCTGGTGTACTGCACTGGGCTTGTGATACTTGGGGATCAGTTGATCTACCGATTATTGGCAAGAATTTCCGCCGCACATTTCGAAGGCACCATATTGATCCCATTACAATTACGCGACATGATTTTATTGAGACCAACGGAGGTAATTTCATGGTAGCTACTATTTCTGCTGCTTGGGTGACTTACAAGTTCCTCACTTGCAATGGCGAAACCTTATTGCAGCAAGAATACGCTTGGTACGGTTACCTAGTACTATTTTCCCTATTCATCTCAATGACAAATCAGATCCACAAGTGGTCACACATCTACACTGGATTACCTCAATGGGTGCAATTCCTACAAGATTACCACGTCATTCTTCCGCGCCATCATCATCGGTTTCATCACATATTACCTCATGAAACATACTTCTGCATCACAACTGGCTGGCTAAACCGACCCTTGGAAGCTGTACACTTTTGGGGAACCCTTGAGTATTGGATCGAACGCGTGACTGGTTTTAAACCACGAACAGACGATTTCAAATGGGCAAACAAGAGTTAAAGACACGATGCGGTTAATATTTTTTCGCACAAATTTTCTCGGTTTCATTCAAATTTTGTAGATAAAATTTTTTGAATAAAAAGCTTATTTGCACTGTTAGTTTTTCATTTATACTTTCATTCATTCTTTCATTGATTGTTGAAGAACCCACTTTTCCGCCTCGTCCCTAGCGCACTTTATTCCACCTTTGATTTGTCGAGTTTTGAGGATAACTAGTTGGCGCTCTGAGTGTTTTTGCTCTTCATCACGTTCTCGGATCGCTTATTCACTGTGAATTTATCTATCATTTTTGGCTTATTGACTTCTCGGCGGGGCTTCCAGTCACTCTTCTTCAAGTCCATTACATCAAGATTATGAAACGCATATGATTTGATAACTTGTGCTGGTTAAAAATAGCGTCGAGCGAAGAGAAAATTTTGTTCTTCTTTATCAGTTTGAACGAAGACTCAATAACGAGCAACAGCTGACAGAATCCCTCGAATGATTGCTCATCGGATTGAGTTAATAGCCGGCTAATTTATTGAGTAAGCCACCATTTCTATGTTGAATAATTTCTACGATTAGCTGAATGTTTCTCACTGAGTACCGGTACTGACTTTCTTATGTCCAGGAGGTCAGATCGGTCCTTTTCAATTTCAAGCCGACATCTTTCCCACCCAAGATTTCGGTTTCCAGTAATGTGCGATGTAGTGTCTGGCACGTTATGCCTTATGTTGACATTCAAAAATTCACCATACGATGATGTATTTAATTGATTCCGAGAATTGATCCTCGGAATTTCCCGTGTAATACGAGAATCCCCAAAACATCAGATCAAAATTGATAATATAATATATGTCTTAACATAATGTCCTTGATATTTTCAAAGTTCTGATAAGAGCAACATGAGCATTTTTTTTTTATTGAGTGGTGCTTTAGAAACTATGGATATCTAAACTTTTTTTCAGTTTATTATGGTTAAAGATTCTTTTGAAGGGTATATAACAGCATCTTGCAAAAGTCAAAACCATGTGTTATAGTGATAAGCTAAATAAAGGATCAAGGTTTAGCGCATTATATATTGTGCGCTATTTAGGAAGCAACTAACAGGCGAGGAAGCTTCAGTCTTACGCTTGAGAAGCTCGATGTTGTGATTTAATACAAAAAAATGTTGTTCGATACGTCACTTTTGATGCTATGGATTTTTCTTTTGGTGCTGATCAGCACATCACGGATTTTTGTCTCTGGAAAAAGTAAAAGTTTTTAAAAGAAAATTATTCAATTTATATTTAATTATTACTTTTAATGAAAATATTTTAATCGTAAATATAGTAACCAGTTATGGAGAAAAATCGCAAGAAGCTTTAATAATGGAGAATGATTTGGATGCGCTGGTAAATTTTTAACTTTTCCGAATTAAAAATACGATGCCTTAATTTTCATTGTTTGATCGCAGAAAGCCTTGATGGAGGACAGACTAAATCGTATGCAAGATCAAATAGATGTTTTGAACGCAGAAAATACGATTCAAAAGGATCTACTTCAAAGGGCTGCCAAAAAAATTGCTGGACTCGAAAGGCATATGAGCCATTTAATGACGACATCACCAGCAAGTTCAGTTAAACGCTGGACAAGATCCATCAATATGAGAGATAATAGTAACAATAATGACGACGAAAACTATTCTAAGCAAGCCTCATCACCTTCAAGACTTGAAATTTCTCCCACATTATTGGGATCCATGCCTTACGGAGATTATCGAATCAATATCTACGCACACTTTAGGAATAAGGTTGAACCGATTAAAAAATTCTACTATTTCCCGATGTTTCTGTTGAATCACGCGAATGCAACCAGCTTCCTAAACAACGTAACAAAGGAGGCTCAAGTTCGATTCACGATCGAGATGTGGAACGATGAAATCGAGAAAGAGATCCTTAAATACATCTCGACGAAATTAGTCAACCATACAGTTCATATCGAACAGATCCAAGTCCTTCCGATCGAAGAGTTGAAGCTCTCAGCACCTGATCATCTAAAAGCAAGACTCGATTATTACCAAATGGATGAAACTTGGTTCAAATATCAACAGCATCCCAAGTCAGTTGACTTTACTTTCACCTGTCCTAAAGCAAATGATTGTGATGAACTAGCCCACCAAATGAGATCGAATCCACGTCAATTCAACTACTTGAAACTGGTTGTCCGCCTCAGTTCACTCATGTCTAAACGTAGGGAGCTTGTCATCAGGATCGAAAACATTGTAAAAGGTGATCTGATGGCGACTCTGTCTCAACGCTATCCAGAAACAGTTTACTTGACAGCCGAAGATGAAAATAAGCTCTTAAGCCAAGCCATTAATAATATCGTGGTGGACACCACCACGGATTCTCCTGAAATGTTGACCGAAGTTTCCGATTCGGAGAAGAGAAATATCTTGATGAATTTACTCAACTCTTCCAGAGTTTCGATCGAGAAAGAGAGCGACATAAAGTGGGATTCTGTATTTTGGAGCGATGAAAACTCTCGTCCCGACAAAGTAGCCGAAACTCTGAACGACATGTTACACAAGCTCGACGCCGAGAAGAAGCGTAGTGTAACAGGATCTTTAAATGACAAAAAGAATGTGGGAATTGAGGCCGACTTTCTTCTGAAAATCTTCGGACTGGGTTTCAGTGGAAATAGAGAAAAGGAAACGAACGTTAAATATTCGGAAGACGAACTCAATCGACTATCCACTGCGAGCAAGAACACGGTCATGTGGAAGGGAGAAAAATTTATACCGAAAACGATGAATCTTACGAGAATTAATCTGGCCAATTTGAAAAATTCAAAAGAATTTCGAGAGAGTAGCGTGAAAGTGAACTACACCACTTCAATCCTATACCTGAATGTCAACATCAAAGAAAATTTAGGAAGCCAATTTGTGGATGAAATCCTTCACGTCAAGACCAAACTCAGAGGTGTGAAATATTCCTCTACTATATTGAGTATTTGCTTCATCATATTGTTTTTTGAAAAATAGATTTATCTGAGAGTCTGGAAAGACCGAAATGTTATCAATCTGGTAAAGCTCCTAGTTCTTGTTGGGAACTCCACTGCATAGGTTACAAGCTGAACGGATTCTACTCTGTAAAAGGATATAAGAAAATGGAAACCGTCTACTGTGATTTTGATAAGCTTGGAAATAATCAAAAGATTCCCGCTACTTCAGGTAGACTTAATACTTTTTTCCTATCCCAAATAATTATAAGATGATTAAATGTAGGATTCGAGACACGGATCGGATTTTCTAACATAAAATCTATGGCTGGAGGAGTCTACTTTTACGTTCAACGAGCGACATCGTTCTCAGCACCAGATTCCGTGATCCCTTTCCATATAGAGCGACTGAACATCGGGCAAGCCATGAATGTTCATCAAGGGGTCTTTACAGCGCCTCGTAATGGAACATACTACTTTGCTTTCATTGGAATGAAAGACTGGACTGGTATCGATTTGAACATCCAGCTAAAACTGAACGAAGGGACTCCAAAGTCGATGCTGGTGGGCACGGCAAGTGTTGGAGACCGAAACGGTTACTTCTCTTTGGGCTTGAAAAGTACCCTGAAACTTGTTGCAGGAGATCGCATCTCATTAAGAAAGAATGGGAATGGAGTTTTGAGAGATGCCGAAGAGAATCACTATACTCATTTCACGGGTAGACTCCTGGATGAAGATTTGTCTCTGCCGTGAACACCGTTTTTAAATATAACTTGTAGAGGGCCCGTGACGTTCTGGCCCCACTCTGTTCTGGCCCTACCTTTCTGGCCCCTTTTTGTAAAATTATCAGTAGGGCCATAAGTGGCACCCTTCTGGCCCCAAGTATCCAATCCCCCTTCTGGCCCTCATGTCCGACCGACGGTTGGCTATCGCCTTCATCAGGGTCTCAGCCCGTACGGCCACGGGTCGACCGTCGGACTCAATATTCATTTACATTTTATTTCTTAAAGTTTTTTTGAGAAGAATCACAACCATAACCAATATTAGAGAAAAGTTTTGGAACATAAATAATATTAGTAGAACACATTTAGTATTATATTATTTACAATTAAATAGTATACATGCATTCTTTTTAAGCTAAGGGGAGAGCGATGTTAGTCGGGAATCGACAACTCGGAACAAAAACGTAATTACTCACGATTGCTTTTCGAAAAATTACGAAATTTTACCTATCAAGTTAACCTCGTTTGTAAACTATTTGAAACATAATTTTAAAAATAAGCAACAGGGCTCAGTAAAAAACGTAAGGAGTCACAGTTTTTTTAACTTTTTTTTTTGGTGGATGTATTAGGAGATTAAATATTCTGGGGAAAATTTAGATAATTCCTTGCTAAATTTTGCATATAACTCTGGTGTTGGATTAGTAAAAGCTTTCGGGATTATTAAGCAATCGTTTAGGTGAGACATCCCCTTAGGGAGATTTTCGCACATTAAGAACTATAAACCAGGATAATCTTGGACGAATGATTGAAGGAAACAGTAGGAAATATATCGTCCTGGTCAGTGATCCCGTGATCTTAGCTTATTATAATGATAAACTCGCTCTTAATTCCACGACAAATCATTATAGCATGTGTCAACCTTTCTGCTTAGACAAACTGTTTCTGTTTCCATATTTTCTGTTTTGAGAAACATGAAATGACAAAAAAAGTGTTTGAAAACATATTAATTTTCTTCTTTTTTTAAAAGGAGAAAAGACAGCTGTCCGAAGTACAACAGATCGTGATCTACATTGCATTTAAAATTGTTCTTACATAGTTATTAGAACAAGCCATTTCTATAATTCAAAATAGGCACTCTTTTGATAAAACAAAAAATCAGCTGAAAAATATTCATTAATGGAATGCATTTTAATTTTTTTAATAGGTTACAAAGTAGAATATAAAGTATATAAATAATAAATAGGTTTAAAAGAAATTGAGTCCGACGGTTGACCCGTGCCCGTACGGGCTGAAACCATATTAAAGCCGATAGCCGACCGTCGCTCGCATATGGGGCCAGAAGGGATTTAATATAGAATGGCCAGAAGTGTACCACTTACGGCCCTACTGGAAATTTTAAGAAAGGGGGCCAGAAAGGTAGGGCCAGAAAGGGATGGGGCCAGAACGTCTGGGACCCCTTGTAGATTTGTACTTAAATCGAAGGAAAAAAAATTTTGTGCGATAAATATTTTGTTTAATAGACAATAATAAAGGAAAAGAGAAAAGGAAGTTAAATAATTTAACAATTCATGTAAGGAAATCTATCTTTAAAGTACCAATTATCACATGAAAGGGGAATGTAAATATTAACGAACGATGGACTAACAAATATGAAGGTAAAAAAAATTACTATTGCATAGCTAAAACCACTTCGTTATGACTTCTTGAGTTATTTCCGGTTCGATAGATGCCAGATTGGCATGTTGAGCTGATCTTCAACTGCGCAATTAAGTAGGTGAGCAGCCCGAATGTGAAGACGCAATTCTTCACTAGTTCGTAAGACATTCCTGCGCCGCAAACCCCCATCAAAATAGATCGGAGGATGATAGAAGAGACATTAAGCAGGAGAGATGCCACCAAGTAGACGAAATATGTAAAGGAGGCAAAATCACTGAAAAAAGAAGACACAGTTTTTAAATAATAGATTGGAAAAAAGTGAACATTCCATTCTACCTTTTATCACGTGCTGAGTAGGATAGTGCCAAGAAGAGACAGGCAGGAAATATCGCGAATAGAGAGGGCAATGACAAGATAAAAAATTTGAAACTCGATCCACTAGCGCATGTTCTCACATTGCCCCATGACTCGTTGGAAAGGATGTCGAGATGTAAAAAGACACTCATGGTGTCCAAAAGACAGTAGCAAGCCCAAAAAGCGACATCCTTCCATATATCTATTTGATTTTCAGAAAGCAGGAAATCGAGACATATTAGGAGGAAGAATTCAAAGGCAATTCCAATGATTGAGCAGTTAAAAGACCAGTGCCTCGCATTCGATTCAAGATCGATCCCACCATACTGAAAACCAGTACAAAACAGGAAAATGTTGATGATTGCAAAAAGGAGCACCTGGGCAGTGGGAAGAAATGGTGCTACACGTTCGCGAAGAGAATTGGTCTAGAAACAAAAAAAGTATATATTATTAAAATATTTACAAATGAAATTATATTGAACTTACTACAGGTTTTTTCGCAATGTTGAAAATCCTCAAACCAATAAATGCACAAAGGCATACTATGGCAATGGCATTGATGGATGTAACATGCATAGGCTTGGGTGGTTTGGTGCCGCTGCTCGTTGGTACACCTGCAGTACCATTGTAGAAGGGTTGGTCTATTTCATCATATTTCGGGTTGCGTGTGGAAGAGCCAGTTCCATCCTTTTCTTCTGTCTGAGGGAATATGCTGAACTCACCAAGTACAGCTGGAACTACAGGAAGAAGCACTTGGAGCCCAACCAGAGCAACAATAAGAAGGACACTGGGCTGACTTGGGTTTTCATCCATTTATTGCTTTTGATGGGTGCCTTAAAAAAATTGATCAATCATTAAACAAACAAGAAAAATCCATCATCAAAAGATGATAGAAATAAGGGAAGACTTAGCAGTTCAAGTCATTAATTTGCTTACAAGAAGTTCTATTGTCGCCCAGAAAAAAATTAACTAATGACAGTCCCTGAAATTAGTAATGAACTAACTTGACTTACAAAACAATCCGATGAAAACTATCGAATGTCTAAACTTCTCTAAACGCGACGACTAAGCAGCAACACGTCGCGAAGGTGAAATTTGTGTAATATTCGTACTCCATGATCGCGAGAGTGAATACGAGGAATTTGCGTCATGCCGGCTTCGAGCATCTTTTAAACTGCTGACTGCTGAGAAACGCAACAAGCACTTCGACGCCAGCTGTTGGTGGTATATAGAGTCCTGTGGACCTTGGTGTTGCTGTGAAATCCCGAATCCAGCTCGGTTTGCGATTCACCACGTCGGGACTCACTTCATTCCGCAATGAATCCTTCTTGGGTTATATCGATTTAATCAGCATTCAGTTAAAATTTATTGGGTGGGGCAAGAAATGAAAGAAAACTCAACAAGTAAAACGAGGGATATCTATTTATACTCATACCTTATACCTTAGTCTTAAAAGTTGTGCATTCCGACATTCCACTCTGTTAGTTGGGATATTTTCACCGTAACGTTCGACAACTGCACTGGCTAGTCAAGGATTAGCTATGACGACGCTTGTTGGGCTGTTAGCTCAGCCGACGTTGCATATGCAAAAGCGCATAGAATACACGCGGAATCTTGCGTACTGATCATATATTTTTATATCTTACACCATGTGCTCTGGTTATCATATTCTACCTGACCTAAGACAAGAGGCGATCATCGAACAAAAAGAAATTGAACAATAATTTTGTAGATGTGGAAACTGATATATTTTGAGGATTACAGCAGTACAGATATACATATGGGAGACGTTCCAACTCTAGTCCAGAGAAAGGTTGCAAAAAAAAAAAGATGAAAAATCAACCGAAAAAGACTTATTTTTTTCTGAATGGATGAAGTTTTTATAAAGGCTGAATAGTAATAATAATAATAATTTGGTGGGAAAGAGGAAATACCTTAACTCGTATATTATTAGCAAGTATAATAAAGCATTGACAAGCACACGGTTTTGTTGGTTGTGAAGATTGAAGAAGATGGGCGCTTATTTCTTTAAAACTATTTTGTTTTCTTACAACTAGGCGGGGCAATTCTCAAACATCTCAGCTCACATAAAATTTCTACTGCAAAAGAGTTATTATAATAGATGAATATATAAGAAGAGAGAAATGACATGAAAGTATGCAGCATTTATATTCCATAGACAAGTATTGTGAAAAAAAAAGAAGTTCCCGCGGGAGATGTGATTTTTTGTTGTTATTCCTTAAAAAAAACTGGGAAGAAGATTTTGCCGGACGCGCGTGTTCATTTAAAGAATGGCAGTGTTGTCAGTTTGAGGAAAACATAGACTTCCCACATTTTCGTCACCCAAAAGAGAGAACACATTTTTTAATGGGGTGAAGAGAATAAGCATGTATATAATAAAGACCCACCGCCTTAAAAGAAAAAATCAAATAGTCAGCCCAAGTGCAAAAAAGCTGTGTGCAACCTCTCTTTTTTTTATCTTTGTTTATAATAATGTTTAAATTCCCATTTGGCTCAAACACTGTGAAGCTCACACAAACAAAAAGGGAAAAAAAGTTGCGTTTTTTTTTCAAAAAAAGGAGGGAAAGAAGTGTGGCTAGTATATCATCGTTCTTCTACAAAATCTTTGTTTAGGAAAAAAAAAAAGGTTTCGAATATTTTCCAAAATTCGTTTTGGAGAAGGAGGGATGGTCTTGTGTTGGTTATTTACTTCTTCTTCATGGTGAAGAAACCTCGCTTCTTAGGCTCTTCTTTGGTTGTAGGTGCTGGCATCGTCTGGGCTCTGGAGGCAGCGGCGGCGACAGCAGCAGCATTTTCAGCCGCAGCGGTACAAGCCTGAAGTTTGCTCACCCATCCATTCATTTCCTCGTCGTCCTTGGTTTGGAATAAATACTCTCCACCATTCGACAATCTATGAAATTCAAAAATTAATTTCAATTTCAAATTAAGAAATTAACAAGACCCTACTTGAGGCGGAAGACGTGTCGCTTTTTCGTATAGTCTCCGGCAACTTCAGCGACAGCCGTGCGGACATCCAACGGGCTCTCATTCTTGAAATGCACTTCAGGAGCAGAGCGAGCTGATTTTTGATCCTATAAAGAAGATATGATTTTAGGAAATAGTTTTAAATAATATTAAAAAAATAAAATACCTTGTAGACGGCTAAATCACCGCCACGGAGAACGAGATAAACTTTATCCCAAGATCGGTTTGACGACTTTTTGGTCGTATGCTCCCATTCGTGCTTGCGATTGACTGTGCCTTCAAATCCATCCTCGTTGGCGGCAGCCGAAGCTTGGCGTTCTGTTTCAATCCAAAAATTATTAGTAAACAAATTCAAATAGTAATAATAACAGAAATAGACATTTAAAAACACCGAAAGCTAAGCTTTTTAAAACAAAGATAAATGCATAAATTAAAAAGGCACTAGGTGGTGGTTTTATCCCCTCTTTTTTCATCATTCTCTATTTAAAAAACAACCTTCGTCGTCCTCATCCGGAGTAGAAGTAGCAGCCGGAGCCGCAGAAGCGGCGGCAGCCGTCTCTTCCGGACTTCCGGGTGGTAGCTGACTTTTCGATTTCTTCCAGCGGAATGAGCTGAAGGGAGACTTGGAACGGTTCGATGGCTTCTCTCCTTTAGGAGAAGCCGGAGATTTCGATTTCTTGCCGGATCGTGCAGAACGGCCACCGGATGAAGATGCGGCTAATGGGCATCAGCGCAAGACAGACAGGCGAAAACGTGCAAAAGAGACAAAACAAAATAAGAACAAAACAAAAATTATATCTTACCTTCTTGCAACACAGAAAATAACGAACTAAACTTTGAATTTGGTCTGCCAGTATAATACCAGACGAATTTCAAAGCAAACAGACCAAAAGTTACCAATACCAAAAACATGCCAAAATAAATGAAAATAACCAAAGCCAAATAATGAAAAACATGCTGTCAAACCAAAAGTGAGTATATAACCATACTTGTCGACGAGGCTCCTGGGCTCCTGGGTGAAACTGGTGGTGAAATGGGCCTGTCAACTACCGTAGGAGAAGAAGGAGGTGTAGTACGTCTGGCTTGAAGAGCCTTGTCATGCACTGAGAGTATATACAGGTAAACCGAGAAAAAAATCCAGATGGAAGGGTAAATAAATAAGACCAAAGTTAGAGGTGTCTACCAACTACAAGGTGCTGATAAATATAAAAGCATGCCACCACTTACCGGAGTTATTTACAGCATATCGTCAACCCAATTTTTAAAATGAATAAAACCACCACCTTAACTAGCTTAAATAGTACAACCAAGCGGGGTTATTGTGTGCAGCGCTTACCTAGCACCGTTTTGGTTTGCTCAACTCCTTTTTTATATAAAGAGTTTTTATAGAGTGCGCAGCGGAAATAGATTTCAAGAGGATTTTTTAAGCACTTTATAATTACTAAGAGCGCAAATTTATAAAGGATACCTTGGGTACCTTCAGTAGTAAGATCCTTATCGGTGCTGGTGGATATCGGTTCCGAAGGTGATTCTCCATCCGTTCTGTTGGAACAATTTTTAAAATGATAAAACTATTGAAGACAGGAAATTGAATGAAGTATAAATACTGGTCGTGTCGTGATCCATCCTGTGGAGAATGAAGTGAGGCTAGGGCTGCTTGTTGGGCGGCAATCTCTTCCGCTCTCTGCCGCTCTTCCTCTTCCTGGCGCCTCTTCATCTCCTTCAACTCGTACTATAAATAGATAAAGATAAATGTTTAGACATTCTAACACGTGATGAAGGAAGGTTCTTTCAACTGGGACGGATGTAACAACACCATCCCGTTACCTCCAGATTAGTAGAGCATGCATTTGTTAGTGTACCGGAAGAGTGTGAAAGAGGGATAGAGTTAGGGAAAGTGGAGGATGTCTCGGACTGATCTGTTTCAATTATCGAGGATAGCTCGTCATTTTCTTTCAAGTTCTTTTTTTGAGGATTCTGAGGATTTCTTTTCAATAATGTTTTCCAGAAATCTGACCAAGATGAAGCACTTTTCTTTCTCTTTAATACAACAGGGTCATTTAAACAGATCTCTGGAAGAGCTGCTGGAAGTTCGGCGAGATCTTTTTGCTCATCGGTTTTATTAAAGATCCATTCCTGACAATAAGCAGCACTCGGAGAGCTAGGCACAACAATGTCTTCACCAACAGAAGACGCTGCGGATACAGGCCGACTGTTCCTCTTTTTCCGATAATGGCAACGCCGTTTTCTTTTAAGGTGATCTCCAGATGCGGATGCGGCGGAATCGGAAGAGTCCGAGACGCGGGAGGAAGCGGGGTTAGGAGGGAAATTAAGTGAGGAAGTAGAGGAGGATGAAGAAGAGGAAGGAACTACCGGCTCTTCCGGTACAAAATCCGGAAGGACATCAACAGGAGAATGACAAGAAGAGACAATCCCGACACCATGCAAACTACCAAGTTCCATCTACAAAAAGAGACAGTCTCACAAGTAAACACAAAAGAAACAGAAAAGCGCCGGAAGAAGCGTGCGGAACTACCGTATCGCTGGAGTAATGGCCATAGGCTTCGCCGTCTTCCCCCAAAAGCTTCTCTTGCTCCCTGAGCTCCAGCTAATCAACATAGTTTAACATTTATAGAAAAAGGAAGGCAGAAGAGAGATACCAAGGCATATGGACAAATAAAAAAGAGAGATACATCCAGCAAGAAAATAAGCACCTAGAATGCTAATAAGCACTAATAAAAAGATGATTATCTTACCGTTGTGAGTCGTTCCAAAGCGGCGAATCGTTCCTCTTGAGCCGCAGCTGATTTCTCGAAGGCTTCGTGCTTCTTTATGAGGTTCTCTACTTCGTCGATCGTATTCTAAAAAAAGAAAAATAAGTCTTAATTAATTCTATTCAGCAATTTTTAATTAGTTTTTAAAACTTACGCCCAGTTCGTGACTCGTCAAATAAGATTCTTGGGCCATCAGCCATCCTTCCGCAACGGCCGCATCGCGGGCGAATTGGTATACCTCCAAAACTATAGATAGAAAATTAATTTAAGTGTCCTAAAAATAGAAAAGAAATTCAATGTTACTGAGTTGGAGGTGTTCCCAGCGCTCTTCCCACCGGTGCAACATTGTGGTGCGCTGATTTGTCAAAATCACTAACTTCTCCTTGATCTGTTGAAATTTAAACAAAATAAAATAAATGTAATTGTACTCTAATGAAAAGATGAACTAAATAATTACTTCGGGAGTAGCGTAGTGACCTCTGGAGAGTAGTTCTTTACCCAAAGCGATACAGGCTGAAAAGTTATCTCCGCGAGCATCGATTTCGGCTTTCAGACTTTGATGATTGTTCATTAGCAGCTCAACTCCGCTCACATCCCTATAATAAATCAAGATCATTAAAAGAAATCCTTCTTTTTAATTAAGAAAATAATTAATTACCTTGGTTTCTCGGTTGTGTTCATCTGGCGGATGAGGTCATCGATCCAGAGTACCAGAGTGCGGACCATGGAGAAGAAACGGAAGAGGTCGCCCGTGTCAGCCAACTTCTGTCGGCGGCCGTCACAGAGAGCCTGGAGCTGAGCCCAGGCATTGACTACCTCACCTTCACGACCGGTAATCTCACGGGCCTTCTCTCCGGCGTAGGCAGTCTGTAGACGCTGAGAATCTTCTTGAACACCTTGCACTTGACTCTGCAAAGTTTGAAGATCCTGAAAGAAAAAAAAAGTGTTAGAAGGATCCTTTTAAGAACATAAAAAAAAAATATAATACTTGAATGAAGTTTAGATGTTTGCGTTGGAGGGCTGAAACTGATCCAGCATCCCTGCCAAGCTCATCGGAGAGTGTGTTCTGCTTCTCAACGATCCTACCCAGCACATCTTTGCAGTCGTGGAAGAATTTGTGGAGCTCACGAGAGGCGGCCAGCATCTGCGTCCGTGTGTCAATGAGCTCGAGGAGGTCGGCCCAGGCTTCGTTCAAATCGTCCTTCCATTCGGCGATGGTAGCCGCATCCGAATGGCGAGCACCGATCAGCTGATCAGCAATCTCGTTGACGGCGGCAACGCGCTCCGTTCCGATCGTCTCCGTGTCGCGTGCAAATTCCTTGAAACGCTCCCAAAGGAGTGTGACGTGATCGTAATCCTGGCCCAATTCGTGCGATCCAGCGACGACTTCACGATCAGCGATCCATTGGCGGAGGTCATCAACTTCCCGGCTGAGCATGAAGAGCTGGAGTGCTTCTTCCAGCTTGGCTCGTCGCTCTCCGGCAAGATCTCGAAGGCCGGCGTAGAGTTTGTCGACTTGAGCCTGGCGGACGGCGATCTGGTCGCTCTCTGGATGCTCTTCAGAAACGAGCTGCCGGGCAGTTTCACCCAATCCACGGATTGTTTCAGCATAATCTTCAACGGCTGTTTCTAGAGTCTGGTGCTTCTTCATAAGATTTTGAGCGGAAATCTCGTCTTTGCCGCGATCCTCGACCATCATGTACAACTCTTGCTCGCTCATCCAGGATTCCGCCTCACTGGCGTCGAAGAAATATTGCTGGGCACGCTCGGAACCCATCAATTTGTTTCTGCGGGTATCCATGGCGTCCTTCAATGCCTGTTATGAGTAAAAAAATGATTTAAAGAAAAAGAACTAAAATTGAAATTTTAAAACGATTTTAATTACCTGCCAAGTATCGAGAAGCTCCTCAATGAGATTGGAGAACTCGCTGGCATCAGCATGTCCTTCATCGATGAGTTTGGTTCCATTGTTGCAGACCATATGAATGCGCTGCTCATGGTTGTCAATCTCCGTCCTCAAAGACTGGTTCTTCTTCTTCAAAACGTTGACATTGAAGAGGGAGTTGCCCGTCTCGGCGGCTGTGGCGAGCGGCATCTTATCCGCAATCCACAATTTCTCATCTTCAACATCTCGACGGAATTGGTAAGCTTCCTTCTTCTTCTCAAGTTCCCACTGGCGTTGGACGAGAGGAGCTCGGAGTTGGTCGAAGCGTCTCTCCACAGCCTCCTTCTTCTGCTGAATGTCCTCCACTTTCTCGGGCGTCATCCGCTCAAGGTATTCGGCTTGAGCACCGAGCTCTGAGACCTGTTGGGCCTTAATGGCCATCTGTGTTTCGATCATCTGCTGCTTCTGCATCAGGATGTTGACGGAAGCGAGATCCTCACCAGTTCCGCCGGTAACCATTTGCTTCTCAAGATCCGTCATCCATGTGTCGATATCGTCACAAGTCTGCTCGTAGAGGACTTGGCGGTTGGCGTCGAAGAGGCGCTCGCCTTTCTCGCGAGTGGTGCGCTCCAGCTCGTCAAACTGGCCTGTGAGCTCCTCCATGCGCGGAAGGATCATCTCAGCAATTTCGGGTTTCTCCTGAAGAAGCTGTTCTCCGGCCTGCTGGATGTTGAAGAGGCGATCCTTGTTGGAACCGATTTCAGCCTCGAAAGCCTGATGGCGCGTCCATTTTGAGTGGACCGTTTTGGCGCTGCGGTACGTCTCATCTTGAGCGATAATGTTCTTCTCTTGGATCCATTCAGAGAGCTCTTCGCAATCCTGGAGGAACTGCTGGAGCTGAAGGGCATCACGCAGACGGTCCATGAGCTGGACGGCACGCTGACGGTTAGCTTCACGGCGCTCGCTAATGTTCTCCGCTTTGCGTTGAGCCTTATCAGCTGCAAAGTGTCCTTCGTCTTCCAATCGCTGGGCGAACTGAATGACATTGTTGACCTTATCGTCGTTGGCATCCATCGTCGTGAGGAAAGCTTCGTGACGCTTAATGGCGAACTCTGCTTGTTCCAAATTGGCCGGCATTTCGTCTTTGGAGAGGACGTGCTCCTGATGGGCCAGGAGGACTTCGGCCTGTTTGGCATCACGCAGGAACATCTGGAGGTTGAGAGATTGAGAGAGAAGCTGCTGACGGTTCTCCCACATCTGGTGAAGCTCTTCCCAGCCATCCCGAAGGGCCTTGAGTCGCTCACGGAGGAACATGTACTGAGGATCGTCCGAGGTGGATTCTTCGGCAGTGATGCGCTCACCATAGTCCATCATTCGGGAGTAATCATCCGTGTAGTTGTCGATCTCTTCTCGGATTCCTTGATGCT
The DNA here is from genome assembly GCA_030141595.1 of Chydorus sphaericus. NCBI lineage: Eukaryota > Metazoa > Arthropoda > Branchiopoda > Diplostraca > Chydoridae > Chydorus > Chydorus sphaericus. The sequence goes on along the minus strand of CM057927.1, from coordinate 8,995,691 downwards.
GGCTTAGAAGCTTCTCAGCTTCGGCAAGTGAGGCCGGAATGTCCTCAGAGGCGACATCCGTCTGTGTCTTGGTAAGCCAAGCCTGGAAGTGATCCAGATCGCGGAGGAAACGGTGGAGGTCGCCGGCTTCTTCCAATTTAGCGTCGCGCTCCTTCAGCATCTGAGTGAGATCATCCCAGACGGAGCGGATCTGTCCCAATCGTTCACGGATAACTTCGTCCTCTTCGGGATGCTCTTCTCCAATCTTTTCAGCTTCCTTATCTAAAGAGTCCAGTTTAGCCTGGATGGCGGCCAGATCGCGCTCCATACCGGAAAGGCGACGCTGGAGTGTCATGATGCCCGTAAGGTCCATCTCGAGTGAATCCGTTGACTGTAGAATGCGGATCTTGTCCTCAATCCAGAGAATCGTTTCACGGCATTCAATGTGGAAAGTAGCTGCTCCGTGGGCGGATTCAAGTTCGTCTCTCTTGGCTTCGGCTTTAGAACGCAGGTCAGCCCAGCGGGCGTTGAGCTGGTTCTGTCGGGCCACAATGTCCTCTGAGTTAGGGTGCTCCACATGCAGAAGCTGGCGGGCTAGCTGGTTCACAACAGCCACTCGGGAAGCATTAGCGTTCATCTCTCGATCGAATCCATCGTATCGGTGACGCATGACTTCAACATCTTCGATATCCTTGGCCGGAACCATAGTTTCGAGCATGCGGACTTTCTCTCCGATCCACTGCTCGACTCCATCCGCTTCAGAGAAGAGTTTGTAGAGAGAAAGAGCATCGAGGAGGCGCTGCTTGCGGAGTTTGGCCAATTCCATCAGCTCCTTGTAGCGGCGCTCGATACTGGCCAGACGTTCAACCACTTCGGGAGAGGTGCGATCCTGCTCGCCTAGCTGATCAGCTTGCTCTTTGAGAGCCTCGATGGTGGAAGCGTAATTCTTGAGCTCCTCCGTGACATCCTTGTGTTTCTTGAGGAGTGACTGGACGTTGGCTTCATCCCGGCCGACGTCTTCTGAGGAGACTAGACGGAGAACGTCCAGCATCCAGGTATCCACATCATCTGCATCTGTGAAGAACTGGTGGTAGCTGACGGCTTCCTCCAGCCGCTTACGACGGTAAGCTGCCATCTGGCAGAGATGATTCCACATGTCCACCATCTCAGTGATTCTTTCCTGGATCTTTTCTGATCCAAAGTGCTCTTGTTGGATAAGCTCCTCACCGACGTTGACGACTGAGTAGAGGGCTGGCTCGTGACTGGTGATATCCTCTTCCAGGGCTTTGTGTTTGGAGATGAGGAGATGGATGGTGGTCAAATCATGACCGATATCGCCTGTGGAAAGGATCTGTTCCTTTTCTTTGATCCAGTTCTCTTCATCGGCCATATCCCAATAGAACTGCCATAACTTTCGGCTCTCTTCCAAGCGGGCTCTGCGCTCCACTGCTAGTTTGACAAGCTCAGCATAAGCGTCCTGTAAAAATATATAATTAAGAATAGTTCAATCTTGATTTAGATTTAAGTAAAATACCTCAAGTTGCTGGACGCGATCGACGATAACAGTGGGGTCACAAGGTCCGAAACCTTCCGGATCCATGAAGCGCTGTGAGTGTTGGACGACCATTTTCACACGTTCACCCAACACGTTAATGTCTGCTTCGACCAAATTGTGTTTCTGCAACAGATCCTCAACGCCCATCAAGTGCTTTCCATAATCCTCGGAGAGTAGACGGACTTTGAGCTCTTCCATGGAATCCAGAATGTAAAGCATTTCCTAATAAATTTAAATAAAAAGATTAGAAAATGTTATTAAAAAGATTAACAAATAAAACAAACCTGGAAGTTCTGTTGGAGCTGTAGGGAGAGTTCCAGACGCATCCGGCGGGCTCGGAGTAGTTCAATGAGGTAACTCCACAGGCGGAGTACATTGTCTTTACGGGCGTTAATCCGATCGATGTCGTGATAGTTCTCAGCCTCTAGTTCTTGAGCAACAGACACAACGGCCTGGACTCGCTCCTCGTAGGCGAAAATGTCTGTCTCAATGGCTTCGTGCTTCTTGGAAGCGGCCTCGACGGCAGCCAGATCGAATCCGAAATTGTCTTGCGACACTAAACGCTGGTTCTCGCTCAACCAAGTCTCCCTCATTCCGGCTTTGCGGTCGAAACGGGTGGCCAACTGTTCCAGCTTTTCCTGACGGATGAGCTCTTCGCGTAGAGTAAGCTCTCGCTCGTGCTCAGATTTCTCCAGGCGCTCCCAAGCTTTGTTGATATCCGAAATCATTTTTCCTTCTTTCGGGAAATAGGGCTTCTGGTTGTTGGCCCTCATTTTCGATTGCAGGGTGAAGAGGAGCACCTCCAAGTTCCCCTTTTCAACGAATCGGGGAGGTTTCTCCAGCGTCCGGTAGTTGTTGAACTGAAGCAGCTGAGCCTGAACACCAGCTAGAGAGTTGGCAAAGTCGCGCTCGTTGAGAGACTCGATGGTAGACTCGATCCAGCGGAGAAGATCGCTAGTCATAGACTCGTATTCGTGGATCATGCGGTCATTCTCCATGGCCAAACCGACAACCTTTCCGATACGTTTTCCTAAAAATTTAAATATAATTATTTGAATGTTTCATTAAATAGTTTAAAATTAAGTATACCTTGAACGGTTTCTTGCTTCAGCTTGGAAAAGTAATGATAATAAGTGACGACATAAGTAATGATTGATTTCTCATCCGGCTGGTCGACGTAAATGTCTTCGGCGTCGAGGAGTTTGGTCAATCCGAGCTTGGACTCGGCCACATTGAAGGCGTTGTTCAAGTTGAACATGGCGTTGGATTTGGAGAGCTTCTCGTAAGCGATCAGTTCTGGGCAGTGTTTGTGAATGATGGCGTTGAAAGCCAATCCATCTCTCCAGGACGTGGTGAAGTTGCGGATGTTGACATTTTGGTAGCCGGCAGTCTTCATCTGGCACCACAAAAGTAGGGCATCCTTTGCAGATCGGGTCTCGTTGTTGTCCGTCTCTTCGATCGTAATGTCTTGAATCTGTGTTTATGAAAATATGAAACGATTTAGACATAAACGGCTTAAAATTTATTACACAAAATAAATCCTGTTATATACCTGGAAGCGAAGGATGATTGTCCAGATGAGACCAAGCGTCAATCTAGGGCTTCCGTCAACAATATCGTGAGAGCCCATATTCTCCAAGTGAACCCGTTGGTCACGCAGAAATTGTAGGGCTTTGTCCACATTCTCCAAACAGTGGATCCGCATTTTCCCTTTGGTCGGGCGAGGCTGTTTAAAACGAGGGGGGTAATAAATGAGCGTTAAGGGGCGTTCTATCGTGAAAAGTCACCAAAGCGTGCAATATGGCGTGAATAATTTAGCTTTATAATATACCAATCTCTCTCCGGAAAGGACTTCCAAGAGTTTGAGGAGCATTTTTCCATCGCGTAAATCCGTGTAGAGATCACCGATCCTGTTGCCTACTCGGACCAGGTGAGAATTGACCCATTTTTGGAACGTCTTCTTCTGCACGCTCTCACGCTCATCTGATGGACAAGAGAAAGAATTTGTCACATTAAATCTCATTACATTTGGAAATAGAAAATGACAAAGACACCTCGTAACTCTCTAACAACTCCATCAAAATACTGGTCGCTCACGCTCGACACTATACGTTTGTTATAGGGTGTTTCGGGAACTTCCGCTAGAGTAAACGATAGAGCTACAACTGGGGATTGTTCCTGCTGCACAAACACTTCTTCATCATCAGAAGAAAATGCAGGATCTTCGTACTCGTAAGAGCCATTATTACGTATAACAATGGCGTTCTCCATCTTTGAATGAACGTCAACCCAAGGAGCGATCGAGAACCTCGCCCCACTTGTCGGTGGTGGCGCCACACTGATTTCCACCTGACGATCCTGCAACTGCTCCTCCTTATCAATTTCACGCTGATAAGGAAGTCCATCACTAAGGGGTGGCCAACTGGACCTTGAAACAGAGCGTTGAATATCGTCCGCGAGGCGGGATGCGTGCCAGCTCCTCCGCTTCTCTCCGGGAGTCCTTCCGGCTCGGATCAGGACGAGCTCGGATGGATTTGCATCCATTCTAGAGCATCACAGGGGGCTAGACTGAATATTGCCACTTCCGCACGCAATATCAACAATACGGTTATAATCCCTCCCCCTTTGATTTCATTTTCACACTACTCTCTCACGCTATTGGTGGGAACGCCCGTTCCGAAAAAAAAAGAATTTTAATTCATCACGCCCGTTTTATGGTTAATTTATTTAAATTTAATTTTGGCAACGTCTTTAAAAGGGATCGAATTTTTCAGGTGAAGAACGTGATCACGCAACTTAAGGATCAACTTTGAGAGAAGACGATAAGCATATCTAATATCTATTAGCCACCTAGCGGCGTGAATTTTTTTTTACCTGCAAGAGCTTTGATGCGGGAGCGTTCAAAAAGCCTGGAAGAAGAATTTCCTCCATCGTAGTCGTAATCGTCGATAATTTCTTGCTGGGTGGCCGGGTCCCACCGGACGCTCACGCTAATGTCCGTTGTCATTCCGGCACGGGCTCAAAGAAATTTCTCCTCCAAGCCCCAAATTCTTTTAATTTTCAAATACCTAAAATAAATACAAAGAAGAAGAAGAATTAGCATAACACTCCATCTAGCGGCGGTATTTCTTAACTAGTCACGCGGGATGATGCCGCACCCTGAGCAAACTCTAAAAGAAGCGATGATGGCATCTCTTCCGGATGCACCACAACATCTTCCCCTTCACTACCACATGGTGTGCTTCATGTTACAACAATAACGAGCTTCTTCCGGTAGCGGATGAGCCCCATCGTTACCAAAAAGAAAGAAAAAGCTTCTAGATCCAGAACAATCATAAAAGAGAAGGGGTCAATCACGTTGAACGTGATAACGGGTCATAAACTACACAAAACATTCTTCTATGTTTGTTGATGGATCATCGAAATGGGGGGCGTCGGAGGGGGAACTTATTGATCTGGTTTCCCCCTTTTCAGACGCTCCAGCGTTGCCAGTTTAAGCGTCGTTGTAGTCTAGACACGCCTTAAAAAAAAAGAAGCTTTGACACGATTTTCTTTTTCTCAATAAAAAAAAGTTGTAAAACCTGAAAGTGATGATTTACTAATCAGACTATTTGTTATTGTTTGTAAACATACTTGGTATTAGTAATCTAAATATTTTGATTATTTCTTCAAGGTCAAGTTCAATATAAAAGATTTCGTTATCTCAGAAACTAATTAAGTGCAAATCCCTTTGGGCTGCAAATAAACATAAAAATAAAAATAAAATAAAAAAGTTTGTCTATGTAGTCGGCGAGCCGACAAAAGTATCGATCAAACATAACCGGATTGCTACGTCTACTGATGAACAACAACACGCTTTGAATCCTAAAAAAAAAAAGAGAAAATGTCGTCACGGTAAAAAGAGTTGAAAAACGAAAACCGGTGGGAAGTTGCGGATGGAATAAAAAGTTGTGGGTGGAAAGAGAAGTCGAGCCAAAAAAAAAAAACCAAACCTTCCTCACTTGAAAAATATCCCCCCTCTCTAAAACGTAAAAATAGAACTCTCAGCACCGGTAGTAACGCCGGCCGACATTTTTGTTTGTGTCTCTACCGACTAAAACAGAGAAAAATTCTTCCGACTAGGAAAAATAAGAATGATTGACAGAATAAACTTAACAATGACATGCCGTTTTTCATAAAAAATACATTGCCCAAGGCTGGGTAGTACCGGTGTACACCAGTGTGTGCACATAGACAAAACGGCGTCCTCTCTACACGTCTAGCAGCACCCAATGACAGCAACAAATCAAAAAAGATGACTCACCTCGAAAAATCGGAATAAACTTTTATATCCAATCAAATTGCGGTCAACCCAAAACTCGTAATGAAGCTGTGCATGAGACACGGGAAATTTGCGGTCGTTTTTCTATTTCAAAAACAACAAAACGAAATAACCCGATAACACACCCAAATATCCGCCCGAGACACACACCGTACACAGACACACAGAAGTAGAGGGCGCCGCCACAGTCCACAGACGTCCCCCTTCCAAAAAAAAACCACTCCCTAAAAGTGACCAATGTCGGAATGCTGAGGTGGCGCTAGTATACCATTTGCGAAATTGCATTTTATTTTTATTTTACGAGGTTTTTTATTGAATTATTACAAGTCGCAAATGGATAATGGTTTTTGCACATCATAATTGAATATAGATAAAAATATAATATTTTATGAACTCGAAATTTGTTATCAGTTTGTGATATGGAATGATGTCATACAGTGTATTTGTTTACACGAGGTTTTGTGGCTTCTTTATCAGCAGGGCGGCATACTGTACGTGCTACGTAACAGTTATAAATTCGAGTAACGTGATTCAAGTGACAACTTTGGGTCTCATCCTATTTGCTTGAGTTATATATTGCCGCTATCTCCGTGATTTTTGTTTTACGGCCGCGCCCAGAAGCACGTGAACGTATAATTGCATGCTTGGTTGACAGATGGCAGTAGCTTTCAGATAAGATTTATCGTGATAAAAAAAAAGTTGCGTGAGATAGGAAAAAAAACGGGAAAACAGCTAGCGCTATTTCGTAAATTTGATTAGATCAAATATGTAAATAAATAAACTACATTATTCAATTATGTAAGGAGCAAATATGAAAATGCTTCCAGCCATCACATGCCATCATGTTCTCCGACGTTCCACGGCATCAGAGAACCTGTCTTCACGATGTCGCGAGAGTTGAGAATGCAGTAAAATATCGCAATGGAGGAAAATCGAATATCTCAACGTCCCAGTGCAAAGGTATTAATCATTATTTTGAAATGAAATAATCTTTATTATTTTGGAATCATTTCACAGATGAAAGACATGAAGGAATTGACCAAACTAGTCAGCAAAACTTTGGCCGAATGCATCCGCTTCACGATCAGTACGGAAATGCGTGACTGCTGCTTTGAATCCCTCAATGTTACAAACTCGTTTGATGCGGAAAAAGTTCTCCAGAAAAGGTTGACGGATTGGATTCAACCGGCTAGCAATAATAAGACCGTTATTCTGCCTCCTCCATCAAAGCGCCCAAAAGTAAATTTTAAACGTGTTACGTAATAGCTTGAAAAATCTAATTTTCTTAAAAAATCAGGTTGAAATGAATCAACTTGATCTTGCGATCCAGGAAGCCGAAAAGGATTTGGATGGATGGGAATAAGATGAATCTAACATGTGTAATCAGACTGACAATATACAGAATTCCAAAATGATTATTCTTATTTCTTCTCTCCTTCCTCAACTGTTTCTATGAGAGCCGAAGTGATGCCAGCCTTCTTCAGCTCCTCAATTAATTCACCATTCTTGTGCATCTGAAGTAGGATGTCACATCCACCAACAAATTCACCATTAATGAAGACTTGAGGAATCGTGGGCCAGTTGGTGAACTCTTTGATTCCTGAAAAGTTTTGAAAAATTAGAATCTGCAAAACAAAAATATGCTTGCAACTTTGAATTGATACCTTGTCGAATGGCTTCATCAGCCAGAACATTGTGTGAGTCGTACTGAACGCCGTGCATCCGTAAGATCTGGACGACGGCATTGCTAAAGCCACACATGGGCTGCTCGGGTACCCCCTTCATGAAGACGACTACTTTGTTATTCTTTACCAAATTGGCGAATTCGGGCTTGGTGCTTGAGAGTCTGATAATTAAGGAGGGAAGAGGTTTGTTGAAGGATTGTTGGACTAAAACGCGAGAAAAATGACGAAACATTGTTTAGATTTTTTTTGTAAATAAATCGACCAAATTACGAATGACAGCACGAATGTAGCAGACGACAAAACGGACAACGTTGCCGTTTGCTGTTATCAGCTGACATTGTCTTGAATTCGTGATCAAAACAATAACATTGCGGCATTTTTATCTACCAGCTGAGTTTATACGTGGTATTCGTTGCATTCCAGTGCTTATATAAGTAGTTGCTCACGGAAACCAGCCAAGGAAAAGAAGGAGAATGTTCTTTAAATACTTGGGAGCTTCAGTAATTCAATTAGTGACGAGCCCGTCTAGTCGGCGTATTTCTGTGATTTCTCAAAAATACCAGCACCAAAATCATGCAAAAACTCGTCCATCTGTAAGACTTTTAATGTTAAATTGATTCAACTTCTCATGATCTAATGCCTTTCTAATTAATCAGGTTGATGTTATCAGTGAAGTCAAGCAGAATTTGGTGAAAGCCTTGGGATCAGATTCTGTTTCGTCATCTACAGCTGTTTGCACCCAACATGGAAAAGATGAAGGTGTAGAGAGGAACATGCCAGTGGATCTTGTGGTGTGGCCTCGTAGCACAGAAGAAGTCTCTGCAATTGCTTCCATCTGTTTTGAAAAGAATGTTCCAATGATCCCTTATGGAACAGGGACAGGCCTGGAATCAGGTGTCTCAGCAGTTCAGGTTATTATATGATTTCACAAAGTATAGATATAGATTTTTAAAGCTCTTACATTATATAGGGTGGTGTGAGTGTTGATATGAGTAAGATGGATCAGATCACAGCTTTCCATCCGGAAGATTTCGACGTCACCGTTCAACCCGGAGTAACTCGGAAAGCTTTGAATCATTTTCTCAAAGATCACGGGCTCTGGTTTCCTGTTGGTATAATACAACCCATTAATTTAATGAAATTATACTCATATTAATGATGTTTTTAATAAATATAGATCCTGGTGCAGATGCTTCCTTGTGCGGGATGACAGCCACAAGCGCATCCGGCACGAACGCCGTCCGTTATGGAACCATGCGGGAAAACGTTCTAAACGTTGAGGTATTATTAAAATATTGAAAATTTCGCTTTATTATGTATGCAAAACATTATTTTAAATTTAGTGCGTCTTGGCTGACGGCAGGATATTTTCCACTGCTGGAAAGGACCGCCGAACTAAGTAAAACTATTTTTAAAAAAAGCAATAAGCTTTTAATCATGGAATAATTTTATAGGAAAACATCAGCTGGATTCAACTTGACAAACTTATTTGTCGGCTCGGAAGGCACTCTGGGTTTCATCACAAATACAACACTCAAAATTCATGGCTTACCTGAAACTATGGTATCGGCCGTTTGCGCCTTTTCTTCCGTTAAGGCCGCTGTTGATACATGCGTTCAGGTCCTCCAATCCAGCATCCCAATCGCCCGAATAGGTAAGGAAGCTCTTTTATATTATTTTACTTTTTTTAGAGCCTTTAATCATTTTATATTTTTGCAGAGCTTATGGACGATGTTGCCATGGACATATGCAACAAACACAACGGACTGGATTACCAAGTAGCTCCTACTCTCTTTCTGGAATTCCATGGGACGGAAGAGTCCGTAACATCCCAAGCCAAAGCAGTTGGTAATAGATGATTCACTCTTTTTTATAACTTTTATTTAACTATTTTCAATTAGGAGAGATTGCGGAGTATAATGGAGGCTCGGAATTCCGGTGGGCTCGTGAAACGGAAGCGCGAAATAAACTTTGGAAAGCCCGTCACGATATTCTATGGACTACCATCCGATCCCAGCCAGGATCCCGAGCAATCATAACTGACGTCTGTGTTCCGATTACTTCTCTTCCGGATCTGATTGCGGAATCTAAATCTGATATTCAGAACTCCGGTGTTACAGGTGCTATATAACTTTTTAAACTATTTTTGAACATAATTGATTGATTTTATTATTTTTAGGTCCTATTCTGGGTCATGTTGGGGACGGAAATTTCCATTCATTCCTTCTATTTGATCCTACTAAACCGGATGAATATAAAAAAGCTGAAGCATTGGCTAGCAGAATGGCAAAGTATAGTCCACTTTAAAAAATTGGCAAATCAAATTCAAGTTGAAATATTTGAATTGTTTATAGGAGAGCATTAGCCTTAAATGGAACTTGCACCGGTGAACATGGTATATATTTAAAAAAGTGATCCTTTTTTTTAGTTAAATTCTAATTCATTAAAATTTGTATTAGGAATCGGAATGGGTAAAATCCCTTATTTAGAGGAAGAAGTCGGACCGGTTGGAATAGACGTGATGCGATCTATCAAGAATAGCTTAGATCCTCGCGGACTCATGAATCCTGGCAAGATTCTCCGTTCAAAATGAATCCCATTGTGTAGAAAATTGAAATATAATGTACATTAAAATAAAACGATGACGAGTATTATCGAGTTCATTTCACGGATTAAAACAGAAAAAAGATACAACAATAAGGATCGATGACTAGGATTAACTAATAATTGCGGGGTATTAGAATAAAGTGCCCATCATGAGATCAGCCAAGAGGCGAGTGATGGGCGTTTCGCCGATTAATTTTCGGAAGAAGAGGTCCACAATGTGGCCACTTTGGAGTCCTCTCAGAGCAGGTAGGATCAGAAGGACTTTACCAAAACGTCCGCTAATTCCGCCAGCACTTATTCCGACATTCGAGTGCTGATGACTAGTCCTTCCAGCTCCAAAAGAGCAGTAATCGTGCAGCATAATCTGAGTCTGATCTTGCAGGATTTCTACAGTTACAACGTCTCTAAGTCCTCTAGTTTCTAAAAATTGATTGTTAATTAGCATTATTATATGAGTTCTTAATATGATTGACTGTTAAAACCTGGTTTGAAAAGGACTAGTGCTTTAAGACAAGCAAATTCCGTGTGATCCAGGCGCAGTAGTCGGAGACGTCCAACTACTTGGCGGAGTTGCTGTAGGCCTTCAAAGAGGGTCTCATGTCTATCGCTACTTACATCTGGATAATTCCTCATTATGTTCACTAAAATATTATTTAGAATTCAAATTGTTATTCAAAAAGATCCTCAAATGGGTATTACAATAAGACTTAATACATTCATCTAGATTGAGGCCCCATTGGGCCACTGTTAGAACAAACAGTTCACACCAGGAATCCTCCAAAAGTAGACTTTGGTCTCGATAGGACAACTGCGTTTGAACATTTGTTTTAATTAACTTTCAACATTTAACATTCTATATAACTGACTTGAGAGAAAGATGGGATCGTTCTAGTCCAACGGATTGCGAAGAAGAGGAGCCGAGCGGCCGCTTCATTGGCGTCACTACTGTGCTCACCTCGTCCATCAATCAAGTGTTGGTAAATCAAGTTTAAATGGAAAAGTGCAGGATCGGATGGCCCAGCTTTCTCTAATTAAATTTATAAAATTAAGTAAAAGGATCGATCCTTAATTCGCATGATCATACCAGCTGAATCCCTCATTTCTTCCGTGGCAGAGCTGCTGACTTCATCCTCTTTGACTTGCTGCTGATGGGCTGCTAGGAGCGGAACTTGATGCGGAGGCGGAGCTAGGATCGTGAGTGGGAAGTGCCTACTAGGAATAGGTCGCCAAGGAAAGAGGGATGAAGCCGATGAATAGACAAAGGGCGGAGCTGGTGGCGGTGGAGGGGCGGGAGCTGCCGGAGGAGATGCGGTGCTGCCCGCAGCCGCAGAGCCGGACGGAGAGAGAAATTCTGGCGGGAAGGATCGCTTAAGAGCCCCGCGTGGAGCTCTCTCGTGCTGAACAGCTATATTACATAAAAATAGAATAAGGATCAGCTATATAAACCTTTGGTTCTGACAGATACATCCTTTCAACCACTTGATATCTATCAAGGATCGCAAGGATTTTTGGTCCTGACGTGTAAATATTGACCAAATCAAAGTGATTTTTGATCTGATTTTTCAACATACGGATTGTGTAAATAAAGATTTTTTTTATTGAAGGATCTTTCCTTCCGAAATGAATAAAAATTGAAGGTAATATACCACCGATACCGTCACGTTTCATGTTGACTTCGAGGCAGCGCCGGAATCGGCACGCTTGGCACTGATTCCGGCGACTCACGTCCACTACGCACTGGTTCGACTCCTTGCAAACATAATCCAGATTCCTATTAAAATAAATCAATTTAAATAAGTTCATAATTAGATTCAATTAATGATCCAAACCTTCGGATGCTTCTTTTGAAGAATCCTCGACATCCATCACAACTAGGAACTCCGTAGTGTCTCCCAGAAGCTTTATCACCGCAAACCAAGCACAAGGTTTCCACCTTTTGGCTTGGCCTACCAGTCGATCCTGAACTTCCAAATGATCCCACTTCCATATTATTGCCTAAATATACATACATATCGATTATTTAGGTATACGTGGTCAAACAAAAGGAGAGAATAAGGGTAAACAAGTGTCATCTATTGAATATTTTATGTGATGCGTACTCCATCACATCATTTGTCTACTACTTGCACGCGACCGTTGAATCCGTAATGATCAGTAGGACAAAAAATCATACAAAAAAAAGTGGGAGAGTGATGATGATGGTGCGGTTCTTATTGAAGTGACGAGTATATATCCTGTCAGGAGCAGCAGCACCCCTCCGATGGTGTGACCCACTTGAATAGAACGAGGCTAAGAGTGTCAATGTTTTCTTTTTTTCACCATCATTCAATATAGAAACTTGAAATATCTTTTTATAGAACTTTAAAAAAAGGAGAGGCAGATGTCTTTTTTTAATGAACGTAGGATTAAAATAGAGAGAGAGAGAGAGCATGTGGTGGGATTCACAGGGTTATACGTAAGGCACACATCACGCCCCTATTATTAGTCAACCTTTATTCCATCAAATAATAATAGAGAAAGAGGATGGATCATTATTATAGGCGCGAGGCCCTCTAAAGGCATTTTCGCCGCCGCCGCCGACAGAAGAGTCAACACGGCTGAGAAAACCACCAAATGGTTCATAGACCGATGATCGGCAGAATCCCCATCAAGATAAGAAATATATGTGAAAAGAGTGTCGTCAGTCCCCTTTTTGCGGCATGAGAAATGTCCACCTGTCTCCCTGAGCAAATAGGCGGTACCCAATAATAACACGGTGCGGCTTATTGATGTTTTAACCTCATTTCATATTTGTCTTTTTTATATAATTGAACTCGTTAATTAAGTTGCATTTTTAAGGCAAAGATTAGGTTTAGAAAAAAGAGAGTAATTTTTCCTTTACCTTAGTTTTGGAGATGATGATTTAGTTTAATGATGACTAGAGACCGGGGGGTAACCACTGTAAATGTAAAAGGAGGCGCTCACACTCGACGCTCTTATGGTGCGGGGTTAGCTCATATAGGCCTATATTGCGGAACAGTATATGTTCAAATTATAGACGAGTAGGGGAGGTGGCGATGACGAGTGGGCTGGGCCTGCCAACCGATCAGCAAGTTATCTTTCGACTTTCGCAGCGCCTGCTCAGTTCAAGTCGCATATCTTATTCGAGATCGTATATTTAACTACTTGCAATTTAACTGAAAAATTAGTCACTTGCTGTAATTAATTAACTGTCTTCTATTGTAACAGTTATGGTGTTATATGCTGCACGTAGAAAATCGGTATTTATCTCTTCGAAATCAGAGTTCTCTTTAGCACAAAATCATCATCATCATGCAGAAGAAAACTTGTACGAATTAAAATTTTTCTATTACGTAAAAGTGGTGTCTTTTTATGCGTGCTTAAGTGTCCCGAGTTCGCTTCCTTCTTATTTCCCAAATCAAAAAAAAAAAAAAAAAAATTCAGAATTGTTACTTAATTTTGAAATTCCATCATTTGTTATCATGAATTAGACATTCTGGTTTGATACAGCAGACGCGCTGTTTAAGACAAATTATAATTCATCGTGTCAATTTTGTAAGATTTTATACACTCCTTCGCAAATTCCGTCAGAGATTCCATTCAACCCCTTCTCTCGCAATATTTGCAACAACTGTTTGCGAAATTCTATCCCACTCTTTCCGGCTTCTTCCAATGCGTGATTTATTATCAGAACTATATTGCATCAGAATATTGGTTCTGGAAGAGATGAATTCTTTGCCTCCTTTCAATGTCTTACGCGTCACTTCTTCCTCGATCAACTTCTTGCTTTAATTAAATAAAAAAAGTAAAACTTCAATCAAAAGGTAAAAAAAAAAAAAAACATTCTGGTGACATTGCTTGTACTCTGGCCGTCATAAGGTTCAAAGTCAGGCTCATAGGCCTATACTAGCTTTGTGTGTGAAACTGTGTTTGGCAGCTGTATGCGCGCCAGATTATTATGTATATGTCGGTACAGCAGTGGCTTGCAATGCGACCTGTCTCTCTGTCTTTGTATTTTCCTTCATCTCCCTAATATCTTCCACTATACGAGATGCTCACCTTTCGATTTGAAATTGTATTATAGTGCTCATCGACTATGTCAAGAAAATGCAACAGTGACTGAACTTGTTATCATGGCTTCACAGCATTCTATATTTTGAACCATTATACAACTTCATTATATTAAAAAAATCTTTTAACACCATTTGAATAAATTATCTTGCCATAGTGAATATATATCTACATGAGGAGGCCACATCGGTAAGTAGGATGCCAGAATCCTTCCACTCACTTGACAATTATTTATTTTAAAACGATCCTTTCTATAATTTCCGTGTTTTAGAGTACCGCACAGCTTATCGTTCCCAGAAAGTTTCTTTCTTTAGGGGTGAACATGTTTTGTTTGAATCAGCTGTCCAGCTCTGATTTATTACACCTCGAGTGTACGGAATTTGAAGAAAAATGTATGTTTTTAAAGATTCAATAGTATAAACAGTAAAAATGTCTTTCCCTATAATGTACTATTTGTAGTTTTAAATTTACTTATGTGTAGAATAAATAAGGAAATGCTGATAGTGATTGTTCTGATGTCACTGCTGATCAACCTACTATTAAGTACCCCTCAGACATTCATATGATTTTACAATAATCTATAGTTTACATCACGCACTTTTCCTCTTACGGTATCCGAAAAAGGAAGTGTAATAACTAATAACTTCGCTTTTTTTCTCTTGTAATCCGCGGCACACATTTTAAATTGAGTTTGTTTTCATGACAGAACGCCATCTCCTCGAAATAAAATCTCATGCAGAGGCGCTTCCTTTCTTACACCCTTTCTTTTTTAGGTACAAGAAAGAGTTTTAAAATATTTAGATTGAAAGACTTGAGATTGAGATATTTATTTTCGACAATTATTTAATTGAATAAAGTGGTAAACAGCCATATGAAGCTGGTAGAATATGAGAGATTGACCGTTCCGGCCTGGCCGAAAACGCTATTTTCGGCCGGAACAGAATTTTTCAAAAAACTCCCTCATTTTCAAACATTTTAAAAAGGGCCGGAACGGGAATGACTTTTACTTTCTGGCCTCTTATTTTTACACCATTGCAATTGCTTGGTATTATTATTTAAAGAATTATATTAATTCCAGTCAATATTTTAAGTGTAATAAAAATAAAAAAATAAAATTTATTGAAACAAGAGAGTCGCATATTTTAAAACTTGCGATTATTACATACGCTTCTCTAGTGGTTTTAGTGATATGCTTTCGTGATGAACTGAGTGACAACCTTACAGTGCTAACCTTACAGTACAATTACGGATATATAATGATTGAACGTTTGGGTTTAATGTTATGTGAGTTAAAACCTACCACTCAGCCCAGTATTCATCCTGCTCTAGTTGGTACTCGTTACAATTTTACTAGCTTTGCTCTTTTCATTTGAAATAAATCGCGAGACTTTGATTCACCCTTCTATTTGAACTAAATAGGGGGAATAAATCCATAATAAAGAAGCTTTTTAAAATCCCTTTATATATAGGAATAGGAATATTTTTTAATATGAAGGAAAATTTGAAAAAATCGGTTCCGGCCAAAAATGACGTTTCCGGCCAGGTCGGTACGGACAGGCCGGAACGTGAGGATACCAAGTCTAGTTCCATAATAAACGCGAGCTTTGTCAAATACCACCAATCAAGGTCTAACTATTTTCCCACGGAGAAATTATAATGAATTCTACAAATAAATAAATATGTAGACATTTAAAGGTTTTAAAACTAGTATGAGCACTATATCTTCACGATTACGAAGATTGCAAATTAATAAAACTAACTGACACTGATAATTTATTCCAGTACCCACCATTAATTATCCGGCAAAAACAGTCCGATGTTGCTTTATCATCAGAAAACTGACAGTCTTAGCGTATATAGTTTTTTGGTATCGAAGATTATTACCGTAAGAAATTGCATTTTCGGTGCATTACTTAAAACTTGGTAAGATATTTTTATTAATAACAATAAGAAATTAGTGATTGCAACTGATGACCCACCAGCAGACATCCTTTTGCGTGAGTGAACATTGCTGGGTGTCCAATTTTCGAAAAAGGTATAAATCCGATAAGACGATTGCCACTACAAGATATTAAACTGGTTTTATTCCGTCGCGCCTTCGATCAGTGGTATTATTATTTACTCGAGTTGTCAACCACGGTGTCATCGACCCATTTCTTATCCTTGACGACTTGTTTACTGACATTCTCCGCTACTTGAGATTAATTATTCTAACACTTATTTCCAAAGAATTTTATATTCGAGTGATAATATCCGATTAAAGAAAAGAAGCTTCGCGAATGTGTTTTGGTGAAAAAAGATACTAAATGTGCTATTGCCTGAATCGCACTTGTAAAGTCGTAATAGAACTTCTGCTTCTGTTTTTCAGTAGAGCGATCTTTGATCTGAAACAGAAACAGTTTTACCAAATCTAAACACTTGAGAACCGCACATTATCATAGATGTATAACCATCGATGGTTACGGATATTGATCTGATATTGAATATGAACACATTGCCCGGAAAACTTTGGCGATCTCGTTTCGACAGATTGAATATTTCTTCACGATGGCTTATACCACGCCCTATGTTTCACCCGATGACCTCTGAAGATTTTGATGATCCTGTTTGTGACAAGTTTTCTTTTTTGGTAAGTAAAAGAGGAAACGACGCTAGATTGAAAAAAACAAACAAGATTTACCACGCCATATGTTTGGTACGATGAATACGGAAAACTTGGGTACTGATCTAGTTCACGACAGGTTTTCTGTCAATTCCGCAAAGTTCGATACCCCGGAAATGCACTTGCATGCTCCATGCACCCGTGGTCACGCCCTTGCATTGAATTCAATCAGCGGTTGACACATATTTAAACCCAGAGGATTCCGACGAGAGAAGCACAACTTTTTGTTCACTAAGCAGTTAAAACACACCTTTGAGTCCTTAAAACAGAACTTTTTGATCTCCCGTCTTTTTTAAGAGAAGAGCACTCCAATTATAAAATGGGGAAACGGAAAATTTTTGCGATGCCCATTTCATTTCATTTTTCCTTTGTATTCGTATCTATTTTCTGTTTGATTGAAATTGAGGCACAAAATATAGTGCCTTTCCCCGCTGGTACAACCATTACCACTACCACTCCAGATGTTATCGCCAATGAACAAAAGTATGACTTGCTGATGTCCGGAGCTATGCCAACTCGTGTAAGTCAAAGTTTTATTGCACACAAAACATGCTTTATGATTGGCCTATCACCTCACATGGTTAACTGTATGAAAAGGAGTTGCTACATTACGTGTCTAAAAAGTTTTGGATTAAAATACCAATTATGTAAGACTTTTCTGTTACGAATATCTACAGGCAAATCAAACCATTTGCACGGGTTTCACCCTACCAGCTACACCATCGGAGTTTTGGATAATTCAGTTCGCTGGGAACGTCGCTGTCACTCCAGATGTCCATCACATGACCTTATATGGTTGTGATACCACTCCTGCTAAGCCATGGTAATTTAAAGCCAAAATATAGATATAGGTATACGATTAGGAGGTACAATGGGCGTTAAAATTTCAAATGATAAAACAGTTCTCTCCCCTGAAAAACTGGTAACGTTGGTTGTAAGAAAAAACAACACATTCTAAGCTTTATGTTAGATAGTTAAATTCTTTCTGTGCTCAAATTGGCTAATTATTTAATTATTATTTTTATGTGAATGCAATTTATAGTGGCTGTCCGCTACCGAATCGCAGTATATTGTATAGTTGAGTACGATACACACCTCCGGTTAGATTCACTGGTACGGGAACTAGAAGTGCTGGTGGATTCCGCATCGGCGGCAGTTCAGATAAGAAGTATTTATTTGTTGAAATACACTATCACCATGCCTTGGCATCGGCAGACACGAGTGGAGTAACTATTCACACAACGACTACAAATGACAACTCAAGAAATAAGTAATAATACTTATTTAAAAGAATCCCACTTAAATAAATCGTGTTTAAAAACGACACAAATTTAATTGAACTTTAATAGGTTCTATGATTTGGCGATATTTTCAATGATGACCCTTGGCACCATACTAGGAAATACAGATAGTAAGTCAGATAATACAAAATTACAAAAAATATGAAAATGATACAATTCTTTACGGTAATGCTCCTATTAGGTTATAAACTGGACAATTGTGGATCACTTCCATCAACGGTTTTCACAACGTCTCGTCCTGCCGCTATTATCGGCTTTCAAGTTCATACCCACAATTTGGGTCGTCTTGTTAGTGGATATCACGTGAAGAACTTGGATAAAGCATCTCCTTCCGTGGTATGGTCTGTATCTATATATTTGTATCGATATCTGATAAATGTATATTTACTTTTAAACTTATTGTTACATATATTATACTACATCCAATTAACAATCCAAAAGGATAATATTATTGGGCAAGCAAATCCCTTGTGGCCGGAGGCCTACATTGAACCCCTTAATCAAAAGCTCCCATCGCATCCAACTGGAAGTATTTGGACTCGGTGCATATATCAGTCGACTGGTGTATCTAATGACACGAATACGAGTAAATAGATCTCAACTTGATTTCATGTAATCACTAATATATTTTATAGCATATTGTTGACTATTGCAGACGGACCTTTTGCAACTCCAACCAATTGGCACGAGATGTGCAACTTTAATATGATCGTGTCAGTCAGTGCCAAAGGAACGCCGTTTAATACTACCAAAAACGCGTTCATCAAAGGGACTTGCGATGCTTCGCAAAAAGCTATTCTCGACGGCCAGTCAACTTCCACTACACTGATACCCAACATTCCAGATCTTGATACGTTTGCTGCCACTGGAACTAGTACAAGAACGCAAATTAGTTACGGGTCAGGAGAAAACGCTTTTACTATCAATCTGGTATGGATACCGAATTTATTTCTTTATGTTTGTATTTTCTTTTTTTACTCCTTTCATTTTTTTAAATTTGAAAATGAAAGAACATAGAGACATTTAGTAACTATTTCCGATAGGTGGATAAGCAATTGCGGGGAATTCATGACGGCGCCCATAGAAAGGAGTTTAGACTATAATTATATTTGTGTCCTACGCAATGTTTTTTCGTATGTGAAATTAAAAAGTTTTGACCTGATAGCTGGATTACACTTTACACATGTTGTTTCATTAAAATTAAAAATCTTAAAGCCATACGGCAACTACACGTCTGAAGATAGATGAGTATTATTATTATATCTTCCTGCCTATATTTCGAGTTGATGATTATCCCGGGTTTGCATTATTATTCCGACAAAATAAAATAAAAAATAACACTGATCATAGAATAATTGAAAAAGAGGAAGTCGTTACCATGCAAAATATTGTCATGGTAACAATGAGAAAATAAGGCTAAATTTGATTAATTATTGACGAGTTCAAATTGTTGATGAGTTCAAATCGAGGCTGATGAACTTGGATGTGAATAAGGTTCACCTCAACACTCACAACTCCAATAAGAGAAATTGCTACCGTTTTTCCAGTAACCTAAGCCATCGAAGCATCCTGAAACATGAAACTAATTCAATACCATAATATTGAGGGCATTGGAATCAAGTAAATGAGTTTGAGGATCCGGCGAAAGATTGGCAACGAAAGGGATCGAATGAGCGAAATGCTGAATGGCTCGAAAGCCCCGTTTACTCAAATCAGCACCGAGAGGCCATAACTAATCCAAAGAAAGTGATAATCCGGCTTCGTACTGTAGGAAATATAATATTAATTAAATTTTTACATTTTAAAATAATAATTAAAAAATTATATAGAATTTACGCTGGAAGTGAAGATTTCTGAGACGGGCACAAAAGTGGCGATGTGGGCAGCGATTATCAAATCGGACAGCTGTTTGACTTCCGGAAATAGAAGCGCTGGAACACCGGCTGGTTCAATTTTGCGCTAATTCATTTGAGCATATTTACCTGAACCTTCTTAATTGGTTTATATATTTTTTAAAGTTTACAAATATTTTATTGACTTAAATTTATACCATATCGACTCGGAGTAAAAATCATTCTAACATCAATTTAACGCTGGAAACGGCAAGCCTGGCACCGATTCCGGTTCTCCAGCGGGATATTGCAGTAAATCGTGCGGCCAGTTGTTTTGTTGTAACATGTGAAAGCTGGATGAATAACAGCTGATTAATATAACTTTTAACGATTATAAATTCAAACTACTTGTACTGATCATTTCCTCCAGTACCCGCCATCACTTTGCCAATCAATAATTGATATATAATAAGTAATCCATAGCACGTAACTTTTTTCAGAAGTATTCAATATCTTGCTCTATCACCAGTAAACTGGCTGCCTAGCGTAATATATACTTTTGTGTATCGAAAAGCAGGAAAATCCGTTATCTTACCGCCTTGGTATTTTTATACGGTACTAATAAAATTATTAAATCAATAGTTGACTGTAACTTGCCATCTCACGTTCGAAATAAAAAGCTCATGCAACACGCCGTACACGCGTTTTTTAAATTGAAAACATTGTGATCACACATGATTTTTTGTGGCCTGTGCCTTTCTTTCTATAAAGATCAAGTAGAATTTAAAAGCCATGAAAGGATTCAGATAGAAATACTTTCTGAGATTTTGAAGATAAAGAAAAATATTCTTTCGAAAGGAAACAGGCACATAAAGACTACAACCAAGTAACTATGCTTATTATGTAATATTTTAGAAAACAGGTGAGGAAAGAGAAGGAAAAACACAAATAGGTGTGAGTAAAGAACTTGGTATTGAAACATTTGCAGGTTGCGGCAATGCATGCTGATTCAATGAATTATTGATTTATTGAGCAGTATCTAATATAAAATGTAACCAACTTAAATTCCTCCCACCCGACCTCGGCCTAAAATCGTATGCCCCCAAAATCCCGTAAAAACCCCAACAAAACGGGTATCAAATTTAAGAAAAAAAATTAACCGCTTCTTTTGACGCCAAGCTCGGCCTCCAACGAGCTACAACGAGCTACGATAGCGTCGAAAGGCGAAAAATTCGGCTGCTAGGGCCTTTTGAGATAGGAAATTTAACACGGGCTCCCACCGCCATGAATCGTTCCGTTTTTCTCGGCTCATTCATTGAACCGCATATTTAGGTTTATCTGGGTTAACCGTTTGGACCGTTTTGGGAACGGATAAAACGGTCTTGGTACGGTTTATGCCGCGAATACGCTCCGGGTACGGAAAGAGCTTCTTAATAGTTAACCGTAAAACTTACTCGGTTGGGAGCCCCACCTATAATGATCTTAATTTCCAACGCAGACGCATTAAAACGCGAATATTGCGGAGCTGCTCGGAAAACTTCGGTATCTCAATAACGACATTACAATGGCTTAATCCCAACCCAGTCTGACCTGCTGAACGTGATGATTTTGATGATCTCGTTAGCGACAGATTTTTGCCTTTGTTTGCGTAAAAAAAAGACAAATTGGAACAGCAGTACCGCGACTAAAATGTGGCTCAATGAATATGAACACTTTTTTTTATCTTGTTTCCAACTGAATTTTTTTAAAGGATAAATCAACTGACCGTTCGACGCCCCATCAGAATTTATTTTCAACGTTGTAAAAATTTGCAATCACAAACCATTTTTTTTCCTTACTCATTAAGTACAAGGAAGTGTTTCGAGTAAATATATATACCGGTAATGAGTATCTGAGTGAATAAGAATATATATGCAAGATTTTAGCAAGAGGATAAACGTAGTCATTTGCGTCTCTTGATCAAGAAACATTCTTCCGTATTGTTGACAAACTGACGACGACCAATGCTGCCAACCTGTTTTTAATCAAGCCTCACTGTTGGAAAAGAGCCCAGAAGGTTCAATAACCTTCCAGATTAGGAAACTGAATATTACTTTTCTGATATATTTCTTTACCAAGGCCATGATAGAAGCATGTTGCGTACTTGGAATATTCTCAATGCAACTTGGTGTTGAATTTAAGGTACCTTGAATTTGGCGTTCGTTCTGTCCTAATAAATGGAACTCTTTCGAAAGATTCTTTGTTGCACTCATCCAACGTAATACATATTACTGCTTGAAAAAGGCTGATTAATTAGCAGCTAGAAAGACTAGTATAGTGTAGCCTTTTAGGAAGCATGATCATTGGCTGAATACTGGTTTATCGCGTGTAGAGCCCAAATTCATGAGGAATTAGACTACGCTCCGTTATTGTTTCAGTTGTTTTTTTCCCAAATTACCTATTAACTGGATCCAAATTAAGTCGAGTTCCATAAAAGCGACCTTGCTACTACCACCAAGAAAACATAGCATGATTGAATTAATCATATATAGGTATTGCTTTTTCCCCATTGAGAAATTAAAATGAAATGTTAAATACGCATTAAATATGAAGATATTCTGGTTTAACTAGAAGAAGTTTACGATTACGGCGATAATGCATTAATAAAACCAATTAATACTGGTCATTTTCTTCCAGTACCCAAAATCACTTATCCGCCAAATAATAAGATATTGAGGGATAAGTAAAGCATAGCACGTTACTGACGTTTGAAATCTTCAATATCTTGATTATTTATCTTCAGAAAACTGGACACCAAAGGGCACTTATTAGTTGACTTGCAATAGAGATTCCATTTTGAGTAATATGAATTATTGTACAAAATCAAATCAAGAAATGTGCTGTTCCACTTTTCGAAAAAAAACAGGCGTTAATCCAATAAGACGATTACCACTATAAGATATTAAACTTGTTTTATTCAGTCGCACATTATATCACGGCGGCATCATTTATTCAGGTATTGTCGATCGCAGTGTCATCGTCCGAATACTGTGTCACCCATATGTCTGGTTCAAAGTAGAACAACATGCTATAATATCCTTGGGAAGTTTTTCAGCACCACAATCCGCTACTTGAGATCAATTGAAACGCATTCTAAAGAATTTCTAACCGAGCAACGTTTGTTGGATACAAGAAAAATTTTAAGAAGTGTGTTTTATCGAGAAAGAAAATTAATATGAAGTTTTAGTGAGAAAATTCCGTAATGAAATTCCTGCTAAAGTTTTTCAGTAGAGTGATGTGGGATCTATAATAAACTAGATCGAACAGGGCATATAGGCCTAATCATTTATGCGTAATCATCGACGGTATTACGGGCAAATCTTCTTATTGATTGTAAAAACATGACCTGGAAAACTTTGGTGATCTAGTTACGACAAACTGAAAAATCCCTGTCTTAGACCGATGATTGCCCCGTGTATGGCCCGATAAACACGCAAAATTGCGATGATCTCGTTTGCGACAGGTTTTCGTATAAAAAGAGGGCATGAACTCGATGACGGATTAAAGAAGCAAGAAGCCATCCGCGATGGATTATACCACGCCTCATCTTTGACCCAATAAATATATGGAGGACTTTGTTGCTGATCTTTTTCACTACAGGTTTTTCTGCTAATACAAGGAAATTAAGTGACCGCTTAGTTGGACGCCCCAGAAATGCAACTGAAACAGTAAAGGTACTGTAAGACACGTGCAACACGTGGTTACGCCCCTCGCATTGAATTCAATCAGCGACAATCGCATATTTAAACCCCGGTGAGGGGATCAGTTGCTCACTCAGTAGTTGAAGTACACCTTCAAGTCAGTAGAACCCTAACATTCCCCGCTGTTTTGGAGAAACCAACACTTCAATTACACAATGGGAAAAGTTGAGATTTTTTCGATTCCCATTTCATTTCATTTTCTCTTTTTGCTCTTTTCTCTTTTCTGTTTGGTCGTAATTGAGGCACAAAATATAGTCCCCTTCCCCGCTGGTACAACCGTCCCCAATAACGACCCAAATGTTATCGCCAACGAACAAGAATACAACTTGCAGATGTCCGGAGCTACGCCTACTCGTGTATGTCAAAGTTAAATGGCACACCTATGATTAGGCATTGCCATGTTACGTGTCTAAATTTATTGAAATGCCAATTTTAAGAGACCTTTTTTTGGGTAATTGATTCGGGCTTCAAAATAGCTTAAATTTTGATAGACTAATTTCAATCGTGTGCAAAGTTTATTGTAATTTGTAATTGAGACTTCTAGTTCAGAGAATTTTTTTTAAAAGCTAACCTATAGAATGTATATTTTATACGTTATGATCTTCTTCGATCTTGTTGCATTGTACGAACATCGCCAGTAGATTGTACCGAAGACAGAGATTGGATGGGAAGAGCGCTCTCATTTTTTCGTTTACAGCAGATTCTACAAACTTCTTTTACGATTACCTATATAGGCAAATCAAACCATTTGCACGGGATTCACACTGCCAGCTACACCATCGGAGTTTTGGATAATCCAGTTCGCTGGGAATGTCGCTGCCAATTCCGGTGTCCATCATATGACCCTATATGGGTGTGACACCACTCCAGCTAAGCCATGGTAATTTAAAGCCAAAAGATGCATAGATATAAACAGTTAGTACAGTGGATGTTGACATTTTTTAATTAATAATTAAGCTAGTTCTAGGGCTAACTATTTATTTTTACGTGAATGCCTATTATAGTGGCTGTTCTCTACCGAATCGCAGTATTCTCTTCAGTTGGGTACGTTACACACCTCAAATTAGGTTCACTGGTTCGGGAAATACTAAAGCTGGAGGATTTCGCATCGGCGGGAGCTCAGATAAGCAGTATTTATTTCTCGAAATTCATTATCATCACGCTTTAGTAACGGCAGACACGAGTGGGATAACTATTCGCACAACGACTACGAGTGGTGTCACTGGGAAAACGTAAGAATATAAGAAAAAGATTATATGTAATTGCACTCAAATAATAATTTTTTGTAATAATAAATTTTCACTGAACTTCGATAGCTTCTATGATTTGGCCATATTTTCAATGATGACCCTTGGGACCATTCCAGGAAACACAAATAGTAAGTCAAATGCTTCAAAATTTTAATACCTATTGGAAATTCTATCACAAAATCCTTGAACGCTTCTTATAGGTTATGTACTTGACAACTGCGCAACACTTCCATCAGCGGTTTTCACAACGTCTCGTCCTGCCGCTATTATCGGCTTCCAAGTTCATACCCATAACTTGGGTCGCCTTGTTAGTGGGTACTACATGAATAGCTTGAATACATCACCATTTCCTTCCGTGGTATGATCTATATCCATATAATCATTAGTACCTTAAAACTTATTACCATAGTGTATATTTAAAACAATTTCTTCATATTAATTTCTAACTCTGAAAATACGAATTTTTAAGACTGCTATGCTCGGTCAAGCAAATCCTTTATGGCCAGAAGCATACATTCAACCCTCTTCCTCAATGAGCCCATCTGCAGCGAGTGGTACTGGTATTTGGACTCGGTGCGTATATCAGTCAACTGGTGTTCCTGATGCTACCAATACAAGTAAGTGAATCTCTCACTAATTTCACTTACACAATCATTTCTTTTATAAGCTAATATTGGATGTCAATAATTATTGCAGACGGCCATTTTGAAACCCCGACCAATTGGCATGAGATGTGTAACTTTAACATCCTTGTGGCAGTTGCCGCTTCCTCGACGTTTAGTACAACCAAAAACGCGTTCATCAAGGGGACTTGCGATTCTTTGCAAAAAGCTATTCTCGACGGCCAGTCAACTTCCACTACACCCTTAGCTGTCAATACAGTTCTTGATACGTTTGCTACCTCTGGAACTGGTGCGACGAGAGGAATTAGTTACGGAACAGCCCCAAATAGGTTTACTATGAATATGGTAAAAATCTTGGATTCATTTTATATAGCCTTTGAATTGACTGATCATTCGTTTTTTTAAATCTGAAATGGGCAGGGCACGGAAAAATTCGCTAACTGGTTTGATTCAGCATAGCCTGAAAAGAAATCACGTCACTTATTGACTGTTTCGTCATACATCATAGTAGTTTTAAGCGCTACTTAAAAATTGCGCTTTTATTTTGTTGATACTGATTTTGCTCTTATTTATGAATTGAAACACTGTCTCAATATATATAGTTGTATTTGGCTGTCGAAATAAAAAGTCCCACAGTTAAGTTATAAAAATAAAATTTTATTTTATTTTTCCAGCAAAAGTATATTCAATAGTCGTGTTTTGAGTCGTTTTGGAATCCAATACTACTATAAAGATAAATGACCTTATACATACATAAATGACCTTTATACTTTTCAGCATATTTTCCTGAACCTGAATGCTTTAAAAATTGAAAAAAAAAATAATTTACTTTAATTTATATCATCAGGGACGGGGAGTTAAAATCAGGTTCTCGCCCGAGCACAAAAAATCAGGATGAAGTGAGGTGCGATTCTTGTCCCCCGTATTATTCGCGTTTGAAATGAGATTTTTTTTATCGCATTCAAGTTTTTCTTATTTTACATTTAACCTGGTAATATTTCGCGGTTCATTCCCAGTTTTACCGTGACATTCCTCCCGGCAAAGCTGAATTTGAAGTATCGGGGGGAAATCTGATAAAAATCTGCGGAATAATCGAAGATGGCTCACCTCAAAATCAAAAGTTCCCATAAATTAATTCATGTTCCCACTCAAGATAATATAACGGGGATAGATCGCAGAATTATCTGATAATTTCCACCAACAAATACAAATTATATATTTTCTCCTAAAATTCCGGAAAAAATTCTCGTTTTTAATCAGGAAGATAACGCGGAAGGCAACCTGTTATCCGGATTACCGCCGCGGCGGTAATCCGGTTCTCCCGCGTGATATCGCAGGTTTTCATGAGGTCAGCTGTTTTATTGTTAGCATGTTAAAGCCGGATCTCCTGGTTTACGAACCATTGCTCGCTTAAAAAAGCCCTACACCATCCAACATAGAAATTTAAGAATTAAAACTTTTGAAAGAACAGTAAAAAAAAATTATTCTGCTTTTCTTACTATTTTGCATCCTTAGCAGGATAGTGTGCAATAAAAAATAATGCAAAAAGCTTTCCTTTATTTTAAAACATTAAAATCACTTGTGATTCTGTGTTTCTTTTTTAGGTTAGAAAAATTCAGTTAGAAAGATTTAAGACTGATTTCTACGATAATTACATTATGAAAAGCGTCAAACAGTCATGAAGCTGGGAAGATATGAGAGATAAGGAGAACAAAAGAAATGAAAATAGTTACACTTAAGAATCATTGAGGTTCTGAAGTGGAAGAAAATGTATTTCCGAAAGAAAACGGATACATAAAGACTATACAACGAAGAAACTGGTTATTATATAATATTATACACAACAGGTGAGGGAAGAGGAAAAAAACAAGCAGTGTGAGTTATGAATTTGGTATTGAAAAACTTG
Organism: Chydorus sphaericus; assembly: GCA_030141595.1. Lineage (NCBI taxonomy): Eukaryota > Metazoa > Arthropoda > Branchiopoda > Diplostraca > Chydoridae > Chydorus > Chydorus sphaericus. Next base: position 8,968,159 of record CM057927.1, on the reverse strand, counting down.
AAGGTTGTAAAGGCAAAATTCATAAAATTCGGAATTTAATTCATGGCTTAATCGAAAGGTAAAAAGCACATATTAGTAATGAATTAAGATGAAACTATTGTCATAAACTATATGGGCACTTTTATGTAAAAGATTTCTTTCAAGAACAACTAGATCACTCTCGGAGTAACCAGTTTCTTTTCCCCTAGCTATCCACTTTGACTTAAACAGGCTAGGGTAGTATGTAGCATTTAAATAAGAATGTAGACATGTAGTTGCTAATAACATAAACCGATGATTTGGTTTCATAGATCAAAGGTCTTCATTGTGAACATAAAAAGAATATGCAAAATTAGTTATTGTAATGAACTTATTTTTGAGTTATTTAACTACTAAGCTGCATCTAATGTAATATGTACCGTAAAATTCATCGAGGTTACGCATAATCATTCAAATCTGAACTAAATTCTAATTGAAACTAAAATTCAATTAGACGATTGCCGCTATAAGATATTAAACTAGGTTCATTCCGGGATGACGATGACGGCGCGTCGGCGCCCCTTGAAAGAGACAAAATGGCCCGCAATGTTATCGAATAAGAGATGAAATAAAAAAGTCAAGAAGTGAAATTCGTTGAAAAAGAAAAGAAAATATGCTGTTGAGTAAAACACTCTCGTATAATAGAATTGATGCCTCTGTTTTAGATAGAAATATAGAATGATTTGAAATCTAGATAAGTTTTTCTAATAATCTGGGCAGTAAAGAGTAGGCATGTAAATCATTTTTAAAGTTATACAACCATCGGAGGATTTATTGCGAATCGTGTCTTCAAATGCACTGGTTTTGGCAAAGCGCCAAACATTAATTCTTTTAATCTGTGTTGAACACATTCGACGATTTCTACCATTTTTCATTTACCCTCATAATTGTCCAAACTTATTGACTAACTTAAACTTATTTAATTTTTTAACTTTAATATCTAATACATGCGCATTGTATTGGTAGTAAAGTGTATAACAATAAATGATTGCGGATATTGATCTAATAAATCTACTTATTGATTAGAAGCACATTGCTCAGAAAACTTTGGTGATTTCGTTGCGACAGATACCACGTCCCATGATTGACCCGATAAATACGCGGAAGACTTCGGTAATATCTTGCTTACAGCAGGTTTCCTGTTAATAGAAGGGTTATGTAGTTGCACTAAGAAATGTGGAAAGAAATGCACTCACAGAAAGAAATGCGGTCTCAACAGTTCAGGTACTGCAGGATGCATGCAACACGTAGATAAAATGCACACTGCATTGAATGCAATCAGCGGCTGGCGCCTATTTAAACCTCTGGGATTCCGACGAGGGAAGCACAACTACCTACAGTACTAAGCAGTATTATCACTTTCTTCGGATCAGTTGTGGCCTCCTGGTGCTGATTTGAGTAACGAGGTTTCCAAGCTGTTCAGCATTTCGCTCATTTGATCCCTTTCGTTGCCAATCTTCCGCCGGATCCTCGAACTCATTTACTTGATTCCAATGCCCGGCCGGGCGCTTATTCCTTTAAACATATTTCCCTGAACCTTCTTAATTGGTATATATATTTTTCAAACTTTACAAATATTTTATTGACTTAAATTTATACCATATCGACTCGGAGTAAAATTCATTCCAACATCAATTCAACGCTGAGAACGGCAAGCCCGGCACCGATTCCGGTTTTCCCGCGTGATATTGCAGTAAATCGTGCGGCCAGTTGTTTTGTTGTAACATGTGAAAGCTGGATGAATAACAGCTGGTTAATATAACTTTTAACGATTATAAATTTAAACTACTTGTACTGATCATTTCCTCCAGTACTCGCCATCACTTTGCCAATCAATAATTGATGTAAATAATAAGTAATCCATAGCACGTAACTTTTTTTCAGAAGTGTTCCATATCTTGCTCTATCAATCTCTTAACACTATTAAACTGGCTGCCTAAGCGTAATATATACTTTTCTGTATCGAAAAAGCAGGAAAATCTGTTGCCATCTCACGTTCGAAATAAAAAGCTCATGCAACGCGTTTTTTAAATTGAAAACATTGTGATCACACATGATTTTTTGTGGCCTGTTCCTTTCTTTCTATAAAGTACAAGTAGAATTTAAAAGGAATGAAAGGATTCAGATAGAAATTCTTTCTGAGATTTTGAAGATAAAGAAAAATATTCTTTCGAAAGGAAACAGGCACAGGCAGAGGAAAAAGTTTCTTCTTCCGTATCCACTTTGATCGACCAAAATAGGCTATATCTATTACGGTAACGAAAATGGAATTGCTAATGAACGAATAAGCCGTTAGATTCGTTTCATTGATTTAAGGGGCCCTATAGTGCATCTTAATTCAGAAACGTATTGAGGCAATGCATATTGATTTAATAATTACTGAGCAGTATTTAATATAAAATGTAATAATCATCGATGGTTACGCATAATCATGCAAATCTGCTTATTGATTCTAAGATCATAATAATGCCCCGCCCCGAGTTTGAGCCGATGAATAGGGATGACTTCAGTAATCTTGTTTACGACGAGTGGATTTTTGTTTATAAAAAGTAGCAAATTAACTGACCTCGTAGTTTGTAGTTTGGCAGCTTTTAGGCCAACACTTTATGATGAATATAACCTTGTAAAGATTATGATACCTGATTTTAGGGCGAAAGGGGCTTCTATGAATATCGTCATATGAATGGCGTTTATACTGACGTCGTCTTCGTTACATTTCAGATTTCACTACCGTACCGGTACTTCCGCGTGCTACGTGCAATTTTTACTGCTGGCCATAAATATTTCTACCCATATATCAACGAATCATTCAAATAAACAAATAGCGACGACAAATGTTAGGCAACGAACAATAATTTTATATTTCAGAATCATTCGTTGCGTATATAATATTCGTTTGGTTAGATTATCTTCATATCGTCACTCCGTCAGCATCCCGAATTTTATCAAAACGAAGTCTGCCGGTGCTGCTAGAAAAAAGACTGGTTGATTGACATCACGAAAGACTTGGATGATAGAGGATTTTTCTATCTGCATCAAAACAAGGGAACCAGCCGTGCTAGATGCATGGCTAAATATTATATATATAAATATGGTCTACCGCGTTTATCGCCCAAAAGGAATTTGGTCCATTAATTAAGTCCCATTATGTTTCCAGTTGTCTTTTCCAAAGTACGGTAGCTATTACACGGTTTTAATTAAATCGAGTTTTATCAAAGCGAACTTTATCAAATACCTCACAAGAGCATAACATAATTGAATCAAACCAATCGGAGTAATTAAGAAATCAATATTGACTCTAAAAATGCAAAACATGTGAAGCGATGTATATAGTATAGTAATAGCATCTTCTTGATGCTATATGCAAAAATTTGCTTGACGTAATTTTATGGACGCTCCCCAATCGATATTAGCAATTCGTAATGCGTAACACGTAAATTTTTTTCTCAAAAATATTCAATATCTTGCTCTATCGTCAGGAATGTGGCTGCATTAGCGTGTATATTTTTTGGTGTCCAAGAACAGGAAATTGCATTATCAGCGCATATTTTTAAAAAATAATTGACTGCAGCTTGTCCATTAACATTCAACAGTCATTCTTTTTTTGAGAGGGCGATTGTCAAATTTTCTAAAGAAATGTATTATTCCAATTTTCGTATAAGGAAGTAAACCCATAAGACCATTGCTACTAAAAGATATTAAACTGGTTTTATTGCGTTGCATCTTCCATTAGTGGCTTGTTCTACCCTTGGCAGCTTTTTCACTGACAACCTTCGCTATTTGACATTAATTATTATAACGCATTCCAAGAAATTTCTAGTCGCGTGATGACATCAGAATATCAAATAAGAAAAAAAAGCTTCACGAAAATAGTGATCACGAGTAGAGCAGTTTAAGATCTAAAATACTTAATTAACAGTACAGGACCCGACCGCACATAATCATAGATGTATAACCGTCAATGGTTACGAATATTAATATGATAAATCTGCTTATTGCTTATAAGTACTTTGCCAATTTTGGTGATCGCGTTACAAAAGATTGAAACTCGATTCTTGCATGATGGCTTATACCACGCCCCATGTTTGACCCGATGAGCACGGAGAATTCCGATGATCTTATTAGCAACATAGCCGAAAGACGATAGATTGAAAAAAACAAGAAGTAAATAACTAATGGCTTATTCCGTGCCTCATATTTGAAACAATTAATACGAAAGACTTTGGTCCTATTCTGATTCACGACAAGGTTTTGTTAATTTCGCATAGTTCGACGCTCGAAGAAATGCAATTGAAACAATACAGATATTGTAAGTTACATGCAACTTAAGTCAGTAAGCGACCAGCGCAAATTTAAGCCTCAGGGATTTAAACCTCAAATACATTTCTCTTGTATTTGTATCGTGTAAATTTCCCATCAGTAGATGATGGAACTGGTGCTGTTTGGACGCGGTGCGTAAATCAGTCGAAGATTTCGATGATCCCGTTTTCGACATGTTTAAAAAAAAAAATTATTATTATTCAAATGAGGCAACGGCGACGTCCTCGTACGTGACAGAATTTCTGTTAATAGAAGGAAATCAACTGACCGCATAGTTCGACGCCCTGGAAATTCAGTTCAACCAATATAGGTAACATATAAGATAAAACAAGCGGATACGCCCCTTGCATTGAATTCAATCAGCGGCTGGCGCATATTTAAACCCAGAGGATTCCGATGACAGAAGCACAACTCTTTGCTGACGCTTTAGTTAAAGCACACTTTAAAGTCAGTAGAACCTTTTGATCCCCCGTCTTTTGGGGGAGACAAACAATAAAAATTACAAGATGGGAAAACGAGAGATTTTTCCGATTTCCATTTTATTCATTTTTGTGTTCTTTTCTCTTTTTTGTTTGGTCGTAATTGAGGCACAAAATATAGTGCCCTTCCCAGTTGGTTCAACCATCACCTCTACCACTCCAACTGTTATCGCCAACGAGCAGATTTACAACTTACGAATGTCCGGAGCTAAACCTACTCGTGTAAGTTACAGTTTAATTGTAGATGCAGTTTGTTTTATGTTTGGTCTTTTTCATCATTTGTTAATTAAATGAATAGGAGTTGATGCTATGTTATGTGTTAAAGTGTTTTGGGATGAAAACCATTTTTAATTTACAGAAGAATGATATAAAACCTTTTCTATTTCGAATATTCTGTAGGCAAATCAAACCATTTGTACGGGTTTTACCCTACCCGTTGCGCCATCTGAATTTTGGATAATTCAGTTCGCTGGGAACGTCGCTGCCAATTCCGGTGTCCATCACATGACCCTATATGGGTGTGACAGCACTCCTGCTAAGCCATGGTAATTTAAAGTAAAAATATACATACATATTATGTAATTAGTAAGTACAGTGGGCGTTAAAATTAAAAGTAACAGATTTTTCTTTAAAAAAATTAGTAGTTGGCTGTAAAAGGCAGCACTCAAGCTTGATACATAGTGCGTAAATTAGCTTATTATTAAATACTTATTTTATGTATTAATGCAATTTATAGTGGCTGTGCTCTAACCAATCGCAGTATATTGTATAGTTGGGTACGATACACACCTCCGGTTAGATTCACTGGTTCGGGAACCAAAAAAGCTGGTGGATTCCGCATCGGTGGGGCCTCAGATAAGCAGTATTTATTCGTTGAAATACACTATCACCATGCCTTGGTAACGCCAGACACGAGTGGGATAACTATTCACACAACGACTACAAATATCAACTCAGTTAACAAGTAATGGTGATATTAAGAGATTGTATAGACGAACTGTACTCAAATAAATTATTTTTTAAACTGATACAATTTTCCTGGAACTTTAATAGGTTCTATGATTTGGCGATATTTTCAATGATGACCCTTGGCACCATACCAGGAAACACAGCTAGTAAGTCAAATGCTACAATAAAATTCAAATACTTAATGATAATCACTAAATCCTTTGACGCGTCTACTAGGTTACAAACTTGACAATTGCGCAACACTTCCGTCAACAGTTTTCACATCAATTGTATATATTCTCGGCTTCCAGGTGCATACGCACAACTTGGGTCGCCTTGTTTAGTGGATACTACATGAATAGCTTGAATACAGCATCTCCTGCCATGGTATGATATTTATTTATGTATATCTCTATCAATATCTGGTTAATGTTTACTTTGAAACTCTAAAAATAAGAATATTACCAACAATCCATTTGACATTTTTTTCTTTTAAAAATACGAATTTCAAAGGCTGGTCTTTATGGGCAAGCAAATCCCTTGTGGCCGGAAGCCTACATTCAGGATTCTGCTTCTTCCTTAAGAAACCTAAATGTAGGAAGTGGTAATGGTATTTGGACACGGTGCGTATATCAGTCAACTGGGATTTCTAATGCCACCAATACGAGTAAGTATAGTCTCAATTTTTTGTGCTCAATCGTTTATTTTGTTGCGAGCCGAAGGGCTTGCAGAAGACGATAAAAAAATTGACGTAAGAGTCTTCTGTGACCGGAAAGGGAGAGGCGGAGAGCTTCTAAATTGGAGTGCAGTCAAAAGAAAACCACGCCTCTCTGTCGGTTTGTGTTTGTGGCGAGCGATAACTCGAGTTATACGCAACAAAATTTAATAAACTTGGTCTTAATAAAAAGAAAATATTCTACAAATGCTCCCGTTTGATTTTGGTTGAAAACTATTGAGTTAAACTTAATTGGAGAATTTCGTTTTCTATCTATTGATAGCAATTTGGTTGAAAGATGTTGAGTTAAACTTAATTGAATCATTTGAAATTTAATTAAAATAGCGTTGGCACTGCTGTAAATATCGAACTGATCGAACCAAGAAGTTCGTTTGCCGGTTGATTTCCACCTTAATTCGCAGGTCGGTTTCCAGACCAATTTACCATAGTTTGAATTTGTTTTAAAGTTGATTCAGTGGAGCTGAATTACTCATATCCTCCCGGCTAGCCACTAAGCGCGCTTTTATCTATTATAATTATATTGTTTATCATTGCAGACGGCCCTTTTGCAACTCCAACCAACTGGCACGAGATGTGCAACTTCAATATGCTCGTGTGAATAGGAAGTAGCAGAACACCGTTTAGTACCACCAAAAACGCGTTCATCAAGGGGACTTGCACTGAAGCTCAAAAAGCTATTCTCGACGATAGGGAAGGTTCCACTGTACCGTTAACCGAGATGCCAGAACTTGATACGTATGCTGCTACTGGAACTGGTACGACGGGGCCAATTGATTACCAAACAAGCATTTTCGAGTCAACAGTATTTACTATCAATCTGGTATGAATCTCGGCTTCATTAAATAGGCATTGAATTTGCGTGTTGATTATTTATTTATTTTATTTGAAAACAACAGGACATGGAGAAATTTACTAAGTGGTTTGATTCACCGTGAATACTGCAAAATTTCATAGCCCAAGAAGAATCCACGCAACGTACGGTATTGACTTTATCGTCTTTTATCACAGTTCTGAACGCTAACCAAACATTGGTTTTTATTTAATTTTTTCTACCAATTTCACTCTTTTATATGACTTTAAAAATTCTCTAAATGTACCGTAGCTGTCTTTGACTGTGGAAATAAAAAAGGTCCTATACAGTTGTAATACTAATAAAAAGAATAAAGATTCATTGTAATTTTTCCAGCCAAAACATGTAGTCCATAGGAATTTTTTTTAAAATAGCCTACTGTAAATGTAAAAGAATTTTCATGAAAAATGACCGCATATGCTGATTTCACAGATTATAGAAAAGGGAATAACATGGGGGAAAAAAACAAGTCGAATCGGTACTCCGTACTCGGTGGTTTCGGCGAGCATTTCAGCGTCTTAATATTTTAGCTTAGCATTTAGCGTAATTTTTTGAGTGATGGAAAGGGTCATTTGATAAAGTGGCCCTTTTAGTAGAGGCCCTTTTAAAACAGCGGATTATTATCCGCCGGACTAGGGATAACATCCGAAAAAGGATTGCAGGAATCCGCCGGATTATTACGAACGGGTTTAAATAGAAGTAGGTGAACTTTGATGTAGGTCTAAAGGTTCACCTCATCACCCCGACTCAAATTAAGGAAATTGCGACCGTTAGATAACTCCGGTACATATCTTTACGAACTGGTAGATCAATGGTGCTATCATGGTCACTAAAATGTTATCTTGTAGTAATTGACGTTGTATAACATAGCAGCTGAATTTGTCGTTACAGATGATGTTATGGATATTGATCGATTAAGTCAATTGAAAGTCGTACATTCTTTCTCTTTATTTTTAAAACGTTTCAGTTACCGACCTTTTTTTTATTATTTGAGAATAACAGGAGATAAAGACATTATCCACGCCACTAATTGACTGTTTCGTCTTACATCATAGTAGCTCTGTACGCTAATTAAAAATTGGCTTTTATTTGCTTATCCTGATTTAATATTTTTGTATGAATTTAAAAGTTTTCTATGAATATGGCTGTGCAAGAAACGTCCAGCAGTTATACTAGTTAGAAAAAAAAATAAAGATTAATTAAAAATAAAAGTACAAGAAATGAGATTTGAAGGTTCACTTCATCATTCCAACTTGAATAAAGAAAATTCACCGATATTCAAGTGGGCCATCGAAGCATTCGGATACATCCGGCGCAGATCCTCATTTAAACTGGTGTCAGAGCGATGGCGCAATCATCCTCAAACACGTCAATAATTATCACTATGTGATCTTGTAATTTAGTGACATTAATTACACGGCAGCTGAATTTTTTTTTCAGATAAAGTCTTGGGAATTGATTAATTAAGTAAAATAAAAGTCGTACATTCTTTCTCTTTATTTATCGTTTCAACTGACGACACAATTTTAGCTTTTACAATGCTGATAGGTATCAATGCGTTGAGATAAGATGACATGTAATATTTTCAAATGTCTTGATTTAAAAAGATATATAGAGCATTCAAGTTATTTTAAGAACTGACAGGACTGGCTGGTTCGAGCCAAACATGAAGGGGAACGCTGAGCTGGAGAGCGCGGAGATCCGACAAAAAGGCCAACATCTTGCCCATCAATGTCAGTGGCGGCCTCTGAAGACCACACCCGAAATGAGGCAGGTCGTCCAGCGCTGCTGAACGTAGAAATGAAAAGCTCTAAGAACGGCCAATTCCATGTGACGTAATTGGGTAATCTGATAGGGAAGAAAGGTAGCTTGACTAAGAGCATCAGGAGAAAGAAGAAGCAAGCTGGAAAGAAAAGCAATCTCTTCAGAGCGTACTTCCATGCGGATCAAAGAGCGGGCCAGTGAAACCAGTCGATTGGGCGTATCAGAGACGTTCAGTGGAGTAGATGAAAGGCACGGCAGTGTCACTGCGGCACCCGGTGGGAACAGGAATGATTCCCGTTTCGGGCAGAACCGGAAAGCCACTCGTAAAATCTTATAAAAGAAATAAAACGTTACGATTTTTTTTACTTGATCATTTGACAATTGTTCATTACCATAATGTTGAGGGCATTGGAATCGAGTAAATGAGTCCGAAGATCCGGCGGAAAATTGGCAACGAAAGGGATCGAATGAGCGAAATGCTGAACGGCTTGGAATTTCTTCAAGTTCATATTTTTGGTTTAAGTAAATAATGTACAGTAGCAATATCATCTTCTAAGGAGGCAATGCTAGAGAGCTGCGGCTCGGTTATCTGGCCACTCTCCCAGGCTCGGTTATCTGGCCACTCTCCCATATGGCCAGCAATTTTGGCGCGCATATTTTACATGCTGATGGCACAAAATTATGGCATTTTATAACATGTCAACAGTGAACCTTAATTCTAAAAAATGAAATTCCGTTAGTTGCATAACGGAAACCTCCTTAATCCTGTGTACTAAAAGGTTATCTTAACAGATCTTCATTCATAATATTCATATCTAAACTGATATATCTCTTAAATTCCTCCCACCCGACCTCGGCCTAAAAGCGTGCGCCCCAAAAATCCCGAAAACCCCAACAAAACGAGTATCAAATTTAAGAAAGAAAAAATTAACCGCTTCTTTTGACGCCAAGCTCGGCTTCCAACGACGCCGGAGTGACGAGCTGCGAGCGTCGAAAGGCGAAAAATTAGGATGCTAGGGCCTTTTGAGATAGGGAATTTAACACGCCACGAATCATTCCGTTTTTCTCGGTTCATTCATTGAATCGCATATTTAGGATTATCTGGGTTAACCGTTTGGACCGTTTTGGTAACGGACAAATTGGAACAGCAGTACCGCGACTAAAATGTGGCTCAATGAATATGAACACTTTTTTTATCTTGTTTCCAACTGAATTTTTTTAAAGGATAAATCAACTGACCGTTCGACGCCCCATCAGAATTTATTTTCAACGTTGTAAAAATTTGCAATCACAAACCATTTTTTTTTCTTACTCATTAAGTACAAGGAAGTGTTTCGAGTAAATATATATACCGGTAATGAGTATCTGAGTGAATAAGAATATATATGCAAGGTTTTAGCAAGAGGATAAACGTAGTCATTTGCGTCTGTTGATCAAGAAACATTCTTCCGTATTGTTGGCAAACTGACGACGACCAACGCTGCCAACCTCTTTTCAATCAAGCCTCACTGTTGGAAAAGAGCCTAGAAGGTTCAATAACCTTCCAGATTAGGAAACTGAATATTACTTTTCTGATATATTTCTTTACCAAGGCCATGATAGACGCATGTTGCGTACCTGGAATATTCTCAATGCAACTTAGTGTTGAATTTAAGGTACCTTGAATTTGGCGTTCGTTCTGTCCTAATAAATGGAACTCTTTTGAAAGATTCTTTGTTGCACTCGTCCAACTTAATACTTATTACAGCTTGAAAACGACTGATTAATTAGTAGCCAGAAAGACTAGTTTAGTGTAGCCTTATTCTATCTGCATCAATAGCAGAAGGGTGCTAAAGCCTTTTAGGAAGCCTGATCATTGGCTGAATACTGGTTTATCGCGTGTAGAGCCCAAATTCATGAGGAATTAGACTACGTTCCGTTATTGTTTCAGTTGTTTTTTTCCCAAATTACCTATTAACTGGATCCAAATTAAGTCGAGTTCCATAAAAGCGACCTTGCAACTACCACCAAGAAAACATAGCATGATTGAATTAATCATAGGTATTGCTTTTTCCCCATTGAGAAATTAAAATGAAATTTTAAATACGCATTAAATATGAAGATATTCTGGTTTAACTAGAAGAAGTTTACGATTACGGCGATAATGCATTAATAAAACCAATTAATACTGGTCATTTTCTTCCAGTACCCAACATCACTTATCCGCCAAATAACAAGATATTGAGGGATAAGTAAAGCATAGCACGTTACTGACGTTAGAAATCTTCAATATCTTGATCATTTATCTTCAGAAAACTGGACACCAAAGGGCACTTATTAGTTGACTTGCAATAGAGATTCCATTTTGAGTAATATGAATTATTGTACAAATTCAAATCAAGAAATGTGCTGTTCCACTTTTCGAAAAAAAACAGGCGTTAATCCAATAAGACGATTACCACTATAAGATATTAAACTTGTTTTATTCAGTCGCACATTATATCACGGCGGCATCCTTTATTCAGGTATTGTCGATCGCAGTGTCATCGTCCGAATACTGTGTCACCCATATGTCTGGTTCAAAGTAGAACAACATGCTATAATATCCTTGGGAAGTTTTTCAGCGTCGCAATCCGCTACTTGAGATTAATTGAATCGCATTCTAAAGAATTTCTAACCGAGCAACGCTTGTTGGATAAAAGAAAAATTTTAAGAAGTGTGTTTTATCCAGAAAGAAAATAAATATGGTTTTAGTGAGAAAATTCCGTGATGAAATTCCTGCTAAAGGTTTTTAGTATGCGAGATTTATAATAATCTATACCGTACAGGGCTTTTAATCCTTAATATGTAATCATCGACGGTATTACGGGCAAATCTTCTTATTGACTGTAAAAACATGACCTGGAAATCTTTGGTGATCTAGTTACGACAAACTGAAAAATCCCTGTCTTAGACCGATGATTGCCCCGTGTATGACCCGATAAACACGCAACATTACGATGATCTCGTTTGCGACAGGTTTTTTTATTATATAAAAAGAAGACATGAACTCGATGACGGATTAAAGAAGCAAGAAGCCATCCGCGATGGATTATACCACGCCTCATCTTTGACCCAATAAATATATGGAGGACTTTGTTGCTGATCTTTTTCACTACAGGTTTTTCTGCTAATACAAGGAAATTAAGTGACCGCTTAGTTGGACGCCCCAGAAATGCAACTGAAACAGTAAAGGTACTGTAAGACACGTGCAACACGTGGTTACGCCCCTCGCATTGAATTCAATCAGCGACAATCGCATATTTAAACCCCGGTGAGGGGATCAGCTGCTCACTCAGTAGAGTACACCTTCAAATCAGTAGAACCCTAACATTCCCCGCTGTTTTGGAGAAACCAACACTTCAATTACACAATGGGAAAAGTTGAGATTTTTTCGATTCCCATTTCATTTCATTTTCTCTTTTTGCTCTTTTCTCATTTCTGTTTGGTCGTAATTGAGGCACAAAATATAGTCCCCTTCCCCGCTGGTACAACCGTCCCCAATAACGATCCAAATGTTATCGCCAACGAACAAGAATACAACTTGCAGATGTCTGGAGCTACGCCTACTCGTGTATGTCAAAGTTAAATGGCACACCTATGATTAGGCATTGCCATGTTACGTATTTAAATTTATTGAAATACCATTTTTAAGAAACCTTTTTTGGGTAATTGATTCAGGCTTAAAAATGGCTTAAATTTTGAAAGACTGATTTCAATCGTGTGCAAGGTTTATTGTAATTTGTAATTGAGACTTCTAGTTCAGAGAATTTTTTTTTAAACCTAACCTAAGGAATGTATATTTTATACGTTATGCTCTTCTTCGATCGTGTTGCATTGTACGAACATCGCCAGTAGATTGTACCGAAGACAGAGATTGGATGGGACGAGCGCACTCATTTTTTCGTATACATCAGTAGATTTTACAAACTTCTTTTACGATTACCTATGTAGGCAAATCAAACCATTTGCACGGGATTCACACTACCAGCTACACCATCGGAGTTTTGGATAATCCAGTTCGCTGGAAACGTCGCTGCCAATTCCGGTGTCCATCATATGACCCTATATGGGTGTGACACCACTCCAGCTAAGCCATGGTAATTTAAAGCCAATAGATGCATAGATAAAATCAGTTAGTACAGTGGATGTTGACATTTTTTAATTAATAACTAAGCTAGTTCTACGGCTAACTATTTATTTTTACGTGAATGCCTATTATAGTGGCTGTTCTCTACCGAATCGCAGTATTCTCTTCAGTTGGGTACGATACACACCTCAAATTAGGTTCACTGGTTCGGGAAATACTAAAGCTGGAGGATTTCGCATCGGCGGGAGCTCAGATAAGCAGTATTTATTTCTCGAAATTCATTATCATCACACTTTAGTTACGGCAGACACGAGTGGGATAACTATTCGCACAACTACTACGAGTGGTGTCACTGGGAAAACGTAAGAATATAAGAAAAGGATTATATGTAATTGCACTCAAATAATAATTTTTTGTAATAATAAATTTTCACTGAACTTCGATAGCTTCTATGATTTGGCCATATTTTCAATGATGACCCTTGGGACCATTCCAGGAAACACAAATAGTAAGTCAAATGCTCCAAAATTTTAATACCTATTGGAAATTCTATCACAAAATCCTTGAACGCTTCTTATAGGTTATGTACTTGACAACTGCGCAACACTTCCATCAGCGGTTTTCACAACGTCTCGTCCTGCCGCTATTATCGGCTTCCAAGTTCATACCCATAACTTGGGTCGCCTTGTTAGTGGGTACTACATGAATGGCTTGAATACAGCATCTCCTTCCGTGGTATGATCTATATCCATATAATCATTAGTACCTTAAAACTTATTACCATAGTGTATATTTAAAACAATTTCTTCATATTAATTTCTAACTCTGAAAATACGAATTTTTAAGACTGCTATGCTCGGTCAAGCAAATCCTTTATGGCCAGAAGGATACATTCAACCCTCTTCCTCAATGAGCCCATCTGCAGCGAGTGGTACTGGTATTTGGACTCGGTGCGTATATCAGTCAACTGGTGTTCCTGATGCTACCAATACAAGTAAGTGAATCTCTCACTAATTTCACTTACACAATCATTTCTTTTATAAGCTAATATTGGATATTAATTATTATTGCAGACGGCCATTTTGAAACCCCGACCAATTGGCATGAGATGTGTAACTTTAACATCCTTGTGGCAGTTTCCGCTTCCTTGTCGTTTAGTACAACCAAAAACGCGTTCATCAAGGGGACTTGCGATGCTTCGCAAAAAGCTATTCTCGACGGCCAGTCAACTTCCACTACACCCTTAGCTGTCAATACAGTTCTTGATACGTTTGCTACCTCTGGAACTGGTGCGACGAGAGGAATTGCGAATCAGCCCCAGATGCGTTACGGAACAGCCCCAAATAGGTTTACTATGAATATGGTAAAAATCTTGGATCCATTTTATATAGTCTTTGAATTGACTGATCATTCATTTTTTTAAATTTGAAATGGGCAGGGCACGGAAAAATTCGCTAATTGGTTTGATTCAGCATAGCCTGAAAAGAAATCACGTAACTTATTGACTGTTTCGTCTTACATCAATCATCATAGTAGTTTTAAGCGCTACTTAAAAATTGCGCTTTTATTTTGTTGATACTGATTTTACTCTTATTTATGAATTGAAACACTGTCTCAATATATATAGTTGTCTTTGGCTGTCGAAATAAAAAGTCCCACAGTTTAGTTATAAAAATAAAATAAAATTTTATTTTTCCAGCAAAAGTATATTCAATAGTCGTGTTTTGAGTCGTTTTGGAATCCAATACTACTATAAAGATAAATGACCTTACATTCATAAATGACCTTTATACTTTTAAGCATATTTTCCGTAACCTGAATTCTTTAAAAATTGACAAAATTTTTATTTACTTTAATTTACATCATCAGGGACGGGGAGTGAAAATCAGGTTCTCGGCGGTAATCCGGTTCTCCCGCGTGATATCGCAGGTTTTCATGAGGTCAGCTGTTTTATTGTTAGCATGTCAATATAATAAATTGTCTAACTTAAACTTATTGAATTTTTGAACTTTAATATCTAATATTGGTAATATAGTGTGTAATCGTCGATGATTGCGGATATATATTTAATAAATCTACTTATTGATAAGAAGCGCATTGCTCAGAAAACTTTGGTGATTTCGTTGCGACAGATACCACGTCCCATGTTTGACCCGATAAATACGCGGAAGACTTCGGTAATATCTTGCTTACAGCAGGTTTCCTGTTAATAGAAGGATCATGTAGTTGCATTAAGAAATGTGGAAAGAATTGCGGTCTCAACAGTTCAGGTACTGTAAGATGCATGCAACACGTAGATATGCGCACACTGCATCGAATTCAATCAGCGGCTGGCACCTATTTTATACTAAGTAATCCATAGCACGTAACTTTTTTTAGAAGTATTAAATATCTTGCTCTATCACCAGTAAACTGGCTGCCTAAGCGTAATATATACTTTTCTGTATCGAAAAACCGGAAAATCCGTTATCTTACCGCCTTGGTATTTTCGTACGGTACTAATAAAATTAAATCAATAGTTGACTGTAACTTGCCATCTCACGTTCGAAATAAAAAGCTCATGCAACGCGCCGTACACGCGTTTTTTAATTTGAAAATATTGCAATTACACCCGAGATTACACCTGATTTTTTATGGCCTGTGCCTTTCTTTCTGTAAAGTAATACAAGTAACATTTAAAAGCCATGAAAGGATTCACATGGAAATACTTTCTGAGATTTTGAAGACAAAGAAAAATATTCTTTCGAAAGGAAACAGGCACATTAAGACTACAACGAAGAAACTATGCTTATTATGTAATATTTTAGAAAACAGGCGAGGAAAGAGAAAAAAAAAAAACAAAAAACAAATAGGCGTGAGTAAAGAACTTGGTATTGAAGCATTTGCGGGTTGCGATAGAAAAACTTATAAAACCCGAAATTAAATTCAAAGCTTAATCGAATGGCCGCACAAAGTACATATTACTAATGAATTAAGATGTAATAATTGCGATAAACTTTGAGGAATCTTATATGGAAGATAATTATTCTTAGAAAACTAGGTTACATTCCGAGGAAAAAGTTTCTTCTTCCCTATCTACTTTGACCAAAATAGGCTATGAACGAATACTGTAAGCCGTTAGATTCGTTTCATTGATTTAAGGGGCCCTATAGTGCATCTTAATTCAGAAACGTATTGAGGCAATGCATATTGATTTAATAATTACTGAGCAGTATCTAATATAAAATGTAATAACCATCGATGGTTAGGCATAATCATGCAAATCTGCTTATTGTTTCTAAGAGCATAATAATGCCCCGAGTTTGAGCCGATAAATAGGGATGACTTCAGTAATCTTGTTTACGACGAGTGGATTTTTGTTTATAAAAAGTAGCAAATTAACTGACCTCGTAGTTTGTAGTTTGGCAGCTTTTAGGCCAACACTTTATGATGAATATAACCTTGTAAAGATCATGATACCTGATTCTAGGGCGAAAGGCTTCTATGAATTTTTTTAATTTTTTTAAGGGACGAAAAGGGCTTCCTGAGAACTCGGCCCTTTTTTAAAAAGCCCCTAATCTCTTTATCGTCATATGAATGGCGTTTATACTGACGTCGTCTTCGTTACATTTCAGATTTCCCTACCTTACCGGTACTTCCGTGCTACGTGCAATTTTTACTGCTGGCCATAAATATTTCTACGAATACTTATATCAACGAATCATTCAAATGAGCAAATAGCGACGACAAATGTTAGGCACCGAGCAATAATTTTATATTTCAGAATCATTCGTTTAGATTATCTTCATATCGTCAATCCGTCAGCATCCCGAATTTTATCAAAACGAAGTCTGCCGGTGCTACTAGAAAAAAGACTGGTTGATTGGCATCACGAAAGACTTGGATGACAGAGGATTTTTCTATCTGCATCAAAACAAGGGAACCAGCCGTGCTAGATGCATGGCTAAATACTGGTTTACCGCGTTTATCGCCCAAAAGGAATTTGGTCCATTAATTAAGTCCCATTATGTTTCCAGTCGTCTTTTCCAAAGTACGGTAGCTATTACAACGGTTTAGCTATTACACTTTTAAAATTTTTTGAGTGATGGAAAGGGTCATTTGATAAAGTGGCCCTTTTAGTAGAGGCCCTTTTAAAACAGCGGATACCGGAAGGATATCGGTCCTGGTGCCACTTTACATATATTTACAAAATAAAAATTCGCCGAATTCTTTTTTTCTTTGCCGAATTAACCTGACTAGGGATAACATCCGAAAAAGGATTGCAGGAATCCGAATTCACATGGAATGGCGGCAAATTGAAGCTGAATATTAGGTAAGAACAAGAACGCAGATACCGTAAGAATCCGCCGGATTATTACGAACGGGTTTAAATAGAAGTAGGTGAACTTTAATGTAGGTCTAAAGGTTCACCTCATCACCCCGACTCAAATTAAGGAAATTGCGACCGTTAGATAACTCCGGTACATATCTTTACGAACTGGTAGATCAATGGTGCTATCATGGTCACTAAAATATCATCTTGTAGTAATTGACGTTGTATAACATAGCAGCTGAATTTGTCGTTACAGATGATGTTATGGATATTGATCGATTAAGTCAATTGAAAGTCGTACATTCTTTCTCTTTATTTTTAAAACGTTTCAGTTACCGACCTTTTTTTTATTATTTGAGAATAACAGGAGATAAAGACATTATCCACGCCACTAATTGACTGTTTCGTCTTACATCATAGTAGCTCTGTACGCTAATTAAAAATTGGCTTTTATTTGCTTATCCTGATTTAATATTTTTGTATGAATTTAAAAGTTTTCTATGAATATGGCTGTGCAAGAAACGTCCAGCAGTTATACTAGTTAGAAAAAAAAATAAAGATTAATTAAAAATAAAAGTACAAGAAATGAGATTTGAAGGTTCACTTCATCATTCCAACTTGAATAAAGAAAATTCACCGATATTCAAGTGGGCCATCGAAGCATTCGGATACATCCGGCGCAGATCCTCATTTAAACTGGTGTCAGAGCGATGGCGCAATCATCCTCAAACACGTCAATAATTATCACTATGTGATCTTGTAATTTAGTGACATTAATTACACGGCAGCTGAATTTTTTTTTTTCAGATAAAGTCTTGGGAATTGATTAATTAAGTAAAATAAAAGTCGTACATTCTTTCTCTTTATTTATCGTTTCAACTGACGACACAATTTTAGCTTTTACAATGCTGATAGGTATCAATGCGTTGAGATAAGATGACATGTAATATTTTCAAATGTCTTGATTTAAAAAGATATATAGAGCATTCAAGTTATTTTAAGAACTGACAGGACTGGCTGGTTCGAGCCAAACATGAAGGGGAACGCTGAGCTGGAGAGCGCGGAGATCCGACAAAAAGGCCAACATCTTGCCCATCAATGTCAGTGGCGGCCTCTGAGGCACACCCGAATTGAGGCAGGTCGTCCAGCGCTGCTGAACGTAGAAATGAAAAGCTCTAAGAACGGCCAATTCCATCTGACGTAATTGGGTTATCTGATAGGGCAGAAAGGCAGCTTGGCTAAGAGCGTCTGGAGAGAGGAGAAGCAAGCTAGATAGAAAAGCAATCTCTTCAGAGCGGACTTCCATGCGGATCAAAGAGCGAGCCAGAGAAACCAGACGGTTGGGCGTATCAGAGACGTTCAACGGAGTAGATGAAAGGCACGGCAGGGTCACTTCGGCACCTGGTGGAAACAGGAATGATTCCCGTTCCGGGCAAAACCGGAAAGCCACTCGTAAAATCTGGAAAGAAATAAAGCGTTAAGAAATGTTTAATTGATTATTTAAAAAAATAATTATTACCATAATATTGAGGGCATTGGCATCGAGTAAATGAGTTCGAAGATCCGGCGGAAGATTGGCAACGAAAGGGATCGAATGAGCGAAATGCTGAACGGCTTGGAAACCCCGTTTACTCAAATCAGCACCGGGAGGCCACAACTGATCCGAAGAAAGTGATAACACGGCAGCATACTGTATAAAGATAGATACATTGAAGTAAACATTTTATTTAATTTTAAATAAATAGAATTTACGCGAGAAGTGAAGATTTCTGAGACGGGCGCAAAAGTAGCGTTGTGAGCAGCGATTATCAAATCGGACAGCTGTTTAACTTCCGGAAGTACAAGAGATGGAACACCGGCCGGCTCAATTTTGCGCTTGTTCTTTTGAGCATATTTTCCTGAACCTAATCAAAAATTGTAATTTAAAACTTGGCAAGATTCGTTTGATCTTAAAACTTTACCATAGCGACTCGGAGTGAAAATCATTCCAACTTCAATGCAACGCTGGAAACGACAAGCCCGGCACCGATTCCGGTTCTCCCGCGTGATACTGCAGTTAATCGAGCGGCCAGTTGTTTTGTTGTAACATGTGAAAGCTGGATCTCCTGGTTTACGAGCCATTGCTCGCTTGAAAAATCCCTATCATACAAACATTTTAAATTTAACTAAGAGCTTTAAATAAACAGTATTATTTTACTTTGCATCCTTCGCAAGCCCAGACGCTGTAGTGGATTCCGGAGCTCACATCGCCACAAATGGAACACGGAGGCATCCCTTCCGTACTATTTCCTCCATTATCAAGTTGTAAATGCAGCTCACCAGGAGACGAATCTTCAGAGAGTTTCCTAATTTACAAAAATAATTAGAAATTGAGATTTGTGTTAATAATTTTTTTTTTAATACCTAATTTTGGCTGGTTGATAGTAAACAGGAACTTCTTCAGAATCTATCAAAGTTTCTTGCTCAGGTGTTTGATGGGAGCCAGCAGCAACATCACTGGTAACACCACAAGAAACATACTCGGTAGAGCAAGGCACTTCACTCTCTTGTGGTAAATCTGGGAGGTAGTGAGCAGTTCCACCAAAATTATTATTTTGATGCTGATCAGGTTGATAGCAATCATTATGTTGATTCATAAATTGGCCTTGATAACCATGCTGGCTGACAATGGCCATGTTGTTGTCATGGTGATGAGGGTTGCTGACTGTATTCTGATTAATCTGGTGGCTGCTGTAACTGTTGTGCTGCTGATCGTGCAGGTAGGAATTATGGTGACTCACACCTCCATTTGGTTCCTGAGGAAAAACTATTATTACATAACTTCAAAATTGAGAATGTAAAAAATGTTAATTACCAAATAAAAAGGTTGTACACTAGATTGGTGATAGCCATTCATGGGCCTGTAGTTGTAATGAGTTGCATGGGCAGCAGGAGCTGGAAAGTGGTAGCTAAAATGGGTAGCTGCTGCTGATTGTGTTGACAAGAAATTGAAATCATCAGTTTCTTCTTCTGCTGATTGCATATTTGGAGTTGAAGAGTGAGCTGAATATTCAGATGATGATAATGACGAAGTGGTAGCTTCGGTGGAATCGAGAAAATCCATTATTTTCAAATATTATTAATGACTGAATTTGCGAGACCGGTAGCAAACACGTGGATGACGAATGAAAAGTGCGTCTACAAAGTTATTGCGAAACATGTTGTCGACAGGAAGCCAGGTTCAGACGTTGTCATTTATTTTGTTCGCGTCTCGTGGGATTTGAAGAGAAAAACAAGAATTCCACTGAGATGGAAAGTTTTTGGAAAATAAATCAGTAAATAATTGTTTTTCTCATGCCAATGATTATTCTTTTTTCGTTTTGATGACGTAATTTTATTTCCTTTAACAACAATTGGATTTACATTTTCACACATGATAGATTTTAAATTTTATTTTAGTGCATGAGAAATGATAATAAATTAAATGGTATCCTAAACTGATGACCGGATATCCGGATATGTAACATTTATGCAATGAATCTTTTTTTTTTCGGCTTAGCCTAGCACCGCACGCGATCTAGCGGACAATTTTGTAACGCTGTCATAAATGCAGCGGGAAATACGGAGTAAATTTCGCGATCAGGGTACAAATCTTATTTTTCCGTCACACAAGTAAACTTGTAACCTTGGATCAAATAGCATTAATGGAAGGGCAACCTGAAAAAAAATAATTTTAATTATTCTATGAGTTTTGAAAGAGAAACCTTTATTATAATTACGACAAATCTGGCACTGGGTTTCATCCGAGTTGTCTCCACATCCGTCCGCCCCTGTGCAGAGGACGGCGGCGGACCTACATCGACCGTTCCGGCATCGAATAGGGCATTGAAGCTGTTCTACTCCGACAGCAGAAGCCTTCTTCATAATCGAATAGCGGTGCTCCCTCTTGCATGCTTTCTCCGGCTCGTCGCTTCCGTCGCTACAATCCACAATTGAATTACAAAAGGCATGTTCCGGAACACAAGTGCCATCCCGACATTTAAATCCATTTCCAGGGCATTCTAAACCATCAAACATTTTTAGAGGATAATCTCTTTATGAAT
The DNA here is from genome assembly GCA_030141595.1 of Chydorus sphaericus. Taxonomy (NCBI): domain Eukaryota; kingdom Metazoa; phylum Arthropoda; class Branchiopoda; order Diplostraca; family Chydoridae; genus Chydorus; species Chydorus sphaericus. The sequence continues at coordinate 8,946,542 of CM057927.1, read as the reverse complement.
CTTTCAAATATTTACCTTCATTTGAACCAGGTTGGCAATTAGATTCATCTGATCCGTCTATACAATGTTGAATTCCATCACAGATATACATTCCCGATATACAATGATTGGGTCCACATGAAAAAGAACCGAACGGGCAGGGCCTTCCGGTGCACTCTTCATCTGATCCATCCTCACAGTCGACAACTCCATTACAAGTTAGTGAGCGACTGATGCAGCGACCCGACGATCGACACTATGTTAAACTTTCAGTTAGAAAAGCTTTTTAAACAAGACAAAAGTTTGAATAAAACTTACTTGGAAAGTGAGTGGGTGGCACCCAGTATTGTTCGATCCACAGGTAGAAGGACCTTCAATGAAACACTGACAAACACCATTAATGCAAGCTGAGTTGGCATCCGAAGCTTGACATTGAGCCCAAGTTGTGCAAGGTTGACCGAGACTCACTTGGTTCTCGTAACCGTGCAAAGGTTCATCCAATCCTAAGAAGCAATCAAGTTATTCTTCGAAATCCTTTAATATACAAGAGCGGATCTAACCTTTAAGAGTTGCAATACATCGATTGCTAGTCCAACCGATGGCATAACCATGATCGCAAACACAAATAGCATTTCTGCAGATTGAATTTTTTACTCCCGATCGACATTCAGATGTTGTAGCGCAACTGGATCCTATCACTGCTTTCCACAAAAGAAACCTTCATGTATACTTTCAATTTTCCATTGAAATATTGAGTCACCTGTGGGGGGTTTGACGCAATGCTGTCCGATATGTTCCGTACTGGAGTCACAATAGCATCTACCATATAAATTTGGAATTATGTACTTGCAGTACGAATGCCGCTCTGTCAAGTGGCATTGTTCGTGACTGAAACACTTGTGACCCAACTTTGCGGCTATAAAAATAAAGTAAAGTTTATAATAATAAAACTTTATATTTAGCCCAACGTTAAAAACTAACGTGGAAGGCAGAGATGTCTCCGGTAAGGTGAATATCCTTTGCTACACTGGCAAGATCCGTCAATACAACCAGAATTAGGTACTCTCAGGCTACACTGAGAGTGAGAAGAGCACTCAAATCCCAATAAAGAAGCTGTTGAATAGAATCATTAACATGTCAGTTAGCATCTAATTGATTAAAGGTCATGTTGAAGTATACAAACTTGGGAGGCAAGATGAGGCGTTGAAAGCTACGTGGTAAGGCAGGCAAGTGCAAACACCTTGATGGCAGATGCTATCTCTAGCACCTCGACGACATGCTGCACTGGATTGGCAAGCTTCGCCTAGATACCGAGTGCTAGTCATTTCTGTATGCTCTAAAGTGTACAAGCGACTCGATTCCGCACGTTTTACAACACTGGTTTCATTTGCTGATGAAGCAAAAGTGACCTGTCAATCAAATTTTGTAATTTAAAATAATTTCTATGCGTAATATGTCGCCGAAACTTATAAACTGAATAAAATGGTTCGACAGTAATGATTATTCAATAAACAAAACAAAAAATCTAGAAATTTTTAGTTAACATGGCGATCGATTCATATATGTAAATTTGGTTATACTAATTAGCTGAAATACTGCGTAGTAGGAAAAGTTTTTGCTTTTCATCCTTTTCAGAAAGTTTATGGAAGCTTTATATTGGCTGACTTCTCGGCTGAAATTAATTCAGCGGAGTTGTTTCCTAAACAACCTTTACATTTATAATAATGAATTCCAGATGAAAAAACAGCACGTATGAACTTTGCGTATAATATAATTAAATGTGTGAGGACTTCCATCTCGTCACATGTCAGGCACATGCATGATTGCTGTAATGAATAGTGACTGTACGAGGCCTTTGTTTGGCATTGTGAGTTGTTTGACGTTGTAAAGATATACTACCGGTAGCCTACGCGCACTTATTCTCAATTTCAATATTTAATGAATGTGGAAAACTGAAATCCACCTTGAAATACTACAACGAATTGACGAACTTTCAACTCGGTTGTTCTGTCAATAACTTCATTGATTGGCCGCTTTATACGGCATTACTTTTGTCAATAACGAATCAACACCTTAACTACTAAATTTCACGATAATTTGCAAACTTTCCAGATTTCATATTCTGTTTTTGAGGCTTCTGTAAGTACGTAGATATTACATCTGAGAAATGCGAGCCTTTTGATCAATGCTCCCTTCATGGTTAAAGGCGGCTTCATATTACTAAACAAGCATACACCATGAAAAGAGGATCCTTGAGTGATTGAGTCATAATTTTTTGCCTAGCATATTTACTGAGCATAGCTGCGCTCACATCCACTCTGTCTCTGCCAACTTTGTCGGGTCGATCAGGCAGAAAAGATGCTGCTAATGATCCACCAAGTTCATACATTATATGCCTACAACTCGCTCTGAAGTTGAGCCGCGCAACTCATTATGAGGATTATAAAGGCACACAGTAGGCCTACATAATTTTTTTTTAAATCGAATAACTAATAACGTATCTAGATTAAAGATAGAGTGCCTTACCGTAATTAGTTCTGCTGCCGTGAAGAGCAAAGCAACAAAGAGGATTCTGGTTTCTGGGCCGTTCATTGTCATCATCTGAATGTATTACAAATAATCTTTGATTTATACTTTTCTTATATCTATAAGTAGGTATGAAAAATGATGGTACCATCTAGATCTGAATGTGGATCAATATAAGGGGGAAAACGATGCATCACCCTCAACCTTTCAACTCGAAATTCTCTTTACCATTATTCGTCACGTATCTTCGCTTTAGTGCACATCGTTATAATAGATATCAGCCAAGAGAGTGACAATTCATTAAAAGTAGCGGATTCAAAGTAAGGCGTGACTTTAAAGTTCGCTTTGGTTATTGAATTCTTCTTTTTTTAAAAGGATCGCGGGTCGTCGACAGTGTCGCATCAGTGCGTCAGCACACTCCCCAGTTTATAGGCAACTTCTATCTTTTTATATTCAGCCACTTTTTATTAGACTATACAGTCTTCTGTCTTGTTAACTTAAGAAAAGAAAATGTATAACGAAACTTTACGTGTCAACTTTAATTTGAATAAACTACGCTTCCGTCTCAATTCAAAGTTTCATTAAAAAAGAAGTAATAAGAAATATTGACATTTGATCGTCATCATTATTAAGAAAATCCGCTTACCTTCATCTAAAAGAGAAATTAATTAACTATGAAGATGATGCCAAGGGCCCTCTTGATACTGCACTACGGAGTAGCTCCAGTGGGAGACTGCGGATGGCCAACGATCCCTCTTTCTCTGATGAACGATCTCAAGAGGGAAGACCGCCCTCTCCTCGCTATAATAATATACCTGTAGGTTAATTGTTTCGGCTCTACTCGTATTTTCAAAAGAGTTTCGTGTTTTCATGCTCGGCTAATATTGACAGAAGAGATCAAAACTGGTCTGCTCTGCTCTGCTCGCGGAAGCGTGAACGTTGAACGGAGTCACCGATATATAACGGCGTGTATTTTATTGTGTAATGCATATTTTTTTAAAGTGTTCATCGTCGGCACTTCTTTTATTTAAGATTGATTCGCCATTCATTCTTTGCCACTCGGGATTTATTTTGAAAAAAGAATATAACGAAGCCCCATCGATCGCCTGATTTGTTTCTTTCTTTACATTTCATTATTTTTACGCAGTTCTGGTTATCGATTTCTTATAGAATCAAACCCTATTATAAAGTTTGTAAGCTACATAGATAAGCTCTTACCGGTCTATGGTAAATATTTCATACAAGTTTCCTGTGCGTGTCATTCATAATAACGCGTCCAGTGTAGGTAGGCGCGATATATCGATCGAATCTTATTATCAATAAATCATCTAAAAAAAGAAAAAGGAATATAAGTAAAGGATATATAAGTAAATCAGCTTCCATATAACCAAACTAATACAACGTTGACTGGAAAGGAAAAGCTTTTTTTTTTTTTTTTAAATAAGAAACAGTTTTCTCGTGCATCATCGTTAAACGGATTTCTTTTCGCAGGATGACTCCGCAATTGAGATCGGTCACACTTTTCAAAAGAAACTTGAGTTGAAAAAGAAAATCGTTGCCTAATAACGGTTGTCAACTGCTTTTAAAACTACTTGTTTGTATTTGTTGTGTAAACATTATCTCTAATCTGTTATGTCATTCATTCAGTGAGCCATGTACAGTAAAGTTTTAGCGCTGCTTCAATTAGCCTATTTTTTTCCAACTCGTCGACTTTCTTGGAATCTTAATGCACTTGATGTCGTTCCGTAATAGTTGCTTTATTTATTCTGACTGCATGAAGAGGTATTTAGGTTACTTCACAAGAATCCGAAAATAATTCGCGCAGAAAACGATTATTGCGCACCGAGAGAACCAAGTAAATAACAGTTTGCTTTTGTTATACATTTAGACAATGAGAAGACGCTCAACGAGCCTTGATATTTGCCAAGTCTAATTAGGCGATTCCTGAACCTAATATGTAACTGGCATATAATATCTCTGTAAGTTAACTATTCTTAAAAATACAATCAAGTTGAAATTTCATTTGGAATTGAGTGTATACGGAATTCTTCCTTCCGCTTTAATACCTACGTTAATTTTATATCGTTTGATGTGTCATCTATTGCGACGAGTCGCGACTGATGTTATCAATAACAAACAGACAACTTTTTTTGTCCAACAGCTTGTGTGGCACTACTTTTCACGAGACACATAAAAGAGAGAGGAATAAAGCGTGTTGTATACACCAAAAGACACGTATATATAAATTGTATTAGGGACGGCTGTCTTTGTGACTGTTATACACTTATACTACCCAGCAGATGCCCACGCATGATAAGAGTATATTGGGCGGACGAGAGAGCCTCGTGCTCCGGATACGATCCGCTGGATCGTACAAAGCTGTGCGAAATTCACTTAACGTGCACTGAAATAATATACGAGCGGAACTAGAGATGATCTATAGTATAAGTTACCATACTATAGGTCTATACGTTACTAAATCTTTCATACCTTGCTTTAAAAGTCTCATAGAGTCAGTTCTAAGAACTCAGACTGTATATTGAGCGTAAAGTTTGCATAATAGTAATCTTAGTAAAGGATTTTTTGACCGTGCATAAACATGTACATCGTTCGTGCGCGATTTCCCGCGGGAGAAATATGTAGAAACGAGGTATATGCACTGTGCCGTACTTAAACCCACTTGCACATGAATGTTTTTCCTTTCTATATAAGGTATTGCGTGATTTTGCTTCAAAGATAATATTTTTGTTTAAAGATTTCTCAGTTTATGCTTTCAAAAAAATAATTTTTATAACAACATTTAACCTTGAATGCAGTTTGAAGGTTTATTTAAACAGCGAATCCGTACTGAACTACCAAAGTCTATAGACATAACTAATTGGAGAGCGACCAGATGAGATCGGCGATCGAAGATCAACATTGGAGGCGAATCGGACTGTATAGAACCCATCAAATTCAGCCTTGCAAAGGGATGTTGTAGTACACATCCGGTGATATGGTTTCGCTATAAATAGTTGTTGGGAAAACAACTCGAAGTGAGCAGGCTAGATTTCAAACAACAGTAACTTTTTTTAGTTCCGTTTATTTCACGACGAAGAGTTTCTTGTAATTTGAGCCAGAAATTCCAGATATTTGAAGGAAAGAGAATAAAGAAACGTCCACATAAACGACATAAAGATGTAAAACATATTGATTAGGTACATTTATTTATAAAATATGGGGTTTTTCATGCAAGAAACATAATAGTGAGTGCATTACATAATAGTGGAGGGTGACAAGTAACAAATTGAGATCTTTTTAAAAAACATTTAGGTATTAGACATATCTTTTACAAACATAATAACAACATATACGTGTTTTAATACTTTTTCATTTGAATTTGTGTGTGTAATCTTTACCTTTAAGAATGAAACGATTGTTAAACGTAAGATTTAGCTGCTGCCGACAAGTTAAGAGAAAGAGTAGATCTCTTTTTAGATTGCTTGCGATGATTACCGGGGGTGGGGCCCATTAATTTACTGTCCGAGTGAGGGCCGGCCATGGATACGTGATGCTCTGGTTCATCAGCTCCAAACGAAGCTGATTTAGGGGTCATTCTCACGACTACCGGAGGAGAATTAAGCCTATTATTCGCGCCTGGACGCCAGCGCTCTTGGTTGGGTAGTTGTCGGGGAGCTGACGTCATAACGCCGCCTGGCTGCTGGTGCGGCCCGGTGGCTCCTCTTCGATCATCTTCGCCGATACTGTCATTGTCCTTGCCTCTTAGCCAAGCCAAACCTAAGCAGGACTTTGAAAGAAAGAGAAAAATATATTGTCAAATATGAGATTTAAAATCTATAAAAGGATTTATGATGCTGAGTTGGGATTTCAATAAGATAGAAAATCCTTAAAATGCACAGAAAAGGCTACTCAAAGTAATATCATGGTTTTGTTCTGTTATTTACATAATGCATGAACTTACTCTCATCTGATTGAGGAGGCTCCCGCTGAAGGCCAAGTAGACCCAAGGATTTGTACAGGAATTAAGGGAAGCCAGAAGTAAGATGATCACAACAGCTGAGCTTATGTCAGTCTCTGTAAAGCAAAGAAAAGAAGAATGAAGGAATTTACAATTTACAAGTTCAAGAGCAATATACATGCAAATGTATTCAAGCTATAGACGAGCCAATAGTGTATTGTTAGCATAAATGCCGTCCCGTGTAAATGACAAAAAGTGTCAAGTTCCCCGTCCATGAATAAACATAAATCTCTCTAGCAACCAAGTTTCTTACCAATTTGTTACCCACCTACTTAAAATAAACCTGTGATTTTTCCAGTCTAAACAATAAACAAAGGTTTTTTTTGACATTTTGACAGTTTCGTCTGCATCTGTCAAACCAGTCAAAACAAATCCGAGTGAATCAAAAGATTCTCCCGCCAGACACGGTTCCACAGATGACGTATATCAATTACTATCAAATCTTTACTCGGAACTAATTAAGAATAAAAAGAGAGCCCGCCGCTGGTATTTTTACTGCGTATTTCTAAAGCTATGGCAACAAAACAATGTATAGTTTCGACCTTGTCTCGACCTTAAATCAATACTGTAGGGTCCCCTGAGGTCATTTCTTCTAGACAATTCTAGCAGAAAAGCTTATCAAAAGGCAGCCATTATCCTAACTTTTCAGTACAGTCTCGACCGTCAAGTTGATAGGTTGTGCAGTAAGTGCCACTCTACTCTCTCTATTTTATACTAAAACCTTACATAATAGAACTAAATTCTGTATTCTGGTATAGTAACAGCACAGGACCGTTTTTTTGTTTGTATCGAAGTGTGACTTGGAGGCCCATTTTCTACGGGTCTTCCATCAAACCCACCACGTCGTCGTTAAGAAGTGATACCGCCGCCTTTTTCGGACCGGCTTTGACTAGGACTTTCGGGGGCTTTCACCTCGATCGATCCGTTATTTGCAACACGATTTACGGGCGATCTGAAGGATCAGCTGGACTAGGACAAGGGCCTGGACCCGGTAAGAATATTTTCATGTCATTTCTTCGAAAAAATTATATTATAAATATTTTTGGTTGTTGAAGATTTTGTTTCAGAAACTGTGAAGTAGGTCCCTACACTTTGCTCTTTTTATTTTACTAATTGGCGGAGGAGAAATCAACCATGTTGGGATTCGGTTACATGCTGCTGGTGATGCTGATTGTGGCCACAATCAGCTTGGCCGAACATTCTCGAACTCACGAAGGCCTTCTACCCTCTACCCAGCCCTGCTATCAGCAACGAGTCCAGTACGGCCAAGAAGCTCTCGATCTAATCCAACAAGACGCTTAAATATTTCTTTCTTTTTAAATAAATCTATTATTGACTCTTTTTATTTACTTTGAGAATGTAGTGTAATGGGAATTTTTTAAATGTTACCCTCCCTCTCTACTTTAAATATAGAATGACGCGAGTAATACAGTTGTCAGCGTTTACATCCATTATTTGGTGTGTCGCAGAAATTTTGCATCTTATTGCTCGACCGTATTATGATAACGGATGTTGGCACTCTTTGGCCATTCTTTAGCCAAGTCTAATGGGCGGGAGCTAGCTGAAATAGATTACAGAAGGCACCTGCTGGGCCGACTCTTCTCTCTTGGGTGATAAATTGTCTCGTACTCTTAAAACTCAGTGGGCTGGCGAAGAAAAAACTATTACAGTATCTAAAAATAGTGAATTATGGTAATTTCTTTCTCAAGACAAATAAGAGAGAAATAGGAACCAAACATCTACTATTACGAGATGTCTAGATGTAGAAGTATAGTTATTACTTTTTGGAAAAAAGCCAAATGATATTAGTCAACCAGGAATAGTAATTCAGAAAATTTGAAGTGATGCGATTTTTTGGTTTATCAAACTACCCTTTTTTAGGTTTGAATTATTTTTATGTAAGTAGACTTGGATAATTAGTGTCAACTTGTCAAGTCTTCTCTATTTATGAGAGATGAAAGATACCTTCCATGTTACAGTATAGGCTCATTGAAAGAGTTATCAATGTACAACTAATAAAGTAGCTCATCGTTATAAAGTTCTTAACAGTATATAAAGATGGAGCGCTCCTCTGTAACTTTTTTTTATCGCCTAATATTTTTCATGCTGACAAACAATAAGAAGGCACTCGCGTCTCTAGGAAGCTTTTCATTAAAAGTTCGCTTGAAGTTTCGATATAATAATTTTATTACTTTTTTAATATATGTATATAATTTCTCTCGAGTTTCCAAGCAGCTTGTTCAATATTGAAGAAGCACTCTCAAGTACATTAGTTATTTGTCGTCATCCAATTAATGATCTGACAGTAAAATAACTTCAAGGTAATAATAAAGTAAAAGCGATATTGTTAGCGTCAAATTAACTTAAAATCTAGACTTAATGGTAATTAAAATTTAAAAATATGATTTTCAGACATCAGTTGAGCAGATTTTTTTACCAAAAATACTTATATAACAGGGCCTTAAGTATCCTAGCAACATTTTGCTGCGGGACTTCCAGACATCAGCTGATATTTATTTACCAAAAATACTTATAATAGGACCTTAAGTATCCCAGCAACATTTTTGCTGCGGGATTTTTAGATGGAAGCTGATATTTATTTACCAAAAATACATATAATAGGACCTAAAGTATCTTAGATACATTGTGCTGGACGAGCGCAACCGGGCGCCGCTCTGGTAAATATATTGCGATATTGATATGCCTTATTATCTTCCTTTTATTATTTTTGGAAATTAATAACCTCGAAATTCAAGCCGCGTTCTCTCTCAAATATGTAACTTGTTTGCTACTCAATGAACACGTATGTAAGAGCGCGAGAAACTCGAGCAATGACTGAAATTGCCAAATTTAATATTACATTTTTCACGAAAAATTTGTTGCATCGTTGTATCAATCCCGTTTATAAGTTGATGAAAATTTTTTTATCAATGTCTCCTGATTCACTTTCACAAAATCGTACCCAAATAGACTTAAGAGATGATGCCCGCGCCTTCTAAATTAAATTTTCAACCTTTCCACGGATTGAGGAGATTGAATTGCTATACCGGAGGCTTCTGTCCCGTCAGTATAGCTGTCAGTAACCATATATAGAACGCATCATTTTAAGAAGCTTAAAGTAAGGGGAATTATTCTGACAGCGAGCTCATTCCCATCTGTCCTTCTTCATGTCAACACTCAGTTTAGGAATATTATGCTGGAAATCTGTCGCTATAATCAGTTTTTAAGTAAACAGTATTACATTAAGTAAAGACGCATAGTTCCAAACTTATTCTTCCAACATATCTTGTAGACCAGATGGTATCTTTCTCGGTACCATCAGATTTTGAATAAACATCACAAAGAATAAAGAGCCTTTATTCACGCAAGAGGTTACAGCTCAGCTTCTAAAATATTCCAAAAGGACAGCTGACACAACATTTTTGTTTTTCCTATACTTTTCCCTGGAGAGAAAACCTTGATGATGAGAACTGCAGTCCGGAAGCGGATCTCTCATGTCTTTTCGTATATAGTTGCGCAGCTGTACTATAAAGGAAATGAGTTTTCTGCACATATAGTCTTACATCAAGCTTATATAGATCTCTGATATACACAGCGATCTCTCTTTGGATGATAGAAGAATCCTTTTTAACACATCAAACATATGGGAGAGTGAAGAAAAATGCTAAAAGAATGGAACAGAACATTTAAGCTTCTTACTTTACTGAGTTTAACTCTACAGGGCGCCAAAAAAAAAATATTCTTCTATTTTTATGACTTTATTTAGGCTGGATCATATCGATCCGCCAGTGATGGACTGCTTCCGACTTTTACATTCAAGGACAGCGGAATCATAAATTGCATGGAATGGGTCACTTACGGCTGCTGGGTGGTGAGTAGACCATAACGAGCTGAGCAATACAGAAAGGAGCCCAGCAGGCCACGAAGCAGATGACAACTACCAGCGTCTATATGATCCATCAATAAGCTTTATACGATTTTATTTATAGCAAGAAAATGTAACTAAAATACCAGCTTGATGGTCTTCATTTTAGCTTTAGTGATGCGACTGCTATTAGATCTTCTTAATTGAGGGAGATTGTGACAGCACTGCGGAGTAGTTGTTGTCAATCTGGTAGACATTGTACCACCTCCACCGGACATTGAGCCAGATGCTCCCAAGATCGATGGAGTGGGCGCACTTGCCCTTAAAGTAGTCATCTGATGATGTCCGGCAGGTGCAGTTTCACTTGAATGGGACGTCGAGGATGGATGATGAAGAGTGCTGTTATTTTGTTGATGTCCTGCGCTCTTACTTTCCGTCCCATTATGCCTGAATTAATTCATCATTATAATGTATTCGAATAAGTAAATAGAGTTTATTCCTACTTGCTGTGTGAGGAAGCGGAAGCAACGGAAGCTTGGGCAGAAGAGGATCGAGCAGCCCTACTCCGCCAGCGGAGACTAGCGAGCAGGAACCAGCGCCGGAGGTAGGAAACTGGACGAGTTAAAATATTGGCGCAGCTGGCATCAGTTGGCCGACTCCCTGCCGGATGAGTCGGATGGTTGCTAGTGACGGCAATACTGCTTCCAGGAGCACCGCCGTTTGTATTAGATGTTTGAATTGGTGCCGAGAGTACGGCGCTCTGACTGTATATCCAAATCTGACGACATATCACTCCGTAACAGACGATGATGACTAAAAGGGGTGCTCCGAAAATCGATATGACGAACCTGAGATAAACATTATTTACATATCCATTAGTTTTGCTAGAGGAAGAATGACGTGAAAAGAGCGGACGCTATAATGGCTCGCTCCTGGACAAGCCATGAAAAGAGAAGCTTGATTGATATTGCTGTGGGCGGACTATATTCAATGGTATAGCCATCATCGGGATGGAGGAACAAAGATGCCTTTCAATCAGGAAATATATAAGAAAAAGAGTGTTGGTATGAATAGAGGAACTAGTGTTTCACGATAAAAAGGTGAATAGCGAGACGTATAAATCAAAGACCTTTACATCCTGCTGCATTGTATGACTCATATATTTACAAGCCAAAACCAAATCCCTCTTCTTTGAATGATGCAAAACACGAACAGGACCAAGAATAAAACCATAAATTTCCTCTCTAGAAAACCAGTTGAGAGTTCCGTGTAGCTATACAAGAGAAAACCCCATGCTGATTCCATCTTTATGCGCTAAATTTAGATAGAAGAAAAAAAGTTTTCCGCCATTTCTTGTTTTGCATTTTATGTATACGCATTGATCTATCTCTTTAGTTGAGATGGTAACTTAATAATCCACCAAAGCGAGCAATTCTAATAAACACTATGTACCAACCAAGTTGGTTCGATTGAATCCTCACCGAGCTATTGACTGATTTATTCTGTCTTTGTTCCATAATAGGCAATTCTGTACCAGAACTATAGAAATAAACTGCATTCTGTGAACAATGAAATGTTTTACTGTTTAGTGATTTGTGAATGTATTCCTATGGCGGTAATCTTCTTCTTTTGTTTTTTGAATAGTTAGTTCAATTCTGAAGTTATTTTCAGATGAATGCATCCAATTTATATTTCCAACAGTTCCAGCGATTGAACAACATTCTTGATAGGCATCTATCTATTATTAAAAGGGCAATCAACCTTAAATCATTAAAGGGAAATTAAAACTTGTGTTTTCAACTATTTAAAAATCTCTGCTCAAAATAGTTTAGCCGGGAATGCAATTCCTTTTGATCCTGTTGTTATTCCATTCACATTTTTGTGAGGATTCTCGCTGCGTGTCTCAAACTAGCTTATTTGACTTGATGCCAAAGACGAAATAACGCTCCTCTGCGTTTAGCGGGGCGTAAAACTATTTCCAGTGGTTTGAATATGGCAGCTACTAGCGCAGGAAAAACAAAGAATATTTTCCCTTCAGAGTGCCCTTCAAATAACAAAAATATTGAAGCATTACATGCGCTGCTCTGAGCTGTTCCTCAATGTCAATATTTTCCCGTCTACTGCCCTCACAAATGTTGTCAATTTAAAATTTTATTGACGGCCAAGGATAAAATAAACACCACACCATTATTTGCTATTGACCTTATACTTCTTCGAGACATATTCTTCAATGACAAAAAATCCCAAAATAGAAGATGTATTATATAATATATATCCAATTATGATTTATTACTCACCATGTGACGTAAGCTTTGGCTCCCCAAGGTTCGACAAATTGAACCCAACAGTCCGTGGCACCACCCGGTGTCACCTCTTTCTCCCCGAAGATGACGGCCTGAGGAATGGCGAAGAGCATGGCCATAATCCACGAAGCTGCGACGAATCCCTTGGCAACTTTGAGCGAATTCCAGTGCAGGTTGTTACGAACGGTCACAGCCCGATAGCGATCCACGGCCATGAACATTAAGATGTAAGTGCTCAGGTATAACGTCATTATCTGCACATTATATCCAATTAGGCAAACGCTAATCGAATAATTTTACTCTATTTTATGGATTCTTGTTTCAAATTATTCAAGCAATTCAATCAAAAATCGTATAACATAGAGGGATTTATTGTTATGAGGGACTTTAATTACATATTCCATCGTATAATTGATGTTTGTCATTAGAAAAGTGGTCTATTGAATCATTATAAAATACATAATGATGGTGCTGCGCCGTTCATACAACTATTTTTGCTATCAAAGCTGGTGGATTGGTTAACGACGCTGACGTTCCAAGAAATATACAAATCTAATTATGTCAACTCTTTCCAAGCATGCACGTTATTACCGTATATAAGCAATATTTCTTAGAATATTGTTATATAACCAAAAAGTCGAATAAAATTGCGCAGCAAAGAGATTAGGAAAAAAAATAAAGAAAGGCTTAAGTGTAAGCCGCAAGACGTTTTAAATAAAAATCCATCTCCAGCAGATGAAACCCATAAAAAGACGAAGTAAATCTTCTTAAATTCGAATATAAAGTTGTCACATTCGATTCTCAATCCGAAGTCGTGAAATCGAAATCCTCTCATTGCCTTTACCCTACACTAAGCTGCGTACATTCAAATAAAACCAACATGGAAATGAATCATGTTTCTGACCTGAGCATACTTGACGAATCTGCAGAGGACGTCTCCTCCATAGAAGCGGAAAGTAATATCCCAGGCGAGCTGAGGAAGGATATTGAAGATGGAGACCAAGAGATCCGCCAGACTGAGATGCATCATGAAAAAGTACATCCGAGAAAGTGGTCGATTCGTGCGCTGCCTTATTAGGGCGATGAGCATCGTCAGGTTCGAAGTGACGGCCAGCAAGAGGATGGCTGATAAAGTGGACACTTCGATGACTGCCAACCGCTCATCTCTAGTAGGAACCACTTGGCCGCTCGTCTCGTTTAAGAAGAGAGTAGTTATAGGGTCATCACTTATCAGGCCCACTGTCGACTGATTATAAGTAGAAATTTCACTCATCTTGACCGACTATTATAGAAGATCTCTATTAAAAGTTACGAATAATCCCTGGATCCTTCTGCAAAAAATATAATAATAAATGTTATTTTGACGCAACACTATTGAAGAATTTCGATGTTTATTATTATAGACCTATATATTGTAAATATTTATATAAATAGTTTTGAAAATAGTTCAAGGATTTTAATAAGATTCAAGTATATACAACGTCGATTAAATGATATTACCTTATTTTAAGAAATAATCCTCCATAATATTATAAGATACATTTTAGTGTAATTTAGTTAAGTTGAATGTTATCCAAAATAGGTCACGCAGTAGTAGAGACGTCCGCGCTCAAGGACCAGTCGCGAACCACTGGGTAGGAAATAACAAATGCGGAGGAGGTGGAGGGCGTCGAGACGCTGTAGCTGCGTGAGGGATCGACGCCTTAGCGATGCATCTAGACGGGCGTTAAAACACATACACCTAAGAAGCTTGGCTGAGTAGACCTATAAGCTACCTATTAATCTATATTATACCTGTTATATAAATTTATATTTACATCATTTATTATTATTTGTGATGCTAAGGTCACTTGTAAAGTCAAATTTAAACAAGGTTGAACTATGCGGCGACTACAGCTACATTATGATTCACTCGCAATTACAAGCCTAAATAAAGTAAATAATGCGGAACTAGAAAAAAAACAACCTACAGCGTATCGTATGTAAATTGAATGGACGCCAGTCTCAGTATCTTTTTTTCCTGTGTAAATAACAATCGAGGTCAAGATCTGTATATAGCAAATTTCCCTTTTAAATTGTGATTCAAAAACAAAAATAATAAAAAGAAAAACATAATGAATGACAATGAAATATATACATGTCTATAGGTACACTGATATAACTATTATGTGATAACAATGACAAATGGGGCTAAAGGGAAATGATAATTCTTTGACTAGAGAATCCTATCTCTTTAATCAACTGGCGATAATAAATCACATATAAAATCAACGAATGAAGCTAATAATTAATTAAATATATTACTAATAGCAATAGTATAACATTTAAAAAATGAAACATCTTTTGACGCAACTTGTAGTTGATCTTTTCAGAGCATTGCACATTACTTGCAGGGCTACTTCATACACACATATATGTAGTTTTAATACGATTCATGTGTGCATGAAAAAACAAGCTGCTTCTCTCTGCCTCTGTAATTGCATCCTATATAGATTTATAACGACCCACTTCATATAGCGTGTTAATCAATCTACCGTTGTGCTTGGATTGGTTAGTCCTACCTGCTACTCTCGGAAAATTTGACGCATTATACGACTCTACTGTTTCCAGAATCGATTTATCATATATTACTTTAATAACTCCCATTTTTTTCATGGGCGTAGAGTTCTCAGTTTCTCCGAGGGTGCTCCAGTAAAAACTCCACGCATCTCCACGGGTGCACAAGGCACCGGAAGTCCATAAGGCACTGTATGTTTTTCGTATTTTCCGAGGGTGCCCGGGACCCTACGCCTACGATTTTTTTTTACATGTAATCTGAACATTGAATCACGTAACTATAGGCCGGGGGTTATGAGTAGTACAGTATATTAGCATCATTAATGGAGCAGCTCCTAGTTGGCAGTAAAATAATAAAAACTCAAATTTATTTCTCATCATAAAAGCGTGCAACGCTCTGATGCAGAAACCCAGAAACCATATATAGCTCGCTATATTTCGCGTTATAGGATCGATTTTCAAAGAAAGGCGATGCTTTCAGCACGCTGCTGATGAAAGGAGACAGTGCTATCAGTTATTCCTGCTGTGCGTCAAAGGGTTACTCCTAAAACAAAGCTTTCAATCAATTTCATCACGCCATTCAAATTGAAGAAATGTGAGAAGATATCATAAGAGAGAAATGGGATAGAGTTTAGGCCCTTTTTTATGATGCCGATATATTTCCAAGAAGATGTGCTGCCAGTTTTCAATCGTTATAAAATAGCTAATCAACGGATAGTAGATATATTTTTTCGTGAACTATGACAAACCATGTTGAGATTATTATTATGTAAGACTTTTATTATTATTAATATAGACAGCGCGCCGCCTTTGTAATCATGATGGAGGTCTGGGGATCTATAATTTTGTGTGGGTGTTTCCTTATATAGGATAGAGAAAATTCAATTTCATATAGCAGTTCGTTTGAGTAATCAAGGAGAAGGGTTTTTATTGATCATATGATGAGATGTTGCTTTGATGTCGCCAAGTCCTGCTGCTACACCGCATTTCTCTCTCTCTCTATACATGCATGTATATTTTTAATTAGGAATTTTATTATTATTTTTTTTATCCCAAGATTTGAAACAAAATTCACTGAGGACAAAGACTAGACTAGGATTAGACAGGAAGACTAGGACAAAGATAGACTAATCTAGGAAAATTTATAAATTTATTTTTGATCCAATAATCCGTTGAAAAATGCTCGAATTCAAAATAAGAATTAAAACCCGAATTTTACGTATATAGAATGGTGAAACGGTATGCGTTTTTGTTGAGTAATTGAAAACAACAGCGACATGGTCAAATGCATTTCTATAGAACCCAAGTTCATTGAATAGAAAAGTGCTGAACCGTATTACTGGTGATAGACGACGAAGCTCTATAGAATATCTATTGAGGAATGTCTTGTTTTATTTGTATACTTCTGAACAATACCTTAACCATCTGAAATAAACAGTTATTTTGTATTTCAGTCACGAAAACATTTATGTCCCGATAGTATTACGCTGTATTATGGGCTGATTATGCCGTTAGGAATGTTCCAATATTATATAATTGATAAGTTTACTTTCAAATGGACAGATTTATTATTGAAAAACGTAATGCAAATTAGTACGTTGGATAAATAATTATGTATATTAGAGATATCGCTATACAACTCGCCGGTCAACATGACAATGTCTGCCCACTCAGCTCTGCTTTTGCATAATTGCCTTCATAAATAGGTGATTCAGTTAAGTGGCGTACTCTTAGTTGCTGCGAACTGCGTTGCGTATATATTAGAAACGCCTACAATAGCCATTGATTGATCTGTTTAAAAAAAAATTCTATGCGAAGACAGCTGCTGTAAGTATAAAAAGTTTTACTCACTAATATTGTAAACCTTTGTAAATTTTGATCGCAATTTTGAATGCACGAAATTTACAACTTGAATAATAAAAATAACAGTGGTGGATGTGAAATATATATATATATATAAATATAATACTGCATCCAACCATTATGAAATGTAACATCGGCCAGCATTGAGCCCCATATATAGCCATTTGTGTAACTCATAAAATGCTATATAGTTTCTCGGAACTGTTAAAAAAAGTTCATAGCCTACCGGTATTACATATGTTCAAACACCCACACAAGCAAATAAATATAAAAGCAGTTAGACTCTTTTTCTAAGTAATAATGTTTAGCGCACTATTTACACCCCCTGATTTAATTTTAATTGCTGATGGATAAAATTGTTACTTCTCTTAACCGACCAATTAAAAAAAATACAATCTCATTAATCTGCTCTATTTAGTACGGTAGAATGTGAGAGTTCCTTTAAAAATTTGTTTTACATGGGTTTTATAACATTACATCATAGCAGCGCAATATCCTTTTTTAAAAAGAAAGTGTAATACTTTGCAAAAAAAAAAACAGCCGGCGAATTCTCAAGGGGAAAAAGGATTAATGTTTTATTCCTTTTATATAAAATGTGTGTACATTTCCTATTCATATCAGAGAATTATCCTATATGCACTCTTATAAGAACTTTGGCACAATTCTTTACTTTTTCTTATTTATAAATTGTATGGATAAACAGTTTCGTATAAAATACCTATACTGTAATTATATTTAATCTTACTCTTATGAAATGCCGTCATTAAACACTACTGCGATATACATAAGAATTCTAAACATATTTTCCAGCACTTTTACGATGTATATAGTTTAAGTTACGTAGCAAAATACTTTTATTTACACTAGACCTATAATAATATCGATTCGTGAGCGCCCATTTCATCAAGGATTGTAATGAGCAGAATCTCATCATGGGCGCGCAGCATCAGGCAATGACGTCCGTTTTTGCACCTCAATCATAATTCACCTTCTGATTATGTTCCAATGTGCAATCTAGATCCCAAGCAAAGGATTAATAACAGCAAAACGTGTATTTACGATAGAGGCTCATACTCATAATCAAGCTGAACGTCATCATCTTGGATCATTTTTGTAGAAAGATATGAAATATATTGGGCCTATACAGCTATATCCTGTTGGTGCTGAAATCTGTGAGCCGTAAATATTATAGCAGTACGATATATGAAGGGGTCAGCAGCAGCTATAAATATTCAAGCCTGCCTGATGGAAGCCTAGAAGAGCTTCCGTTGGGCCCATAAAACCAGCAATAACTGATGTGTCGGAATCATCCACACATACTACTAGCCTATATCTGATAAGAATAAAACTATAGATTTCTGCAGCAGCATCCACTGTAGTTAAAGACGCTCAAAATAAAAACAAATCCCGCTTAATGGCTGCGCTATGCTGCGCACAGAATAATCTTAAAAGTATACCATAATATAAGGGCTCATATCTTATACCTATGAATAACATATATAAGCCTTGCACAGTATGTATACATTCTTAAAGGAATAATTATTAATAAGAGCTACCTATCAATCTGCACAAGTGCAACTGCTTAAAAAATATATTACTCTTTCTTGAGATTATACCGTATGCTGTGTGATGAGATGGACAGTAAAATGTTTCCTACTATATACTTACTATTTTGATCCTGGGAACGGTTTCTATCTCTAATACAGTCGTACAATCCATAATTCTATCAGAAATAGAATAGTACAGTGGCACATCGCAAGAATATATAAGCCCCATATATAGTTTCTCTTGCGATACTTAAAAAATATATATTATTTTATACTAGCAGCTTTACTCACATGATACTGCGCCAACTAAGTAGAAAAAATGCCAATAAGTAGCATTCTTATTTTCTTGTTTTCTTTTTATTGTATTCGTTCATAACAATCAATAGGTTTAATTTAATGTACCAATTGAAATTTCGCAATAGTCCAACCCTAAGTCTGCTTTGTATTTAAAACAGTACTTGAATGATGAATAATTAACTGATGGTGTTACTTTTGTGTAGCCAATAGTTACTGAGTTATGTAGGGAACCTAAGGTAAGTAATAAATATTGCAAATATTGTCAGGTGAGATTGAGACATGAAGTGCGTTCGTGCGATCGTGCACGCACAACCCTGAAAAACAATATCAAATTTACTTCAATTTTTCTATGATGATTGTCTATTATTTATTTATTCATTATCTCTTCACGCACAATAATTTTGCTGTCTGGATTGTCACCGCTGTTCAGTCACTTTTTTATTCCTGAAACGAATTGGTTTGTAGCAGTTGATTACGTACTTTTGATTTATACTGCTATTTCTATAATACATATTTACTTACGTCAGTTTTGTGATGTGAATTAAGAAGTATACCCCAGGATTTACGAGGTGATCACGCTGTCACATTATATATATAAAAACCAACCCATCGTGAACATAATGCAGTTCTATAATGAATACGTGTAATATAAAAAAAGACTTGTGACCGACATTATTATCTGCAACGAGAAGAATCAATTCTTTTGTAATACAAAGCTATAATTTGTTTATAGAGTGATGCTGATGGCCTAATGCTGTGCATATGGTTCTTCATAAATAAGCCTCAGGTGTAATATATGAATATCATATATATGCTGTTACGCAGCATATTATTCTCTTTTTTAATTTTTATTTCTCAGCAATTCATTTCATCATCAAGATGATGAAATATATTTTATCAAGCGTTTCAAGCTACATCCTTAATTTTAAAATTGAATTAAAATAAAATTTTAAATACGATTACTACCGTATATTGTGTTAGATTGTAACCCATCGGTGTTGTATGGACTAAATGCCTATTTTAAATTGATTCATTTAATGCAGCTTATAGAAATACATTTTATGTTTTTACTAGGAGTTCGAATATTAAGACGCTTATTTCGTGCAAGTTATGATTATAGATCAAAGTTATGAACTATAACTTTTTCTGTTCTATTATGTGAAGATAGAAATGGGTGAAACATGGTTATTGGTTATGGATCCTTTATCACTACTGAAGGCAATTTATTATTATTATGTATGGTTTTTCCTACCATACATCAGCTCGGGAAAATTGATTAAAAAGCTTGATGATTAGTTGCTGCTTATTTACCTATCGCTACTGATTAAATAAAACACAATGTGTATTGTTACAATCAAGCCGCCGCGCAGCTAATACATTCCAAGTAAAATAAAGGTTCCTAGGAAATCGGTGGCGTAGGTTTTTTGTATAATGTGGAAAACAAATTAACAAATATATGCGATGGAGCAGTTTGATATATTTTGATTTGGGTGGCTTCTTATTCAATTCCTTTGTGAGCGAGTTTGTGAGCTGTGATTTTTAAAAAAGTAAAAATTGAAATGCATATTTCATTTATTTCTCTACAAATTGTGAGCTCGTTTGAATTTACATATAGCTCTATTTTATTACTAATATAATAACAGTTGAATCTCATTCTATTTCAATTTGAATTATTCCGTCCGCAGTATAAAGAATTTTCAATTAAGATTGGTAACTTACATTGCGCTATTTATTAGCTTACAAATCGATTAGGTCATTACGGCTATTTATTTTTCCAGAAGCTCGTGGCTCGCCTTATATAGCTGCGCAAGTGTGCACTAATAACGATTAATAGCGCAGAAGTAAACGTATCCTACGGTCGTAATGATCGTAAATGTGCAATATTATTTGGATCTAACAGCTAGCGTATAATACAAATGTCCAAGTTATGTAATGCTAAATTATAGTAATTGTAAAAAATCCGAATAAAGCGCTCTAATCGATTGACTCACTTTGTCACGGACTCACGGTCTTAAAAAAAACGACTAAATAACCAGGAAAGAAAAAGAATCAATCAAACGAAATGTTAGGTCCATCTATTGAGTTCTTCTTGTCTGGTAGTTCTACTTATCTTCCAGTGGAAGCGCAGTAGCGCACTCTTCAAGATTAAATCAATATTCAGAAGAAAGAAAAAAATCACAAAGACTTATTTCTGTACTGTATTCCATCAGAGCTATATATGCTGGTGCATCAAGGAGGTAGCTTGCAAAGTCCCTGACATCACTACTGTGTAATATCATGTTATTATTGTATCATCTTTCTATGATGAGATGGAAAGTTGCCCTAAACCTATACCATCTTTGATAAAAAAAAAAGAATCGGATTTTTCTTTCTTAACCAAAAATGTTTAAATTAACTTAAGTCTCCTGATTTTTCCTCTTTTTGAATGATGGCCAAGATGGTGATTTGAAGGTCCTAAGCGAGTCAAATGACCACAAATACTTTTTAAAATGATACAAGACTTGTGAATAAATGTCTAGATATAGCTCAGTGAGTAAGAACAAGTTGTAAACTGATATGCAACTGCTTCCACCATGCATAGCTCTCCATTTCAAAGAACGTCTTTCTCAGTTGGGGAATCGTGATATTCGGTTCCATCAGAGTAGCTCTACTGTATGAATTCTGCGTAGGAGGGCATGCTATATAATATGCTGTCAACGACGGAGAAGGTCGTGTATATTCAATTTCTTAGTGACGCGCAATTGCAAATGCCAACCACCACCTCTTCCAGAAACTGTGAGATATTCCCCCTATGCAAACATAGAATGTGTAAATTAGCAGGAAAATTTTGTATTAATACACTTCCAGCATACGCTCGTAATTAAATATTTCCCAGTAAGGCACAGCCCCCAATAGTAGGCTTAAGAATTGAATGGTAAGACTGAACTATATATTACAACTTAATTGAAAAGTTAAGTAAAAACTGTATTTTAAATGTTTCCAAAGTCTCACCGTTCCAACTAGGATTAACTTGAATTCTTCAACTAAAATCAGTAGCAAAACCCAAAATCTACTCCATACAACTAGCAGTCAAAGACGTCAGATGATCCTGATAAATTTTGAAAAAAAAGTGAAAGCAATTTATTGTCGATACTCGGAAAATCAGTTGAAAAATACAACAATAAGTGAATGGATTTTAATTGTAAAAAGGATTGTAGGTAACCCAGTGCCCTTTTGTTTGATTGACAGCCTTCTTGTGGGTGGTGAAGAGGGATTTGTAGACTTCACTGGCATTCGGGTCTTTAGCGACACTGTAGCCAGATTGGATTTTAGCCATTTCAGGGTCCTCTAACTTAAGCAGTTTCTGAGCAATCTTGCTAGTACTGCCGTTGCTCTGCTCAGCCACTTTGGGCTTCTTGGTAACGACACCCTTATTATTCGCCTCGGATCCGTTAGCATCGCGTTTCAGAGCCTTTCCTTTGCTCTTGACAGCTAAACGCCTCGTTTCCATGTGAGTCACGAGTAATTCGAGCTCTTCCTCACTTGGATTAAGGGTGATAACATCTTCCTCCTTGAACGGCTGCTGACACTGAAAGAGTAACAATAAATTCAAATTAGTAAAATTAAAAAAAAAAATGGATAAAAGAAATCAATTAAAATTTATTATTTTCCTAAATTATAATATTTCTTCACTTGTAATTCATTTAAAATAATTTAAACTAAACTAGATTTTAAAAAATCCATTTTAAAATAAGAATATAGAGCTAAGTGAGTTTTAAGTCAATTAGAAAACACAACTGAAAAAATACAATTTAAATTGTTTTCCATTTCTAATCAAATAATAATTACCTTGTGACAGAGAGTAGTTTTGATTTCCTTTAAGGCTCTCTCAGATACGACACATCCGCAAGTCCAGATGAAACAGAATTTGAATTTGCCGTTCATCTCAACACCCAAAACGGGGCAAATGAATTCGGCTGATTGGAGGTCGTCATAGGCGTCGCCTTTGTTGGCATACTTCGTGAATGTGGGATTCGGAGTGAGCACCAGTTCTTTGACGTCTCTGAGGTTACGCAGGTGCTTGCCACACTCTGGGGCCTTGGGCTTGTCTAAAAGAATCTCCAAGACTGATTCCTTGTTGAAGAGGCGGCCCAACTCGCAGGCTACGATCGGGGATCGAAGTGGTTCTTGAGTTGAAGCGCACAAGCGCCATTTACAATAATTTTCAGCATCCTTGTCTTTCTGTAATAAAAATAATAAAGAGACAAATTAGAATTGAGTTAACAGTCATATTTATTAAATTTAAGAAGTTCATATAAGGGCATAAGTGTGATTTTATTAAAATATATAATTTATTACAAAAACTGTGCTCTAAATTAGCTAGAAATTAGCCTGGAAACAGGCAAAATTTTATAATAGCTGAACTATCTGATTTTAATTATTAATATTTATTATTTATTGCTCCTGAGAGTCTGTGACCCAATTGTTCTTGCCGGGAGCAGGGAATGGGGAAAAGCACAGGTCTTCAATTAATTTAATGCAAATTGATTTTAACTATGTGAAAGAATAAAACTATGAAACTATCACTAGCTCTATGACAAATCACTCAAATATTTTTCTTGGATTAAAGAAAAGGTTTTATATTCTTCATGATTTTACTTTGTTATCAAACATTGATGCCAATACAAATCTATATAGAAATATTAATACCTGCTCTGGTTTCTTCTTGGTTTTGACCAATTCATCTCGTTTAGGAATAGTTCCACCATCGCAACCCATTTTGAATTGATTTTCTACAGTATATTTAAGATGAAAACTGTTTTTACTTTCTGGAAAATTAGAATGCTAGATGCTTCTGTCAGAATGTGTAATGGACGACGGTTTGTTTTGCTTCTTCCGTCCTACAGCGTTGCCAGTGTTCATAATATAAAACTTGGGTACGCATTACGCGTTAACGTTTTTTATTTTTATTTCCATTTTAATGATCGTAATTCCACTAATTCGTAGGATTGGAAGGTCTTTTTACTTATGCCGATTTATTGCACGACCTTGCATAAATGTAAAATATGAAATTTCACATGTCATTCAATTGTATTCCAATGATTTCAGGATAAGAGATTACCATCAGAAACATTGTTTTCCCAAACCATACAAAAGAAATGACGTTTTATAAATATTCTTCAACTATATATATAACTTTATCATGCAGTAGAGAGACCTGCTCCTTTCACCAGCACATATGATTATAATTTATATACATAGTACTACGTGGATATGAATCAATGTTTGATGATAAAATCTGGCTTAGTTCATCGCGTGACGTGAAACTCGCTCGAGTAGGTACTCGACGAGACCGGAAACTCTTGCAAACATAATGTCATGTTGTCTAGCTCTACCTTTCCCCCTCTTGTGAATTCAGTCAATCTCTTTTCATCATGTGAACTGAATAACAGTAGTAGACGAGCAGGACTGACACTTTTCCTGTCGAGCGGATTCAGCTGTTTTTCTCTTTCAACAACAAAAGCCAACAGCTTATTTTAAAATGTATAATAATAACAACAATAACAACGTCCCTACTCACGCCATGGAAATGTGATCATCCAAGGCGTTTTGTACATTTAAAAGTATCAAATCACACCCCTTTAGAAAATGCTTTACAACTTGTAAATGCACACCTTTTCCCCCAACTATAACCACAGAATGTTTATCATCATCAAATTCTTTGTTTTAAATTTAAGAATGGTGAATAAATTTTCCTCACAGGTGTTTCTTTTTTATATAAGATCCCTATCGGCATCACGATAAAACAATTATAAAAAGTTCAACCCTTCTTATAAGTGTCAGATCTATTCCAGCCCCTTTTTTTTATTACCCAAATAATCAAAGTCATTTCATTCTATACAGCGTGAAATGTAACGATAAAAACAGAAGATCGATAATCTTTATTATATATCCTAATAAATCCCGACTTGCTGTCCTTTTAAGGGGATCAATGTCCAGCAGAAAAACAAGCAGCTTACTATTTTCAGAAGAAAAAGGAAAGCTCCCGAAATAACGTCCAAGAGCTCTATTCGATTTATTACGGCAGGCGAGAGAACGCGTTGTTACATGCGACATTCACGCGGGAGAGTGGTATAGCGAATCTTTCGTCATCCCATCGCTTGTAAACAACTACATTGCTTTTGCTGTCCTTTCTTCCTTTAGTCCTCCCATTTGTATATATATGTTTTGGAGGACCACCGTCTGCGGGAGGAAATGGAATCCTGCGGGATTTTCTTCCATCCCAAATGATAACAAACAAATGCGGGGGAGGGCCCCTATAGTATAGGGTTATTTTCTATGGATCGATCCAGAAAATCCAATGTCTTGTAAACATAGAAAAGGGGTTGAACGCGGTCGCGGGAGAATGCTGACAGCGTGATGAAGGGCCTTACCCTCCGCCTAGCTCTTTTCTTCCGGGCGGATGCCGCTCTTTCTATGGTATATAATTCGGTTAAGTCCAAGAAGCTCTCTATAAGATGAATTAAGGGGAAGGAAATGCGACT
This sequence comes from Chydorus sphaericus, assembly GCA_030141595.1. Classification (NCBI taxonomy): domain Eukaryota; kingdom Metazoa; phylum Arthropoda; class Branchiopoda; order Diplostraca; family Chydoridae; genus Chydorus; species Chydorus sphaericus. The sequence goes on along the minus strand of CM057927.1, from coordinate 8,921,064 downwards.
TGGAATTCCAGTTAATGTCAATAAAATTAACTATAAAACTATGTTTTATAGTGTAATAAATTTAAAAGCAAACATAGAAGAAAGTAAACATAATATAAAAATATAGAAGGAATTCAGTCAAAAGCGGATAGATTGAATATGTCTAATTTAATTGATGGAATGAGTCAGAAAAGCTGTTAAACTCGCCCTTGAATTCAGTCTTCATCCTTATAAAAATAAATGAAGGTAGTGCGCTTGGCAATCATTCAATTTCGAGCTGGGTGAGCGCATGCAGCTGAGTGGGTGTTAAATATATAGAAATTGGCTCACTTAACACTTGTCGTCATCATCGTTTCTGGTGCTCTCTTCATTCGTTGATGGCGCACACAACCTATAAAATTTGCTATTTCCGTCCAGCGCAGGCAGAACTCTCTGCAGGATGCCTTCAACTACTTTTTTTCTGTACAGTAGTAGGACACGTAGACAAATGGAGTAAAAAGACGACGACCAGCAGCGCGCCCCGTGCCGTTTGTTTACAATCCGCCAAGGCCGCCAGCTGCTGATCTATTATAACTAATAGTATAGTGCAAAATCTTCTACTTGGATTCTTATAGAAAAAGTATTTTTCCAAAATATAAAGGTTTTCCTCAATTTTTCTCTTTGACAGTTTCGATTATTAAAACCGCAGGGAGCCATCAGTTTTCATCGCAGTCGGATCGCGCCCATACAAATTGATTATATAGCCAATATATGGGTTAAAATAATTAGATTTTGGAGAGAAAAGGATTATAGAAGTTTATCTTTTTGGTTATGTCCTAATTTCCGGTGTTTAGACAAAAGGCATTTAGGCCGCGAGAAGGAAAGTTTCTCTTAAAGATTTGTGTACAGATAGAGCCGACTAAGAGCACGTCTTTAAAGAAAAAAGAGGTTCTCTCTACAGTATTTGTTAAATAGACGAATGGGATGGCGAAAAAAAGAGAGAAGAAGGGGGTCGACGGTTATTCCTAGAGTTATATATTTGTGTTTGGTTTGCGTGGGTTGTGCTGCTGCACACCTTGATTCCAGCAGGCCTAATATTTACTTTGCGATAGTATAAGTATACGGTGCCGAAGTTATTTTTAAAAGGCGAAAGCAAAGAAAACACTTTCCTTTTTGGTTCCTCTGTTTATTTCTAATATTCTAATTTTTTTTTTTTTCATTTTGAAGGTCTGTTTAAGTAAACTCATCAATGCACTTTGTATATAATGTGAAAATTACACAATGTATAGACGAGACAAATTGGGAAGCTTTGGATGACATACTACTCAACCTTGAAAATTCGGATAACCAAAAATAGATGTTACTTAAGATTTAGGTGCAGCTTAATTAGCATAGTACATCGAGCCAATTTTTTTGTTCTCTTAGCCAATTCCCGCCCTAATCATAATTTGAATATATGACTATACCTAGATGAGTCATGTGATTGACCTTTATGCAGAACGAATAAGGCGTTGGCGTTGCAAAAACGGAAACACATGTCAGACGCACATTACGCATCCCGCCCGCGTGAACGACGACTCACGCTCCTAACGTCATTCACCACAGAGTGCTAACACCAAAAAATCCCGGTATATATGTCGAAATCTTGCTATACTCTTGCGAAATTTCTTTGAATAAATAAAAATCCAAATGTATACAATTAAAATTAACCAAAGTTGATTTAATTAGTTAACATCCATTTGTTTATATTTCATATAAGAGGTACACATATCGAGTTTCAAGGAAATGTCGTTAATTTTCCTTTTAAAAGAGAAAAGAAAGATTTGTGACGCCAATAATTTCAAATTTCAAAACTCTATAAGAGATTCCCGAAAAAGAGTGGGGCAGCTGTATTTTCCTGCTGCCCCACTGTTGTATATACACAGCGCAGCATTCTTTACGAGCTGGCTTCAACCGTAAGGCTAGCCCGTTGTAAATAATCCTTAGAACGTGACTGATACTCCCGCAGGGAGCGAAAAATAACCGTTGCGTTATATTCCTAAAAATGAAATTCACGATCCGAAACCCTTACTGGTTCGATATTATTATTATTACTATTCTGCAATAAAATCGGAAATATACATTTTTCTATTGAATGGCAATGTTGCAATATTGTATACATCCAGCTGGTCAAATAACTATAACACAATGGGCGGCGTTACATCAGTATTTTTACGGATTATTGGCGGGGTTTCTTGAAATGTGACAACTTGATGGTTTCGAATTTCGATATACATGTGCTAGTTTAGAAAGCTTTCAGAGGGGAAAGTTCACTACACAAGGTCTTTTTTTTTTATATAATGCATCTAAAATAAGATTCGTAATCTTTTGCTATTTCCACTTTTTCAGACAGATTCAAATTTAGTTATTATACAACCTGGTTTTTCTTCTTTGAAATTGGACTATATAGCAGTTAAAAAAGAATTCTTCTGAAGGGTCTGGAAGATATATTTATGTGAAGGCCATTCCAAGGTTTATGATTCATCCCAAAGAGAATTTACTATACACAGGTGCAGTAAAAAAATCAATTTCTTTCTTCTTTAAATTTGGCGCGCCATCGTAATGTTTGGATTATTTTAGCGCACTTTTGTTTATTCAAATCATCAACCTATAAGATGACAGAAATAATTATGGAGAAACGTCACTTTCACATCATCACGCACGCAAATATATTCGTTGATGGGATCTTGACGTGAGTCCGTCATTTTTCACATGTTCTTCCGTGGGATGTGGTCATTGCTTAACATCCTTCAATTTTTTCCTTTCAAAGCCCTAATTAGTTTAAATTAAAATTTATTAAGCTACTGTTTACTTAGATGAGTAACTCTAATTTGGGTGCGGTGTCTTTAAAGTTAACTCAATAACCAAACAAAATAGATTAATTGACCAGATAAATTAGCATATCATCAATCAGTGTACGGTCATCTGATAGTCATCTTAAAATTTTATGCAAATGAGTCGTCGTATCCCGGAGGCCAAGTCAGCATTCGGACGTGATCAATGATCGTCATTAGAGACACATGGCTCTCGTTATATAATATCACATAGCCAGCAAAAGATTCTCCGGGAAATAAAGCGGCTGAATCATTTTACAAGAGGGGGCTGTATAGAAGTCGTTAAAGAAGGCCTGATTGGCCTCTTCTTTTCAAAGGGGTGTCCTTATCAGCCGCTTCGTTTTTTCGCCTTAAAAAGAGAGAGTCTATATAACTGCGTGCCTTATCGATCCTAGACATCGCAACAATATACAAGAAAAAAAGAAGAAGGAACTTTGGTCTAACGATTGTAATAGCCTACAGTTGAAAATTTCGTGAGGCTAGAGCTACTACTACCGGCTGTGGGAATTGATGATGATGATGGATCGCTGCGGGATAAAAACACGCCGACTGACTTTAGACGTACAAAGCCGCGGGAAACAACAGCTATTATATGTGTGTTGTTCTGGGAATTCTCCTTAATAGGATTATATGTTTCTCTTTTTTCATTCATAAAACAATGGAATATGGAGGTTTGTTGCCCTTTATATAGGGCGCGATATGGGCATTCTTACCTGCAAGATTTTTCCCGATTTTTAGAGATTTTTTTTCCCTTTTTCGTACAAATTTATTTCATTTTTATTATTTATTTAAGTCGATACTATTCTTGCCCAATGATTTCAATTTTTATAATCAAAATCGACTTTCAATATTCAACTTATAACGAATCTTGTTGATGATTTCAGATGATGATGATGAATGAATGAAATGAATGATGGATCTCCTAATCTCATTTCCGATAAAGCATTCCTAATGACTACTATTTACGTCATCATGTGTTAAGATTATAAGGATACAGTATAGACACATATGTGTACATATAAATAGAATACAAAAGATCGCTATTGTATATTCACCCTTCACGTAGGTACGGTACTAGGGTTATGGGAATCCATAATTTATAGGGTTTGTGTGTATCGATCCCGTTGTGTATACAACATAAACGTGACCGGAATTGGTTTCCAGGATCATGAAATATTGATTTTCTTTTTCTTTTCTTTATCAATCCAGTTTATTCTTTTGTTATAATCGGATTTTTCGAAAAAAACATGATGAATCACGATTTTATTTTGCTAAAATTATATCTGACAGTTTCCTTATTAGTTGAAATTTCAAATATTTATATTCTACAATCACTGAAAACCCTTTTACTTTCCTTGTATTCTTAAATATTTGGGAGATGACGAAGATGATGTGCCGACTTAATTCAAAGAGCTATTGGAACAGTAGGTTATTTACATGCAAACGCGTTCACTCCCGACATCGTACAAACGTCGTGACGCCGCTCAGCGGCGTTGTCTTAACTGAAAAGGAAAAGTTGGTTATAGCTGCTCCCGAAACAGACTTTATGTTTATACATCATACATGCAGTAAGAATAATATAGAGCTTTCAACATTCTTTTCTAATGCTGGATGCTGGGTTAATTTATTCGGGTGTGGACGCCCTATAGTAACGGCCAGTAGCTTGAGGAAAACCAGCGAGCTTCATCTCTAAATATGTTACGTAGAGAGGTGATTTAACCTCCAGTAATTTATGCTAGCAATATATATAAGGATTTTTTTGAGTTGGGGAAAATAATCTGCGCTTGTCTCAAGAGGTAAGAAGAAGAAGAAGGGGTTTTTAGACCTTATTTTACCTGGATGCCTAAGGGGACGAGTTTCAGCCAGGTGAGATTGAATGAACTGATATACACCTGATGGGTTACCTGTATGGAATACTGTAATAGTTAGACTATTGCATAACTGTAAATATTTTAAAATGTTTGAATAAATGAAAATTAGGACGCCACAAATTGCAATTAAATCGGTGTGATATTGAGGGAAATCGGATGATTTTAAGAGGGAAAATGATTTTTTAATGATTTTTTTTTACACCTGGCCACACCAGGTGATCGACTACCGTTCAAGTAGAGGTGGAAATCAATTGAATGTTATCGCTTCTCGGCCTTTTGGCTAAGATCAAAGTGTAGTATCTGTTCTTATCAGCTTAATATCTGATACGGACCCTAACTGGGTCCCAGAATATTAAACTGATTTTTGGAAACGGGCGGATGCGCCGTGCTTGCACGGTCTCTGCAACGGATTGACTCGGTACTGCAGTACCTCCGAGACCGGCCCACCTCTCTCACGAGAGGAATAAGTATAATCAATGTAAATCACAGTCTTGAATAATAAAATTTTATTTGCTATTAATGCCGAACCATTGCTTGTTCCAAAAGTTATAAAAAATTCTCTATAACTATCGAACAATGACTATGATATTTGAAAGTTTTTTTTTAGAAAACTCATTACTGACAATTAATAGTAGTTTAGAAATTATTTTTCATTTGTATTTTTAAAATAAGAAGCATTTTAGAAGAATGAATTACAAAGAAAAGCGAAATCATCTCATAATGAACGATAACAGAGCGTGAAATTCCGATGACAATGTATCACTCTGCTGATTTTGTCTCATTGTAACCAAATAGGCATTAAATGATTCTTTTCATATCTCGATGAATAGAGTTTGACAGGCTTAAGTTAATGGTTAAAAAGAGCGGAACGATCGTTATAATACGCCCGAATGCTCCTTGATGGTCACCAAAACAGGTCAGCGCAAATCATCATCCATTTGAGAAAAACATTTCAGTAAAAAGAGAAATTGGCTGAATCATTGTTGTTGATGTGGCACATTTTCTGCCAAATCATTCCAAACAATACAATGTTGCGCATACCATCAGAATATATACAACTAACGGCGATACAACAAAAACATATTTGAAGTTTTGCGAAAATTCCTATCATATTGCCAATAATGTAAATGTGGGATTCTCTTTCAGAATTGGTGGGACACTAGGAATATTTCTACCTCAAGTATTTGCTGGGCAATGGAATTGCGTATTGTCAAGGGAGATTTCATTCATTGAAATCCATCAGGTATAAAAATTGCCTCAGGCCGTAGAAAATATATTAGGTGTAAACTTTATGAGCACTTTTGTATGGAAAAATGGTTATTATCGAACCAAAATGAGTGAGTAAAAATAATTTATAGGTATATTATAAAATAAACAATATCACGTCTTAATTCACGTTTGTTGTGATACGATTTAGAGCGAAATCGACCAACTTATGGCCAAAAACCGAACTTTCGAATGGCTTGCACTGTCTCAGGCTTTTTGCTGCCGGTTGACTTGACATTGCAGTACCGTCGAGATTTGCCCACAGTCCACATTCTTTTAAAAGTATTCAATATTAATTATTCTACCCTTTTACTGTCTCCATTTTATTGTACATAATGACCAGTTCAAGAAATTTATATAGCTCTCAACAACACCTTTATAAAATTCCCTTATAATTTTTTTAGAATAAGAGTGTTACGTTGATTGCAATATTTTCTCACTCGAATATGTTTGAAAGTTATTTGTCACCAATTTTTTTTAAGTTTTAAGTTGATGGTTTTTTTCAAATGTAGAGCTCTAAAATTGCTCTGTAACGCATTATCTTTAAATTTTGAGTCTAAAAAAATCGTTTCTTAAATATTTATTATTTTGATGCCAGAAGCACGTTTTTATTAATGATGTCCATTTATGAGCAATCTATAAAGAAAAATGCTACCGGTGTTTTTAGGTCAGTGATGTTGACGTGTTTAGTCTCTCTCTTTTGCGGCCATTCCATTAAGACCCATTAGCCACTACTACTTAAACTAAAAATGCAAGAAGAAAAAAATAAAAGAGAAGTTCTTGTTAAAGTCGTCGGCAGAATGTGAAAGGTACAGTATATATAATAGTTACAAACATCTCCAGTCCCGTAAAAGGAAATGCCCATCATCCCTTATTATTTACTGACTGACTGACTCATCTCTGACCGCGTGAAAAAAAACAAAAATCCACATTTTCCTAAATAAGGTCGTTCTTTTTCTCAAGTGTATTTAAAAACATTATTCAAAAGAACTCCCAAATAAAAATCCCTAAATTATTACATTCAACATGAGTAGCCAGAAAAAGAAGTGATGTACATAGCAGAGCTGATCCCGAGGTATGCCGACGAGCAGCCTGCATCTTTCTCTAGCTTCTGCTTCAAGACAGAATAAAATATGTCCGACTATAGGCTCATCGTGGATGCGACGACGTTTTAAAAGGCCCGCATGGTTCGTTGACTTTCTTACATAAACACAAACAAATAATAATAATATTAATAATCTTTTGACCTTCCAAAGTGTATCGTAAAAACGATTTTTAAAATTAGTATTGGACCATCAAAAAAAGTAAAGCGAAACTTTACAAAGTCAGAGTTTGAGAGACAGCCCTAATAAGTCTTGAAATCACGAAGAAGCATCTAAGGCCGTCGTCACGCAATCGATAGATCTACTCAAGTCTCAACAATGTCTATCAGCGGTGCATATCAGCAGCAGCAGCACCAAACTTTTCCTCCTTAGTTCTGCACTCGGAGTGATTATATGTGCAGCCAATAGACAGTGAGTGATTCATTTTATTGGTTTAACTTCTTTCTATGCCTGTATACTCCTTTAAAATCGTGACTCCCGCCCGGCATAAGATAAATTCTATGCTGAGGGCGCCCGGTTTTCTTCTATACATATCCTATTATCTCAGTCAAAATTTAATGATCTGGTCAACACCATTCTCCTTTCTTTATTATCAATTAAGAATTTTGATGTCACCCTCTTTAAAAATCTTAATACATGGATAGAATGCTTAATGAGTCTCCAATATATTTTTAGAAATGATGAATGATGAAAGTTTCTATTAGGAGAGCGGAAATAGTTCTTGGAAAAGTTTTGCCAGGTTTAGAATTTTTGCGAAAATTCGCAGAATTGTTTTTTGGATAAATGAATGGATGTATATATCTGTCAACACAACAATAAATTTACTACGTAACCTAAATGCGCTCCTGGTTTATCCAGAATCACATGATTCCCCATCAATAAAAAAAAGTTATACATGACACCCCTAGAAAAAAAGCCTTTTTTGTGCTAAAAGATTTTTTTCTTCTGATATATACACCCTAACCGACTCCCTGCTGAGTCTATAGACCGCGATTTCCCCCTCTAAATACGTAACGTTATGCTGTGTGGCCTATAGAGAGAGCTGCAAGAATATAAGGCTCAGCCCCCTTTTCCGTCCGTTGGCACGACATATAGAGGGGTAGGCTGCTCACTTGGATCCCTCAGTTAGCTGCCGACCGCCGGGCTGCTCGCGTCTGTTCCTCACATTGTAGCGAGTGCGCTGCTGGTGTATAGTGTGTGTTTACGGATTTTTAAATATTATTCCACTCTACATACTTTTAAAATTTAATTCGACAATTATTCTTGCGCATTGCATTGGAATTCTGAAACATCTGCAGCTCGCACATTTTTTAAGTATCCAAGGTAAGCACAAATGTTAAATATTTCAAAAATGAATATCTAGAAAACTTTAAATGTCCAAGATATATTTTCAATTTCAAGTTATTCTTTTTTAGAAAAGTAAAAATAAAAAGTCGATAAAAAGTTTTAAAATCCTAGAAGGAATTCTAGTTTAAAAAATTACTTTCGATTTTTAAAGGCCAAGGGATTCTGGTTTTTTTCAGAATATTTTACGAGCCTCCTCTCGGGATTCTGATAATCAAGTTTGAGAGGTGTGAATATATCTTCTACTTTTAAATTAATCAGTCTCTTCTCCATCATCTCTTTTAATATGTAAATTACAACACATCAATCCCTCTAAAGGCAAACATGTTTTCTTATCTTTTCTTATTGATTTAAATACAGTGTATAGAGCTATTTAATAATTCCGGCTCCCGAAACATATATTCAAAGTATTGATCGTGCGTGTTGAGGATCACAGAAAACTCGTTTGTTGTTTGTTGTTGTTTTCACGCCCTTTGGCCTCTCAGTTATTTTAACTTTTTTTCTAGTTTCGTTTTGTTAAATCATTTAAAAATATGATTGAATACCGGAAGTTTAGGAGCGGTATTTAATCAAACTTAATTTTTTTTTCTTCCAAGCGGAAATGACGAAAACGGGATTTTTAGCGGCTGCAATTTAAATAAACGCGGGCGGGCTGGATAGTCTTGATTCTATTTTCGGCAACCTTGCTTCAACAAGGATCGTCTCAACTCTTTGATCATGGCCTAAATAGTTGAGTCATCTTACATACTTGGCTAAGCGCTAAATCTTTTTTTTTTCCTTTTTTTATAGGCTGTGAAATTGGTTTTTAGCAAAAAACTAAGATAAGAAGTGAATTTCGCAGAGTGGCGCGAAAATTTTATTTTGCTAAAAGCGGCACTCTCTTAGATTACATTGTGTGGGATTTTTAGCATAATATATCTACGGTAGGTATAGCAATAATAATAATTTAGGGAGCTATAGAGAAAGTCATCGTGGGAACTGAGCCAAAAATCTCTGAAATTCTTATGAAAACCGCCTACTTCGTTAAGACGATTTATATAAGAGAACAAAAACTAAATTAAGAGGGAAGAAGTTTTTTTGTAGGGGGTTCAACAGAGCGTAACAGAAGGAAAGACTAATTAGCCAAATGCTTCTTTTTTAATTTAGAAATTTGGTGTTTTACGAGCAACATAAAACTTGAATTTTTTCATGTATTCTTTTTTTTTTATATCTTAATCTTTGGCGAACGGCACCGTTATGATAAATGGTTATTTTATTTAAAATTATGCAAATTTTAAAAAATTGAAAGGAGCTGCCCTGAATAAATTACTCAATCATAGACGCTCCTATGAATTTGATAACATTGTCTTGGTGAATAATATAATCAGCATCATCGATCACGCGAAATTGTCTATAGAGAATCCCGTTTTTTGCACGACATCTTCCGTGTTTTGTCTAACCGCAATTCGAGTTTTTATTATTATTTTTACGAGAGGAAGATGGGCATCATATATATATTACACCTTCGGATCGTTAGCTTCTTATTCTACCGTTGCATCACGCTACCCAACTTCTATAATGACGTCATTATGTATATAATGGCGCAATTCCGCAAATGGTGTAGGTTAAATTAGCTAAAAGAAAAAAGGTCAGTGATCTTAGGAGCTTTAATCACGCTTCTTTTCTATGACGTCACAGCAGGAAGTTACGAAATTGCGGGATGCCGGTATATTTTTTTTTGGGAAACGGGTCAAACTTGATTGGAATTCTACAGATGAATTAAATTTGTATAAAAATGAATTCTTAGTAATCAAATTTCAATTTTAAAAATTGCGGGATTCCGATGAATTTCTCGGGAAACGGGTCAAATTGCTCTAGAATTCTTTAAATCAATTAAATTTTTAATTAAAGATGACAAAGTCTTAGAATTTCCCGGGAATCGGGATTAATCAAATTGTATACACAAGAAAATTTGATTGGTATAACCAATAATGGAGCTGATGGTTTCTCTTTGAGTTGTCTCCCGTTTAAGTGCTCATAGTTGTCAATCACGCTGGATTAGGGACGACGGGAAAAGGGCGGGAATCTCTCAGCCAGCATTCCATTAAGCATCCGGCATCCCAATCCCCCTATAGCTACATCCAAATGGTAATAACAGTGATCGTCCTCTCTCTCTTGTCTCTTTTCTCTACTAGCTCTCTATGGTTCGTTATTTCTGAATATGGAATCGAAGAGGGACGTAATAACAATAAACGTTAAGAGCATCATTGGAAGAGAGAAGGTGGAATCTTGATAACATCTCCATAAGAATGAATTCTTTAACAAAAATCTTTAAATTTTGTTTTGGTTGCGCTTAATTATGCGGGATTTCGGTCGAATTGTTACGTAATGAACTTTGATCCCGTTTGCTCACTTTCCATAAGGGTGGGGCTCGTTTCCTCTAGTACTAATTTGTGAGAATGAAAGGAAGAAGAAGAAGAAAAATCGCCCCTAGTCCTATTACTCACCTCATACCCGTAGTGGCGCCACTATCCGTAAAGTCCGTGGTGAATCGAGTTTATTACTACTTTGGAATAAGAGCCCCTACATATCCTCTCTTTCTGACTTTGATTACTATTTTCAAACTATTTCACAAAATGAACTTTAATTTAGACATTATTTTCATTCATTTGATACCAATTTTATTATTTTTAAACGTTTTCAAGACAATTTAAAATTAATTTTACGTAAACCACTTTCGCGCAGCTTATGTAACTTTCAAGCTTTTCTTAAGTTATTGAGTCATTTTGAAAATTTAGAAATCGCATCTCGACCATAACTTGACTGTACACATCTCGTCTAACTTAATCGACTTTCAGAGTAACTGCACCATATACTACATAATATGCAACTAGAGTAACTTAATTTACAAACGTTGTCAAGACTCAAGACATTGCATACTTAATTTTGCTAATGTCTAGTGGGCGATATCTAACTAATATCTAGACTATTTTCTTCTGTCATTACAAATGTACAGTGAACTTCGGTAAGCAGTTAGACCGTCGTAATAAATCACGAAAGAAAATCGTGAAAAATGTCTTTCAACAACAAAAAAGAAGAGCGGAAGTATGGTAAACGAAAAGTATAAATTTTGATTCACGTTCAAGTCGGTAGAAGCAGCTCACGCGGTCGCATTATTCTTTTTTTTCAAAAAAGACCATCAGTAAATCATGTTTTTCTTTTTCTTACTTGTAACTATTGTTGTTGTTATTTGGCTTCTCTTTTTTAAAGTTCACCAGCTCTTCCTCGGGCCAGCTGTCATCGTTGTTCCAAAGCGGAATATGATTATATTTATATCCAGGCTTCTTTTAGGGCGGGGACTGCTCGCTGGGCGACGTGTTAACTAGTCCCGCCGACAACTTATTTTTTTTTTGTTTGTGACCCCCTTCGTTAGTCTTCCTATTTCATAAATATAATAATGATGACGAACACAAAAAATGTCAAAAGTTATTTTTTTCTGTGTGTGCCAAAAATTATTTATGAAATCGTAAATGATTCGCTACGCTGTTACGATCTAAACGTTCTTGATGATGGAAACCACATAGTATAGTATAAATATAATAACTTTATCCCGTGATGCATATACTATAACACGCAATAGATTCATTACAGTTAGAATTCAACTTTTCTTTTTCCCATGGAAACAATCATTGTTATTTTTCACCCCTCACTCGATGATGGGAAAGCAATTATCTTAAATTCAGAGTCACTCTCTCTATATATATAAAAGTGCTTTGAATTAACATGAGAAAAGGATTAAACTCTTTCCCCCTCCATTTTTTTTTATAGGCCGACTTAAGTGCCGTTAGGGTTGAAGGACCTTTTTATGACAATATCTATTGTATACTATTTTCAAGTTGATATACTTGACTGGATTTTGGAACACTATGCATTTTCATTCAATGCATTTAAAGTGTTGATTTTTTAAGTGCTCTCCTTTTACGGTCCAACACGCAAATCCAAGTTTAAAAATAATTGGATCTATTCAAAATCCTAGAATGGGCATATGAAATTTATTATTTTTTTAAAGGATTGATTACACCTGGATGAATGAATGAGTAAGATAAGAATCACTTAGTTTCTTGGTATCTTTTGGGTGGAGTCGGCAGGTATAAAAATAAAATTTGGCGGCGCTGCGTGACCGAGCGCGGCAGTGAACGAAACCACACGACACGCCGAGATGGATACAATGCCCTGCTAACGTCGTTGCGTGGTAACGACATAACACTTTTGCTATACACGTAAGAGTATAGCTAGAGTCCGTTTATTTTAGTAATTTATTGCGGGAAGTGGTCCGTGAGTGGAAAATGTAACGCGTTCATAATAATAAATTAGGTCGATCCTTTTCCTTGGAAAATTGAAAAATGAACATTCCAGCACGAATTTTTGCATTTCTAAATTTGTCTAACTTTTTTATTAAAGCAATGAATTATTTTTTAAGGTTTTCAAATAAATCTTTTCGTCGTGGCCTTTAACTTTAATTTAATTCCAGATTTAGAATGGACTTTTTAAACATTTATTTCAGTCCAGTAGGAACGTGAATAAGGGCGTGTTTTGTTCTTGAATAACTGTAGGAATGCATTGTATCCCTTTCAAAAAGAAGAGGAGAGAAAAAAGGGAAAACCCATCGACATATCTGGGCGACAGCTGTCGGCCAATCTAGCCGTTCCGGTTTTTTATTTTATTTTGAAATTTATTTTTAGGCCTCTTTTCTTTAAAAAAGATACCATCGAAATGTTGGCCCAGTGACCGGTTACGAATGCTCCTCAACACTTTTTTTTATTTTTACAAGCTGCTGTAACTGTATGGAAAGGATCGTTTGTTTCACTCAGACAATATAACAAATCCAAACAAGACAACAAAAAAAGTCTATGTAATCTTTATCAGAATCACTTATAGTTTTAGTGCTGACATGCTTGAAAAACGACTCTGAAAATAAACTTGAAAAAGAGATTTATATTTTGAAGTTAAATACGAAACTACTAAATATTTAAAAATAATAGGAAAAATTGGGAATCGGGATTTGAAAACAAATATATTCCAGGATTTAGTACGCAAAGTTGTACTTGTTCAATAGGGCCTGTTAGCTCAGTTGGTTAGAGCGCCGTGCTAATAACGCGGAGGTCATGAGTTCGATCCTCTTACGGGCCAGAAAATCACGATTATCACTTTTTTCGTTCCATATTTTAAAAAATTGCTACTGTTGAAAAATAAGCATCTGCCATTGTTGACTAATAAGGATTTTTTTTTAATGCTTTCTTTCTTAACTTAAAAGAAAGACGAAAATATTTTGAATCAAAATAAGAAAAATAGGATTAATGAGTTCAATCATATTATTCTCAAAGTCATATCAAAATGATTGATCATAACAAAAATTCAAAATACGATGTATTAAACAAATTTTTCTTTGTCCATTCACAATTACAGGGTATTGTGTTCGTGTATATAAATATACCGCCGTCATGTTGTTCAACACCAGCGCCGCCGCCGCCGTCTCAATGAAAAAGAAGAATCAGATCTCATCATCATCAGATCGGAATCTCATTATACAAGCAATGTTACTTGTAATGCTGGTGGGCAGCCCGATGGTGGTGGACGGGCAGCAGCCCGGCGGTGCCACCGAAAGGAAAAGGGAGCAAGCCCGACAGAAAGACCTGCAGGCCGTTCAAAGCAAAGCGACAATCAGGCCGGGAGGAGAACCGATACAAAACATTTGCGATATTCAAGTAAGAAAACCTTGAAGAGAAAGTAATAATTACAGAGAACCATCCAACAGCTTATTCACGATTTAATTATCGAGTAAAGTAAAAAATAAGTACATATTAGTCTCTACTCTTCCATTTTTTTCAAGGACTTTTTCTTTAAGATGTGTACCATATGTTATCTTAGATTTTACATATGAAGTAATCTTAGCGAAAAAAATATGCTGTTATACAGTTTTGTTAACAAATACGAAGCCAAAAGTTAACAGAAAGATTAGGTCAGCAAAAAATATCTAAGGTTTCATATATAGATTACAGTATAACAGCAATGGATTTGCAAAATAAGGTTTCTTAATTCTTTTCTTAGTTTGCGCATTCGTTGGCCGCCTACTGCCTCTGCGACAGCCTCACTTTGCAGGACGCATCTGAGGCGAAATGCACCATCTACAACGTCACGGATCAGAACGATCCCATTTGGGAATCCTTCAGGACTCAGACTCATCTTAAAGAGCTTATCATGACCGTCAACGCAGAGATGGACGGTCGGCTCACTTTCCTCCCTGCTGTGGCTCTTCGGCACCTGCCCAATCTCACCTCTTTCCACCTGCGCGGAGCAGACATCGAAGCCATCACTTCTCATTCTCTGGTCGATGCTCCTCACATCCAAGTTTTGCAACTCAATCAAAACAAAGTGAGTTATTATATAAGGCTGAATAACACTTTGGGAATTCGGTCAAGCCTCTTGAAAATTGTAAACAAATCCAATTTGAAAAGATTTTTTTTTTAATAGAAAAGAGAAAGTTGTTAAGTAACAGCTGGGTGATGCTGAAACAATATAAGATTATGAAGATTCCTGGTATAAGTAATCAAGATTTTAAAAATCCATTCTATTGTTTTCCCAAAAAATCTAAATTGGATAGCGCCCTTTTCCAATTTAGGATCTTTTCAACTGAAAGTGTTTATTTTTTACAATGCACTGTCACGGCAGTGGATTTTTTCGTTGTTGCATATTGTAGGGATCTTGTTACATTCCTTGACGCTTTGACAGATGAGCTCCATATCGTTCAGGCATCATGCCAACATTAACATAACTGAATAAATATAAATATTAGTATTTGAATGTATAATAATATCGATTTTTGAATTGAAGGTCAAAACAAAAAGCTTTTTTAAAAAATATTATAATTTGCAGATTCGCCAGATCCGTCCTTTCGCGTTCCACGGCCTATCCAAGCTGTCCGAACTGGAGCTGAGCCAGAACGAGTTGAGCAGCTTAGAGAGAGGAGCCTTTGCGGGTCTGGATGACCTTCGATCCTTGCTCTTGGACGGGAATAACATCTCTTTGATCGAGGACGAAGTTTTCAGGGCTCTTCCAAAATTAACAGAACTCGACCTGTCTAACAATCGAATCGGAGTTCTCACTGGAGACACTTTACTGGTAACTGTCATATAGTGAATGTCATTCAAGTTAACATAAGGTTAAAAAAGAGTATTCCATAGAGGGAATGGAGCTTGTAGTGTATATGTATTTTTTATAGCCAAAGCACTCTTTTTAAATGGAGTTACGGATCATTGATCCCGAGCAGTATGCTGTCGAGTAGGGTCATCCATCATAACTTCAGAGCAAACATCTGTCGCTAGTAGACACTTGAATTACTCTGACTTGGGGTCAAACGGTGCCTCATTATTTCAATGGTGCGCTTTTCTAGTTGCTAAATGGGCTCAAATTATACTACTATTACGTTTTTTTAGGTGGAGTTGTAATATCAGTCAGGTGAATATAACAGAGTGTTGTAATATCTAAGAGAGGGAAAGGTATAGAATGAGTCGTCCCTAGAGGCTAAATTCACCTTGAAGGTAAAGACGACCCTAAATTACAGGTGTGCTGATACAACTTTTACATATAGTTTGGACCTTGTGTAACAGTACAATGTAGTCAATTTTAGAAAATTATGTAATGATACTATTGAATTGGGTAAAGAGAAAATATGCTCAATAAGTGAGGGTCATTTCAGTATAATTTCGAAGATAGTAGACCTTTTCAAAGCATGAAAATAATTTATTCGGAAATTTTTACGTTTAGCGCTCACCTGTCCATTAATTTACCTATCAAATTTGATTCTAAATTCATTGATAGACATCGCTTCTCGGCCTTTTGGCTAAGATCAAAGTGTAGTATCTGTTCTTATCAGCTTAATATCTGATACGGACCCTAATTGGGTCCCAGAATATTAAACTGATTTTTGGAACCGGATGGATGCGCCGAGCTTGCACGGTCTCTGTCAGGGGTTGACTCGGTATTGCAGTACCTCCGAGACCGGCCCACCTCTCTCACGAGAGGTAATATTTCCTAATCAACATCAATTTTATAAACAGGGAATGAAACATTTGAGTAAGCTGAATCTCCGCGGAAATGACCTAACCATTTTGGGCGACATGACATTCACCTCCACTCATCAATTGAGGCGACTCGACCTGAGTTCCAACCGACTTCAAGTGATTCGCGACCAGGCCCTAGTCGGCCTCAATAGGCTCTACAATTTAAACTTGACGGCGAACCAATTGAGCTCACTAGATCAGACTGCTTTGGCTCCTATTTGGCTCAACATGATCAACTCTTCTATGATCTTCAACATTCAAGGTAATTTTATTTTTCTCAGGTGCAAATTGGAGCACCATTTTCTAACTGTAATTACTTTACAGCTAATTATATGTACAAACATTGCATTTTACAACAATTATTATCATTGCATTGCGTGTACCACTTCCATTATTTTTTTTTGTAAATGTGCAGTAATTATTATGCTCATCGACCTACTCCCCCTACAAAAATAATTGGGACACAATCAAGCACAATAGCTCGAATGAGGAAAAGTATAATTAAAAAAGCATCGATCCCGTTAACAGGAAACCCATTGAGATGCGATTGTCGTTTGTTCTGGATCCGGGATCTGCACAGCGGTTCGACTAGCAAGAATCTCAAGTCGACTTTGGAGTCGGTCAATTGCACTTCGGATGAAACTCTTTTCCCACCTACGAGGAACGTTCTCGAGTACCTCCAGCTGGTCGATTGCCTCATCACAACGACAACGGTGGGAACTGTAACTAGAACGAGCAAGAAACCGATAAGCAATAGGGTCAATACAGCAGCATCTGGCCATCATCATCATCATCAAGTCACCACAATGTCGGCTTACCTGTTGGAAGATGAGCCAACCAAACAGGTGCTAATTTCTATACTAACCTAAATATGAAAAAAATGTAACACTTTTATTTATTAAATTAATCAGGAAAATGTGAACGAAAATGGGGCTTCTCTTCAACTGTCGGAGTCGAGGAAGCCGAGCGCCCAATCTCAGTCGGGTGGCGGACACTTGAAGCCGGTCTCGTCCTCATCTGTCAACGTCCCCCGTCAGCCGTCCTCGTCTTCTTCTTCGCTGTTATATCCTTCTTCTTCTGGCTTCGTCTACTTACTTAATTACTTTCTGATGATGATTATCATTTCTTTTTCTTTTCAATCGTAAATAAATGATGATATACAGTGCGGATATTTTCACTGCCACCCAAAAAAAAAAAATCCGTCGGAATGTATTTAAGAGAAAACAATTTTTTTCATTTCTTTTTCTTGTAAATCTGTGATTCTTTTATTTGTTTATTCTTTCCTCTTTTTTATGATTCTTTGTAGAGCGACGAACAGAAATAAGAAACTTGAGTCAAATTGATGATTATTATATAAGTTTTTTTTCCTCATCAAGAAACACACACCATCTTAAATGTGTAATGTTGCATGATGTTATTGTTTTCATTTCATGTGCTTGATGTCTACTGTACATTCATTTCACTGGGCACGTGTTTCTGCTCCCATACGACGGATTTAAAAAGAAAAAAATAACGAGAGGAAGAACAATACAATTATATACAATCAATTAAAAACGTGAAATGTAATATTTTACAAGTTTCCGGTTCCGCTAAAGTCGTCTATAAACCGAAAGTTCATCAACCCATGAAAAAGAAACGATTGCAGCGCCCCTATAAATCAACTGTCAAAAATAATGGCGCGCTTTTGAAAATGTTGGCAGAATCTCATTCATTTGACAGATATTAATGGGTATAATTTTGCAAACTGAAAGTTTTCATATTATAGTTTTTGTCGTGATAGTCTATTGTACTTTTTGGATGGTCAATAGATTTACATAAATTAGCCAGTCGTCAGCCAGTCTCTGTTGACATTTCCGGGCTGATCCTCTTCCGGTGTCGTCTCTCTAGTGTGTTATATCATCAAACGTGTTGACTGTCGGAGCCATAGACTCTGGTCGCTCCCTGCTGACTGAATATTATGGGTCTATACTTGCATGGAAATGATGATGATGATGAGTTGTTTGAAGTGTGGGCGAGTAGACCTTGACGACACGCTCGTGTGACAAATCAAACAGTTAAAAAGATGAGTGAGTGACTGAGCTATAGGCACACCCACTACTCGGCCGCCAAGGTAAATATGTACTGGCGGCCCTTCAAAGTTTGTACACGATTCATTCATTATTGTAGTCTTGGGTTAACTCTTATTCATATGAATCAATTTTGGAAAAAAAAAAAAGCTAGAATGAGGTATTATTATCATGAAATAATATGAATGATGCGTGCTGATATCAATTTTGCTTGTTGGTATACTAGCTGATCACGACTCACGAGTAAACGTGCTTTTGTTTACATCAAGTCATGAAACTATAATAGGAAGAAGTAAAAAATCATTGATAATCAGGCAGGAATCGAAACATCTGTGACTCTCTGAATCGTCGTGCGCTATTACTTTTTAAATACTTGTGGAAATTTCATGACAAAATTTCTGGTAAAATTTTTTTTTAAAAGAGAGATGACATGGTAGAGGGTTCCAGTCCATACTCCATAGGGAAAAGGTATTAGATTTTTGCCAGGGGCTACCTAAAATAAATTCCATAGGGTGGTGTACAGGTAAAATTCAGGTGAAACGTTAAGTCACGAAATGTACATGTCATCATTTATAATGAATTAAATTGATTTTCTTCAGTTAAATTATTTATTTCGTAAAGAAAGATGTTGCTCTGAGTTTTCTATTCATTTTGATGCAATTTAGGGGATAATCCGACTTCACCATCTTAAAAAATAATTTTTTTCGAAAATTTTTACGTTCAGCGCTTACCTGTTCATTCATTCACCTTTCAAATTTTCTTCTAAATTGATTGATAAACATCGCTTCTCGGCCTTTTGGCTAAGATCAAAGTGTAGTATCTGTTCTTATCAGCTTAATATCTGATACGGACCCTAATTGGGTCCCAGAATATTAAACTGATTTTTGGAAACGGGCGGATGCGCCGTGCTTGCACGGTCTCTGTCAGGGGTTGACTCGGTATTGCAGTACCTCCGAGACCGGCCCACCTCTCTCACGAGAGATAATAATTATAAACAAAATAAAATATTCATCATACAGCCCTTGAAAATCCACGTAAGTTTAACTATGATTTAGCATTGCGTCCATATCGATATTCTCTTAGAAAAAATAATCTGGATACGTTCTACACTGCACAGTTTGTACATTCTCTTTTAAAATTAAATATAGATTAACATCAAACCTATAATTTCAAACCGAATGATACTTTTAATGATACTGATATGTGCTGCTTATTGGCATGAAATATATCATTATGCTAGATCAATCATCTCTTATGTTCGTCTCTGATTCTCCTCCTTGGCTGATACAGAAATGTAAGTAATGCGTATGAAGCTGCTTCAACATTCTCTTTGAGTTTTAAATGATTCAAATATACAAGAATAAATATGAGCTGGTGGATTAGAAATTATAAACTGTTGTTTTGTTTATGTTTTTGGTTAAGGATTTGATTAGTTATTTAGTTACTGGCTTAATGAGTTAATTAGTTGATAATTACAAATATTTCCTGTTTTAAAATACTTTTAATTATCAGTTTAGGTCATTAGTGGTTTTTTTAAAAAGGAAAATGCACGATTTAGCTTTGTCTCTAGTTGTTAGTTAGTTTTTTATTAATTAAAATGGTACGGTAATTTTATGGTTCAGGTGGTGTTCAATGGCTATTTAATTAGCTATTTAGTCTCTGACTTGTATACGTGGTCCATTAGTTATTTAAACAATGTATGGCGGTTTGGCTGTACATATAGTTGGTCAATCAATTAGTTAAAAGGCTTCAGTAAGCAATTTAAAGATTCGTGTTTAACGGCGTGTCGTATATTGTAGCTGAATTAACTTTGACGGAGAATATACAATGAGTTCATATTCCACCCAAATCAACTGAGTAACGGTTTTGAATGCCCAGCTTTCACATTAAATCAATTAAATGTCTCTAAATTAGGAGTGAAAGCTATTAATGAGTATAGTCTAAATGTTTATGCATGAAGTGATTTATTTTACAAAAGATCTTACAAGAAATTTTAGCTTCATATAATAGAAGTCTCTCTCTCTGAGCTAATAAGAATAGCCAACAATAAGTTCTGAGAAAGCAGCTGCCTTTTTCGTAATAGCCTATTATTACCGATAGGATAGACGATTCAGCCGCGTAACTTTTTTTTATTGCTCCTATATAATACGGTTCTGTGAAAACCAACTGGGTGCTAGCTTGCTATATTAGCTGGTTACATGATGCCACGTAACTTTTTTTATTGCAAGCATAAAATGCGCGAAAATGGCAATCAAGAGAATAACGAACTTGCAATTGGATTCCATTCTTTTAACCTTTCTGTTTTTAAAAAACTTTTAATGCATATTGTGAGGTTTAAAAAATAGGGGTGGCATGAGAGGATTATGAGATTATAAATCAGGTAAAATTATGGATTGAATTTTGCCAGAGGCAATGTACCTGTGATGCGCAACTTTACAGGTGTGTTGCGTATAGATCTAAATGTTTACATGACTATTAACTGTATCAAAACAGAGTAAATTAATGTTATTACACCATATAACTAAAATGAGACTATTTATTTATTAATGAGAGACTTTTCCTATCAAAGTTAGAAGAAAATCGGACTTTTCTGACCGAAAAAATGATTTTTTAGAAAATTTTTACGTTTAGCGCTCACCTGTCTATTCATTCATCTCTCAAATTTTCTTCTAACTTGATAGAAAGACATCGCTTCTCGGCCTTTTGGCTAAGATCAAAGTGTAGTGTGTGCATGCTAGCCTCTCCAGTACCATTGAGTCGCTGGCCTTCGCTCTTGTAGACCCACCCCGAGTGGATCGGTTCGTCCTACCACTCAACAGGGGAGGTGACATAACAGAGGGTGCTTTAACGAAGCTTCCTTTGGCGTGGAGAGCGAGCGAAACACTTTGATTATATGCCAGGGGTTTTTTTGCCTGAGCTGAACTCTGAAATTTTTTTTTTTTCAGATTTGGCTCGTCTCGCAATAAAGCTACGCGCACATATCTTTTCAAAGTTCTCAGGGAGGATAATCGCGGCGACGGCTCCCGCGGTTCGGTGTGTTCCAGACCACGAGCTTGCTCGTGATACAAGTGTCACATCGGCCGTTTTTCCACGCGCACGTACAGTGGGGTAAAACCCACTCCCAACTCTTCGGCCACCCTTTTCCTTATGGCCTTCTATCTTGATTTGTGTGAGAATGACGAAGAAGATGAAGAAGAAGAAAAAATCCTCATCATACCAGCACCAGTTCCAGCACATCTAGCCTGGAAAAACTGCCCACTTCAAGGCTCAAGAAAAGGATGGTCTAGCCACGACCGACACTCCCAAGCCATCAAACACTTTAAGGATAAGCACAGTATTAGTTTATCTTTTAAAACTTTGTTTCGTTGCAGGTGTGGATTGGACTTTGTTTCTCTGCAAGAGGCGAACCATCATATAAGGCGGGAATGTTCAAATCAAACAGAAGTTGAAGACGAAGAAGAAGCCCCTTCTGACTCGGTTACCATCAGCCTTCAGCAAATTCCACCTAACGAACAAGTCGAGCTGAGTGATTTTGGAAAAGTCTTCACCCACAACTTTATCATGGACTGGCCAGTGGGGAGAACCATGCTCTGCTGCGACTGCAACTTTAAGTCAGAAGCCCTAAAAGACACTATTCAAGCGGAATCAATTCGCCACCATCTATTCAGAGATCACGAGATCGTCGGCAAACGGCGTTGGAGATGCCGCTACTGTGGAGAACTCAACATGCCATACCATCTGTCAAAACACGAATGCCTTTCCCGACAACCAACTAGCAATGAACAGGAGCGGCGGCCTTCTCTTCAGAGCCATTCCGAAGACCAAACTACCAACGACACCTCTGCCGAGGAAGAAAACGTGGATCCTGGAGCTAATAACAATTATGAGTTAGAAGCGGATGAGGAGCCGGAAGAGGATGCCGACTCTGAGTACTCAACACCTCCCCACTCACCCACTCTTCATGACGTCAACATAGTCTCATTCACTGAGGATCTCGACTCCTACCCCTCTTCTGAGCAGTCAACCGAGCAATCTTCAACAGCTAGTCAATCCGAGACTGACACATCTACTTCTACGACTGAACAATCGGACGAACCCTCTTCAGCAGAAGATTCTGACACCACCAACACAATCCCAAACGAAACTACACTACGGCAGTCACAAGAATTCTTTCTAAAATGGTCGGCGCGGCTCTCCCAAGTCACCTCAATCGCCGAACTTGACTCATTGCTCGAGGCATGCACCAAGGATTGGGTCAAGTCCACCTGCAACACAGCTGAAGAAACCCCAGGAACAGCCAGGCCACCTAAACAGCCGAGAGGAAGACAACGCCGCCGTGTACAATCACGACAAGTCCAACGCTCTAAAGCGAATAAAAAAGGTGAAAGATTAGCTAAAGCACATATTCAACGTCTTTTTTCTCTTTATCCTAGGAGAGCAATCAGAAAAATCCTTCAAGAAGAATCAAAGGGCTATTCTGGAGATCGAGATAGTGCTGAGGCTTTCCTGAAAAGGACTTATGAACGACCACAACTGTCAACCGAACAATCCGCTGCAGCAAGAAAACTCTACGATGAGTGCCACTGGAGTGAGCTGAACGAAGAGACCTTTACCCTGTTATCTTCTCCTCCAAAAAGAGAGGAAATTGCCGCTAAACTGGCCAGAGCAACTAATACCGCCCCCGGGAAGGATGGTCTCGAGTATCGTCATCTCCGCGCACTCGACCCGAGTGGCCGATTACTAGAAATAGTCTTCAAATTGGTTTGGAAATATGGGATTCCCAAGGCGTGGAAAACTTCTCGCACTGTCCCAATTTATAAGAAGGGAGATCCTTCAGATTATGGGAATTTTAGACCAATCTCATTACTTCCAACTATTTATAAGCTCTTCTCTGGTATTATAAATTCCAGGTTACTCGACGTGGCCTCATCAATGGGTTGGATCTCACCTGAGCAGAAAGGGTTTCTTCCAGGCGTTCGAGGAATCCAAGAACACACTCATCTTCTCCAGACCATACGGGATGTGGCGGTGCGGCTAAAGTGTGATCTCATCATCACCTTCCTTGACCTGCTAAACGCATTTGGATCCATCCCCCATGCCATTCTGGAGGAACTCTTCGAAAGTCTTCCCATCCCACCGATTCTAAGACGCATTCTCAAAGACATCTACCGAGGGAACACTCTGGAATTTGCAGTTGGCCGAGACACCATTTCAATTGACCCAACAGCTGGTGTTAAACAGGGCGACCCGCTAAGCACGGGAGTTTTTGATTTAGCAATAGAACCAGTCTTACGGGCAGCTAAGTCATCTACTAATCTGGGTTTCTCTGTTTTTGGTTTTCTTGCAAAGGTAACTGGATACGCAGATGATCTCGCGGTAATTGGCATGTCCGTATCCGACCAACAACGAGTCTTGGATGTGGTCGACAAAGTAGCTTCCATACTTCAACTCCAGTTCAACCCAGGAAAGTGTGTATCACTTGTTCTGGAAAAGGGAGTGGTACCAAATCTGGAGCCTAACCTCAGAATCCATGGTGCCCCTATTCGTGCTCTGAAAGAAGAAGAAAATGAAGAGTACCTTGGGACTCCGATGGGATCAAAGCTACTTTTTCGTATTCCGGACACGCTGAAAGAAAAATTGGATAAACTTGCCGACTCTGGTCTTTCCCCGTGGCAGAAACTGGAGGTCTTCCGATGTGCACTCCTTCCATCACTTTCCCATCATCTTGCTTCTGGAAAAGTTGAAAAAGGCTCCCTGCATGGGCTCGAACAAGACTGCAAAGACTTTCTAAGGTATGTGGCAAATGTTCCAAAGTCTTCTAACAGCGCTTTTTTCTATGCAGATCGAAGAGTTGGAGGACTTGGTGCCCAATCACTTTCTCAGGAAGCAGATATCTGGACTATTGCCCGTGCTGTCCAATTGCTAGATAGCAAGGACAAAACCATCAGAGACATATCCTCAGCCCAGCTGCATCAGACAATTCTTGACGGTTTTGGAAGCAGGAGGCAACCCGGAATAATTCCATACGGAGAGTATTTGTCCGGTTCAATGGAAAAAGGACTCACCGCCATTGCCCATGGAGGAAAACGATCAAACCTTTGGACAAGAGCCCGTGCTGCCGCAATTCATCTTAAAGGAGTCAAGATTGACATATCCGGCGAAAATCCAACTAGAATCATCGCTGACGATGTCTCCTGTATCTCCGCTAAGGTGGTTCGTGGCTTGCGTACGGCAATTCGTGAACGCTGGACCAGCCATCTCCTGCAGGCTCCCCAAGGAAAAATAGCAACCGGTCTCGCCCTCGATGTCAAGACCAAAGACATCGCCTTCCTAACGTCTTGCCGCACTACCCTTTCCTTCAGCGACTGGCATAATCTCCACCGTGCTCGGCTCAGCCTCCTACCTGTCAGATCCTGTCCTGGATCTAAAATCCCCGACAAAACTTGTCGCCGAGGATGCAGAGAAGCAGAAACTACAGCACATGTTATTTCTCATTGCAAAAATAACCTTTCTCTTTACACAGATCGCCACAACCAAGTCCTTGATTCACTCGTTGAGGTAATACGGAAAAGTGGACACCAAGTCACGGTCAACCATGCCTTTGACCGTACTACCTTAAGACCGGACCTGGTTATCAACTCCACCTCCCCGGAAACAATCATCGACGTGACTGTACCTCTCGACACAGCCGAAAACCTCTACTCAGCACACCGAAAGAAAGTCGAGAAGTACAAAGACCTTGGAAATATCTTCCCTCTAGTAGTCGGGTCGCTAGGGGCTTGGCTGCCATCAAACGACGCTATAAGAGACACCCTCAGCATCCCACCCAGGCTATGGAACGGATTCCGTCGCCGCTCACGCCTTCTCGCCATTCAAGGAACAACAAAAATCATCCAGAGACACCTCCACAACTGCCCTACTGACTCTTCTGAGAATGAAGTAGACGACCGAAGCGAATAAAATCACAAATTTAATTGCCTTTCAACCACCCTAGTCAAAATCCTCAAGTCTATTTTAAGTATGCATAATATTTGCTCATGTGTACATATATCTTTGTTCCATGGTGGAAAATACAATGCTTTAAATCTGTTCTTATCAGCTTAACCATCAGCGATCACCACCGGCATGGAAACTTGACCATCAGGATGGAGCCTCCACCAGCAGCCAGTCAGCAGGACGACCTCTTCTTCGACCTGCCGCTGCCCGGAGATGACCGCTACAAGTGCCCCTGCTGCCGTCAACCATCATACGCGCACCCTTCAGGCCTACGGAAGCACCTATCAGCCAAACACCCTACCTACCACCTCCGCCTCCGTTGCCGCCACTGCCTCTTTGCCCTCGACGACGCTTCACCGAAGACGATTGCATCCCACTTGAGGATATGTGGTGGCACAGCTCCTGAACCGGCCACCCTACTTGTTCCAGTCCCGGTACCGCCACCACTACCAGAGCATCCACCACCAGAGCGGCCACCATCACCACCAGAGCGGCCACCACCACCATCAGAGCGGGCACCGCCTACAACACCTCCACCAGCCCGGCCTGTTCCTCTTACACCACCACCACCACCTTCTACTAATCGAGTGCCAACTCCACCGACCAATCAAACAACATCTTTCGAGCGGCCGCCAATACATCCAGTAGCACCAAATGGTAGAAGAGGAGCCGGAAGAAGGGTCCCACAAAGAGCCACCCAAAGGGGAGGCACGCGGCGTGGTGGTGGAGCCACTCAAAACTACATAAACGACCGTGCTACACGTCAACCAAATCAAAATGATGACCAAAATGGTGATCAAAGTGAAGAAGAACCAGATAATATTCAATCTAATCAACCTGCATCAGAGCCGAAGCTTACTGAACAACAGAAGGAATGGATCGATCAACTAGGACGACTGGCTGACGATGACCTGAATGGCCTTTCTGCCGTCTCCAAGCTGCTTACCACCGCTGCAGCAGTACGTGTCACTGCCAATCCACCAGCAGCAGCACGACCGAGACAGGGCGGCCAGCGGCCCTTCCAGAGACGTCCTCCTCCTGCACGACCAGCATACGATGGTGCAGCAGCATCCAACATCCAGAAGCAGTACCGAATCGATCGGAAGAAAGCAGTCAACAGCGTACTGGCCGGTGAAAGCCCTCATTGCAATATAGATCCGGATATAATCCATCAACATCTCACCAATGTCTTCTCCGATTCGAATCACATCTACACTGATCCACCAGAATGTGTGCCAGATCTCAGCTCCGAATCTACTCCTGATCAGGTCCGCTCTCTTCTGGCACCAATCAGCCCGGCTCAAGTGTCTAACAGACTCTCAAAAATGGCATCAACAGCACCAGGCCCTGATGGAGCTCGCTATTCCGGCCTGAAAAGGATCGATCCCAACTGTCACGTTATGGCCGCCATCTTCACAAGATGCCTCCGCACTGGCAAAGTTCCTGCTGAATGGAAGGAGTCCACTACCGTCCTTGTATATAAAGCCGGCCCAAGAGAGAATCCAAGCAACTGGCGTCCTCTTTCACTAAGCAACACCATCGCCAAACTATATGCCGCCATAATAGCTGATCGAATTACACGATGGGCAGAGGACAATGGGCATCTTTCACCAGAACAAAAAGGCTTTACTAATCATGATGGATGCCTGGAACACAATTTCATCCTCCAAACTGCTATTGACGACGCCCGTCGAGAGGGAAAAGAGCTTCTCATTGCCTGGCTGGATCTGTGTAATGCATTTCCATCCATCCCACACAGTCAGCTGATTGGAATACTTAAGACGATGGGGCTTCCGGAGGAGTTGGTCAGTGTTATATCCGACCTTTATGCTGGATCCACCACCCGTGCCATGACATCCGCTGGTCTTACCGAACCGATAGAAATCAATTCTGGCGTAAGACAAGGCTGCCCACTTAGCCCTGAAATTTTTAACCTTGCAATGGAGGCCATCATCAGGTCAATCACTGCCAGAAAAGGTGGCTATCAACTAGGAGAGGATCGTATCTCTGTACTGGCCTACGCCGACGACCTTGTTTTCCTCGCCGAAAGTGAGGTGGAACTGCAGCAGCAACTAGATACCGCTGCTGAAGTAGCTGAATGGTCCGGTCTTACATTTAAGCCCAGTAAATGTGCTACGCTTCATCTCTGCCGTCAAAGAGGAGGACAACGAGTACAACCAACAGAATTCAAAATCAACGACGATCCACTTCTGGTGTTAGGTGATGGAGATCACTATCGACATCTAGGAGTACCGACTGGCTACCGAAACCGTCAAACTCCCGATGAAACCATCCAGCAGTTCCAAGACGACTTTGAAAAGATCGACCAAAGTTTACTGGCTCCTTGGCAAAAGATCGATGCTGCTGCTACTTTTATTCTCCCTCGAATGGACTTTATAATGCGTGGCGCTGAGGTGAATATGAAACCATTAAAACAACTTGATAAGCGAATCCGAAAGCTGGCTAAAGGATGGCTCAATCTACCGCAAAGAGCGAGTGCGGAAGTCGTCTACATCCTACCATCACAAGGCGGCGCCGGTCTTCTTCCAGTCAGTGACAATCGATACATCATGTCAGTAGTACAAGGATACCGACTACTTACCTCTCCGGACCCACTAGTTCATCGAGTCGCCTGGTGGTCACTAAGAAAAGTGGTGAAAAGAAAGATAGGCCATCAAGCCAACAACCGAGATATCGCTGAATATCTTAACGGAATCTCACAGGGAGATGGCGGTGACATCTCATCAATATGGTCCCGAGTCCGTAAATCAACCAAAGAACTAAAAAAGAAGACCAAAATGGATTGGTGGTGGTGCGAGACAACAAAAGAGATGCAGCTACTCATCCCTCGTCCTGGTATGCAGCCGGATCTAGCCCGCGTCCATCCTGCCGCTCGTAGATTACTCTGCACTTTACTCCGAACAGCTGTAAGAGCTTACTACCTGAGAGTACTGACCGACAAACCTGATCAAGGCAAAGTATTCGAGGTCTCAACCAAATGGGATGCATCAAATCATATGATGCGGTCCGGTCAAAATACAAGATTCGCCGATTGGAGATTCCTTCATCGAGCTAAACTAGATTGCGTCCCATTGAACGGGGCCCGCCGCTTTGGAGAGGGGGACAAGCGCTGCCGAAGATGCAATCATCCGAACGAGACTCTTCCACATGTCCTAAACTGCTGTAACAAGCACTCATTAGCCCGCTTGAGTCGCCACAACAACGTCCTCAATCGACTGGCCAAAGCGGTCCCTACAATAGCAGGTGCTGTACGAGTCGATCGTCAAGTTCCTGACACGGAATCCACCTTACGACCTGACCTGGTGGTAATAAATCATGCCAGTAAACAACTAGTCATCATCGATGTAGCCATCGCCTTTGAAAACCGTTACGTGGCATTTGAGAAAATTCGAGAGGAGAAAGTTAGAAAATACACCGCCATCGCAGAGCTCTTCCGTGACCGTGGATGGGAAGTAAATCTGGATGCTGTAGTTGTCGGATCACTTGGATCCTGGGATCCAGCCAACGAACGATCTCTTAAACTACTCCGTATCAGCCCTCGATATGCTAAAATGATGAGAAAATTCATAGTCAGCGACACCATCCGCTGGAGTAGAGATATATACGTCGAACATCTTAGTGGAAAGCGCCAATTCATCATCCCAGAGCTTCCAACTGACCCACCCGGTGCTATCCTGCCTCAGGAACTTTACCCAGCACCCAACGGCCAGCAGGACGCTCCACAGATGATATTCCAGCAGCAACAACCAGCAAATAATGTGCTGGTAAACCACCCAGCTCTTGAAACCATCACTGTCAACCCACCGATCAACGAACTGGTCAACTATCCTGTAGATCTACCAGTCAACAATCCAGCAAATGAGCTGGTGAACGTTCCTGCCCTGCCTCCTGACCTGGTCATTACTCAAGCAGAGATTGGATCATCAACAACCTAGTCCATCATCATCCCAACATTCCTCTCGTTTACTTCATTATTTGATCCTAATTCTATCCTTATAATTCAGTGTTATTCAAATTGCAGAGATGCCCTGTGTTTACTGCTCTAATATCTCTCTTCTTCGTGTAAAGCGACTCATCTTCTCTGTCCAAAAGGAGTCGACCTTCTCGGTCACTTCCGTTAGTCAGTATTTATATTAATTTCCCTCTCTTAAACTATGCAAAGCGCATCATTACTATCTATTTTCCTTCCACCTATTAATATGGTCCATGCCTACTGTAAGAATTCGTTTTTTAATAAACATTTTTAATCTGTTCTTATCAGCTTAATATCTGATACGGACCCTAACTGGGTCCCAGAATATTAAACTGATTTTTGGAACCGGGCGGATGCGCCGTGCTTGCACGGTCTCTGCCATGGGTTGACTCGGTATTGCAGTACCTCCGAGACCGGCCCACCTCTCCTCCGAGAGGTAACAATTCTAATCAACATTAAATTATCGCTCATAAAATCATCATTGTCAGCTATTTCATCATTGTAACAGCGTTGACTTAACTTCGATTTTGTTGACTTATGATAAGATATTTAAATTGAAATTTTCAGTTATCTATTTGAGCTCTGTGATGTAAAACAATTTTCTTTTTAATTTCACGTGTATTAGCCGCCGGTGCCGCTATCATAATCATAACAAATTTATTCCATCCTTCCATCCGTATTTTTAAAAATAAAATAAAAAAGTAGTACAGTAAGTTAAATTTCAATTTTATTATAGGGCCATGTTAAATTAGCTATGTGAATCCCTATAATGCCAGCATTCTCATTAGCTCCCTTAATAAAGTGCAAAAGCCAATAAAAATTATATAGGAATATATACTCATCAGCAGACCACATCCATTAATTAAAAGAGGAACTGCTCTTTCTCCCCCATTATTATGTATTCCATTGCCGAATCCCACATGAATAAAAAGAGAAAAGTACCTATATTATCATAGGGGAAAAAATCCTGCAATAATATTCCCTGAATGACTATTCAGTCCTCTAGGGTCCCTCTGCACATGTCACGTGATATCGGATTGCATACATCCTTTATTGCATGACGTATCGTTTCCCGAAGGAAACACGACGACTCTATATTATTCAGCTATAGAAAATGGAGCTGCATGTATCGTGAGCTACATGTGCGATATCCTAGTTTGTAATGGAATCCTCTACAAAAGGGATTCTTCAACTTTTTCACGGTCCAAGTCAATGAACTTGTGATGACGTACGGAGAAGAGATGGCGTGCTGCATCAGCTCTTCTTTTCTTTGTCGGCAGAGGAGCGTGAATGCCTCAAATTCGAAAAAAGAAAAGTAGTGCCATGAGTTTTAGAGGGATTATGCACGCCCAAGATATAGGTATATCTATAAATGAAAATTTATAAAAATATGTTGCGACTGGCAACAGTGTATTTTGTAATTTGAGTTGTCCGCTTCTTCACGAAGAAAATTCCTTTTCGTTGTTTACAGAGCACTCGAAAAATCTCACTTGGACATTTTCTGGGTGACGAGACAATCAAAGGAATTTATTATACACCTGTGCTGTAACACGCCCATATGTTAGTAATGTCACCCTATCTTCAAAAGTAGTAAACGACACGACAACCTACTCCTCCGTCGTGACATATCAAATGACCAAGATTTCAAAAAGAGAAAAAAAACTGTACGCATCATTTATTCAAATACACGAAGATGAGTTTGCATTGAACGTGCTGCCTTTATGTTTGAGATAGATTTACGTAGAGCTGTCAGCAGCAACGTCACATTTGTGCAGCACGAATTCACACGAGTCACGAAGACGACCTACCTAGATTATCACGTTCCTTTACAAAATCTAACGTGCCAATCTAAACTATACAAAGCCTTAAAAGTTACACATTTCCTCCCTCTTTTTAACCTGTCAATCATAACTCAAATGAGAGGTATAATGAGTGAAGTAAAAAGTAAGCCGACGCGTATTTCCCCTCAACGGAAGTGGCGCTGAATTTAAGCCGGACGGCAAATGAGATGCAGCCGGCTTCTCTCTCTGCCGTCGGTGGCATTGAAATACGCCGACGAGGCGGGATAAACTTTTTTTTTCAGCGTCACCGGCCGGATGACAGAATACTTTAAGAGTATTCTACAGCTGCTACTTGTTATTTATTTTCTCCTGGAGCGAACGTGTGCCATCAGCATCATAAAAATAGAGTTTTTTAGTATCTTTGAAATCAATAATTTACGTGTAACAATTTTGTGATGTAGACCTCGTGTAACTCTATCTACTATATACGCCCTGTACGTAGGGAGAGAAACATGAAACTATACAGGAATGTGAAGTGTGAAAGGACCTTTTTTTTCTCCCCTCTTTCTATAAAAAGGACGGCCTTTTCAAATAAATATTTCCTTTCTTTTGGGGGGTCCCCCATTGACGAGCGATGCTGCTCACAAATTTTATGACAGGCTTCCTGGGACGATACTCTTTTGAAAGAAAAAAAGAATGTTTATTTCTCGCCTCTATTGAAAAGAATGACACAATCGGCCAATCACAATAATAGACTATGCAACTGACACTTTAATGACACCCTAAATGCTTGGTGATCAGCAAATGCCGACATAAAAAAACGGTGGAAGAATGGATATGCAGGAAAGTAGCAGGATTTGTTGTCATTGTTAAAATCAGGTGGAAAAGAAGCAGTAAAATAAAAAAAAATTGACGACCTTTTGCTGTGCATTCAGCTGTATTTTCAGACGGAATTTAAAAGTGCTGCTTTTATTATTTTTGCATTATTTTAAATAATTCATGTTGCTATTTTTGTATGCGACTGCGCCCGGTGACAGTATTGTTTAATGATTTTCTAATTTTAATATCTGAACAAAATCTGGGAGAGGTGATTTCGCAATGATTCCATGAATGACAATATTTATTTTTATAACTTTTCCCCTGGTGGTTGATATGCTTTGAAAAGACAAGTAGAATTAATTGATCAAGTTATTTTAAATATTACAAATTTTACACACGTAAAATTTAATTTGAAATCTTTTTTCCTCCTTTTTTTAAGAGATAGTGCGCCTTAGCACCATCTATGAATAGTAGTTAACACTGGGTTTTAAAGAACGAGAGGGCGCGCATTTGAAAAGATGCACGCAGTGGGTTGGAAACAGCAATCGTCATTTTATAGCTTTTCCGAATTCAATTTAGTTTAATACTATTGCTTTTAAACGAAACTCATTTACTTGAAGGAAAATTTGCGTACAATTTTCGGATAGCCTACAATAATCAGCATAAGTAACGCGTTTTAGGAGAGGCAATTTCCTGAGGGTGCGCTTTAGAACAACCCGTTAGGTACCACACACTGCACGTTGTAAACAAAAGTTTGACGGCTCATTTTCAGTAATCAGCTTGTTTGTTCATGATTGAAAAAGGAAGAAATAGATATGGATATGTGTAAGAAAGCTATCGTTCCGCGTCTGGAAGAACTTGCATGTCAAGTTTCTTATAAAGAAGTAATCGGGAATTTAATTCTTTGTCCTGAAAATCGTCCTGAAAGCAAAAGATTGGACTGGGCCACGTTTTCCTCATTCCTTACAACGATTCCAACCCTCATTTGCAGCAATATTCGTGATTTGGTGAGAGGACGTCTTGATCAACATCTTGTAGGAATTGTGAGTGACACTGTAAGGTATGTACATCTGTTTATTACATGGAAATATAGCTTCATATTTTATGAATATGTTTTCTCTTCTCACAGGATAAGATTTGTCAAGCAGTTTTATGAAGATGTCTGTAAGAAATCACGAAGAGAGCAGATCCCAGATGTGTGGGTTTTTCTCAACTGTGTTCTGGACGAGAGCTTCCAGGAGTTGCAAACTCACATTGCATTCCCAGGTGCCGAGCCAACTGGCAATGTAGTGGATGTCATTGCAGATAAATCTCCTCTACTGAAGAAACTGGAGATCACTTTTGAATTCATGTTGAAGAAAAAAGGAGATGTGGTGAAACTCAAGCCCATGTTCCTGTCAATGAGCTCCCTTCATCATTTGACCAGTCTGACTCTTGACTTCTTCAACAAATCTCACAAATCCCTTGTGAGTCTCTTGGCTAAATCTTGCCCTCTGCTGTCGCACTTAACTATCAAAGCCTTCAACAACGTCGACAAGAAGTACATGGTTCTGGCCATCGTTCTTGGAGAGCTGGTTAACCACTTGGTTCCCCACTATGACGAGAATCCCTATTGGAGTAAAGACGAAAATTTGTGGTTCTTGCGTGTTCCGCCCGAAATACGGACGACTCTATGCTCAACCCTCCGTCACTTGGCGCTTACCGAAGTGTACGAAGAAGACTACGATTTAGACGATGGCAGCAATAACGCGTCAGATTCGCTCGCTGCTTTTGCTCTTCGACATCTCCCATTTCTAGAAGAGTTGGATTTGAACGAGATTACCAGTATTGGCGTCAAAATCCTTCATGTTCCGGGAGTGACCGAGAACGTAGAAATTCAGGCGGCATTCGAGAATATGTGCCGGGACTCTTATGATGAAGCTCCGCCGCGTAATGTGGGTCTACCATCCTCTATCATTGTTAAAGGTGATAATGCTTCATAAATTTTTTTTTCTGTCTTGAGTAAGTAATAGATTGTTTTTGTAGGTCCGCTCTATCTCACCAAACTTGACTATGTTTCACTCAAGCAGCCAGCTGTTCTCCGTTCCATTGGCTCCATGTGCCCTTTCTTGATAAAGGTTCACTTCTACAAAAGCTACTCATTGTGCGAGCAAGTTCTCACGCTTGGAAGGTGTAAGGAGAAAATACCGGCCGAAGAACTGGAATCGATTTTGGGAAATTGGCAAATGGTTAGTCGCTTTATTTGAAAATTTATTGTTTCCGTTAAAATCTATATTATTATTATTTTTTTTTCATTCAGAAGCTTGTAAGAATTAAACTCACGGGCGTTTCATCCAAGTTTATAAAAGCCATCTTAAATGCTCTTGGCTCAGAATTAATAGTTCTCTTGATTGATAACTGTCATGGTGTCAATGTGGGAGACTTCATGCCCTGTAAACACTTAGAAAAGCTTCGAATATTGCTTTTTAGCTCCCTAGACCAAAAAGAAAATCTGTCGTCATTAAATGCCGAAACATTCTTGCCAAAGTTGAAAACTTTCGAGAGTGAATTCTGCTTGGGGGACCGTTCCCGCTTGTTTGAGGAAAAGAGCACTCTTGTTAACCTTTCACTTAGTTGCTCCCACATCGGAACCAAGGTAATTTATATTCCATTATTATTTTGTAAATAGTTATAAACCTTTTTTTTACAACATTTAATAGGTGAACCCCCGTTTAGATTGGTGTGGCATCCCCAAGTTATGGTCGCGAATGGAAACTCTTCGTGTAAAGCATACTACAGGCCTTACGATGACCCTGGTTGGCGAAATTGTCCCCAAGCTTGAGAGTTTGAAGGTACTCCTTTTACCTGAGGACATCAAAGTGGGCGAACACCGCTCATTCACTCGTGAAGTCATTGAGAACATTGCTGATAACCGCTCTTCACCAATCGAGATCGGATTTGAAGTCTACAATCGTGTAACCGCGATGCCGTGTCGTGTCTCACCTAGACCGAAGGAAGAAGAAGAAGAGCCAGCAGCTATGGATGTGGACCAGGCCGAGGCAGGTTTGGCTCCTGTTGCCAATGAAGAAGATAATTTTGAATTCAATGCTGCAATTGATGCTATGATGATGGATTTGGACAATGAATTTGACGACATTGGATTACCCTTACTTGGTGAAGATGATTGATTTTGATTTTGTTGCTTTGCTATCTAATCTATTGTTTTCCTGCTGTGATCTGAATAATAATCTGTGAACTCGAAAGAATAATACAGACATTGAATGAGAAGGGCGAACTTTTATACGCGCTGTGTGACGTACACGGACTGATTTAATATTTCTAAGGTTTACCAGCAACTGCTATTGAATTATTATCATTACATTGGCTGAAGTGCAAAGTCTTAAACGTAACTTTGGTTCCGCGTGAGTGCGGGCACCCAATATATATTTGAAAGAAAGTGGGTTCATCATCATCAAACAGGGATGACCAAATATGGGAGTGAGAGAAATATTCCTAATATTCCTAGAGCGAAGCAGAGGAAGAAGAGGGATGTCGTCGTGACAGCGCTTGATGCATTACACAAGTTCCCGAAATATTTGTGCATAATCGGCTTTTCTTAAGCGATCATGGGGTCTCCGATGAGGTGTCTGCATGTTTTAAAACAACTTGGAACGACTCCTGAGTGACGATATTTTAATGATGATTTTTAATGAACGAGAAAGAAATACAGCAGAGGCGATTTTCAAATGTTTCGTAAAAGATTCAGTTTTCAAAAGAAAGTGGGTCTCAACGCCATCTATGAACAACCATTAACATCGTGTCAAAAAGGAACGGGAGCGCGCGTATTTCAAGATGAACGCAAAGTCACGAACGCTGCTATTAACGTAATATATTCTGATAGAGGAAAATATAATTTTCGGTACGGTAGTGAATGATTTCTAAAAAAATTCTGAAAATTCCTTCTCTTGGCAACAAGAGAAGGAAAAGGGTGGGACTAATCCTTTTTTTTTACCTGAATCGGAAAAGAAAGAAAGAAAACGGTGAATATTGCAATAAAATTGGCATTTTCACTACTACTACGATGAATAATCGGTTGTGAGAACGATTCGATCAGGTTCGAATGTTATGTGAACCAGTGAACTTGTCCGTTCACATGACCGAGAGAATTAGTCCGATTAATTATTACATTTTCTTTACCAAATGAAAAAAAACTAAAGAGAAAATTGTAAAATAAGAATTTAAACTGCATAAGGTATAATAAATCTTAAACGTTGAAATATTTTAAAAATCGGCGGTAATTAATTATTTTTAAGTTTAACGCACGCGAACAGTGAAGTCACGTGATGCCCTCTCTTTAGTAGCAACCTGTTAATCAAAAATATTCTCAACCGTCGTCGTGACTCGCGAATCTCGAAACGACCGTTGGAAATTGGAACAGTCTCTTTCTACAAATTTGTATCTATTTCAAAATCCTTTGAATACTAAATTTTTTAAATCTCTCTCTGGTGATAGTTAATTATCACAATCTGGAGAAGAAATGCACATTACCAAGGTATTATTTATTTTTCATGCAATGCAACCTTTCTCTCCATGAAGTGTGTCTGATTTACTGTATAACCACATCTCTAGGTCGTAATAGAGGGTTTCAAAAGTTTCAAGGAGAAAACTATTGTTGAATTTTCACCAGGACTCAATGTTGTTGGTATGGAGGCTCTTTTAAAGTATTCCCACAATGTTTTACCTAAATCGTGCAAATTTTTCTTCTTTCCAGTGGGGCACAATGGAGCTGGGAAGAGCAACCTGTTCTATGGTAACTGCTGCCTCTTCTTTCAAACCATGTTTTGTCTTATACTAGTACTCATTTCATGTTAGTGAATTTATCCAATACTCTTAAATTCTTGCAGCGATCCAGTTTGTGCTAGCCCATCAGTTTCAGCACCTCCCCCAAAAGAAGCTTGCCGAAATGCTTCATTCCTCTGCTGGGGCTCGTGTCATGTCTGCCTTTGTTGAAATCATTTTTGACAACAAGGACAGAAGGCTGCCGGTAACAATTTTTCTCATATTTTCATCTTTAACATTTTTTAAATGGTTAAGTTTGTGTAGGACAAAGATGATGAATTTAGGCTGAGGAGAGCCATTACCTCATCAAAGGATGTTTACACACTGAATGGTCAAACAATCTCTCGAGACAATGTGATTAAGACCCTTCAATCTGCTGGACTATCGAAAGCCAATCCCTATTACATCATTGGCCAGGGAAAGGTATTTTCTTGACCATGCAAATTTTGAGATTTATGGTCTAGAAAGATAC
Organism: Chydorus sphaericus; assembly: GCA_030141595.1. Lineage (NCBI taxonomy): Eukaryota > Metazoa > Arthropoda > Branchiopoda > Diplostraca > Chydoridae > Chydorus > Chydorus sphaericus. The sequence goes on along the minus strand of CM057927.1, from coordinate 8,883,604 downwards.
TTAACTGACTACTCCCCCCTTTTGCTCTTATAGGTCCGAGAGATTTCCACCTCTTCCACTGAAAAGTGTTTGGCAATGCTTTGTGAAATTGCTGGCTCACTGATTTGGTCAGAAGTGAAGCCAAAAGATCAAATGCTTCTAGAAGGTGATTAATTTTTATTACTACTAATAAAATTTCATATCTACGGTTTATTTTTTCATTACTACTAAATAACATTTAATATCTACGGTTTACTTTTTTCATCTCTAGATTCGGTTCGTCAAATCGACCAACTGACTCACTTTCATCAAGAAGTGAGCGAGCGAATTGTGCAATTGGAGCAGGAAGAAGAGGAGTATTTCGATTGGCTTCAGTACGACATCAAAAGGCGAGCTTTGCTGAGACTCATTCTCCAACAAGACGGAACGCGTTACGAAAGAAAACTGCTCGAAGTAATCGTTATTTTTACCTATTTTGTTAAGCATTTAAATATTTATTTCTTAATTAATACATAGGCTGGAGAAGCGCTCAAAACTGAAGCTGAAAAGTCGAAAGAAGCTCAAACTGAATTGAACCAGCTGGAAGAAGTTTTGAAAAATCAGCTAGAAGAGTCCAAAGTCAAAAAGGCTCGATCGACATTTTTACAGGAGCGCTTGTCGACCACAGAAGCTGCTCTCTTGGAGAAAACTCTTCATCGCACTAAGCTGGAGATGGAAATTGAGGATATCAATCTGGCTAATGAATCTATTGAACACCCCGTAAAACATTAAAAAAAATCATGTTTATGTTGGATGATCTAAACTTTCATTTTTATTTCAGGTCGAGCGCAGCAACCGTTTGTATCAGATCAAAGCCGACATTGACGCCAAATCCGCTGAAATTGCAAATCTTACTTCCAGCATCAAAGAGATTCAGCAGGAACACTCTTCTTTGAACGCGCAGTAAGTAATTCATTTATTTGTTGATTTAGTTGAATAATAATATTTTTATATTTTGTTTATTTACAGGTGTATGTTGAACGAGCAGCGCCGTGATCATTTGATCGCTAAATTTGGTCGCTCCAAACGCTTTAGGACAAAAAAAGAAAGGGATCTGTGGATCAAAGGAGAAATTGAGTAATTACAATGAATTTCCCATTTAAAAACCTGTTTAACTTTTATCATGTTTTCTTTACAGAGCTCTTGAAGCCCTTCTCGAGAGAGGATCTGATGAAAAAGAGAGACTCAATCAAGAAATTGGGATGGATCAAGCAACTCTTGTCGAACTGGCCAAGGATTTAGAGGTAGTTTGAGTCTTATTACCACTTTTCAGAGTTACTTACTCTTTATCTCTTTCAGAAATTGAAGTTTGAGGAAAATGGAACAAGGGAAATGTTGTGGTCCAATGAGGAGAGAAAGAAGGAGCTGGAAAGAGAGTTGAGAGCAGATCGGACACGCCGCCAGTAATACAAATTATTTCTCTAAACTATCTTACATTTCAATTTAATTATCTCTTTGTTAGTGAACTATGGCAGGAGATTCATGTCATCCAAGATGAAAAGAAGAGAACACGCGCTGCTTTCGATCAAATTAAATCAGCAATTTCCAAAGTTGCTTCAAGGGTAAACTGTCTATTTCTAAATGTAGAATTAGAAGAATAATGAATAACATTTTTATTTTTTTTTTTTAAAGGATGTGTACCAAGGTATGGAAAGTGTTTGGAGCATCTTCCAGGAAATGATAAAGAATAAAGAAGAGATGGCTGACGAATATCGGGGATTGGTCATCGAACAATTTGAGTGTACCAATTTCTTGAAGATTGCGGTTGAAGCTATTGCTAAAAACAAGTATAAATCTATATAATTTTTGAACTATTATTATTTTTTTTTTAACTTAAGTGTTTTCTAATTAACAGGCTCTTCCATCATGTCGTTGATACGGATCAAGCAGCAACCGAAATTTTGCAGAGAATGAAGGATAAGAAGCTGCCCGGCTCTGCCACTTTCTTTACCATCAACCGACTCCAGCGGATGAGTTGCGTTGATCCACCCAAAGATCACGTAATATTAGCTCTCTATTTAACTTGATGTGTTACTAATATTTTTGTTTTTATGAAGCGAGCAATTTCGATGATGAAGCAAATCGAAAAAGATCTCAAAAACAAAGGCCAAGTTGAAGAAAGGAAGCTCGTCGTCATTGAGCAACTTTTCAGTCGAGTTGTCCTTTGCCACGACCTCGAAAGTGCGTTAGAGACTAAGGATGACATGAGATCAGATGGAGTGACTTTTGTTACTCTTGATGGGGATGTGGTAATTATTTGAACCAAATTTATCCAGTATCATTGGTTTCATGTGTTTTGTTTTTGTAGTTGCGCAGTGGAGGCCCTCTTTCTGGTGGATATTTCTCACCTGATGCATCCCGTTTCAAGCTCTATGCTGACTTCAAGAACGCTCAAAAAGAGGACAACATTCAACGAAAGAAATTGGGGGAATCAAAAGTCCTCCTGGAGGAGATCGAAAGTAGAATCTCTCGGAACGTTGCCGAGTACCAGCAAATTGAAACAAAAATCTTCCGCACCATGTTGAATCCCGTTCAAGGTTCGCTCAAATCGGTGGAAGGACAGATTGTCTCCGTACGAGAAACAATCGAAGCCAAGCAGAAAATCATTCACCAGGTGGAATCTTCCATGAAAGGTTACGAGGAAAAAGTCGGATTGCTCCAAAAAGAACTCGGCAAGGTAAAGCCCCTAAACGTTTCTTTCAAGTTTTTTTCCAATTTTTAATTGAAATTTGAATATTTCCTACCAGCCTCTTGCGGCCAATTCATCAGATGCGGCTGAGCTCCAATCCGTGAACGACCAGATCCGTGCGGATAACCAATCCTTCAGCAATGTGAACGAAAGATTCCTCCAGCTTGAGGCCGTCAATGTGAATTTGGAAACCGAGTTGCGTAACTTGGTGCGACGCAAAGAAGAGCTAGAGATGGAGCCGGTGCGCAACATCCAGGATACGAAAGAGTTGACGCAAGAGCTTGTTCGCGTAGAAGCGGGTATCGAAGATCTTCGCCGTCTGGAGGGAAATATTCAGAAGGAAATCATCGACCTCGGTGATAGTGTCAAAGAGATCGACGACGCTATCGAGACTTGGAAAGAGCAGCGAGACGTAGCCTACGATCATCACAACATCCTCAAAGAAAGAGTAAGCTTTCCTCATTCTTTTTATTATTATTATTATTTTCCTTTTTATACGAGAATTATGTCTAGGTCCGCAATCTCCAATCGAACATTGATGATTTCAACCGACAGCTCGTCCGAGTGCGAGCCGAAATTGCGGATTGTGGCAACTTTGACGAACTGGATGCTCATCAAATCTTGAGCAGCTACGCTCATTTGAATCTCGATGGTCTCAAACGAGAATCCAAATCGGTAAACTGCTCATTATTTAATTATTTTTCAAAGAGATATCTAATTTTGGATCTAAATTTTAGGTGAACAACAAGCTGAAAGGATTCAAAGAGGTGAACCAGAAGGCTTCCATGGAGGCTGCTCATTCCAAAGAAATCCTGGATCTCATCAAGAAAAATCTGAAGAAATTTTCAGACAACCAGGACGGATGCAAGGACTTGATGGACAGAGTGGACTCAAAGAGAGACGATGCGCTTCAGTACTCGCTGAAAACTGTCGCCAAGAATTTCAAAGAAGTGTTCAGGACCATCGCTCACCCTGGTAGAGGCTACCTTGGTTGGATCTATAATGATGGCCTGGACATGGACGATGACGTCGAAGAAGACCTTCGTGTAAGATTTATTCTCTTTTTTCCAATATTTATATTTTGATAATATTTTTATTTGAAGGATCCCGATGTGAGCCGCTTGAAGGGCGTTTCCCTCAACGTCACTTTTGATGGAAAATCGAAAGTTGTCAACATGACTTGCCTTTCGGGAGGACAGCAGAGCATCGTCAGTCTCGCTTTGATCTTTGCTATCCTTATGATGGATCGCGCTCCATTCTACCTTCTTGATGAGGCCGATATGGTAAAAAATATTTATTCATTTTATTTTAATCTTGATTCTTCATTAATATTTTATTTATTTACAGGCACTGGATGGTGATTATCGCACCAAAATGGCAGCTCTGGTCGATCGCTTTTCGAAGAGCTCCCAGTTCATTGTAACGACTTTCCGTCCGGAATTGCTACAACATGCCACAAACATCATTGGTCTCCGCTTCGATGCCAATCAAGTATGTTTGATTTCTAAAATATTCGTTTATTTTTTAAAAGCTTATTTATATATTATGTTTCATCAGTCGACCCGAGCCTTTTCGGTGACCAAGAAGGATGCGCTCGAATTCATCGTTCCACCTCGCGAAAATGGAGAACCAAGTGAGTCTGAGAGTTCGGCTAGTGTTTACTAGTCACTTATGAAGACGAATGTAAAACTACAAAGAACAAGAAGCGATTTCATTTTTCTCTAATACCACCTAGTTTTATATTTAGTGTCATTGATCCATTTAATAACGTGTTTTATGGGAAGCTATGTGACCTTTTTTTCCCTTTAAGTAGTTGCTTTATTTTTCAGAAGAAATTAATTTTTAGTTTGGTGCTGGTTCTCTAATACGAGCCTTTAATGAAATTTTTTTTTCAAGTCTACTGTACTCTTGAGATTGGTCTCTACCCTTATAGATTTTTTTCTTTTACTGTTTAGTCCAACAAGTATTATGTTATTCTTAAGCCCCTTTTGATGTTTCCTTCATCTGTATTAAAGTGTGTTTCATTCTTAATAAAAATACAAGTGAAAAAAAAAAAATTTAAGTTCCCGATGCATCTTATTTTATTTTATTAGGGGCTTAAAATAGAAAGTATCTTGTAATTTTACAGATATTTCAAGTGTCGACTAGAGCCTACTCAACTGCTATTACTTCTAACTTGGGTAGGCCTAAGTGCTTTAAACAAAAATTAACCAAGTAAAAGATACAGAAACATTTAGTAAAAGAAATTGACGTTATTGCTCATTATATCCACGTAATGTCACAATATTTTTTAATTTTTTAACTTGTATAGGCAAAAGTAAAAGGCAGTACGATGCAAGACCGTTTATTTGTAGAAGAGGAAAAAATGCACGACATCGCTCTCAGTAATCGACTAATCGCTACTAGAAAGTGGAACGCTAGGTTTCCTCTCGGGTTTCCTTGAGACTTCCTGTAAGCTTACATAACTCGAGTATATATAGGCCAAATAATACTATATTGCAGAAGGGGGGAAATAATCACAAGACTCTAAATGACTTTAAAAAATGTTACATAAGTTTTTTTTTACCCTGAAAAAAAATTAGAATCTCTGCTATATAGCTGACACACTCGAGTTGAATCTTTTACTACCATGCTGGTAAAAAAAAAATCCTTTTTCTTCTACAGTAAATAGAAACATTAAAAAAACTGTGTACGTGTGCAAAATTCTATCAAACTTGGTGCACTTTTCTTTTTCAAAGGCCCCGCCAGTACTATTAAATCCATCGTCCAGTGCGTAGAAATAAATGAAAGTAAGACAAGTAGAAAAAAGAGAAAAAAAAACTTATGCTAAAGAAGAGAGACGAGATAAGGGGGGAAAATGATTTTCGTGGCGACGTCTTTCAAGAGGAATAGAGATGTTCAACCTGATTAAAAGAAAAAATTATTAATTGAAGAAGCAATTTTAGGCTTAAATTTAAAAAAAAAATGAGCGCTCACATAAGTCACATTCTAGCGACGGCTGGAAGGACGACGAGCAGGGTGCTGACGTTTTCCTCGAGGCCGGGCAGGAGTCTGCACGACAGCGGCTGCTTGAACGGGAGGTGCAGCGTGAACGGTAGACGCAGCTTGAACGGCAGGGACGGCTTGAACCACAGAGGCCTCCACCTGAATCTGAGCCATTCCTTCCGTCAGACCAGTGGAGGTAAGAGCAAGGAGCTGGCGTTGACTCAGTGGCTTTCCTGCACAGGCCTGCCGTTTTTCCGGTTGGACCGGAACGTCTACTTGAATTGGCGACAGCGACTCTCTGGTCCGTTTGCGCCGAGCTCCTCCCGGCGGTTTTTCAAAGACGGCGGGCAACTTCTGCTGTTGATGGGCTCTGCGCTTGGGTGTCCGTTCTGGGACCAGATCTCGGAATTTCTTCTCCAATTTGGCGATGGCCCTCAGGTAGCCTAAAAATTGAGTAATTAATTCGTTTTCTTAAAATTTAATGTAAGATTGAATCAGTTAGATCACATCCACATATAGTATAATTTTGAGTCATCGAATTCAGAGTTCAGATATAGCTACCGCCCTACCGGCCTACCGATATGTTTTTAGGGATGGATCATAGAGACGGACTAGACAAAAATAATAGTGGTATATGATCTCTGTTGACTGTTGTTGACAGTTATGCCTGCAGTTATGCCTATGGGTGAATAATGCAGGCCCTGTTTTGTTATTGACTATTGTTTTTATACTTCTCATTAATACTTTTTAAAATTATTTTGTGTTTACTTTTAGTAGTTAATTATAACAAATTACAAGTCCCATGATATTAGTCTCAAGCTATTCTAAAAAAAAAAAATTCGAATTTTGGAGTATGAACGATTTATAACTGATAATCCTGACTCGCTTTTTTCCCCCTTCAATTATTAGAGGCCTTTCAAAAGACATTTTGAGTTTGAGCCCTTAATTAACCCCCTATTTTTAAAACATTTTAAAATTGAAGGAAATTGCATATCACTTACTAAGGTTCACATCCTGCTGCACTTTCCACTTCTTTGCATTTTCTTGTTCCAATTTCTGCTGTTGAGATTTCAGCTGCACAATTTGCTGGTGCAGCAACTGCACATTGTGGGACCTCGTACCAGCTGCAACTAAAATATTTAAAAAAAATATCAATTTTCTGTAACAGCACTTCTATTTCATAATAGAGGGTTTAAAAGTTTTAAGAAGAAAAATCTTGTGAAATTTACACCAGGTCCCAATGATGTTGTTGGTAAGGAGATTCTTATAAAGCCTTCCCAATGAGTTTCACCCAAATCGTGCAATTCTTCCTTTCCAGTGGGAAATAATGGAGCAGGGAAGAGCAACCTATTCTTTGGTAACTGCTTCCTCATCTTTTATAGAAAATTTTGTCACATATTAATAACCATTTCTGATAACACATTCCTCAGTGTCTCTCCTAATTGTGCAATTTTCTTTCAAGATTTCCAGTGGGGCACAATCGAGCTGGAAAGAGCGCCTATTTTACGGTAATTGGTAACTGCTGCCTCCTCCTCATTATTTTATTTTTCTACATATTGGTAACCATTTCATGCTAACAAACTGGTCCTAAATAAATAAAATTTACCTGATGTTTGCATGTTGAATTTTTTCACCAAATCCTGAAGGAAAGTTGAGTCAACAAAAACGAGACTTGTTATTCACCTCTAGCGATGACGTGCTCTACCGGTACTATAACAGAAAGAGTATTGTTTAACTATAATACGTAAATAAGGAAAAAATTGTGTGATAGGAAAAGGGAGTTAAAATTAGGCACATGAAAATATGAAAGAAAGTCAGAAAGAGGATTAAAATAGCTACTAGGAAGAAGCACGACAAACTGTCGTGCCCTTATTGGAAGAAAAATTTAATCCAACAGTAACTAACAAGAAATATTCACGAGAAAAAACTTTGCTGATTGAAATTACAGAAAAGGGAAGAAAAATTCGATACTAAACAAATGTGGAAGATGACAATTGACAGCTTACCGAGTTCCCGTCGTGATGTAAAATCAACTCTTTCGTGTCTTTAATGGCTGCCGAACAAAATCAGTGAGAACGGCCAAGAAGTGACGGAGCTGTCAGCTGAGTTGACGAAATCCACCAATCCGGAAAAGGGAGAATTTTAAATTTAAACCGGCCACTACGGAATAGCGTAACGAGTCGGCATAAGCTTTTGCAAGCCCTCTCTAGCTCCATGCTCAAAAATCAAAATGTTTTACTTTAAGATCTTAGTTATTAGTTTGATATCACAATCATCGATTGATGGTTCTTATACTACCTTATAATAAATTTTGTTCATAACGTCTATCAAGTTTAAGCGACATAAAAACATCATTAATTATTATTTATTAACGGCCCAAGTCGTAGCGCATGCGCGAGTCGCGGCAGCGCGATCACGTGTTGTCAAGTTAAGATATGCCCGCTCATCAGTATAACGACCTGTTCAAAAATATACTCAACGGTCGAGAATTTTTGATTTTTTTTTTTTCGAAGCGACCGTTATTTGTAACACATCTTTCCTTTTCTAAAAAATTGAATCCATTTAAAAGTTCTTTTTTACATTTGTCAATCTCTGTTAGTGACAGCATGGTGAGCAAATGCATATTTCAGGTATTATATATTTTTCGTGCAATGTGACTTTTTCTTTTCCTAAAATATGGGTCTAATTTACTGTGGCGACGGTTGTCATAAAGGGTTTAACAAGTTTCAAGGAGAAAACTACTGTTGGTGTGACAGCGCTTGATGCATTTCAAGTTCCGGAAATATTTTTGCATAAGCGGCTTTCCTCAAGCAATCATGGGGTCTCCGATGAGGTGTCTGTATATTATTAAATTGGAACGACTTCTGGGTGACGATTAACAACGTTTCAACAAGGAACGGGAGCGCGCGTATTTCAAGATGAACGCAAAGTCACGAACGCTGCGTTAACATTGATTGTGATGGAATAAATAAATAAAATTTTCAAACTTTTGTACAGATATGAATGACTTTATTTAAAAAAATCTCTGAATAATCCTTAATTTCGGCCAAAAAATGAGCCTGAGAAAATGAAGGAATAGATGGGACAATTTTTTTTTTTTACCTGAATTGGAAACGAAGGAAATAAAAGAAAACCAATAATTAAGAAAACATGCTTAATATTGCAGTGAAATTGGCGTTTTCACTACTACTACGATAAGTAATCGGCTGTGAGAACTATTTGGTCTGATACAATTGTTATGAGAACGAACACAATGGGCACGGAGACTTTATTTGAAGGTACAGATCCCGATTGGAGCCCGTTTCCAGTAAAATATGGCTATCATAGTTGTGTAAGATTTATAAGTAGCCCATTTCCCATACTGACCAAACGCTCAAGTTCTGCGGTACTTTCATTATTCGTTCACTAACTTACTATCATAACAAAACCGGGGAGATTTGAATAGTTTGAATTGTTGTAGCTGTTATTGTATATATAAAATGGTATTCACGATATTATTCATGTAGGCAACGAAGAACTCTTTTTCGTAATTGGTGATATTAACAGTAAAATGTCAGCGCTACCGCTTGAACAGGCGGATCATTATATGGCTGCAATCAATAAGAAATATTTTTGGTGCGAGTGTGTCCTACATCACTCGATAAACGTGATTAAATCAATGTTTATAATAAGCCTTCTTCTTTTTTATGTTTTAAGGAACAATGCAATGATGGGGTAAATAAAAACAGAGCAACTCATATTAATTCATTTTTGTTTTCAATTATAATTTTCCCTCACAACAACGTTATTATACGGGGGTAAAAAAAAAACAGGATATTGAAAAAAGTCATCATTGGGAGCGGGAATTAGTTTTTTTAAACGGCCAGCAGAAGGAGGGATTTCCATCATTCTTAATATGTATCATTATTTTTTTAGATTTTAGCTATATATTCGGATAATAAGTCCATAATAATGAGCTATAGCAATGCTCTAATATGAGTGGTAAATTAGTCTTTCATTTCCTTCTGTAGCGACTTCCGTAAGTCAATACCGTTCGACTAACAATACCAGCCGCAGCAACCAGAACGAAACGGTTGAAAGAGTTTTGCTCATGAAATCCAAGGACAGACAATACAACAAAGGGAACTTTCGCATGTGATATTTTTAATGTACAGTTTTCATTTAATTTTGTAAGTCACAAATTTCTGTTACCTCTCTCACTTGAATACGACTTTTGAATACGCAATGGTTTTTGTTTTATTAAATACATCGATGAAACACGTGACATAGCGGGTTTTGAACAAGTAAAATAAAGGAAGCAATCAAAATTTTGCTAATAAACCAACTGAATTTCCCATCTTATCATTCAGTGGACCATATCGAGCACCATTACTTGGGTAATCATTAAAATTGCTGTTCTTCGGTCACGAACCCATCCTTTATTTTATTGGTTCGTGCGAGAGAGAGCAGCCTTCTCATTTTTGGGAATAACGGCTGAGCTATGATAATGATTTGATGATCCCTGGTTTGACGAAACTTGCGCTACTTCATTGGATAAGAGGTGTTAACTTCTTCGCTCTTACATCGACGACTTGGGGAGTGGATTGTCGCAAAATTGAGGTTTAGCCGCTTTCTCTTTATTACCGGGACGAACAATCAGGTGTTGTTGACCCGTTGCATCCATTCTGACGACAGTACCATATTAATAGTCCATCGGTTCGCTGTAACTTTAGTCAACGTATTGACCAGTAGTTTACGAAATGCAGCGTGTTTTCGCGCCTTCATAACGTGGGGCATCTTTACTTCTGTTTCTAACATGATGTCCGCCATTGTAGGGAATGGATATTGGATGAAATAAATAGCGTACAGGAAAACGCCAAAGCTGAAAACGTCCGCTTCTGGGCCCATGATTGGTGTTTTAGTGTAGTATTCCTTACAAGCGAATGGCGGGGTACCAGCGTTAACGACGAAGCTTTGACCCCCCTTCGAAAATCTCTTGGCGGCTCCGAAGTCGATAAGTTGCACTCTATACTTGCTACGATTATTAAAAATGATAACATTTTCAAGTTTAATGTCCTGATGGACTATTTGGCAATCTTCGTGAAGGTATAACAAAGCCTGTGCAACTTCGCGGGCAATCCAGGGGAAAGACGGAACGGACTCTTCGATGTTATCTGGAAGATACTTCAAAAGATTTTGCCCGTCTGTGTCAGGCATCATTATCTGGAAGTTGTCCTTCCCCTCGAAGGTTTTCAGCATGGGGACGATATTTTTATGCTTTAAAGACTTTAAGATGTGGATTTCCGTGGGCAGCTGGTCCGTCCAGTGAAGAACCTTACTGGTCGGAATACTCTTAATGACGACTGGTGCTTTAGTCCGTAAATTTACAGCTCGAACGACTTTGCCAAAACCTCCCTCGCCTATAACTTCTATCGCTTTAAACTGCCGCGGAATATCTTCATTGATGATGTGCTGCAGACGTTTATTCTGGACGATATTACCGGGTTCGACCTCGACTGCTGATTTCTTCTTCGGATAATCCGTGCGAGGAAAACCATCTCTAGGCTTGCGCTTTAAAGTTGCCATATCTGATTATAGAATTCTTCTATGATGATATGATCTGTAGTCTGTAGAACTGATGAACGAAAGAGGAAGACGTCTTTCCTCTTACATATAGACTTTGGATCAAAGAATCTCGATTTGCAAAGCACGTCGACTAGCTTATTTTAACAGAATTTGTTTTGCTTAATTACGTATTAAATCTTCAGTGATGGTTCAATGTGTAAGGCCATATATACTTCTGATGAAGAAATCTCGACTTGCAAAAAAAAACCGCTGACAAACATTTTTTAACATAAATTGTTTTGTTTTATTCGTATATCACACTATAGGCAAGTAAAAAAAAATAATTATGATTGCAAAAAAAATTGTGTGACAAAAACTATTGATTTTAAATCATTCATCCATCAACATCAGTTCATATCTAGGATTCGCCGTCGAACCGATCAATTATCCTGCGTGGCATTTCAGCTTGCTGTATGGCACATTCTGGTGGGAATTAATCATAGATGATCTACTAAAATTGAAAAACGCGAAAGAAAACTTTGAGGAGTTACGAAAATGACATTTCCCCCTTTATTTGATTACATCACCACACGTTACCAATACGTTCGATGGTCTCTCAATCAAATCTCTAAAAATACCCATCGAGAGCTCACGATTTGAGCCAAAAGGAACAAATATAAAATCAGTAATGTATGGCAATACGAAGAGTGCTCAACTTGTCATTAAAATTCCCTTTGATGATCTTCTTTACCTGAAAACGAAGTAGTTCCAGAGAGCGTCATTCATAATACCTCAATGGGATATCAAAGACCAGTCGTTTGCTTAAAGTAGTATTTTTAAGATGATATAACTATCTAGTAATCACACCAAGCAATCAACGTATTCAAGTCTTTCAAGTGAAAGACGAGACCGAAAGAAAGTTTGGGCTACTATGTTAGAAGTTTTGATGGTCATCGTAAAATTGTTGAGAATTTTCAATTTTGGGCTCGTTACGAAAATCACGTTTATCAATTTCTCGGAGAGGGAGCTGGAAATCTGCCATGTACGGTGAACAAGTATAGTTATAAGTTATAACTGCTATATATGTAAAAGGATTTTTTTATTATTTTTCAAATAAAGTAAGAAATTGAGAGAAAAGTATGCCACGAGCTTTAGCTCTGGCTGAGCGCACATTGAATGATCCAATCACCGGGTGAAAAAATGCTGAGCCCCGCATAATATTAACTAATTTATTATTTATTAAAACGGACATCAAGAATATTTTCAATTCTATCTTTTTTTTATCTTTTCCTTCACATCTACTATGGCCTAGTTGTGAGTTCTTTTTGCTGCTTAAGAAGTAGTGGGTACTGTCACGACCGAAAATCTTCATTTCTTTGGACTGTGGTAGTATCGTGATTCTCTGATAGTATTGTAACTGCACAAATTAGGTAGGAATAAGTGTGTGGGGCACTACAATAAGTGAATAGAAAATGAGTCCTCGTCCACAAGAGCAAAAAGACATTTTCTCATTTCAGTTCGATTAATAATATATTTTTTAAATTTCATTACAATTGTAAAATTAAGCAGTTTCTATTTTCAATGTGACAATAAAGTATCAAGCCATTTTGGGTAATTTTTGAGGGGTATAGGCCTAATAAGTGGCGAAATGGTTTTTATTTAGTATAAGGAGAGCCGGTTTCTTCGGTGTACGGCAAAGTTAATACGGCTTAATAATTGATAAATTATTGGGGGTATAAATAGTCAATGCTTCCTATTTATAAGTAAGAAGGTTCGATTTCCTTCAGGGCTAGCAGGCAAAGACGACCGACCCTTTTGAAGGTTGATTGATGTTGCGTGAAATGTATTCTGTATAACAAGTTCAATCACTCTGATATGTGAACTATACATTTCTAAAGCGTCCGATAAAGGCGTTCCAACTCTATCAGTCGGCAACTGGAATCGCGTGAAAATATTCATGAGTAATTCTCTGGTATTTCTAACGGATTTGTCCGCGTATTATTGCTTTGGAATTATTGGGGAAAACAACTGCAATTTAGGTTTTGATCAATTGAAAGGTATGTAAGAAAGCTTCAACAAGAGAAAGGTTTAATGATTCGAAGCTGGCAGGCAAATACGACCGACCCTTTTGAAGATTGGTTGATGTTGCGTGATTTGTAAGTATAATATACGCAAGTAATTATACGTTTTAGTTCAATCACTCTGATATGTGAACTAAGCATTTCTAATGCGTCTGACAAAGGCGTTCCAACTCAATCAGTCGGCAACTGGAATCGCGTGAAAATATTCATGAGTAATTCTCTGGTATTTCTAACGGATTTGTCTGCATAATAGCTTTGGAATTATTTGAAAAAAATATTACAATTGGGGCTTTGTCCAATTACTGGGTAAACAAGGAATAAGTCCTGACAACATAAAAGTAACTTCTGTTGATATTGATATATTGATGGTATGTTACTTAGTCCTAATTACATTTTAAAATAACAAATAAAATTCAAAACTGATTTCGCCTTTTAAATTTTTAAATATATTTTAGCTACCGCGTATTTATACCTTAACGATGATGCAATTCCCAATACGGGGTATTTTCCGTTTTTAGTTCTGCGTATAGTGTTGAGTCTTTTGCTTTAAATGATAATATGATCATAACAAACCTGTAGGAAAGAGTATCTCGACTTCCTTTTAAACGGTGACTAAGTTTAATCACTTCTAACCTTTTTTGAGAAGTTGGTTGCTATCTTGGTCATCAAGAGTGCCTTATTACGCCTCAGAAAGGCAATCCAGTGGTCTCTCCATCCAAAATTCTTAACGAATGAGAAGGCTTTCAGGACTTTATAGATGAAGTACGGTAATTATTCTTGTCGTTCTATACAGAGGCACTTGAGAACCAAGCAATAGCCGGAATCAGAGAAGGGGAGTCCAAATGACGAGTTGCATACTTAGATTATTACTCAAAATATGTACTTACTACTTAGGCTATAGATAGCTATGGGAGACACGATACTACTCCTGTAAGAAACACATATATTAGTGGGTAAATACTCGCAAACTATCAACGTCAGCGCTTGAACAGGCGGATCATTGTTCGGCTGCATTCAATAATGAATATTTTTTGTCCCAATGTATACTATAAACGTGCTCAATAAACGTGGCTGTACCCATTTTTATAATAGGCCCTCGGTGGTTCTATCTTTTACCTAAATCCTCTTTTTTTCCTTTTTAAAGAACAACCAATTCCATAAACATAAACATTCTAATACCATAAAACCAGCATCCTCAGTTCCAATAAATCAGCATCCTCAAATGCAATACACAACATTTTAAAACCCATAAAACCAGCATCACCAGTACTAATAAATAAGCATCCTCAATTCCAAAAATTCAGCATCCTCATTGCTATTAAATCAGCATCCTCAGTTCCAATAAATCAGCATCCTCGAAGTTGCATTACAAAGCATCCTCAGTTGCATTTCACAGCATTCTAAAAAAACATTAAACCAGCATCCTCAGTAATAATAAATAACATCCTTAGCTCTAATAAACCAGCATTCCAATCTCTAATAATCCAACATCCTCAGTTGCATAACACAGCATCCCCAAAACCATACAACCATAATCTTAATTACCAATAAATGAGAACCCTCAATCCAAATCATTCAGCATCCTCAGTTCTGATAATTCAGCATCCTTAGTTCTATTAAATCGGCAACCTTAGAACCAATAAAACAGCATCCTCAATTCCAATCATTCAGCATCCTCAGTTCTAAAAAATCAGCATCCTCAGTTCCAATAAATCAGCACCCATAGTACCAGTAAATCAGCATCCTCAATTCCAATCATTCAGCATCCTCAGTTCTAAAAAATCAGCATCCCCAGTTCCAATAAATCGGCATCCTCAATTGCATTAAGATCATCCTCAGTTATATATCCCAGCATCCTCAATACCATAAAACCAGCATCCCTAATACCAATAACAAAATACCAATAACTAATACCAGCATTCTCAGTAATAATAAATAACATCCTTAGCTCTAATAAACCAGCATTCCAATCTCTAATAATCCAACATCCTCAGTTGCATAACACAGCATCCCCAAAACCATACAACCATAATCTTAATTACCAATAAATGAGAACCCTCAATCCAAATAATTCAGCATCCTCAGTTCTATTAAATCAGCATCCTCAATACCAATAAAACCAGCATCCTCAGTTCTGATAATTCAGCATCCTTAGTTCTATTAAATCGGCAAACCTTAGTACCAATAAATCAGCATCCTCAGTTCCAATAAATCAGCATGATCAGTTGCATTACACAGCATCCTCAGTTTCATTTCACAGCATTCTTATTACCTAAACCAGCATACTCAAAACCAATAAAACCAGTATCCTCAGTACCAATAAAGAACACCCTTAGTTCCAATAAATCAGCATCCTCAGTTGCATAACATGGCATTTAAAAAGCCATGAAACCAGCATCATCAGTAAAAATATCTTAGCCTAATCTCTAATAATACAGAATCCCCAGTTCGATTAAATCGACATCCTCAGTACCAATAATTAACAGTATCCTCAATTCCAATATTTCAGCATCCGCAGTTCTAATAAATCAGCACCCTCAGCACCAGTAAATCAGCATCCTCTATTCCAATTATTTATCTTCCTTAGTTCAAATAAATCAGAATCCTCAGTTCTATTTAATAGACACCCTTTGTACCAATAAATCAGCATCCTAAATTGCATTACATAGCATTAAAAAAAACCATATACAACCAGCATCATCAGTACCAGTAAATCAGAATCCTTAATTCCAATAATTCTTCAACCGTAGTACTAATAAACTAAAACCCTCAGTACCAGTAAATCAGCATCTTCAAGTCCAGTAATTCAACATCATCAGTTCTAATAAATAGACAACATTAGTATCAATAAATCAGCATCCTCCATTCCAATTATTCATCATCCTTAGTTTTAAAAAACCAGCATCCTAAATTCTATTAAATTGGCAATCTTAGAACCGATTAATCAGCATCCTCTATTCCAATCATTCAGCATCCTCAGTTCTAAAAAATCAGCATCCTCAGTTCCAATATATCGGCATCCTCAATTGCATTAAGAGCATCCTCAGTTATATATCACAGCATCCTCAATACCATAAAACCAGCATCCCTAATACCAATAAAACCAGCATTCTCAGTACCAAAAAATCATACCGGTAGTTCCAATGAATCAGCATCCTCAGTTTTATTAAATCGGCACCCTCATTACCAATAAATGACCATTCTCATTTCCAAGTATTCACCACCCTTAGTTCAAATAAATCAGCATCCTCAGTTTTATTAAATCGGCAACCTTAGAACCAATAAAACAGCATCCTCAATTCCAATCATTCAGCATCCTCAGTTCTAAAAAATCAGCATCCTCAGTTCCAATAAATCAGCACCCTTAGTACCAGTAAATCAGCATCCTCAATTCCAATCATTCAGCATCCTCAGTTCTAAAAAATCAGCATCCCCAGTTCCAATAAATCAGCATCCTCAGTTGCATTAACAGCATCCTCAATTGTATTTCACACCATCCTAAATACCATAAAACCAGCATCCTGAGTACCAATATAGAATGTCCTTAGTTCCAATAAAGCAGCAACCTGAGTTCTATTAAATCGGCCCCTTTAGATCCAATAAATCAACTTTCTCAGTTCTATTAAATAGACACCCCAGTACGTACCAATTAATCAGCATCCTCAGTTATATTAAATCGGCAACTCCGTTTCAATAAATCAGCAACCTCAGTTGGATTAAATAGCATTTTAAAAAAACCATACAACCAGCATCATCAGTACCAATATAGCAGTATCCTCAATTCCAATAATTCTTCAACCGTAGTACTAATAAACTAGCACCCTCAGTACCAGTAAATCAGCATCTTTAATTCCATTAATTCAGCATCCTCAGTTCTAATAAATCGGCACCCTTAGTACCAATAAATCCGCATCCTCCATTCCAATTATTCGCTATCTTTAGTTTTTAAAAATCAGCATCCTCAATTCTATTAAATTGGCATCCTTAGAACTGATAAATCAGCATCCTCAGTTCTAGAAAATCAGTATCCTTAGTTCTATTAAATAGACACTCTTAGTACCAATAAATCAGCGTCCTCAGTTATATTCAATCTCATCATCAGCAACCTCATTTTCAATAAATCAGCATCCTCAGTTATATTAAATCAGCAACTCCGTTTCAATAAATCAGCAACCTCAGTTGGATTAAATAGCATTTTAAAAAAACCATACAACCAGCATCATCAGTACCAATATAGCAGTATCCTCAATTCCAATAATTCTTCAACCGTAGTACTAATAAACTAGCACCCTCAGTACCAGTAAATCAGCATCTTTAATTCCATTAATTCAGCATCCTCAGTTCTAATAAATCGGCACCCTTAGTACCAATAAATCCGCATCCTCCATTCCAATTATTCGCTATCTTTAGTTTTTAAAAATCAGCATCCTCAATTCTATTAAATTGGCATCCTTAGAACTGATAAATCAGCATCCTCAGTTCTAGAAAATCAGTATCCTTAGTTCTATTAAATAGACACTCTTAGTACCAATAAATCAGCGTCCTCAGTTATATTCAATCTCATCATCAGCAACCTCATTTTCAATAAATCAGCATCCTCAGTTGCATTACTTAGCATTTAAATCAACCATGCAACCAGCAACATCAGTACCAATATATCAGCATCCTCAATTCCAATTATTCAGTCGTATTAAATCAGTAACCTCAGTTTCAATAAATCAGCATCCTCAGTTGCATTACATAGCATTAAAAAAAATAAAATATCAATTAAATCGGCACCCTTAGTACCAATAAATCAGCATCCTCAGTTATTTAAATCAGCATCCTGATTTGCATTACATAGCATTTAAAAAACCCATAAAACCAGCATCATCAGCACCAATATATCAGCATCCTCAATTCCATTAATTCTTCATTCGCAGCATCTTTTAGAAAAATCCGCAGATCGTTTACGAAAATCGTCGTTTTTGAAAACAAGGAAACGAAGCGAATACTAAAATGAAGCTTCGTCAAAATTTACTAACGAAAAATTAACGATAACGAAAGTTAGCTGAAAAACCACTAACCGCACAGCACTAGTCATGATTAAGATGACAGTCGGTAGTACATAGACATGTTGATGGGAGAATGGAACTATCTTATCCGAAATTAATTGAATGCGATTTATTGATAACGACATTAGTTTGTCCCGCAGCTATTCCCACAGATAACTGCTAGACATAGGATGTAGCACTGTCCACGGATAGCTGCTAGACATAGGAGGTAGCTATGCGATTCAAATCCGTGTTCATGTATGATGCGTGGCCTTTTTAGATTAATGTGACAGAGCATGGCCGCGAATCGCAATAGAGTGACAGGTCAGAAGCAATGAAGTTCGATAATATTGCCTTCAAAGCGCGCTTTGCTATATTAGTCGTATAAGCGGAAATGCCATAAATTCACGATCACTTCATTCGCATTAGTTAATCATAGTTGTATACTGTGCAAATTCTTTTGATCAATAATCTATAGTTGATCGAAATATTTTCTTTAAAAAATGAATTAAACAAAACGTAATACTCGTATAATTTGATGAATATGTACGAATATTGAAAATAGTTTTATTTAAAATCCCTTCGGGAACCTAGCATTCGGAACGAATGCCATCGGAATCAATTTATGTATGGCAAAAACATCTTATTATTATACAATAAGCACAAAAAATTGCTATGCTGCCCGCTTTGGCCAAAGAGATGGCGCGGCTAGCTCGGTCTGCCTGGGCCACACCCCCATTTAGGCCGCACCTACTCGGTCCACAAAATCCCTTCAGCCGAGATAGCTTTTTATAACCCATAGATCTCTCACCCTACCTGATCCGCCGTGCTGTTACTACTACGTGAACGGTAAACAGAGGGATTTGCATTTTTATTAATATAAATATTTTTTCATTATTAATTTAGCTATCATCCAATCTGCTGCTTCACGATTCCAAATTAGCAGCAGCAATGCTCCATTTGAACGAAAATATGTCTTCCTCTCTCTACTGGTCCCCTGGAATATGACAAGCCGTTTGGCTGTTGTTACACTACTTAATTAAACTTATATTTTTATTTGCCCTAAATTGCGTAATGTAAATGCCGAAATGTAGATAGAGAAAAAAATCACATTTATGTTGTCAATAATTTTCAAGGTTTTTTGTGATTCTATTTATATTTTAAGGGACTATACACTATACAATTAAATGTTAGAATCTACTGCTATTTTAAACTTGGAGGAGTAACGCAGTCCCGGCCAGAATCCATTTAGACGGCTTGTCCCGAGTTTTCAAATGAAAATTCCATATGTAAGTTGTACCCCTCTGCTGAGTGTGATACACAGGGCATTCGTAAGTCCCTCTTACGTCCAGCTTATCTTGCGTAACCGCCTATAACAGTCAATGAATTTATATAATACAAAGCATTCAGTTAAGAAATTTTAAAACAATTCGTCACTATACCTTGACATAAATGACGGGCATGGAAGGATGCAGCTCTTTCAGTTTTGATTCCGCCAGTACACCAAGATTAGAATCCCAGCGCGCTCCCTCTAAATACAATCCATGGATATAAATTCCTTCACGCGGAGCGGACCTTTTAATTAGAAAATCAATTATATATAGAATATGATAGTCATTTAAAATGTAATGTCACAAATTACACTATCTCTTCTCGGACTTTCTTCGTGACTTCAACTGCGAGAGCCATTCGATCCAGCGGAAGCTCTGACCGCCGAGCGGCCGTTTGCATCACGGCCGTTAGGAAAGCTTGTGGACTGAAAAATCCTCCCAGCCAAACCGATGGCGGGGTCTAAATAAATTGAATTTCATTATTATTGAAGTAATATTTAAACGTGTAAATGTCTGCATACTTGGAAGTCGACTAGCCAGACATCGAGCTCTTTGTAACGCAGTTGTAGATCCGCAATCCAGGCCGTTAGAGGAAGCATGGAAGGATAAGCCAATTTAAGCCATTGTGAAGGCACCTGATCTAGATATAGTGATGATGCTAACTCTTCCATCTCTTCGGTCAAAGATAGTTCTCCCTAAGTGAAATTGAAATGGAAATTCTGCAGATAAACCAGAATAAAGAATTTCAACTCACTCTCAGGCCTTTATCCAGTTCACGGAGAGATCGCTTAGCTTCAGAGAGTAATTCATTGACTCTTTCGCATTCTTGAACGATGACTACCATGTAAGGTGTCTTCTCTTCCAGTCGACTACAGATTTCAACCAAAGGAAATTCATCTGGAAGTTTTTCTAGCAGCTCATCGAGGATCTGTTTGACTCGATCGTCTTTCGTTAGCACTGCTCCTCCGCTGGAAGACGTTATTCTAGGCTGCAATGCGAGTAGTTCACGACATAAAGTCCCGGCGCTTCGAGTCATGATTCCGATCTCAGCATTGGGGTGAAGCCCGTAAAGATAGGTAGATTCCGTCGGAAGGAATTCGTCAATATAGCGCTGATATCCAGCGTAATCCCTATTCGGTGGAGCGGGGAAATTAGGAGCAAGAAAGAGCTCTCCATCCAGCAGGTCGGGCTGAAGGAGCTCCTCTAAATATGCTCTACAAAGTCGTCGATCCCAATCGTCCGTCACATGACCTCCGTACATAATTTCTCCAAGTAGGTAGCGGAGATCTTCCCAAGGAACTCGACCAGAACTTCCACTGTTCTCTATGTAATTCAGTAATACGTTGACGCTGATGGTCAAATCACCGGCTGAGAATGGATAAGCCTGATTCCATCCTTGTGCTCCAAAATGTCTCCTCTCTGTGACCACTGCATGAAAGTAGCAGAGAGCGAAGAGGAGTGTCTTGAACTCGGCCTCTCTGGAACACTGCTCGAGAGCTTCTTGATCGAAATAGTCGAGCGCCATGTGTAGATTGGCTTTGATCCCGCGAGGAGGTTCGCTAGTGAGTTTAATGCACGACTCGAGCAATCCCTATTATACATTTAATTAGAATTATTTGACTTAAAATATAGAGATTTATTTTAATTACTTGAGGAACAACATTGGAACTTTTGGAGGTCGGCGGTTGAACGCTCATAAATACGCGGTAATCTGGATGAGCATTATAACCGAATCGCTCCAACAGTCGTTCAAGCGTCGGTAACCATTTTTTAACCAAGTGAATGTTCTAAATAAAAGCAATTTTAAATAAACAAATAAATCCATAATATTACAAGAAATACTTGGAGGACGACCCAGTGTCCTTTTTCCGAAGATTTCCGCAAAACATTCTCAGCGTTCGCTTCTTGACCCTGTCCCAGACTGACTAAATGGAGCAGCCCATTATCTGCCGTTCTTCCTAATTTCCGGGCAATCTGTTCGATCTCCAGAAGCGGGTTCACTCCGGTAGAGAGGATGAAACAGAGCGGAGTTGTTGGAGACATTTCAGCGACGCACTGAGACAAATCCACGGATAAGGATTCCACGTAACGAGAGCCTAATTTCTCCTCTATGAACAGTCGAAGAGCATAAGCCAATCGGTCCGGCCTTAAAGCCCGCAGGATGCACAATCGTTGAAGTGCCGATCGATTCTTCCAATCCTGCGGGAGTTTTTCCCTCTCTGGAAACTCGGATTCGATGGTTTTGCGCCATCTTTTAGCTGAGGATTCGATATCTCTATCGAGATGTCGGAATTCATCGGTTCCCGACATACCTTAATATCAGGATCAAACGTTTATTTAAGATGATAATATGATATAAATGATCCTGGTATACTTTTAACGAGGCTCCATGTGGCTGGAGAGAGAAAATCAACGGGACTGCCACACATATTGAGACCAGTTATCATCGGGAAACGTAGGAAGAAGTCTACTTCGACTGGATCAACATCGCCAGAAGCAATGAGGATCTGGAAAGTCTGCTGGACAGTGTAAACTAATCGATCCTGTTCGAAAAGTCCTCGAGCAACGTATTGGAACAGAGCGTAAGTAATCGAATCCACCAAAAAATTGACTCTGATGTTGACGTCCAAGGAAGGAGTAGCTTTAGCTAGGGCCCTTTTTTAAGATAATACATTTAGAATACATTTTAATTACTTAGAAAAATCTACTGAATTTTATAAACCGTTGAAAAACACCGATGAAAGCTCTCAGAGAGAACTGATAAATAGGATTCAACTGACGAAGATCTCCGATGATGAAGAAGAGTAGAGAAGCCCTAGAAGCAGCAGGACGGTAGAGTTCACGTAGTTCATTAACAGCTTGGGCTGTTTGGGCAGCTTCACCCGCTCTCTGATAAATGTCATTTGCAGTAGCTTTCGTCTGCTCCAATGATTCCACAAGACAAACATCCGCCAGGAAAGCTCCTTGAGCTTTTGATAATCGGAGAAGTAGATCGTCTTCCAAAGCCTTCAGAGCTATTTTAAAGTCGTTCTCTTGTTTCACTAACTCGGCTCTAGAGTTCTCTAAATCGGGTCGTTCCGCCCGCACAACTTCGGCTAATAGCTGCTCTTCAAGACCATCTCGAGTGACCGTAAAGTTGAGTAAAGTTGCCTGAGCTTGTAACTCCGGCCGGAAGTGTGGGTTCGCCAATTTTGAATGAATAATCAGCCGGAAGTCTTCGTGTATATCCACTTCTTTCCCGTCTATTTTTATGGCTTTTCCTTTCTTCACAAATTGGCGGCTCATTAAAGGATCCAAAGTGCTGTCCAGTTCCTCGTAAACGTTTTCAATGAGGAGTACATGGCCTTCTCGTAAGCACCTCTCGAGGATCTCTGAAAAGTTTTTCACTCCTAGCGAAGTAATTATTAGTCTTTCCCCGTAATGTCCTTTTATCCATTTCATTCCTTGAGATTGAGGATCAATCAGAAGCGGCCATCTTTCACATGTAGTCAAGATTGCAGCGTTCTCGATCGACATTCGATCCGATGGAAGACCTTCGTTGTTCCACCTGGCTATTTGAGCCGCGTCCGCCAATAGCGCCACAGGATCGAAACCCTCCGATAGGATAATGGCCTTATTGGAGATTAGGCCGTTGAGAAAAGGTATCCAAGCCTTGAACAGAAGGTGGTTGCGGTGGCGTTTTGGGAAAACACCGGCATAGGACACAAACGCCGTAGTGACAAGGACGTCTCCGGCTAGCGTTAACTCGTTACGGCGCAGAAATTCTACGGCCTGGAACCAGCGTATTTTCTCTGATGCCAGGCCGTAGATGAGTCGATTGGCTTGCACTAACGTCCTATTCGTGCGCTCGGCTGTAAAATAATAATTATAATAAGTAAGATGAATCTTTAAGCTTATATGATTGAAACGTACCTTCTTCTTGGCATTCCCTTTTCTCTGCATTGGCCCGCTCAAATTCTTGAGTGAGTTGTTCCAAAGTGGCCTCAAGGGCCTGTACTTTGATTTTAATGGCTGACTCTTTCTCTTTAGCGGCCGCTAGCTCCGCATTCGCCGCCTCTAAAGCCCTCCTTTTGGGCTCAACTTTGCAAAAAACTTCGAAGAAAGCGATTATGTTGATGACCCAGGAACAGAGCCCAGCAGCCGCGGAAGATTTGGAAGATATGAACTCGGGATCGAATTCAGGATTGGCTAGGTATGGCTGGATTGCTCGAATAATATCCGGATGAATATGTTCCTTGTCATAGCTGATGAGTGCGTCTAAAAATTGGTCGACTCGGCCCATCATCACTTTGGCCGCCCTCCAAGATCGATCCTTCGGGATTTTGCCTTGACAGAGGAGGACCAAAACGGCCGCTGTAACATTGGAAACGGCGACAGGGGGTGTTGTGAATGATTTCAGCTCAGTTAAATTGGCTTTATTGAGTGTGTTGAGGGCTTCTTGAGCAGCAACCAAAGCAGGTTCAGCTCTCACTAAATCCTCTTCGCAATCCCGTTGACGCTGGGCCACTTTGACGGCCATGATCGCGACGCGTTTCTCTTCGGCGTCGGCTAGCTGTTTTTCGTTGCTTACTTTTTCCGTTTCAATTCGAACGACCTTTTGTAGCAATTGTCAGACTTAATCATTTATCAACTTCTCATAATATATAAAAAGTAAATTATACATGAATGAGTCGATCGGCTTCCTCTGTTTTCCGTTGAAGTTCCACTTCTTGGACAGCCAAAACTTGTTTCAGATCGTCCACTTGCAGAGCGGCAACTCGTAGTCGATCCAGGCCGTTCTCTAGACGGCCGATTTTGGACTCGAGTAGAGATGTCTCACGCTCAAGAAGCCGGGCAAACAGTTGGAGCTGATTTTAGAGTAGTGAATCAACTTCTTGTTTATTCTTTTTCAAATAAGTAAAATTAACCTGTTCCAAAAAGGATTTTGGAGTAGTATACGCATAGCGGCCCTCTGACTGGAGCATAGATCGACAAGTGTCACTCACGCTCCCGTGAACGAAAGCCATAAACTGTGAAGCAGAAGCGACGAATCCTTCAGGTAGCTAAAAAAAATAATAAATCCATGATTGTCTTATCAAATTATAAATAATTGTATATTAAGTTACCGGGACTGTTATGGCAGATAGATATTTATGAGAAACGGAAAGCAGTGCTTCGTGTGGCCAAGGAAGGAAACGGTCGATTATCATATTGGTTAATAATGCTGGGAATCTTTGAGTTCTCAATCTCAGAGTGGATCCGACAGGTGAACAGCATAGAATGATATGCAAATGACGTCGAACTTGATCTAAGAAGAAGCGCCAACAAATATCTCTTGAATCCATCAGCCCTAGAGCTTTAACCTGTAATATTCAACTTAATGTTTTTTAAATATCTTATCGGTAAATCCATGATAAAAATGACCTCATTCCGGACGGCTGAAACGATGTTGTCAATTTCTTCATCAGAAAACAGTCCTGGAATTTCACCGGCTGCCAGGAAATCATGAATCGGACCCAAAAGCGTTTCGTCAACGAGCTGAGCGTCGCTGACGACCAGCACGGTAGACAACTTCTTTAATCCAGCTTTTAAGTACAGCGCTGAAAGGTCTCCTCTTAGCTCCAATATGCCTGCATAATTTTTTTTTATATAAAAAAAAATCAAATACGTATACAGTATAAATTCAAACCATAGCCAGGTCTAGTCTGCAATTGAGTAACATCATATCCGGCAAGAGATGCGGCTAGACGGGCTAAACTTTGTTTTCCACTTCCGCCGACTCCGACTAGAAGTGCGTGACCCCTCGGCATTTCCAGTATTCGGTTGATCCTTATTCAAAAACAATAATTGTTACAATACAAAGAAGTGAATCAATTTAAATTTTAAAATAATACCGACAAACGTGAGATATGGCATCTTCAAATAGAACCAACTCCAAAGCTGGATTCAAATCATTATAAGCCATTAGGGCCTGTTGGAGGATGTTGTTAAGGGAGTCATATCCTTCAGCTTCTCCATACTTAGCATCTCCGAGCCCACGAGAGAAGTGACAAAAGAGCAAAGGCATCCGCATAACGTTAGGCTCGTCCACTTCGGCCAGCGCGGCGCAGCAGGACTCTAAGTTGTGATCCGATGCGGACTGTCGATCGAAACACTTTTTCACCGTTTCTATGAGCAGCTTCTTAAATATTTCCGCATCTTTTTCACCATCAAGTCTATCAGCATAGACCCTATGAGCTTCATGAGCCCACAGACGTACTAGTGATAGTGAGGTCTGTATAGTCTCCGGAGTACTCAGAAGCAATCCTTTAAATAGGGCCGATAGGTCTCGTAAGTTGAACCCATAAAGGAAATTGTTAGCCGTCGCCTGAAACGTTGAACAAAGCCTCTGATGAAGCATCATGGAAGCAGTTACAAGGGCCGGCACAACGGCTAGAAGAGTAGGAGAGAACCGCTGAACAGGATTCCCAAAATGCCGCTGAAGCCAGGATCCAAACATAAACTCTTGCGTCTCATTACTCGGAGTGCTAACGGCGAATGTTATAAAGTGTCTATGAAGTCGGGAATCGATCGTGAACGTTCCGGTAGTGGGATTCATACAGGCGATGAACTGCATGTTTTTAATCTCTTTGGGGACTAATTTGATTCGATCGTACCAGTGACCATAACTGAGATGCTGGCGGAGCAAAGTATGAGCTTGTGCAGTACCGTAAATGTCAACGTTAGGGGCGTTAAAGTCGTCTAAGAAGAAGATGATGCGCTTGTTCCCGGGCGGGCCGTAAGTGCGTCCAGCTTTCTTCTCCAAAGAGTTTTCCAGCACTCCTTGAAGCATCTCTGAAGTCATGTAATAGTGCATAGGAACATTACGGGTAACAAACTCGTCGGAGAGGGAGCACAACGCCTCTTCCACAAGGGCCGTTTTGCCGCAGCCAGAAGGGCCTACTAGTAGGATTGGTTGACCACCTCTCGTCAATAGATCGATGAAATAGCGAATGCAAGTCGACTGAGCTGTTGGAACTAGAGAAGTATAGATAGGTAGATCGGGATCAGGATTGAATTTCGGTACTCTTTCAGTCCATGGAACTAAAGTTTGGAGATCCGCATCGATACAGAAATCAAAGACGGTTGGACATTGAAAAGTGACTGGAAAGCGGACCGATTTGAACTCAACAACCCACCATTCACTAAAATCGCTCCTTTGGTTGATACTCTGCTGTCCCGATCCTTCGGAAAGAGCCGACCCAAAAGCCCAGACGCAGGCGAAAACGAAATAGAGCTCGTAGAGATCTCGCGGATTATCTGATGAATTAATAACAGTGGGAGTGAGAAGGCAATCCAGTAAACGGCAGAGCATCTGAATATGGCATATCTCAGGGATCGGTACAATCGTTTTGAAACGAGTTCTCATCACTTCCAAACAAGTTGGAATGTATTTATCCATCAAGATCGAAAGGTGCTGACCCTCGCCTTGGTAAATAGCTCCGGCCGGAAGATCCAAATCTTCAAATATCTGATTTGTAGGGTTCCCAGAATTTTCCGTTCGAGATTCGATCCATGAAGTGATGTATGGAGTCCATCCTAGATCCTGAATGTTGAGGTGAACGATCCCTGCCCGAGAAACGGACGCCGGAGTGGCGCATTTGAGGTGAGATATCTCAAAGAGGAGGCGCATATGTGGAGTGAGAGCAATGCGCTCATTGCTCGCTAAAGTAAGGATCTTATTGTCATCCATCAAAGTATTGAGTGATTCAATCCATTCAGGATCGATATCACCATCTAGAACGATCCATTTTGGACCGGAATTGGGCTTATTGGTGCTCTGGGATGCCTGTTCACGGAGAATGGAAGAAAGGAGGCCGTCTCGCCACTCTCTCGTTGTCGGATTGACGAATCCAAGCAGTTCATCAGATGTTACTGCCTTAAATATTCAAATCAATCTAGAAATAACTAAATTAGTAATGTCAAATTATGTATACTTTAGGATCAATGTCGACACAAGCGGGTCGCAAACCCAACAAAGTGTAAGTTCGTAAAAGAGTCCTCCAGACTTGAGTTTTGCCCGTTCCAGCCCGCCCAAGAAGGAAGACGGAGTGCCTCACTTGAAGAAGATCGTGGAGCTGTAAGACTCTCGTGATAAATATATCTTCTGGCTGTAGTTTCAAATCGAGTGCTGCCTGACGGATGGTTTGCTCCATTTTTTCATCTGCAATACGGTTCAATTCCACCGAAGGGAAAAGGTCTCCAAGTAAAGCCAAAAAGATGGGCACATCATCAGATACCAATCGAGGAAGATTGGCATCTCGAAGAGCTCCTGACATGCACCAAAATGATTAATTTAATTTTATATTTATTGATTCAATGATTACCTAGCAGTAACTGCTCCTCGCTCAAGTTGTGGAGCTGATTGTTATTCCGCTTTGATGTGCCAGCAAGGACTAGGATGGATTTGATTGCTCTCAACCCCCAATCGTAATGATCCTGTTTGGATAGTAGCCGACAGCAGAGCGAATAGTAGAGCGTGACCAGTTTACGAGCAAGAGCCTTGGCTTCTAGAAATCCTTCGGCCACCAACATGATCTCACAGATAAGATCGGAATCCGGAACGATCATTGCACAAGGTCGGAAGAGAGACTTCAAGTTCTCAGGGAGCTCCGTTCTCCTGGCGTATCCAGGATTCATGGTGACAAACATACCGACCTGTAAAGATACTTGATTACTTTACAAATCTATTTAAAATAATTGGTTCTGTATTTATACTGTCGGTTGGAGTCGAATCTCTTCTTCCATCATAAAGAAGCGCTCTCGATGTTGACGTAAAGCATCCAAGATCGAACGGATCTGAACAGCTACGACTGATAGAACCTCAACAGAAATTCGATTGAATTCGTCGAAACAGCCCCAAGCTCCCGTTTGGGCTAATCCTTTGTAAATATTTCCACACGTTTTGTAATCCATCTGTTCGGAGCTTCATCCATGATTTAAACAGTTTATCAAATAGTTAAATTAGGCTTGTCATCGTAATATGATGTATGGTGGAATATGTTGTAACAATACCAATTAAAAACGTAAACAAGAATTCCGAGTGCTCTGCCAAGATCCTTCGTCGTTTCAGTTTTGCCTGTGCCGGCGGGACCAGCAGGTGCTCCACCCATTGTCAAATGCAAACTCTGAGTCAGAGTGATGTAACCTTTAAAAATAAAATGTAATTAAAAAAAGAAATCTCATTTCTTGTAAAAACAAGTTTTATTACAGCGGTCCGTTAAAGGAGTAATTACAAGTCGAGGCGTATTTCCCAGATACTCGTACCTTTTTAAAACAAATTCATTCAATTCTAATTTAAAAATTCGATCCACTTTGTTTATTGATGGCTTTTACCAATAACGAAATTGAGCGTCACAGATGTTGACGAAACAATGCTTTTCCTCAAAGTCCCACCTATGACGCAATTGAGATTGCCAAGCAAAAGCTTGACTATTCTCAACTTTTTGAGCTGCCAGTCGAGCCACAACATCTCTGGAATGGACATCGATGGTGCACAACGTCATCACTTTCTGCCGGTCATTTGGATTCAGTTCTCCGACGAGCAGACCAACCAAAGAATTAAGTTGTGCAATCTAAATAATAAAAATGTACAATACTAAGGTTTAAGGTTGAATTGGTTGACTAAAAAACCTGTTTTCGATGTAAATCTTTCATGGAATTTTCATATCCTTCTTCTAAGCGCTGGAAAGCTGCAGTAACTTCAGCGTTCCAAGCTATTTGTGAAGCCGTAAGAGTAACCTGAGCAGGGTAATCCATTATCCAAGCATCTTTCGCCTTTTCTTCATAGATTCCAACGGCATCTTGTAATAGGAAGCGCAGAGACGAGCGCATACATTCGACGAGTGCGTTGAGCCAGACTTCTACTTGACCGACGCATTGAATTGGCTTCATTAACTGGATGTTTTCTCCATCCTTGGACCACAGTCCAACTACTTGAAAAGGACCTTCTGGTTTGTCTAAATCAATCGGTTCCAGTTGAATGCGAGCCACGGCATCGAAAAGCTTTGTCAGGTGCCTTTAGAGTTCATTCTTAGATCAGTATTTTTAAAATATACTCTTGAATCCATCACAGTATTACCTTTGAATCAACTGAGGATTGTTTCCATTTGAAAGAATATCTAGTAAATCTGCCGTCGAGATGAAATAGAACCTCGGAAAATCAATTCTTTTGGATTCAAGGTATTGAGCTAGTGCTTTCTCGCATAATTGAAGCTGTTGATCAATATTATGCAAGTCGTTCAAGATATTAGGACGAGTTGCCACACTAACCACATTCGGCTGAAGGTGCAAGTGACCCAATAGCTCTTTGAAACTAGCATTAGTTTTATCGAACCGATTTGAATCTTCTGGCAATTGTTGTCGGATATCATCCGTTCCCGATCCGGCAAAAATTGATTCTAAATGGGACCAAGAACGCTGGACTTCGCACCAAAGTGCTAGAACCTGATCGGCGAGCCCTAAACGTCGTTGCCAATCTAGCACGTCCGTCATCAAATGGGCGACATACTTTGAGCTGGCCAATGTTTGGAGTTGAACTTGATTATCTTCCAGAGTTGCTATCAATTCATCGGATGCTTTCAGCAGGGTCAATCCCGTTCTAGCGTGCAGCTCTTTGCCCAATTCAAGTGTAGCCCAAGTGGCTTCCAACTCTCTCAACGTCTTTTCCATCGAAACTTCGCGCACTGCTCGATCGACAACAGCCCGAACTTCGTCTTCATAGCGGTGGAGATCTAAAGCTAGCAAGTCCTCTAAAGTTGTTTCGCTACCGGTCACCAAACTCACAGTAAAGTTATCCCTGTTGTAAAACCGTTTTTATAGATTGCTATATGCCTTAAAGGTCATATCATATAACAATTATTTTAGTGCATAAACGATTTATACCCAAGTGATGTTTTGCGTTTAGTTGCCTCAATCAGCTGAACCCAATGTCGTTCACGAACAGCTGGATTTTGTAACTCGGAAATCGCCTAATAGTTAACACAATAATACTTAACTTGATCAATACTATGATATAAAATTCAATCAACCTTGAGAGATGTAAGCAAATCTCGGACAGATGCGTCCAGCCCGATGTAGGCATCCCAAGCCCTCATCTCTTTATCTAAACCACGAATACTTTTAGCGAAATGTTTGCACTCAATTTCCATCTTCTCAACGTCAATCTCCTTCCAGTGGGTCGTCTTCCAATTATCCACACTAGATCGAATGACGTAAACGTAGTCCCAAAGCTGCTTAACCATAATAGCCTCTCGTCGACAGCTTTTGAGGCCACGGAATTCGGAAACGGGAACTTCGAATAAAGCTGCCCAGTTTGTCAGCTCTTCTAGATACTTTTCCATCGCTCGAATCCGGTTATGAATGTTATTCAAAGTGCGATACGGATTCTTACAGTCGTATCTATTAAGATAATATTTATAATAAGAAATTATACTAATTTGTCCTCGTGCAATATAATACTTGAAGAAATCCTGGCTATGGAATTCATCTCTAAATTGAAGCTGCTTAAGCTCAAAGATTCCAAGCTTCTTCCGGACAGCTGCTATTTCGTTTGCTTGAAGTGAAGCTACTTGCTGTTTAGCAAGAGTTGCGGATTTCTTAATTTCCGCCCACCGTTCCGGTAGATGATGAAGTTGGAATTTGATCTCTTCGGATAATTCGTTTTCACACTCTTTCAAAAGATCTGCAGTCTAATTAACATTTATCATGAACAATACGCATTACAAAAATAGAATATAAAATTTTATTCTACCTCTTGAAGTGGACCAAATAAGTCGTCCGCTACGGATTGTCGTGAACGGACCTCGGCCAAATGACCCATCATTCGAAGAAGAGTTTCGCGGCTGTTGCTCTCATCAGCTTGGTCATTCTCTATCACTTTCCATACCAAGCCTTCAGCCGCTTCTTGAAGAAAATTTTCTAAGTCAACCACGTTCTCCATAACGTAGGATGTGATGTGATCCAATAATAAAGCTCTCCAGGATTTCATCATGTATTTGATGCTCTAAATAATTCAATATCAACAGTAAAAAAAATTAATATAATTAAGCTATTTCAAGTTACCTGTCCGGCCGGCTTGATGTTGAGCTTCAACTTGAATTGCTTTCCCACTTTTTCAAGATTTTTTATGGAATTGCGGATGGTATATTTCCATTCTGAGAGCTGAATCAATTGATTTCTGTAATCCTGTAAAGTTGGAGCCTTGGGAATAGGATAGTCTGGCAAGCGCCCTCCCAAAAAGCTAATCAAAGCATGAATTTGATAAGATTACAAATAGAACAAATGAATAAAACAAGCTTAAGCTAGTTTTACCAAGTGTAGTTTAAGAATTTATCCAAAAAAGTGTTGGAATCTGTGTTCCAGAAAAAGCTGTACTCTTCCAGTAACTTGACCGAAGTAGCCACACCGAATACTGCACTCGATAAAGTTGTGTTGAGCTGCTGTTTAAGTTCCAAGACTTCAGTATTCTCCTCCGCAACCTTTTGGAAATTGATTTCTCCACTTAGGGACGTCATTGTGCTTGCCACTTTAGAGATACCGGACAGTAAGCTTGACAACTGTTGCAGTATTCCGATTCCAGGGCTGTCTATGCCATTGCTTTCCAATGGAGGCTGAAAGATAACGCCTACAAAGAATATGCCATTATAAATACATGATTTTCAATGAAGTAAAATATTAATAACCTTCCGTAGTAATGTTCAATTGCAATTCGTAGAAGTATCCCCTTCTTCCTTGTTCGATAAAGTAGATATAGGTATTGGAAATGGCTTTTAAGATCTCTTCGAGGATGAGTCTATCAATCATCCAGAGGTAAGCCGACCAATGCGAATCTGGCATCAACTGTTGAACTTCTCCGACGATCATGCTTATCTTTTTGGAGGTAGCAGAGTATTCCGCATACTTTTTGGCCAATAACTCAGCCAACTGTTCTCCAGTAGGTAGCAACCCTTCCTGGAACTCTACTATGGGAGCTTTGGACAAATTACTTGAAATCTGTTGGATTGATTCAACTGTAGAAGATAGCTTTTGCATAAAATGATTAAGTCTCATTGTAGATTCGGCTAATTTTCGTAGATCTTCCGTTGCACCGGGTTCCTCGCTGTTCCAGCTCCACGTTCCATTCTGGCTCGGTTCGATAGCTTCTTTCTTAAGTTGCTTTAAACGAGGTTCGACCAAAATTCGAGTAGATGTTGTAATGGAAGATTCCACACTACTGCAAGAGCTTACTACGATATCTACCAACTTCATCTTGTTCTTCAGTGAGTCATACATGTTGGACCAATTATCCCAAGCGGCTGGGACCGCTTCGGGATCCAGCATAAGATGTAGTTGACGACATTCGCAAACCATTCTAGCCATCAATCTATCAGCTCCGCTACGTAGACGTCCATTAGATTCTTCAAGCACGAAAAGTGGTCGATGAATAGTTATGCGATTCATGTGGGTAGTCCACAACTGGACATTTTGGGTAATTTTAACTTGGGCTACTTCTTCCAGACGTTGGGATCGCTCTTCCAGGGATCGCATCCCAGGAACATCACTCTCAATTCCAATATTTGCAATGGCAGTTACGTGACTACGCGCTCTTCTAATGATCTGTTGAATCTGTCGAACGCAACTGACAACGCTGTCCGCATCTCCGGGAGCCGGTAGACTATGGAGCATATCGCGGCACTCTGATTGTTCCTTTAAGGCTAAGCCGACTATTTTGGGATAGCTTTCTTTCACCTTCTTCATCGTGGCAGGCCGCTCCAGGAAAGACCCCAATGATAGAATCACTCTGTAAGCGTTTAGTGGTGTTGTGGCGTCATTAAGTGCGCTCCCGATGATGGATGTCATCTTCTCTTCCAGTTGGACGACACCTTCCTGAAACTCTTTAGCTGCTGTTTCGAAAAAGACATTATCCGGGTCCAAACAATCACCAAACTGGCCGCTAAGAATCGGTGCTTTAATGTCGTCAAACTAAAAATGAAATATGGTTTAAGTCCACTATATTATTGATCATTATAACAATGCATACCTGGGTGCAAATGGTTTGAACTTGAGCTGTTAGTGAACGACCACCCATAGCGCTCAATTCTACTCGACCCAATCTGGAAAATTCGTGAATTAGCTGAAAAATCTTGACGATGATGACCATCCTTTTCTCAAAGATAGTTGTCTTTCTAAAGATGATCTGGATCGGTACAGCATCCCAAACTTTTTTTACTTCATCAAGACTGAGAGGAATTTTGCATCTTCCGTTGTCTGTTAATCTCTGCACCAAACTTTGGATATTATTTCTTTCTTCGTTGTAAAACTGCTTAAAGTGTCCGAAAACTGCACGAGCAGCTGTCGTTTTTTCAATGGCTTCTTCAAACTCCCAAGTGAAAATAGAGCGAGAATCGAGAAACATTCTGCATCTTTCAATCAAAGCGTGTCCTACTTGACGCAATAAGTTAGCCAATCTAGTAGGCTAAATAAATAAAATTCACTCAGACAATATCAAAATGATTCTAGCATCTTTGAAATACCTGTCGAAAGTAGGAACAGGTGCACCAAACAAGCGTGACGGTGTGAACGAGAATTCGAAGAGGTTGCTCCATTTCCGTGACATCAGTTGCTTCTAGACAGTCGAGTGGTTTCACCAACGGTTTCAAGTAGAGAGTAACCTCTTGGGCTTCACTTAAAGCCGTGCTGACACGACTATAAAGTGTTTTGAAAATGGAAGCATTGGCGCTCCCGATCTCTTCCAGCGTGATAGCCATTTTCTGGACTACTGGCTCGTTGAGTTGTTGGTGAATGTTCTCCAAATCTTGACATCGACTCCGCCAGTAGATCACTTCATCGTTGAGAGATAGGCGCTCCACTTTTCCCCATTCTTCTGCATCTAAAAGAGGTGTGAGCTGCTCCATCCATTTCTGGATGCAGCTCTCCATTTCTATCCGGCTCGGGAGCTCATTCCTATTAAATAATGATCGAATGAGTTATGCTAATATTATACGAATCAATATATTACTTTGAAGTCTTGATCCAGGGCCAATAGAGCACCGTTTTCCCATCAAGAAGAGCTCTAGCGCGGTTCACTGTCCCGCGGATGCTGCGCGACTGTCTCTCCAGCTCCATCGCGATGGCTGAGGGCCATGGAGATTTAGAAGTGGCACCTTCTCTTCGGCTTTTAGATGTCTTTTCAAGCACTGGAGCCAGAACCTAAGTTTAGAAATAAATATTTGACAAAGTGCTTACAATTTAGATAATACTAGATAATTAATACGTCATCGAGGAAGGTGAGAACTTGTTCTAAAGGATTAGGGGCTAAGTCTCCAAAAAGTAAAGATTTACGAGGATCTTCCCGATCAACTGGTTCCTCTCGTTTCTTTAGAAAGTAAAGAGATTTCATTCGCGCAGCCGAACTACCACCAGCCACAGATAACTAAGTATAAAATTTCTTATTAAAACGATTCATTGGAGATGAATCTTACAGATTTTTAAATTACTGAAACTGATGGATGATTGGGGCTGTTAAGCGGCGCGTTACAAACAGCTAAAACGCCGGGTCCGCTTTGCGTGAAAACGATCAAAGGAGGTTCTTTGTTATCCAGAAACTCGAGGATCATTTTGCGATACTCTTCCACCGACATCACTTTGATCCATCGATCCGCTTTGAGGCGAAAAGATTTCTGAATCACCGATGAAAGAAATTCTAAGCGGAGGTCAGTTGCTAGAACCGATTCGTCTAAGAGTTCGACTCCAGCAGCTGCACCACCAGATTTTGCTGCCATTCTTAAGATATGTTAATAAGCTTACGAACAGTTAGGAATGCAGAGGAAGAATGACAGTCGGAGTAAGTAATATTGAACGTCGCATGGGCCCTCTGCGGTTTATTGAATCGATAAGTGCGAGATTCGTCGTCCCGTGTGATTTATATAACATCAATCAGAAGTGCTGTGTTTACATAACTTCGAAACTATAGATATAGGCAAGTTCTATCATACGGTACCTATACCAGAAAACTAGTATACCGAATAGCTTTCGTCAACTTGGGAAGAACTGTTCCTTTCATTATTATTTATGATTTGATTTATTATGGACGATTCAATAATCTGTTATAATAGTGGCATTGTATTTGCAGAATAGGAGAGACGGTGGTGAAGGATAGATTAATTTGAATACACTTAAATAGGGTAAAGCATTATCAAAATCGTAATATCTTTATATTTTTTTATATCTTTATTTCATCGTCGCTATACAGGTTTCTGTTTAGTACTGACCTTATTAGACAGAAGACCTGATTAGGTTAGGTGAGTGAGGGTGGTGATCAAATAAACAAGGTGCACCGTTCAGTCGTTCACACCTTCCACGATCTTATAAGGTTTTAAAACGGGATTTATACCTATTTAAAATAAAGCACCATAGCAACAATTGTCGAATCAACACTGGAGCTTATTACTTAAATAGTTACTCAATTCATCAGCATTCCAAATGGCAGCTCTTTCAAAAATCCGACCTTTCAAGTGTGATGTTTGTGGAAAGGTATTTAAATTTAAAGTATATATTTTTTAGTAGGTTTCTTTTATATTTTCTATGGGCCATATCTTGACCATAACAATATTACAGGCCTTTTGTCTACTGTTCATATTATTTATAAGATTTTTTTTCAAATTTATAAGTAAACTTGATATATGTCGACTATGGCTTATTTATGTGTCTATTTTTCCATTATTATTTTTATTATTATAACAAGGGATACAAATCAAAACACCAAATAAAAGTGCACATGAGAATTCACAGTGGAGAAAAACCATTTGAATGTATGGACTGTGGAAAGGTATTTTATTGTCATTAGTTTTACAATCCACTTAGGTATATGTTTAGTTTTCTATAACAACTTAACTTTCAGTGTTTCAGGCTGAATCAAAATTTGACCATTCACCAACGTATTCACACAGGAGAAAGACCCTATAAGTGCAAATTCTGCGACAAGGTAATCCTCTTTGTGGAAGAACATCTAGTCTTCCAGTAGTTTTTTCTCTCTCGTCTTTATCTATCGTCTCTAGGCCTATACTATATTACTATTACTTAGTTTTTGTTTAGGGATTTGCCGCTGCCACTGAAAAAATTAAGCATGAAAGAATTCATACTGGAGAAAAACGTTTTGAATGTGAAATCTGTTCAAAAGAAAGTGCAAAACGCGGAAAATAGTAAAAGAAATAAAGCTAATTCCTTTTATTATATTCTATAATTCTTTTATTATTGCTAAATGCATTTATATAGACATTTACACAATGGAGTACACTGAATATGCACAAAAAGTCAGTCCACTCTACAATACGTCCTTTGAAATGCGATATTTGCGGAAAAGTATATATAATATAATACGTTTATCTATTGCGTTAATCTTCAACGAAATTTTAATTCGGAAACTTTCAGGGTTTCCTTGAAAAAACCCCTTTGGCTGCTCATTTGATGACTCACAATAAAGTAGATATTAAAAAACCCAAACCTCATTTTAAATGCAAGTACTGTGGAAAGGTAAGCCATACACTCATACCATTTGATTTACTATATTTTTTCTGATTGATTATCTTTTGCTTGAGTAGGATTTTGATCATAAGGCAAACTATCATAATCACGAACGGATGCACACTGGAGAAAAACCTTTCCAGTGCGAGTTCTGCGACAAAGTAATACCATATATAGATTCCCAAAAATAATAGTAGAAAAATAATTAAATTCAAGGCTTCTTCAAATATATTATTTACTGTATAGGCTTTCTGTACCACAAGTTCTATGTATTTACATCAGAGATTAGTGCATAGTGAAGTGAGGCGCTACAAATGTAACATCTGTTCCCAAGTAAT
The DNA here is from genome assembly GCA_030141595.1 of Chydorus sphaericus. Taxonomy (NCBI): domain Eukaryota; kingdom Metazoa; phylum Arthropoda; class Branchiopoda; order Diplostraca; family Chydoridae; genus Chydorus; species Chydorus sphaericus. The sequence continues at coordinate 8,846,065 of CM057927.1, read as the reverse complement.
AAATAAGAAGATTTTAAAAAATTCTGTAATTTCATATGTTGCGTTCCTTTCTTGAAATCAACTCGTCTTAATGTTTTTTCAGACATTTAAACGAGCACAGACCTTGAAGTTGCATCAAATGGGAGTTCACTCCGAGTCTCGCGATTTTAATTGTGATTTTTGTGCAAAGGTATTGTTTTTATTCATCTACAATTTATGATTTATTCTTGGAATTATTTCGTATTATAAATTGTGAAAGGACTTTCCTGTTAAAAGTTCTCTTATAACCCATATGAAAGTTATTCATGGCGGACTAAAACCTTACGAATGCAAACACTGCGGAAAGGTATTAAAGTAGGCCTAACGTACCATGTACCGAAATTTCTAGTTATTTCACATAAATTTTTCTTGTTAATATTAATTTAGAGATTAATTAGAGACTCGTCAAGGAGTTGATACTCATGAGCGCGTCCACACTGGTGAAAGGCCCTATATCTGTCAGCATTGTGATAAGGTAAAAAAAATATTCTAATTTTCTCGTTTATTAAATACTTAACTGTCTTTGATATTTATTCGCTGTAGACATATACTCAAGGGAGCCATCTGAGAGAGCATCAAAAGGTTCATTCAGGATTGAAACCTCATAACTGCGGAATTTGTCCAAAGGTGATAATCATAACGAAATTAATAGTGTCATTTTTCAAACAAACTAATATTTATTTTAATTCATAGAATTACCGCCAATCTAGCCATTTGAAGGTCCACATGAAAACGCACAGCGCCAATAGGATGTCTTGTCATTTGTGCCCCACGGTAAAAGCGATTATCTTGAGATTTTACATTTACATGGAATCTAATAGGATTAGTTTTTGTCATAGATATTTGTTTGGAACAAGGATCGAAGAGATCACACTCTTAAATGCCAGCTCAAAGCTCGCAAAGCTTTGATGGAAGACGGAATGACTGAAGAAGAAGCCATTCTCGCTGTTGCCGAGCCCTCCTCGAACGTGAACGATGAATCATTGAATGAAGAGGAGGAAATGAATGATTTTAGCGGCGATTTAAACAATCCTTTCAAATTAAAAAAGTGTACTATACGCATTCAAAAAGTATCTTACATTGAGAAAGCTGTTAAAGTGGGTTGCCAAACCATTTCGGTAACGCATGTTAACCGTATTCAACGTGTTCGTTTAATCTTCTCTTAATTGTGGCTAAAAACAATTATTTTTTTCACATTTTAAATAAATTCTTTCTAACTTTGCTTTGATTGTTTAAAAGACATTTCCCCCCCCCCCCCCCCTCAGAAGTGGAACCTGCTCTAAAAGATTGGGGCTAGATCTCCAAGAAGTAAAAATTTGCAGGGATCTTCCCAATAACCAACTGAATCTACTGTTCGTTTCTTTAAAAAGTAAAAAGATTTTATCCGCACCGCCGAAATAACTATCTACCCCAGATTATAGATATTCAAAAATGGGTTATCTGTAATGTCGCATTAAGTTTCTACAGTTTATTGAATCGATAAGCGCGAGACTCGGCTCGAAATTCATCGTCCCTTGTGATTTATATAACATTAATTAGTAGAACTGTGTTTACATAACTTCAAAACTATTTATAAATCAAAGCTAACTTCTACAATGGCAACTTGTGAATTGTTCTTACAGGATAGCTTACCGATTCATAATACCGAGGGGTCAATCACGGGTCATTGACCCTTATCATTCGTACCGCGTACAGTATGTGGTTTCTGTTTAGTACAGACCTTCTCAAGACTTTGATTTTACAATCAAAGTCTTTAGAAGTATAAAGTAAGTGAACGAAGAACACTTGTTCAAAAAAGAAACAAAGATTACAATTAACAAGGCGTACAGTACCTACTGTACCCAAATGTCGGACTGTTCCCCAAAACATCTTCCTATGATTTATTGGTAGGCCTATAAGCAATTTATAGCAAATAATAATGTAATGCAACAATATTTAAAAGGTAATATGCTACCCTTTTTAGTTTTTAGAATTTAGCTACGTAAACCCAGCAATATTGAGGTGGGGATTTACCAAAAATATTATTTTAAGATCCTTGCTGCTGCATTCAATTAAACGTACAAAGAGATATGTTGATGCTGATATCGAACACCGTCCGTTCCGTTCCTCCTTTTTCAAAATTTGATTTTTTTAAATGTTATTACGAAAAGGGACATAATTTGAATTACAATGACTGCGTGTTTTTTTAGAGGATTAATGATACAAAAATCAAATAAGCTAAATACCCATTAGCATGTATTGAATTCACACTAAAAATGGCTTTAGAATAAAGTCAAAGTAGAGCAATTTTTGAAAAATAAAAGATGTATTCCGCTATCTTTTATTTTTCTTCTTCGTTTTCATAATGTCATTTAATTTTAACTCACACCACATTTATCTATTATATAAAGCAGAAAGTTTGAGGGTAGCAAGAAATTCCCTGATTGGTCCCAAATTGTGTAGGAGGAGGAGCTTAAGGAATGCAGTTGAACTTTTAACTTGCAAATGTACTTTAATTACTTTTTACTTGAAAATGTAGTTTTAGTACTTTATGAAATATGGGGGACACAATCAACTCTAACCCTATAAAAGCTCCATAAAACAGGTTGATTAACTTGCATATTCATTATTTTTAGAACAGAACTTTACTTGCAACTATTATCTCGAGTTGCGAAGAAACCTTGGTTAAGTCTTTGAACGAAGGTGGCCGATTAGGCCGCCTGAGAATTTCCAAATTTGTAGAACAAAAAAAAAGTAAAATAGTTGCTATTACGAGTTGTAACATTGCGAATCAATGCATGCACACAGGCACCAATCAATACAAATTACAAAGTCATTTCGGGCAGAGCCGAAACGAGGGCCAGCTAGTCAGAAATATTTAAAAGTTATTTGTTACACATATATATTAATCGCTGGCCAGAGAGTTAGAAAACATCGTAGTCCTACGGAAGATCTTCACTTCTTGTGTGCCCATTTAAAATCATCAGTGCGTGGTTTACAACCGGTTACGCGTTCTATGTAGTATTCAAGGGTTCCCCAAAAATTGATAGCTTCTAAGGGTCGGTTAAGCCAGCCAGTTGTAATGCAGAAGTATGTTTCATGTGGCGATATGTGATGAAACCGGTGATGTTGGCGCGGAAGAATGATGTGGTAATCCTGTAGAAATTGTACCCATTTTGGTAATCCGGTGTAGATATGGGACCACTTGTGAATCTGATTGGTCATTGAGATGAAGAGTGAGAACAGTACCAAGAAACCGTACCAAGCGTATTCTTGCTGCAATAAGGTTTCGCCATTGGAAGTGATAAACTTGTATGTCACCCAAGCAGCAGGAATAGTAGCCACCATGAAATTATCTCCGTTGGTCTCAATGAAGTCATGTCGGGTAATTGCAATGGGATCAATATGGTGCTCTCGAAATGTGCGTAGGAAATTCTTGCCAATAATCGGTAGATCAACTGATCCCCAAGTATCACAAGCCCAGTGAAGAACTCCCGATGAAAAATCTGTTGTTACGATGCCCGCAAAGATACCAAAAAGAAGGGCGACGGTAAATTGCGGTTGAAAGTGGCATATCAAGAAGAACATGTTGATTCCCATCAATGCGAGGTAAACTGAGATGGTAATTATCTCATGAATCCTCTTACCTTTGCTGTAAAGTTCCTTAAGTTCGTTCCGAGCTCCTTTGTTAGAAGGTCCTCTTCTGGGCTGATGGTTTTCTCGGTTAACATCCTTTTTTTCATCTTCAACTTTGACATCTTCTGTATGCAAGTCCTCCATTTTATTCGCGACGATTGTCTTAGGTGAAGGTGCCATGACTCAATAATCGACAAGGTTTAGCTAAGTTGGTTATATATATTCTTTCTACTCAGAGGAACCTAATTTGCAACGGAAAATTTAGCAAATGTTTCTGATATTCTGATACATATTCAATTTTTCTATTTACCTAACTTTAATTCACGCTCTATGGAAAGATGCTAGACAAATATTTCTGTTGTTTTCCATGCCCGTCCGCTCTCGACTGATGAAGAACCAGATCGACAATAATTGAAATCTTAAATTGGGTTTTCTCATTGCTTCGTGTCATTTTTTCTCTTTTTAAGGAAACACGAGAAAGGTCAATAGTATATTTCCGTACTGACTGAGGGCCGATTGCAGCTAAAAGTTTCTAATGACAAGCAGTTTTAAAACAGAGGGGATCTAATTCAGCTTATTTAAGGGCACGTTCCGGTGTCGTCATCCGCGAGTCAGAGGGAGTGGGTTTCTCCGGTATGGGTATCGTTATGAGGTTTAAGAATAACTTAAAGTTAAAATTTGTACAACATGTTTTCAATAAGTGCAACGCAGCGTAAATAGTAATAAATGATAGTAGTAATAAGTGAATAGAATAATACGGTATTTCGTTGTTATTATTAAGTATGACTGACCATATTAATTCGCGTTCGGGACGAGATTATAAAAATAATAGAATATATAGGTTTACCTTATCCTTGAGCTATAATTGCTATGATCCACCTCTTTAGATCCAAAACTTATGTGCGATCTTCTATCATAAACATGTCAAAGGTTTTGAAAATTATACGGCAATAAGTGCTAAGATAAATACAAGGTATTAAGGTACCATAGCAGATGGGTTATATTGACAGGTATTAACATTTGTTTTTAAAAACTGTCTTAGGAAAAAAAAAACTAATCTTCTTATCTCTCTTTTCTTGTTAAGTAAATGCTCATGTTTGTTCAATTACCGGCAATTGCTTACTTAATAAGGAAATGACTAAGGCTATTACGTTCACACTACAACACTACATGGATCGTTCGTGATTTTTTGCAGGATTAAAGTCTCTTAAAAACAGGATATATAGTGTGGATGAAGCATAAAAAGGTTATGTGTTCCTTCCGAAGGGTCGGTATAGAATCTGCTCAAGTAAAAACGCAATGGTAGCAAAACCGATACCAATTCCGAAAACCAAAAAGGCACTCGATAGCGCAAAAAAAGAAATCGACTTTGGTCTCCCTTTAGATTCCCGATGATTTAGTTTGCACTCATCCATGCTTGGGACATGTTTCTTTTTCCAGTAATCTACAAGACCGGTTTCCATTGCACGCCACAATCTGTGAAACATTAAGCCATTACTCTTTTAAAATGCTACAGATATAAAGGAAAGATGTCTTATTTATACTCTCGATTTATAATTTGTGTGAAAGGACTATTTTTCGGTAAAGCGGCCGAATACGATTGAATATGAGATATCGGGTTGGAGGCGGTCATTTGACATTTTCCGTGCAATTTCAAGTCGGTTGCGATACGGTAGGCGATTGCTATGGAGGTCTTGAACAAAATTTTAACCGTATATCAGCTTATTGTAAACGCATTTTTGGTTGAATAGGTACTACCTCAACATTAGCTGCATGAAGTTTCATTACATTTTCCGATGCCTTGTAATAATCTTTAGGGAGTAATTCAGGATGCGCCCGTAGAGAATCTCCAAGAACCTTGTACGTCCCTGATTTAGCGCTCTATTAAAATTTGAATAAAGTTTGTGTATTTTATGGTTTCTCAGCAATTATTATTATTATTTAAAGGCAGTAATTATGCTTACTAAAAATGATTTAGCCAATACGTAGTTTTCCATGATAGTAACTCGATATTCTTTCATCATAGCCAACTCTTCCAATGATTGCGGGATTCGTTTTAATTTAGGGACTGTCATGTAAGAGGTCAAAGTGCCCGTAAAAGAATTGATGAGGACAACCATCATTAAAAGCCATAAACCTAACATCAAACGAAGTGGCAACCCAGATCTCCCTGGGGTCGATGGACCTTTGAAATTATAATTGTTATTAATGAATGAAATATTTTTTATTTATTTCAATGATAATTACCTTGACCGGTGATTATGGCAATTACGTACATGATTTTGCCTCCCAAAGATTTCTTCGTGGCCCCAGAATCATTGGCGGTGGTAATGCCTGATGACCATTGTCCGTAGAGAAAGGCCAACAGGCTCAACATTCCAATGAACGCAATTAGGGAAAAGGCAACCATCGACCAAGTCTTAAAAACAATTGAGAAAAATCAAAATTTATACGTATTTTGATTATGCGTATTGGTTCTTATTTTATACTATGGTGTCAAAAGGTCTAGCAATAGCAGTCCACCGATCCATCTCTTCTGGCCACTTAACCATAATTTTAAAATTGTCATATATCACTGGAGAAGTCATGTCAAAGAGCTTTAAGCGTTCTGGTGAAGGAGTCATTCCGTTAAGCACCAAGTCGACATCCTATGCGGTAGTATAGTATGCGATGTATAGAATCGTATCAGATATTCAGGCAATAATAGGCATACAATTTTTAATAACTTTCAAATCTTATTACTTATATCAAATATATACATCCTACCTTATTTACAAGTGCATTAATGGCGGCCTCAGTTTGTCCATATTTAGTAACATCGGAAGCATTTTCAGGGACATATTCGAGTCTGTTTTGTTTCGTGATAAAGCTTTATTTCTTTATGGTACTGTTTTTAATACCAGTGCGTCTTTCAATAATTACTTACATCAAGTCAAAATGTTGAGCCAAATATTCAGCAAATTCAACAGCTAATCCATCATAATGAATTCGATGGGTCTGAGAATCTTTCGCTATTATCATAACTGGTGGATACTAAAAAAAGGTATTAAATATATCAGTATGTTACCTCTTTAAAAAAATCAAAAGCTTACATTTCTCCCGTAAATTCGTAGTTTGGTTAGTTGTAGAGACTCTTTCATGTCTTCACTTTCTAGTCCGCCCTTTTGCTTATTAACTTGGATGCGTTGATCCGCATCGTTTCGCGCTAATACTAAGAAGTTCATCCCGAAACAAAAAGGTAAAATAAAAATTAAAATACTTACGAGCAAAACAATGGACATTTTGTTTTCTAAAGTATATTTATAACAAAATAAAAGAAAGGGATTTCAGCAATACACATGCGATAGATGAGATGAAGAGGTCAGTGTGCAAAGGTCTACACCTATGTGAAGACTGAAGCCTACTTGTTTTGAAATCATAAGCTAAGTACTAAAATACGAATATCATCGTAGCTCTCTTCCCTTTGTCGCTCGTGGTCGGTTGACAACAGTTAGTCGGAAAATGAGACCATCAAATACATATGTATTAATAATGAAAGCTCCAACTAGAGCAGGATTATTCTTACTCACATACATAAAATATAGTAGGCTTATAATGCAATAAATCTGTGGCTCGGTATTTGATAAAACGTCGGTACCGATAGAATATATGATCTACTGATCGAAACCAAATAGAATACATATATAATAATGCCGTAGTATTTTTTGGTGCTATAATAATTAATCCTTGGTTGACATTGATAGGCCGCGAATCGGTATTGGTATGTATTTGAAATTTACATTTTTCATCCTCCTAAATATCTAGCCTGGTCAGCGAATTCGCTGATCTGAGACACCAGACCTTGTTGTTGTAATGTTGTTTATTGAATATTATTAGTTTTTTTCCCGTTAACATTATTTTGTAAAAGTTATATGTAAAAACTATAATCAATAGAACATATAAAAATAAAATGATTTACAGTATTGGTATTATATAGGTACGGTAAACGATTTAACTGTGGAAGATATGCTAAAGTAATATGATCGATGGTGTATAGTTCTATTGAAATGTTGGATGCTGAGTTGCGGAAAAATATTGACGCACGATTTTCACTTGCAGCATCATCGTGAAGCTATAACTCGAAAGCCAACGCAGAAAACAATATAATATTTATTGCAATATTATTAATTTGTTTTGACAGTGCACACTCTGAAGTCTGATATTGATTTAATAGGTGTGTTGACGTCTTATTGTTCAGCATACGTGCAGGGTAGTAAGTCAAACCAAACTTGATAGGCCATAAGAGCCGTAATGTAAATACCTGGACTTGAAAGTTTTCAAATCGTTTAATTGCAATAAATCAATAAATTTAATGAAGGAAATGTCTTAGTACCATACATCAAAATGTGTCCATCTGTGTAATTTCACGATTAGTTGTCTTTTTGAAATCCAATCAAATGAAAGAAAGACACAAAACCAAAAACATGATAAATAATGCATTTTCTTTATCAAAAGCCTTTTTCAGTAATTAGTAGTAAGTCAAAGAAATATCAAGCTATTATGGGGAGAACGGGGCTTTACCCCACATTTTGTGGTCCATTTTACCCGCAACCGGGGATGACGCGGAAAACAATTGCGCAAAAAAAAAACTATTTGATGTATACAATTTTTTAAAACACAGTTTTGTCATAAGTATATAGTATAAATAGCCCTTACTATGCGCCCGCTATGGGAAAAACCGCGGATGTGAAAAAAATGTTTCATTTGAATGCTAGCGATATGAAATGTCATACTTGGGTTAGAAATGTCATCTTAATTTTTTTTCTATTGTGCCAATAGAACGATTTTATATTCGTGTGGTCTGGGCTACCCCGCGGTTCGGTTTAGTCCCAACCAGGTAAAAATCGAGGTAATTCATTGCGAATTTGGTAATAAATTACGTAATAATTTCGGACAATTTAAATAAATCACGCAATTAATCATATTTTTAGTGATTTATTACAAAATTAATCACTTAAAGGTGATTAGTGGTACGAAATTATTACTTTATTTTTACCTTCTTACCGGGATGTTTGTAGAAAAGGACTAAAATTTTCTAAGGACTTTTTAATTAATCTCCATTTAATTTATAGTTTTTAAAATAAAACAGAAAGGAAAATTTGTATGGAGTACAAGCTTACAAAGTGTGAGAGTGAAAAAATGCAAGAAATGCATTTGTTCGATGAGTTACCAACTCAATTATTATCCCCCCCCCCCTTTTTTTATTAGGTTATGGGGATTTCTTGGAATGAATAAGAAACGATAGAATGTTTTCTAAGACAAAAGCTACTGCAGCCAGTGTCAGCCCAAGTCCTAGAACTAAGAAAGCGCTCGACATTTCAATCAGCTTGATTGATTTCATTTCCGTTTTCGAATCCTTGTTACTATTAACTCGGCATACATCCAAGTTGAGACTTGTGCTCCACTTTTTCCAATATTCCATCAGTCCTGCAGCGATCGCCTGTAAAAGACTTTTGATCCGGGATTATTGATTATTTGTTTTTACACTTTCAAATATTTAATGAAGATGGAAGGAAGTTTCATACTATTGATTCACTGTTTCAGTATACGGGCTATTCTTCTGCAATTTAAATCTAAACTGGACGACGTCAAAATCCAATGATTTCGATATAGTCATACGACATTTTCCATTAGATTTGTAATCAACAGCGACGCGTAGACCGCTCGAGATCGGTGTCTAAGAAATTTGATATTTTTTAGATCCAATTGAAGCACAGAGGTATATGAAAATGTAAATAAAAAGATTTTTTTTTGGAAGAATGAAGGTTAATATTATACTCCAATGTGGGTGCAGCCGTGATTGACTACGTTATCAGTTATTTCATGGTACTCCTTTGTTAAGAACTGTGGATTATGGGACACCCACTCATTGATTTTTCCGTAAGGAGCGTAAGTCGAGTTCTTTTATAAACAAACAAATTAATTATTATTGATAAATCGCTTTGTATAAAGTTATACAACCTGGAACATTTGTAGCACTGAATGACCCTTTTGCATGGTCAAAAGACACTTTTGATGACCAATATTAGCAGCCAGTTCTTCCAAAGAGGTCGGAACAGGCTTAAGCTTAGTTACGGTTAAGTAGGAGGTCAAAGTGCTCCCGTACAAATTAATCAAGATTATAGTCATTAATAACCAAACACCTAACATTAAGCGCAGAGACCACTGAAACATTTTCAAACCAATTCGCAGCTTACTGGCTGAAAAGAGTACATTATATTGTTTTGTTTTTATAAATTTAAGCATTATTTTCATCGCTGCCAATATACCTTGTTGGACGAGGATGGACAGTGCGTACGTGGTTGATTTGCTAAGTATGGTCAAAAAGGAACTTTTTACTGCCAGTGGCAACTCGAAATAAATGCTCCAGGATTGGTACAAAAAAATGAATATAGCAGTGAATGTGCTAAGTGTCAATGTTGAGACGACGGTCATAATCCACATCTGTGTGTGTTAAAAAATGACAATTTTATTTATTTTATAAACATTGAAAAAATTGTATTGTTTGTCATCTTTGTTCTCTGCCCTACCGTAAAATTTATCGGACGTATAATAGCGGTCAATCGACTCTCCTCTTCGGGGTATGGATTTAAAAGGATAAAGTTTTCTTGCATCGCAACGGTAGTGAAATCAACATAAGATATTGATGCAAATGAATGAAATGGAATTGTAGAAAAGTCTAATTCCTGCACACAAATAAATAAATAAATAAATAATAAATCCTCTAAGATTCAAAAAATTGAAAATGAATGAATTATTTGACTTTCCATCCTCTGCAAGGCGTTGAAAGCCGCCATATTTTGGCCTAATTTTTTCACCTCGTACAGGTTCTCCGGAACGTATTGCAATCTTAAAATAGTTTTATGAAATACCAATACGACACTGTAATTCTTTAAATTTTCAAAATATTTTAGCATTGTACCTTAAGCTGAAATGCTGCGCGATATATTTGATAAATTCGACTGTGCATCCTTGATAATAAGCGACACTGCCATTCTTATCTTTGACTGCATGCATAAACGGTGGATACTAAAATAAGTTTAATATTCGTTTTTAGTAAGTTATAACTTCTTTTACTAAAATGAATATACATAGTCGAAAACATGGAAAAATATAATTATACACATACTTCAAATGCATAAACTTTGAAGTGTGCTCCTCGTAAAACATTTTCAGATGATTTTTTATAACCGCATTGAAAAGCTATTCCCCTTCCTGGATGAAAAAGGACAAACACTAATAGTATGATAACGAAAAATTTAAACATACTGGTGAATTTTTTGCGTTGCACTTGCTTGCACGGAGGACAAGTAACTAATAAATCTAGTGCGTCGCAGATTTGGCCAAAAATATAGACGAGATTCAAAAAGAACTAGCAGCTTTGCAGCTTTATGCTGCTCACAAAGAATATAAATCATTTGTTTGCTTCATAGGGATTTTTTTTTTTTGAACAACATCGATTGTAGAAAAGTGTCTATCAACTTTCTTCTGCTGACTGTTGATGGATGGGGAGTTACATAAAAAGTTTGCAGTCATCAATCGCGTGTATAGATCTTTCTTGTAGCAAAATAAAATCATGGTCAACCAAATATAATTCTTATTTCTTGTTTTTTAGGTATAGCCACTATCCCAATTATTGATTGAAAGATGTATTAAAGCCTAATCCACTACCTTTTTCATTGTGGAATTCTGAAAACAAAGATGACGGTCAGAAACTACAATAATAAAACTGTTGTTATTGAAGATTTTATTAATCGGCAACCATCTAAATACAAGTATGAAATGATATCAACTTTATACTGTACAGCTACCAAATAAAAAAATAAATAATTATTGCCTTTTAGAGTAGTATTGTGTCTTCCGTTATTGGAAACAGTCTAATATTGTACGTATATTACATAGAGTGTCCTGGCGGTATTATTAACAAACAGGATAGTTCTAACTGTCTTGTTTGTTATTTCCCTTCTGCTGGTTCCAATTATTGTTGGCTCAGTTGTTGGATCTCAAGTACCAAGCAGTTAGGTCTGGTGTTGAAAGATTTCTCAATATATGTTCTGTGCTGATTATATGGTGTTTCCGTTTTTTTTAAAATTGCTATTATATTGTATTTATCAACATATCACCACGCCAGCTTCCAAAATATATTAAAGCAATTGAAGCGACTCATAGATAATTGTAATAGGAGTAAAGCGTCGAGCGGCTTACAAGAGAGGTTCTCACTGGAGAGCCGACAGATAACTTGAATCTGATGAGGTAAACAAAAGGCCTGTCAGACCTTCCAGATGTACGCGAAAATACTTGAAAGACTTCTAGAATAAAGTCGTCGTCGTCTGCGACTTCTACTACGTCACATTCAATAATGCGGGGTTTTGAGTTCAACATACCCCTCTGTTGCGGGAGAGTCCGAAGTGCGTTTCTTTAATGAATATATTATTAAAGGCTGTAAAACTGGCTCTTGTAGGACCACGACCTAGAACAAGAAAAGCGCTCGACATCTCAACATTTTGATTAAATTGATGGGTTTGACATTCGTTTTGAAATAATAAGGTAAAAAAGAGTGTGCTGGGCTTTTTTTGTACACAGCGGAGATCAGGTACTTTATTCTGATACTTAAAAGTGCGTGGAGGTCTTTATTTCGGTGATATAGTATCTTTTATGATACTGATTTTCCGATCCAGCACCATTATGATACTATATCATCGAAAAATAAAGACCTCCACGCACTTTAAAGTACCCGATCTCCACTGTGTATGTTTGGGTTCTGATTAGAAAACTGTCCATCAAATTGCTCGTCATTTTTTTATACTGCGGACTTATTAACTATTAAAGTATACATACAACATATACACCCTCGAACAGAATAAAGAAACCTTAGTTTGTTAATTGTTAATGAGATTTACAAGTTAACCATTCAATAATATGGAAAACTAGAGTCGTACCGCTGACCGAAGAATGGGTGTATTCAAATTAATTGTTCATTTTTTTAAAATGCAGTACAGTGTACAAGTTATTATATGGTGCATGTAGACATATTTAAGCAGATTAGATGAGGGTGAAGGGACGCTCTCTCCCTTTTTACTAGCATAGTGCCCACTTTCGCTTGAAAATGTTGTGCTTTCTCAAAAAAATAAAAAGATAATCCCTTGCGTCAAGCTATTTTTACTAGCCTTGTAGTCCTACCCCTTTATCCCGGCTCAAATACGCGCCTTTGCGTTCAGATGCGTTAACATACAAATATTTAAATATATAATAGCAGCCGTTTTGGATGCAGTTTTTTTTTTGTGCAATCGTCAGTATTATTTTCGTTTTGGTCACTACTCTCAGCAATCATGCTGAAAGGTGCGACTACAAGTCAACTAACATACCAACCATTTGATTTATATTAGCAATCAATAGTAAGCTTTCCCATGTTTATGAATAAACTATAAGGGTGGTGAATTATAGTTTATACTTGCATGCGCATCAGCATAAACTGAGTTATTATGAAGTTACATTATAATAATGGTGCGTTTTTTTGAATAGATAAAAAGTAGCCATGATATTTTCTCTATTATGAAAGCAATTGTAGCAAGTGTCAGCCCTATGCCCAAAACAAGGAATGCGCTCGACAACTCGATCAACTTGATTGGTTTTAACTCTGAGTTGGACGAAGCTTGGTTATTGGATACTTGACACACATACAAATTGAAAGTACTGCCGGCACTCCATTTTTTCCAATACTCCATCAATCCTGCAGAGATTGCCTGTAGAAGACTTAAGACGCTTGTGATCAATAGCTATTTTAGTTTTTTATAAGCATACAGCAAAGCACAATCTATAGGTTGTAGGATGCACCAATATCCTACTTACTATTTATTCACGGTTTCAGTGTAAGGGCTATTCTTTGGCAGTGCAAATGGAAATTGAATGACGCCGTAATCCAAAGATTTCGACATTGTCATTCGGCATGTTCCATTATTATTTTTGTAATCCATAGCGACCCGAAGACCACTCGATATTGGTGTCTAAATAATGATTACAAGTTCAATTGTTTATCATTAAGACAAAAAATGGTTTAAAAAAATTATATTACGATCTTATTATTCCTATAATATACAAGTAAGTACGATATATATCTTACTCCAATGTGGGAACAACCATGATTGACCACGTTATCTGTTATTTCGCTGTACTGATTTGTTAAAAATTGTGGATTCTGCACAGTCCATTCTTTGATTTTCTTGTACGGAGCATACTTGGAATCCTTATCATCCAAACTAGAGAATTATTACCACTTGTTCAATTATTATAGATGAATAATATACCTGAATCATCGCAAGTACTGGATGGCCTTTCTGAACCGTAAGGAGACACTTTTGATGACCAACATTAGCAGCCAACTCTTCCAAAGAGGTCGGAGTCGGCTTCAGCTTCGTCACAGTTAAATAGGAGGTCAAGGTGCTTCCGTACAAATTAATCATAATTATCATCATCAAGAGCCAGAGACCCAACATTATGCGGAGTGAGAACCGAAACTTGATAGCACTGTGTTGTACTAAATTTCCGCCTACATGAATTAAACAGGAAAAGGGATAATTATTTTTTTTTTGTGTGTGCAATATCTATTAGTTATATCAGTTATACCATGTTGGGTGAGAATGGCTAGTACATACATTGCTGAATTGCCCACCATGTCTAGGAAGGAGCCAAATGTATTTTCTTCTCGGGGAAAATTAAAGAGTTTTCTCCAGTAGTGATAGAAGAAAACCAAAGTACTAACGAATATGACAAAGGCCACGGTCGATCCACTAAACGCTATCCAGGTCTGTACGAAAAATGGAAATACATAGTTTGATCATTTACCGCCGGTATACTTCTTTTCTCTTCTTCATTGATTTTATAAAATAGACCTACCTTGTAATTGAATGGTCTTATTACTGCTGTCAACCTGCTCTCTTCTTCCGGGTATTGATTGAGAAGAATATAGTTTTCTTGGTAAGCAACAGTAGTGGAATCTTCTATTAATCTGTACGAACGCAGATTTAAAGGATGAGTGGAAAGATCCACTTCCTATTCGGATAAGAAAAGGGAAAAGTTTTTATGATTATTATTTTAATCTATTGAAAATCAATTTGGTTTATAATCTTCAATGTCCAGTTACAGGTAAATCATACCTCTTTTTGTACGGCAATAACACTTGCCAGACCTTGTCCAAGTTTTTTCACCTCCTCCGAGTTCTCCGGTACGTATTCCAAACTAAAATGAATAAAGATATTTTTAGAATAAAAGAAATATGATAGCGAATTACACAGCCAAATTTAAATTTAGATAATTCTTACGGCATGTATACATCTAAAATTTAAGATTTGTATAATAATACTTCATGTTTAAATGCCGGACGAAATAATCAATAAATTGAACGTTGAATCCTTCGTAAGAGCTGACATTACCAATTGAATCTTTCACTACATACATAAAGGGCGGATACTGCCAATTGATATGGTTGTTTTTAAGTAAAGATAATTAGTTAAATACATTTTTTGTACATAATTCTACATGTTAGATACGAACTTGAAAACCATAAACTTTGAAGTGCGCTCCTCGTAAATCATTTTCTAGAGATGGTTTATCAGCTGCTTTAACGACAAACGCGCTATGCATTGTTCCGCAAACAATGATTAACACCCAAGATATCATTTTCATAAACTTAAACATGATAATCTAATTTCCGTTAGATTAGAACATCCGGAGTGAGTCCAGAATGCTCTACGACTGAGAGATATTGGGATGCAGCAACTAGTGGGGACTGAAAGTAGTTTCCGCGTCTTGATTCCTTTCGGCTATAGCAACGGGAAAACGAATAAAAAATGGGATAGAGCAGAACATATGTACTGACCATGCATATTAAGGACGAGAAACCAATGATACTGAAATAATACTGCGGCAGTACCTTATCCAATAATATATGCAACTGGCTCCAAAGTTCTATGTATATGGACATCGAAACTTCGAGCAAGAAGAACGGACAAAATTGAAAGTCAGTACATACTCGTATGTAAATAACAAACAACCAGCAGTAGAATTTGTAATGCGAAGTGTCTGAACTTTCTAGGCTGTCAGGCTTGTTGTCGTATGTTATATTTAAATTTTTATTCTCAATATAGAAAAAGGTATTGGTGTTCGATCGCATTTCCAGTAAGGTTACACGGCGGATGTATTCCAATTTATACTGTTCTCACTATATATTTTATGCTTGATGAAAAAAAATACAAAATAAAAGCAATAGAACTCAAGCTACGCAGGAACTTTCTTAATTTGTACACATTATAAATAGAAAGATATCATTGGAATTGTTCCCGTTCATTCCTATCTTTGCGTACCTTTGTATATATATATTATTTAGTTAATTCTTATCAGAAGTAATGATTAGAGTGAAAATTTATTTCTATGACAGTGTTGGGTGTTAACATATAATAATCGTTGTACTAGAGATTATATCAATATAATAATCAATAATTGTGCGTTAAATAGAACATAATATATGTATCAAATTTTTACCGAGGTGCTACAATAATAACAGCAGTATAGACTATGATGGTCAAAACTATTGATGAATACTTGCGTCACATCTGAATTAAAATAAGTAGGTTAAGCTAAACAAATAATAGTGATTAGTCCGAGGCTTATACTATTGGCCTATTAAAGTTGATTGCTTTGGTTTTCATTAAAGTATGCGGTCGATTAGACCTGTTACGGTATTATTATTAAGTTTGCACACATTAAAGATAATAAGAGCTTGTTCTCATGATGAAGTTTAAATCACGATATGTGCGTGTTTCTTAGAACAAGTTTTAAGTATCCATATGATCTTCTCTAGCAAAAAAGAAAAAGTAGCGAATATTAGTCCTAGTCCAAGAACAAAGAAAGCACTCGACATTTCGATCAACTTGATCGATCTGACTTTTGTTCCTTGCTTATTATTAAGCCGGCAAACATTTAAGTTGAGAGTAATACTCCGTTTCTTCCAATATTCCATCAGACCCGCAGCAATTGCCTGTAACAGACTTAGATAGTTCGTGACTGATTAGCTCACAAATAGCTAATTATTTTTTTTAAAAATTAAACTTATTATACGTACTAGCGATTGACGATTTCGGTATAAGGACTGTGTTTCTGCAATTCAAATGAAAATCGCATGACAGCAAAGTTCATCGATTTTGAAATGGTCATTCGACATTTCCCAAAAGTTTTGTAATCAACAGCGACGCGAAAACCGCTCGAAATAGGTGTCTATATTTATAATGTTTCAAATTTCGCGTTATCAAAACGAATTTGAGGTAAAACAAAAAATATTACTCCAATGTGTGTGCAGCCGTGATTGACCACGTTATCAGTTATTTCTCGGTACTGATTGGTGAAGAATTTTGGATTCCGAGTCACCCACTCATTTATCTTTTCGTACGGAGGATATTTTGAACCCTTTAGTGCGGTTTATATATAATATTACGCTCAAATATTCTTGCTGTACTTTTCCACTTCAAGTTTATGTATTAATACCTTAAACATGTCTAGCACTGAATGATCTTTTTGCATGGTTAGTAGACACTTTCGATGGCCAACATTTGCGGCCAACTCTTCCAAAGAGGTTGGAATGGGCTTTAGCTTGGATACTGTCAGATAAGAGGTCAAAGTTCCCCCATATAAGTTAATGATGACGATACTCATCAATAGCCAGAGACCCAACATCAAGCGGATTGAAAGTCGGAGCCTGATTACGCCGATTTGTAATTGATTGCCTTCGATATGAAAAGTGTTAAATTTATTTTTGCGTATCATATACGGTAGGTAATATTTTCAATTGATGCATATTAATAATACCTTGTTGAGTGAGAATCGATAAGATGTACATTGTGTGGGTACCCATCAGACGAGAAAAGGATCTAGCGCTTTTTTGTTCTAGGGGGAGATTGAAATCTTTTCGCCAGTGGTAATAGAGGGAAACCAAAATTGTGATCAATAGGATAATAGCCAAGGTTGAAGTGCTAATCGTTATCCATGTCTGCATATTCAAATGAGGAAATAGATGCAGGCTGTATTATCTAATTGGTAGTACTCTCGCATTCACCTACCAAATAATTAAATGGTCTGATCACAGCGGTCAATCTACTTTCTTCCTCCGGATAGGGACTCAATAGAATGTAATTTTCTTGCGATGCAAGGGTTGTTAAATCGATAAATGAGCTTGAGTCGATTTCATGAAAAGGTGGAAAGATAGAAAAATCGAATTCCTGTGGACATAAAAAAAATCAAATTAAGTTTGAAATGTTAACTCAATTTAAATAGATTGACTTTCCTTTCGTTTCAAAGCATTGATACTCGCCATACCTTGACCTTCTTCTTGCACCTTTTTTGGGTTCTCCGGAACGTATTCCAAACTTGAAGTTGTTTGAGATACATATTAATTAGGATAATACTCACGATGTAGCATAGCATTTCTTTGACACGGTACTACCTTAAGCTGAAATGGTGTGCAAAGTAATTGATAAATTCGACAGTGAATCCTTGATAGGTGATGTTTCCAGTCGAGTCTTTCACGGCATACATAAACGGTGGGTACTGCATAGAAATAAGTTTTATTTAACTGGGTGTTTTTACTCTCTTTTAAGCTTCAACGAAAATGTTACGATATAAAATTTAAAAGTACATGTAAATAATTAGGCCTACTTCAAAAGCGTAAACTTTGAAGGGTGCTCCCCGTAAAAAGGTCTCCGGTGATTCATTACAAGCTCCAGGATAAGCGACTCCTTCTTTCAGTTGAAAAAGGGCTAATACCAACGAGAATATTACGACGAGTTTAAGCATGGTCCACTTTTGCTTACACAGGACAAGCAAACGATGAAAATATCGTCATGGATTTTACAGAACAATCTGGCGAGTTTCGAAACAGTATTTCTGCCAATATGCCCACAATAAAATATTCTTTGCTTCCTAGAACAGCAGGGGCTTTTGAACCGATCGAGAAGTACAAGTCGGACAAGTGTCCGTCACATTTCTTACGGTGTATATTGGCTATGAAGTCCCTTGTGCCCTTGTCACTCATAAAAGAGAATTGCAGGAAGAAGATATTTCCTTTTTTTAATCTGCCAAACAAATTGATCGATTTCTCGATATTGATTGAAAGATCATCATCATCAGGCGATTCTCTCTTTAAAAAAATATTATGAGGAAAGTTTTTAGATGTTCGCATGAAAGCAGTTAAATTATCCCCCTCGTCCCGTTTGCGCTTATTATTGTCAAGTCAACAAGGCCTAACGATTAACGCAAGTCAATTGAGAAATGACTCATTAATTAAAGGGTCAACATTAATTTCATATTAATTTATTTTATTATTACTTTCCCCAAAAATGTTCTGTGTGGAAATATCAATTTCAAATTTTTGTTTAACTTGGGGTGCGCGATTGCGGTGCGCATAGGTGGCTGTGAAAGTGAGCTCGTGGTGAGTGAATGGTATTGACGAATGCAGCATGGTAGCTATAGGGACTTACAGATACAGCTAACTAAAAAATAACAGCTTGCCCGAGAATGATATATAGTATTGATTGAAGTAATATCTGTTCCTGTTAACAACTGAACTCGCTGCACCCTAAAGCTAGGTTCACACTGTAGCGTAACGCACGTTATCTGGAAATATAACGTTAACTTAAGGTCTTTAGCAAAATTTCCTATCTTATGTGTAGAGAATACCATTGAGTCAATGCAATCTTAAGCGAAGACGATTCACACTTAAGAGTAAAGAAAGTTTATAACTTAAGATATATAGGCTGAGTTGCCAATTCTATAAAACAATTCGCACGCTAAACAGATCAGCAAGAAGTAGTTGGCTGCATTGGCAGCCTCTTCTAGCTGGTGGTACCTGAATTTCGTTAAAACGTATCAGTCCATTCAGGGTCACTGTTTAATTTTGTTTTCTTTTTTCTAAGTAAGTCTAAACCATTTTTTCAAAATGAACATTAAAATTAATTAATATATCCGTATCCTAATTAATATTGATTATTTTTTTAATAAATAATTTAAAAGATATACAATAAAATGTGTCGCCGCTTAAGTGACCGGCACTAAGTAGCTTAGCTTAAAGGATGAGAATTCTGTGTTTGAACACAGAAATATTATCTGACAGTTTTCGGGCTTAAACCGACTTTTTAGCGAAGTTAACATGAAATGGCTTAACGTTAAGTGTAGAGCATTCACACTTTAACTTATTATTAACCTTAAAGTTTAAGATAAGCCTAATATGAGGCCTAGTGTGAACGCCACTTAAGCGAAAGTTACTTTAACCTGGTAATTGATACGATTGCTGTATATATATACCTGTATTAGATTTTATGTTTATGTTTATATTGATTTTATCATACAGATTTTTACCGATAAAGAGTAATGAGAACTTTACCCACAATTTTGTTTTTCGTTGTGAAATTTTGATAACAAAAACAATAGTCTTGAACTATTAAATATTTATTGTTCTTAACTTGTGTTTTGGTCTTTGATTTGAAAATTGTTTCAACATTAACTATGATATCGCCTAGCTTCATAAGTTAACGAGTGGAACTTTAAAGCCGACGCATTTGTGAGTAATATTGTATCTTCCTTTACTGTTAACTGCATACTCCAATATATTATTCTGTGGAACTATGTAGTTGGTTATTCGCCTCTGCTATTTTCTCGGTTATAGCTTCATCTCTTTGCGTGGGTCTCTCCGGAGCCCTTTTACTGATCCACAAGCTTAATCCCTATACTAGGCGCCAGCTCCAGGATTCAGATGCGGGATGGAACTGGATGCTTTAATGTTCGGGAAACTCAGAGCTCTTATAACAAAGGCCTACTCGGGCATTGCAAATTCAACAATTGCTCCAAAGCAAAAAAAATCGAAATTCTGTACAAATAAAGAGTGCGTAATAGTATATTTTAAAACATAACATACCACAAAATAAGCTTTCGAAATCCAACAAAACATTGCGATATATGGGATCAAATAACTCATGTTTATGAATAAATTCATATAGGCTTACTGGTAGCTCATAACTATGTATACTTCTCGAGAAATAAATTATCTATTATTGTATTAAAATGCGCTTGGCCAGCACGTTTTTCTGTGCATATGTTTTGTGACCAAATAACATGACAACTAACTAAATAAAAAATTGTGATTACAATTTGCAAATTATTTTCTTCCCTGCTTCATGAGTAATATTGTGACTCCTATAAATACCTATATAGTCCACACGTGTACGTTGTGAATGTATTAGTACAACTACGCACATGCATTCTTAAGCACGTTGATTTTCTAAATAGAATGGTGCTGTGTTTTTTTTAGTCATTAAAACTTTATGAATCATATCAGGGATTCGAAGATAATATTCGAAGAAAACAATTATGGTTCGTTATAAACTTGAGGGCAACAATAAGGTGGATTTTCGTTCTGTTTAATTTTCTATATTAGGGTCCTTGCTGCACGTAACAAATCGTTAAGATATTTCTCAAATGTCCAATCACTCCCGTTGCTACTCATTTTTCAACAGTCGAAAATGAGTTATTTTATGAATGTTATTGTATAATGTATATTGTAAAGTGGCTTATTGTTACCGGTTGTAACGTAAGTGCTAAGACGACATTGCGTTAAAACCGCCAAATTGTAGGTAGGTCATTATCGTAAAAGGATAAAAACTTGTGATATTATTATAGTTTAAGTAAAAACTATGTTGATGTTCATGGCCAATGTTAAGCTTATTTAATGAAAGCGTGCTTAAACTATTATAACTGCGCTTTTCTTCAAGTAGATTAATGAAAGCAAAAATAGCTTCTCTATTATGAAAGCAAGTGTTGCAAGGCTCAGTCCAATGCCTAGAACAAGAAAAGCACTCGATATTTCAATCAACTTTATGGGTTTTAGCTGTGTTTTGGACGATTCCTGATGATTGTTTGACACTCGACAAACGTTCAAGTTAAGAGTAGTGCTCCACTTTTTCCAATACTCCATAAGGCCTGCACCGATTGCTTGTAAGAGACTTTAAAGAAAAAACATTTATAGTTACCATAAAAGATTTTGGAAGAATAGTTATTTACTATCGATTCACGGTTTCAGTGTAAGGGCTATTCTTTTGCAGTGAAAATGGAAATTGAACGACAGCGAAATTCAACGATTTCGATACAGTCATCCGACATTTTCTATTGGTTTTGTAATCAATGGCGACTCGAAGTCCGCTCGAAATTGGTGTCTACGCAATTAAATCCAGTTAAATAATATCAAATTAAATAAATGGTAAACAATTATTTTGAAGTAAATTATATATTTATAAAGCTAAATGTAATGTATTAAATATTTATAATTATTACTCCAATGTGGGTGCAGGTTTCATTCACCACGTTATCTGTAATTTCATGGTACTCATTGGTTAAGAATCGTGGATTCTGAGTTATCCATTGATGTAGCTTTTGATAAGGGCCATATTTCGAGTTCTTTGATGACACCAATTATGGCAAATAGTAATAAAATAGGTAAAGTTGATGTACTTTAGCTACCTGGAAAGTTATGAGCACTGAATTGTCCTTTTGCATAGTTAAGAGACACTTTTGATTTGCAATATTGGCAGCCAATTCTTCTAAAGAGGTTGGAATCGGTTTCAGTTTTGCCACCGTTAAATAGGAGGTTAAAGTGCTCCCGTACAAGTTAACCATGATAATCATCATTAAGAGCCAGAAACCTAACATTATGCGGAACGAGAATCGGAACACGATAACACCGCCTTGAAAACTACCACCTTTTAAGTGAATAAAAGAAATGCAGACTCATCTGTAATTTATTTTAATTAAAAAATCATTTCTAAAAGAATCATCTAATATACCGTGTTGGGTTAGGATGGCTAGTACGCTCATTGCAGAATTGCTCACAGTGTTAAGAAAGGAACGGGCAATATTTTCTTCCAAACGTAAATTGAAGAGTTTTCTCCAGTAGTTATAGAGAAAAATCAACGCGCTAATAAATATTACAAAGGCCATGGTTGAAGCACTAAACATAATCCAAGTCTAAATTTTGCAAAAGAGATCTTATTACTCTAATTTATTACTAAGGAACTTTTCTAATATTATTGACGCACGATATAATCGAATGGTCTTATGACAGCAGTTAAACGGCTCTCTTCTTTCGGATATTGGCTCAATAGAATATAATTTTCTTGCCAAGCAATAGTAGTGGGGTCGTATAATAACCTTGCTTCACGCGCATGGGGAATGGTAGAAAAATCCACGTCCTACTGGTAAATCATGTAAAGCAAGAAATTAACTATGTTCGTTAGTTTGTGATTTAAAAGTGCGGTATAGATATATATATAACATCATATGAGACTTTCCTTCCTTAGTTGTAGGGCGTTGAAACTCGCCCCAGCCTGTCCTACTTTTTTCACCTCTTCCAAGTTCTCGGGGACATATACCAAACTTCAAATTGATAAAATTCAGTAAAGTTATAGCAAATACAAATATGAATTTTTAAAGAAACTGTGAGTAACGGTTATGTAAAATCGTGGGACCTTAAACCTAAATGCTGAGCGAAGTATTTGATAAATTGGACAGTAAATCCTCCATAAGAGCTGACAGTTCCGCTCAAATTTTTCACGCTAAACATGAGTGGTGGGTACTGCGTAATGGGTTTTTTTAAAAATTAAAATAAGTTGTGCTATTTAGGGTGATTATTATTTATTTTTAATAACTACTGACTTCACATTGTAATTGTATTTACCTGATACGCATAAACTTTGAAATTTAATCCTCGTAGAACATCTTTGTCCCACGATAATGGCCTATCATCAACAACTCTGCCAACGAGAAATGTATTCATTCCGCAAACAATAATTGCCACATATGGCACAATTTCAATAAATCTAAGCGTCATAATCAACTGTGAACCCTGTTTCATGAGTAGCACTTATGTGATGTGCAGACAAGTTGTAGTAAGCTTTGTGACTGAGAGGTATGATAAAAATAGTCAGAAATATATATATCAAAAGCACAATAGCAGTAGGCGTATAATTTATTTCTCTTGGTTCAAATTTCAGCCAGAAACATGAGTTATTGAATAATAAATAACGAAGCAGAACAGCAGCTTCGAAGGTAGCTGCACTACACAAACTGCGCCGACCAAGCAGATGTATAAATAATAAGGATGCAATGTGACTATTACTTTGAGCACCCTAGTATAATATATGCAACAGGTTCCAGCCAAGGCACGTGCGGATCGAAACAAGTCCGCAGCGCAGGCGGGCGAATTCAGTGCACTCTCATGCGTGTAAAAATAAAAAGACTGGTTTGTACAACGTATATATAATTAAAAAACCCCTTCCTAATCAAGTCGGATTCAGAGCCTTATTATCAACCTCTCTGCAACTGATGCTATTTTTTAAGATTATGAAAGGGGAAAATGATTATTTTATATATTTTTTAAATACTTTTATACCCTATTCTCTATAGTATACAATATATTCGATGAATATAAACTGTAAGTTGAATTGCATTGTGGCTGGCATATGAATATTAGCAATAAAAAATAACAAAATACTATAATCATAATGATAGGTTTAATTATATAGGCCTACTTTTGATCAGCCCCGATGGAAAACGCTATAATAATGATTTACAGCATGTAATTAATCTAGCATACAAACTCCGAGACCTATCATTAAGTTATCAAGTACATTGCCTCATCTTTGGAATCAATATGTGCACATGTTACTTAGAAAGTCTGGGAATACGAGCAAAGAGATTTTTTATTTAGGAACTCAGGACTTGCCGAAAAATAGCTGTCCAGGAACATAAAAAATTAGCCACCTAGCTATTCTACTGGACAGGTCTACTGTCTACTCTTATTTGAAACAAAGAGAGCAGCGCATATTAAATCCCCAGTTTCTGCACTGCACCAAAATATCTTCCGATGATTTATTATCACAATAAGCTTCGGACCTCTGCTTTGAGCCGTCACAGGACAGGCAAACTAAATAGAAGACGACTGCAACGATTTAAACATATTACCGTAAAGCCGTATAGAAATTGTTTGGAAAATAGATACAATTATTTTTACTGTATGTAGCAAGCGGACCGCGTATACTAAGTGGGAGACTTTCAATCGCAAAGAGTTTAAGAATACAAACTATAGAGCTTTCGTACATATTGTTCAAATGATTTAGTCAGAGCCAGATCACGAAGAAGTGAATACAATCAAACGACAGCCTCTAAGAGATGAACCAATTCTATAGTATCATCAGGCGCCCGTTCGATATATCGATTTTTTTTTATGAAACATTGTCGAATCGTATATAATACTATGGATTATATAGCTCTAGGATTTCGAGACTTTATTCTGAACAAATTCTCAAAGATGGATATGCAAGGTAAGTAGTTGAAATGTGTTATGAAAGTTATTGGCTAACTTTTATTCCGGGTATGAATTCAAAAGTTAAAAGTTGTCTTGGTATGCATATAAAAATAAGTGCAGAGAGACTCATCCACCATTTTTGTTGTTGTGAAATTCTGATAACAAAGACAATGGTTTTATTGAACTATTAAAGATTTGTTCTTTAGTTGTTTTGGGTTAGAAGATTTGACAATAATATCATTTATACCAACATATGACATCAAATTTAACTGTTTTTAGCTATAAGTTTACGAATGAAAAAAAAAGAAAATCTTTAAGTCATCGCTTTAGTGAGTAGTATTGCGTCTTCCCTTACTGTATACGAACTATCCAGTTCGTTATCCGGCTCTGCTATAGCTCCACGGTCATAGCTAGCTCAGTGCTTGGATTTCTCTGGAAGTCTTTCTACTGATCCGTAGGCCTAAGCTTTTAATAACTACTAGTCAGTAGACACCCGCGACAGGATTCAGAAGCGTGATGGAAACGCTTCTGAATGCATGCATTATAAGTCAAAATCATCTTATAGAATTGGCCCACTCAGGCATTGCAAATTCAACGAATGTTCACATTCAAAAACTTGACAGAATGAAACTTAATTCTGTACAGATGAAGAGTGCGTAGTTGTGTATTATAAAATGTAACGTACCAATACATACGCTTCAAAATCCATCAAACAATGCAACCTGGCCATCAAACGTCTCTCGCAAGTTAAATTTTAAAATATGTTACGTGAAAATGTGATATTTTTTGTGAAGTGTGGACCATAATAAAGACTATATCTAAGTTAGCTGAAACATTATTGGTCATGTAAAATTATATTTAAATGACCAACCACCAATGACATTGTCAGAGGTTTTAGTAACAGTGGCGTAGCCAAGGGGGGGGGGGGGGCGATCGAGGCATTCGCCCCCTCATGACCCAAAAATTTAACATGGGAGAGATAGGACAAATAAAAAATTTGCATATTTTCGCCCCCTCAACGTCCCATAAGGCCCATACAAATCGCCCCCCCCCCCCCATGGACCAAGGTCTGGCTACGCCACTGTTTAGTAACACTTATTTATTGTACGTTTCTTTGAATAAATGAGATAAAGCTATATATTACTAGTTATTTTAAAAAAATCATCCTTCGTCAGACGTTTAAGTAGCGCTATGTAAGCTATTTGGTGTAACAATAAATTTAAATAATTATTAAGGCCCGTTTCTTTGAATAGATTACTGAAAGCCATAATATCTTCTCTACGATATAAACGAATGTGGCAAGAGTAAGTCCACCACCTAAAACAAGGTAAGCGCCTGACAATTCGATCAACTTGATTGGTTTCACTTGTGTTTTAGACGATTTGGGGCTATTATGCAATTGACATACGTCCTGGTTGAGAGCTGTACTCCACTTTTTCCAATATTCCATCAGACCAGAAGATATTGCCTGTAGAAGACTTTCAAAAATGCTTGATAAATAAGAAGTTTATAAAAAAATAGTAGCACTAAAAATATATAAATCAATGCTATTTATATGTATGTATAAGCATTTTACTATTGATTCACGGTGTCAGTATAAGGTCCATTCTTCTGCAATGAAAAATAAACGTCAAGGACGTCGAAACCCAACGATTTCGACATAGTCATTCGACATTTTCCATTATTATTTTTGAAATCATTGGCGATTCGAAGTTTACTTGAAATCGGTGTCTTATTGAATCCAATTATACGTTCAAAAAGAAAAATCATTAAAAGAACAGTACAATAGTGATTTTAATTTGAATATTGTGTAATTATATGATTGATCTTACTCCAATGTGGGAACAACCGTGATCAACTATATTATCTGTTATCTCTTGGTACTCGTTGGCTAAGAACTTTGAGTTCTGAGACATCCACTCATAGATTTTTTGGTACGGGCCATATTTTGATCTCTTTTTGAAAAAAAAAGGAATACAGCCATGTCAACATCAATAAAACTTGCACCTTTTTTCAATTTAATTGGTAATTTAATTGGTTTAAATTCGCATATTTACTGGTAGGCTACATGCTGATATTATGCATTAATGATACTCTTTTTTAAAACTAATACCGGTATACCTACTTTGAATGTTTCAAGAATAGAATGGTTGTTTTGTATAGTCAATATACACGGTTGATACCCAATATTGGCAGCTACCTCTTCCACTGACGTTGGAATCGGCTTCAGCTTAGTCACAGTTAAAAAAGAAGTCAAAATGCTCCCATACAAGTTAATCAAGATTATGGTCATCAAAAGCCAGAGACCCATCATTATGCGGAATGCCAATCGAAACCTTATAGCTCCGATTCGAAAATCACCACCTTTCCAAAGGGATATTCAAATTGACTTGCCATATTAATAATTTTATTACCTATAAAAACTCATATAGATAGACCTACTTTGCTGTGTAAGGATGGCTAGCACGTGCATTACTGAATTGATCATTGTGTTGAGGAAAGAATCAAAAATATTTTCTGGCAAGCGTAAATTAAAAAGTTTTCTCCATTTGTGATAATGGAAAATCAAAGTAGTAATAAACATGACAAGGGCAATCGTTGAAACGACAAACATCATCCACATCTATACATGATGAATTTAAAGATATACATATATATTTATTATAACTTTTCATAATAAGAGAATCACTACCATAGAATGGAATGGTCTTACGACAGTAGTCAAACGGCTCTCTTCTTCCGGATACTGACTCAAAAGAATAAAGCTTTCTTGAAACGCAACACTAGTGGAATCTACCACCGACCTTGTCTTACGTGGGTTAGGAAAAGCGGAAAAATCCACTTCCTGCTAATATTTAAACAGAGAGATACAAGAAAATTTATCACTTTGTCATTTTTTTTTAATGTGACAAGACTTTCCTTCCTTTGAAAAGCATTTAAAGAAGCCGCAGCCTGTCCGACTTTTCTCACCTCCTCCGGGTTCTCCGGGACGTATTCCAAACTTAAATCAATATTCATACAAATCAATAATCATATAAAAATCGGATTTATAAGTTATAGAACACCAAGTTTTTTTGGGTGTATATTAATAAAAGCAATGTAAAACCTTAAGCTGAAATGCTGAGCGAGATATTTTATGAATTGGACGGTGAAACCTTCGTAAGCGCTAACTTTTCCACTCGAATCTTTCACAGCATACATAAGTGGTGGATACTACGTGATTATTACCAAATATTTTTAAGTACAACTTTAAAAATGTATTTTTTGGTATTCAAATTTTTAAAGGTACTTGAAATGCATAAACTTTGAAGTGAGCTCCTCGTAGAACATCGTCGGATGATTTAGCAGCTCTGTTAGCAACTGATATTTCATTACTAGTCCCGTAAACAATAAACGACAGCAATAGTACTAATTTGATTAACTTAAACATTTTCAACGCTTAGTTTAGCTTGGAACAATGGTTTTTAAAGAAACATAAATCAATACGAAGCGCAACTCTGAGACTGAAAGGCATTGGCGAACGAAGCATACCAGATATAAGAACAAATAGCAAGATGTATATAGCTTTATGTTTCTGATGCGCTATTAAAATGAAATGAAGAATAGAAAATAAAACCGAACTTCAGCAGCGGTTGCAGCACTCCAGAAAATGTCCTCGGCATCAGCCGTATGATACCTGTATTACTAATGAGAAATCTTTGGAACTGGAATGAAGTATGAATGTATGCCTATTATTTTTCCTGTTAGTCATTTAATTTGCAACAGCAGTTCTAGATACCGATGGAAACAAGTTTATTGCAAAACACAGCTAGCATGTACATAGAATCACCGTTATCGTAAGAAATAGCAACTGAAATTGACAGACTACGCGATAGCCTTTATGTTAGTTGAAACAAATACGAAATAGCGATGCCCAATATCTACACATTGCTCCTAGCACACAGCATGAATTATTATATATAGTCGAATAACTTATATATTTATCACTGCTTTGATCGATGCTGTCATTACTGTGCATGTACACACAGTTTCGCCTTCGATTTCATATTTGATGAACACTGGAAGTCGAGTAGTGGTGAATGTACAATTATAAGGGTTCACTCAGACCTGTTCAGCAAATTTGTGTGCATGCATATCATTCCGTCTGGTTCTGTCAGGACTGACTAATTGGCGGACTCAGTCCGCTGACTTGGGATTTCTAAACGGCGAACTTTGGCGAGGAATCTAGAAAATTAAACAATAATAGAATTTGCCTTTATCACATCGATATACATCAACGTGTAAAACTTTATGTACAGTACCGGTACGCTAGAAGGTACGTAAATACATCAAATATTTTATAATGATTATCGTGATATGTAAATGCTGGTGACGACAATATTGTGTATTAGAAATATTAAAACCGCGCAGAAATAAGTTTGATGTGGTAGCCATCCATACAATAGGCTATCGATAAAAACGAGTGACGGTTCGGTTGTACAAACGTGTTAATAAGGATATTGCTTTTATATATTTATAAATAAAAATATAGACACGATAATAGAAGCAGTAAAGACGATTGTAAACAGCCACAGTACCTTCTAGATTTGAAAATAGTGACGTTGCTAATTAAGTGCCAGCCCATGACATATAAAAGATAAGAAATAGCGCTCATTGGAATCTCCATGAACATACTTAATTTTTCTTTATGTATGTGCTGTTGACTATTAATAGTACTCGTTTGCAAACATCCAAGATGAAAATTATAGTCTCAGAAGTTTAAACGACAATAACAGGGTCGCGTTTCTTAGAATAGGTTTCAAATAGCCATACAATCTTCTCCAGTAAGCGGCAAGTGCTGTCCCAAGTCCAAGCACGAAGAAAGCACTCGACAATTCGACCAACTTGATCGATTTCACTTTTGTGTTGGATTCTTGCTTATTATTTACTCGGCAAACATTTAAATTGAGTGTGGTGCTCCATTTCTTCCAGTATTCCATCAAACCTGCAGCGATCGCCTGCAACAGACTTTCATCATTCGTGATTAATTAGTTTCGCATGATTTTTGTATTTGTGCGATGTTTTAATAGTTTCAAGTATTAAAAACATTTATATATATCTTATTAGCTTAAGAAAATTACATACTAACAATTAACGATGTCAGTGTAAGGACTGTTTTTAGGTAAGTGAAAAAAAATGGGACGACATCAAAGTTTAATGATTTCGATATTGTCATTCGACATTTCCCGTAAGTTTTGAAGTCGACAGCGACGCGAAGGCCACTCGAAATAGGAGTCTGTAAATATAAATATGCGGTGGAAGCATTCAAAATTTTCCGTTTAAATTCAAAAAAAGGATATGAAATTCAGGAAGGAATAAGGAGGATATTTCGAATCCTTAAAAATGGCACAGATTTATATTATTAAACATTCTTTGCGTCTTTAACTAATTTTAGCTACCGTGAGCATTTCTAGTATTCGGTGATCTTTTTGCATAGTCAAGAGACACTTTTTATGGTCATTACTATAAGCAGCGATGAGTTCTTCCAAAGAAGTTGGAATCGGCTTTAGCTTAGTAACAGTCAAATAGGAAGTCAAAGTGCTTCCATACAAATTCATTAAGACGATACTCATCAATAGCCAGAGACCCAACAACAAGCGGAGGGACAGCCGGAACTTGATGACACCGATTTGTAATTGATTACCTTCGATTTTTCCAATAACATATTTAGTGGAAAGTATTAAGCTTTTATTGCATCATGTCGACTTGCGTTATGTTTTTTTTTAATAGAGACGTAAAAATAATAATACCTTGTTGAGTGAGAATAGATAATATGTACATTGTGTGGGCTCCCATTAGACCGGGAAAGGATCTATCACCGTTTTCTTCTAGTGGTAGATTGAAATCTTTTCGCCAGTAGTAGTAGAGAGAAACCAAAACAGTAAAGAATAGAATAATTGCCAAAGTAGAAGTGCATATCATTATCCACGTCTGCAAATGAAATATGAGAAATACGGAATAGGCGGCATAGTCTGTACGTTTTCGTACCAAATAATTAAATGGTCTTATAAGAGCGGTCAACCGAGTTTCTTCTTTCGGATACGGACTTAATAGGATGTAACTTTCTTGGTACGCAAGGGTTGTCGAATCTACTAATAGCCTTGTCCAAATCGGATGAAAAGGTGACGGAAAAATCTAATTTCTGTGGATTTTTTTTAAATCGAAAAGATTAAAAATTCATCTACTATATAAAAATGTATCATTATATGACTTTCCTCTCTTTTTATGGCGTTGAAACTCGCCATGCCTTGTCCTATTCTTTTCACCTCCTCCTGGTTCTCCGGAATGTATTTCAAACTGAAAATTTTGTTATTGTAAGATCATAGATGTATTTATTTATCCTCGATGAGAATACTACTTCAAGCTGAATTTCTTCGCGAGGTAATTAATAAATTCGACAGTCAATCCTTGATAATCCATGTTTCCAGTGGAATCTCTTTCCCCCTTTTAGCCAGAAAAGGGGAGACATTGACGAGATTATTACGACGAGTTTAATCTTGTCCAGCTTTTGCTAAGGGAGAAAGGTAACTAATAGATCGATTTATTTCAGTAGCACATCAAGTGAACTTCAAAAGAAGCCTTCTTTGCTCACAAAGAGAAATAAAATATTTGTTCAATGAACGGAAGGCGTTTTTTTGTTGTTGTGAGTATAATGAACATAAAACTGTCATTTAACATACTTGTCATGTCATGAACCAAAGTTTAGACGAAACATACACGTAGGCCTACCGAGTAGTTGATTTGATACGAGTTTGAAGTTCTCCATGTTACCGAATGGGTGAATTAAATAGTACCTATCAAGCTGAGATGTGTACTCTCATTCTTTCTGTGAAACATGAGAAATGTCGTGCACGATTGAAAGGTAGCCCGTGCTCTTCTATTTTTTTTATCAGCATTTGCGCATTGCATTGAGCATATGAGAAAATGGAGCCTCCCTTTACAATTTTATGATTCGAAATGTTTTTTGATCAAAATCAATGCTTTCAAAGGTTACCTTAAGAAAACTAAGAGTATTGTGTTTCTTAGCAAATAGCAATAGTATGGAAAATGGCAATAGCTACGAGTCATATGCTAAAACTGATGGATAAATTTTATTTGAAATTCCGTTAAACCATTTTAAAATTCGACGAGTTGCGACCAAATAACTCATGTTTATGAGTTAAATATTTCCATATAAAAAACAGCTATGTAGGGGTTTTTTACTTCTTACTATCTCGTTTGAGTTTTATCACATTCATATAGGCCTAACGGTAGTTCATTATTGATCTCTATAGCAACTATTAGCGCTTGGTCGGTACATATTCTGAGCATTTGTGTTGTGACCAAATAATATGATAACTAAATAAAAATAAGTTTATTTCAGTTTTAAAACTATTTGGTTTCCACCGTTTATCAAAAAGTTATAATAAGGAGATGCCTTTATTAGTAGTATTGTGACTCCCATGAATATCTATAGTCTACACATGTATGTTGGGAATGTACTAGTGCAGCCATCACGTTCATGCATTTTAAAGCACTATTCTAATAATATGTATTCTAAATATAATGTAAAAAATTTAACGTAATCCTTCCACATGAAAACAAGTTAAGACTTTATCAATCTAATGAAAGATTTAAAGTTATTGCTAAACACGCACAGTTATGGTTTTTCATTAACTAGAGGCTAGAAGCAGCAAGCTGAGTATTTGTATAATTTTCTATATTAATAGTCATTAAGATCCTTGCTACACTTGATAAATCATGCTAAACGAGGCTAAACTATAGAATGCGACTACGCTTTTTCGTTTAATAATTTACTTAAATCACTTAAATCTTGTAACGATTCACCTAAACGGATCTATAATCGGGACTACTCGTGAAGCCAAAGTTGGGGTTTTGGGTGGGGAGATTTTAAATTAAGTAAATAGAATAAATTAAGTAAATTAAGTAAATTAAGCAATTTAAGGGAATGAAAGGAAACGATGGAATCCAAAGAGAATGAGAGAATTTTATCAACACTTTTACACATAAAGTTAGGCAGTGAATATCGATTCGGTAGCTCAATGGTTAAGTGCTCGGCTACGAACTCAGAGGTCTACAGTTCTAAACTTGTTACCTCCTTTTAAAATTAAATCATAGAGCTGAAAAAAAGTTTGACTGAAATTCGAAAAATTTCAGTCATTTAAGTAAATTAAGTAGTTTAAGTAAATTAAGCAGTTTAAGTGAATTAAGGAGTTTAAGTGACATAACAATTGCATCTTATCTATGGCATTTATTTATATTTGTATTGAGAATATTCAAGACATAGATACTAGATAGGAGTCATACGCTTGACGCTCGAAAGAGCAAGGTGCCCCTGGTGGATCTGGGCCCTGAAAATTAGCCATGGCACCACCCTTCAACTTCATCGATTCGATGAAGGTTTCCTTCATTACCAGTCCCTGGCACTTGAAGCAGGTACAATTGATGATGTCCATGCGAAAAAAGCAAAATTGTCCTTGGTTATTAAAAACGATTCGGCCTTTTTGGAAACCAGGAAGAGCCTATTAATACAACATAACAATACAAGTAAATTAAGTCATTTAAGTAAATTAAGTATTTTAAGTAAATTAAGTAAATTAAGTGAGAATTTCAATGGCGGAAGTATTAACAGTGGTGCCAGTTTTACAATGAATAAGTGCGGCAACCTTGTAAAGAGCCGATGCTCACATTTTTTATTCTGCGCGCGCTCCATTCATTGTCCTGCTGTCAACCTGTGCACGTCGCTCCGTCAGCCCCTCACGGATAATTTTTTTTCGATTTAATCCAGTAAGTGCTATACTTCGTTATCCAAATTATTGTATAAATTTCTAATACGTGAATTATTTTAACTTTTTAGGTGGTTGATGCAGTTTCCTGTGATTAAGCGGTGATCTTGCACCACCAAAATCGACGTTTTGACTTTTGGTAAACATTTTTTCCCCTTTGAATCCCTCAATTGCTTAAATTACTTAAAAACCGTATTGTAGTGTTGTGGATAAGCATTCTTTATCCAATCTATATCCATTCCCTTAAATTGCTTAAATTACTTAAATTGCTTAAATTGCTTAAATTGCTCAAATTGCAATAATATTTATATTTTATAATCATCTTACTTCTTAATTTAGTCAAAACATTTATTTTAAAATTTGTTTAATTTACTGAGGATGTAAAATTTAGTTTCATTAATTCACGTAATTGACTTAATTTACTTAGTTGTTTGATTGAAAAGGCCCTTCACGTGAACAGTCGCGATGTCATTTCCTTTAATTCCCTTAAATTGCTTAAATTGCTTAATTTACTTAATTTATTCTATTTACTTAATTTATTCTATTTACTTAATTTAAAATCTCCCCACCCAAAACCCCAACTTTGGCTTCGCGACTGGTCCCGATTATAGACCTTTCCAAGCTAACAACTAAGTAATTTAAGTCATTTAAGTGATTTAAGTAAATTATTAAACGAAAAAGCGTAGTCGCATACTATAGTTTTACCCTAAACGATATTTGAACACCTCAAATTGCTGCTCATATATTTATTCAACAATTAATGGTAGATTTCGTGCGTTATTATTAAGTGGCGTATTCTTATCGCTTGCAACGTAAGCGCTATGTTACTGGGTTAATAAATTTTAAATAGACCATTTCTTTAAAAGTATAAAAACTGACGTGAGTTGTAATATTATAATTTAATCAAAAACCATGTTGTTGCTGATTGGTAATACAAGCTTATTTCATGAAAGCACACTTAAATTACAATAATTGCGCGTTTCTTTGAGTAGATAAATGAAAGCCAAACCATCTTTTCTACTATGAACGCAAGTGCGGCAAGGCTTAATCCGATACCTAGAACAAGGAAAGCACTCGATATTT
Source organism: Chydorus sphaericus (assembly GCA_030141595.1). NCBI lineage: Eukaryota > Metazoa > Arthropoda > Branchiopoda > Diplostraca > Chydoridae > Chydorus > Chydorus sphaericus. Next base: position 8,811,088 of record CM057927.1, on the reverse strand, counting down.
CGATCAACTTTATCGGTTTCAGCTGTGTTTTGGACGATTCTCGGTGATTATTTATTACTCGGCACACGTTTAATTTAAGAGTAGTGCTCCACTTTTTCCAATATTCCACAAGGCCTGCAGCGATTGGCTGTAAGAGGTTTTAAAGAAAAATTGTAACACTTAACAGTAATGTGGGGAGCAGGACAGATGAACGAAAAAATAAAGAACTTTTGGTCATAAGAACTTATTTTTAAAAATTTGTCACTTATACATATTGACACATGACATGTTTGCCATTAGAATCACCAACATCAAATCTTACTGAGAATAAAAACTTTTATTTTAAGTAATTTTGTTATAAGGTTTATTGTATATACGACCGACGTGCCATAAGAACGAATGAAACTGAAATGCCTCTTTAAAACGTTTTGTATTTCAAACGATATACAATAGAAACTAGGGCCATTATGGTGCTAAGTCTGTGTGACAGAAGAACGAATTTCATTATACACATTGTATCTTTAATCATTACCCTTAACTAAAGGGAGTGGACCCTGGGACACTTTACCTCTAGAACGAAAAACAATTTGTAATTTAGATATCACATACAATTAGCTTTAGGTAACATTACAAAATTAAACAGTGCCTTATGAACTATGAATATTAGAACGGAAGGACAATCGTACAAATCAGAAAAAAAAATAATTTGAAAATGTCGTTTGAAATCAAGAGACATAAGTACGTTAAAACTTAGTGAAGAAGTGACATTTGAAATTCGTGTCACTAGAACGTAAAGTATTGCCGTGTTTTTATATCGATAGATATAATGGCGTGGAATAGAAGTAAGAGGTAGCTTTACCCTCGAGTAATTTTAGTAAATTTCCCGAAGGGATTCTAGGCACTCGTCGTCGACCGAGTACCACAGATGGCAGATCGATCTTTTAAAAAAAAAATAGCGCCTAGAAAACAATTTAAATTGAAATACAAAGTACCAAAAAAATAATATCGCGTGTATTGAAAACGGAACACAATACATATTATACCCTCTGTAAAAGTACTGGAATGAATGAAAGGAAAATAAATTGCTGAGACTGATAATGAACTCACGGTTACAACTGCAGAAGCTTCCGCCGTTTATCACGCTATAGATTATAAAAGCCATTGATTTCAGTACACATATTTATTTCCTTCCTTCTATTAACATTTTTTAATGAAATATCATAATGAAACGCCTCTGTCGCTTATCCGTAGAACCAGCGTGCGAAATCAATTTTTAAATAATGAAAAAATATCGTAAATACTATTGCCGTGGCGGTCCGCCACGGCAGCAAGTATAGCAGAACCTCATTGCCGTGGCGGTCCTTACGGTAATAGGTACCTGCTATGCTTAGTGCCGTGGCGGTCCTCAATGGCGTTTCGTCAGCAGGTACATCAGGTGATCAACCATTTTAAGCCTGATTAAAAGAGACCAAATGAGGGGTGGAAAAACGTATTAGCTCAGGAAATTCAAACTCCAACGAGCTTGTGAGCCGATCAAACTCGCACTTCCTTAACCAACTAGACCAGAGTATATTGCCCATGCAAGTCGTCAGCAAACTAAAACTACATCAATGCTTACAGATCGCTTATCGGGGCCTACTAACATAATTATGAAATGAAGCGCATATGATTTATTCTGATCAAAAAATTAAATAAAATAAGATCGCGTGAAAAAAAGTGGTGCAAATGCAAGTGCAAACCCGCGTCACTATTGTATTAGTACTGTATGTGTCAGTTTTATTTGATTATGCGTCATTTTAATGATGTCTACTGACGTACCGTATGTGTTTTATAACTTACATTTGTAATTTCAGTACACTCGATGACCCTCATTAACCTTCTACGATCTCACGAGACCTTCGTTCACTTTTATTCAAAACAAAAGAAGCTTGACCTTCGCATTAAGTAGATAAACCTAGTGGCCTCGAACGGCTTTAAACTGTTTAAGCCTACAACATATTTTTTTCTAACTCAACTACTTTTTCTAACTCAACTACTCAAATGATCCCACATTTCCACCGGAGATGGTCGCCATATTCGACCCGAGCTGAATAATCTTATCTTCCATCTTTTCCCGATATGTTACCGTACCTTACTTTTTGTACGGTATGGTCGAGTTTGTAGCAACTGGCTATACATTATTACCTAATGAAATTCATGCCCTTCCTTATTCCCGATTTCAATCGATTCTTTTCGTCGTCTATTCTTGTAGAAATAGATTTTTTACTATTTTCTTGATTTAAAAAAGAGTAAGAACACACTCTCCTTGCTTGACATTATACGGTATATAGTCAGTAGGATATGGCAAGGTCAAGTTCCACCTCTTCCTTGACGCAAAAGGAATATATCACGCTCCCTATTTCCCAAAATATACTTCAACGATAAAGGCAGCAAAAGACGCCAAATAACGCGGGTCATAAAAAAGTAGAAATTCCTAATTTATAATCAGTATTCCAATCAGAATGCACTACAATGACCGAAAAATTAAACTTATGGGAAATATTGGAATTGGGAACAATCATCTGGAAAACAATAAATTTAAAATTCCACCGTCAAGAATCGACCATTTTGATTGGAATGTAATAAATATGCTGATATCATGTAATGATATATCCTACGCCGACTAGTTATAGTTAAGGCATTGAGAAGTTGGAAGAATCGCATGATGAGTTTGATTCCTAGCTCTAGTATTCTGCCCCCGCCGTCTAGGTCTCTTTCTATCAGGCTTTAGGAGGTTGATTTCCTGATATACCTGCTGACAAAACCCCTCTAATGTCAGCCCAAAGTAAGCGGAGGACCGCCACGGCACTAAGTATAGCAGGTACCTGTTACCGTAAGGACCGCCACGGCAATAAGGTTCTGCTATACTTGCTGCCGTGGCGGACCGCCACGGCAATAAACTCTACCAAAAAATATTGCCAGAAAACGGTATTTTAAAAATATCTCCCATCATTTATTAATTCCTGTACGTAATAATCAGATGAAATAGCACTAAAAAATATAGTCGTTTTAAGATAAATATGTGCCATCAATTCATCAAAGCTTAACATAAGCGTCATATTCACCATCAAAATGACGCGTGCGGACGCGCGTGCAAACACAAAACCACAAAAGCTTAAAAAATTGTCGGCTAATTTTTGTTAGGGGTGACAATAAGATCATTTAAAATGTTTTCTGATTGGAATGCTCATTTATTATAGGGCTATATACTACACTTGAATTTAAGTGTTTAAAGAATAGTTTATTAGACTACTCTTAATATAGTCGGTATTTTTTGTGTCTCTAGTGTGGCTTTCGCGTACAAATCCGATAGGCCTGTAATGCAATTTTTAAACATGATCAAAAGAGCTTACTGTTTATCTGGAAACTCATGTTTATGGTGTACTGAATCAAACCATTGTCTTATTAGCGGTTTATTGGGAAATCAAGCATATGAATGGCGTGCGGCAAAAACACCCCTTTCGATGCGGAATGGATCACCCAGTAGTACCGTAGCCTATATTCGGATGGGTTCAGTTGTTAAGCTTTTGATAAACTATTATGGTTTAAAAATCGAAAAGGATTATGAAAAATAATAATCCCCTTAAAAACATTTAAAAAACTGATGGTAAACCCGCGCCGTCAAGTGTTTGTGTTGATGGTAAAAATATTTGATGTGATGTTGATGTAATTTTATATACGTATTACGACAACCTTTTGTATGTGTGACGTTCGACTTATCCCCAAAAATCACCAAAATCGCCTCATCTCCTCTGACTCATCATTCACTGTGAATCTCAAAGGCAAATAAGGAAGTAGGCCTAAATAACCGGCGTCACAATAGATGTTACTACTTCTGACGCCCAAAACCTTCTTCGTCTTTCAAGTTCCAACTAAAATCGTGCTTCTATATTTTAAAGTTACTTTTAAAAAGTAGTTACTGAAAAACAATGCTCAAATCAACGCGCCACAGATGGAGAAGCTAATGCTACTTGCTGTTATGGCTGCGCTATGGGGGAACAAATAACGATCGATCTGCCTTCTGCTGGGATCTGGTACTCGGTCGACGACGAGCGCCTAGAATCCCTTCGGGAAAATGAACGCTAGATGGGGTCCAGAGATAGAGTGCAATTTCCAGAATCAGAAAGAGCGCTCCACGCGAACACGTTGTGCACCTGACATTATACTTCTTGCTTTGACTTTCAAACGGTAATGTATCGTTTATTTCCGCGATTTCGATAACGTTCTAGTGTACGCTCGTTTCAGTAGACGACCGCGCTTCTGGGTTATTATTCTAAAGCACAATTGCATGCATGACACAAAATTCTTTTACTTTAATCATTTCTCACAATTTATTTTGCTTAAAGTTTTATTGGTATTTCGTTCACATGTCAAGTTTATTTGGCGAAATTAGTATACATCTACTGTGGTCTCTATGACCATCGTACTTTTGTCAGGACGCATCTGTGGATTAAAGTTTCAACGTCTTATTGTTCCTTAATGATACGTTCTAGTGGCTTTTTTTATTATTTGACCGATGTTTCATAATTTAATCTTCCTTCTTATTCCTTATATTAGAGTTTAAATGTTTCTTCCGTCATTCGGATTAATGGACCAACACACTAGATGCATTTTTTTTATATTTTAATTTGAAGTTCTTTTGGTTATTCGTCTCATAAAAAAACATTCCTGAAGTTTCCAGCGTCTCATTCCTGAAGTATCAATTTATTTAGTATCATTGTCCCTACGTTCTAATTGACCACTGTTCCATTATTTTTTTTACTTTTGGCGAATTCAATTATAAATTCGTTCTTATGTCCATTATTATTAGCGTTTCCTCGTTCTAAACTGACGCACCCGTAATGTGCATACAAAATTGGCTGAAAAGTTTTTTTTACTATTGATTCACAATTTCGTTGTAAGGGCTATTCTTTTGCAATGAAAATGGGAATTGAACGACCGCAAAATTCAACGATTTTGATACAGTCATTCGACATTTTCTATTCATTTTGTAATCGATGGCGACTCGAAGTCCACTCGAAATTGGTGTCTACGCAATTAAATCCAATTAAACATTATTGAATCAAATAGATGGTGCAATATATTTTTTAAATATGCGTATAAATTTTAATATAATATATTAGATATTTATAACTATTACTCCAATGTGGGTGCAGGTTTCATTCACCACGTTATCCGTTATTTCATGGTACTCAGTGATGGTTAAGAATTGTGGATTCTGAGTTATCCACTGACGTAGTTTTTGGTAAGGACCATATTTCGAGTTCTTTGGCATGCCGAAATATTATAGAATTATTGATGACATCAATTATTGTCAAGCTGGTGTACTAAAACATTAGGTTACATTTATGTGCTGTATTAGCTACCTGGAACGTTATGAGGACTGAATTGTCTTTTTGCATGGTAAGAAGACACTTTTGATTTGCAATATTGCCAGCCAATTCTTCTAAAGATGGTGGAGTCGGTTTCAATTTGGCCACCGTTAAATAAGAGGTTAAAGTGCTTCCGTACAAATTAACCATGATTATCATCATTAAGAGCCAGAAACCCAACATTATGCGGAATGAGAATCGGAACACGATAATACCGCCTTGAAAACTACCATCTTTTAGGTGTATAAGAAAAATAAAGCATCTTATGTAATTTATTTTATCCGTTTTAAAACCCTTTTAAAATAAGCTCTCTATTATACCGTGTTGCGTGAGGATGGCTAGTATGCTCATTGCAGAATTGCTCACCGTGTTAAGAAAGGAACGGACAGTATTTTGTTTAGGTGTAAACTGAAGAGTTTTCCCCAGTAGTTGTGGAGAAAAATCAAAGCGCTAATAAATATGATAAAGGTCATGGTTGAAGCGCTAAACATCATCCACGTCTACATAAAAAAAATGATATAATCCTCTACTTCACCCTGAAAATGTTTTACATTGTTTGCCTACGAAATAATCGAATGGTTTTATGACAGCGGTTAACCGGCTCTCTCCTTCCGGATATCGATTCAAAAGAATATAATTTTCTTGAAATGCAGTAGTATAGTGGGGTCGTATAACAACCCTGCTTCGCGGGAATGGGGAACGGTAGAAAAATCCACTTCCTGCTGACATAAAATAATCATCTTAACAAATATGAATCAAGCTTGTCTTTTAATGATGTGCTCAGTAGGTATTGTAGGCCTATACGAAAGTATAACTTCTTGAACGACTTTCCCTCCTTATTTGTAGAGCATTGAAGCTCGCCCTAGACTGCCCTACTTTTTTCACCTCCTTTAAGTTCTCAGGAACGTATTCCAAACTTAAAATTAAATCAAAATTTTGATTGTTTTATCAAACAAAATTTTGAGTAAATAATTATTAGGTGAAACAGTGAAACCTAAGCCCTAAATGTTGACCGAAGTAGTTAATAAATCGGACCGTAAATCCTCAATAGGAGCTCACAGTTCCGCTCGAGTCTTTCCCACCAAACATGAGTGGTGGGTACTGCATAAAGGTGTTTACACTAGTTGTACTGTACATGACTTGTGCTCATCGTAATCGAATTTACCTGATAGGCATAAACTTTGAAATTGAATCCTCGTAGAACATCTTTTATCCACGGTTTATCATCAGCTCCGTTAACGCGAAATGATCTTTTATTCAGAACGCAAACAATTATTGACACCCACAACACGATTTTGATGAATTTCAGCATCATTATCAATTTTGAACCTTAATTTGAACAGTACAATTGTGATGCATATAAACTAATTTAAAGTTAGCTTTCCGACTGAGAGGTATAATAGGAAAAGTCAGGTAGGGCCTATATATTTGAAACACAATATAGGATACGCTTGTAGGTTCAATTTTTTAAATCAGTTTCCAGCCAGCAACCTAAGGTGAATAATAAACTAGCGGCAGAAAACTGAAGCATCGGATGCACCAGCGTACTCCAATATTCTGTAGACTTGGCAGGCAGATTAATAATTAGAATGCAATATGGTTACTAAACTTCGTATTCTAGTGATATATGCAAGAGGTACAATCACGGCATGTGTGGATCGAAACATAAATCTGCAACGTAGGAGGAATGTAGCATTCAAAGTCAGTACTCGCCACTCGGATATGAAAATATAATGAACAGCATTGCTTATAAAACGAGTAAATGACGCACTGTATAAGTTTTGTCCCATCTTTATTTTAGTAAGTATTTAACCGACCAAAACTTGAGTTTTGAGCGCGATCAAGTTCGTACTTGTGAGTTCGTACAACTTTGCATAAAAGCGCAATACTGTTCGAAAGAGACTCTTTCTTCTTCTTTTTGACGTGAGTCGTCGTCATCATCATCTTCTGAAACGAAAACGGGTTGAATGTAAAGCTTTCTTTTTAGAAGCGGTACGGCTGGTGGAGTCGGGGAGACATATGAGGACAAATCCATATAGATATAGTATTCTATAATATATTCGATGAATATTCTCTTTTAAACTTGATTGAATTCGAGAATATGTGTAAAAACTGGCAATCAAAAACAATTACGTCGTCTGCTAAACTCTTCGAAACAAAGAGGGCAACGCATATCACATCCCCATCAGTTTCTGTACTGCACAAAAACATCTTTCAATGATTTATTATTACAAGCTCCGCACATTAGCCGTCACAGCGAGAGACACTAAAAAGAAGACGACTGAAACAATTTTACCATTTAAACGAATAGCAGTACAGACAGTAATATGGAAAATAAGCTACCAGTACTAATAACAAGCTCATCACTACTATTGTACAAAAAATTGACTTTCAGCGGGATCTATTGCATTTCCACAAAATTAACCAAATTAAAAGCTGCCACAGTCTCGATCAAATCATTTTTGTTTGGCATTCTGTACAGTGTCAAATGTGTTTTCGCTCCCATAATTATTTATATAGTCAATATACAGTACATAGGATTATTCACTGTGAATGTATTAAAGACAACTATACGGTACATTAAAATAAAAAGTTATAAAATATAATAAAATTATAAATCAATACGTCAATACGTCAATATTCTAAATAGATCGAAGGGGGTGCATTTTTTTCTCAGCTGAACTCCTAGACATAACGCAAGTTGTTGGGGTTGTGTGATATATGCCTGCGAGGCAGGGAAGGGGAATCACCCTTCTAGATACTACCTGTGAAGGGCAGTCATCTCTTGCTCTCTAACCTAGTACAACGTCTATAGTGTGCTCTCTCTCTCATCTTATTGTGTGTGTTAGTGTATGTGCATTTGTGTTACGTGTGACGTAGAATACATTCTCTTTTGAACTCATAACACAAGTTTACCTTTTTGGATTTAAAAAGTTTAAACTTGCTTAATCTTTTAGATTTGAAAAGTTTGATGTCAGGATTGTCAGCTCATTTCAGATAGAATTTGCACAAACAAAATGTAACAATGCGGCTCCAGAGGATTTTTTAAAAAATTGAGATCAATGCTGCGCATTTAGTTATAATATGTTATAATATGAAATATTTTGTTATGGTATCTTTTGCTTCGTTTTCGGTGAATGAAGTATCAGCATTTTTTTTTAAAGATAGACTAATAATGCTAGTTAATATTATATAATTAAGTTATTGAGAGCAGACTTGATTTATAATATCTGCGCGTTTCTTTGAGTAGATTAATGAAAGCCAAACTATCTTTTCTACTATGAACGCAAGTGCGGCAAGGCTTAGTCCGATACCTAGAACAAGAAAAGCGCTTGACATCTCGATCAATTTTATCGGTTTTAGCTGTGTTTTAGACGATTCTGGATGATTATTTAACACTCGGCAAACGTTCAAGTTAATAGAAGTGCTCCACTTTTTCCAATATTCCATAAGGCCTGCAGCGAGTGCCTGTAAAAGACTTGAAAAAGAAAATGTTTACCTTTTTATAAACGGTATCATTAAAATATATGTATCTTTATAGTTATGACATTGTGTTACCATTGATTCACAATTTCAGTGTAAGGGCTATTCTTTTGCAATGAAAATTGATATTGAGCGACGCCGAAATCCAACGATTTTGATAAAGTCATTCGACATTTTCCATTAGTTTTGTAATCGTTGGCGACTCGAAGTCTGCTCGAAATTGGATTCTACGGGGAAAATGATCACAAGTAAACATTATTAACTAAGTTATCATGGCATTATTATTTTATTAAACCATGTGTAATTTAAATGTATTTGTTTTTTTTTTATTGAAAATGATTACTCCAATATGGGAACAGGTTTGATTCACTATGTTATCATTTATTTCACCGTAGTCATTGGTTAAGAATTGTGGATTCTGAGTTATCCATTGATGTAATTTCTGGTACGGGGGGTACTTCGAATTCTTTAGCATGCCAAAAACAGTAATTGATGACGTCAATTTTTATCGCTGATGTGTAACAAGATATTAAAAATAATTCATCAAAGTTATTGTACCTGCAACATCAAAAGCACTGAACTTCCTTTTTGCATGGTAAGAAGACACTTTTGATTTGCAATATTGGCAGCCAATTCTTCCAAAGAAGATGGAATCGTCTTTAGTTTAGTCACAGTTAAATAGGAGGTTAAAGTGCTCCCGTACAAGTTAACCATGATTATCATCATTAAGAGCCAAAAACCCAACATTATGCGAAATGAGAATCGGAACACGATAATACCGCCTTGAAAACTACCATCTTTTAAGTGTATAAAAAAATAAAGCATCTTATGTAATTTATGTGTTATCCGTTTTAAAACCATTTTAAAATTAGCTCTCTTTTATACCGTGTTGGGTCAGGATGGCTAGTACGCTCATTGCAGAATTGCTCACCGTGTTAAGAAAGGAACCAACGATATTTTCTTCCAGGCGTAAATTAAAGAGTTTTCTCCAGTTGTAGTAGAGGGAAATCAAAGTGCTTATAAATATGATAAACGCTATGGTTGAAGTGCTAAACATTATCCACGTCTAGATAAGAGAGAACTAAATAATATTATCTACTTGGTTTTAAGATTTAAAAAAAATATTATTGGTCTACTGTATAATCGAACGGTCTTATGACGGCGGTCAAACGGCTCTCTTCTTCCGGATATTGACTTAAAAGAATGTAATTTTCTTGAAATGCAGTAGTTGTTTCATCGCGTAATAACCTTGATTCGCGTGAATGGGGAGTGGTACAAAATTCCACTTCCTGCTGGTTATCAGGCATAGAAAAATTTTGGTCAGTTTGAGATAGTATCTTTTAAGCTTATTGGTAAACGCGCGTGTATGATATTTCTCATGAAACTTTCCTTCCTTATCTGTAAAGCGTTGAAACTCGCCCCGGACTGCCCAAATTTTTTCACCTCCTCAAAGTTTTCGGGAACGTATTCCAAACTTGAAAATATTTTCAAAAAAGGATTACAATTGTTAAACCAATCTTTAAAAAATAAAACGGTTATATAAAACTGTGAAACCTTAAGCCTAAATACTGAGCGAAGTAATTAATGAATTGGACAGTAAATCCTCCGTAAGAGCTGACAATTCCCCTCGAATCTTTCACGCTAAACATAAGTGGTGGGTACTGCGTATAATGATTTTTTAAAATGAATGTTTAAATATAAGTTGTATACAGTTTACGGTGGTTATTTTTACTAACTATATTCTCTACATCGTAAAAGCATTTACCTGAAAGGCATAAACTTTGAAATTCGATCCTCTAAGGCCATTTTTTACCCGCAATATATCATCAGCTCCGGCAACGCGAAATGATCCCTCATTCATGATCCCTTTGCTTTTAACGTACACCACCAACTATATGAGGTACATATGCTTATGTAGCTGGCTTTCTGACTGGGAAATATAACAGAAAATGTCAGGTATATATTAGGAGCAGAATAGGTTGCGTGTGATTTCTACTTCTGTAGTCCGTTTTTAGCTAGCAATTCGAGTTGAATAATAAACAAAGTATAGTATCGGAGGCAGTTGTGTTTTCCACAGAATTGGTTGACGAACTAGGTATATGAATAATACGAATGCAATATGGCCGCCATTACCCAGAGTATCCTAGTAATATATGCAACAAGTCCCAGCACTGCATGTCAATGGATCGTCAGCATATTTGAAAATTGAATGAACCTGGCTTATATAAGGATAAATGACGCACTGAGCTTATTTTGTGGTTCTCACACTGGTTCTATTGCATTTTATAATAAATTTTCACATTTTGTAAATGTACCAATTTATTACAATTATTATACGCTTGTGAATGTATTTTATAAAACATTTGAAGAACATTCAATTGTGTACACAACAAAGACAGGAAAATAAATATTTTATATAGAAGGGAGTGTGATTTGTCTCAAGACCGTTTATCATATTCATGTTCAAACAGTTATAGGCAACATAATATTTCTTGTAAAATGTGATGAAGGGACTTGTTAATGCTTGTCGTCACTTACGCAAGCTAAATGAATAAAATGTGGATAGCTTTTTTTAGACAATAAAAAATTTAATATACTAATTCAAGCAAACAATTATGTTTATGCTGATAGATAATACATGATCTACAATCATTAGTGGTTAATCCACGAAAGTAACGAGCTTAAATTACAATGATTGCGCGTTTCTTTGAGTAGATTAATGAAATCCAAACTATCTTCTCTACTATAAAAGCGAGTGTGGCAAGGTTCAGTCCGATACCTAAAACTAGAAAAGCGCTCGACATCTCAATCAACTTTATTGGTTTTAGTTGTGTTTTGGACGGTGCAGCCTGGTTATTGTACACTCGACATACGTCCGGGTTGAGAGCAGTACCGGTACTCCACCTTTTCCAATATTCCATTAAACCAGCAGCGATCGCCTGTAAAAGACTTTTTTCCAAAACAAATTTATTACTAACGAGATATTGACAAACAATGAAGTCATTAAGAGTATATTTTTACATTTATTTTAGGCTTGTTTTATTGGACTTTTTTCAAATTAAATTTAACTATGCTAGCTGAAATGCTTTTATACTTATTAAATACATAAATTTTAAAATGTTCATATTCATTGATGGAAAGTTTTACTATTGATTCACGGTTTCAGTATAAGGTCCATTCTTCTGCAATGAAAATGGTTCTTGAAGGACGTCAAAATTCAGCGATTTTGATATTGTCATTCGACATTTATTTCCATTATCTTTAAAATCTTTGGCGACTCGACGGCCGCTCGAAATTGGTGTCTGTATTCAAATCACATTTTAGGATTAAAAAAAAAATAAACGCAAAGAATAGTATTATATTAATCAAATAGAAAATGGTGGATTTTATGAGTCTTACTCCTATGTGGGTACAGGCGTGATTGACGACGTAATCTGTTGTTTCGCGGTACTCATTCGTTAAAAATTGCGGATTCTGAGAGATCCATTGATGCAATTTAATGTGCGGAGTATATTTGGATTGCTTTGGTACATTTGAAAAATATAATCTTTATAATTAAGTAAAGATTTTTTTTCTGTTTTGCTTTAACCTACCCGAAGCACCTCGAGCACTGTGTGAAATTTCTGCATTGTTAGAATACATTCTTGATGTCCAACATTTATTGCGGCCAACTCTTCCAAAGAGGTTGGAATCGGTTTTAGCTTCGTCACAGTTAAATAAGAGGTCAAAGTGCTTCCGTACAAGTTGATCATGATTATCATCATCAAAAGCCAGAGACCCATCATCAAGCGGAAAGGTAAGCGAAAGACCATGTCTCCGACTTGCAAACCGCCGCCTTTAAAAAGTAGTTGTTCAATATATATAATAACATTTTATATTTTATGGTTTTAAAAGTATATAGCGGTCATATTATGCTAGATCTATACCTTGCTGTGTGAGGATGGATATTACATACATAACGACATCGCTCATTAAGCTGAGAAAGGAACCAAACATATTTTCCTGAAGCCGTAAATTGTAGAATTTTCTCCAGTGATGATAGAAGGAAATCAAAGTACTGGCAAACATAACGAGAGCAATCGTGGTAACGCCAAACATGACCCACGTCTATATGAAATGAAGCCGATCCTTATTAACTTTTTAATTCTAAATGTTTTATCCTTTATAGATTTTTTTTTTACTCGTAAACCCACCGAATAGTTAAATGGTCTCATGACAGCAGTCAAGCGGCTCTCTTCTTCCGGATATTTACTCAAAATAACAGAATTTTCTTGAAATGCAATACTAGTTGTATCTACTAATGACCTTTGTTTGCGTGGATTAACAAAAGTATAAATATCAACTTTCTGCTCAGATTTTTGAAAAAGTGAAATTGTGAAAATTTATACAGTAATGTGAATTATAAAGATAATAATTTATAAAACCACTTAACTTCCTTTGAAGGGCGTTTAAACCAGCAATTGCTTGTCCTACTTTTTTCACCTCCTCCAAGTTCTCCGGAACGTATTCCACACTTAAAATGATTAAAACAAACCCATATAAGGGATTTTTAATAAACTATATCATTATATAAAAATCTTAAGCCGAAATGCTGAGCCAGATAATTGATAAATTGTACAGTGAATCCCTCGTAAGAGCTGACGTTTCCATTTGAATCCTTCACGCCATACATAAGTGGGGGATACTGCATAACGTGTGTACCGTACGTTATATACGGTGAATAAACATTCTTATCTTCATTTTAATAGTATTTACTTAATACGCATAAACTTTAAAATGTAATCCTCGTAGAACATCTTTGGCCAGCGTTTTATCATCACCTCCGTTAACGAGAAAGGATCCCTTATTCATCCCGCAACTAACAATTATTGACACCCACGACAACGTTTTGAGGAATTTAAGCATCATAAATCAACTTTTAACCCTATTCCGAACAGCACAATAATTATGATGTATCGACACTAAGTTATGTAGTTGATGGCTTTGTGACCGAGAAGTATGATAGGAAACGCCAGGTACATAGGTATATTATAACCACAATAGGATATTTGTGTCTTCCTTTTTAAAATTCCAATTTCAGTCAGCAATATATTATGTACGAGTTGTAACTTTGAGGCATAAACAAAGCTGTGGTAGAATGCCAGTACCCGAGGTAGCATCAGCGCTCCAGAAAATCAGTGCTCCTTAGCAACCTTTATAACTGTCTTGAACTGTGAAAAGCTAAAGTTGTATATCTTATCAATACTGTGCCCATCAAGTTATCAGTCCATATTGCACCCCTAGTAGTAAGCAGGCCATGTCATCATCACTAAGACCATATAAACCAATTTAAAGTTTGCTTTGCGACTGAGACGAGGTATAATAGGAAAAGTAAGGATGTATATTAGACACACAAAATAGGATATGCGCGTGGCTTTAATCTTTTTTAATCAGTTTCCAGCCAGCAACCAGAGTTGAATAATAAACAAAGCCCAGCGGCAGAAAACTGAAGTATTGGATTCACCAGCGTATTCCAAAATTCTGTTGACTTGGCAGGCATATTAATAATTAGAATGCAATATGGTTATTAAACATAGAACCCGCCTAGTGGTATATGCAAGAGGTACAAGCACGGTATGTGTGGATCAAAGCAAATCTACAACGTAGGAGGAATGCAGCCTTCAAAGTCAGTATTCAGCACTCGCCGCACTCGGATCCGATGATTATATAATGACCATTGCTTATAAAACGAGTAAATGATGCACAGTATGATTGATCCCGTGTTTACTTTTGTCCAATTATTTGACCGATGAGTTTTGGTCGGAACAAGGTATTGATAAACTGTAATAGAGTTTTCTTCTTAGGAGCGGTTCGGTGGTGGTGGAGCCTAGGAAGCATGAGGTCGGATGCAAATAGTGTTGCTCGTTTCAATTTCTTCGTCGCCTTCTTTCTCATCCCCGATATTGAATCGCTGAGCTTTCAACTGCCGTTTAGCATCCTTGACTTTTTCAAACTCTTCAATGATTAATGTGCTCTGCTGCACTGTAACCGTTCTTTCGATCCCGGTATTCGGCCCACGCATGCAGAAGGCATAAAAAAAATAGCTTTTTAGTCTTATTTGCTGTGCTTCTCTTGTTAGTATTACTGCAGCCACGATAATCAGGTATTTGAGGTCATATATACATGCATTTATAACTGGATCTAGCACGCAAGTGTTTACACACTTTCTAATATATTATTTTGTTTCTGCAAAATCGTCACGTCTCGTGCTATTATGATAAATAACTTTAGAATTTTATACCTCATCACTGCGGATCACCTTCACCAGTGATGTGGTGGAAGCTGTATGTCAAAAAGGTTTTTATTTTAAAAGCCAACATTATAGTGTTCGGCGTTCGTTCAGCATCCGCTCCCCATTATTTTCATCGTGTATAATGCCTTGGCACTGAAGTCTCAACTTTTGTTTCTTGCTTCCATATCTATTTACAGCCTGTATGCGATATATGCGCTATGAATGTATTTGAACAACACATAATGACATACAACACAAACCACGAATGTGTGTAAAATATAACGCAATCCATATGATAATAAATAAAAAAAGAGTGGCCTTTATTAGTAGTATTGTGACCTCCACAATTATCTCTAGTCTTTACATATACGCTATGTAAGAAAGCTAAAACTAAATGTACTGTAATAAAAAAAAACGTTTACAACAATATTAGGCACGTAAAAACCCTACATAGAAAGATCTTTTCAACTACTATAATTTAGGAAAACACTATATATAAGTTAATCCTGATATTTAATGTTACAAGCATAGTTAATCAAAACGCACTTAAATAGCAATAATTGAACGTTTCTTCGAGTAGATTAATGAAAGCTAAACTTCTAAATTGGTGTGCTATCGCTTGTTACGTAAGCGCTAGAAAACTTGGTTAAAAAGTTGTGAATAGGTAATTTATTTGAAAGGAAAATATGATATTATAATTGAAACATAAACTATGCAGACATTTATGGCTAATTTTAAGCTTTTTTAATGAAAGCGCACTTAAATTACAATGACAGCGCTTTTCTTAGAAAAGACAAATGAAAGCCAAACTATATTCTCTACTATAAAAGTGAGTATGGCATGGCTCAGTCCGATTCCTATAACAAGAAATGTGCTTGACATATTGATGTAATTGCTTGTGGATGACTGACAATCAACAAGTCTGTTTACGATTTATGGTTGGTTAAGAAAACAGCGGTCAGTGAATATTACGGAATACAAACTGATTAAATTAATCTTTTTTCAAAAAATTACTAGCACATTAGAAGCGCATTGTAACTATTGTAATACATTAAAATTACATTTCTTTGAATAAAGCCACTGTGGAACCTTCGGGATTGGGAAATTGTGGCTTATGTAATAGTATCTATCCTAGAATGACATATTATGCTTTACCCGTTTACAATTGATGTAACCTTTTAACTACTTATAGAGTTATATCAGGTTTTATAAATAATAGACTAATCTAGAGGAATAAAAAAGAATTCCGAAGTCTCAATTCAACTTGTTTACATTTAAGCTGTCATTTTAACAGTGTTGCCAGTTCACATTTATTCAATTTTATTTCAACTTTTTTCGAATTAAATTATAAATAGTGTTTACAATACTATAGTTTGATATAATCGAGGTGTTATATGACGTAATGGTAATTTATAAGAAAGAATTGGCCCATTTCCTCAATCGATTACCTTTTTAATTGTATTTTACTCTTTTTTTGCTGTTTATTTAGCTAAAATATTTACACAGCACGTACGTTGCCATTTTCTGATATTCGATTTTGCGCCCAATAAACATTTGGGGAACCAGTAGTACCTGTTTTTGTGACGCGTTAAAGGCCCCTAGACCTTCGGTATATACGATATCCCTCAGGGATAATAAATTTTAAAGAACCGTAAAATCGTCTCCACTAAGAAAATTAGAGTGGCGAGTGCTAGACCGAGACTTAAAGCAAAGAACGCAATTGACATCTCAATTAGCTTAATTGATTTAACTTTAGAACGCTGATGTCGGTTATTATTTAGTCTGCACACGTTCAAATCGATTAGAGTGGTGCTCCACTTTTTCCAATGTTCCGTTAGGCCTGCAGAGATCGCCTGCAAAAGACTTTCAAAATTCGTCATCATAAAACATGGTTTCTTGAATATTTATATAAGAAATATAATCAGCTGATCTACTGATGTATAGCCAAGTATATACTATTGATTCACGATGTTTGTGTAAGGGCTGTTCTTCTGCAATTGAAATGAAAATTGGACTTTGTCGAAATTCAGCGATTTGGATGCAGTCATTCGACATTTCCCGTAAATTTTTAAATCCCTAGCGATACGAAGACCACTCGAAATTGACGTCTAATTTATGAAACGCGTTTAATTTTATCACTAATTTAGATACCAATTAAATAATAATTAAACACATATTCTACACTTACTCCAATATGGGTGCATCCGTGATTGACTACGTTATCTGTTATTTCCCGGTACTCCTTCGTTAAGAATTGAGGATTCCGAGTCATCCACTCGTATATTTTTGAATGTGAATCATGTTTGGAACTCTTTTACACGTTTTTTGAACAAGTAAGAAGTAAAAGACTCATGAAAATCTATGCAATTGGTTCAAAAATTATATTGTGTTACCTGGAACATCTTAAGTATTGGGTGCTCTTTCTGAACTGTTAAGAGACACTTAGTATGCCCATAATTGGCGGCCAACTCTTCCAAAGAGGTTGGAATTGATTGCAGCTTGATCACAGTCAAGTAGGATAACAACGTACTGGTATAAACGTTAATCAAGATAACAGTCACCAATAGCCATGGTCCTAACATCAAGCGAAGCGACAACTGAAATTTGACTTGGCTCTCCAAGCGACTGGCTATAAATATATTAAATTAGAAACTTCCTATTTTATCATACATTATCAAATAACTAATTTATTAATTAGGCTTTAATATACGCCTAAATACATAACAGGCACCTACATTGTTGAACGAGAATGGATAGTGTGTATCCTATTGATTTTGCCAATATTTGCCGAAAAGACTCAAACTGTTTTCCTTCTGATGGTAAGAAGTGGAAATCTCTCCAGCGGTGGTAAAGAAAAATCAATATAGCCATAAATATACCGATTGCCATGGTAAAAATCACAATCATTATTGAAATCTGTTAAGTGGAACAAAAGAATTTGTAAAATTATATATTATATTGCAAATTGTATTTCTATAGTGTAATAGGTACCGTATTATTAAACGGTCTTATGACAGTGCTTAACCGGCTCTCTTCTTCCGGATACGGGCTTAAAAGAATGTAACTTTCTTGGAATGCGACGGTTGTTAAATCAGTTAAAGACTTGTTGTTTCGATAAGCAGTTGAAGGAAGGGTGGATAAATCTACTTCCTGGGAAGAAAAAAGAAACTGTATCGAAAAATGTTTATCGTCTAATATTAATATATATCATCCTTTCCTTCCTTTCTATGGTTTTTAAATTTGTCACAGCCTGCCCTTCTTTTTTCACATCTTCCAGGTTCTCCGGGATGAATTCCAATCTTAGTATTGTTTTTATTTTTGATCCATATAGTAAAATAGCTATTGCCGATTAAATTTGTTTAATACAACCTTAGACTGAAATGCTGAGCCAGATAATTAATAAAATAGGCGGTGAATCCTTGATAAGAGCTGACGTTGCCACTTCTTAAATCTTTCACGGCATACATAAAGGGTGGATACTGTGTGCAATGTGTTAATAAGATTTTAAAGAGATAAATTGTATTGGCATAATGTTAATGAATATGAGAATATCTATACTTTACTTCAAAAGCATAAACTCTAAAAGCAGCTCCTCTTAAATTTGATAATTCCTCAGCTCTGTTTGCAAGAACTCTTCCATTATCAAGCAGGGAAACGATGGATATCAATGAAATAGTTGCGATGTATTTAAACATGATCATCATCAGCTTTCGTTTCAAACATGAAGTAATGCTATCGCACAATAAAGCTACAGCGCACTTGCTATAAGAAAAAGCCGCATTCTATATCGAAATTGAAAAGAAATTTTTTTTCCAGTGTACCGTACTAAATTATTTAAACTAAAGAGACCGATAAATCGTGCCTGTCTAATTTACGTTCCGTACTTCCGTATTTCACATAATATTTACAAGATCTATAACAATTGAAAAATTTTAAAATTAATATTGTAAAAACTGTTTCCTTAATTCTAATAAGGGCAACTGCTAACTAGTCACTCCACACCACTGTATTCCTGCTTCTCGTTTGAACAGAGCTAAAATTGGAACACAAGATGTGCGTACATTTCAGGAAAACTTTGTTACGTATAGCCCAGCATCTACCAGTTGACAACAGTAGATAGATAGAGAGCCAATTAGGATCAAGGATCGACATATGGTAATCAATTCAACTAAAACGAAACTTGTTTCTCTTTGCTTATGTAATAGATACTGGAAGTCATGAAAATGAAGTATCTACGTACATAGCTACATGTAATTGGACTTCATATAATTTCAAATTCATAGGACTTTGGTAATTAAGGTCTAAGGAGTAGTTAATTGAAAGCAAACCGTCAGCGACACATAACGTATAACACATACATCAACGTTTGAATAACTTGATCTTCATTAATTGCAACCGAGTCAGTTGCGTCTTTGTCAGCTATGACAAATGATATGTACGTAAATGAAAATCACGCAAAAAATAGTCTTATATCCTTATGGATTTTGATGAATCATCATACTCCAATGTGGGAACAGCCGTGATTGACAACGTTATCTGTTGTTTCGCGGTACTAATTCGTTTAGTTTTTGGTACGGATTGTATTTAGAATCCTTTGATATATTGTAAAAACGTTTGTTATGTAACTAGCCCAGTAGAATGTCAGTGTCGGAGGCACTTGCTGCAGTTTGTAATTCAAAATCATTTGACTAAGCAATTTCAAAATATGCGCACACCTTCGCTGTTTTAATTCACGTCTTTGTCTGCTAGCTGGAACTGTTTTTGTATTTTCCTAGTCTTGAGGGCGAATTTACACCGCTGATGCGCAATGAAGGGATCGCCCTTTTTCTTCTCAAGATAAGATGCAAAGTATGTGTACGTACCGAGTCGCGACTGTCGGTGCACGAGATGTGCGGTAGGCTACAACTTGTTGGATGGAATGGGATGCGGCCAGTACATGGAACTTTCTTTGTTATGTTATTATTCAAAGAGCATTAAAAAGAAAAATAAAGGGCTCCACACACGAGCGCGTTTTTACGCTCTTATGTACCTTTATGCACTAGTGAATTTGGGGACTTCAGGGTTTCGGACTTCGAGCAGTGTAGTCTTGTAAGCAAGTGGACAGCCCAAAACCCTCAAGTCCCCTGTTGCATTAGTGCATTAGGTACATAAGTAACGTAAAAAAGTATCCGTGTGTGGCATGCTTAAACAAACAACTCTCATGCCGACTTTAGAGGTGTGTATTGATCGTAAATATTCGCTGGATTTTACGAAATTTAATTTTTTAGGTTTAAGGTTATTTTATTTCCGAGCCAAGAAAAGAAAGACGAGAAAGATATTAAAATTGATCCAACTCCTATTCAAATTATTACTAATATTTTTTATAATTTACAATGCTATCATTCCACAAAATCTAATAATCTTAAAAAATGCAACACAGGAAAGTTCACTTTAGACCTGCCAGCCTTTATTTCCAGCTTTGTAAGCATACTTCTGCGTGGTTTTTTAAAACGCCGCTGTGCTTGGCTGGACGATACAGAGGCGTGCGACGTGGCGTAAACTTGTTCCAGTGAATCAGCTTGGGATTTTGAGCCGAAATGGCAAGGGAAAATTGTAGCCTTTTGGAGTCGCCTTCATCCAGTTGCAAGCTTACAGTAAATCCGCGAGAGGCGCGACGCGGCGGCGGACGGAGCGGAGTGCGGTACATCGATGCACGCTTTGTTACATAGGCTGGTTTAGACACCCGCCGTGGACTTTCCTCCGGCATCACTTCATTTACGACTGAGTTGCTGATGAGTTCTTCGTCCTTCACCACCGACCCTAACTGAGAGAACGGATACTTTTCCGGCTGTCCCGGTTCTAGGTTTTCGGTGTCGGACTCGATAGCCAAGTAGTCAGATGCAATGAGGCGGTCTACCATACTCTTGATTTCGCAATAAAAAGAGCCGGCTACTTTTTCCTTACAGTTGTCAAGGAGCTTCTGGTAATGGACTGCAGCAGCATCTGCTTGAGCCTAATACACACGCAACAAATGACAAGATAACTTAGATATAGTTTGAATAATTGTAATTTTTCAACTTACACCAATGTTGTTGTGTTGGCCTTTCTTTCTAAGTGAAATCTCCAGGATAAAATCGTCAAGCGTTTTAAGGTCGACTTGGCTGAACATTGGCGCACCGCTCAGGCCATGAAGGAGATCTGCACGACTGGCGCTACAAGAAATGCATTTGAATGCCTCCTGTTAAAATAAAATAAAAAAGCATGGTGAGCGAGCAATACTTTGAAGAGAGAATATTCAAATAGGCCTACCTGAAGCATGAGGAACAAACTAAGACGCGATAGCTCAAGCGTTTTTGAATTGGCGAGTCCCACCGGTTTCTTTCCCTTCTCAAGAACAAGCATGGCGGCCGACGACGATTGCTGGTTGTTTCTATTAGAATTATTAGCTGTGTTGGACACTTTCGGTCCAGCTAATGCACGTTCCCGCACAACTTGTCTCGTTTTGGCAACCGCACCAGTTTTAAAGGAATTTCCCGACATGATGATTCTCACTGATTTCAAGCGTGTGCGACCCGTTACGCGATAGAAAACTGAATAAAGATCTTTTTTTCTTTCGCCGAAAAGAAAAACCATTCCTCAATTTTTCACGTCACAAAACAACCCCAACAAAGGGTTTATTGGCGATTTTGTTGTCATATCCGTAAAACTCTACCGGAGATAATAAGAAGCTCTTCAGTGATTGTTTTGATCAAATAATTATATACCTTTTATGGGCACTACGCAAGAGATAATCGAAGAACATGACTTCATGCGAACATAAAGTGCGTGTATTTGAATTGATCGCAAACATCAGCTGTTGGCTAACTTATTTTATGTTTGGGATTATATTTATAGTAGCATTACAAGCATACTTTTGAAACATCAATAATGAATGGAGCACTAAATTAACAACTACTACACCGACACAAATTAAAACATTGAAAGAGTTTGGAAACTATGCGATTTTTGTATTTCTTGATGGAAATGTTTACTCGTCACCCGGCTGGGCATCCATAATGTGCTCGAAAGAGAATGGAGTAAAGAGATAGCCGGAGCCGCTGTAAAACTTGCTCTGGAACTCGACCCTGTAAGACAAATTAATCATTATAAAACTTTCTATTTACATTTAAATACTAATAAGTTTAGAGCTTACCAGTGAAGACGAAGAGTGTGAAGGAAAGCAGAGAGACCTTCCATGAGGACAAGGATGCTGACTGTCAATCCTGCCCAAGCGCCAAAGACGAAATATAGAACGATACCACCATACCAGTCCTGGAAGATGAGGCCTTTACGGAGCACCATCAACCACAACACTTCAGAGAGCTCTGTACCAATAATTTCAGAATTAATATTAAAAACTCGACAGTAGCAAAAAATAATCTCATACGAGAATGAGCCAAGCTGAGAGCCCACAAACGAAGGTAAGAGGCTGTGTGCGATACGGATCCCAAGACGTATTCAATGGTGTGAATGGCCTGTGCCCAGATGTGAATATTAAATAAAACTCTTAATAGTCAAATTAATTTCAATATACCTGATGGATCATAACATCGCCAAAATCATGTTCCTCTCCATCGTGTTCACCCCCGGCGGGAACTCCAGCTACTTCGACATCTTCTCCTTCCAATGTTCCATTGTTATGGTTATGAAGAGACTGTCAAAAGATAATGTTAATTGGATTGTTTTACATGAATAACTAAGAAAATTATTACGGCATGTGCAAGCTTCTTGTTCATCTGGATCTTGAGTAGGATTGGCTTTCCAAGAAGTAAAATTGGGACGCAAAGGACGGCAATGATGACCAAAAACTTTTGCAATCCCTCCTGTAAAAATGAATCGTAAATGAGATATCGATTCAAATTTTTAATCGACTCTATATTACGAACCTGGCCACTAAACATGTACGGAGTTTCACATCCTTGCAAAGCTGACTTGTCGTACTTGAACAGCACCATACCGATAAACGTGATTAAAATAGATGGAGCACATCCGGGAGAGAGCGCTTTATAAAAATATAAATAATTACATTTTTTCTGATGATTTTACTTGGAATAATTTAATTACGAAAGTTTTCTCCAACGGCTCCGGCGTAATATTTTGTCCACTTAATGAACATCAAGAGGCAGAGGTAACCGAACAAGAACAGCAAGAAGATGATTTGCGGAAGAAACTCGACCAGAATGTTTTGTTGACGTCCAAAGTAACTGTTTTTAGAGATATAAATTAGTAAATAAATTTCAATAAATTTTAAAAGAAATTGAAAGACTTACCGATGATTCCAGATGCCAAGGGCAACACCAAAAGTCATGTGAACAACACCAAAGATAATGGATATTTTCATCTTGTAGGCATTGAGATAAGGGATCTTGTTCTCAGCCATAGCCCAGATGGGATCTACACCGATCGGGTAAGGTGTCTGGTAGTAGTGACCATTGGCCTGGTTAGGTACCAGCATTTCATTGTGATGACTCTGTAACTCTTTATCAGTCAAATTGACTTTCCACGAAGAGCCAAATATGTTGAGTGATTTAGAGAAGACGTCGTTGTAAATGATTCCGGCATAAATGGAGAAAACACCCATCAGAAGCATGATGTAACGACCAGCGAAGCAGATGACCCAAATCTATTGAAAGAAAAAAAATGAAGTTAACAATTCAACTAAATAATATAGCAGATTTATACTTCGGAAGTGATCTTCTTAGCTGCGAGAGGCTTCTCCTTGACGACCATCCAAAGAGCGAAGAGAGTCATAAGCAGACCATGTCCGGCATCACCAAACATCATGGCAAAGAGGAATGGAAAGCTAATGATGGTGAATGGAGCCGGATTCACTTCACGATAAGTAGCAACTCCGTAGGCGTCCACCAAGTTTTGGAAACCCGAAGTGAACTTGTTGGTACGATTGTACGTTGGAGGAATCTCTCGAGTCATCATACGATTCAGAATCGGAGGAACAGAGCTCCCACTTCGTTCCTAATTACGGGTTGATATTGTTTTAAAATTATGATTAATTGAATAATACCTATGATAAATATATTACCGTTCCACGGCGGAGTGCCATCTGGATAGTTTCCATGTCCGAAACTGGGATCCAGCATTCAGCAATCAAACACTTTTGAGTGACATCCAAGTTGAACAAATTCAACGTATGATAGATGGCCTGTGGTAAATTAATTAAACAATTAAATTCGATCTTTTAAATTTAATTATAGCATTATGTCACCTTGATTTTGCGGACTTTCACAAACCAGTTCTTGATATTCTTTGCAGCAGCAACAAGAACTCGATGACGGTGGTCTTGAGTTTGACCCAGAACCGTGTTGAGGTCTTCGATACGGGTCATGACACCGATGGCCATCTCACGGCGCTCGGCCGGTGTCTCCGGGCATGGATACAGGGTTGCACGGAATCCCTCACAAATCTTCTTGACGCGCGATTTGAGTTGATCTCCTTGGAAGAAGATGATGAACACTGACTTGTACACTTGATCGCCCTGCAAAAGAAAAAAGATTGATTAATTACTATGAACATTTTAACATATTATTCTTGACGTACAGTGACAGGGTCCTCTAGGGCAGCATCAATTTCAGCTTGGCGGAGGAATACGTTACCACGGCAGGCTCTCCACAGCATCCGCTCGAAAGCTGGCAGTCGTTCACGCAGGATCACGCCGGCCACAAATCTAATATTTACAAATTAAAGAGTTAATTTATGTTCTCAATAAAGTGCTTAATCTACCAATCAATCAAAGAATGTTTGGCTAATACAAATTTCCCGTTGTGTGTAGGTTTAAAAAAAAAAAAAGAGAATTAAGTTAAGTCGGTGCGTTGAGGAAGATGGTTCGGTTGGTAATTTGGGTTTGATGAATTTTTACCCGAGTTGCTGGATGGAGGAAGCCCGGACGCTGGTCACATCCTCCGTGATCAAGGCTCGAGTCATACTCTCCGTTTCAATCAGATTGTCTCGCTACAAGAATCAACACGCAACCCAACAAGTGTGCCGCCAGCAGGGTAATTTTTTTTTGTTTGTCGATTTTAAGGAGATGATAAAAAAGGGATCAAAATACGAGGATAGAAAAAATATGAATAAGAATTATAAATCATAAAACAAATATACAAAAGCAAATTTGGATTAAACTAATACAAAATTCTGGTTGTTTTCCTCGTAAAAGTTTACAACAAGTTTTTAACTACGGCCAGCAAAGTCAAGCTGATGGAATTGGTTAGTTGGAACACACAGGATAAAGAAGAGCACTGTCAATTGGAAAAGCATTATTATTATTGTTATTGATTAAAAGCTGAATGAGGTTTTAATGAGAGAGTATAAGTGTGAAGGAAGAGAACCGGGACCCATCGACTAAGCCACCCATCGACAAGGCACACGCGGGATTTTCGTAAAATTCCCATTACTATCTGATCTTTATAAATGATGGAACCAACGGGAAATTTCATCGCCAAACATTATAGAAAAAATTGGAAAGTGGCACATGCCAAACCATTCAATAGAAGTGCTCCCAAAAATTAATTTTAAAAATATAGTCTGCTTGTAACTACTGAAATGAAAGAAAGAAAACAAGAAATTCGGGATCAAGTTAGTGGATGGATACCCAAGTTTGAGGACTTGTCCACCTCCAGGCCGCATTCCTTCGTCGCCCAGCAAGTTGGCGTGTTCGTCTTCGTGACCCGATTCGGCCATCTGTAGACGGACGCCACCAGAAGCACCAGCTTTACTCATCGAATCTTTCGCATGGTCTTTTGGACTGAAGACGGCTTCAATCTTTTTTTTTTTTTTTTTTATGTGTTGTGTGTATGTGTTTGTGTTAAGGGAACGGGAAAGGTAAAAACCAGCGTGCATAAAAAGGCAAGGGAAGAACAAAATAAGGTGGAAGAAAACGCAAAATCACACAAAGGGAAGGAATAGGAATGACAAAGTATTCAAAACCAAAAAAAAAAAGATAAAAAAAATTAGAAAAATTATTGTAAATAATCTATAAATCATGCACTACAGAAAAGTATTTCTCAATACAAACCCAAAAGGTATAAAATTCTTAAAATATAGATCACTACAAAATTTCAAAAATATCCCAAACCGAAAGTAAATCAATTTTTAAATACAAAAATCAGGTAAAAGTATACAGCTAATAAAGGAAAGGGTCGAAGCGTATATGAAACGTGTTAATAAGCTTGACTTTACTGTCACCTTTTCAATGACTCTTTTTATCAAATTTCTTTTTCTACTTCTCAATTTATTAAGTTTTAATTTATTAGCTATTTAATCAAGTTTTATACCTCGTCGAAGAACGTCTGAGTCTTACGCAGGATGTGTTTGAGTTCAGTCAGCTCCAGGAAATTTTTCTTTAGAGCCTCCGAGTTTTGATTGACTTCACGAAGCTCGTTCTCCAGCTTCTCAAATGCTGCTTCAAGATCAATCATCTCACGCGGCTGAGGTGCCTCTGGATTCTCTCCAGTGTCCAAAATCGGGATGTCATCACGTTTGATCTCTTTCTCCAGGTATCGGAGCTTGCGCTCCATTTCATCGCAACGGCGGACTTCATTGACAAACTTGCGCTGGAAAGCACTTACGTCTGGGTTCAGCTACATTTTAAAAAGAAAAGAAAAATACTCATTAGTTTTGAATAGATGTGCTCATTATCAATAGTAAATGTATTAGAGCATGTGATAGATCACATGTTGTTCGGTTAGCCTTGTGACCAGCCTCTAGATAGTGGCCAGTCATAACGACAGTAGGAACACTTATTCATTCAACTATCGTGCAGTTCAATATAACTCACATCTCTGAACTGAGCCAAGCCCAGCTCTCCCAGTTCTGCAACACAGGCATAAGCGGCCTCGCTCTGTAAAAAGAGCTGGCATAATGTCATCTCCTCGCTCCGGAAAAGTGCCCCCATGATTTGGCCGGGATGCAGGTATCAGTCGTGAGACCGAAGTTCAGTAGTAGCCAGGAATTATGATAACAAAGGGCGACTTCTTCTACTTGTATAGCAAGATCAGGTGACCACTAACTATTACCAACAGATAAAAAAAGTAATGGCAGCAAAAAACTGACGGATTTCTGACAGCTGTAAAAGTTTCAAGATAATACCAGTTCGCCCAGTGCCCACCGTCACTGTGAACTAGCCAGCAATCAGCTGGTCACATGATCAGAGATGCAGCGCCCTCTGCTTAGCTTTATTGATCGACTAGCTGGTGTTCGATCTTACCGCTTGGTGCCGCCTCTTGCCATAACAAAAACATTTTACCGGGAAGTACGAATTTGGTTCTTTGGTAAAGTTTCAGAACTAGTGAGCTGCTGAGCATTTTAAAATAAAAATTACTTAGCAATTCTTTCAAGATTCAACTAATTTGATAAGAGCATTAAGCATTTTTATTAATACGAGTGGATTTCTGTATTTCATTTCTGTGTTATGCAAATGGGGAACCAATCAACAGTATCCTAGCATTTCCATAATTGGATCATTTCAACACAATTTCAAAATGGAGATTAAGAAAGAAAGGGAAAACATTGAAAAGAGACATTTTAAATTCGAAATAATTGAAAGAGAAAAAGTAGGCAACGTAATCAAACAAAAAAATTCCTCAATGATCAAATTCTAAATAAGAAAACAAAAAAGGGAATACATTTATAACGGAAACTTGATAATACGTGTTCGATCCTCCTTCGAATCGATCAGGTTCAAACGTACAACGGGTCAATCCAGATCATCACGGGAGGTCGTAGTGGTAGTAGTGCTTGTCGTCTATTCAATCATAAGTTACTATGAGAGGATAATACAAAAAAAAAAAGATTAAAAATGTACCTTGGTGCATTTTACGGTTACTTTCTTGTTACACACTTCCTGCTCTGGATTAGTAGTCAACTCCACAATAGTACTGCAGGTGCTGCTACTCGATTGTGATATTTGAGCAGCCGGGTTCAATGAAGTAGAACTAGATCGGTTGGGATCAACTTTCCAGGGAGTTGAATCACGGCTAGCTGGAGGAGTGTCCAATCCAGTGTTCCTTGCACCCTTAGACGGCGTATCTTGGCTCAAGGGCAACGTCTCACATTCAGAGGATGCTGCATCTGGCCGAATTACAGAGCTCTCCTTCCCAGATTCTCTGGATGTCAAATCTTGATTTGTTGAAGACGTTCCAGGATCAGGATTTACTGAAACTTTATAAAAATTAGTGAACTCGGAATGGGTTGTTATATCTACGCATTTACCTGTGGTGGTACTTGAGCCACTTATTGGCAGCGTTAGGGCGCTATCTGAAAGCATATCGGCCGTGACTACTTCCTCTGTCTGATCCTTTGGAGTCTCATTCAGGACGCGTTCAAGTGTGGCTGGTGATGGAGCTGATTGTGGAACACCTTCGGCTCGACCCTCTGAAGATGTAGTGGCGACTGGAGATCCTACCGGAGTGGATGGATTCGATAGTGACTCGGGAGTTGAACTGGACACTTTCTCGACCACTTTTTCTGGTTGATTCTTTCCAGACTGAATGACGGTTGGCCTCTGTTCGGAAGTGGTATTAGAAGAGCCAGGTTCAGGAAGAGGATCCTTGGAACCAGCTGCAGTTCCGGGAACCAATCTAGCTCTTTTAGCGGTAGCCACAAACTCTTCGAAACCATCATCTTCCTCTTCTTCAGTGTCTGGATGTTCCAACTCGACATCTACTGCAGGTGGATTGGGAAGAGGCATCTCAATTTCTACACGCGATTTCTTCCTCTTAACATCATCCGCCCTGAACGAAAAATATTTATTGAAATTTAAAATGTTGGCTGATTTTATGTTGTAAGTTATACTTTGATTTCATGAAGTGGCTAACTGCTTTGGTAGCTTCGTTAACGGCGTGTTTAGATAGTTCACCAGCTGGAAATATATAATAGCTTTAAGATAAAAGAAAAATGAATTAGTTTATCGTAGTTCATATTTACGGAGGAGAAGTTTAGTAGCTGTCTGAAACTCCTTTGCCGACAATGTAGATTTTCCCGTAACTTTTACAAGACCAGCAGCTTCAGAGACGAGCCGAGTGAAAACATCCAACATGAAATCGTCCATCACTAAATAAAAAAATATATTAATTAAAACGAAAAATTGCAAATATAGTAAAAAATAACCTTTCATCGCTTTGTTGGTCAAGGACAACTGCAAGAAAAAAGAAGAAAAACATTAATGGAAAAAAATTCTTTGAACTGGGACCAATTTCGCCACAAACGTAAGATTTCTTTTCTCGTCGTCCCCAAGGGAACATGATGTTGTCAGAATTTCTCAGAAAATCTTTTTTGTAAACGTACCGTGGGACTAATTAATACTAAAATACTCAAGGTATCCAGTTCACTAATAATGTTATATTGGAGTTTGATTTACATCATAATAAAAATTTGAATAAAACTCTTCTTTCATAGAGAAAAAACGAATTCTTATTTATAAAAAAATTACTTACAGTGGGATGAATTTGGTTCAGCACACGGAAAATATAGCGGGAAAAACGGAGAGCTTTGTTTGCCTTCTTTCTTGACGCTGCAAGGGAAGCATTCATCCTGGTGCTTCCCGTCCGGCCGTGCACGCTGCTCATCGGTTGATGAGGTTTATCAGACGATCCACTAGGTTCGGACTTTCTTCGTGGCATTATGAGCGTTGACTGAACGTAAAAACAAAACAAGTGCGAATTTAAATGCAGTCGACGGAAATTCGTTGGTCTTTCGAAGTGAAGCCCAAGAAAAGAAACGTCACGAGGTGACGCAGAAGATGAGGACAAGATTGAAGAGGATCCCCATAAAAAATAATGTTTTTTGCACTCACGTGGCTGTAGCCAAACGATGAATGAAGTTTCTGACGATTATTTATAAAATAATTATGTGAAGCGAATATTTCCGATATTCCTGAAGTGCACTAGAATTTCCTATGTAGTTCTTAAACACGTGCAAATTCACTTGTTGCGTAGACGACGATTTCACTGCACTGCAGAAGGGGTAAGGGAAAGAGGAGTCGGCCAGCCGGGAAGTGACTTTCTTTTGTTTCATATTTTCAAATACGTCATTGCCTAATTAGCTTATGAAAGTCACGATAAAAGAATTCTTATTTTCTCTTATTTTTGTTTTAAAATATTATACAACTATTGAGCATTACAAAAATTAAAAAAAAAATTAACGTTAAAAAAAAAGAAATAATAAAAATTCTTTGTGTAAATCTGGCAACGCCTTTGTTCTCGAAAGAATCGTCAGTCTGTTGTTGTAAAGTTGTCTGCTTTAGCACTCTCACTGCGACGCACGAGAAGATGGCGATGTATCAAAACATAAGCCGACTTTTAGTTTCTAGAAGTGCCAGCCAGACGATTTTGAAGGCATCTTATCACGAGAAAGTAAGTTCCTACAAGTATATCGTGAAATTTGACATTAAATATTGCTTGCGGAAAATTATTCTGTACAAATATGAAATTTTTCTATAGCAAGTTTGTTATGTAACTATCTAGGTTATAGATCATTACGAAAAACCTCGTAACGTTGGATCCTTGGATAAGAAAAATGAGAATGTAGGAACCGGTTTGGTTGGAGCCCCTGCTTGTGGTGATGTGATGAAGCTGCAAATTCTGGTTGATGAAAATGGCAAGATTGTTGATGCCAAGTTTAAGACCTTTGGCTGCGGTTCAGCGATTGCTTCAAGCTCATTGGCCACCGAATGGGTTAAGGGGAAATCAGTAAGTATTTTATTTTTTATTAACTTTTTTTTTTACAATTTTTTTATTAATTAATTTATCTTATCAGGTTAATGAAGCTCTGAAGATCAAGAACACAGACATTGCTAAGGAGCTGTCCCTACCACCTGTCAAACTTCACTGTTCGATGCTTGCTGAAGATGCTATTAAAGCAGCCCTGAAAGACTACCAGGTCAAACAAACTTCTAAGAAAACAGATGAAGCACAGAGGAATGCAGTCTCACAGTAAGCTGTGAAGAGTGATAATGTTAAAATGCTGAATCCTGAAGGTATCTTGTAGTTGGGAGTTTATTGACATCTCATGGTACACAGCAAGAAGTTGTTACCATTGGGGGCAATTTCTGCCCAACTGGGATTGTGTTAGGGTTTTGTAATTTTTTGAAAATTTAAATACACACAAACATGTATCATTAAAATGGACGGATAATTTAAAAAAAGAAAGATTAGTATTAATAATTAATCTTTTTCGTTTTCCACATGCCAGCATTAAGAAATTTAAACAATTGAAAATGGACGAAATTCACTTCGAGAGAGTCATTAATTAACCTAACAAATAGATTTTAAAACAAAACGGCCAATTGTTCGGGACAGACCATACATAAGTACTGATTTGACGATTTTACATCACGAAGAATATAATTCAATTTGGACTAGATTATAGGTAAAAATAAATTCGAGCAACAAAAATAATTGTTGACTGAGAGATCAGGACGGCGTAAATAAAAGTTACGAGTTGCGCTTGAGCGGTGGGAGAGTCGGCTTGGCCGTCCCGACCGGCCGCTGCTGAGGATTCGATTTCACCTCAGAAGGGGGTGCTGAATTTGCGTGTTGAGGACCTCTACCACCCGATGCTCTAGCCTTGCCGCTGTTACGGTCAACGGGCAGTTGCCCGGGCGCTGAAAT
Source organism: Chydorus sphaericus (assembly GCA_030141595.1). Classification (NCBI taxonomy): domain Eukaryota; kingdom Metazoa; phylum Arthropoda; class Branchiopoda; order Diplostraca; family Chydoridae; genus Chydorus; species Chydorus sphaericus. Next base: position 8,779,304 of record CM057927.1, on the reverse strand, counting down.
AATTCCTCTGACTGATACTGGAATGCCAGTAGGTCTGTCCGCCTGTAAAAAAAAAAAAGGTAGTTGGAAGACTGATTAACTGCTTTATCATTCCAGCTCAGAAGAGTCACGCTATCTGTGTTGCTACACTCTTCAGACTGCATTACGTGCGTACCATATTCTCAAACTTTTGATCGATCTGAGTGCGCTGCTGTTGTATTACAGAGCTGGATCCTGTTGTGGAAGCCTCCAACTCCGTCACGGAACCAGGAAGATTCCACTCTTCCTGCAGACATTGTGTATACATTTCATTATAACGAGACAATTGATAAGTTGGGTAACGATAATAGAAAATAGATTACGGCAATTTCGTGGAGGGGTCGGAATGGATTGCCACCGTTGGCAGGATCTAAATTATGTAAATGCTGTGTGACGTGATTCTTGATGCCGGCAACTTCTTCTTCGGCAAATTCCTGCAGGGCTTTGAGTTTCTGGATTCGTTCCTTTCGGGCTTCTTTCTCAAGTAGCTCGGCCGCTTTTTGTTTCGCAACGTCTTCAATCACTCGCCGCTGGATTGCTTCATAATGATGTAGGATGCTTTCAACAAGCCACCTATACCAAGAAAAGTTTTCAATTAATTTGGACATGTAAAGAATGAATCGAAATAAATAATGTAATTTACTGGAAACCGATCCGAATAATAGGGTCAATATTCTTGCCCGTCCCTTGAGTGGCACTACAAATTTCTATCCGGGTAGGAGTCTGACATTCATTAGCTAACGTCTCCAGCTGTAATTTATCAGCCACATCGATCTCATCCAAGGCGTCAGCGTGGTCCTGCTTATTGGCCAATCTGTTAAATTAAATTAAAATATTATTATTACTCATAAATTAGGATGACTTAAATCCGTATCTTACGTACAACAACAAAGGTTTTCCTTTTAATAAAGTGTGCTTCATTAAATTGGTTAAGGATTGCTTGGCTTCCTGCAGCCGGCTAGGATCGGATGCGTCGATGACGAAGACAACTCCGTGCGTTTCAGCGAAATAATTTTTCCAAATATCTCTTATACGGGAACTGCCTCCCAAGTCGTAGATGTTGACTGAAATACCCCGATGCCGAGTGACGAATTTGGAGAAGCCCACCGTTGGAGTCACATCTGCAAACGTCTCTGTACGATTACACAAAACGATCCAAAAAGACAACTCAGTTTCCCGCTTGCAGGAATCAATGTATGCAGCACAGATTCCGGTTTTTTACATTGAACAGTGATGCTTTCATGCAACATTCTCACTGTAACTCTCTTAATTGAAACAAATTAATATATATTTTTTAAATGGCTCCCCTTTATAACTTTTTTTTTATAAAACAAAACAATAACAGCCCAGAAAGTTTTATATTGCATTTTTGTTTTGTTTTACTGGTTCACAAAGTTTTTTTATTATTATAAAAATTTAGAAATAATAATGAAAATGAAAGTAAGTTCACAGTACTCACAAGCTCATATTTTTTAAAATCTTACCTCCAACAAGGGCACGGCTTGTGCATGTTTTTCCAGAGTTATCAAGACCCACAACAAGAACTGTCAACTGCCTACATTCAAAGATAAATGTGAAACCTTAATATTTGTATTATTATTATAGTGGAAAATACCTTTTTAGATTGACAGCATCACAGACGGATGCTCCATTCCCCATTTCCAGCCAGGATAAACTTTGTAAAGTTGAGGCCACAGCACTGAGTTATATTTCCCTTGAAGCACTTATAAAAAAATCCATCCAGCCAAACGTCATCCGCTGCCACCACAATGCCGAGGGGAAATGAAAAAAAGGAAAGAGCGTAGAGACCCACGCGTGAGCAATTTATATATTGCCCGGCAACGGCATCAACAAACCCATCGACACTATGACAAAATCATCAATGCATACGCCGGTGGAATGAAATGCTGTAGAACAGCTGCTGTGACCAACACAAAAAGAATAACACGCCTACTGACGTCTGTGCGCCGGTCTTGCGGAGAGAAAAACATCACGCATTCACGCAATCTCTAAAGTTGTTATAGATATAACATGCATAACGCATATATAGTGAGAGAGGTAAAACGAGAGAGAAAAAAGCCATCAATCGCGTGGTTTGTTGTGTTCCTCATGCGGGATGTAAACAACCCCGCAGCGTCGTGACGCAACGGTGCCAAGCCTTCCCTTTTTACTTGTCATGTGGTAGGGCTTGTACTCAATAGATACGAGTTACGACATTGTATACCTACGTTCAAATTTTACCTATCGATAGGCCTACTGAACAATAAGTCAGGCTGGAAAATGAGTTTTGCATTTTAAAAAAATTTAATTTAATAAATGGAGAAAAAACGCAATTTTGTGGTTTTAAAAGAAACTCTTTCATTTTAACTTGATGAAAAAAAAAGTTTTAAACGATTTACACTGTATAATGGATGTTGTAAAACTGGATATACACGCACATTTGACTATGAAATGTGAAATATTTCCGGTCCGGAAGAATAATACAATAATTCTTATAACTTTGAATAAAGTATCCTGCTGAGAGCTGCCATTATTAAACAGAAAAAGAAAGAAAAAGAAAACTTGAACGCTAAGAGTGGAAAAAACCACCATTGTCGCGGACGGATGGGCTCTAAATGCAACTCCAGCGATTGATCGATAATAAGCTATTCATATAAAAAAGCTAGTGTAAGATTTGCTGATTTGTTTTATTGCAGAGAAATTTGTAAAACAAAATTAATCCGCAAAGAAAATAAATACAAACTTCTATATAACAACATTATGCAAATAATGAAATACGAAGGAGGTTTTTCTTAACGAATTACAACTATTAATTTATTTATATTGACAGAGCCTACTTTTTTAGACCTGCTCATTCACTTACAGCATCTGCAGGGCCTGTCGAATATAACCCCGAGGAAACAGCGGTAGAGACGTGGCGTCTTTTCCGGCCGCTTCTTCTTTTAAATATGCCGACCCAGTTATGGACCATCGAGAGCAGCGGACGGATGGTAGAGTCGTAGTTCCTTCATCGGTCATCGGAACCAATTCTTCACTCTTTTAAAGCATTTTCCACTAAATAAGTCTTCAGAATAGTAACCATTTACTAATTAGTATTTCCCTTTGATCATGGCCGTTGAAAAATGAAAAGGCAGGGGAAAAATTGTTAACTGACTAACTTCCAAACGAATAAATATTAGACTAATATAACAAGCAAATAAGTTTTTCTCCGTTTAATTGCAGAATGGAGAGGTGAGAATAATTCAATAAATAAAGATACAGAATCTTACTCAGTAAATGGCAAAGAAAATACATATAAAATATTCTTTAAAATATTGTTTTTAGTATGATATCGCTTCTCTGGTGCACTCGTTTTGAAATAGGGAGGATAAACATTAGAATAAACACACACTAACTTTCTATTTTTTTTTCCATCCCCTCGCAGTTTTTATGCTTCTTTTGCACTTCGGATTAGTAGAACGGTTAATCATATGCTATTATTGTCCTAATTTATATTTACTGAATGAAAATTTCTATTGTTTCAGAGTCGCATTCTCAATTAGATTGGAGCTCTTTAATTTCCAGCTGCAGTGCGTTCATGCGCGCTTCTTCTTCCCTAATAAGGTTTTGAGCTCGTGCATCCGCTCAAAAGGCTTAAAATGCTCATTTGCTATGACTTTCTTAATTTTGAAGTTAAATTTCTCCTTTACAAACTCCTGATAAATTTTCAACCACATTTTACAGAAGCTTTGGTGTGCGTTATTTGATCACTAAGCCGACCGTTTTACTCATCAGTTTTCAAGCTGGTTTATCGACTAATTTGTCTCATGATAAATGTTTCATATACTACTTTTGACGAGCCCCATAACACGCTATCTTTACTATCTTGCTTAAATCTGTTTACTTTTATCGGCCGTTTCCTTTTTCAAAATCCACTGCTCTTGTAATCTATACTAGTATACTGTTCTATAATATTTAAAATGTTATTTTTTTTACCATGATGCAATATGCTGTATCGATGGATTTCTACATGGTGTACCTGCTGATAATCAGCAATACCGGCTTTCTACATCAATCATAAGATTGTCAATTTTTTCCTCATTTGTATTCGCGGTTCTTCTATATTACTGCTATATTATTATATGTGTCTATTCAAGGTACACCTGTGCGCATCAAATCGAACGAGCGCTTTACTAGTTTCTTCATCCGTAATTTTATGGCAGCCATGGTGACCAGCAGAACAATATTTCGGGTGTTTTTAGGAACGGTTGCATTTTTTTGGATTATTTATTTCATCATCTATAGACACAACTTCGAATTAACTTTTAGAGTTCAGTTTGTTTTGAATGTAAATGATCAGCCCGAAACATCATTGGAGGACCTCTTTAACAGCTGTAAAGGAAGACCTTATTCTGGCGTCGATAATTATATTAAGTATGCAACAGTCAAACAGAATAAGTCGATCCTTCAGCCTTATCGGTTACATCAAGTACCCATCCTCAACAACGTTTCCGCCTACAGATATCCAATCACTGTTCCTGCCTGCACAAATGAGCAGAAAGCTTTTGTGGCTATCGTCTCAGCTCCAAAAAACTTTGAAAAACGACAGATAATCCGCGATACCTGGATTCGACACATCGATTTTCCTGCAAACATTGCTTTCGTAATCGGAATGACTTCCGACCCCGCAATTCAGAAGAAAATCGAACAAGAAAACTCCAATCATAGTGATATTATTCAAGTTGAAATGATTGACAGTTATTGGAATCTGACTCCTAAAGCTGTTGCTCTTCTAAACTGGTTGAACATAAACTGTCCTAAAATTCCTTTCGTCTTCAAATGCGATGACGATGTTTATGTCAACGCTCACAATTTGGACGCCGTCCTTAAAGCGCTGCCTCAAAATGAGGAAAACATTTACGGTACCAAAAGTCCGTTTCATCTCTCGGTTCAACGAAACCGAGGTATTGTAAATAATAATAGTGGGACATTATTTAGCGCTATCGGTCGCAAATAATAATGTTAAAAAATATCATGCAGGTAAATGGAAAGTTAGCTTTGAAGAATGGCCATGGACATCATATCCTCAATACCTTTTTGGACCAAGCGTTTTGATCAGTGGTAAAGCTTTAAGTCCGCTCTTGGTTGCAGCCCAAGAGACACCCTATTTCAGAATAGATGACATTTATCTCACGGGATTAATTGTTAGGAAGGCCGGCGTTCGTGTTCGTACAACAGAAAGGCAAATTCATTGGTTTATTACATATAAATCAAGTGGAAATGATTATTTTATTTTGATTTTCAGAATGCTTGTCATGGGTATTAAGGATTTGAAAACGTTTAGTAATCCTTGCTTTGTGATTCGGACGGTTTCATGGCTAACCAAAAGCAGTGCCGGAATGAAAGATTCTCACCAGGCTGCTCAGAAACTCTACAAAGATAACACCACTGCCTGCAAAGAAGAAGCATGGTCAAAGACCGTATTACTTGATTTCTCAGCTATGATCATGGATGATATCTTGGTTGAATTAATAAGCAAAAACTAGCCATGATTGTATTTCTTATTAAGAAAATAATATAGCCTAAGTTATGCAGGGCAGGGAATGATTTCTGGTAGATAGCATATTGCTTTGTATATGTATTTATATTAAACTTAACATATCGAATCCCAATATCATATGGTGTATTTTTTGCGTGTTACAGCTCATATCAAATAGATCTTAATTGGAAAGTCATCCTCCGCATTCCGAGTCCTATTATCGCCCCGTAATCGGTTAGGTGACAGCGCTGAAGAGTGAAAACGGAGGAAGCCTATACGTCTAATAATTTATTTTGGGGTTTCCAAATCCTCTTCACCTATTTTGATTTTTTCAGAAAAAAATACCTAATATTTGTGTGTTTGAAAAGTTGAAAATAACTTTATAAAATATCATGATTGAGCTACATTTAGCGACGTGACCGACGTCGTATTGCTTTACATAAGAGTCGCGTAGATCAAATTTTCCCACCCAATTCATATCAGCTCTCTCCCGCACTTCTTCCTCATCTTTGATTTCCACTTCATCTGCAGGCGAGGAACCATTCAGTAACCTAATAGCAGCCAGTATAGTTAGCGCACTCGCAGTTCGCAATCACGATTTTTTAACTTTTTAGGTACCACTATCACAAATTTCTTTGTTTATTTAAATTTCTTTAATGATATATGTCAGTAATAGCTAAAAGACCTAGAGCTGAAATTCGGTGGGATTCTTTGTTTTAATCTAGAATTAACATCTAGTATATATAAATACTAGCTGGCCCTTGCTTCGGCTTTGCCCGAAATGTCTTTTTAAAATTTGTATTGATTCGTTTTTCTTTTTATTTGTAAATCCAACATTCAAATAAAAATGACCAGATTTAAGCAACTAAATCACATATTCGCAGTTGGCCCATATTGATCGTATAATAGTGCTATAACCAGTAACAGCAACTATTTTACTTTTTTATTCTTACAATTTGGTATTTCTTACGGCCACCTTCGTTCCATGGCTAAAAAAGGTTTCTCCATTACTTATGAAAATAGTTGCAAGTGAAGTTTTGTTCTCTAAAAGATTTATATGTAAGTTAATCACCGTGTTAGCGTTAATAGCGTTAACGTTAATAAGCTGTCTCATTTATTCCTCAAAAAGTAAAACTACATTTGCAAGTGAAAAGTTCAACTGCATTCTCTAAGCCCCTCCCCCTCCGAAATTTGGACCAATCAGGAATTTCTTGCCACAAACAGACAATTTTCTGCTTTATATAATAGATTAAATTCTAAATACACCAATTATAAGCTAGTAAGATGTGCTCCGTTTTATTGCAGAGATTAGAGGCGAGATTAATCCACAAATAAAAATACAGAATCTTCTTCAATAAACGGAAAAGAAAATACATACAAAATGCTCTATAAAATGATGCGAAAAAAAATCTAGTAAAACGAAATTAAAGGCATTAGGCGGGGTCGCTTAACTAGGATTGCAATTATTGATTTTCTCCATTTCTTCTTTTGATAGAGTCTGCTTCTTTACACCAGCCCATTTATTTGCAGCACCTGCTGGGCCTGTAGAGGGAGCAGCGGTGGAGGTCGTAGCACCTTTTCTGGCCACTCCTTCTTGCTGGTGAGCAGACAAAGTTCCGGAAGAGACAGCGGGAGCAGCGGACGGCAGGGAAGTTTTTCCACGATGGGTCTTAACCGGTTCAGATGCATCTTTAAGTAACAATAAAAAGATGTAGCCTAGAAAATTTCTAAAATCTGTAACCATTACAAAGAATAGTTTACCAGAAATATTTTCTCTAGCTCCTCCGGATGATGGACGCTCATTGGCTTGGGAGCTCGAGTTGCCGGTCGACCTACTTTGCTGATCCTGGCCAACGGCTTCAAAGTAGAGTGTCCGATACTTGATAAGCTTCTCTTTGTAGAATTCCATCCGTTCGCCCACCTCGGAAACTTTCTTACGAAGACGTTCGTTATCCCCAACGTATTGATCCATTTGCCATCGGAACTGTAAATAAAAATAATATGAATGTTCAAAATTTGTTTGAAAAAATAAAAAAATAAAAAAATAAATAATAATAGCTTACGCCAAAGCCTTTGTCTGCAATAGGATCTGTTTGTATGAGAACAGATTCGGTTGCGATAGATGCGTGTGGTTTAGGTATGACGACGGTACCGTCATCGTTGACGTGGTGCCGGCTCAACCGAAGTTGCTCCTTGCACTTGGTGTACTACAATAGTAAATATTTAAATAAATATGATGAATAAATTATCAATTAAATTAGTATTACCTCTTTCTTCAGAGCTTCGAGTTCCTTTTCTAAACGATCGATCTTTTTCTTCCGGTTGTCCTCTTCCGACTCAAAGTTGAGTTGAAGTACGTCACATTTTGAGCGCATGTCGCGCAGGTCCCTGCGAAGTGCCTGGTTTTCTTCTTCTAGTTGTCGCTGGGCTTGAATGCGAGGGCCAGTTTCCAACGTTGTATTACGAGTTCGTAGTTCGTTGACCTGGCTGCTTAAGATGCGCTCTTGAGCTACTGATTCGTCTAGTTGCTTCCGTATGGACTCAAGCTGAATTTCGGCTTCTCCTAATCCGGATTTCAATCTCTCGTAATCAGCCAGGATTGCATCCTTCTCCGTCTTAAAAAAAAAAAATAGTATAAATAACTTGAAAAAAAAATGTATCGAATATTGTGTATACCTGTAACTTGATCCGTTCTTCTTCTAGACTCCTTCCAGCGGCGGTCAGAACCTCGACTTGACGGAGCAATTCCGCGTAGTTTTGTCGAAGGTTGTCATTCGTGCCTTGGAACTCGTCACATTGATGGATGAGCACCTCTTTGTCGGCACGGAGGGATGACAGTTGATCCCTGAGTTGCACATTCAGTTGTCGTTCATTCTGAAGTGCACCGGAAGACTCACGCAATCCCTCAAGTTCTTGTTGCTGCCCATCCAACTCGGCTTCCAATTCTTGGACTCGACTAGATGCCAACTTCTCTTTTGATCGTACGGAATCTAGCTGGGCCTCTATGGCCGAGAAGCGATGAGAAAAGCTGTCCAACTTCTTTTGAAGCTCGTTCTTGATCTCTTCTTCATCATTCAGTCGGGCGACCAAACTGTCATTAGTAGTCTGCATTTCTTCGAGGTTTCTGCGGACTAGATCCAGTTGTTTCTCGCGTTCTTGCAGCCTCTCTGAGACATGCTTTAATTGCTCTAGATCGGATGATTGGTTTCCGGCCACTTGCACCAACTGTTCTTCTAGCCTTCTGGTTTCCTCCGTCTTGTGCTCAATGGCTACGGAAGCGGCGGCAAGATCAGCTTCATTCCGCTGGAGACGAGCCTCGAGGTTAGACACTTTGCTGGCAACAGCTTGAAGATTAATCAGCTCTTCTTCTCTGGTATTCAGATCGGTTTTGAGTTGTTGCATTAGCTCGTCCAATTCTAGATTTCTTCTTGATAGAGAATCCAACTCCTGTTGAGAAGCTGTAAGCTGAGATAGACGTGCAGCAGCTTCCTGCTCCAGAGAAAGAACTTGGGATCGGACGGCTGCTAGATCCTCGTTGACAGCATCCAACTGACCCGTCTTTTCCTCCAACGACCGTTCCAATCCAGCAGCTCGCTCAACAGCACGGTTCAACTCAGATTCTAAGCCGACCAAGCCAGATTGCTGAGAGACGCGGGCAGCATTCAACTCATCTGCCAATCGAGTCAGTCGATCTTGAGCTTCTTGCAGTTTCACCTGAAGTGCGTTGCGGTCAGCAACGATCTTGCGCTCTGCTTCCTGAGCGGCCAATTGATCAACTTCAATTCGCTTCTCCATTTCTTCAATTTTTTTGATGGCTTCGTCCAGTTCACAACGAGAAACCAAGCGTTCTGCCTGGACCTTTACTTCTTCTAGGACTGATTGTAAGCGCTGAATATCTTCTTCTTTAAGTTTGAGCTGTTCTTCAAGTCCGCTAGCCTCTTGCAGAGCTGCTTGCAACTGACGGATCTCGTTTTCTTTGAGATCTATCAGACCCTTAATTTCGCCCAAATGTTCTAAAGAAGATTTAAGATTCGAAATTTCTTCCTCTTTTTGATTCAGATGTTGCCGGAGCTCTGTTGATTCTTCCACCGCAGATTGAAGAGTTGAGGCTTCTTCCTCTTTGGATTTAAGTTGTCGTTCAAGATCTTCCATAGATGATCGAAGTTGCAGGATATCTTCTTCTTTGTGTTCCAGTTGTCGCGCAAGATCAACCGATCTCTCTCTATACGACTCGAGTTCCTGAAGCTCTTCTTCTTTCGAAGCTAGTTTTTGGTTGAGCTCATCCAGTTCTTCCAGACCACCACCAAGTCTTCTGATTTCTTCTTCTTTCAGCTCTAACTGACGCGCAAGTTCTTCAGTTTGCTCTTTAAGTGATTGAAGTTGGCGAGTTTCTTCTTCCTTCTCCGCTAGTTTTCCATTGAGCTCGTCTAATTTTTCCAGACAACCATTCAGTCGTTTGATTTCTTCCTCTTTCTGCTCCAATCGACGCACAAGTTCTTCAGCTTGCTCTTTGAGTGACTGAAGTTGGCGGGTTTCTTCTTCCTTCACAGCTAGTTTTCCATTGAGCTCGTTTAATTCTTCTAGACAACCACTTAGTCGTTTGATTTCTTCCTCTTTCTGCTCCAATCGACGCACAAGTTCAGCAGATTGATCCTGGAGTGACTGAAGTCGTTGAATCTCCTCATCTTTAGAAGAAAGTTGTCGATTGAGTTCAGCAATTTCTTCCTCATTTCTTCGGAGTGTTTGAATTTCTTCCTCTCTCAATTCAAGTTCAAGAGACGATGCAGTTGGCTCGCCCTGGCAGGACTGGAGTCGCTGGATCTCGCCTTCTTTCAGTTCTAACTCTTTGGCAAGCTCTTCCGCTTGGGCGTTCCGGGCCATCGTTTCCTCCAAGGCAGACTGCAAACGTTGGATTTCTTCCGATTTGGATTGTAGATGCTGATTGAGCTCTGCCACTTCTTGGCTGGCTTCTGTAATGGATTGTAAGCGCTTTATCTCCTCCTGCTTTTCGGTCAGCTCCAACTTTAATGCGTTAGCTTCCTCCTTTTCAGACGCGAGTTCTTGTTCCAAAGCGGCCACTTGAGTTTGAAGCTGTTCGCTAGATACCCGGAATTCGTGGAGAGAGGCTTGCATCTCTTCCAGGGTAGTTTGAAGATCCATAGTGTCTGTCGGTTCTCCTCGCTGAATGGAGGAAACGAGTTCTTCCATTTTGACGGCGGATTCGTTCAATTCCTTACGCAGATCTTCGTTGAGTTGCTTCAGCTCCCGACTTTCTTCCAGGGCTCGATCAAGTTCCACTTGCCACTTTTGACGCTCCTCTTCGACTCCCTGTTTAGCTGTTAAAGATTCCTCCACTGCCTGCTGAATGCTAACGATTTGTTGATTTTTCATCTCTAGAGCTTCTTCTAATTCTTTAAGCTGAGTGGTGAGCCTCTCGTGCTGTTCGAGTTTCTCCTTCTCCGACTGACGGAGAAGCTCCAGTTCTGCTTCAAGTAAACTCACTCGTTCTTTGGCAGCAGTAAGCTCTTCCTGCAACGTTTGGAATAGGACAGGATCGATGGCTTCTTCCAAAGAGACTTGGAGCTCTTGCAACCGTTTTCCAAGTTCGTCCTTTTCGGCTGTCAGCAGATTCAATTGACTCTTCAAGTCTTTGTTGTCTGTAGATAGGGTTTCGAGACTGTTGCGAGCCTCTTCCGCTGCTATGCGTTCAGAAGAAAGGTCAGCTTCCAAAATCTGATAAAACAGGGTAAATTAATTCACATTTTAATTAATTTACTTGGAATATTATATTACCTGAATGAGGTCGTTAGCATTGCTCAGCTGCTCCTTCAGCTCATCTCCCCCTTCATTAGCAGCTACTTGTTGCTCCAACTCTACGATAGATGACTGGGCGGCTTGAAGAGCGCGCCGAGCTTGGTCCAGTTCAGTATTCTTTTCATCCACGGCATCTTGGAGACGATGGAGTTGCTCCGTCAATTGACTGATCCTTAGTTGGTGCTGCTGTTTCTCCTCTGATGTATCCTCTTCGTCTGGAACGTTGAGGGAGCTAGAGCTAATGAACGGTTCTTCTTCCTCCTCCGATTGTTCCATATCCATATTGGAAGTATCGGCTGTGTTGCTGCAGCTGGATAGGTCCACACCAACAGCAGAGCGGAAGCTGCCGTCAAGTTTTTGATCCTTTCCACTTCTACTAGCAGCTTTTTTCTTCTCATTTTCCAATTCAGAGCGGAGAGTGGCAAGTTCGGTTTGAGCACAGCTGAGCTGGGTAGTTAGCTCATCTTTTTCCTTGCTGACCACCTCGAAATCGCTTTCAAAGCGCACCAGAGCCGTCTAATTCAAGAAATGAATTGGCATATAATTTAGAGAAATAAAAACTAAGGGAGCTTAAACAGCCATGTAAGACCATCACGTGACATGAACATTTCTATCATGAAATCATCGAATGGGAGAAATAAAAATAAATTAAGGTTTTACCTGCAGTTCGATGAGTTGTTCGCGAATGCAACCCAGTTCTTTAGATTCATTCGATTCACAAGGAGAACCATTATAAATCGACTGAATTGAAAGTCTAGTTTTCTTCGTTTCAACTTCCAACATGTCGCTGGTATCCAACATGGTCGTTGATTGATCCATCTTAGCCAGAGTAACAGATAGGATCGAGCTAGGTCGTTTCCGAGGTCGGGCTCGTGACGATGATTGCGGGAAAAAGGGTGAAGCACTGCCCATAACATCTCGGAGCTCGTCCGCTAAGGTCATGCCATCCAAAGAGTTGTCCATGACGGCTTGTTCCTCATTTATCCGATCCGTTGTTGTCGCTTCTTGAGCCTGACGAAGTTCTTCCTTCAGCCTGTCGATGCGAGATTGAGCCTCTAAGTTCATAGCTTCCCTGTTAACCAATTAGAGATATTATGCGTGTGATTATTGTACCTTAATCAAAGGCTTCTCGCGAAAGAAATAATAATGGCTACTTACGATTCTTGAAGTCTTTTCTCGAGTTGTTCAATCTGTTCTTTGGCGGCTAATGATTCAGCTTGCAAAGCCTTAGGGTCATGTCCAAGACGTTCCAGTTGAGACCAGGCTTCCTGTGAATATAAAAATTTAAATGAATATAAATTCACAATTTAAGAAAATAACAGGTTATACCTGGAGAGTGGAGCGTAGGTCCGCTTCGCGCTTGGCGTACCGCTCCGTCAAAACCTGAACATGGGTGTCGGCTTCAGAGTGATCCATCTCAAGTCGTTCGTACTTTGACTTTAACTCGGTCTAGAAGTAAAAAAATGTTTAAAAAGGTATCAAATAAACAAAATAACAATTAAAATAGTTACCAGTTCTTTGGCCAAGCGCTTCTTTTCAGTCGACTCGGCCTCTAGTTGCTGTTGGAAACTGGCCTCCTGGGATTGAATCTGTGTCTCGTACTCTACCTCTTTACTACGGTATTGAGTTTGGAGCTCACTCAGTTTCCTTTGCGTATCCAAATAGAGTACTTCCATGTCGTTAGCTGTTTGTTGAGCTAGATGCAACCGCTCAGCTGATTCCTAATTTGTAATAACATTTATTTTAGCATTTCTTAAAACAGTTCAATTATTTTAAATCTAAGTTACATCTGTAGAAAGCTTTGCCGAGACAGGCGCGTGAACTCCAATCTGCTGCTCAAGTCGAGTAAAGTTCGTCAAATCATCTAGTTCTTCTCGGAGATCTTCGTTCTCTTGCTCCTTAAGAGACAGAGTACGCTGTAGTTTACTGACTCGTTCACGGAGTACGACGGCTGGAGTTGAAGGAGTCCCAGGTCGTTTAAAGATTCCTCCTGGAGAATCAATCACGCCAGGCATCGGTGGAAGAGGACTATCCGTCATTGTAGAAGCGTCCACTCGCATGACAGGTGTTTCAGCTGTTGGAGTAGTCATTCTAGGAAAAACCCTTTCGGCCGAAACGAAAACCTCTCCATTTTCTGACGTAGCCGATAGATCGTGTAGATTCACTTCAGAGCTGCTGAAATTGCTTAGACGTGGACGAGCTAGAATTTAAAAAAATATCGATGTTACTATTTCTTTTAACGAGCAATAAATATTGTAATTTTACCGAAAGAAGGAGTATCGAAAGCCCTTTCAGCAAAATTAAGTTGCTTCAAACGATTTCCACCCCAAGTCATCCGTCGTAAACTCCGCTGAGCAGACTGTGTAAAAAAAGGAAAAGAAAATATTTTAAAAATAGAAGATGAAAAATTTATCAAATGTTGCACTTACAGTTAAACTATCTTCGGATCGGCCGACGACCCCGGCACTGCAGCTAGACACGACGAGTTGTTCCTTGAGCTCGTGAATTTTCATATCTTTTTCTTCGAGAAGACGTTGCATCTCCTCAATAGCTCCTGGCTGCTTCTCTTGTTCTTTCTCTTTCAGCTTCTTTTCCAAGTCTTTAATGTAGTTGTTGTACTTGCGCAAAAGAGCCTGTAATTTTAAAAAGAAAAATATTAGTTAAGGGAAAATTCTAAAACCAATAAACAGAAAAGTAACAAACCTGATCCGAAAGAATTTCGTTCACGTGCGGTTGATTAGAGACAGTTTTCGCACTACTGGCAAATTTAAGCGTGGATGACGTCTCGTCCAGGACGGTGGGGGTTACGTTGCAAATAATTGCCGTTCGGGCGTTACCACCAAGTGAAGCTCGCAGAATATGAGTCAGCTTGCTGTCCCGAAAGTTAACAAATCCTTCTCCTTCACTGAGCTGTTTGATAACGAGACTCAGAGCTGAAAGACTTGTATTAATGGCGCATCCCTCTCGGAATCGGTCACCAGTAGCGTGTGTCTGGGATGCTTTCTCAGAGCCAGCAAGATCCACTGAATAAAAGAAAAGTTAAATAATTATAGAGTCAAAATATATAATTTAAAAACAATTACCCAAATTAATATGAGAAACGATAACAGCGGCCTCATTCCGATCAGCTTCCGCACGCGGCACACTCTCCACGATAATACGAAAAATAGTATGTGAACGTGAACTGCGCTCATTCATACTCGTACCGCCCACTTTGCGTTGCTTGTTCCCCTGGTTCATCAATTTCAGAACAGCTTCAGGTACATTGACATTCGTCTCTGTAAGATGCTGAACTTGAACGTGACCTTCTGCTAGCTCCTGGACTTTGAGTTTCTGATGAGGTGTTGGAGAGAGAAGGTCGGAGATGGTTTCGTTGTAGATCTCAATGTAGGAGCAACGGAGAAGGAAGGCTCGTTCGGGATTCTTCTCGATAATGTCGAAGATGCGATCGACGGCTAGCTGGACGATACCCAGCTCCTTCTGGCTGCCCATCATTGTGTAGGTCTTCCCAGAGGCCGTCTGTCCGTATGCTAGGACGGTAACGTTGAAGCCATCCATAGCTGAGTCGATCAAGGGTTGAACGACAGACTCGAAGATCTGGTAGTTTTGCGTTTCCGTCCCGAAAACATGGTTGAATAGGTAGGGGTTGCCAATCCTCTTTCTAGTGCCAGGTTCAAGCTGAACGACCATGCCCTGTTCGCAACCCCAATGAATCTCGACGTCTTTCTTCTGAAAAAGGACAGGGCGGACCCTAACGGCCACTTGAATTTTGTCGGCCATCCTCAAGATCCTGTTTTGTATGTAAAAAGAATGAATGTATAGTTGGAGTAAGGTTATAATTGGAGGCAAGAAAATTATCAATGATATTGTCATTTCAATACACACTCACAAGGAAGCCCAGATAGCTGTGAAAAGAGTATCGCAACAGACTAAATAAGGGTAAACTGGGTACATACATGTCTGTCAACACAGTACTAGTGATACCAAGATAAGGAATCTAAAATTGTATACCTGAATTTCAAAGTGATAGAGGAGAAAGAAGCTAACCGGGTTGGTATACTCATGACCATAATTAGTTTGACTGTTATAATTCAAGCAGTCAAGTACTTTTGTCCAAGCTAATATCTTCTAACAGCATCTCATTGACATTAACTATTTTGACTAAGTTATCTTACTTTCACAAAATGTAAGCAAATAATGGTAAACTGACAGTTATTTAAGGACTAGGGGGTGGAGGGAGTAAAATATTTGGCAAAAGAGAAATTTAATGAAATCAAATATACAGTACCTCCTCGTCGACTCTTCAGAAGTAAGACAACGGCCTTAAAATATTTTTATAAAACTGACTGAATTTTTAAAATTAATAGAAGAATACGTAATAGAACATGAACGATTCAACTGACTTTGTTTCCCGACGACTTTCCCACTTTTTCAAACTCCCGAGAAGTGACAGCTGCAAGGTTGTCGGATTATATTATATCGGCTTCTTGCATATTTGATGCCATCTAGGGGAAGAATTTTAAACCAAGATTGAAATTTGAATTTTGAACGCAGAAAATCGTGTATCCGTCGCAAGTCGCAACGGATGATGCCGCAAACGCGTCCAAGAATTTTCGCAAATATGCCACTTAGATGGATTTATAAAGGGCCAATTTTTATTAGTTTTTAGGCCTACATTGCAGAGATTTGGCCTTGCTCTTATTGTTCCCTCTAGCACGTTTAGATAAAAATTCAAAATTCTATGAGATAAGATTTAAGACCAGCTAATTTGCAACCAGAAAATTCATATGCTAGTTTCTGCAATTAATATATATATATATATATATATATATATTTTTAATTCTCTATCTAACTTCTGCCGTTTTGCGCAAAACGTGGTTCCACTTCCACCGAAAAGCCTGTGAGCTCTCAGCTTGACCGCCTTAACGTAGTCTGCTTGTTTACATTTGTAGGAAGTTGTGCTGTCGTGTTCTGGATGTTACTCTTCGTATTCAAATTTACTTTGAAAAAGATTCATAGATTGCTTGTTCTGAACATTTTTCTTATCTTTGCCAACTGTTGATCAATATATTTTATATTTTACATTCATCAAGTGTGAATTTTGCTACGATCTTATGTTCGTTGGGACTTTGGCTCAGTGACTGTGACACGAAATTGGCGCGAAAAAACGTCTTCGTACATTAGAATTTTAAAGGCTTATTTATTCCCAAGTAAGTTCAATTTTCTTGTTAAGGTTAGATTTCTCCATTATTTAGAGAATATTTGTTGAATCAATCATGCATCTAGTTGTAACTCATATTCTCTCATTAGTTCAACCTGCAGTGCAGTCAATCACTTATTTGGCTTATGATAACTATTAGGAGTATACAGTCATGATATAGCCATGGTGCCCAAATATGTCAAGATACTGGGAAAGAATCATTCAAAATGCATAGTAATGAACTAATAATTTGTATTCATTTATGAATCTTCTTCTTTAATAATAATATCTTCACATTGTTCCCCATCATAGACTGACTTTGTTCAAGACAGCTGGCAAAAGGAATGCTATTTAAATGTGAAATTTGTTTGCAAGGATCCTGGCTCATTATCTAGAGGAACTCTTTTTGCAAATAAAGCAGTTTTAGCAACTGGAAGTAAAATACTGCACCAATTGCTTTCTGATACTGGTGATGAAGATGTCACCATTTTTGTGCCTGAAAGTGATTTCAATACAATCAAAATGCTACTACAGTATATTTATACTGGCCAAGTGCTTGTTGATGGTGTCTTGGATGAACTACAATCATGGATCCTGGATTGGGTAATCTATAAATCTAATTACTTCTTTCTAATGTTTAAAATAATTTATGTATTTTTTATGTCTAGGATGTTGTTTACCCAGAAATCACCTCTGCTGTTGCAAGAAAATCGAAATCCACATCATTGAATGAGGATCCTCTAAGCTTAGATACATACGATCAGAGTAATATACGCAATTTTGAAGAAGATGACTTTGTAAATCCTAGCGGGTGTAACTCGCCATCGTCTACTTTTGAAAATCATTCAATATCATTATCTGTTAGTATTTTGGTTTAATATTTATTCCTAGAATTTTTTAAGTTTACATTTGTTTCCTAGGCTCCAATCAATAAAAGCCAAGATGACGTGACAAAAAACAAGAAATTAGCCGTGGAAGAGACCAATGCGGCTAGTGTTAAACATCCTGTTGAGAAGAAAAAAAGAGTGAGGCGGAAAAGGGATGTCGATGATATTCATCCTGACTCAAATCCCGAGGACGATACGGAAGAAGACAAAGCGGACCTGCTCCTGTCTCAAGCATTCATAAAGAAAGAGAAAAATCGAACTTTGCAGCTGAACTCAACTATAATCGAATTGAAAGAGGCCATCCAACGACATCAACTATACATGAAACACTTCAAAGGTGTCGACCCCCGCTGTTTACCTTACAAAAAGGCACAAAGAGCCCCTCCTGTTAAACGTAAGTTAAAGTGAGTCTATTATAAATTATGATTTAAATTCAAATTATTTCGAGTCTAATTGTTTAACTTAAAGCCAAACGGATGTTATGCCCCATATGCGGCAAAGAAGTTTATTCCTGTAAATTAAAATTACACATGGAATCCGTGCATAACAATGGTCAAAAATCCTACCTTTGCGATCAATGTGGTGCCTCATTTGCTTTGAAAGGCACTCTTAGAGTAATTTCGTTAAAATATTATCATTTGATTTATTTTTTTCAATTGACTTCCTCTCGTTATAGACCCACATCAGACATATGCATGGCAGTGACAACCGGCCTCATATTTGTACGGTTTGCAACAAAGGCTTTAAAGTTAAAAACGCTTTGAAATTTCACATGACGATTCACACGGGAGAAAAACCGTTCGAGTGTACCTATTGTGACAAAAAATTCCGAACTCGCATCGTTTTAGTTAAGCACTTGAGAACTCACACTGGTGAAAGACCATTCGGACCTTGCGAAGTATAAAAAAAATAAATTATCCCTCATTTTGAAGCTCTGAATAAGTTAATTTTTTTCCCTAGTTTTGTGGTCTTCGGTTTCCATACCGGTTTACGTATGTTAATCACTTGCGTACTCACCGGGCAAGATTAAGTGTGATTAGGAATGATGCTGTTGACCCAGAAACCAATTTACTGAAATGCAGCACTTGCAGCCTCAGTATTTAAAATTTTGCATATAATATTTCTTACTAAATGGTATTTTAATGTTGTTTTTGTTGTTTAGCTTTTAAACGTGAGTACGCTTTCTTGATTCACGAGGCAACTCACAAAAATGAAGACCCCAAATTACCTTGCTTCCACTGCCCCAACACTTTCCCATCGATGAAATTGCTCAAGGAACACTCTCATATTCAACACCCGGAAAAATATTACCGATGCGATCAATGCCCTAAGTTTTTCTCGAAGAAGAAGAAGCAAGATTTCGACGATCATATGCTCTCTCATTCGTAATTATTTGTTTCTTTTCTTTTCCAAAACTCATCATTTTAAAACCCAATTTGTGTTGCAGGAATGAAGGCGAAAAATTTCCTTGTAGTGAATGTGATAAAGAATTCCCTACGAAATTGAAACTCAAAATTCATGCCAGGGGCCATTCGATGAAAAATTCTTCCGTCTTTCAGTGCCAATTTTGCTCAAAAACGTTGCAAACAAAAACCTCTCTAGTGGACCATGAGCGGATTCACACCGGGGAACGGCCTTTTGCTTGCCCGCAATGTCCCAAGGCCTTTCGAATGAAGGTATTCTGTGTTCATCTCTTTCAACGAGTGTGATATGAAGATTTTTAATGGCATTTTCATAATTATAGGCTCATCTTGAGAATCACATACGAATTCACACTGGTGAGAAACCATTTGTTTGTAGTTATTGCGGAAAAGCCTTCTCAGGCAAGCGTAACAGGGATACTCATGTAAAACTTCATACTGGGAAGAAGAATCAGTGTTCCAAATGTGGAGAGACTTTCAGATCTCTTGTGAAATTGGAACAACACAAAAAGACTCATAATGAAGAAGAGGAAGAAGAAGATTCAGATAGTGTTCCGAATGATGAAGATCAAGATGAATGAACGAGTTGAAAATTACCCAATTGTTCTACATTCATTGATATGTAAATTGAAAATTTTTATGCTTTTGACGTGGAACCTAGAAATAATTGGTTGATTAATACATCTACCATTTGAAACCGTGTTTGAAACGTACACGTATATCTTGATTGAAACCTTATTGGGTAGGCGCGTTTACCACTAGAGTCCGCACTCACTATATTTCTTGGCTTGTATAATCTTTCATCACTTGCTGTACAATTTTGAAAATTGTTTATAGGAACATTATTAATTTCTTTTAAATAATGTTAAAAAGGTACTTAATTAAATTAAAAATTAAAGTTAGAAATGAAGGCATGTGTACATCCAATATTACATATTATTTTAATATTGTGATTCTCACTTTCATATTTAAGATTAATCGGTTGAAGAATACAATTTTGAAATGGGTAATCTACAGCTGACGACCCGACTCGTGAATGTTAATAGTCATATTGATATAGGAGAGGAAAAAGACTTCGGGCATATCAGGTCTGAAACCACCATATCGGATAGCGGATCGCCGATCAAAGACAACTTGGAACTCGGGCTCTTTCTGTGATGAGTAATTGTCGATGACATCGTCCACTTTGTTGTTCATTAAATTTTTGGCCGCAGTACTCCACTGGAAATCTCCAAAGATATCTTCAGAGGGTACTGCCCTGTCCAATTCTTTGGCACCCACAAGATTATTCTTCCAATCCGGAAAAGTAACTTGCCCTTTTTTATTTAACAAAAAATTTACGGTAATTTCTTAAATTAATGTTTAATTTTAATTCGATATGGAAATACCCGTGACAAAGTCAATTTTGTCTCCAACAGTAAGATAAGTCCAAGAGATATTTTCGTAGTCTGTTGTGTTAGAAGGATGTTCTATGGTGTTCGTTGCATCGATGATGGTGACGCCTCCTTTTCCTTCATGTCCGATTCCGATCACCTAATTTATATGAAAAATGGTGATAATTTTTTATCGAATATAAAAAAGACTCCGTCGAGCCGGAGTTGAACCAGCGACCTATGGATATCATCACTTTCCAACCCTACAGTCCACCGCTCTACCAACTGAGCTATCGACGGGTGTTAAATTGGCGACAAAAATGAAGTAGTATTCGCAAGGATTTTAAAAAGGCAGTTCATACTTTTTTTCTTTAATAAATGGATTAACTATTTATTGTACATCAATTTATACTTCGCCCCTTCAATCTTCCGGTGAAAATTCCAGTTACGATGAGAACTGTTTCCTCGTCGACAGCAATCCCTTTGGCAACTCCAGTACCAGGCTCGTCTCTTGTCTGCTGGATAACACGAGTTAAGCGTCCCTCACGGCCTCGGCCGCTGAAATGAGCGTCTAAAACGAATCCGTAAAAGAGTTGCAAACCACCCGTTGGATCATAAACCAGGACGTTGTTAGGATACGGATCATCAATCCCCTTCTGAGGAATGGCTCCATCCCGGAGACCCTCCCACGAATCGCCATTGATTAACATCAACGAGCCACACTTATTTAAAAAATAATGATAATAATTTATACAATAATTTTTAAAAACCTAATCGAATCACCTGGCAGGCGCAAGCAGCGGAAGTTCCGGCAAATACTCCTCCATCACGAAGTACTTGACGAATAGCGGACATGACCAAAGTGTCTTGACCATTTTGAATAAGAGTGTAAACGATTTCAGACTTGATTCCGCCGCCGAAGAAGAACCCCGTCATGGAACGGACCTATTTATTTTATTTTATTTAACCGGATCTTATCAAATGTTTATAAATCATACCAGTCTCGCCGTCTCTGGGTCGTTGACCAAGTCATTTTCTGGCCTGATGTCGATGTAAGTGGCGTTGACGCCGTAAATATTGACCAGAATATCAACATTGTATTGGCCTGTGCATTCTGGGCAACTCATACCCGGAGCCATGACACCAAAGCGGGCATTTTCTTTGCCACCCTATAAGAAACACCAGTTTTAAAATCTTAATTAATACGGTTGTATAAATCTGTTATCACTTCCATAAATTTCACACGTGTATTGCACATAAATAAGCTTAATATTTTTCTGCATGACTTAAGATATTTCTTACCGCAGCATCAATAAGTCGGTTCCAGGTTTCTTCGTTGGTAGGCTGAAAATCACCTCCAATCAAGAAAAGACTTTGCGCTGAAATGAATGCTGGCAAAAATGCGGCAGCAAGTAAGAAAATATGTAATGATCTCATTTTTAAACACAAGTTCTAGTTGACAACAGTCTGATACTTGCAATTAAAAGTAGCTTTCAAGTTCAAAGCTCTTTATCGCATTGGCTAGGTATATATTTGCAAACTTTATTAAACCCTTTTTGTGCCCAGTCATTTATTAGGATAGGTTATGTTATATAAATGATTGACACTTGATAAAGATATTTATATGTATCTTAAGATACTGTATAAAGGTATATAATAACCTTTGTCGATAAAATTTAAAGTAGCCTACACACTAGCACTCAAAATCTTGTAATAAGATGTTATAAGATCTTATTAGAAGTAGTTACAAAAAGCAGTGTGAATGCAATTTTTCCTTATATACCTTATTTTTCGTTAAGATATCGAAAATGTCATTATAGGACCCAAATAATGACTTGCGTTAAAAATACCCGGGTACATTTTTAACGTAAGAAAATAAGGAGAAAGCCAATGAAATGGCTGGATTTCTCAGGTGAGGGTGATTAACCCCACCCCTCAATCAAATAATAAAGAATATCACGTGATAAAGGGGAGCCTGGGAGCCAATAGGAGGGGGAGTTAAAGGAGAGACACCAAGGTCGGAGGGTGAACGTAGTCAGATATTATGACGAAAATACTACTTAATTTACCGTTAAAAATTGCATTCACATTTGAAAACGATGCTATTTTGCGCTTATAACCATGTCTTATAAAGAATTTTAAGTTAAAGTGCTTATTAGACGGTTATAAGGATTTTGAAGAATTTTGATCGCAAGTGTGAATTTAGCTTAAGGGGAGGTTTTTTTCAAATATAAATGTACCTGTGTTTCTATATAAACAATATAGCAAAGTATGCGTCAACGATTGGGTTTTACCACGGTGCCGTCTTTTTTTTTGGGGGGGGGGGGGGGGAAATTACGGTAGCATTCGTAAAAGTGGACATTATAAAAAAATATGAAATATTTCAAATGTAAGGATTTATTTCGAGTGCGACGAGGAAAAGGAATTAGATAGCTTGCGTTTATTTGAAGGACAATCCTCTGCCTAAATGAACTGGGAATATATGAGCGCCGTCACTCAACCGGCTTCAATAAATTAATTAGGAAATATGTTTTACCTTTATAGATAACAATAAAAATATTATGTTTCAATTTAATGTTGATAATTGCATAGAAAAGATGCCGCGCGCGTGTTCAAAAGTGCGTTTGAATAGTTCATTCAGAAAAGGCGTTGAAATTTGAAAATCAAGGCAAGTTTCTGTTTTTCTCTTACTGCCGCCTTTTTAAAACACGATCGTACATCACTATGATATTGTGCGCGTCTATACGCAAGTAAAACCGATCAGTAGAAAAACATACAGTTTGCCAATTTTTTGGGATGAAAATGTACCGGTAATCATTTCACAAATGGAATTTTATAGTAAAGCTAGCATCGTATTTTATCCAAGTTTTAAATGCAAGTTTAACTCCTACAAACTTTGGGCGTGAGAACGTATTTCTCCGTATTCAAAATACGTTGTGCCTACAATACATAAAATTTTTTTATAAGTTAGAAATGTCCAGTGCGTTCACCCGTTTATCGTAAATTATAAAAACTTGTGCTGCTTTATTGCTGGATATTATATTTTCTGCTTACACCTTTTTAATTTATTGCATAAGCGAACTTATTACCAGCTAGCGTTGGAAAATTATATACCAGTTCAAAGTTAGAATAAAAAGATAATATTTAACAAAAAGGTTTTATTGGCAAAGAGGTACGGTCATAAAGTTAATAATCCGTTTTTACTCAATTACTAGGGATTATGTATAGTGTTAAAACCCGTCGTTATACAGTGGGAATTTCAGTGGCCTTTGATAAAATGTGATCCTGCCGTTCGTCTATGGATTCAAAACGAAAGATATACAATGTTATAATCAGTTTTCACAAAATTCATGTAGGAAATAATACGGTCTTGTTGGCTAGCGAAATACAGGTAGTGCTATACTGGTGATACGAGGCGCAGTAAAAGCGCTCGTTATCCAGTTCAATAACTATTTTACTCTAATCATCATTAGTGAAGCTTTTTAAAAAAATTTAGGATGGCCGACAATAATTCTACCGTCTACTTTGGTTGGCCAGATTACCTCGTTTTTTCTTTGACGTTGGCTATATCATTGGTCGTAGGAGTTTACCATGCATGGAAAGGAGCGGGTAGTTCAACATCTAATTACCTTTTAGGTGGGAAAGCTATGGCAGTTTTCCCCATTGCGATGTCCTTAGCTGCCAGGTACATTACAACCCATTAATTATGAAGATTTGAATTTAATGTTTTATATTCATTATTATAAGTTCTTTATCGACGGGGACGATATTGGGTGCCTCCACCGATGTTTACACAACAGGGACCATGTACTGGTGGACCGTTCCATCTATATTAGTCGGAGTCTTAATATCTTCCTACATCTACTTGCCCATTTACCATCAATTAGACATAGTCTCTGTCAATCAGGCAAGTCACACTATAGCCCAAACATTTTTTTAGAACTTCAATCGGAATATTTTATTGCGTTTAAATTGAAGTATTTGGAGCTCCGTTTTAATCGGCATGTAAGGAAGGTGTCGTGCCTCGTCAACCTTTCTCAGCTGGTAAGCATTACTATGATAATATAAAAACAATTTACAACATTAAGTGACGAAACATCGTATTATTTATTTTAAATTTGCGCCGACTTGTCAAGATTCTTTTCTTCGCTCTTTTGACTTACGGACCTTCGTTGGCTCTCGCGCAAGGTATTTTGAATCTGCTTGCTATAGATACATCGATACAGAGAATAAGCATAAGTTAATGTGATATTATATTTGATTAATTCAATGATAATAGTGACCGGGCTGGATGAATATATATCTTGTGCCATTACGTTTGCCGTTTGCACCTTCTACACCACAATTGTAATAATTATTATGTTTGAATAAAAAACAGCATATAAGACATATATGACTATTAACAGGGAGGCGTAAAAGCGGTCGTATGGACGGATACTATTCAAATTTTTCTCATGATGGGATCAGTCATAGCATTGGTTACGAAATCAGTGCTCGATGTTGGAATTGAAAATGTTTGGCAGCGAAGTGTTGATTCGGGCCGCATTGAATTTCTTGTGTATTATTTATTATTTGCCATTATTATTAATGAAATTTCTCACATAAGCTTATCATTTGATTACATATGAAGCACCGATCCAAATCCAACTACTCGCCACACAGTAAGGATAATTATTGTATTCTTACCTTTTTTTAAGTTTATTATTATTATATGCTACAATAGCTTTGGGCCTGTCTCATTGGATTCGGATTGTCTTGGACTGGTTATTACGCCACTAGTCAAGGATCTGTCCAACGTTTCCTGTCGGTGCCAACCAAAAGAGGAGGCCAAATGTATACCTTGCATGACTAAATTGCTCTAGCTATGTAATATGCCATCATACTTTAGTACAATTTGATTTTTAGGGCATTTTTAGTGAATTTTCTGGCGGCCGGAATCTTTACAACTCTTTGCTGTTTTACGGGGCTGATTGCGTACGCCAAGTATTACGATTGCGATCCTCTTTCAGCTGGGGTTAGTTATTTGTTTTTGTACTTAAAGGAGTCTTGATTCAATTACTAATAGTTCAAAAAAATTACAGAAAATTAACAAAGCAGATCAGATCATTCCGTACTTGGTGATGGATTCGCTTGGTAGTTTACCTGGTCTTCCCGGTCTTTTTGTGGCCGGTATCTTTAGCGCTTCTTTGAGGTATTTGTTAAACAGTCAAATCTTAGAAGTTTAATTAACAGTTTTCAATTTGTTCAACAGTTCTTTATCCACCTATCAAGGTTCAGCCGCTTTGATCATCCTGGAAGATTTCATCCGACCATTCTATCCGAAATTGAAGGATCAAACTGCAACAAGAATCACGAAATTTGTATCAGTAGCTTTCGGTTGCATCGGTTTTGGTTTCGTTTTTCTCATTTCAAACATCAAAACTATTCTAGATGTAATCATAGTTATATTCGACAATCACGAATAATTTAACATCAGTACTTCATCTATTGTTAAATCATATTATAGGCAGCTTTGAGCGTAAGTGGAGCAGGATATGGATCTTCTCTTGGCATTTTTACTCTCGGAATGTTCGTTCCATGGGCAAACTCAATCGTAAGTTGAAAGATAACTAAAACAATATACGATTTAACCGCTTATTTAATTAAATAAGGGAGCTGGAATAGGTTTAGTCGTGGGGTACGGATGTGTTGTGGGTCTTGGAGTCGGCACACAAATCGCACTCGCTAACGGCCTCATAAAAAATCGGCAAATAAAACCTTTAAGCACTGAAAACTGCCCCATTGAAAATTCAACCCAATTTTTATCATGGATGGCAATGGAAGAGTCTGTTGACCAACCCCAGTAGGAATCTAAAAATTATGCCACTCGTACTCGTACTTTTAAAAAAATATATTCAATAGTTTTATAAATATTAACTATACAGGGAAGCATTTATTTTATGGAGGATTTCATACCTGTGGTACACTTTGATCGGTATGCTTATCGTGATTATTTTGGGTACTCTGATTAGCTTCGTGACCCATCCGCAAGATCCAGGAGACCTGGATCCTAAGTTGGTTTGCCATTTCATTCAGGGCAAAGTTGGTTACAAACGGGTGAGCCTTTCTTTTTCTTCTATAATAAATTAAATGAAGCATTTTTGTTTGTTTTCCTTGCTGCATTGCTCATTCATTTTTGACCATCATTCCAGGCTGATAAACTGGAGATGGAAGAAAATGGAGGGATAATCAAGCAAAACTACAAACCTACGAGTAAACATCTTGACGACTGATTCATTTGAATATGTTACGTTTATACTAGCCATTTGCTTATAAAAATTTCAAAATGTACCTATTATACAGTGTTACATGACCCAATAAATAATGAAAATGTGTTATTACTCTTGGTCGACATTTGTCCGGCTGATACGGGCATACGGTTCTCTGAAAAGGAGAGAGAATGGGAGGCCATTCGTGCTGCTCACAACCAGTTTTTAACACTGTCGAGTGTAGAAAATAAATACCCGAGCAGGAAACGGCTTGTAGTCGATCATTTTATTGCCCAAAACGGTCTACTTATTTAATGCAATTATGCAATATACTAATGAAAAAATCTAGCCCACAGTTAG
This sequence comes from Chydorus sphaericus, assembly GCA_030141595.1. NCBI lineage: Eukaryota > Metazoa > Arthropoda > Branchiopoda > Diplostraca > Chydoridae > Chydorus > Chydorus sphaericus. Next base: position 8,752,465 of record CM057927.1, on the reverse strand, counting down.
CCGGCTACTATTGGAAAATTCTAAAGTAGCTTCCGCTTCCTTCGAAAAAAAAAAATATAGATAAATAAAAAAATAAAAAATTCTGATTTTAAAAAACATCGTCAAAACCGCAATGGTATGGCTCACTTTTTTTCACTTTACGTAGAAAACAACATTTTAAAAAATCAGTTGGTTATAGACTTACAGAGTGCCTGAGTACATAACAACGACATTCACCATATGCACTCTTTTATTTTCCTTGTATTTATTATTTATTCATTCAAAACCGTGAGCGATAAAGTCAACTCCTTATATAGTACTACAAGAGATGGCGTGAGCTTGACTCCTTTCTCCAATATTCATGCCAACGAAGCGTTCAGTAGCCAGTAGTGCGTTTGAGCCGACAGATGCTAACTTTACGGTAAACGTCTATTACACATTAGCTGTCCCGACCAAAGCAGGTAAGGGTCTAATAGCTTTTAATCATTTTCAGTTGATAAACTACTATAGCTGGATGTGTTGAAAGGGGTTGTGTTGTTAGAAATGGCTGAGATTAGTAGAGAAATTGAAGACGTACGAACTCTTAAAAAACTAATTGGTAAAGGTGTTAACCTTGCCAATCAAGCGGATCTGCTCCAACTTGCATCTTTCGTTCAAATCAAGTTGCCTCATCGAAGTGATGTATGCATCTAATAATAACTTTATTCAGTTTTAGGACGTTTAATTTTTTTTTCTAAAAGCTTCATAATTTAGTGTTGGCAGCACTTAACTGGGTTACTGAACCACCGGCAGTATTTGTTTACTTCGTTCGTGACGATACTAATGATGAAATTAATAAGAAGCAAACTTTGAATCATAACATCGAATATTCTGCCATAGTTGCAATTCGAGTGGACCGAAGTCAATCACGGAAACGTCCAGAAACTCTTGCGGTATAATAATCTCTCCTTATTTATCATAATATAACGTTCAAAGATCGACTCATAACATGTACAATTCTTATCGCAGAGACATTTAAACTCGGTTTCATGGTTTCGAGAAGATAGGAGAGAGTCGCTCTTCAGAATATGGGACTCTATTGGTGCCATAGACTGGAATAGCGATATAATTACCATTTACGTAGTAAAACCAGCTGAAAGTATTCCTGAAATTCTGGCGGAGCACTTGAATAAAAAAGGAATGAACCTAGAAATACATCCTGGAAACCATTACGAAATGGAACGGAAAACGGCTATGAGTCTAGAAATCCCGTACCATAATGGACTATTCCCTCTTCTATAATAATAAATATAAACCGTACTAATATTTAATATTATAGGGATATGAAGGATGTATATGTTAAGAGTTTGGAAAAACACCATGCCCCGACTGTTTACAAGTATTGGCCGTATAAGATTTTCGCAACGGCGGAAGATGTGATGGATCAAATCCATAATTTCCCCTCCGCCGGAGTCTTTTTGAAGGAAAATGACCAATTAGTCTCCTGGATGGTTTATCGAGCCCCGTGGGGAATGGGCAAGCTTCATACACTTCAAGAACACCGAAAGAAAGGATACGCTTCTCTGGTCACTAAATACATGTCTAAGAGGATGGCCCAGTCAGGTTACATCCCTTCCGTTATCATTGAAAAAGGCAACCATGCATCATGCGCTTTTTTTGAGTCCCTCGGCTTCAAATGTTTTGGCGAAATGCCGATTTTTGTGGAAAAATTACCACCTTCCGTAGCAGAAGCTATATTGAAAAATTTCAGCTCGTAAATATGAACAGTTACAAAAATGTATTGCAGTTCAACTTGAAATATGTTATAATTATCATCACAATAAAGGGTTTTCGTAATGCTATTAAAGAGGTTACGACCTTTGGCTACCTTTCTTAAGTATTTATTCAAATGGGGCGTCGAGATAGCAACAAACTGTACAATAAATGCCGAGTTAGAACGCAATATTGCGTTCGAGATAGCAGCTAGCTCCAACAACAATACAATAAATGCCTGCAATCAAACGAGGGTCTTTTTAATAATTGTTTTAATTTGGAGTTGATAGGCTAAACTACAAGTGATTAGAGTGGTTATTGTGCTTAATAAAGAGTCCATAGTATCAAAGAGGTAAGTCATGATGGCTGAAGCTAATGCAAAAATGGAAGACGACGTAAGAATTCTTCGTCAACCAATTGGTAAAAGTGTTCACCTTGCCAATCGACTGGATCTTCATAGACTTGCCGCTTTCGTTGAAACCCATTTGCCTCATAGAAGTGATGTAACGTTATTTAAATACGACTTAAATTTTTAATAGAAAAATTTAGTCTGTTATATTTTTTTAGCTTCATAACCTAGTGTTGGCAGCACTCAACTTGGTCACCAATCCAGCAACTGTGTATATTTACTTTGCTCGAGACGATAATAATGAGGAAAAAACTGTAAATCTAAACTACGGTTACTCTGCTATACTTGCACTAAGAGTGGACCGAAGTTTACCACGGAATCGACAAGAAAATTTAGCGGTATAATACATGGTGCAACATATAAAGCATAAGATTCGGCGAAAAATAATTTACGCTAATATATATTCTTATTAATGACAGAGAAATGTGAACTCGGCTTCATGGTTTCGAGAAGATAAGAAAGAGTCACTCTTAAGCATATGGGACTCTATTAAAGAAATCGACTGGAACGACGATATAGTTTCCCTTTACGTAATGAATCCATCAGAAAGTATTCCTCACATTCTTCCAGAGCACTTGAATAAAAAAGGAGTGAGCCTAGAAATACATCCCGGATATCATTACGAAATGAATCGGAAGTCGGCTTTGAATCTACAAATCCCGTACATCTCTTTAAAAAATAAAGTAATTTAATTATAATTACAACTTAAACTGCGTTTTTTATACAGAGAATTTAAAGATGTATACGTGAAAAGCTTAGAAAAAAGTCATGCTTCCACTGTCTACAACTATTGGCCGTACAAGCCCATCGCAACGGAGGAAGATGTAATGGACCAAATAGATAATTTCCCCTCCGCCGGAGTCTTTTTAAAAAAGGATGACCAATTAGTCTCCTGGATGGTTTTTCAAATGCCGTGGGGTATTGGGAAGCTTCATACATTGGAAGAGCATCGGAAGAAAGGATATGCCTCTCTGGTTACTAAATACTTGTCTAAGAGGATGGCCCAATCCAGCTATATCCCTTACGTCAACATTGAAAGGGGCAATAATGTTTCATGCGCCTTTTTTGAATCCGTTGGCTTTATAAATTGCGGAGAGAAGCCACACTTGGCTCAAGCAGTTCCACCTTTTCTCAAAGAGGCTATTTTGAAAAATTTTAGCAGTTCACTTTAGTAAAAAGAGACCAGAAAATAAAAGGCTTACCGGTAGTTTATGATAACGATTGTCCTAGTATTATATAAGTACAAGCAGTTTCAAAATAAGAATTTATAAAAATTCCCTATTTTATTACTCTTTTCGTGTCTTATCCTCATTCCAAAGTTTTTTTTTTTAAACAATTTTTTTCTTTCATATTTGTTAAAGAAACCTTTCTTTTTTTTTCTTAAAAATTTCCTTTGGTACATTTTCCTGGGCGAATTTCAACAAAATTCTGTACATGGTAATAGTAAACGGTCTATAAAAACGATTCAGTTTGCAAACTGCAAACTTTTTTCCTCATACTTCAATAAATAAAGTCTGTACAATAAATAAATAAACATGATATATTAAAAGTGTTCTTTTACACAATATTAATTGTTTTCTTTTCAATTCTAAAATTGAGGGGGGGGGGGGGGAGGGTCCAGATATATACAATAGCAGATAATACACATAGAAAATCAACATCACGTTAAGTCAACTGTACTTTCTCTGAATTCGTAAGCGGAAATAGATTTGATGAGAAATTGAAAAAAAAACAAAATCTTTTTTTAAGCTTTTCTCATCACCGCAATTTCCGATTGATTGCGACTTTCCATTTAACCTCACTTTTTGAATGAAAAAAAAAACCTAATAAAATCGTTAAAAAATACCAATATTCAATTAAAATATGGGCATTATTTTTAAACAGAACAGATCCACAGGATTCCAATATCTCATGAACAAGCACGCGATTAGAAGACAGCGCTATCCAAAGGGCACTCTTTAGTCTTTAGTACATTTAGGCTACTAATATTTCGAGTTTTGTTGTTTTTCACTCCCTCGAGCCGTTGAGCGTTATCTTCTACATGTATTATATAATATACTACAAAATAGGTCAAGATCTTTGGCTTCCTCTCTAAAATATTTATTGTGGGGCGACGTTCCTGCTGATGATAGCCTACAATAAATGCCCACAACCAGACGAGGGTAGATTTAAATTGTTTCCGTTTGGAGTCGGCAACACGCTAAAGTGCCCAGACTGGTTGTGCTTTCTAAAAAAATTCATAGTTTTAAGAAGTAAATCATGATGGCTAAAGCTAATGTGAAAAAGGAAGACGACATACGTGTTCTTCGTCAACCAACTAGTAAAGGGGTTCACCTTGCAAATCGACTGGATCTTCATCGACTTGCCTCTTTCGTTGAAAATAGTTTGCCTCATAGAAGTGATGTAATTATATTTGTATGTATTCCTTAAATTTGTAGTAGAAAAAATAAGTCAATTATTCTTTTATAGCTTCATAATTTAGTGTTGGCAGCGCTCAATTGGGTTACCAATCCAGCAACTGTGTATATTTACTTTGCTCGAGACGACAATAATGCTGACGAGGAGCAAACTTTAAATCATATCTGCGAATATTCTGCTGTAGTTGCAATAAGAGTAGACCAAAGTCAATCACGGAGTCGTCCAGAAAATTTGGCGATATAATATATGCTACGGCTTTTAAAAAATAGTATAAAATGCAAAGCAAAATAAAATTATATATATATATTTTTTTGTCACCAACAGAAAAATGTATCATCAGCTTCGTGGTTTCGAGAAGATAAGAAAGAGTCGCTCTTACTCATATGGGACTCTATTAAAGAAATCGACTGGAATAGCGATGTAGTTTCCCTTTACGCAATTAAACCGTTAGAAAGTATTCCTCACATTCTGTCACAACACTTGAATAAAAAAGGAGTGAGCCTCGAATTGCATCCCGGATATCATTACGAAATGGATCGGAAGTCGGCTTTGAACCTACAAAATCCAGTAAATGTCTTTTCAAACATTAAGATAGAATAATAACCACAATATCTTCAATTGTATTCTTATTACATAGAGAATTGAAAGATGTATACGTGAAGAGTTTAGAAAAAAGTCATGCTCCCACTGTCTACAAATATTGGCCGTACAAGCCCTTCGCAATTGTGGAAGATATAATGGACCAAATCGATAACTTCCCTTCTGCCGGAGTCTTTTTGAGACAGAATGATCAATTAGTATCTTGGATGGTTTTTCACATGCCGTGGGGAATGGGAAAACTACATACAATGGAAGAACACCGGAAGAAAGGATATGCCTCTCTGGTCACTAAATATTTGTCGAAGAGGATGGCCCAGTCCGGTTACATTCCTTACGTCAATATTGAAGTAGGCAACGATGCTTCCTGCGCCTTTTTTGAATCCGTAGGCTTTAAAAACCGCGGAGAGAATCCACATTTTATTCAAGAAGTTTCACCAACCCTCAAAGAAGCTATTTTGAAAAATTTCAGCTTGCTAAAGTAGTCAAATTAGAGTATTTCCAAAAAATTAGTGTGTATAAGTAAAAGTTTAATAGGAGAGAAGTTTTTTAGGGAGAGAAGGAATCGGTATACTGTATTAATTATTATCATGATCAGTTTATTATCTTATAACTGCCTTTATATATTGTAATTATTTAAAGCAGTTTAAAGAAAGAAAAAATAATAATAAATCCTCTATTTTTCAACCTTTTCGCATCTTATACTCATTCTTAAGTTTCAAACATAATTTTTCTACAATTTTAGAAACATAATTTTTTTCCCTTAAAATTTCCTTTAGTACAGTTTCTGAGACGAATTAAACGAAATGATATTACACTTGGTATTGGTAAACTTGCAATAAAAACACTTGTTTAAACCTCTAAACTGTTGCCTCACAATAAATCTAATGAAATTATATAATAAGAAGCTGTTAGAGCCGTTCACGAAATGCTCACGAAGTGTTAAAAAATAATAATACGGTAATGCAGTGCCTCACATGATACGGGATAGCGCATAATAACAGAGCAACGTTCAAAGATATCTTTCAATCCGTTTTATAATCTTTACTTTTTTTTCATATTCTTGACTTAGTGCTCATTGAAATGAATATAGCTGCTATCCAATCGTTACCTTTGACTCGTTAGGTCTGAGCTTTAATTTTTCTGTTCGATGTTGTGGTGGTTTTATGTGGGCGATTGAGATGTTCGACATAGGATACGGTACGCGTGGGCCCGTTGGGTGAACTTAGAGAATTCTAATCAAAGGCGACTAAGTATTTATTACAGTATTTAGAGATTTATTTTTTTCATTCTTAGTTGATAAGCCGTGATAGTTGCACATGAGTGTTGAGTGCTGGTTGCGTTTATTTAAACAGAATTCCATAAATAAAAAATGGACAGAAAAAATAGAGAATTAAACGACGTCCTTCTTAAAAAACCGATTGATAAATGTGTTAATCTAGCCAATCGCCTGGATCTTCATCGACTCGCATCTTTCATTGACATTAATTTGCCTCATAGAAGTGATGTATGTGCTAAAATATCCATCATAACAATGAAAAATCAGAAACTAATTTTATTTTTTAGCTGCATAATTTAGTCTTGTCAGCACTTAACTGGATTAACAATTCATCTATATTTGTTTATTTTGGTCGAGACGGCACTGCTGAAGAAGATAACGATGATCAATATTCGGCCATTGTTGCATTTAGAGTGGATCGAAGCCAATCCCGAAGTGATCCAGAAAGTCTAGCGGTATGTTATATTAATATGGCTTCATTTATAATATTGAATAACATTATAAGACAGAAGGAAAAAAAAGTAAAAGTAATAATCATTCCTCCTACCATTCATCAGAAAAGCTTGAGCTCTGTTTCGTGGTTCAAAGAAAACAAGGAATCCCTCTTAAAAATCTGGGATTCTATCGATATCATCGACTGGAATAGCGATTTAATTTGCCATTATGTGATGAATCCGTCTGAAAGTATTCCAGAAATTCTTGCAGAGCACTTAAACGAAAAGGGAGCGAACCTGGAATTGACTCCTCGAAAACATTACGAAATGGAACGACAAACGGCTCTAAGTCTTCAAATCCCGTACATAATGCATTATATAATTCTGATTTTCATGTTAATGATAATGTTAACTAATATACTTATAAAACCATATTTATTTAGAGAAATTGCAAATGTATACGTGAAGAGTTTGGAAAATCACCATGCTTCGGTTGTCTACAACTATTGGCCGTATAAGATGTTTGCAACGGTGGAAGATGTAATGGACCACATCGATAATTTCCCTTCTGGCGGAGTTTTTTTAAAAGAGAATAACCAATTAGTGTCCTGGATTGTTTATCATGCTCCACGAATGGGTAAACTTTATACAGTGGAAGAACATCGGAAGAGAGGGTACGCTTCCCTCGTTACGCGATACCTGTGTAAGAGACTGGCTCAAGCGGGATATATTCCTTCCTTGAGCGTAGTAATAGGGAACGATGCAGCCAGCGCTTTTTTTGAGTCCATTGGTTTTAAAAATTGCGGTGATAAGCCACACTTTGATCCACAAATGCCACCTTCGCTCCATGAAGCTATTTCGAAAAATTTCAGCTCGCTAAAGTAAACATAAATATGTCATTGTCGTGTTTACGCTGTTACAGTAGAGAAGTGTAGAATAGGATCTGGTTCTTATTATGAATACTGTTCTGACGTTCAATTGCTCCGATTTCAGCGAAAACGAAAGAAAAGGAACTATGTAGATTACAAGATTTTTAAAAAACTGTATTGGTTATTTTCACATCTAATATTATTCTTCCAACATTTGTATCTATCACTTTTTTTAAATATATTTCAATCATTATATTGCCCAGAGATACAAGAAATGTTTTTAGCATAAATTTGAAAAAAATCAACTAAATATTTTTACATTAGTTACCGTATAAATTTATTATGCTTAGCCTACTCACTTCCGCAATTAAAAATTTTAATGCATCACCGAATATAGGTCGCGTTTTAAAATAATACAACAGTTTACAATTAAAAAGTTAATGCATCACATTACATGATCAAACACGCAATAGCCAAACAATGACGATCTATAAGGTCATTGATTCAAAAAAGTTCCCTAATTCCTATTTTTCTTTCGAAAACAAAATCCAATTCAGTATCGTTCTTTAATTTTAAAAATAAAATGGGAATGATAAAAGTTTGGGCGTTTCTCCATTGTTGTGCTAATGGGGGCGTACCAGATACAATAGCAGACACATAGAAAATCAACACCACGTTTAGTCACTTCTACTTGCATCTGGTATGAAGATTTGTGTTTTTTTTTTCCATTTTGAGTTCATAAGTGTAAATATATCTTGTGAGAGTGGTTGTGTTGTTGATTCTCCTCTTCATCTTTAAATTAATTGATTATTAAAGAAATGGCTGCAATTGATAGAGATGAACTTGACGACATAAGAAGATTGCAACCGCCAGTAACTGACAAAGGCGTTCACCTTGCCGACCGAATTGACCTTCATCGACTCGCCACTTTCATCGATCACAGTTTACCTCATAGAAGTGATGTAATTGTAGTATTACGTTCTTATCCGATTTGCTTGAAAAGTCGAATTAATGTTTTTTTTTTTCTTACAGCTTCATAATTTAGTTATAGCAGCACTCAACTGGGTTACCAGCCCGGCTGTATTTGTTTACTTTGTTCAAGGCGACAGTGATAAAGAAAGGAATGAATATTCGGCCATTGTTGCATTAAGATTGGATCGAAGTCAACCACGAAGTGATCCAACAGTAGATCTAGTGGTATAGTGCAACTTTATTTATTGATAACAACTAAAGATCGTTTAATAATATATAAATTTTCATGTCGTCGTTTGGGCAGAAAGGTTTGAACTCGATTTCATGGTTTCGAGAAGATAAGAGAGAGTCACTCTTCAGAATTTGGGACTCTTTTGAAGAAATAGACTGGAAGAACGATTATATTTCCCTTTACGTAATGAATCCATTAGAAAGTATTCCTGAAATTCTATCAGAGCACTTGAATAAAAAAGGAGCGGGCCTAGAGTTGCTTCCTGGAAAACATTACGAAATGGATAGAAAGACGGCATTGAGTCTACAAGTGCAGTAAGCATTTTGGAATTCATCTACTGTAAAATAAAATATTCGTTTACTATTTTTTATTTATTCCTAAAGAGAAGTTGAAGAAGTATATGTAAAGAGTTTGGAAAAACATCATGCCTCGATTGTCTACAACTATTGGCCGTATAAGGTCTTCGCAACGGTGGAAGATGTGATGGATCAAATCCATAATTTCCCCTCCGCTGGAGTCTTTTTAAAAGCAAATGATCAGTTAGTCTCCTGGATGGTTTATCAAGCCCCATGGGGAATGGGGAAGCTCCATACGCTAGAGGAACACCGAAAGAAAGGATACGCTTCTCTGGTCACTAAATATATGTCTAAGAGAATGGCTCAGTCGGGCTACATTCCTTCAGTCAACATAGATATTGGGAACGCGGCATCATGCGCCTTTTTTGAGTCCGTTGGCTTCAAATGTCTAGGCGAAATGCCACACTTTGAGCCGAAGCTGCCACCTTCCGTACAAGAAGCCATATTAAAAAATTTCAGTTTGTTCAAATAAAAATAAAAATAAAAATTTATTGCAAGTTTATCTATCAGAATATGCTAACATTAAATTGATTTATTAGAATACATGTTATTACCGATAGTAAAAAATTTTCAATGTGATATATTACCGCAATAGTCGCCAATAGTATAAATTGATCGTTGCTGTTTATAAATTATGGAATTGGGTCAACACATTCCTATGATATTTAATACAATAATTTTTAGAAAAAACTATCTTAGAGCGATTTATTAAAAAATTATATGTATACGAATCTCTCAAACAATAAATTAAGCTATTATCCATTATAGAGCGCTCGCACTTTCAAAATTGTTACGGTAATGATAATACAAAATAGTTATAAAAAATCATCGATTTCGCCCCATGAATGTTATGATTGTACTGACAATAGCGTTAATTGATGTATGAAATTAAGATTGGGTACACTGAGGAGAGTTTAGTAAATTTCAATTTTCCTACAAATAACCCATGTTTAAAAATATTATATAAATTAGCTTCTTTACATAATGCGCTTCACATTCCTTTAATAATTTTCATTCATTTTCTTCGACTGCGTGTTATTGTTGCGTGTAACAGATGGCGTGAGTTTGCTCATTTCTCGAATATTTGGAGTTGACCATCCGGTATCCGGCCATTGACCCAAGACCGATATCCCGATATTATCATACAACCTTTTGCTTCCTTATTTTCAGTTAGAACAGTGATACGTTAACAGTTTTTGCGCTTGCCTTTTAAATTGTTGTTCTCACTGTCTCATTATTGGGGAAACACATAACAGAAAAACTACAAGAATGGATATTGCGATCGACAACAAACATAGGGATGCAAAAGGAGTTCACCGTGCAAATCGGCAAGATCTTCATCAACTCCTAGCTTTCATAGAAAATAAGTTACCACATAGACATGATGTAAATATGTTCTGTTTATAAAATCTATCATTCCACAATGTACTTATTTAAGTTTAACTTTTGGATTTCTACAAGTTGATCAATTTAGTACTGGGAGCACTGAGCTGGCTCAGCAGCCCATCTGCTTTGTTAGTTTACTTCACTCGAGATAACACCAATGCCCAAGACGAATTTTCCGCTTTTGTAGCGTTCAATGTGGACCGAATGAATATTCAATCAGATGATCGTCCGACAACTCAAACGGTAATAATTAGCATAATTTTTTTATTTACAAAAAATTTTATAAATCATCAAAAATAGAATTTATTTTAAATGTAAAATAGTATATTTTATTACTTCTAATTAAAACATGAAAAGGAGAAATGTTGGCATTCATCCGCATGGTGTAGCAATAAAGAAGCGCTTTATCGAATCTACGATTCTTTAGATTGCATCAACTGGGCAGAGGATTTTTTTTCTATTCACATGTTGGACCCTGAAGCCGTCCCAAATAATATTTCTGACCACTTATTCATTAAAAAAGGATTGAAACTAGATAAACGGTCTGCTCTTTGTTACAAAATAGAACGCCAGTCGGCCTTAGAACTTCAAATCGAGTAAGTTTTTATTATCCCTTTTAATGCGCATTATAGTTATTTAAAACAGATATTAATTCTTATTATTCTAAATAGGGAAGTCGAAAATGCTTACACCAAGAGCTTAGAGAGATGTCATGCTCAATTAGTCCACGAATATTGGCCTTATAACATATTTGCAACGGTAGAAGATGTGGCTAACGCAATCCAAAATTTCCCATCTGCTGGAGTCTTCTTAAAAGAGAATGATCAATTAGTTTCCTGGATGATTCATCATCCACCATGGGGAATGGGCATGCTTAATACGCTGGAAGAGCATCGTCGGAAAGGATATGCTGCTCTGGTCTCTAAATACTTGACTAAAAGGATGGCCCAAGCTGGTTATGTTCCATATGTTATCATCGATATTGGGAACGAAGCATCAATTTCCTTGTTCGAATCTATTGGGTTTCGATTTGTACGCGAATTAAACAATCTTATTTCAACCATTCCACCTTCAGTTTTAGAGGGTGTGCAGAAAAATTTTAGCGCTCCTAAATGAACTTGTTATAACTCGCTACAGTATTACATTTCAATGAAAAGAAAATACACGTCACCGCCAGAGTAACAATAATAATTCTTATTATATTTTATTAAAAACAGTTTTTTTTTATAATTTTATCTTATAATTGAATATTTACAAATAGCTTTTATAATTTATTGGGAATTATTCTTCATTAGTTGCAACGGATTTGTCTTCCCTAGGAGCGACAGTGATGTAAGACCAATCTTTGACTTTAACTTCTGAATTTCGTCTTGAATTCCTTGGCGACGGTCTTCTCCTTGTTTTCTTGTACTCTGAAACTTCTATAGTGAGGTATCCCATCATTCCAATCGTTAAAATACCCATGAGGATGAATAACTTAATTCGGACGCATAGGAAAGTGGAGTATGCCAGTGGGATGACCCATCCTAGGGCTTGCCATAAACGATAATTTGAAAAACCCGCCGATGCTTCTTTTTTTATTCCAAATAAAACTCCATAAAATGCTGAAAGGAAATCGCATTAATATTAAACTTTAATATTTGTTTTAAAAAAAATTAACTTACTGCTTAATTGAGTCGTCCAAATGGCATTAGTGGAGCCCCAGAAAGCTGAAACGATGAAGTAGAATTCTGGTTTTGACGGATCGGGATGCCAGACGAATTGCATCACCAGAAGAAGTGTAAGACTGATAATAAATCCAAATATGAATATCGGTATTCGACCAATCTTTTTAATCAGGTAGCCGAAAATGAAGGAGCTGATTGAAGCCGCCGTCCCATAGCACATTAGAACGTAACCAATATTTTCGACGCCCCACGAACAAGTAATAAAAGCCTGCAAGTGATAATGACTGCTTAAGTAATTGTGATAAACTAAAATTAAATATTAGTTTACGTAAGTGAAATCGGCAGAAAGAAAAGCTCTATCGAATCCTGCCCAAAGAGTTAACGGAATAATGAGTAACTGGTAAGGATCTTTCAGTTGAGAGAAAGTTGCAATGAGCATCTGTCCACTGGTCTTCCCGTTTCCCCTGCTTGATTTCATTTCTTCTATAGGGGTTGGATCCACCAGAAAAACTAGAATCAAAGTGGCTAGAAGAGTGATAGCTAATAAGATTCCCATCAACATGGGAATGTTCGGTTCGTGCTCCGTTTTCGTCCAAGCCGAAGAGCTGAAATTTGTCGGATCAGGGATTTTTTCTGCTTCTGAATGGCAGAAATTGGCTCCACAATGACTGTTGACTATGCTGTCAGTCTCGTTAAAATTCATGTCATCCGAAATAGGTTTATGTGCCGTGAAGGATAAGACTTTTAAAAAGAGATACGAAGCTTTTAAAAAAAACCGAATGATCAACATTAGCAATAGTTGACAACACCTGTTGAACCGATTAGGTTTCCCCAAATAGTAGATGATTGTGAAATCATGAATGAGACTCCGAAAACACGGGAAATGCTGGATTCTTTAGTTTCTTCTTCATTTCTCCCTGCCAATGAAGCCAATTTCACTCCCATCTACACAAAATTGAATTTATATGCAGTGCGTTATTTAGTACTTGGAATTAGAAAATTACCTGAGTGAGGTAAGAGGACTGAGCAGAAAGCTGTGCAATGGGATTAAAGGATAATAAATTTTATTAGAAATGTATGAAGCAATTGATTTTATGGGGTTGGTCATTTCGATTAAGGTAATAGGTAGTTTAATAAAAATTGAATGACCAAACCCTCAAGAAAATAGTCCAAAAATATTGGGCAAGTTAAAAATAAGAATAATAAAAACCAAAGGAGCTGCACCGAATCCAACGATGGCGGCAGCCGGGATCAGAGTCACGAACGACGGATAAAACTGGGTCGCAATATAAATTGAATAACCCATCTGACTTATGACCATAGTCCATTTTAATCCGAATTTCTGAATCATTATCGTTGGTATGAAAAGAGTAGAGATGATCATAGACACAAAGAGTACAGCTTGGGACGTATTTCCAAGTCCGGCCAGTCGATTGATCGTACTCTAATAATTCCATTATTACTATATTATGCAATCACAACTTTTGAATGAAGCAACATACCTGGAGCGTGGCCACTAGATTATAAGCGGTAAGGAGACACATGAATGATACACTGACTAGAATCACATTTTTCCAGATTCTAAATTTTTCCCGCGAAGCACTTCCGCCGTCTTTTTTGCCGGACATTTAGCGTTTTGGCAGCCGCGTGCCACAGGAATATACCTCACCGTCACTTCTCGTAAGAGTGTAAAGACTCAATACTTGGCAAACGAGATAAAGCGAACGTGATGCTACAATAATTCACTGCTCCGCGTATATAATACACCGGACCTTAAAACTTTGTATGTAAATCCTTCATTTCTGTTTGAGATAAGAAAGGACTTAAAAGGTAAAACTGACCTCTGCGCTCTTTATCAGTAAAGTCGTATATGACGTTACCATATCACCGTATACATACCTTTAGGATTTAAAATGATTTAAGAAGTTAGGAACGGAATTATTTCAAAAGTATGGTAACCGTTTTTTTATTACATATGGGAACTCAAATTTATGATTTTTATGAAATTGGGGTATTCAAACAAAAATGAAATTTAAAATTATTTTTGGTGAACTAAAATCATTCATTTTCATTTGTGTGAAAAAAAATTATTAATGAGAGATAGGATTATTTAAAAAAGGCTAAATATAAAGATAAAAATTAGCCGGGATCTCTAGAAGACTCGCAAGCGGGAACCGCTCTGGTGAAGGTCCACTCTTCATCGCCCAGCACGCCAATAGTGGTACGTCGATTCAACGTTTTCTTCCTTCCCATTCTCTGTTTCCACTCTCTGACTTCGATGGCGAAATAGGAAACCATCGCGACAACCAAGAGGACCATCAAGATGTACACTTTGGTGCGAACACAGAGGAAGGTGGAGTAAGCTAAAGCGATAGCCAATCCTAACGATTTCCAAAGTCGGAAATTAGAAAAGGCTGCCTCTTTGCTGCAAGCAAAGAGCACTCCGTAGAGAGCTAAAAAAATAATTTATAATATAGTTTTAAAAAATAGAGGAAATCTTTTTCAAATAAAGGATGAATCACTATTAAGAGCCGTGTTGACGATCGAATGTGCCATTCCCCATAAGGCGGCAACAATGAAGAACGTTTCAGGATGACTATGATCCTCCGGATGCCAGAAGAATTCCATGAACACTAAAATCGAAAACGTGACGGTAGCGGCCAGTACGAAAAAAGGGGCTCGGCCAATCCGACCGACCAAGTGCCCAAACACCAATGAAGTGGCCGCAGCGGAGGTTCCAAAGCACATAAGAACGTATCCGATCTTGTCTACTCCCCAAGAGCAAGTGATAAAAGCCTTAAATAAATAAACATATAATTAATATTCTATTAATCATTATACATAATCAAAATTATACAAAGGTAAAGTCAGAGAGCCAAAAAGCTTTTTCGAATCCAGTCCATAAGCTCAAAGGAATGAGCAGTTGCATGTTGGGATTCTTCATCAATCTGAAAGTGGCCATCAACATTTTCATAGAAGAATGCTTAGCATGATCACCCTTCATTGCTATAAATGTTCCATCGGATTGCTTCCGATTGATCACTGGAGGAGGTTCATCGATAAACACAATAATAATAAGCGTTGCCATTAAAGAGATGGTCAACAAGATCCCCATCAACATTGGCACGTTCGATGGTTGATCAAAATCGTTTTTGTGTTCGTCTAAAGATGTGTTAGTGTTCCAATCAAAACAGAACGAGGATCCACAATGATATTCAATGATTGAACTATTATAAACTATCGTTGCATTGCCATGATCCGCCGAGAGCACTGAGCGAATCATCGGAAAAATTATTATTAACACCTCATAAATTATGTGGGTGTAGTGAATACCAAGAGAGCCGATCAAGTTTCCCCAAATTGTAGATGATTGAGTGATCATAAATGCGATTCCAAAAGTTCTTGATAACCCAGTTTCGTGCGAATGTTCTGAGCCAGGCAACGCAACATATTGCATACCCATCTTTATTAATATGCAATAAAATTATTTTAAAACAATCTTATGATTGCGTAACAAGATTTTACCTTAGTTAAATACGTTGATTGGGCAGACCACTGTGAAGAATATATGTGTGGATATATTTAGGTGGAAAATAAAAGCAAATAAATTTGTGCGAATACCATCGGTGCTGAACTAAATCCAACAATGATTGCTGCAGGAATAAAAGTGGTGTAACAGGGATAAAATTGAGCAGCAATGTAGGTAGTAGATCCCAGCTGAGTGAGGATCATTGTCCATTTGAGTTTCAGTTTCTTAATGGTCACTGTCGGAGCAAACATGGAGGAAAAAATTTGAACGGCGAACATGACGGCCTGTGAGGTATTTCCCAGTCCAGCTTCACTATGTATTGTACTCTATTAATGCCCTTGCAATAAATTACTATTTCTCTTTTTTTCCGAAATAATTTTTAGATAATACTAGACGACTAAAAGAAAAATACAAGAAAAATTATACCTGAAGATTTGATACAAGTCCGAAAGCGGTAAAGAGGCACATAAAAGATGTACTAAGAACGAAAACATTTTTCCAGATCCTCCAATGTTCTCGACGGATTTCGTCCGTCCAAGCGACCGACATGGTCCAAGTATTACATGGAATGATGCTGAATAATGATTTCTAATCGAGGTCATTTATTATATGCTCTCTTGTCATCATCATTGACAGTGAGATTCGAGAATTGGTTGTGATGCTCGAAATGCACGAAAATTGGTTCCGTCCGGTGTGAATGTCAATCTAGTCGTATTCACACCTGACCTTTATTTATTATTAAGGGGCTTATGGCATCCTGCCAAAATATAGAGACTTGTCCTTACGTAGTTGTGTACAGGCGGCTCTATTGAAGCCATGCAAAAAGGCCTCGAAATTTGAATCGTTAGTGCTATACTCGGAGCATTTACACATTAATAACGAGTTTAGCAATAGAACATTGAATTTTATTGCAATATTTTTTTTGAGGATGTCGTTCATGAGGAAAGAGTATATTTGATATAATAATAGTTTGAGATGAGTAAACAACCAAAATGGCTCAAGAAATTTATTTCAAATCATATTTAAATTTGTGAAAAAAGTAATAAGTCAGTATGGCTTGTCAATAAAGAAATATCGCGATTTGCCGTGTGCTTACATTTATATAAAATTTATCTGTAATTATTTTCAAAGATTTGGTTTTCAAAAAGGTTACGAAATAAGCCCAGAGTGGAGAAAAAATAAAATCGATTATGAAAATATTGTTTTAAAAAACATCCATCAATTCTATTTTCGAAAAGGATATGAAATGCCTTCAAATTTCCAGAAGTTATATTCCTCTGCATTTCCTTTTAGTAATATCAACCTGTTTTTGGTTCGTTATTATTGTTCGATACCTGCTGTAGCTGCATCCTATCTTTTGAGATGACTGAAAGAGTTTCTATCCCGGCAACATTGTTACTCGAATTTCCATCTTTTAATCTGCTGTGCTCCTTAATTTCCACGGTGAAGTAACCCATCATTCCGAAAGCCAAGAGTCCCATCAGAATGTAAAGTTTGGTATCCACGCAAAGAAATGAAGAATAGGCAAATGGGATTGCGAATCCGATGGATTGCCAAAACACGCCATTAGAAAAGGCGGCTTCTTTATTCGAAGTAAATAAAACTCCAATAAAGGCTGTAAAAAATATATAAAGAATTCAAGATTATTTCTTTCGTAACATGCGATCTTTTAATTAAAATACTGCTTAGCGAAGTAGCGGTCATCGCGGTTGCTGAGCCCCAGAGGGTTGCAATTATAAAGAAAATTTCTGGTTTTTCTGGATTGGGATCCCAAAAGAATTGACAAGTGGCAATCGTCACACAGTGAATAATTGCACTGCAAATGAAAAAGGGCATTCGACCCACGATCTTGATCAGGTGGCTGCAGAGAAGTGAGACGATCACCGACGCTACCCCTAAGCACATTGTGATGTAACCAATCATTTCAACGCCAAGGTAACAGTTGATAAATGCCTTAAAATGATAAAGTCTCACATTTAGTGATATAATTTCTTTTGTAAAAGCCAAGATAAAATAGATATACGTAATTAAAATCTGCCGTCCAAGAGCTGCCCTCAAATCCAGCCGATACAATTAGAGGAATAATTAGGAGCTGATTAGGATTCTTCATTTGTCGGAAAGTTGCAGTCATCATCTGCCAAGAAGATGGCTCAGCAAATGTTTCTGTCGAAGAAGATTCAATAGCGTCCGATTCACTTGGAGGATTGTCTAAGAAGAGGGCAAGGATCAGCGTGGAAAACATTGCGATTCCCAAGAAGATTCCCATCAACATTGGGATATTGCTATTGGTGGGATTAACATCTTGCGGCTTATTAGTTATATTAGCAATTAGCTCATCTTGACGATCTTCGTAACAGAAATTTACGCCACATTGCAAAGTACGATTGCTATCGTAAAAAATCTTGGTAGAGTTCGAAGAACCAGACGATAAAACTGTTAAAGACGTAAACACGTAACATACACAAATTATATAAAGGAGTGTTTCAGAGTAAATTTTTCTGCTTCATAATACCAAGAGAACCAATGAGAGATCCCCAAATGGTGGATGATCCAAGGATTGCATAAAACATACCGAAGAAGCGAGAGATGCTTGGTTCAACCATCTCTTTATCGTTACTTGTAAGCGAAGTGTGTAGAATACCCATCTAAGTAATGTTAGATGATTCAAGTATATGCCGTTTAAATGAGTTATGATTTCTAAATCTTACCCGAGTTAAATAGGTTGCTTGTGCTGCCCACTGTTGATTACATAAATATCGACTTTTTTTATTTATTGTTTTGATGCAGTAAAAATATAATTATACCAAAGGAGCAGCTGCGAATCCAACTGCAATGCTGGTCGGGATTAAAGTACCAAAAGTCGGATAAAACTGTGCTGCAATGCTAAAAGAATAGCTCGACTGGCATAAAACCATGGTCCACTTTAATCCGAGTTTCTTTATAATCAAAGTAGGGAAGAACATTGAAGAGATGATCATGGCTGCGTAGATGACTGCTTGGGATATGTTTCCTAGCCCCCCATCGCTATTGATCGTGCTCTAATTAAAAAATTTTATATACTTATATGCTAATAAACATTCTCAATAAGTTTTCCAAGTGTACCTGAAGACCGCCCACTGCATTGAATGAGGCAAACAAGAACATGAAAGACATGCTGACGATGATAACATTTTTCCACAATCTACACGTTTCACCGAAACGATCAATTGAAAATATAGTACTGGTCATATCAACTGTTTGTATGTTACAGTCTCATTCCATGGAAATATAAACGCAGACTAGCTGCTGCTATGCAGGACGCAGCCACGGTGTCACCATTTGAATTCATTTACTGGGTGAGGGTCACATATAGTGTAGCTTTCACATATCACATCTGTCTTTCAGTCCCGTAGCCTATAGCCTTTAGAGAAGCGCTGATGCACAAGTCTAACAATGATCAAAAAGTGAAAGTTTTTGTCCACTCCTTTTTAGTTTTGCCAATTTTTTCGCCAACAACCAGCGGGAATCTTCTTCGCAATAAAATTTATATTCAAGAAACTTGTTTACAGGTTTCAAAGTCGGTTATACTATTTTTTAGGGAATGCGCGCTAGCATTAGAGATCCAAGGATTCTGCTTCGTGTTTTGATTAAAAGCATTTTTTTATGATTATTATTTTTTATTTATTTAATTCAATCAATTATTTCAATATCAAAATCATTCAATTTATGATTCATAATTCATTAGATGGACAATCATCTGAGGCCACTCTAGTGAAGGTCCACTCCTCATCGCTGTGAACACTGATGGTCGCACGTCGCGCAAGTTTCTTTCTCTTCATTCGTCGCTTCCACTCTCGAACTTCGATGGCAAGATAGCTCACCATTGAAATAACCAAGAGGACCATCAAGATGTAAACTTTGGTCCCAACGCAGAGGAAGTTGGAGTAGGCCAAAGGAACGGCCAATCCCAAAGATTTCCATAGCCGAAAATTTGAAAAAGCCGCTTCTTTGTCGCAAGGAAAAAGTGAACCGTATAGAGCTGTTAAAAAAAAAAATTTAAATACTATTATAACTCTTTTAACTATTATAACTCTCTTAGGACATCGATGTTATAAATAATTACTGTTAAGAGCCGTATTGACGATAGAGTGTGCCATTCCCCACAAGGCAGAAATAATGAAAAACGTTTCATCGTGACTGTGATCCTCTGGATGCCAGAAGAATTCCATATACACAAGAATCGAGAATGTGATGGTAGCTGCTAATAAGAAAAAGGGAGCTCGACCTATCCGACCGACCAGATTTCCAAAAACTAATGAAGTGGCAGCAGCAGAGGTCCCAAAGCACATGAGAACATAGCCGATCTTGTCTACTCCCCAGGAACAAGTGATAAAAGCCTTTTTAGGATAAATAAAAAAAGTTAAATTAAGATTACATAAATAAATTAAAGTAAAACTTGACATACAAAAGTGAAATCGGAAAGCCAAAACGCCTTTTCGCATCCAGCCCACAAACTTAAAGGAATGAGAAGTTGCATGTTTGGATTCTTCATCAACTTAAAAGTAGCCATAAACATTTTCATCGCTGAGGCATCGTTATCATCACTCTTCATCGTTATTGAAGTTCCATCGGATTGTTTTCGATTGATTACTAATGGAGGCTCGTCGGTAAACACGATTAGAATCAGCGTAGCTAACAAAGAGATTGCCAGAAGGATTCCCATTAACATGGGTACGTTTGATGGTTGATTATTAAGATCGGATTCTTTTTCACTAATAGGTTTAGTATTCCAATCGAAACAGAAGGATGATCCGCAATGATACTCAGTAATGATGGAGCTGTTGCTTGCTATTGTTTCATTCACTGAATCCACCGAAAGTACTGTGATTCGCATCATATAGAAAAAATAAATAATAAATTACCGAAAATTATCGCAATTATTGTGCGCTATACCAACAGAGCCGATCAAATTTCCCCAAATGGTAGAAGATTGAGTAATCATGAAGGCAATACCAAAGATTTTCGATAATCCAGATTCATTCGACTCGTCTGAGTTTGGTAACGAAGCGTATTGCATGCCCATCTTTATTTTTATTAATAATTTTAGAGTAGGCTTACATAATATTTCGGTGAAAAGTTTTTTTTTACCTTGGCCAGGTAGGTTGATTGAGCTGACCACTTTAAAACCATGATTTTTTTTTATAAAACACATTAATCTTGAAAACAATTAGAGTAAAATAGTACCATAGGAGCTGCAGTAAACCCAACAATGATTGCGGCCGGAATAAAAGTGGCATAACACGGATAAAATTGAGCAGCAATATAGAGCGTTGATCCCAGCTGACAAAGAACCATTGTCCATTTAAGTCTTAACTTCTTAATAGCCATAGTTGGAGCAAACATGGAAGAAAATATTTGAACAGCAAACATGACAGCCTGTGAGGTGTTTCCCAGTCCAGCTTCACTATGGATTGTACTCTAATGACATATGCCCTTACGGAAAATTAATATTTCTCTCATTTATTCTTCTTAAAATAAACTATAATGATTATAGAAGAGGTAAAACCGAAAAAAATATTACCTGGAGGTAAGAAACGAGTCCGAATGCGGTAAAGAGACACATGAAAGATGTACTAACAAAGATAACATTTCTCCAAATGTTCCAACGTTCCTGGCGGATCTTGTCGTTTCTGTAGTCAGACATGGTTCAAGGTATTTTGTAGAATGACGATGCTGGATGATGGATCATCGGGTCTCTTGGAACCATTAATTTTTATACTAAATGATGACATCATCTTTGTTGGTGCTTGACTCTATGTTCGAAATCCAACGAAAATTGGTTCCGTCCAGTACTTTCAATCTAGCCGAATTCGCACCTCACCTTATTTAATTTTTTATCATCAAACAGGTTACAACATCCTGCCGAAAAGGAGAGGTTTGTGTTGTTAATGATGTATTATGCTGTGCTTGCGTGGAGACGGATCAATTGAAGCCGCTTAAATATTAGGGGCTCGAAATTTGGAACATGTATGTGCTATACATACAAGATTAAAATCATATATTCGTATTTTATTGCCTTTACATTTGTATGATCAAAGTAAAAAAGAAAGTGACAATATGATGAGTTACCGGTACTATAAAAGCTTCGATATAAAGTAAAATCATAATAACGGGGTTCGAAGAATTTTTTTTAAGAAATGGAATTATTCTAAATAGTTGCCTTATAATTAAAATCCCTTAATAGATTACGCAAAAATTAATAAACGTTTACTGTATTATAACAAATGACTAAAAAAAAATATTATGCCTTAATTCAAAATGAAGATAATGACCACATTTCAGAAAATATTCATTTTCTATTTAGCTATGTCAACAAACGTTTTGTTTGTTTATTGTGGATGCTGTTGCACTGGAGAAGATCAACGTTCTTTTAAAAGCCGATTACGAATAACTTAAGACTGCATCACCTAAGGCTTGTGCAATGCATTTACTTCCTTGATACTGCTAATAGGAACTACTAGGTAGGTCTATCGGATTCGGAAGGTGGCTACAAGATACACTTTACATTTCGACCCCGGCAACATTGTTACTCGAATTTCCATCTTTTAATCTGCTGTGCTCCTTAATTTCCACGGTGAAGTAACCAAGCATTCCGAAAGCCAAGAGTCCCATCAGAATGTAAAGTTTGGTATCCACGCAAAGAAATGAAGAATAGGCAAATGGAATTGCGAATCCGATGGATTGCCAAAACACGCCATTAGAAAAGGCGGCTTCTTTATTCGAAGTAAATAAAACTCCAATAAAGGCTGTAAAAAATATATAAAGAATTCAAGATTATTTCTTTCGTAACATGCGATCTTTTAATTAAAATACTGCTTAGCGAAGTAGCGGTCATCGCGGTTGCTGAGCCCCAGAGGGTTGCAATTATAAAGAAAATTTCTGGTTTTTCTGGATTGGGATCCCAAAAGAATTGACAAGTGGCAATCGTCACACAGTGAATAATTGCACTGCAAATGAAAAAGGGCATTCGACCCACGATCTTGATCAGGTGGCTGCAGAGAAGTGAGACGATCACCGACGCTACCCCTAAGCACATTGTGATGTAACCAATCATTTCAACGCCAAGGTAACAGTTGATAAATGCCTTAAAATGATAAAGTCTCACATTTAGTGATATAATTTCTTTTGTAAAAGCCAAGATAAAATAGATATACGTAATTAAAATCTGCCGTCCAAGAGCTGCCCTCAAATCCAGCCGATACAATTAGAGGAATAATTAGGAGCTGATTAGGATTCTTCATTTGTCGGAAAGTTGCAGTCATCATCTGCCAAGAAGATGGCTCAGCAAATGTTTCTGTCGAAGAAGATTCAATAGCGTCCGATTCACTTGGAGGATTGTCTAAGAAGAGGGCAAGGATCAGCGTGGAAAACATTGCGATTCCCAAGAAGATTCCCATCAACATTGGGATGTTGCTATTGGTGGGATTAACATCTTGCGGCTTATTAGTTATATTAGCAATTAGCTCATCTTGACGATCTTCGTAACAGAAATTTACGCCACATTGTAAAGTGCGATTGTCATCCTCCGTTATCTTGCTAGAACTCGGAGATAAACCAGACGATAAAACTAATATTATAATATTGTAGAGTTATTAGAATGTATAGAGTTTTATTGCGTGCTTTATAATACCAAGAGAACCAATGAGAGATCCCCATATTGTGGAAGATCTGAGGATTGCATAGAACATACCAAAGAGGCGTGAGATGCTTGGTTCAACCATCTCTTTATCTCTGCTCGTAAGGGAAGTATGCAGTATACCCATCTAGTTTTTTTCACATACATAAAACATCACTCAAGATGGTTTAATCGAATATAGATTTCTAAATCTTACCCGAGTTAAATAAGTTGCTTGTGCTGCCCACTGTTTATTACATAAATATAAACTTTTTAAATATATTTTTTTAATGCAGTAAAATATAAATATACTAAAGGAGCAGCTGCGAATCCAGCTGCAATGCTGGTCGGGATCAAAGTACCAAAAGTCGGATAAAACTGTGCTGCAATGCTAAAAGAATAGCTCGACTGGCATAAAACCATGGTCCACTTTAATCCGAGTTTCTTAATAATCAAAGTAGGGAAGAAGATTGAAGAGATGATCATGGCTGCGTAGATGACTGCTTGGGATATGTTTCCTAGCCCCCCATCGCTATTGATCGTGCTCTAATTCATTCATGTTTAAAATTTGAATAACGATTTGGTTTCCAAATATAAATTTATAAGCGTACCTGAAGACCGCTCACAGCACCAAACGAAGAAAACAAAAACATGAAAGACATGCTGACGACGATTACATTTTTCCATAATCTACACTTTTCATCTAATTGGTACATAGCAAATACAGTCGTAGCCATATTATTTCGAACTATTCATATGTTACAGTCTCGCTCCTGAGAAATGTAGACGCATACTGCTACTCTTGATAGCACCATTATTTCAATATATTTACTAGGTTAGGGTCATATATAATACAGCTTTCACATCTGTCTTTCAATCCCGCACAAGACTTACATAACACAAATCCTCCGGAAAACATGATCTCCGGTCCCTTGACACACTACCTTCACTCAATGACACTCCCCTATACCTCCCTTTTTATGGTCTTCCAGGCAGGAAAAAGATGTTGAAAGTAAATACCTAATTAAGAAAACATTTGAAAATAACAAAAAAAGGCGGGATATTAAATCTGAAATTATAGGGAGGACATCAAGTATGCTGCAGTTTTTCAATACAGCACTTTTGTCGTATAACACTTCAATCATAGTTGGGCTGAGCCTCCATATTTTGTTTAAAGATAGGCACTTAATAGTTTAGTGAGGTATCGGAGTCGGATGCCCGTTTACTTTCATCAAATATGACCAATTTAATATTTTTACTCGTTATGCGGAAAATTCAAGTTCCCGTAACTTACCACTGGTTTTTGTTAGTCGGGATTATGACAAATTTTACCTGGTATAAACCACTTGTATTACTTTTTTAAAGCAAGGATTTCATAACGTTTATCAAATGACGCTAGCTCAGTCGGTAGAGAGGTGAACTGTACAGGACCAAATTAGGGACTTCCATAAGTCGCTAGTTCAACTCCAGTTATATTTTAAAATTCCGTTCGGAATTGATTTTTGAATCCTCAATTATAATCAATTTAAAATGTAATAAACCACTTTTTATCTATTTTTTTGTGTGTATTTTCAGAATGATTTTTACAAGTGGAATCCATGCTTTAAAAAACCAATCCAGCTAACAGTAATAAATGTCATGAGAAGCTTTTAAAACTAAAAATTATGCAAGAAACAAAGATTGATTAGTATTTATGGTGTAATTTAAATAATATGCTGAAGTAAATCATTTTTTTTTTCATCCGAACCTAATACTACTATTCAAAAATTAGTTTTTGGGTTGCTCTTATCCTCATCTTTGAGTAGCACTGGGTTGTATGACCAGTCCTCACTTTTAATCCCATTTTTAACTTGATTCTCTTCTTCTTTTTTCAATCTTCTGCGCTCCTTGAGCTCCACGATCAAGTAACCAATCATTCCAAAAGTCAGGACACATTCCAAAATATATAATTTTGTGGTGACACAAAGGAAAGAACCGTATGCCAAAGCGATGGCAAATCCAATCGACTGCCACAGTCGTAAATTAGAGAAAGCCGCTTCTTTATCCGCAGCAAACATAACTCCATAGAGGGCTAAAATATACAATTAATTTAGGTTAAATTATAATTTAGAGGACTATATGAAAATAGTACTGTTGATCGCCGTGATCCAAATGGCTGATCCTGTACCCCAGAGTGCAGCAATGATGTAAAAGACGTCTGGTCTCTCCGAACTAGGATTCCAGAGGAACTGGCATGTAGCCATGACCGACAAGTGAATAGTAGCAGCCCATAAAAAGAAAGGGAGGCGACCGATCCTCTTAATTAGGTAACTGCATGCAATCGAAGTCATCACCATAGCCGCACCAAGAGACATGCCCACATAGCAGATGCTCTCAACGCCCAGATAACAATTTATAAATGCCTTTTAAATGAAGGGATTTAATATTTTAGTACTATTTGAAATATTTTTAATTTTCATTGTTATTACAAAACTAAAATCCGTCAGCCAAAATGTTCCCTCAAATCCAGTCCACATGGTTATGGGAATGAGGAGAAGTTGATTGGGATTCTTCATGTGTTGAAATGTTGCCACAAGCATCTTCTTAGAAGATACTACCGACCTAGAAGATCCTTCAGAAGAAGGATTGTCAAGAAAAATGGCAAGAAGGATTGCTGAGAGAACGGCGATTCCAAGTACGATGCCAATCAACATGTTAATATTGTCATCATGACCGTCGGATGATGTAATATTATCTTCTTCTGGCATAGCTAAATTCGTCAAGTTATTCAAACTTGGCTGAGGCATAACTTCGTAACAAAATTTGATGCCGCAATGTGATGTTGAACGGATAGGCGTAGTTGTAGAATTGGAAGTACTATCCGAGTCAGCTGATAACACTACACATCAAATTTCATTTTTGAACTCATTTGAATTACAATTTAAATAATTCATCAAGAATATACCGAGAGCCCCGACAAGATTCCCCCAAATACCAGCCATTCCCATGATTGAGAAAAAAAATCCAAATAGTCGGGAGATACTTGGTTCGATCATCTCTTTCTTGCCCGTCAAAGATGCGTGCCTTATACCCATCTATTTAAAAAGTATAACACATTATTGTTTTATTTTTAAAATTTATAAGCCTTTCATTGGTGTATTACCTGGGTCAAGTAAGTTGCTTGGGCAGTCCACTAGAAATCGTTTTGTAAGAATGCAAATATATAAAAAGTAATTGACACTAAAAAATTATTTATACCAAAGGGCCCGCTCCAAACCCGAGCACTATAGCACTAGGGATCAATGTAGCGAATTTCGGATAAAATTGAGCTACGATGTAAGTGGAATAACAGAACTGGCAGAGAACCATTGTCCACTTGAGTCCGAGTTTTTTTATCATCAAAGTAGGAGCAAACATAGATGATACGATGAGGGATGCGTAGATGACGGCCTGCGATATGTTACCTAGTCCTTCTTCGCTATTGATTGTACTCTGAATAGTATTATATAACTATTTATTTAAGGAATAACTATATTTCAAGCGAAGTATGACTCATACCTGGAGATTGGCCATCGCAAAAAAGGAAGTGAACAACAGCATAAAGCATAAACTAAGGATAGTAACATTCTTCCAGATAATCCGTTTTTCATTTCCATGCTGAACAAGATCCACTTCTATATCATCAGACATGTCTGTGATTAAATTTTGTCAAGTCTCGTCTCTAGGAAATCGGAACGCTAACTGTCAACACGCATCTCAGGTGGAACCCATACACAGCTTTCACATCTGTTTTTGGTCTTTGTTTAAAATGTGAAAAGCTGCGCACTATAGAGCTATATAAAAACCAATAAAAGAAGGGACTCTATTTGATTACCGAACCGCACCTTGACTAGTAAAAGGAGCGCGTGACTCACCTTTAAACAAAGTGGTACATTTATATATTTTTAAAAATATATGCTAAAAATTATCATTTTGAATGAAAAAAAGTGTATTTGATCCATCTCATAACCGAGATTTAGGGAGCTTCAGCATCAGATGAACAATCGTGGAACTTGGGACTAAACTCGATGCTGGATTCATCGGAAGAGCCAACCCAATGATCATACGAATGACGGCGAGAGGAGCACGATGAACCGGCGGATCGCGTTCGATCTCTTTTGAATCCTTGGAAGTAGTGCGTAGCCATCGGAATGATGCGATCCTTGAAGGCGAGTCCGAGCTTGTAGTCTTCATCCAGAGCGTACTGACTTCCTACTTTCACCGTCTTGAAATAATTGAAGAAAGAATGTATCTTCCAAGATTCTTCAGGATGGATTTTGACGCTCTTTCCCTCTTTCCATTGAATGACAGTTCCAGCAGCCATCACCACCTTCGGATTCTTATGACAGCGAGGATCTTCTTCGTCCAAATTGAATTCCAGTTGATAGGTTTTGGTGAGGATTTCGTTAGAAAAGAAATCGTTTGGCGCGAACACGAAATCCAACGAGAATCCAATGACGTTTTCTTCAGTAGGCAATCGAATCTTGATGTCCATCAGTTTCTCCAGAACGGCACGGTCGTACATTCCGACACAGATAAAGGCCTCGTTGAAATTTTGAAGGACTTGCAGCCAGTAACCAGCAATAAATCGGTTTTGGTTTGAAGTAGACGATGATGACTCGTCCGGTTCGCTCGATTGTTGTTCCTGCTGCACAATGTTGTTGATGAGGTCCGCCCGTTGGTCGAGCAATGGCTGGAGCTCTTCAGTGAAGTGTTGACACTCCAGAGCAAACATCTTTTTGTTGAAATTGGTTTTCTTCAAAGTGATTTCTCGTTCAATCTGCATGAGGCTGGTCAACAGGCTCGGAGAGCATTCTGGTGTGCTCGGCATCCTGGAATGGAACGGCATGGTTTCATCTGGTAGAATGGACATTCTGTCACATATTTGTAAAAAAGTTTGTCAATATTTGTGCTGTCAAAAGAAAACAACAACTCTAAAAGTGTAACTATTACCTTTCATTTGAAGTTGAAATCGAGTTTCAGAGACAAAATAAGAATTATGAGAATATTTAAAATCCCGTCGACAAAATTAGACCAGTTCGTGAAGAGCTGCTGCGAATCACTGCTGATGTAAACAAGTGTCGTCTTCTGTCCGCTGCTGTGATTTTCCCTCCAACTTATAACCTTGAGTTACCCTTGGTTTCTCCCCCCCTGGTTGTTTTTCATGTTAGCCGGGTGACTTTTTGCCGGGAAAATTTGGAAATATGAATTTGACCATTTATTTATTGTTGATTATTACACAGATTAAATATTTTAAATTGATTAAAAATAAAACCAGTCCGATTGTTAATTGTTGATTGCAATATTTAAAAAAAAATAGGTAGAGCAGATAAAGTTATTGTGTATTACGGTATTACCTACGTAATTAACAGTTGTAAAGAAGATTTGTGTTAAACTTAAGAAAATGATGCAATTGAAGAAAAAGTCCCGACAAATCGGAATCCCATGGCTTCTACAAACGCTTTTGAAGCAACATTATTGATTGCCAAACCATAAGTAGGAAGATAGCCGGCCTGAGCCATCCTTTTCGTCAGGTACTGAACGACCAGTGTCGCGTACCCTTTGCGGCGGTGTGCCTCCAATGTGTGAAGTCGGGACATACCAAAATGTGGGTGTAGAGTTACCCAAGCTACCATCTCGTTTGTCTCTTTAGAGAAAAGTCCAGCTGATGGGAGTTGGTCCAATTCGTCACCGACATCTTCTTCTGTTGTGTGATCTCGATAAGCCCATCGATTGAAAACGTATTGACCATATTTATGCCGTTCCAAACTGCTAATGTATAAATTTTCCGGCATCCTGAGGTTTATAGTCAAATTGGAATTCTTTTGCTATTTAGGAATTTGAAATTCAATTTACTTAATTTCAATCTTGAGGGCAGATGGAATATCCAACATGTACTCGTAAAAAGGAAATTCTTCCAGCTTCCTCCCAGCTTTCTGTAAAAAGGATTTAACATTTTGTTGATGTTCTTGTAGATAATAGATTGTGAATTCGTCCCGGGACCAGTCAATGACGACTTTCATTGCATCATAGAGCTGAAGAAGAGCTAACTCGGTCACGCTCCAAGCAGACGAAATGAACCACATTTTCTGTCCCCGTCCAATTGATTATTTATACAATTATACTTTTTAAAGAATGACTTTAAAATATCGTAGCTACCTTGTTTTCAATCGTTGCATTTTGACCTTTATCCTCTTTTGCAGCAACTATCCCACAATAGTTTTCGAGGTTATTGGGATCAGAAATAAAATAGACACGATAAAATGGATTCCAACTGTGTATTGCTGCTAGGACCATACGATGCAACTATTTCGAATTTCAAGTTATATAATGAAAAGAAAAACAAGTTTTTTACTTTTTAAAAAATACATCAGAATATTCAGGTAGCTTTGAATCCAGGAATGTTAATATTCGAAAAAGATCCTTTCTTTCAGCAACCCGCACCGGATTTTTTCCATTTTCAAAATCCATTATAACTTGTTTTGACTTGGATTATAAAAAAATAATGTGAAGAAAAACGAAAAACACAGAATGCTTATCTAGATAAGGACTTTGAGCTGCTTATTTATCAGTCTGGTTATCTAACCAAAATATTAAAGAGCGTCACTACTCGTTTCAAAATTAATGCCGACTTCTCGCATGAATGCCGGGCCTCTTAAAAACTCCGATTTGAATTTCATAATTGAGTTTTTGTATTGTAATACCACAAATAAATAGTTTTATTTTATACAGGCATGTCATGCGACCGTTTATAACTTTTTAACTAATTTTAAATAATTAGGGCACTGTTCATTTAAGGATTGAAAGAATCTTTGCGTGATTTTCGTCTTTGCTCTCGGACCTCCACTGCGAGGTATCCGATTACTGCGAAAAACAGGACACCCATCAGCACAAACAGTTTAGTTCTGACACACAGGAAATTGGCATAGGCTAGAGCGACAGCGCTTCCGATTGACTGCCAGAGCCGATAATTGGAAAAAGCCGCTTCTTTGTCGTCAGCAAAAACGACTCCGTAAAGGGCTGCACGTAAATGAAATAGAATATCATCAAGTAAATTCGTTTTAAAAACATTTTCATCGTTAATACTTTGAAGTCCAATGCTAATGATAGCGTGAGATGCTCCCCAAAGGGCGGCGACGATGTAAAATATTATTGCATCAGAGGAATTAGGTTGCCAGACGAATTGCATAAAAAATAGGAGTAAGGCACTGGTAGCGGTTGATATGAAAAAGAAATAAATTCGTTCAATTCTTTCAACTAGGAGGCCGAATAGGAAGGAAGTGAGCGCGGCTGACAATCCGTACCAAATGAGGACGGAAGTGATGCTTTCTGATCCCATAGAACAGTTGATGAAGGCCTATACAATCCGACTATTATTATACTAACAAAATATGTATTTTTTTTTAATTTTAACAAACTTACGTAAGTGAAATCTGCCGTCCGGAAAGCATGTTCGAATCCCGTCCAAAGAGTCATAGGAATAAGTAGTATTTGATTGGAGTTTTTCAATTGGCGGAATGTTGCGATCAACAGCTTCCTGCGGCTGGAAGTGTTATTACCGCACAGTTTGGCAGTTCTTGGAATTGGGTCCACGAAGAAAATGAGGATCAGGGTACCCACAAATGACATTCCGAACAAGATCATCATAAGACTAGGAATGTTTTCCGGACGATGAACATCATGACTGGCATCTGCTGGCTGGTAATAGCGATCACTGGGACTACTTTGGTTGAAGTTCCAGCCTACAAGATCCGCGTGGTCCGAATGGTAAGGCGGATAGCAGAAATTCGCTCCACAGTTAGATAAAATGGTTCTATCAGCTCTTCTCTTCTTAGAATTAGATGACGATAAGACTGCAATTGACGAGAAAATAGCACACCCCGTTATCCTTTATTCCATTTTTATGAATCCCTACCCAACCACGTAATAATCACTTATAAATTCTTTTTAATCTGAAAATACTTAGGAAGCCGATGAGATTTCCCCATATGGAAGACGTAATGAAGATTAGGGTAAAGACGCTAAACATTCGTGTGATTCCAGTGGCACTAGAATCATTGGCTACCACTTTAGGGTAAACTAAATTTGAGTATTTTACACCCAACTATATTTAAAATAATAATAATAATAATTCCTTTTTATATTCTTGAGCTTTTTATTTATTTAATTATACATATTTCAAACCTGTCTTAATAACAAAGATTTACCTGAGTCAAGTAGATGGACTTGGCGGACCACTTCGAACATGTACCGTTAACGAGAAGAAAAGAAATACCAGTTTCTATTAGCACTAAGCCAGATGATAGGAAGCAAGTTGTCAAGTTACAATTACCAAAGGAGCACCTCCAATTCCAATGAGGATTGCAGCCGGTATAAGCGTTTGGAAAGAGGGCCAAAATTGTGCGGCAATGAAAAGAAGATATCCCATTTGACAGACGACCATAGTCCATTTGAGATCCAATTTGGAAATCACCAAACTTGGAACAAACATGCAAGACACTATTTGAGCGATGTAGACGACGGCGTGTGACGCGTTTCCTAATCCGGAATTGCAGTTGATTGTGCTCTATTTTCAATTAATTAAGAGTTAACTCAACTCCTTCAAACATGTGAAATGTTACGATTTGAAAGAAAATTTTGTGAATTCGATACCTGAAGATTAGCTACAAGACTGTAGGCTGCATAAAAGACCATGAAAGAGAGTCCTACGCACACAACATTCTTCCAAATTTTCCATTTCTCCCTCTGATTCTCTTCTAAGGATATAATTATGCGTGACGATAGTAAGGTTTTGGCCACCATCCTTCTTCGGTCATGCAAACAGAACTAACAACTAGATTGGCAGCATATTCGTTTTTTAGGTGTTATTTGATCAAAAAGGGAAGTCAGAACTTGAATCGATCGTCACGTGATTAAGAAATTTGAATTAAAAAAATAACAAAAGGAACCAGTTTTATCTGCCGTTTTACCAAGAGGGAAATGCTGTAGATGAAAATCACGATTTATTGAATGACTTTAAGTTAGATTTATAAAGAATATACTTGCTACAGTTTATCACAACTTTCACGGAACAGTTTGCGATGCCTAATCTATATAGTCAAATTCATTTTTTAAAGATATGCGACAAAGGAATAAAAATCCTACGACTTGAAAATCTTAAAGCTTGTATCTCTATTCGTAAATTCACGGCCAAACGAATCATTTTTTTTATTATGCAGTATTTTTAAAAATAGATAATTAATCACTGTAAGATTTGATCAAGTAGAAAAATTAAAATAGAGGGATATTCATCACTTCATGATAACTTTAATTCCTAAATTTGAAAACACGCATTATGTAAATTTACGGTTTTCAGTGGTTTTTTCGTGCTATTTTTACTCGTCTTCCCTGAATTCACAATGACGACGTAGTGTTTATTTGCACGCTGTACAACAAATAACATAAATATTATTTCACTTTTAACATCACTATGACATCTTTTATATTCCAGTAGTTTAAAATGTCAATCATCTCTGAATAATCCAGGTAATATTATTATTCATTCAAAATTTGAAAAAATCTTTGCGTGATTTTCTCTTTTTCTCTAGGAATTCTACGGCGAGGTAACCGATCACTCCGAAAAAGAGGACTCCCATCAGCACAAACAGTTTAGTCCTGACGCAGAGAAAATTAGCATAAGCTAGAGCCAAAGCGGATCCAATTGACTGCCAGAGCCGATAATTGGAGAAAGCAGCTTCTTTATCGTCAGAAAAAACGACTCCGTACAGGGCTGCACGAAAATGAATCAGAATAATATTTAAAGAAATTTATTTTTTAAAAGGGAATTTCATGGATTAATACTTTGAAGTCCAATGCTAATGATGGCGTGAGATGTTCCCCAAAGGGCGGCAACCGCGTAAAAAATCATTGAATCAGAGGCATCTGGTTGCCAGACGAATTGCATACCGAAGAGAAGCGATGCGCTAATGGAAGTCGCCATAATAAAGAAGGGAATGCGTCCAATTCTTTCAACTAGAAGGCCGAAAAGTAGGGAAGTAAGTGCGGCAGCTAATCCGTACCAAATGAGGACGAAAGCGATGCTCTCTGCTCCCATGGAGCAGTTAATAAAGGTCTGAAATAAAGATAATTTTTAAATTTTGCAATATGTCTGCAGTTAAATGTTAAAAAGTTTACGTAAGTGAAATCCGCCGTCCAAAAAGCGTTCTCAAATCCAGTCCAAAGTGTTATAGGAACGAGAAGGATTTGATTGGGGTTTTTCAATTGCCGGAATGTGGCGATCAAAAGCTTCCGGGCGGAAGTGTTATTAGTCCTTACTTTAACGCACAATTTTGAAGTATTTGGGATAGGATCGACGAATAAAACGAGGATCAAAGTGGCCGTAAAGGATATTCCCATCAAGATCATCATGAGAAGCGGGACGTTTGATGGTCGATGACGATCAGGTAAAGAATCCGCTGGTTTGTAGTAACCGACACTAGGACTGCTTGTGTTGAAGTTCCAGCCAATTAGATCTGCGTGATCCGAATGATATGGCGGATAGCAAAAATTTGCTCCGCAATAAGATGAAATGTTTTCATTGGCTATTCTCTTTCTTGAAGTAGAGGACGATAACACTAGAAATATGAGTAAATATATTAAGAATGTTAAAAGAGATTAACATTTTATTATTACCAAGGAAGCCGATGAGATTTCCCCATATAGAAGACATGATGAAAATAAGCGTGAACACGCTAAATATTCTGGAGACTCCAGATTCACTAGAATCATTGTGCGATGTCTTAGGGTAGACTAAAGCAGAATACCTCACCCCAATCTATATATTTTTAAAGTATCAAAATATACAAATTATTCGTCAGAAAACTTAACGTTTTGCGAGATAGATGGGAATATCACACAAATGAATATGATGAAGCTAAAGTACCGGAAGGTATGCATAATTTAGAAGTTATTTGGAATGTTATTAACGGTTTTACCTCAGGTAATAACGGCAATAATCAAAAAGTGGGAAATCTGAATATAAATTACTCAAATATTTGACGCAAGGATTTCTAGTTTTGCAACTTTTTGGACTAGAATACATAAATACCGTAAATGAAACAAGGTATATTATGCGCGGCTGGAGACATTAAAAAAGATGCAGAAAATATTTTTTGATGCAAAATAATTAGTATTCTTACTGTAGACGTTTACAAAGCATGTTTGAAACCTGTATTAATAACAAATTACCTGAGTCAAGTAGGTAGACTTGGCAGACCACTTTGAGATGCAAGCGGTAAAGATAATCAGTCGGCCTTTAACAAAATAGAGGAAAAACAAAAATTAATCAGGTTGTAATAATTACCAATGGAGCACCCCCTGATCCAATTAGGATGGCAGCCGGTATAAGCGTTAGGAAAGAGGGCCAAAACTGTGCGGCAATGAAGATGATGTATCCGATTTGACAGACAACCATAGTCCATTTAAGTTTTAATTTGGAAATCATTAAACTTGGAACAAACATGCAAGAGACTATTTGGGCAATATAAATAGCGGCGTGTGACATGTTTCCTAATCCTGAACTGCAGTTGAGCGTGCTCTAAATGGGGTAATAAGCAGCTCAAATATTTATGAACGATAGTATAATTTTGAAAATCAGGTTGATATATTTCAACTTAATTGCGATGCGAATAAAAAAACAATTCTTAAATTTTATACCTGAAGATTAGCGACAAGACTGTAGGCCGCATAGAAAAGCATGAAGGAGAAACCGATGGCTCCGACATTTTTCCAAATTTTTAATTTTTCTTTCTGAATCTCTTCCGGGGATATAATCGTTCGCGAGGAAGAAATTACGGCGACCATCATCCTTCCGTCAAAAAAAAGAGACTAACGGCTAGTGTGTACAGAAATCTTCATAAACTCTTACTATCTATACTAAAACATGTATATAAGTTGGCGGGATAGCGATATAAGATTATGAAACCAGTTTAATTGAGGGAGGAATGTTACTTGTTACCGTACAACAAAAACTGCACCGTTACGGTACGGTAGTAAAAAAGCGGATGAATAAATTGATGTGATGATTGGTGACGTCCGGTTATTCTGAAATTAAAATTGAAAAATTAGAAACTAATTTCAAAAAGAAGAAAATCTTCTTAAAATGAATTCCAATCAATTTTATTTGATTGTTTAATTAATATTTCAGTATTGATCATTAATTGTCATGATCCTGGCTTATATAACTTTTAACTTTTAGCGTGAGTTTGACCATTTCTGTTGGTTTTATGAAATAAATCTGCAATCATCACGTTGTGCATCGGCAAGGCGACAAATGACAATACACACCGACAGGACACGAGTCCGACTCGACACAAACAAAAATCATGCAATGAGCGAATGTTAACTAGTAAAGACAATTTCAACATTCGATTATACTAAAGGCATTTTAATCTCAATAAATAACATGCGGTAAATGTTGCCAAGCCCCCTGATTTTCATTTTTTTTCACGCTGGAATGATGACATAATTGTTTGTGAAGATGAAGTCATCATCCTACCGTAAAAAGGGACTTGTATTATGAGCGAGGAGAACTTGATATTCAATTCAGGTGATTTCCGTAGAGAATTAGGATATCGGAGGCGGCCAAAGGAAACCAGTTTTATTGGGGTTATTGTTACTCAATACTGCTCATCCACCGTTAGTTTAAGAATATTTTATTTCCAATCGCTTAGAAATAATAGGCTAATATTCCGTTAATATATAGATCTTAATGTTTTGTGGAATTCAAGTAAGAGAATATTCAAATTAGAATAAAATGTTATTTGGATCGTATTGGATCTATTTCATAAAACATTTTTCCATACAATTGCAATCAAATGTCCGGAAATGATAACAAAATCTTATATTCATGAGTAGATAAAACTGACAAACCAATAACGTACAAAAACAATATAAAATTAGTGTTTCAATACGAAGAAAGATATATGAAATTGCCTATTACATGTTATTATATGCCTCCTTTCACATAAATTTTAATGAATGGTTTAAAAAAATGACTGCAAAGTTAGTATTTCATTCTTAAAATCTGTTCCATTAGCAATTTATCTTGATATTTTATGACAATTAATGAAACGATACCAAATTCCTTTAGTGGTAACCAGTTGTTTTAAATATCAAATTCGCTTTTAATTATTTCAAAATTTCGAATAATCTTTGCGACATTTTCTTCTTTGCTCTCGGAACTCTACGGCGAAGTATCCGAACACTGCGCAAATGAGGACGCCCATCAGAACAAAAATTTTAGTCCTGACGCAAAGGAAATTAGCGTAAGCCAGGGGAATTGCGAATCCAATCGATTGCCAGAGCCGATAATTAGAAAAAGCTGCTTCTTTGTCGTCGGCAAAAACGATTCCATGGAGACCTGTTATAAAATGTAAACAATTATAAACCAAATTAATTTAAAACTATTCAATCATTTATCTACTATGAAGGCCTATGCTAATAACGGCATGAGATCCTCCCCATAGGGCGGCGACGATGTAAAAGATGATTGCATCAGAGGAATCCGGTAGCCAGACGAATTGCATAAAAAAAAGGAGTAAGGCACTGGTAGCGGTTGCCATAACAAAGAAATAAACGCGCCCGATCCTTTCAACTAGAAGACCGAAAAGGAAGGAAGTAAACGCGGCAGCTAATCCGTACCAAATGAGGACGAAAGCGATGCTCTCTGCTCCCATAGAGCAGTTAATAAAAGCCTGCATTACAGATCATTTTTAAATTTTGCAATATTTATAAAATGGAGGAGACTTACGTAAGTAAAATCAGCGGCCCAAAATGCGTGTTCGAACCCCGTCCAAAGTATCATTGGAATAAGAAGGATTTGATTAGGATTCTTCAAGTGTCGGAATGTAGCGATCAACATCTTCCGACTGGAAATAATGTTATGGCTGGTAGTCACTTTATCACAGAATTTTGGAGTATCCGGGATTGGATCGACGAAGAAAATGAGGATTAAAGTGGCTAAAAATGATATTCCCATTAAAATCATTAAAAGAAAAGGAATATTTTCTGGCAGATGGTCATTGTTTATAGAATTTGCTGGTTTGTAAAAGTCGACACTGGGACTGCTGGTGTTAAAGTTCCAACCGACGATATCCACTTGATCCGAATGGTAAGGCGGATAGCAGAAATTCGCTCCGCAAAGGGACGGAATGCTGCTATCTGTTGATTGCATCTTAGAAGTGGGTGATGATAAGACTGCGGTTTAAATTTAAAATAGGAGAATCAAGAAAAACGACATTTTAAAATCTATTTATGTACCCAAGAAGCCGATGAGGTTCCCCCAAATGGTAGACATCATGAAAATGAGCGTGAAGCCGCTGAAGATCCTGGAGATCCCGGAATCATTTCCAGAAATCTTTTCGTCAATTAAGGCTGAATATTTCACACCCAGCTGTAATTTTTCATATTCAAATTTTGATGAGTACATTAGGTCAGAAAATAACAAAATAATGAAAGAAAAGGCAATGAAAAATAGTATTTTAAAATAATCGGATTTTTTCAAAATAATGTAAGATCGTGTTTTTCTAAATTTTCTGGTTCAACAAGTTAAGGATAACAGCGTCTCTTTTAAACTTTGGAAAAACTGGTTCATCCCACTTCTGATGATTTCCTATAGGTCATCATTTTCACACATGAAGGATTCTTATAAGACCTATTACCCTAGCAACAATATAAATTTACCTGAGTCAAGTAGGAAGACTTGGCGGACCACTTTAAGTATTAAAAGAAGGGTTATCAGTCAAAATTATGTACTGTAATAACCAAAAAATGATCAAGTTATACCAAAGGAGCAGCAACAAATCCTACTAAGGCAGCAGCCGGTATGAGCGTTACGAAAGAAGGCCAAAATTGCGCGGCAATGAAGATGATGTATCCGATTTGACAGACGACCATAGTACATTTGAGTCTCAATTTGGAAATCATCAAACTGGGCACGAACATGGAAGAGAGAATTTGAGCGATGTAGACGACTGCGTGCGATATATTTCCCAATCCCGAACGGCAGTTTATCGTGCTCTAGAAAGTATTACAATTTATTAAATTGAATCAAAACAAGGTCTTATATTTTTGTTAAAATGAAAGAAACTTTATATTTACCTGAAGATTAGCTACAAAACTGTAGGCCGCATAGAAGAGCATGAAGGAGAAACCGACACCTCCAACATTCTTCCAGATTTTCCATTTCTCCCGTTTAATTTCTTCTGGAGACATAATTGTTCTTGACGAGGAAGTTACGACGACCATTATCCAACCGTTAAGAAAAGGAGACTAATACTGACTTGAAGAAGCAGCAATCCTCATTCCAGGTCATTGCCATTCAAAGTAAGCTGATGAAAAGAAGCGACGAAACTCGGAACAGGTTATGAAAGAAAAACAAGTTTTATACAGAAAAAAAGTTAGATACCGTTAAGAGAAAAGAGATTTGTGGAACCTTCTCGTTACATATTTATCAGAATCCTTTTCGCATCCATCTTTTTTTTTTAAAGGCCCAGTACGATCACAACAATAGTAGTTACGATCGGACATTTTCTGCTCGTGAAATAAATCTTGCAGGCCAATATTTAGATGATTTATGTACACTATTAGTCGGCGGAAAATGTTCCAGATTTCATCACCAGACCTATACATCACTAGAGTTCTGCAACATTTCAAAGTGAAACACGAATGACAATTTAACTCAAAATCCATTTATTTGTGGATAACAAGTGAGTAAAATTACCATCCAAGAGGGTTGCATAGAATTTTATTGGATAAAAAAATAATTTTAGTTTGAAATCACACGATTTCCATGTAGACAAAATGATGCATAGAAATGTAAAATCAAAACAATAAGGCACAACCAGAGATAGGATGGTGACATGGAAATTGATTAGAACTCATTCAGGAAGATTCAATCATTTTAGTACGATTATTGCTTGATATGTTATTTACATAGTTACTCTTCCGTTCGCGAATCTCGATAGCCATGAAACCGATCACAGCACAAATCAGAATGCCCATCAAAATAAACAATTTAGTCCTAATACATAAATAATTAGCATAAGCTAATGGAATGGCGTAGCCAATAGACTGCCAAAGACGGTAATTTGAAAAGGCTGCTTCTTTATTGGACGCAAAAACAAATCCATAAAAACCTGAAAGAAATACATTTTAATACCTTTAAATGTTTTTAATTTGTTTATAAAAATCGTACTATTGAGGCCGATGGTGATAATGGCTTGAGAAGCTCCCCATAAGGCAGATACGAGATAGAAAGCTCCGGGATAGTTAGGATCCGGATGCCAGTGAAATTGTAGAATTAAAAGGAGCGCAAAACTGATTCCGGCTGACAGGAGGAAGAAAGGGGCACGGCCGACCCTTTCGACTAGATAGCCGAAAAGCAAAGAAGTAATGGCAGCTCCAATCCCAAAGTACGTCAGGACGAAACCAATTTTTTCAGCTCCAAAGGCACATGTTATGTAGGCCTATTAAAAAAAATATTCATTACATTAATTATTCTGATAATAATACGAATATGAAATTGAAAAATTACATATGTGAAATCAGCAGAGAAAAAGGCACCTTCGAATCCCGTCCAAAGTGTAAAAGGAATGATGAGGATTTGATTAGGATTGCGCAGGTGACGGAATGTAGCTATCAGCATCTTCCATGCGGATCGAGAGCTTCTGCTCACCGCTTCCGTTGGCAGAGAAGTCGGATTTCCATCCACAAAAATAACTAGGATCAAAGTGGCTTGAATGGCAAGAGCTAGAAGGATGCTCATCAAGAGAGGAACATTGGCCGGCTGTTCTGAGTGGACGGATGACGTCGTTGAAACATTAGCCGGATGATTATCGTAACAGAAATTGGCACCACAACTATATAGTGGAATATCTAATACTTTAGAATTTTTTTTCAAGCCCGCAGATAGTACTGTATAATTGAAAAATATTTTAATTATTTGGATTAAAAGATTGATTTAATAGCTTTAAAGTACCTAGTGAACCAATTAGGTTACCCCAAATGGAGGAAGTTTGAAATATCACAGCATAAACGCTGAAAATACGTGATATACTAGATTCGACAGCGTCTTTACGACCTGTTAAAACGGCATATCTCGCTCCAACCTTATAATAAGACAATTTATTAAAAATTTTAAATGATTATTTAAAAAATGAATTTCAATATTTACCTGGGACAAGTAGGTGGATTTAGCCGACCACTGAAAGTCAAAACAAAAATTGTGAAAAGAATTATTAAATATATTTTTCATGTCAAAATGAAATACTAGAGGAGCTGAAGCAAATCCGACGAGTATCGCAGCGGGAATGAGCGTGCTGAAAGAAGGATAAAACTGTGCGATGATGAAGGAACTGTAACCGAGCTGACTGACAATCATGGTCCATTTAAGCCTTAATTTTGAGATCATCAGAGTTGGCACAAACATTGAAGAAAATATTTGAGCCACGTAGATGACGGCGTGAGATGTGTTGCCCAGTCCTTCATTACTATTGATCGTACTCTAAATAAAATTTTTTAATAAATTTTTAAAATTGTTAAATAATATTTTTAAAAAGTGTCAATACCTGGAGGCTGAATACAAGACCAAGGGCGGAATAGAATAGCATGTATGATAGACTGACCAAGGTTACATTTTTCCAAATCCGCCAGGTTTCCCGCTGCGTTTCTTCAGATGACGAGCCCATTGCTGGGATCTCTCTGCCGGATCAGTGGCAGACACCTGTACAAGTATGGACGACCAACGGTTAACTAGATAACACTACAGGTGCAATGGTGCATTTGTATTATTTTAAGAAATAGCAGGTGCATAGTCACACAGGTCTGTCTTTTAAGAGACATTTAAAAAAATGTATTAGGTCTACTTTTCAAACAATCTTTTCATAATAGACATTACTGTAATATAATATATGTCATAGAGATTTATAACTTTTATTATAAAATTTAGTTAACATGAAAGTATCAAAAGTGAAAGTGATTTTCAGAATTCATAAAATTGTGTAGCCTAACTGATGAACAGTTTATAATCACACACAAATGTGGATTATGAAAACTAGTATTCATATGATTATTAATATACTCAAGTGTCAAAAAGACAAAAGAATATTTGTGCTTGAATGAATCATCATTATTTCTTTTACTACTCCAAACTATTTGAGTAAAAATGCTGTTGACATAAAATGTTAGAAATTATGCAACAGGCGAGTCTTTCACGGGTTAGCATAATCATTTACGTATTTAACAGAAAAAAAACGATATCATCAGCTGGTAGATATATTTCCGTCAACTACTGCTGAATACTAATAAATGTGTACAACAAACACCTGTTGCACATCACAGTAATATAGAATGCATACCTTAGAGGTTCAACCGTTTTCATATTTAAATAGAAATAGTATAATCTAGCTATGAAAACTTACCAAACTGTAAGAGCCTCAATTTTCAAGATGATACTATGTATTTTATTATCAAAATGTAAAACATAGGCCATAATAAATGTCCAAAAATAACACAATCACAAAATCCACGTCATCAAACGCAAAAGAAACACGTTTGACGACACTTCACTAGCAGACGAAAAGTAGGCAGTACTAAACAGAAACCCTCGACGCGCGCAAGAGGAAGAATTTCCCGACATTTTTAAAAGTCATTACGGGCTTATTTGAGTGATCAAATACAATACCAAGCAAAATAGCCATAAGAGAGTAACAGATACCGACAATTACTAATAATCGGTGACAGACGCTTTAGTAAAATTATGGTATACGTACGGTGATTGTAGGAAGCTTCTCTTTTTGATACAGTTTTTTCATGATCATACATAACCTCTTAATATTATTTTTTTTTACAAAAATTTAGAGAGTTTATTTCTATGAGACTATATATAAAATGGGCAAACTTACTTTTGGCAAATCGTTCATCATAAGAAAAAATGAAATAGGAAATGAAAACAAATTTAAAAAGAAGTATTTTACAGCATTTTCATTATTCATCTGCCGCTTTCACTTTAAGAAGCGGTCTACTAGAATTATTCTTCCTGTGCTCCCGGATTTCAATAAGAATATAACCTAATGTTGCGCTTATGACCATCGTCATCAAAATGAACAGTTTAGTCCTGACACAAATATAGTTTGCGTAAGCCAACGGAACGGCGAATCCAATAGATTGCCACAGCCGAAAGTTAGAAAAGGCCGCTTCCTTGTTCGTCACAAAAACGACTCCATACAAAGCTGCAATCAATTTAAATCACTGTAAATTTGTAAAACACGCAAATATATCACAAATTATCAACTTACTGTTCAAAGCTGTGCTGACGGTTGAATGTGAAGTGCCCCACAAGAAGGAAACTAAGAAGAACGCAGCGGGATTGGAAGGATCTGGCGTCCAAATAAATTGCATCGTAAATAAGAGTGAGATGCTAATTGAAGCTCCAATTAGGAAGAAAGGGATCCTCCCTATCCTTCCAATCAAACATCCAAATAGTAATGCACTTATAGCGGCTGCAGCTCCGTAATACATTAGAACGTAACCAATGTTTTCAGCACCCATTGAGCACGTTATGAAAGCCTAAATTCATTAAATTAATTATTGAAAAATACAAAAACTTTAAAAATATTATCTACATAAGTGAAATCAGAAGACCAAAAGGCAGTTTCGAATCCGGTCCATAAAGTTAAAGGGATGACCAACAGCTGACTAGGATTCTTCAGTTGCCTGAATGTAGCCATCAGCATTCCTTTACCGGATCGTGACTCTTTGAGAGCATCCGACTCTCCAACTGGACTAGGATCTACCATGATAACGAGGAGTAAAGTGGCTTGAAGAGATATGGCCAACATGATGGTCATCAACATAGGAACGTTTGCCAGTGGCTCAGAGGAATGATGGGATGGCGACTCGTCCGACTTGCTCGAATCGTCGTAACAAAATTGAGCACCGCATTCACTCAAATCGTGATAGCTCTTTGAGTGCTTCTTTTTGGTTGAAGAGAGCACTATACATTAATGAATGTAAAGTCTTATTGATTATAACACAAGTTTTTAATTTAGGATATACCATGGGATCCAATAAAGTTTCCTAGAACTGTAGACGATTGAAGAGCGAGAGCGAAAAAGCCATAGAAGCGTGACATGCTGGCTTCTGCCGACTCTTTGTGACCAGCCATGCCAGCTAACTTGATGCCCATCTAAAATACATGATATATAGCTTTAGGGAAAATGTCGTTCGTAACCGGTTGTAAACAATATAACCTGCGCTAGGTAAGAAGACTTGGCCGACCACTGGGACGAACGAGTTTAAAAAATAAATGAAATGCCATTATTGGTGACGTGGGGTAAATATTTAAACTAATAAAGAAAAATACCAATGGAGCTGCACCGAATCCAACTACGACGGCAGCGGGAATCAAAGTCCCGAAACACGGATAAAATTGGGCCACAATGTAAACTGCATAGCAGAGCTGGCCGAGGACCATGGACCATTTGAGCCCAAATTTTGTCATAATTGCAGTTGATGCGAACATTGAAGAAACAATTTGAGTAATATAAATGACGGACTGTGACATGTTACCCAATCCAGCACTACTGTTGATTGTACTCTGTAAGAAAATTAAAAAATAAATAATAAATATATAAAATTTAGAAAGAATGAATCAAACCTGGAGATTGGAAACGAGGCCTGATGCAGCGAAAAAGCACATAAATGAGAGACTGACAAATCCAACATTTCTCCAAATGCGCCATTTAAGTCTGCGGATTTCGGTGGCCGATGCGGTTTCATTGGAGATTAGTCCAGTCATCCTGGAAATTTACTCGTCCTGCGTGGCCGGACGAAACAGTTGCTCTCCAGCGCTTGAAAGAGAATGAGTTTACACTTATGCTTACA
Source organism: Chydorus sphaericus (assembly GCA_030141595.1). Classification (NCBI taxonomy): domain Eukaryota; kingdom Metazoa; phylum Arthropoda; class Branchiopoda; order Diplostraca; family Chydoridae; genus Chydorus; species Chydorus sphaericus. Next base: position 8,707,992 of record CM057927.1, on the reverse strand, counting down.
TTTCATGGTCGCCAGGTGAGTATACGTAGTTACCTGTTCACGTGGCGGCGCTTCTGCCTTCCGGCTGTACCAGTTAGAAAATACAACGCGGCTGAGGAAAAGTCAGAATAAACGATGAGGGGGAAAAGACCTTGAATACGATCTCTGATGTTATTATATACTATGATGATGCAGCATCAACTTTCTCGCCCGCAATCAACGTCTGGAGAAAGGAGGTTTCTTTTTTTTATATTTTTAGTTGTGTGCGAGAGAAAAAAATACGATTTGGAGTGTGAAGCCGTATTTTCTATTATTAGGCTAAATGACGAACGACTATAAAAGAAAATCCTGTCGGATGGAGGGTATCGTTTCAATTTATGTTATTAAAATGCTGCGATGAAGCTTCTTGTATAACAAGAAATAAGGAATTAAACAGCAACATAATTTTGGTGCGGATAATTATTTGTTTGTTTTTTTTTGCATTGCTTTTCCGATCATTTAAATTTATTAAAATGCGGGTAGCTTAAATGCTTAATATATAGTTAAATAAATTTCACAAATTAATTGCAATTTTAAACCATAAAAAATAATTTATCTTGTTGTTGTAATGATCATGCAAAAAGGTACGGAATAGGATTGATTATAAACATAGATGTGATATATACGGATTAAGACATAGATTAAGAGAAAAAAGAGAGCGAAAATTGGTTGCAGAAACTTATATTGCAGACGACAAGCAGACAACTTTTTGCGAGTTTACCTTTTGAACGTATTTCTCACGTGTATGCGGTGTAGCGTGTATGAGAGTTTTGTTTTCTACCAAAATAGCTGACGTTTTATATCCTTTTTCCACATTTTGTTAGACATGCAGTTGTTTCGAATGAAAGAAACTCCGGAACTGCGGATTCTGGTGAACATTTTTTGTGCAAATGGGCTTGAAATTCGTCTTGCTGGTGGAGCAGTCAGGTAGCCTACATTATGCTATTTATATTTTCATTTTTAAAGATATCATTGTAATTTTTTTCAAAGGGATCTTCTCTTGGGGAAGCAGCCTAATGATCTAGATTTTGCCACTACTGCCAAACCTGAGCAGATGAAAGCCATGTTCTCTACAGTTAATAATGTTCAGCTGATTAATCTGACTTCTGGAGAAAAACATGGCACCATCACTGCCCGAATAAATGACAAGCAGAACTTTGAGATCACAACCCTGAGGATAGATGTTGATACTGATGGAAGGCATGCTGAGGTTGAATTCACCATCAACTGGGAACTGGATGCAAAAAGAAGGGACCTCACTATCAACTCTATGTTCATTGGTGCTTTTAGTAACTGAAATTTATTTTTTTATTTTTATCTAATCTTCTTTATTTTCTTTAAAAGGCTCAGATGGAACCCTTCATGATCACTGTGGTGGCTGGAAGGATCTGAAGAAAGGAAGAGTTAAGTTTGTTGGCGATGCATCGATTCGAATGAAAGAAGACTACCTACGAATTCTACGCTATTTTCGTTTTTGCGCCAGATTTTCTACAGATCCAAGTAGGCATTCTCATGATACGAAAGAGGCAATTCGGGAGAATGTAGCTGGTCTATCAGGAGTGTCTGGTGAGCGGATCTGGTCGGAGCTGACCAAAATTTTGAAGAGTCGTCATGCAGGTTCGCTGCTAGAAACGATGCTTCGGCTTGGGATGGGTCCGCACATTGGTCTTCCTGACGATCTAAATTTGGGAGAATTCATGACCGTTTGGGAGCGAACAAGTTCTAACGAGATCCGGCTACATCCTGTGTCCCTCCTCGCCTCTCTCCTCAAATCAGAAGAAGACGTAAGAGCGCTGCCTATCACTTCAGTGAACTTTCATTTTTAAATCTTATATATATTATTTGTCTAGGAAAAAGCCTTGTGTGAACGCCTCAGGTACTCAAATAAAGAAAAGGAACTGTCATCGTTCATCATCAAGAACAGGAGCTGTGAGAGAAATCCTTTGGAACCGTTAAGGCCTTATCAAATGATGGTGATTGATCTGGCGAACGACAAAATGAAGGATGGCATATCATGTGCAGCTGAACTGCTCCGATATGAAGGAGAACGAGAATTAGCGGATCAGTTTGAAAAATGGATCCCTCCAAAATTTCCTGTCAGCGGCGGCGATTTAAAGACTGCGGGTGTCCTCCGTAAGTTTAACTATTTTTTAGAATCTTAAATTAAAATAATTATTTTGTTTTAAAATTATAGCTGGTGAAGCCATGGGCTTGGTTATTAAAGAGCTGAGGGATATCTGGAAGACAAGCGACTTTGGAGAGACAAAAGAGAAATTGATGGAGCGTATCCCCGCTATCTATCAGATCGTGCAACAAAAATTGCAAGAAAAGAAGGCAAAGGGCGTTTAACATTGAAGCAGCCAGAAAATGTATGTCACTGATTATATTGTATTGAATTCAAAATAGAAAAGGAATCTTTTTATATGCTCTTGGGTAAAATTGAGCACATTTCTATCCTCTTTGCATATTTGAATTTAGAATTATGTGTAAATAAGGCTTTAGATGCTTCATTCTCCAAAACGACGTTTGAAATCGGTATGAAGTCCGCCTCTGCCATTTTCTTTGATAAAAAGTCGATGGCAATTCTGGCATATCCCCGTCGCCGATGATCTTCTAAAGTGTAAAGTCGACTTATTCCAAATGGCGAAAGATTCATTACCCAACTGACGAGCTGATTGTCCTTCTTCAGAAAGACGCCAGCCGTAGGCAGCTGAACGATGTCGTCAGCTATGTTCTCAACAGTCGTTTCCGAACTGTAAGGCCAATTATCGTAAACGATCTGAGCGTGACAAGGTTTCAGGCTGTCCGCATAAATTTCATGAGGAATTCTTTTTCATATACGTGAAAGAGATTTAGTATGGACATAATAAGAAGAATATGAGATGAATTTTCGCAAGGCCTACTTAATTTCAAGATCCAAAGCGGATGATAAATCCATCATGTATTGCTCCAGAAAATAATCGGGCTGGCGAAACGTCATTGTCGTCCCAGCAATTTTTTTGGCTAAATAATTACGAACATTTCGATTACCGTCAAATTCGTAAAAATATATTGCATCTTTTGTCCAATCGATCATGTCGATGAATTCGAAAATTTGAATAATAAAATCAGCATCATTTTTGCTCCAGTAGGAAGAATACCAGATACCCTAAATATATGAATGACAACGTATAAAATAAATAAATAAATTTTAATATAATTCATCTACGTACTTTTTTCTCCTCTTTGAAACCTGCGATAGATAAATATTCATCCTCTTTTTTATCTTTATTATTACTATCATTAACATGTTTTACATAGTAAACTTTGTAAGAGGGATTTCTGGAGCGAAAAGAGGAATTTACAATATTATGTACCTGCTTACGTAAATTTCATTATACTAGATATTCATTAAATGATTGGAAGGAAACAAAGTTAAACTTACCCCACAATAATCAGGCAATAAGCTTTTCAGAAAATTGAGTATATTTAGCAATTCGGCAGAGTCAGCTAAACCAACAGAATTATTACTAAAAATATTACGCTTGCTTAGTTCTGATCCTCTCTGATCCATTTTGAACAGATGACTAAACAGGATCGAAGTGAAAAACTGACCCATCCAAAACAGGAATTGCGTAAAATCTAGTTTTATCAGAGAATGATGACGTATGCAGACGTTGGCAAACTAATTTACGTATGTTGTTCAAAATTGATTTTCCCGCTCATGTTCTGATCTTCATTGTAGATGCTCTTTTTGGGCAGCGCGTGCGCAGAAAAATGCTTCCTTCTTTAATAAAGTGATCGGGACATATTACAATTCAAAGCTTACACGTAATAACGAATAGTTTATTCTGACGAGTGCGGAGCCAAAAACAAAAGTACTATAATGTATTTTTTAAACGAAATCGGATTTTTAAAATTTATAAATAGGGATTAGGCTATATTTTTTTAACCTGCAGGAGTACGGTATAAGATATTATTATTGTGTTTGCAAAAGGATAACAAGGTAGGTTATAATTGAAGCCACAAGCTGCAAGAAAAGATACCATATCGGTAATTATGTTAATCTTTTTTGTGTAATCGTAATTAACTTTTTATCATAACGATGGGACAGGGTGCATCCCAACTTTAAATAGACCTGCTCCAGACAACCGTATACGATCTTCTTCAATTTGCATGATGAAACACATAACCTATTCATTACTAGTGGCCATCAAATTAATTCCCATCAAGCTTGTATTTCAATCAATTCAATCAAGTGCACTTCGCATATAACAGGCGTTTCTTGGGTTCACCGAGTTTATGGCATTAATGGCAGAGGGCACACCCTGCATCCAATAGATGCAGACAATGTTTAATTAATAATAGTATGACTCATTGACATGCTGGACCTGGCTTGTGTGTCCGTTATAAATTAATTAATTAAAAAATAGCTGTATAAACTCTCATGAATTAAAGTATTTTCATTTATATAGATTGTAGCTTTGGGTATTCAATAAAACTAAAATACGCTTGGCTAAATATATAATGAAATCTTATTATAGAACTAATAGTTGAGTTTTTAAATCGATTTGAATTAATTTTTTAAAATATGCTCATCTTTTGGATCAAATATTTAAATCCATACCCAAATATAATATGTTTTTTATATCTTCACTTTTAACATATTTTCCTTCTAACAACATAAGTATCATTGCCACATTGTAATCAATTACCAATTTACCATCATGATCAGGCCTTCTCAGGATCTATGCTGTATCGGTTTATTGCCTGTTCGCTCCCAAACGGTCATAAAGTCTTCCAAATTTAGATCATCAGGAAGGCCAATGTGAGGATCGATCCCAAGCCGCAGCATCGTTCCTAACAGGGGGCCAGCATACTTACTGCTAAGAATTTCCTTCAACTCCGACCAGATCCGTTCGTCAGACACTTCTAACAGACCAGCTACATTCTTACGAATGGCCTCTTCCGTTTCCAGGCTGTGTTTCGTTGGATCTTTAGAAAATCTGGCACAAAAGCGAAAATAACGCAAAATTCGCTGATGGTCTTCTTGTATTCGAGCCCTTGCATCGCCAACAAATTCCACTTTTCTTTCCTTCAGATCTTTCCAGCCACCATAGTAGTACAGTAGTACCACATACAGTTCCATCCATTCCTAAGAACATGGAGTTGATAGTGAGATCTCTTCTATTCGCATCCAGTTCCCAATCAGAAATGAATCCAACTTCTGCGTGCCTGCCATTATTAGTATCAACGTCTTTCCTCAGAGTAGTGATCTCAAAGTTCTCCTTATTGTTAATGCGGGCAGTGATGGTACCATGCTTCTCTCCCTTTGGATTAATCATCTCGATGTTATTTTCTCCAGAGAACATGGCTTTCATCTGCTCGAGAGTGGCGGTAGTGGCAAAATCCAGATCATTTGGCTCCTTCCCTAAGAGAATATCCCTCACTGCCCCTCCAACAAGACGAATTTCATGTCCGTGCTCTTTAAAAAGATCGAGCAGTTTCACTACTTCCGGTATGAATACAAATTCGAAATCTTTATAGTCCAGCTTCATTGTGCCAATGATGAAGATAAATTGACTCATTTATGTAATTCGATTGGCTTAAAACTGTATTTGCTTATAGTCTTTCCGTCTTTTTATATAAGTATGGTGAGGAAGTTTTTTAAATAAATACTTTCTCGCTGACAAAACATAATTATTACCGTACTAACGCTGATTTCTGCGATGGGAAATCTAGTCAAACATAATGGATACGAGATTATTTTTGTGTTTGCAATAGAATAACCAAATAAGTAATAATTGAAGCCACGAGCTGCAGAAAAAAAAATTAAGAAAGATCATTATTTTTATCTTTCAAACAGAATCGTGATAAAATTTTCATCATACCGATGGGATGAGGTGCATTCCGACTTTGAAAAGACCTGCTCCCGACAACCGTATACGATCTTCTTCAATTTGCATGATGAAACACATAACCTATTGTTATTACTAGCGTTAGTTAATGGTGTGATTAGTCGATGTAATCGACTTAATTCCTAAGTTCGTATTTCTATTACAACCTCAATTTTGAACTCGGCGTCTCGTTGAATTGTTTTATTGGAGCAAACAATTACTTGTTCTCTTAATAATCGAGCCTTAAAAAAAATGGTCCCTTAAAATAATTGGTATAACTTATTTTGAATAGAGGATTACGTTACTTGACGGATTGGCATATCTGCTGCGCTGAAATAGGTGAGAATTGTAAGTAGATCCCCCAAAACAAAAACATAGTTTAAGAAAGCTGTTTTATCCATCATTGAATTTTGTTGTCGAAGCTGATAGATGATTGAAAATAAACCGTACACCGTCGTTATCAACTTAGAGCTAACGGCAATCAATGTCGACGAGGAGAAAATGTTATTCAGCTCGATATTAGCTTTGCAGAGACATCCAAAAATGTATCGACTCTTTTTTAAATTTTCAATTTCACTGTGTGAAAAGTTCCATATTACTATACATGAAAAGAAGAATCGATTGAAAAAATACCTCTCCATTGGATGCTTTAAACTTATAGTTGTCCTTAGTAATTGAATGTAATGAGCTATGATGTAGTAGCTCAGATGTACTAGTAGAATACTGCAATACAACATAATCATGAACCAAGTCTGAAAGATAGTAAAAAAAGCCACGAGAAAGGAGTTTGCATCTTCAACCGTTATGGTCATTGCAGATAACGAAGCTGCATCCAGCAAACCAACCTTATTCATAGATTTTTTATCTTTATATTTGAAAGATGAGATGGCCGATATATACCTACTCATTAAATCTTAATTACCGTAAAGAGGGTGAGTATAATACCCACGAAAATCCTTGCATAGATCGAATCCTGTCGAGAGTACGGCATCAAATCACAAAAGTATTTTTCAACTTCTTCAATCAATACATTGATTATTCTTTGAAAGCGCTTGTATTTCAGAACGTCGATTCTACACATGAAGATCTGGAAAGAAAAAACAATCTGCGTAGATACTAAAAGGATTGAGACAGCAATGGGTAGACCAGTTTCAACTTCTGTGTTTTTTTTGCTGATCCATGACATCAGTAAAAGTATAGATCCTACTACTTGGAAGACTGTCACCAAGGAGTACCACCAAAATATTAAATTTCTAATAGTAAACACGAATCTACGAAATCCTCCAGTGTCTGGGTCCAATTCCGTGGAGAAAGGGACGAGACCATTGATTTGGCAGATTAAAATGAATGGGCGCAGCTTCCTGAACAGCAACGACGATGACATTTTTAGGCGCAGTGCTTCCAACTTAGTGCTACTTTATAGCTAGAATGTCGTAATAAAAGAATACGAAATGAGGCATAAACCCACTTTAATCATTTATATAACCAATATGGAGAATGATGAGATAGACTTATTTATTCATTAGACAAAAACAAAAAGGGGCTAGAAAAGTACGGTAGCATTTCTTGTATATTTGCTTTGCCACCCTGTTTTCGCATTGTGGTCATACAACGCATCGTTCAAATACAATAAATCAATAATAATAAGATAACTTTCTTTGTTATACTGCCAACTTATCGTTGAAAACGACGCTTTCAAAGCGCGTTTTATTTAAATATTTTTTCCAGTAAGTTAATAGATATGAAAGTTTTCAGTCACTTCCACCAATTATTTCTACCAAAATCCAATCATCCCTGAAATAATTAACTAAATATAATGTAGTTTTCACAACGAGGAGTGCCTACATGTTTATTCGATCCTGGTAGATTAAATTGGCATGAAGGTTTGAAGCTCATAACCAACTTTAGGGGTCAAAGCGACTGTTACATAGATAACTTGCGCATCGGGCGAGACTCGTTTTTTTATATTATTAACACTTAAAAAAAATTAGGCTACATGTATGTATTAGTGCTGTGCCGTGCTTCCGGCCACTCACTGATTTAAGTAATTTTCTGTTAATGACGCATCATAAAAACGAAAACAAATATGGGAATTCCAATGAAAACTATGCATCTCAAATTTGGATACTTCAAGTCGATCACCCGAAGAAATGCCAAGTCGTCAAAATCACCACAGGTTAAATATATTTTGAAGTGAAAGACAATCTACAAAATTAAAAAATTCTACTAATAAAAAAACTTCAGTATGTCGAATTAATTTTATGTATACCGTATCACGTATAATACGTGAATGGTGAATCAGTTTAACGCTAAGATACCGTAACGCACAAAAGAGGCGATAAATAGAAAACGGTTTCTTATGTAGCATTTGAAGATCACCGTGAGCAGCCATTTATCTTTTTTTCGCGAAAATACATCTCTTATTGACTTCGATGCAGCTAGTAGGTTAATCATTTACCAACGATATCCACATTTTACGAACTCCTGAATGTAACAATAAGTTTACGGCCAAGACCACCCGTCACCCACAGCCCCTATAAACAAGCGAGAATCAAGAATTCCATAGGATCTTCTATATACAGTATTTTCTCCCTGTAATGCTAATGATTTTGGATTCAGAGAGTTACATAATGATCAGCGTCCAGCAAGCACATTTTCACCAAAGTCGTTAATAAACTGCATTCACTCTTGGTTGCTAGAGAAATGCAAGATGGAAAATTTTTTTTTGAATGGAACTAAAGGCATTTCAGTGTTTTTATTACAGACGAGTACAAACAAAACGCACTTTCAACTTAGGTACGTTGATAGGGGCAAGCTTTGTAAGAAGGAAAAACATCACTTGATTTGACCAGAATATTTTTCTTGGCGAGTTCCTTTGTGACTTTCCAGGTAAGCAGACGGTCGTCTAACATCACGGACCTGGGCAACTTGATAAGCCGCAATGAGCCCATTTGACGAATCAGCTCGTACGCCAAAGTCATCGAAAGTCCAGTACACTGCTCAATTTCCAAAGATTCCATCTGTGGCCAAAGCTCCGGTATCTTGCTCCACACCAAGTGCGTGTTGTTATTGGCCTGAAATATATGTATAAGAAAAAAAAATTATAGTGGATAATAATTAAATTATGAAATGATAAACCACGATCAAATTAAAACAGTAATTACGTCGGTATCAAAGTGACAGCATTTGAGTTTTAGATCAGTCAGCTTGGATTTTCCTTCGATCAACGGGCTCCAAATTCCCAGGCAGACGTCACTCCTGTACTTCTTCAAAGAGGGTAAGAACGTATCAGGAGTCCAGCAGATGGAATCACTTGGTTTCAAGGGAAGAATTTGATGGTAAAAGATGTCGAGTTCCTCCAATTTAGTACAACCAGCCAAGTGATCCATCTCAACTCTCTGGCAATTGCTGAAGCGCAAAATCGTCAGCGAAGATGCGAATGCTTTCAAAATGGATCCGACAATTCGGGCCGAAGATGGAATAAAACCATCAAAATGAATGGAATGCAACTTTTTACAAAACATAAAATCAATATAAAGTTAGTTTGAAAATTTTAATTAATTTTCTTACTTTTGATGCTTTGGGCCATTCGCTCCATACGGATTCAAGATCCTCTTCGATTTGTGATTGCAAATGAACCAAAGGGTACAAGGAAACCCCTTTAAAAGAAAGTTGTGTTAGCTGGGGACACATTAAGCCGACAATCCGAAGTGAGTCCAAGTTCCCAAAATCATCGTAAGAGACAGCTTGAAGTGCGAGAGAATCTGCATAGAAAGAAAAAAAAATAATTTAATGGAGAAATTTAATTATTTCAAAATGTACCAGAGTGCGAACTAGAGGACGTAATTTCTTGAGACGCATCCAAGCTGGTAATGTGGGAAGCGGCTACTTGACAAACTCGATCAAACTCTTGTTGAATCTTCTCATCAACGCCAATATTTTTGTGCAGCATTTTAATAGCTTGAAGAGTCGGATTCCGCTGTTGGTATGCTTCGTCGAAATCCATATTAGTTAGCGCTGAGAGATGCCGCAATGCGAAAACAGGAGAAGAGCCACATTGTGACGATTGACCATATTTGCTTAGACAATACAGTTTTTTAAGAGTGGAGCAAAGAGGAGTCAAGTGCTTAGATGGAACCCTCAGACTCTCAAGGACCGAATTCTCGCTCCATTTTTCGTTATTCGCAGAAGTTGGAAGAAAAATGTCGACCAAGTCACCCAGGATGAGACCCATGATATCCTTCTTCTTAATAATGAATCCAGTAACCGATAGGTCGACCAGATTGGGGCAGTATTTGCCAATAAGGCTTAAAACAGATCGGTGAGATGGGCCCAATAATGTAAGACCAGGCAGTTGGGCATCACGATTATTATTTAGAACCATTTTTTTCAAAAATTGGAGCCGAGAACCATTTGAGATCGGTGCCAGCTTATCTCCCGTTATAGTCGGTGTTGATATCGTTACGGCATGACGGACGATGTTGATTTCGAGTTGCTCTAGTTTGGGAGCACGGCGGGTGATGATGGAAATCAGATTGAAAACGAACTGAAAAAAGCCATATGAAGCTGGAATATGGATTTCCAGTTTTTCAAAACTGTGGTCCAGAACACAGTCTAAAATTCTGCAGGCATCAGCTGGGGAAGGCGCCTTTTGATTGATACTATTTGGCTGTTTGGATTGACTATCATTCAACTTTTTGATACATTTTTCCCTTGAAAAAAAAAATAAATAATAATAATTCAATAAAACGTGTTTTCAGTGATGTTATTGTGATACAAAGAGAATGTGAAGATAATTACCTAATGGTCTTTCCCATGGTCCCTAGGTGCTGAAACTCAGTTGAATCCCTAACAAAATCAACAAGGCTAGAATCGGTAGCTCTTAAAAGCAACTTCTTGTAGAAGGCATCAAAGGCCATATCTTTTAGTGATGACATACTGCTGGTATTTGCTTCACTCATTATAGCAAATAACTGCAAACAAATTTGAAAAAAAGTTAACAAGAAAATATGGCAAATACGTAGTGGACGCAATATTTAAAAAATGGACGGCTTGAATAGGGTTATAGACCTTTCTTGGCTGGCACATGCGGCATATAATTAAAATTTTCAACCCTTTATTTTAAGAATAACGCGTACCTGTAAATTGCAATACCGTTTGAATATATATTCAATCCGTGTGACCAAAATTAATAATTGTGCGATCGCAGAATATATTAAGTATATAACTTTAACAAAGTCACGTTCACGCTTGTACAAATCAGAGCTGTCAAATCAGTTTGTTATTTTTCATCTTTAGCCCTCGGCATTTCAGCAGGGCGCTGCTAAAGAGCAACTAATTGGCTTACAAACTGCGAAAGGCATCCGCTATTTTATTTTTAAATTTTTTAAATATAAATAATCATTACAAAATATGCTTCTCTTCAATAGTTCTGTAAAATTTTTAGTAAGGCAAGAGTCGGCGATTGAGCTTATTCTCTAACCGGTATTTATTAGTACCACTACGCGCTATTACCGTATTACGGCAGGCGACTCTTCCGCGGCCACACTGACGAACTATTATTTGAAGAAAGTTCTTTATATTTACGCAAGAATCGTCTTTAACTAAAATTTTATCGCGTCTTTCTTTCAACGATGTAACCATAGAACCTGGTTTCACTCGCTTTTCTGGTCGGTTGCTCCACTTTCATCCCAAAAATTCGCAGATATCTCTTCGGAAATTTTGCAGGAAAAGACTATAAAAATCAGCACTGAGAAAATTACTTTTTATTTTTTATTAGCGCAAGGATGCGGTAATATTTTATTTAACTTCATCAGGGGAAGAGAGTTCAAAACATTGAATAGTTTGAAAATGGTCCAATCCCGCACCAAGTGCCAGCTTACTTGAAGAAGAGTTACCAACCACGACACTCATCATAGGCAAGTACCCGGTCTCGGCCATCCTTTTCGCCAGGTATTGGACGGCCAAAGTACCATATCCTCGACGCCGATGGGACTCTGCGGTATGAAGGCGAGCCATTCCAAAAGGCGGATGCAACATAACCCAAGAGACCAGTTGATTCGTTTCTTTCATAAATACGCCGGCAGAGGGGAACAATTCAATTTCATGGGCCATATTTTCCCCAGAGGTCAATGACCGATAAGGCCAATTATCATAGACCATTTCAGCGTGAGAGGGCTTTAGGTTGTCTAGATACACTTCATCCGGAATTCTTTTATGAAAAATAAAACCATCAATTACATTATACAAGGTTGAATTTAAAAATATTCTACCTACTTCATTTGAATTTGTAAAGCTGTCTGCGTGTCCATAACGTACTGCTCCATACTAAACAAGTCAACGCTCCTTCTAGATTCTTCATGGAAATAATCAACTAAATTTTGTTGGTCGTAAGAATTAACAGAATAAACTGCGAAATTGTCTTTAGTCCATTGAAACATCGCCTTCATATTTTTGTAGATTTCCATCAGGGCTTTCTCATTAGTACTCCATGATGAGGAGCACCATGTTGTTTTCTATGTAAATCAAAGTATACATTATTAAAATGTGGTCATTTAGAGGACAGTAATAGACTTACCAACTGAGTTTTCTCTTCCACAAGTCCAACAATTGCCGCAAAAGAATTGTTTTCATCGGAATCATCATCCAGTGCATAAAAAACACGGTAAGATGAACTTCTATTGGATCTAAGCGCAGCTTGCACCACACTGTACAACTGAAAATAGTTTCATTTAAAAACTTTGCAGGAAACTGAAAAAAATAAGTACGGTAAAAAAAGTATTTACACCACAGTAACTTGTTAATAAATTTTTCAAGAAAAGTTCTATCCGTAATAAATCATTCCGATCCGCAAGTTTCAGTATAACAGCACAATCTTGATGACCTTCCATGAGAATCTTTTAAGAACAACTGAGAAAGAAGAAGAGCCAGTTTTTGTTTATAACAAATGTATGACACAAGATACGTATTGACACCAATAATACTGAGCCGGAGCCATCTCTTGATGAATAAATGATTTAGGATTGTCTCGTTCGTGAATGATTATACCGCCAGGACTCATCAACTTCCGATATATATTTGGTCAACAATTAAAGATCAACCAAACTAATTTATTCCATATTCATATTTAGGTATTTTATTTCAGTTTATATTGACATTATTTTTAGAGATAGTCCTTCAAGCAATTACTATTTTTATTGAGGCACGTAATAACTATCATCAAATGGTTCAACCCAAAGGCACGCAATAGTTTGATTATATCGAAAACCTGCACTTAGCACAAGAGCTCTAGATGGATCATTTTCGATATCGGTATATATCAACGGAGTGAAACCGGCTTCGGCCATTTTCTTCGACATGGAATGGATGGCTAAACGAGCGTATCCTCGATGACGGAAAGCCTCTAAAGTGTGAAGCCGGCCCATTGCAAATGATGAACGTTGAGTTATCCATGAAACTAATTGATGATTTTCTTTTAGGAACACTCCAACCGATGGTAGTTGCTCAATTTCTTTAGCTATATCTTCGATTGCTGCAGAGTGACGATATGGATAAAAATCATGGACTTGCTGAGCATTACACGATTTTAAACTATCAACGTAGACTTCATCTGGAATCCTTAAATGTATAATAAACGTGAAAGATATCAAATAGACTGATAATTGAAATTTGAATATATACCAAAACTCATACTCTATTTTAAGATTCAGCGCATTTGACGGCTCCATTACGTATTGCTCCGAAGGAAAGGAAGTTATCCTCTTATTCTTAAATTGGACATTCAGATAATTATTTAATCGGGAATCCCGTTCATGATCTAATGAAAATATAAGGAAAGCATCTCTCGCCCAATCAACAATGTCAAGTGATTTGTATATTTTCACAATCGCATTGAAATCCGTACTACTCCAAGTAGTAAATATCCAGTTCGATCGCTGTAAACACATTATTTGGGTTGATTCAACCATCTTATTATAACTTATCGACACTGTTTTATGGGAAAATTTACCATGTCTTTGGAGTTTTGGGTGTAGTATTTTTGTTCGTTTAATCCAAGAATGGCTAACGGATTATCTACTCCATGATTATTCCGGTTTTGGAGGATATATAAACGGTAGAGGGGGTTCTTAGAATAGACAGCTGAATTGATCATATTGTAAACCTTTCAATAGATAAAATTCGCATTAAGGCTCGAAACGAGAAAAACTCTACTATTCCATATGGTTACCTACATGATAATAATTCGGAAGCTGGTTCGATAAGAATTTTAAAATGCGGGGGAAATCCACCGGATCAACAGATTTAACGTCACAATCAGATACATTTTTATCCATTTTGTGTGCTGTTCTGCAGTAATATTTTCACCCAAGATGTAGGTATTTTGTTATATGGCGACAATTCCAAACCCACACTCACCAGAGCAGAAAAAATCCAGAAGGCAAAAAAAAGTGGAGGAACTTGTTTTTCTCCTCCCTTCTAAGAGTGCGTGAGAGCTCGCTCAGCTAATCGTATGAATTTAGATTAACCGGCGAGCTACAGCATTTACTTGTACAACTTTCATGCATTCAACTCAACAAAGGTTGTATTGATAAAGTTACAAATTTCACAGTCACGTCGGTGTAAACAATGCATGAATATAAAGATGCCAGACTTAGCTCACTGCTCCAAATTAGGTTCAAAAGCTCACAAATTTCCTTCTAAACTTGGAAGACTTTTTGATAAAACAATCAATTAACTCACGACTTATTTATTCAATTAACTGATGGCTCAACCAAGGCGCATGCAATAGTTTGATTATATCGATAACCTGCCTTGATCATAAGAGCATGAGAAGCATCATTATCAAAATCAACATACAACATCGGAATGAAACCGGCTTCGGCTATTTTTTTCGACAAGGAGTGGACGGCTAAAAGAGCGTAGCCTCGACGACGATGCGCTTCTAAAGTGAAGAGACGGCCTATTCCAAGTGTGGAACGCTGGGTCATCCACGAAACTAATTGATTATTTTCTTTCAGGAATATTCCAATGGATGGTAGTTGCTTGATTTCTTTAGTGACATTCTCTAGAGTGGAGAATCGCTGATGGGGGAAAAACTCGTATACTTGCTTTGAATTACACGATTTCAAACTGTCCACGTAGACTTCATCCGGGATTCTAATGTGAATAAAAAAAAAATATTTACCCTAACTTATTTATTTGAAAAACAGTAAAATGTTTACTCTATCTTAAGAGCCATCGCAGTCGATCTTTCCATTAAGTATTGTCGTATTGAAAATGGAATCAAGTCCCTAGTGTTGAATCGAACGCTGAGGAAGTGGTCGAAGCAAAAATCTCGTTCATGCTCCAAAGAAAGGGTCAAGAAAGCATCTCTAGCCCAATCAAAAATTGCAATAGATCGAAATATCTTTATTATTGCATTGAAATCCGTACTGCTCCAACTAGTAACAATCCTTTTTGGTCTCTAATTAATTCTTTAAATTTTCAGGGTACAACATTTATTAAATAAACAAGTTATACCAATTCATTGGAGTTTGAAACGTAGTACGTTTGAGTATCCAAAGCAACTATGGCTAGCGGATTGTCTACTCCTTGATCCTCCCGGCTAACGAGGATATACACACGGTAAGAAGGATCCTTAGACATAATAGCCGATAATAGCATGTTATACACCTTCAGTTAACAAATAATATTCTTTGCAATTCAAACCAGAAAATGGGGAATTTATTTGTAATTAGTTACTTGACAGTAGACCGGTAAATGGCCTGATACTAATTTCAGAATATGACCAAAATGGGCAGGATCAACACATTTCACGACACTATCATCGGTACTGGTTTCCATCCTCACGAAGTTTGTGACTATTCTTCTCAATTTAGAATCAACCGACGAGCTATGTTTTATATTAAGCTGTTTGTATAGACTCATTTAATGCGCAACTGGACCATAAATGTGGGTCAGTGAAATTCGTAATACATTTTCAATAAATATGTAGGAGCAAACGCCATCTAGCTGAGTGTATCTCCTAATCTAAAATATTAATGTTTAAATAATAATGTCGTGAATTTTTATCGAGATATCTTTATGGTGCAGTAGAAAGATGTATATTTCTAAAGCGATATCACTTTTTAAGCAGTGGCACCAATCAAAAATGAAAACGAAGTTCATTACCACTAGTCGAATTTACTATACGTTTACTGAGACAGGGAACAATGATTTGATGGGTCGACCAAAAGCCATGCAATACTTTGTTGGCATCGAAAACCTGCCTTTATCATTAGAGCCTTAGAAGCGTGGTTATTATGATTGACATACAATAATGGGAAGAAACCGGCTTCAGCCATTTTCTTCGACATGGAACGGACGGTCAAAAGAGCGTACCCTCGACGGCGATGCGCTTCTAAAGTGAAAAGACGGCCCATTCCAAACGATGAACGTTGAATCATCCATGAAACTAATTGACGATTTTCTTTTAGAAACACGCCAACGGATGGTAGCTGCTCGATTTCGTCAGTTACATCCTCCAGAGTCACAGATTCGCGATATGGGAAAAAATCGTATACTTGCTGTGCATTGAACGGTTTTAAACTGTCCACGTAGACTTCGTCAGGGATTCTAATATATTTAATTACATTTTTGTATCAGGGATTGTAAAAATAAGCCTACATGATAATAAACTTACTTTATCTTGAGATTCAGCGCAGTTGATATTTCCATTACATACTGTCCTATTGAAAAGGTTTCCATGTTCTTCTCTCGGAACCGAGCGCTTAATAAATCAATTAACCGCGAATCCTCTTCATCATGATCCACTGGAAGAATGTAAAGAGCATCTCTTGCCCAATCAACGAAGTCAATAGATTGGCATATCTTCACTATTGCGTTGAAATCCGTGCTGCTCCAAGTAATTACAGCCCTTTTTGGTCTCTGATAAAATAGTAATTAATTTGTTATACAAACAACTGATATAAACGCAGTATCTCCACCATTTCTTTGGAACTCTCAACGTAGAATCTTAGCGTTTGCAATCCAACAATAGCTAACGGTTTGTCTACACCTTTATCTTCCCTATTACGGAGGATATACACGCAGTAGGAAGGATTCTTGGATCGAATAGCCGATGCTATAAAGTTGTAAATCTATATAAGAATTATTTAAAAATGTAGATCGGATAAGTTCCAAAGAATTGTTTTTCTTTGTATGTATTATAGATACATGGTAGACATCCTGTAAATGACTGGATAAGAATTTCAGAATGCGTGGAAAATCGACTGGATCAACACATTCCACGACACTACCATCATCAGAGATGTTCATCTTCGTAAAATCTAAATGGTTTTATACAATTAAGTTCAGCTGGCGTGCTATATGCTTACACTCAACTGCATGAATAGGCGCATTCAGTTCAACTGAACAAAATATGTGGAAATTTAAAGGACTCCTCCGTGTATGCGAATTAATATGAAATGAAGAAACAAACGCCATCTAGATGTGCGAAGTTCATGCAGAAATTCAAATCATTATATAATAAAAATCTAGCAGTCTAGTTACCGTAAAAAAGAGAAGCGGTACACCCATCAGAAGGAAATAGTTGGGTAGCAAGAAAAACAAAACATAATTATTGCATGGTTTGAAAAGGAATACCAAAATTAATGTAATAAATATCTCATGTAAGTTTAAAAGTCAGAAATACCTTTTTAAACTTTGAAAATAAAATCACTGTAGTATAACAAGAAAAAAGAAAGAAAATAGTTTTAAGTACCGGTAATGATAAGTCGTGTCAAAAAATAGTTTAGCATAAATTTATTATATCAAAAAATCATTTGAAATTGACTTATTTATTACTCTCATGGTTCAGACGTGACGCATGCAATAGTTTGATTATATCGATAACCTGCTTTGATCATAAGAGCATGAGAAGCATCATTATCAAAATCAACATACAACATCGGAATGAAACCGGCTTCGGCCATTTTCTTCGACAGTGAGCGGACGGCCAAAAGAGCGTAGCCTCGGCGACGATGCGCTTCTAAAGTGAAAAGGCGACCCATTCCAAATGATGAACGCTGAGTCATCCACGAAACTAATTGATTATTTTCTTTCAGGAATATTCCAATGGATGGTAGTTGCTCGATTTCTTTAGTAAGATCTTCTACAGTGACGCCACGACGATATGGATAAAAATCATGGACTTGCTGTGCATTGCATGATTTCAAACTGTCCACGTAGACTTCATCCGGGATTCTAATGTGAAATGTGCATATATAATAGCTCCGGAATTCTGAAATACTATGAATTTTAAATAAAGACAACTTACGTTATTTCAAGATTCAGCGCAAATGTTATGTCCACTACGTACTGCCCCGTAGTAAATGACATTAGTTTCATATTTCGGAATTGAACGTTGAGAAAATCGTTTAAGCGAGAATCCCGTTCATGGTCTAATGAAAGTATTAAGAAAGCATCTCTTGCCCAATCAAAAATGGCAATTGATTTGTATATTTTGACAATTGCGTTAAAATCTGTACTGCTCCAAGTAATCACAATCCTGTTGGGCCTCTGATGAGTAGATGATATCAGAAAATATCAAGAAGTAATCAGATCAAGTGAATAGATTTACCATTTCCTCTAAACTCTGAACGTAGTACATTTGTGTATGCAATCCAACAATGGCTAGGGGATTGTCAACTCCTTCACCTTGCCGGTTATTCCGAAGAATGTATACGCAGTAGGAAGGATTCATTGATCGGATAGCCGATGCTATCATGTTATACATCTTTTATGAAAATTTGATTAAATTGAATTCTTAAAACCTGGAAATATTAGATTGCTATAGTTACATGGCAGCAGCTCGGCAAGTGACTTGATAAGAATTTCAAAATGCGAGGAAAATCCGCTGGATCGACACATTGCACGACACTATCATGCTCAGAGATATCCATTTAATTAGTGAAATCTGTATGATTTTATGCAATTCAAGCTATGCTTACACACCCAACTTCATGTATAGGCTCATGCAATTCAACTGAGGACCAAATGTGGGTCAGTGAATACAAAAAAAAAAGGGATTCTTCTGTTTAGAATAAATGTGAAAATGAAGGAGCATACGCCATCTAGGTATGTGTATTGAGAGGCATTTAAAAAAAAAACTTAAAAGGCAAAAAGGAAAATGTATTTTTAAAAGCGATACGCGCATTCAAAGGAAATTGTTGGAAAGCAATAGAAAACTGCGCATCGTAACTAAACACGGTTTGAAAAAAAACATAATTAATTTACCAAAAACCAAGTTCGTAAGACCTATATTATAATCTAGTAGTCCAAGGCCGTCGATTGATCGCTCCCAGATTACTACTAGATTCATTAAACATGATAACTTTATCGATGACATGATTGACTCCATTATTTCCCGGTCGATTTGCAAATATGATCCTGGCTCGATTCACTCCAACAGTAATCTGTCCGTCGGCCGTCTTCCTGAATGGAATATGAAGTCCCCCAACAGTTTGTAGAAATCCATTTACTGGAACTCTATCTTCTTTGATGAACAAAGAATTCGGAAGCATATGATTCAGTAAAAACCTCTTCATTCTTGCTGGGTTTCGCATTAATTCTTCCAGTAGAGCGGGAGGAAGAGCACTGATTGCAGCGTCGGTCGGTGCAAACAAAGTGTACGGCCCTTTGGTAGCTGCTTAACAAAAATATTTAATTTAACATTCTATACATGATGATTTTCATCAAGTCTTACGAAAATCAATCAGTTGGGAAACGCCACTAATTTGCAGCGCTCGACTCAGGATCGATAGGTTCTGTCGGATAGTATTTGGTAGAAAAGGAAGCATAGTGAAGATATCTTCGACAATTTGAGTGGTCACCACATAGATGATACCGTTGCTGGCCGGTAGATCTTCAATGATCCGACTGGTACCATTGATGGCTATTCTCTGAAATAAAACAAGAATTCTTATTTTTATTTTTTACGAATCTTTTGTTATAAGAATTACCGCTCCGTTGTCAGCCGAACTCAAATAGATTGGCCCGTTTAAAGTGTTGATGGAGCTACCAGGACGAATGGAGTTGTGAGATACCCAACCGTTGACGATGTAGCTAGGAAAGAAGGCGGCTGCAACGTTCCGATTAGTTGAAAAAGTGTTGTACCATGTAGGAGCCTTTTGTTGAAGCTCCTCCAATCCAGCATTAGTGATAGCGAAAACAGTAAAAGGGCCATTAGAAGTCAAGTTGCTGGCCAAACCAGAGAACATCAGTAAGTTGACCATTCTGGTGAAACCGTTGCGCTGCAAGACATCCATGATGTTATTATTCCTTGTACGTGTAACCTATTGGTATCATAAAAACCTCTTTTTAGTTTTTATCAAATTGATTATAATATTTAATCACATCAACAAAAAAACTGTATAAACCAACTAATAGCTATGCTAAGACTTCATGTGCACTGTCAAAATTATACATATAGGTAGCAATGAGTAATCTCACCTGATTAAAATTATCAACCCGCCTGGTAGTAAAAAACTCTTCCGATAATAAGTAGCACTCGATATCCTCACAAGGATGGAAATAGGAAGCAGAAAAATTAGGTAGCATCAGAGAGATGAGCAGCACGAGCAGTTTATTGTACTTCATTCTTTTAATGATTGTCTCATTGCCCGTCTAAGAATGGTGAGATATTTTTTTCTGGAGCCCCGTTTTATGCTTGCTGATTACTGGAAATATATTTCTCAATCATGCTTATTGTCGCCACAGTAATAACTAAAATCTTTCTGCGGTAAAAAAAATTGGTTGACAAATTTGAGTATGTAGGGAAGAATTCAAGAATAAAGGGGTCAATGATCCGCCCTAATCAGTATACTTTACGATGTATGTGGCTAAGAAATTTTAGATCAGCATACCGCAAGCGACAATTTGAATACTATTCGATACCATATTTCTATAACCAAAGGATGTGTGAAACATAAAAGATTATTTCCATTTATTATTTTTTTTTCTTATATTAGCAAGTACAATTTGGAATAAGGTACCCGCGATATTTCAAACTATTTCTTTTTGGTTCGTCTTAAACTTATTTACTCGCTGTTGCGATAAGGTAAAAATAAATACAATATATTCCGCATGATCAGGGAAGTGTGAAATAGGAACGGAAACAAAAACAAACAAAATTACTATGTTTTTAGAACCATTAAATTCTATACTGTTATACATTTTCGGGGTATATAGTGGCGGAAATAAGGAAGTGATTCCTTTTTTAGTTGTGTTTGCTTCGTCCCCCGGAAAGGACGACCAAATGGGCAGGTCTTTTGCATTTACTCTGCCTTCTAAAAGTGCTCTTCTAGGTGCTGTATCTTTCCTCTGTTTAGTGAGCCTTTTGAACCTCAGAAGTGTCGCATTTTCTGTGCTATACCGAACTAAACGTACTGTAGTTAATGTGCACAATGCTCCAAATTTGATGGAATTCAAATCGTTTCTAGAGTATAACAACAATTCAACTCTTTTGCCATGTCTCAGGCCAAACTTTAAGGGGCCAAGTAAGTTGAGAAATTTGCTGATTTAATATCTATTCTCTGAAAATTTACTCTTTAAACATCAAGAGTGTGTTTTAGTTTTAGTTGGCTAAGTTTAAAAATCAAATCATATCGCGAACCGAATACTGAAAAATTCACAATAAATATATGTAAGAATGAACGAGAGCATGAATGACTCATGTCTCCTTTTATTTAGTATGTAGCTACACGCAGCAGTAAACACAAGACTAAGGAAGTTTCTATTTTCCCATAAAACCGGATTCACACGGGAATGATTTCATTCATTTTTCCTCTATTGATGCCATATATACACAATGACACGACGAAGCGCTCTTTTAAAGTTGAACATCCTGTCTAAAAATCAATTAAAAAAAACTGATATAATACAATGCTAAAAATTGACTGGTTTTAAATGACAGATTATCAGCCCGTTAACAAGTCGTTATCGATATCACCTTCTAATTTGGATGAACTGGGCCGTGAATTCCCGCATGTAAAAGATGGGGGTCATTGGGAACCGGAGCACTGCCTTCAACGACAACATCTTGGGATCCTGATCCCGTTCAGAGACCGATGGGACCAACTACCAATATTATTACGGCAGATCCATTTACTCTTGACAAAACAGTGGCGCCATTACAGTATCTACGTCATCGAGCAAAATGGTTTCCTTATTTATAATTTGTTAATATTACCAAAATTTACTTGCGTGAATAAAATACGCAGATTTAGCCGCTTTCAATAGAGGGAAACTCTTAAATGTCGGGGTCATTGAAGCGTTGAAGATAGAGCCTGATATCAACTGTTTCATCTTGCACGACGTCGATACGGTTCCACAGTATTTTAGGACCATCTATAAATGTCATGAAGACAGACGTTTGGCTCTTCAAATGGCTACATATCAGAAAAAGAGAAACTACAGGTATTTTCTTTCCAAAGAACAATCAAAACGCAACCTATTTCTTATTTTATCGCCAGATTTTTTTTTAAATAGCAACGCTAGATGGCGACTGATCGTAATTATTTTTAATTGGATAATTTTTTACGTAACAGTTTTTATATAAATCGTAATAAATATGTGCCTGATGGTAGATGTGTATTTGCTATAGAAGCAGCGATGATTTTGATCTTTTAGAAACTTTTACTACTTTGTACCCAGCGACCTACACTTTTTATGCATCATTAATATGAGTTTTATATTCTACTATAGTATTACGATGACAAAAAGTACTTTTGTCATAAATTTCAAATTTATGTTTCGGTTAATTTTTAAATGGTTGGCTCCGCGGGAAAGTGTGTGGCGGTCCATTATACTGCTTATTTCATTTTTTAATAGAAATACTATTTTTAATTTGATTCATTAAGAGTGTAATATTAAAATAACGATCATAATTATCATTGGTGAAAGCTATTACGGGTTTCTAAAACTGGAAGATTTTTTCGAATCACTTTTACCTTGGCACCATTTTTAATTAGTTCTCATATTATGCATATGCCGCTTGTAATTTCTCTTTTTTACAACCAATAATTTGCTGTTTAATTATCCTCAATGGTGTCATACGTTCCTTTGAATAGTTCTGACACGGATCTACCTATAAATCATAACAAATAATATATTCCCAGTATCCTTCTTTGACAATGTTCAGGATTTACTATTTAATTTATTCACAAGGATTTCTAAATTCTAAAATATTACATTCTATTAGAAATTTTTTATATAAAACAGTTGATCCCAAGCGCTTATTTCTTACGTAACATTCACTGACACAACATATATTTGATGTCAATCAATGTGACGTAAAAGAAATTTAGAAAGTTTGAAGATTCTTATAGCGGGATCTATAATTCCTTATTTGTGATTGATGAAGGATTGCTTACAAGGGTTACACCGGCGGTGTCCTGGCCGTATGGCGTGATCAGTTCGAGTCCATCAACGGACTAAGTAACGAGTTTTGGGGCTGGGGCGGAGAGGATGACGACCTGGGGAACCGACTGCGTGGGAAAGGTTTTGACGTCGCTCGGGATTTCTCCCGAAGGAGCGCCTCTTTCTATAGCTTATCTCATCCATTCGTAGACGCTAATCCAAACAGGTATTATAAAAAAAATATATGAATTAAAATAACCGCAAATTATGTATTGAATTTTGTATAGGACGATATTAATTAAGGACCACGAAAACCACTTGTACCGCGAAGGTCTCAATACCACCGATTACACGTTGGTTACCAAGCGAGAATACCGCCTATTCACTTTATTCTCCGTGAAAATCGATTAAAAAATGGCAGACAGTATTTATATATTTTACCGCAAATTAATTGTCCTGATTTTTACCATGTATCATTTAAGTTATACATTATTCATACACACGCGTTTTTTTTATTGTGCAGTGTTTAAAAACTATAACTATGAAATGATGCGGTTATTCCTGTTGTAACATAATTTATTTTAAATTTAGCTGAAGGACAGAAGAGTAGAGGACAAATGTTCGAGAATCTTTGTAGTTGTGTAATGACTATGGATGTATAAACTAGCGGAGCGTTATATCCTGATCACGTAATATGCATCAATATGTAATAAAAGCAAATGATTATGATTGTCCAACGAATACGCAAATTGTAAACTTGTGATTCAAGGTCAGTATTATACCATAGATGATGCTTATTTTCCTACTTTTATTGCATATAATTCCTTGATATTGTAAAGAAGGCTATAAGCTTATCTTTAAATACGCTTTCATTTACCTGAACATATAGATATTTCATCAATTCCCAATGTTCGGATTGAAATATAAGACGGTTTACAAGGATTTATTGCATTCAGTGGTTGCAGAAAGATGAAAACTAATTATAAATTTTGAAATATTTATAAGTATGTAAATGTAAAAATAGTATCTTTAGTGGAGGAATTTTTTATGAGAAATTTTACATCGACTTATATTACAAAATTGGAAATATCACACATCAATCCAACGAAAGTGCATTATTTAAGAAGCAAAGCAAAACTAGGTTACAGTAGCAGTTCCGGTTATTGCAGCTGATCCTAAATTAAACGCGTTTACTTGCATGCAGAAAAAGAAATAAACAAGTTTCGATAGTAATTTTTTAAGGGGAATTTTTTCATCTATTTTCATAAACCTTCTTTAAAAAATAGAACCGCAACAAGAGAATGTTTTGTTTATAAATCCAGTATTTTCGCCCTACTTTTTAAAATTTGAAGAGAGATTTATTGTTCACACTTTAAAAATTGCAAAATAATAAATAACTATTTGTCCTAACGGCCAGAAACCGAATAACCCAATTTAAAGATTTGCCAAATTTCACTCGCTGATCCTTTCAAATATTTCGAAATGTTATATAAAGTTGAGTTTAGATAGTCATTAGAGGGAAACTTGACCGACGACCTCCATTTTCGTGAGTCATGGTCTAGGCAACAAACTAGCTGTAAAAAAGGTAAATTTCCTCTCACTTCCAAGAGCTTACCGCTCGATTGACATAAAATAAACAATAATAAATATGCAATAGAAAATGCTTTGATACTACAAAGGAAGAGGACTCGGCCTTGAACAGAGCAAAAAATAAAGAGTAACTTTCTCCTGTGTTCACGATGCATCCAGCATAACTGAAGGCATCAATCCCGTGCGTAACTGAGCGCCAAAAACCACTTTCGCCGAAATCTCTAAAACATTTTGTTCTTATTTTTGTTAAAGCTAGCAGCTGCCGTCATATTGGATGAGCATCAATAAACCTATACTATTACATTGACCGGATTCTATCTATTTGTTTTACGGTTAATACTTTTTTTTAGAAAGTTAACCTTCTGCAGATCCTCTAGAAAAAGTGAAAATCTATTCTACTTCCCTTTGGATTACACCAAATAAAAAAAAAGTATAGACCTAAATTAAACACATTTTATATGTTGAACCACGTGTGGTTAAAAACGACCTTGAGTGTACACAGGATTTCTTCTCTAAAGATTCATGGGAAAAGAGAGTGATAGATAAAAGAAAGAACCCCTATGGGAGAAGGGGCGACACTGATCATTAAAAACCCTTGGTTGGAGACAGACGACTGGTCAGTCATCTCCCAAAGATCGTACCGCTCACAACTCTCTCGTCGAAGCAGCAGCAAACCCAGCTCAATCATGGTCCGGCAACTCTTCGTTTATTTGAGCATCGTCTCTCTGGTCAACATCGGCGGCATCTCTGCCGAGAATTTTAAAGTTCCTGTCTCCCCCTGTGAAGGTAATAACACACGTTTGAACTTTTTTTCTAGGTCACTAAGAGCGCTGAACTTTAGGGGGGAAATGTATACAAATAGGCTGGTTGACCTTGTTAGCATATTGGCCTATATTTTAGTTTTTGTGAAGATTTTAGTTAGAGAAGAATAGAAAGAAACGGTGAATTTATGTAAATATACAAAGTGTTAGACCGGTTGACATAAAGATAAAAACATGAAATGGAAATCGGACTGCGCGTGGCCTTGCCCGTCAAAATGAAAGTAAAAACACAATAGAATAGAAAATGATCCCTTCACAATAAGGAAAACAAAGGTTTCAGTACATTCACCTTTTTGTTCTAATATTTTTCTTCGTAGGAGGAACGACCGGTCAATTGACTGAAGTCCGCATTTCCGATTGTAAATCTTTGCCTTGCATTCTCAAAAAGCAGAGCACAGTCACCATTGAAATGGACTACATTCCTGGTATTTACATTTAACACTTTTAGATTATTATGCTTTAAAATGTAATAAATGATTCAGGTACTTCGACTAACCGAGTGACGACTGGAGCTTACGGTCGTCTTGGTCAAGTTCCGTTGCCTTTTGTTGGAACCAACGGAACTCCAGCTTGTCAAAAGATCGTCTCGTCAAAGACCCGACAGGCTACTGGATGTAATCAAAATGCAGGAGAGGCTTACACTTACACCAACTCTTTCCGAATTCTCGCAATTTACCCTTCTGTAAGTTATAATTATTTATTTTTAAAAGTTGGCTTGATGTGTTATAAATTAATTAATTCTATTTTAGACCGCCGTCAATGTTCAATGGGAGCTGATTGACGGAGCTACTAACCAAAAGATTGCCTGCTTCACAGTGCCGGCTAAGATTGCCTAAATTAGTAATCAATTTTCCTCTATAATTAACTTTTAATTGGTCTCTTTTATACTGCACTCGAATTGTATGACTTTTCTGTATCCTTTTTTTATCTTCACTTTTTTTAAATTCGTAAACCTGTGTACAGAGTTCTATGATAATACACAGGCATTACCAATAATACACAGAACTGTTTTTAAATGCGATTTTTACTTTTCGATTGATTAAAGGTTTTTTATAAAGAAAATTTCATTTCTTTTTTTAGCGTGATGCGTAACGCGTTTATTTAGTATTTTGAAAACTGGCAACACCGGTCGGTCCGAATCATTTCGTCTGCTAGACGTATTTTTCATTAAACGTTTTTTTTAGAGTTGTCGGCGCTGATTCTTCGTTACGTTTTGTTGTTAATTTGAACATTTAATCTAGTTTGACTATGGGTAAGCGTGAATTGAGACGGAAAGCCAATAACAAAAATTCAGCTCATTTGATAACAGGTAATAACTTGGCAAAAGTAAATAAAAAATTTCTTTGCTTTATTCATCTCTCATCTGACAGATGTTACTCTCGACGACTGTGCCAATAATCCTCGAAAGACAAATTTATTAGGGAAAGCAAAGCTGAGCCTTAAAATTATAAGTATGGCTAAATTATTAAAACAATCCATTTCTGGATGTTTGAATTCATAAATTGATCTTCAGGTGCACCCGTTGAAGGGGATGAGAATACTTTTGCTGATGATCAAGAAGATTCAGTTCAAGACACTTTAACTTTATCCAAAAAAGATTCTTCTCTCTTGAAAATGAATAGCCAGAGTGGAGTCACTTACCCTCCAGATCTTTGGTTCTTGATAGGTATTTGTTAAATGCTATTTTTTCTCTTCTCAATTGAAGTATACTTTATCTTAACATTTATATTATTTTCATTCAGCCAGGTACATTCCACCTGAAGAACTCCTGAATTTTGCTCTCATATGCAAAGATGCATACAGAGTTTTGCTCTCAGCCCAATTTTGGAAGCAGATGTACAAATGGTATCTCATAGATTCACTATAGATTTCACTAAAATGACTGAAATTGACAACGAGATTCATTAAAGCCTCACCAACGACGAAACGCAACTTCCCAGAAGTTTACATAACCCTTGTGATAGCCGCCTTGGACTCCGATCTCGAGTCATCCGATTATTTTTCCTCCGTTGTCCGGCACTAGTGCAGAGGATAAAGCCTCCAGTTGCACCTCGATACGAACCTTACACACTGCAAGGAATGCAGCTTGTACTAGCTTGGCATGAAGTGCGTATTTATTATTCATTTTCATTTAGTATTTATTAAAAATTTAAATTTTCTATTACAGAAGGATGGTGGCCACTGGAATTATTGGTTTAAATGGACCAGAAGAAGAACAGGACATGAAACATCATTTAAGCATATTGGATAGTGAATTGTTTGATAATCCAGAGTCGGGTTGTAGAGTTTTGAAAGCAGTATGTAATGAGTTTATTGGATTTACATATCCTCAGCATTCCTACCTTTCCGCTGTTAGTCTTAGCTTGACGAGTGACATGAGAGGTCAAAAATTGTCTCTTGGCTTCAGTGACTACACCACTACTCACTGTGCGGCACGAATGAAACAGTCTTTGGGTCGTGCAGGTCTCGTTCAACAGAAGATTGATATAGAACCTGTTACCCGATGCGTCCTTATGGACTGGTGGCATCCGGAATACCCTTATCCGAACGAGAGCCTCTATCCAAGCAATAAGCCCTGTCTCGAAGAAGATTGGTGATTGCCAAATTGTTGATAATTACAAATGATGTTTATAGTAATGTGTTTTCAGTAACTCGATTTATGAAGTTTTGAAAGGTATTGGTGTACATAAATATAACTAACGAAATTGAATAAATCCCCTTGTTGCGCAAAAAATTATGGTTGAACACTAAGTTTATAAACGAGATTGATAATTTCTCCGCTTATCTACTTGTCTGTGTCTTTTAAACGACAAAAATGCTAACGTCAGCATTTATGCAATTGAATATATGACTGAGTTTATTCATTTGGTGAAGCGCAATAGTTTTAAATATTATTTTTTAAGATCGAAGGTCGTTTCTTAAACTTTTTTTTACATAATCAGCGAAATATTGTAGAAGAGGAACTATTTTAATGCTTTAAAAAGTAGTTTTAAGATACCAGGTGTGGGGTTTGAACCCACGACCCCATATGGGGACCAGATCTTAAGTCTGGCGCCTTAACCGCTCGGCCAACCTGGTGATGATGGGACACACTAAAAGAGAGAGTATACCTTGTAACAGCTGGGATGCTCGTTTGGATGACACAGCACACAAATCCAGCAAGTTTTCACCTAAAATTTAACAATTAATGTGTGAGGATATATTATTTTGATTCGATAAATAATTTTGATTACGAAAACTTAATTTGAATTAAAATGTAGCTGGAACGTAGGTTTATATTTTTTAATCGTGCACCAGTGTATCAATATTTGAGATTGCAGACGAAGCTGAGTAGTGGATTTTGAACGGATAGCGGCTAATGGCGATTTTTTGTCACGTTTGTTATCAATATTGAGAAATCGTTGATTAGTTCCTAACGACGGTCAGATATTAGAGTAAAAGTGGTCATTATTAGAACGGCAAGGACAGTACCTTTTACATTTCAAAATGAGTGGAGATGAAGAGGAAGATGCTTCTATGATGGCGGACGAAAATGATGCCTTCAAAATCCTCATCGCGACTGACATTCATTTAGGTTTCATGGAAAAACACCCGATTCGAGGTATTTATTACACTTACTTCGGTAAATTTATTGTACAAATCCTTAATTTTTTTAAATCAGGGGATGACAGCTTCACTACATTTGAAGAAATCCTCAAGTACGGAAAGAGCACTAAAGCAGATTTCATCTTGTTGGGTGGTGATCTTTTTCATGAAAACAAACCCTCACGCAAATCTCTCCAGAAGTGTATGGATCTCTTACGCAAGTACTGTTTGGGACCAGAAGAAAATAAATTTGAGTTCCTCAGCGATCCTGATGTCAACTTTAAAGAATGTGCCACCCCAAATGTCAACTTTGAGGACCCAAATTTGAGAATCTCTCTCCCAGTATTCTCAATTCATGGAAATCACGATGATCCTTGTGGTATAACAATTTAAAACTGTTACAAGACCTTTTTCAAAACATTTACAATTTAACAGGAGAAGGAAACTACAGTGTTATGGACATGTTGGCCTCTTCTGGCTTTGTCAACTACTTTGGAAAAGTCCCAAATTTTGACACTCTTAATTTTGCTCCTATTCTTTTACGAAAGGCTGATAATCACGTTGCTATCTACGGCATTGGTTCAATGAATGACGATCGTCTCTTTAGGCTTTTTGAAGAAGAAAAAGTAAGAACTATTATCACTTTTGTATAATTTTCACACATCTTATAAATAACTGGTCAACTACAGGTTCAATTTGAGATCCCTGCTGAAGTTGAAGATGAATGGTTCAACATTTTAGTTCTTCACCAAAACCGAGCTCGTCATGGTTGCAAAAACTATGCCGGTGAGAAGTTGATGCCCCAGTTTATGGACCTAGTCTTTTGGGGCCATGAACATGAATGCCGCATTGAGCCAGAGGAGTCGTTGGATGAATTTCGTATCACTCAGCCAGGCAGTAGTGTTGCTACGTCCCTTTCACCAGGCGAAGCAGTCCCAAAACATGTCGGTCTCCTTACCATTATCAAGAAGGAGTTTTTCATTGAGAAACTACCACTCAAAACTGTAAGACCTTTTGTCTTTGATACTCTC
This sequence comes from Chydorus sphaericus, assembly GCA_030141595.1. NCBI lineage: Eukaryota > Metazoa > Arthropoda > Branchiopoda > Diplostraca > Chydoridae > Chydorus > Chydorus sphaericus. The sequence continues at coordinate 8,677,674 of CM057927.1, read as the reverse complement.
TCTTTGGAAGAGTTTAGTGACATAGGTTACCAGTTCACGAGTGACGAAGTCGTTGAGAAAGTTAAAGAAAAGATCGAAGATATGCTCATGGTGGCTGAAACACTGAAATCAGGTAATATTGTATTATTTTCTTGTAAAAGTTCTATGTACTAAATTGAATTACCTAAAATTTAAAGGAGATCCGGATCAACCAACTCTACCATTACTTCGGCTTCGCATTGAACACGAAAGCGAGCAGAAATTTTCTAGCAGTTCAAGGGACCTTAATGTTTTGCTAGCCTTGGAAAAACGTGTCGCTAATCCCGATGATGTGGTGAAACTTGTGCGTAAACGAACCGCCTTGGACAAGATCAAAGCCGATGTTGACGAAGAGGCCTGGGATGCCGTCTTTAATATGGATGTTAGTCGTTAAATTTCATTTACCAAATTATTTGAATTAATTATTCATCTCTTGCAGTCTGTCAATATGGTGGAAGGACATTTAGAGAATCTGTTGGTTGAATATTATCAGCAAACTAGCAAAGCCCCACTTTCGGTCATGCACGAGCGGACGCTTGCTGAAGGTGTCCGCTATTATGTCGAAAAGAATCATGATGAAGCCTTCCGTGATCTCATCCAGTATGACTACTCTTACAAAATTAATTTTTCCTTCATTTTCAATATAAACTGGTATTTGATTTACAGTCGTCAAGTGAGGAAAACTAAAGAGCAGCTCAAAGACACCAAACTGGGTGTGAATATGGATCGTGCTAGTTTTCGTGAAGCTTTTGAAACTATCAGACTTCAAAGGTCCACCGATCCTCAAGAAGTAGTCAACGAGGTGCGTTTTCCAACCTACTTTTTAATATTTATCTTAGAGTGTAAACGTTATTCTATCTCATTATAGGCCCTAGATTGGCTACAAGGAGGAGAGCAGACCGCCACTAAACGCGAACCACGTTCTAATGGAGCTGATGTAGCTATTTACATATTCTCTTAAATATTACAAATTCTTTAACTTTGATTATTTAAAAAAAGGAAACGGTCGACGACATAGCAGTAGATAACTATCGTCCACGTGATCCGTCACCTCCTTCTTCAACTCCAGTTGTAGCGACCCGTGGAAGAGGCCGTGGTCGTGCTGCTCGAACTCCTAAAGCCGCAACGGCCAGTCGAGCTCGCGGTCGAGGCCGGGCATCCCGTGCAGCCGCTCCCAAGGAAGAAGACGACGATATTGTAGAGATTCCTAGTGATGACGATGGAGATTTCATTCCAGCCAGCGTCCGAGCTACTCCGCAGAAGCAAACGGCCACAAGAGCTGGCCGTGCAGGCACTGCTACTCGTGGAGCCAGCACCAGCACTATCGCTCAAGCTTTCGCTAGACAGTCGCAAGCTCTGCCATCTACGGCCGCTGCTCCGGCTACTCAGCGCCCGCCTGCTCGGAAGACGGCTCGTGGCGTTTGCTACGTCAGCGATAGTGATTGATATTGAATAAATTCTACTACTGTTGGAATTGTATTACATTTGTGATGACTACGTGCTCTCGAGTCGAAGAGAATGAAGACAGAAATGTGTTTTTTTCCTCCCCTTTTTGTTTTGTTTGTGTTACACCGCTTTTGTCAACTGTTCGTGCCTTTCACACTCTGTGAAGCAAAAATATATAACCGAGAGAGTTCAATCTAGAGATGGTGTTGTATGTATGTTCCTTTTCTTGCGTTATGAACGCGCTACTTAGGATGTAGCAGATATTTGCTCTACGCAAATCTTTTATATGAGTAAAAGAACTAGGTTTAAAATGAGAAGGTCTTGTCTATGAATCTGAAAGAGAAAGTGACTTACTTCTGTATCACTGTATGATATTAAAATGACTTTTAAGTAGCAACGGCTTAGATTGACACTTCTTTTTAACAGTAACGTCAAGTATAAGTGACTTACGCGTCATTCGACTCGTTCCAATTATGTAAAAACAGACAAAATATAGGAATTATTCACGAAATGTATTTGGGGTTGTGAATTTTAACATAAAATCCTCCTTAATGCTTCTCCCAGAAATAGATTTTACTGCAGTCAGCATATTAACTGGAAAATTCATACAATCCTCTGCGCAGTATAAAGGTTTGTGGACGCAATTCGGTAAACTGTGGCCGGCACGACGTCAAGTGTCGGCCAGATATGGATTTTTAATTAATGCTCATTAATGATGACCTCAATTTTGAAACACAATTTCCACAGGTTACCCATGATTAACAGAATTATGCAGGTCATCTCCTCAAGTCCTCAGAGATGAATCATGAATGACTCCAAAGACCAAAGTCCCTGCCATTAGTTGAAATATTAACCCATAACTTCATATGAAAGTAGGTAATAAATGTGTCAATAAGACTCGAGAGTCAAGTGAAACCTACAAGATTTACCACACAACCGGAAATTTTTATAATTTAATGGGATCAATCATGCCCAAAAAGTACTGCAAACTCATGAAATGAACATTCCAATACTACTCTTTTTTTATTCAACTGGTCTTTCTTGTACTTTCAATATCTGTTAAAATTAGTATCAATAAAAAATTACTCAGTATTGATGGGGAAAAAAATAATAAAAATGACAATTTTTTGAAAAATTTAAATGTTTAATTCCGCAGTTATTGTATCAAAACATTACCATGTGGTGAGCGTCCATGTCCCTTCTTTATGCACAAATTTTTACGTTTGATGAAGATGTCCACGTCCACTTATTGATATGCCATTAAAGGTACATTTCCGTGTGTGATGCCCAAAAAAAAGTAACGCGTTTATTTTTTCGTTATTCTTATTTTTAAACACCACTTTTCAACTCGTCTCATTTGGATAAAAACTATACAAACCGCATTTCCTGTGGCAACAGATTTCACCGTTTGAAAATAGCGCGCCAATTAAGCAAGTTGCCATTACCGTAATTAGAAAATTAAATTTGAATAAATTTAGATTATGGTTTCACAATAGGAAATAACATATATTTAACTCAATGAAAGTGTTTTTGGTGTTAACAAAAATAGTATTTCAAGTAAAATTCGAACGAATCCAAGTTGATAGAAATCTGTGAGTGCAGGCAACCCTGTTTAGTTATCAAAACCTCGTTTGAAGTTCAGTTCGGTCTAGACTAGTGCGTGCGTCGTGCTTGCGTTTTAAAGAATTTCGTTACAACGTAGACCTTACGTTTCATTTTCTTTCTCAACTTTTTGTCCTTTTTCAGCGTATTCCTCACTTTTTCAGTGTGTTTAAATGTTTATGTAAGTGACCAGCTATTCAAGTCTACATTTTGCCAAACAACAAGATGGCTGTCTGTTTACTTTGTTAATTGCTGATTGATATTTGGTCTTGCAGGAGTTTGCAGTTTTTGTGTAAAAAAATCTCGTCAGGTGATTGAAAAATGTCAGAACCAGGAAATGGCAGAGAACGTGAACTTCACATTGGATTGGGCCCTGGTCACCTTCTTATTATTGCTGAAATGAGAGCTTCAAGGGATCCCTCTCCAGGGTAAGCTATCACATGTCAACATTCTTTAAGTGGCATTATTGGTTTTATTAATCAGGTTTCTGTTTATTTTTTCTTTGTAAAAGCTCTGCTGCTGTTCCTTCAATCGGTCGGGGTCGTTCTAGAGGCCGGGCTCGGGTCAGCAACAGGTAAGAAAAATACATTCAACTTCTTTTATTTACTTTCCACAAGTTATTACTTTTCTGAAAATCAATTTAAATGTTGATTATGTTTTAAAATTGTTGTTTCAAGGTATAGAAATTAAGGTAAATAATATAAATATGTTTTTTTTTAATTATGCAATTGCAGTTCTCTTGAGGACCTGCTTCGACCTGGCGCCTTTACTGAGTTCCAAGCTCAAAGTGAGCAAACTCCTAGACTTCCTCATGCTTCTACATTGAGCTCTTTATTTGGGCTTGGCAGTGCTGGATCTGGAGTCAGGTGAGTGTTTAAATCATCTATTGATCATCAAACCATTTAAACAAAATTATTCCCTGCAGTTCATTTCGTACAGCGTTGCAAGTCGCTCGATTTGCTCGAGAGAGGGAGGCAATTGTTGAGATGCTCGGCAACAGGAGCAGGTATGAATAATATTTTCGTTCATTAAAGCAATTGAGTGTAAATAATTAAATACGTTTCATTTGTAGGCAACTTCGAGGTGAACAGTCTCAAGGCCCTCTTCAAACAAGTTCCGCCATGTGTTTGATTTTCATGATACTCTTTTGTTTGCTTCAACGATAGACACTTTTTTCGATGTAATTCAAGAATGGCTAATTGGGCTAATGGCTAATACAGAAGATTTGAAACGTTTGTCAGTATCCCTTGCACCAAAATAGTATTGAAAAGCGGGGATTATTGATAGGAAAAATTAAGGATTAATTAATCAATAATTTTATTTACTTAATTGCTAACTTCAAGTTATTCAAGATTCAATAAAAAAAACCAAAAAAGTTTTATAAATATCACAATAAGTAACTATAAGGTTTTATTTTAAAACGGCGCGCTCAAGCATGCGACGATTATCAAAGTATGTAACCAGTTGTAATAAATAAAAACAAAAACATTTTATGCTGTTAAAAACGGATAAAGTAAAACAAAGACTTGTTTTTTTTTTTGGAAAGTCAAATGGTTAATTTTCTTATTATAAATCAATCTCGCAGCTCTGGATAGCTACGGCTGTACAGCTGTACTGCTGGCTGGAGGCCTGCAGGTGAACTCGTACAGTCAGTCGAGACGTCGAGTACACGTTTATATTATTACTCACCGCCGTCATCGAGTATCAATTTTCTAATCGTTTTTGCGTAATCTCTTTTTCCTCTTTTAAGAGTGTATAACCTCACAGTACTTTCACTAGTTGAACTCATTTCGAAAATTTAAAGTTTTTGGGATCAACATGTGTCGCAAAATGCCAGAGAATGTCGTCAAAGAAAGAAAGAAAATGGACGTAGATAACCCACTCGATCCAATTCTTGACGGAATAGCTCGTTCACTTGACAGAAGACGACGGCTCTTGGCTAGATTGCAGGCAGTCGGAAGGTAAACCTAGATAGTTTTGTATTAAACGTTGTCGTATAGTTCTTATACGTCCGGATTTGATAATGATGTTTGTTATGACGTAATAGGGATTTGGAAGACATTGCAACTGATTCAGTCCTACAACAACCAATTGGTAGAGGACGACAGCTCTTGGCTGCTTTACAAGCTGCCAGGATAAGGTCTGTTCCGATATTCATTCATTTAACCTTGACACAGATTTTAAAATTCGATTTTTACATTTCTTACGTCATTAAGGAATGACGCAAACCGAGCAAGTGACCCACCACTAGCAGGCAGACACCAAGAAATGTTAAGATTGTTACAGACTGCCAGAAGGTTACGGTAATATTCGTTATTGGTTCACCTCCAGTTGAATTCCAGAGTTTAGTGTGCATTTTATTACGTAATAAAGGGCATCAGCTAACCCGCCTGCTGCAGTAACTACGACCGTGGATCCTGCAAATGATGACCCACGAATTGTCAGAGGAGAGCAAATCTTGGATACTTTGCGTGCTGCTAGAATGTAAATGTGGTTATTAATTAATCGATTCCAAGTTTGTTTGTTTACTATTTGTTTTTTCGTCATGAAGTGATGCTGCAAGCCCGCAGTCTGTAATTACTACGAGCCCCATCGATACTGTTGAGCTCTCCGCTATTCCTCGTGGTAGACCTGCTGTTCTTCGGATGCTGGGATTAATACCGGTAAACCATTAAACATTTTTTTTTTTCAACTTAACTAAGATAATTGTTTACTTTACATTTAGCCAAATTCAGGTTGATCAGCAACAGCAGTAGGCACCTTCTACACCTGTTTCTCTATTGTATAATTGTATCTTGAAATCGTTTAAACTCGACCTGGTCAGTTTTGGTTAAACAATACAAAGAAATTTGAACCAATGTTGAAAGCATGTCTATGTCTTATACCAATAAGTATCATATAATGTCTCTTTAAACATTTAATGAAAGTGCGAAAATGCTCGCAACGTTAAAATACTTATCAGGTCATGTTTTCTAATTTGGACAAACGCATTTATATAGCCAAGAATAAAAGATTGAGAATAAATTGTACTTGAACAGTAATAGGTATATTTGCATGTTGCATCATCAAAATTGTTCTGTGTTTTAATGCGTTTCAACAGTTCTTGTTATAGAAATTAACGTCTTCGATGATTCTATGGGAAGAAAACATCTCGTCGGAAGAAGAGGTCAACCAAGAAATCGACTTTCCAATCGAACAATTATTGCTATCGGTCAAAAACATACTGAAAATATGTAAAAGTAAATGAAAGATTATTAGAAGTTATATTTGATTAAATTCAATGTGAATCCAACAGTATGGACGATGTATTCATACTTCGACGATCCGTAGAGAGTAACGCCGGCTTTTTCACTTAAAAGCCCAGTTACATAAACATCGTCGATCCAGAAAAAAGGAATCATCTTTGCGGCATGTAATAGTGGACTTGTACTTTTTCCAGTGATCAAAATACTTGGGCCATTAAAATATAATGGAAAAGTTGACCAGGGCCATTCTTCGGCGCTGAGAAACCATTTATCTAAAAAGTATAGAAAAATCATCATGAAAGACAATTATTATAGTGTGGTGTCGTTTCACCTTCTACGGAACGCTGTGGTGGATTTTGCAAATAATTTCCATAAATAGCCATCTCTTTTGATGGTACGTTGTTTAGAAATGCGGATAAATTCGGTAGGTTGACGTAGACGTCATCGTCACACTTGAAGAAATACGAAATCTTAGGGCCATTTATGTTAACCCAATTTAGGAGGCCTACAGCTTTCAAAGTTAAATTGTAGTAATGATCCTTGAAATTGATTTGGATTATGTCTCCGTGTTTTTTTCTCTCTTTTTCAATTCGGCGCTGAATGTCAGCGACTTCTGGCAAAGCAACAGCAAAAGCGAATTTAATATAAGAAGAGTTGATACGACGTAACCAAGTTTGCCGGATCGTTTCACGTTTTTCAAAGTTATCCGCAGCGGAGATGACGGCGACGAAAACGTCCTGATTATCCAAGCACTTTGGAACAGTTATTGGATAACGGTAGGCAGGCACGTCGATCAAAAGCGGTTCGTAATCTCGTTTCAAACTTGAATTCAAGTAAAATCGTCGGGTCTGGTATTGGATGTAACTATCCGCACCGGCAAAAGGTTTTCCGTCCCAGAATTCGATCATCTTTGCCAACTGTTGCGAACTATTGTAATCAGTGCCTACCTTACTGCTGTTAGTGTGTTGCATCGTAAAAATATAAAATCCAAATTGAGATCTATAGATGATATTTAAGAAAATACAAAGGAGCATTACGCAGACGAATATTGACTGCAGCACTTTTGTTTTTGGAGAAAATGCTGTCATCATGTTAACTATGTTTTATGAAATAAACTTTTTCTCGTTTTTCTTGATTGTCAATTTTTCTTCTACTCTGTTCCTTGATGACAAACTATTTGCATTGGAAGACAATGCGATAATGCTTCGTTTTATTTCATGAAAATTATATAGTGACGTTGACTCCTCCAAACATTTGTGCACTTGTTTGTCAGGTGCGCGCTTGAATTTTTATCATTCTTACCCATTGAATTTAGTGCATTTTTGGTTTGATTTGGGGACGGCCCCGTAACAAAGCTTCATTTGATCATAGATGCATACACAATTTATTCTCCACATTTATGTCTATTGACAGGTTCTATACTTCCATACAGGTAAACCATAAGAGTTTCGATTTAATCTAGGATTGCTTCGTCTGCAAGGTGCTCCAGGAAATGAAAGGTCGTAAGTTCCGCGAAAGAATCACTGAATCAGGGAACTCATCTCTGCCTTCCGATGACAACAGCAAAGTCTTATCCTTCACCTTTCACATTGACCTGGAAGACAGGACCATCAAAATCGGCCACGAAGAAACCGAGAGACCGTTCCCGTTCCCGAGATGAGGAGAAAAAAGGAGCACCGCTCGTCTCGCCACTGTAACTAGACTAAATGTTTGTGTAAACTGTCAAGCAAAAGCGAGTCCAGTATAAGAAGAGTTAAGAAGACGTAGCCAAGTTCGGCGGATCGTTTCACGTTTTTCAAAGTTATCCGCTGAGGAGACGACGGCAATGAAAGCGCCCTGATTATCCAAGCACTTTAGAACCGATATTGGGTAACGATAGGCCAGGGATGTCGATCAAAAGTGGCTCGTAATCTCGTTTGAAACTTGTATTCAAGCGTTGGGTCTGGTATTGGATGTAATTATCCGCACCGGCAAAAGGGTTTTCCGTCCCAGAATTCGATCATATTTGACAACTGTTGCGAACTATTAATGTTATCAGACCATACCTTAATCTTGCTTTCATGATCGCTTGTAGTATAATTTTAATTTAAATCGATTAGAAGATGACGATTAGAAAACTCCAAGCGCAAATTTAACGAGATGAGTACCGTAGTGATCGCACGTTTCTTTTTCAAAAAAAAAAAAATTGAAATGCCAAATGTTGTCATTGTTTGACATTAACGGCGGTTTGATAGTTGATTGCTTTTGTTTGTCTTGTTTTCTCCTTGTTTACTTTCTACTTAAAATAAGGTATTTGGGTGAATTTGTGGCTTTTGACAATAAACTATTCGCAAATAATAAATTTAACGAATACCGGTACTTCGGTTTCTTTTTACAAATGTGATGATCGAATAGTGTAGACTCGCCTGTATAACGATTTGGGCACTTGTTCGAATTGTGTGAGTTTAATTTTCATGATTCTCTATTGCTTGCTTCAACGATAGACACTTTTTTTCGATGTAATTCAAGAATTGCTAATTGGCTAATTCAGAAGAATTGAAACGTTTGTCGGTATTCCTTGCACAAAAATATTATTGATGCGAAAAATTGAAGGTTTAATTTTGTCATTCATTGACGTAATTTAAATTAATTTAAAAAAATGTTTTTTCCTACAGTTAGACTTGTATAACATTCCTTGCTCGGCTCTTTTAATTCCCAAAAGAATTTAATTCTCTTCGGACCTTGCTGCTTTGAATAACAGCCTCAACTTTCGTACGTTTATCTTGGCTGTTCGTTAAGTAGATGGCGAAAACTGGAGATCCTATTTCTCCGATTCCGCAACCAAAAGAAAACCAGCTCCCCAATGATTGCGTAAAGACTCAAGAGAGAAGAGTGACGAAGACAAAGAACGGTCCCAGTTGAAAAAGGGAAGATTGGGTTGTGAGCGTCTCAATCGTATTAATTATTGTGATTGAATTGACCATGCTGGCCTCTAAAAGCCTATTCGGCCAGGCTGTAAACTATTGGTAATAGTCATTATAATCTTTTAAGTACCAGCATGGAGTAGGTAAGTTCTTGGCATTGACCACCTGGGATGGTTTTTCCGCCAGAAAAATGAGATGTTCACGGCGCAATAATGAACGCAAAATTCACGTGTTCAAATTCGTGCCAAACGACAAACAACAACGAACGTAGCACAGAAGACCACCACGGTTACCATCGACGAGACCCCTAGTATTTTAAAATGAGATTTTTACTTTTTCTTACGTCACAAAGGAATGGTGCAAGCCAACCAAGTGACCCACCACTAGACAGACACCAACAATTATTAGCTGGCGTGTTACAAGCTGCAAGAAGGTTACGGTAATATGCGTTATTTTGTTCATCTCCAGTTGATTACAAGAGCTTAACGTGCTATTTGTTACGTTATAAAGCACGTCAGCTAACCCGCCCGCAGAAACTATGACCGCCGATGCTGTAGATGATCCACGAATTGTCAGAGGAGAGCAGATCTTGGCTACTTTGCGGGCTGCTAGAAGGTAAATGTGGTTATTAATTAATCAATTATGAAATTTGTTTGTTTACTTTTAATTTTTACGTTTTAAAGTGGTGTTGAAAGCCCGCCTGTAACTACTACGAGCCCTATCGAGACCGCAGAGCTTGCCGTTATTCCTCGTGGTAGACCTGCTGTTCTTCGGATGCTGGGATTAACACCGGTAAACCATAAAAAAAATTATGTTTTGATTTCAAATCAACTTAATTAAGATAATTGTTTATTTTACATTTAACCAAATTTAGGTTGACCAGCAGCAGCAGTAGGCGCCTTCTACAACTATTTCTCTATTATAATTGTATCTTGAAATCGTTTTAATTCGATCTGATCAGTTTTGGTTAAACAATACAAAGGAATTTGAACCAATGTTGAAAGTATGGCTATAATACCAATAAGTATCATATAATGTCTATTTAAAACATTTAATGAAATTGCAACAAAGCTCTTTTCCTCGTCGACAATCGCCAAAATAGTTATTAAGTCATGCTTTCTAGTAATTTGGATGAACGCGTTCATATATCCAAGAATAAAGATTGGGAAAAATTGGATTTGCACAATAAAAGGTATATTTGCATATTGCGCCAACCCACCAAAGTGTTCGGCGTTTTAACAGTTCTTATTATAGAAACTAACGTCCTCGATGGTTTTATGGGAAGAAAACATCTCGTCCGAAGAATAGGTCAGCCAGGAAATGGACTTTCCTATCGAACAAGGATTACTATCGGTCAAGAACTTGCTGAAAAAAATTAAATAAATTTAAAATTATTAGGAATTAAACTCAATAAAATTCAAAGTGGCCTCAATAATATGCACGAATTGTTTATACTTGGACGATTCGTAGAGAGTAACACCGGCTTTTTCACTCAAAATCCCAGTTACATAAACATCGTCAATCCAGAAAAAAGGAGTCACCTTTGCGGCATCTAAAAGTGGACGTAGACTTCTTCCGGTTATTAAAATACTTGGGCCATTAAAATATAAGGGATAAGTTGACCAGGGCCATTCTTCGAAGCTGAGAAACCATTTATCTGCTAAAGTAGAACCAGGGGAAGAATAACCATCATGAAAGGCAATTATTATTATGGTGTCGCATCGTCTCACCTCCTACGGAACGCTGTGGTGGATTTTTTATATAATTTCCGTAAATAGCTAACTCTTTTAATTGGACGTCTTTTTGAAATGCGGAGAAATTCGGTAGGTTGACGTAAACGTCGTCATCACACTTGAGGAGATACGAAATCCGAGGGCAATTGATGTTAACCCAGTTGAGAAGGCCTATAGCTTTCAGCGTCATATTGTGGTAATCATCCTTGAAATTGATTTGGATGATGTCGCCGTGTTCTTTGCTCTCCTTTTCAATTCCACGTTGAATGGCAGCGTCACCCGTCAATGCAACAATAAAAGCGAATCCAGTATAAGAAGAGTTAAGAAGACGTAGCCAAGTTTGACGGATCGTTTCACGTTTTTCAAAGTTATCCGCAGCGGAGATGACGGCAATGAAAGCGCCCTGATTATCCAAGCACTTTGGAACAGATATTGGGTAGCGATAGGCAGGGATGTCGATCAAGAGTGGCTCGTAATCTCGTTTAATAGTTGAATTCAAGTAAAAACGTTGGGTCTGGTATTGGATGTAGTTATCCACGCCGGCAAAAGATTTTCCGTCCCAGAATTCGATCATCTTAGCCAACTGTTGCGAACTATTGATGTTATCAGACCATACCTTAATCTTGCTTTCATGATCGCTTGTAGATAATTTGAATTTAAACCTAAAGATGACGATTAGAAAACTCCAAGCGCAAATTAACGAGATGAGTAGTGATCGCACCTTTCTTTTTGAAAAAATTGAAAAGCCAAATGCTGTCATTGTTTGACATTAACGGCGGATTGATAGTTAATTGCTATTGTTCGTCTTGTTTTCTTCTTGTTTATTTCTACTTCAAATTAGGTATTTGGGTGAAATTATGTCTTTTGAAAATAAACTATTCGCATTAGGAGAAACCACTTTTTGAATTCAATAGGGAAATAAAGTCAACGAATACCGATACTTCGGTTTCTTTTTACAAATGTGATGAAAGAATAGTGTAGACTCGCCTATATTACGATTCGGGCACTTGTTGGGAAGTTGGATGTATGCGAGTGTCACGTCATATAAATGAAAGCATTCTAATTGTTGGAAATAACACACATGTTTACGCCTTTGTCCATTTCATTGCCTTGAAATTAGCCCAACTTTTTAATGTTTATTCAAATGTTGTGATGAATAATAGCTAGTCCAGATTCCATCGCTTACAAAGAAGATCTTTACAAAGAAATTTTCCCTTTTTTGTTAGTTAAGTTTTATGTTGATAGATTGCAATGAAACGGTTTGAGTGCCATATGACAACGCGTTTATCACCATTAATTCAAATAAGTTAAAAAATAAAATAAGGTTTATTAATAACACTGAAAATAAATTATTTATTCAAAGTAATTTTTATGCAGAGAAATACATTTGATGCCTATAGAAATGATTTTAATGGCTGCATGCAGAAATGAATTAAAGCTTGCGACAATTATTTGAATCATTGGGTGACGTACCGAACTGTCCCTTCCGACCTGAGTCATTCCGCGTTGGCTGGAAACTTCAATTTCGGTCGGAGCAGGATCCCCCCCCCCCCCCCCCCCCCTCATTTTGAAAAATATCTTGGATCGGAACGGGAGTAACAATTATATTTTCCGACCTATAATCATTAACCCATGCTTCAACATTGAGTTCTTTATTTGGGCTGCATTGCTGGTTCTGGAGTCAGGTAAGTGTTCAAAATTTAGGATTAATTAATTAAGTAATTTAATTAACTTAATTGCTAACTTAAAGTTATTCAAGATTCGAAAAGAAAGCCTGATAAATAGATAGCAGATGTGAATAAGTGTTTTCAATTTTCAAATAAATAAATAAATAGTCCTTGCTACCGTACTTGCTTACAGTATAGACTTGTGTAACTCTACTTGCTCAGCTCTTCCAAAAAGTATGCAGTTCTCTTCGGATGTATTGGTGCATCGACTACCATCAATAACGGCCTCAACTCTGATACGTTGATCTTGTCTGTCGTCTAGGTAGTTAGCGACAGCGGATATCCTATTTCTCCATTTTCGCATCCGAAAGAAAATCAGCTCCCCGATGACTGCGCAGAAAAGAGATGCGGAAACAAATATGAAGCTCAGTAAACAAAGTGGCGAGATTGGCTTGTGATATCTCAGTGGAATAAGTTGCGATTGAAATCATTGAATTAAGTGCTGACTTTAAAATACCAATAAGTATCATATTATGTCTCTTTAAGACATTTAACGAAATTTCAACAAAGCTCTTTTCCTCACTGACAATAAATGCCAAAAAAGTTAAGTCATGCTTTCTAGTAATTTGGACGAACGCTTTCATATTGCCAAGAATAAAGATTGGGAATAAATTGGATTTGCACAATAATGGGTATATTTGCATATTGCATCATCAAAAGTATTCTGCGTTTTAATGCGTTTCAACAGTTCTTGTCATAGAAATCAACGTCTTGAATGATTTTATGGGAAGAAAACATCTCGTCGGAAGAATAGGTCAGCCAAGAAATGGAGTTTTCTATCCAACAATGATTACTGCTATCGATCAAAAACTTGCTGAAAATATTTCAAAATAAATGAAAAATTATTAGAAGTTATACTCAATTTAATTCAAAAATGACTCCATTAATATGGACAATGGGCGATACATACTTGGACGATTCGTAGAGAGTAACACCGGCTTTTTCACTCAAAATTCCAGTTACATATACATCGTCGATCCAGAAATAAGGAGTCACCTTTGCGGCATCTAAAAGTGGACGTAGACTTTTTCCAGTTATTAAAATACTTAGGCCAGCAAAATATAAGGGAAAAGTTGACCAGGGCCATTCTTCGGCGCTGAGAAACCATTTATCTGAAAAGTATAGAATAATCATCACGAAATGTAAATATTTTGGTGTTGCATAGTCTCACCTTCTACGAAAACACGCTGTGGTGGATTTACCATATAAATTCCGTACATAGCTAACTCCTTAGATGGGGACGTTGTTTAGAAATGCGGAGAAATTTGGTAGGTTAACGTAGACGTCATCGTCGCACTTGAAGAGATACTGAAATCCTAGGGCAATTTATGCTAACCCATTTAAAGAGGCCTGCAGCTTTCAAAGTTAAATTGTAGTAATGATCCTTGAAATTGATTTGGATGATGTCTCCGTGTTCTATGCTCTCCTTTTCAATTCTTTGCTGAATGGTAGCGTCACCCGTCAGTGCAACAACAAAAGCGAATTCCAGTATAAGAAGAGTTAAGAAGACGTAGCCAAGTTCGACGGATCGTTTCACGTTTTTCAAAGTTATCCGCAGCGGAGATGACGGCAATGAAAGCGCCCTGATTATCCAAGCACTTTGGAACAGTTACTGGGTAGCGATATGCAGGGAAATCGATCAAGAGTGGCTCGTAATCTCGTTTGATACTTAAATCTAAAGTAAAACCGTTGGGTTGAGTAATGAATGTAATTATCCGCACCGGCAAAAGGTGTTCCGTTCCAGAATTCGATAATCTTGGCCAACTGTTGCGAATTGTTGCTATCAGATCTTACCTTAGTGTTGTTAGCATGTTGCATCGTATACATATAAAATCCAAATTGAGATCTATAGATGATAATATTCAGGAAAATACAAAGGAACATTACGCAGACGAATACTGGCTGCAGCACCTTTGTTTTTGAAGAAAATGTTATCATCTTGTTAACTATGTTTTAAGAAAAAAACTGCTTTTCCTCGTTTCTCTTGACTTTTCAAATTTTGTTCTACTCTGTTCCTTAATGACAAACCATACGCATTGGGAGACAATGCGATAATGTTTTGTTTAATTTCATGAAAATTTTATAGTGACGTTGACTCCTCCCAACATTTGTGCACTTGTTTGTCAGGTGCGCTTTCATTTTCATAATTTGTCCTCCAAGCTTCATTTCATCATGGATGCATACACAATTAATTCTCCACATTTATTTCTATTAACAGGTTCTATACAGGTAAAGCATAAGAGCTTCGAGTTAATGTAGGAGTGCTTCGTCTATAAGGTGTTCCAGGAAGTGCAAGTGCGGAAGATCCGCGAAAGAATCAAGGAACTGATCTCTTTCTTCCGATGACAACAGCAAAGTTTTATCCTTCACATAGACCTGGAGGACAAAACCATCAAAATTGGCCGCAACCCAAACAGAAAGAGCACTTTGTACTATGCTGTATGTAAAAAAAAAATAATACTGATGAAAATAAGTAAAATTATCTAAGAAAAAAGAATAAATAGTGGTTAGTAGCTACTATATTGCTCATTATTATGTAACAAAAAATATTATTTAAATGATTTCCGAAAGTTTCATTAATCGACTAAGAATAACCATTCATTAAATGATTGAATCTTCAAAAATCTTCAAAAACTAAAAACAAACTTCTGCAAACAAACCTCTTTCGGACCTTCTTCCAGTACCGGTTGTAGTCTTCTTCTACAGTGGCCGATACGTCTTCCTCGTATCTAGATGTCAAACCGGGTCCAAGTGGGCATGCCGCTTCTTCATCAGCTGTTCCAGCACCTGCAGTCAATGGAACGGGAAGCAAGCGGGGCGCTGCTCAGAAGCGTGCAAGGATCCTAAGCGAGGATGAAGAAGATGAAGAGAGCAAGGATGACGAGACCGACTCCGATGAACCATCGGACACTGAACTGGTCAAAGGCAAAGCCCTGAAAAAGACGGCCTCTCAACCTGTCGTTATCAAACAAGAACCAGAACCCACTAAGGATGATGCCAGCTCGGATGAAGATGAGATTCCGATTAGGCGATTTTCAATTTTTTTATTTTTATTTTTTAACAAAATTTATTTTTATTTTTTTATTCTTAGTCAAAGGCGTCGCGTCTCAGCTGCCAAACTTCCTCCATTACAAGAAGCAGTGGTCAAGGAAGAATTATTAGCTCGTCCATACAGCAGCATATCCAACAGTTGATTTTGCCACGTTTATTTCTGGAGAACCATAACCAATTATACATAATAAGGAAAAAAGCTTTGCCGTCAATAAAAATGAACAGTTGAAAGTATTAAACGGAAATCAAATAAGTTTATTAGACGATAAATTTTATTTTAACGACCTATCATAACAGTCTGAGGTGTTGAAACCAACGTCTTCAATAATTTTACAAGCAGCCTTCATCTCGTCCGACGTATATGTGTACCAAGAAATAGACATCCGTATCAAACAGGAATCTTCAAGGTGAACGTTATCAATGAAGAACTTGCTGAAAATATCCAATTTTGGAAAGAGGGTGTCAAAAATAGAAATAAAAAATAATCAAAACAGATCGTAAAAATATAAAAGTATTTCCTTGTATACTTGGAGGATCCGTAGAGATTCACGCCGGCTTTTTCAGCTACTATCCCAAAGAGATACACGTCATCAAGCCAGAAAAAAGGAGTCAACTTGGCTGCGTCTAGAAGTGGTTTAATACTTTTTCCGGTAATTAAAACACTTCTTCCAACAAGAAATGATGGGAAATGCGACCAGGGCCATTCCTCGGTACTAAGATACCATTTATCTTGAAAAATAAAAAATAAAAAACTTAGATATAACAGCAGTACACTATATTTAAAAAAAAATTAAAACTATTTTTTTTTCATAATCATTCTATCGTATCACCTTCAACGCAACGCTGTGGTGGATATTGTAGATAATTTCCGTAAATGGTTAAACCTTTTGATGGAATTTTGCCTAGAAACGCATATAAATTCGGTAGGTTGATGTAGACGTCATCGTCACACTTGAGGAAGAATGAAACTCGTGGGCAATTAATGTGGACCCAATTAAGTAGGCCTACAGCTTTCAAAGTTAAATTGTAGTAATCATCCTTAAAATTGATTTGGATGATGTCGCCGTGTTCTTCGCTCTCCTTTTCAATTCTTTGCTGAATGGTAGCGTCATCCGTCAGTGCAACAACAAAAGCGAATCCAGTATAAGAAGAGTTTAGAAGACGTAGCCAAGTTCGACGGATCGTTTCACGTTCTTCAAAGTTATCCGCAGCGGAGATGACGGCAATGAAAGCGCCCTGATTATCCAAGCACTTTGGAACAGATATTGGATAACGATAGGCAGGGATGTCGATCAAGAGTGGCTCGTAATCTCGTTTAATAGTTGAATTCAAGTAAAAACGTTGGGTCTGGTATTGGATGTAATTATCCGCACCGGCAAAAGGTTTTCCGTCCCAGAATTCGATCATCTTAGCCAACTGTTGGGAACTATTGAAATCAATGCCTACCTCAGTGCTGTTAGCGTGTTGCATCCAATAAAATCCAAATGGAGATCTATAGATGATATTCAGGATAACACAAAAGAATATTATCCAGGCAACTATTAACTGCAGCATTTTTGTTTTTGAAGAAAATGTTGTCATTTTGTTAACCATGTTTTATGAAATAAACTGATTTTCCTCGTTTCTCTTGATTTGTCCTATTTTTTTTTTTCTACTATGTTCTTTAATGACGAACCATTCACATTGGTAGACAATGCGGCAATGGTTTGTTTTATTCCAAAAATATTATACGGACGTTGACTCCTACAACATTTGTGCACTTGTTTGTCAGGTGCGCGCTTAAACTTTTATCATTTTTCTCCAAGCTTTATTTCATCATGGATGCATACACAATTTATTCTCCACATTTATTTCTATTGAACTTTTCTTTATCCGTTTTAAAGCCTATAGAATACAAATTGATTTAATAGTCCTTAAACATATTTAGACTAGGTTAATTATTGTAAAAGTACTTCTTGATCGAAAATCGAAATATATTTTAAGGAACCGAATACAGATTGGGCCAACACAGGGCGAAGACCCCGACTTATTACAATCAGGAGTTATAAAGAAGGGACAACCGGTTGTGTACATGGATTTGGTCAAATTTTTGTAGTATGAAAGGTAACAAAAAATGCAGATGCTCTTATAGGGTTCAATTACCAACAGGTAAACCATAATAGTAGTTTAAAATACGATACGAACACGGTTTATTCATTCCATATTATTTGGCCAGGAATTTCTTGTTGAGCACCAACGGTTGCAACTATCTCTTCTCAGTTTGTCAAACTTCAGGTGAAAGAAAGGCCTTCTTGACCTAAAATATTGTTTTCATAATAATACAAAGAAATATGAACCGATGATGTATATACATAGATGACTGTGCCGTCTGTAACGCCAAGAATAGTAGTTTCCCGTTTCCCACCACGCGCATTCCGTACAACACTCTGTCAAAGTTTTTAAAATAACTTAATTATTCTCCATCGACAGCCCGCATGGTTGCAATTATTGTTTCTTCAAAGGGAATCTATATAAAGGAGTCTCTTATTCTATAAGAGATCACTACTCATCATGAACTCTCAGATCACCCTACCAATTCTCGCTCTCTCCAAGACAAACAAATCCGTCACTCTGAAAATCGCTATCCAACTTAACCTTCTTGATGATGTTCCGATCATCGAAGCGGTCGCAGCCGATCTTCTCCATCATCCATCGGAACCTCAATTGACTCTGGCATTGCCAATACAACTGATTGATCCTACATCTCTGAAGGAAGACGATAAGATAGTCACGAAACCGAATGAACAAGTCGAGGAATCATCTTTGGCGCCAGTGGAAGAAGCACTTACTGAGATGGTTGCTCGAGAAGAACCAAAAGTTGACGAACCAGAACCGATTTATCCATCCTCAGTCGTTGCAGAGATCCTAGATATTCCAGCTGATTCTCTTATATCCAGTTCTTCCTCTCTGGTTTTAGAGCAGCCGAATGATTCTTCTTCTACGGAACATGATAGGCTGAAAATCGATGAAGTCCAGCCGATTCTGGCGCAGGAGGAATCACCACCTTCATCCGCACCCTCAATCGAGCAGAATATCTTGGACGAGCCAAAAACAACCCCTGATGTCCAGCAATCACTCGAGATCATGGAGCCGATCGCTTCCAAGCCTGATGAGGAAACTTCCGCTCTGCTCTTAAATGATTCTTCGTCTTTGAAACCAGAAGAGCAGGAGGCTACGGCAAGCAACCCAGTGGTCCAGGTAACAGAGGCCCTCCAAACATCTCCGGTGGAAGAAGCTCCTGTGGAAAATTCTTTTGTCGACGAACCAAAAGTAGCTTCTCCGCCGAGTTCACTCCTGAACACCTCTCCACCTGCTACTCTCTACCAGCCTGAGACTCAATTATCCTCTGGTTCGCTAGCTCCGTCGCCAGCCTCCTCCGTTTTGAGATCATCTAGGAGTGCTTCTTCTACAGGAAGGTCTTCCAGGAAGTGCACGTGCGGAAGATCCGCGAAAGAATCAAGGAACTCATCTCTTTCTTCCGATGACAACAGCAAAGTCTTATCCTTCACCTTTCACATTGACTTGGAGGACAGGACCATCAAAATCGGCCCCAAACCAGACAGAAAGAGCAAACAGCTTCCTCTGTGCTCTCCGAAGAAACCAAGAGACCGTTCCCGTTCTCGAGATGAGGAGAAAAAAGAGCGCCGCTCGTCTCGCCACTGTAACTAGACGACGTCAAAAGGTGCCCTACCGATAATGTCGCGTATTAAGATTGTTCGACAAATGTTTGTGTATATTGTCTTTATGATGTTTTGTATACTGTAATGTTCTTGAATTATGTTTATAATACATATCAGTACATAAAATTTATCTTTGTATTATGCGAATAATAATTTTAATGATTTTCGAAATTTGAATCAATTTATTTAAAAAATCATTCATTTTTTAACATAATGATTAAATGTTAAGTTTTAACTAAAAGCAGTTATTCAAACAATTTGAATGCATTAAAATATTGAAATTGAATCATTTATTCTATTCCCATTCTAATATTTATTTATTTTTAATTTGAAACGTTTATATTTTAAGGAAAATTCGATCTTCAGTTATGTTATAGATCTTGTACAACACATTTAAAGTTTTATGTGGGCTCCCGTAAGCGTTCTTTCAAGGGTCATCCTCTTTGATTTATTCCATGTCAACAACAGGAATGAAGACGGGAAGAGTCCGCGACCGTTGATAAAGTGGGTGTCCTGCTGTCAACACGCTCCCGTATTTATCATCCACTATACACTAAAAATCCTCAAGTCAAGAAGGATGACATGGTGGAATTCAAAGGGTAATTTATTACTCAAATTCTACGACCGAAATCTTCAGAAATTTTGAACAAAAAAAATGTGTTTATTATTATTCAAAGAAACATAATATGGAAATGAAAATCTATATATACAAATAGACTACATTGAAATGTGATTACAATCTAATACATCGATACAAGAAACATTTATAATATAAGATGAAAATGGGATGGCGCTATGAATAAGTGAATTAGTTTTACATTCAACACGAAAGGTGTTATTCAAAATTATTAAGTGGTGAGATTGAATTTGGTTTTGAATTTTTGGCAATATTTTGCCTCATCGCGACGTATGCGTAAAACTCGATCCGCATTCGCCTGATTGTAGACTCTCACGTAACTATCCGAGTCGAGGAGAAGTCGGACTTCGTTCCGCCGGAATCCTCGATCTGTTTTCCCCATAATGATGTAATCCGTTCCAGTGCGGAGGTATGGGGTCGGACAGGGACACTTTGAGACAGGTTCAGCCCAGATAAATTCCCGATTCAGGATCGGGATCATGTTCTTGTATGATTGAACTATCTGGACCTCGTAACGGGTTTCTCCATTTATAGTCTCGTAATTCAAAATCCGGCAACGTAGGACTAATTTGTTAAAAATATTATTAGTTTTCAATAATAAATTTAGAGATAAAATTATTATTACCAAATTCACTGACGCAAAAGTGTTTTTTGCCATTCACAGTCTTCCAGCAGGATCCATCCACGGAGCAGGATTTCTGTTTGATTCCGAGTTCGTTATTATTATGACGGATCTCAGTTCCACTCCTGACAGCCGCCACAGCTTTGGAATGTTTATTCTTGTTGCTGTGAACCAATCCGATATGTTGACGGACTTGACTCATTTTAGACGGACCGCTCGCCTTTTTAAGCGGTTTACGAGTCGTCGTCGATAAAGAGGATTGAGCAGCTGCATCATCCGCCAAAACGTCCCTCATATAAGTCATTATCTTGGGCTGGGCGCGGACTAAACTGGCCGCTGTCGGCTGGACCTCAAAAGGATCATGCCAAAAACTGCTTTCAGTCGTCGTCGTCGTGTTTTTCAGGATCGATTGAGGTGTAGTTTTAGGCATTCGCCGGATGGAAAGTGGTGTAGTGCTGGGCGCTCGAGTAGTGCTCGTCAGACGAGCCGAAACGATCTTTTGATGAGACTTTTCAGCTTTCATCGACTCATCGATCGATCCTGAAGGATTCATTTGTAGATGGCGTGGTATCCAGTACTCGTAATAAATCCCAGAATCTTTTTCACGTACGAGAACCTTTTTTAAAGAGAAAGAAGATCATTAGAAGGTTTCCATAGAAACTTGATTGAAAAACTCATAAAGCCCTAATTAGGATCGGAGAGAGAGATACGCATCAGCAACTATCAACAAGGAGTTGCGCTCAATAAAGTGGAACTTTCTCTCTGAAAGGATCCTCATTAATATCAAGCTAGAAGAAGTAGCACATCATGTGATTCCTATTGTTTGGGATCCTCCTTATCCTTGTTTAAGATCTAGATGTATTATATAACAAGTACCATCACAATGAGATCTCGCTGGAGGGGTCCTCGACTGCGGATAGTTTCCGCATCGCGGATCCTTTCGTAGTTGAAAGCATCCGCATCGACGCCCGGACTAGAGGAAGTTCCGCTCTGGAACCGACCCGGCCAATCAATAATCCAATTCCCGTTCAGGAAATACTCTTTATTTTCATCCATTAAAGCTGCATAGAAAACTAATTATTATTTCATCATTAAATTTGTGTAATATAATCAAATTTATTACCTATATAATTAGTGCTGTTATCGCTGAGCCGGATGTGAGTGGCTCCTTTGGGTATTCTAACAAGCGCACTATAGCCATAAGTCTCTGTAACTGTAGAAGAAGGTATGTACTCACTAATAACTAAATAACGTCAAATTAACTCATCATTACGTCGCTGTGGATTACGAGCTTTGAGAACGAATGCCTCCGGATCCGGAAATGCGAGAGCCGCAACTTTGATGCACGTTCCGTTATTCCCATTACAGACACCGCAAATGTCGATTTTAGATGGCGATCCTACTCGTCCGTCGCAGCCAACAGCCTGTTAAAGAGAAAAAATAAATAGTTTTTGTTAGGTAATGGAAAGATTTATAGGAAACCCATTAAAGGAACAGAAAGAGTTTCTAATAATAATATAACTCTGTCGGCCCCTCTCTTTTTGTCGAACCCTGTAAAGAAAAACACCCTTATGACCTCTGCTGTTTTTATGGCCAATAATTGCATCGTCAAGTCGTAAACAGTAAAACAGAAATTACATTTTCCGGTTAAGTCAACACTGGCGCCACAATTCAAAAATAAACATAAACTTACGAGGCATCGACCGTTGATACAAAAATCTTTGTAAGGGTGTTCTGGATCCGTTGTACATCTCTATATAGAGTTATGCTATATATTAGTTATGCAATGTAATAAAAATTTGAATTTATAATACCGTTCCATCAAGGACTTTGCCGAAAGAGTGGACCAATGCGGGCGCTTTGGTACCCGCCCGACAGCTCAACTCGCACTGATTAGAACCTAATCAAATAATAATTAATGTATAATCAAAACGGTAGAAATATGTAAATGTATACCTGATTGATATGGAGACCAAGAACTGATTATGTTTCCACGAATAGTTCGATTGTTATACATTGCGCACTGGAATAGCCGGAAGTCTTCCGGATGATACGACGTAGAAGAGCAATGTTGAGGATTACACACTGCATACTCGGTCGATTCTCCAGTACAGCCTTGGATATTGTTTCCCGAACGAATTCCCGATCCAGGTGAGATCCTGAAAATATTTTATTAGTATTCATTCCCAAAAGAATTTGTATTCGGTTAAAAACCTTGAATATTCTTTTCGGCAGCTTCGATGTCGAGTGGTAATCCCTCCTCCACAAGTCCGGCTACAGGTAGACCACACCGTCCAAGCTGACCAAACGTGAACGATCCTTCCAGCTCCGACATGATAAGGTGATCGGTAGATGCTCTTAACAGGGAGTCGCATTAGCTGGGCAGAGGCTTCTGTAGCTGACATGTATCGAGCGTAAGCAGCCGCATCTTCAGCATCCTCTTCGAGAGCATCCTTTACAGAAAAATTTGGGGGATCTTCCATTAGGGACGCTTTTATGCTTGGTCGGTAAATCTCTTAAACGATTCGTGTCTAATCGAGAAGACTCTTACGACAATAATCACGATTTTTTTTCAAAAGATTTCTGAATGACCTTTAGTGTGTGCATGACTAATAATGTAAGAAACGTGATTCTTTAGCTAATAAGCTCAGCACATGAATTCCTATTACTGCGTGGAGAATCATTTTTTCTCGTTATATGCAACCCGTCCTTGAAGCTTGCCGTTGCAAAAGTTTCATATTCCAAAAAAAGTCAATAATGTTGAAAGGAGGTTCTTGTTTTTGCAACGTGATCTTTTCTCTGGGTGGTCTCCGCTATACTAGTGTATCAACAACATTCCAGCATCTACTCACACGTAAATATACACAAAGTCTGTGTATTGTAGTACTACTTTAAATATTAACTTGAACCCATCTCAGTGGGGGGTCATTTTCTTAATATTGGCTTTTCGCCAAAGGAGACGCGCCGCTGAGTATGCTAAAACGATGTGTCCAATCTTCAGATGAGTTATTTCTTGTAGGAATAAGGCAAAATGTTATTACAATACATACCTTTTTGTGATTCGCATCAAAAGTCGCTGAAGACGCCGCAAGGAACAGAAGAAGATGACAAGTCAGGATCGATCTTCTATTCTTCTTCATTTCTTTTTGCGAATAGAGACAATCTGTCAAGATAAGAAACATAAAAAAAGAATATTGAGTAAAGAATTGTGGAGCAGATTGTTTCTCCTTTCAAGCGGAATATTAAATAATATTTTCTAAAGAACGACGTCGACTGACAATCACAGCCGACGCTGTCAGGAAATATAACTCCCCTCTGTAAATTGAGATTGAAAAATATATATACAACTTCATCCAATCATACAAGACATATAAATTTCTTTATGTATCGTAAAAAAAAAGATGAGATTCTAATCCAATCTCATTATTGAATCAACACGCAAACCAATTCCACGTAACGGTATTCAAGTTTGAATGATTTATCTTTTAGAGCAAATAATAAAAAAATATCCTTTTATCTTGTAAATTTCGGATGATGAGATTTTCTCCCTAGCTGTTTTATAGTCCGAGGATCGATCCTGGCACAACTCCATTGAGATTGATATTACTCTCTCTCTTTCGTGAAAAATGATTCAAGAGTATATAAATGCTTAGCTGCCAACAGCGTGCACTATATAACAAATTAGCCAGCTCTTAATAATGATGAATAAAAGGGGATCAGCCTTAGATTTATTACTAGTCCCGACGCTTCTGGCGTCTGCGTGATAAAGAGCGCTCCCTCTATTGTTATATAAACCATCGGGATCACGAAGGATTTTCCTTTTAATTAAGAGGAAAAACAAAAAGAGGATTTTAAGAAAAAAGAGAGAGGTTATTTCCCCGATCGTTTTATCTTTTCTAAATGTATTTTTAGGCAAAGGGGAAAGAAACAGGCGCCGCGCCTCTTTTCTCGTAAAATCACGGAGAAAAAGCGTTGACAACTCCTCCTTTATGGCAAACTATAAAAAAAAAGGGAATAATAAAGTTCTCGAGATCCTTTCGTCGGAAATAGACACGGCGACAACGTGTCTCATTTACATAACGAACGTTTTCTAAACATTAGTATAAATCATCAAAAATAAATTGCCGAAAAATAAAATTATTATAATATTCAGACTTGATTTATGATTGTCTAATTGTGTGGAAGCTCATCGTGTGTCTAATCACAAGTCGTAAAAAATAATGTTTCCTTTTGTGATGGCAATCATCATCAGTCACTCGAAACAGATGACTATCGTTCAAAAAAGAGAGGGGGGTTTTAGATGATACAAAATGTTTATACATTTATAAAGAGGGACGTGCTTCTCCCTATCTGTTTCCATATCAGCTGCCCCCTCTTACGGAACAATGGAAGAGAAGGCCTATTTCTTCCAGCTGACCAAAAATTCAAGTGGTTTTTTTCTTTCCTTATTTATATAAAAGGAAATGTTTAGAATTCACGCTGGCGGTCACGACCATTCTTTCAATTATCACGAAACAATTTTTATAAAATAAAAATATGAAACTTTCTCCGGATGACTAAACTTTGGTGGAGAAAAGAAATAAAAGATTCTTTTGTTGTTTGAAAAGTCATTGTTGACCTTTTGAACATCACGTAATAGGAGCTTTTCTGGAAGCCCTATTATTACTTTTTTCAAAAAAGTAAATATTATAAAAGTTTATAACTTAAGAGGATATAAACATTTGAATTACAACGTTTAAATTAAATCATAATAAATATTTCAAAAAAAAGATTCGTTTATCTCGTTAACATTCTAGTCAGGCGTCTAATAAACGATAATATACAGCCCGGTAAAAATCGATTAACGACCGATTCATTCAACGCTATCTATATTATGTAATAAATTGTGGAGATCATAAAACGAAAAAAAAAATTTCTAAAAAACTAAAACTCCAACTAATTAAAATTCAAAATAAATGTTCTCAGTTTGTGATTCATGTTCTAAGAAATAAAAAATGACTTGCAGCCAACAAGATTCTGCACGATTCATCCTCGCAGCCGCCTACTTTGCCTTTCAAATGATTTCTTTTAAAAGAAAAAAAAAAGCGTGAATATCTTCAAGGGGGATGGGTCGAGTGTAGCTTAATCTGCTGGCGGGGAATTCAATGACTGAGGAGGATTCCTCGTAAATCATCGGATGACGAGACTTTTTTTTTCTTTTTTAAATTTTCCCAAATAATTATCGAAAGATTTGCTAATGGATTTCAGAAAAAAAGGCATATTGTTCTCTTTGTCTATCTCACCTTAACATCATCTTAGCGATTACTCTTCGGCGGATGCTTGATGGATCGTCAGACATTCCCCTATCCATCCATCATAATCTATCTCCCTCGCAATGCCGTTTCCTACTGTGATGCCCCTATACAATATATTTTTTTTTTGTATATAGATCTCTAATCAAATCAAAAGTTATCAAATGTTCCCTAAAATAGGCATCGCCGTAAAAGTGTTGTCGATCGACTTCCATCTGTGATTTTTTAATTAAGCTGATCCATCAATTGAGAGCTCATTAGTATTCGACCTCCTTACCTTTTATTGGATTCGTGCAGAGTTAATAAGGTAAAAGAGAAAATCCTTTTTAAGAGTAACAATGTTGATCAAGCAGTTTGGTCTCCATGTTTTTGTGGATAAGATCTTTCACGAAAAAAACAGTGTTGTTGTTGTAATCTGTAGAAACACGGAAGAGAACGAAAAAGGTGAGACACGCAAAGGTGCCAAGTAGGCCGATAATACACACGTGCGGGCGAGACAGAGGTAAACATGCGGGTATCACGTTGTAACCGCGCCGGGCGACTGACTCTCAAGCCTCAAGGTGGTGGCGGTGAGGGAGGCGGGCGCCACCACCCCATCTTTACAGAAAAAGAGAAAAGGTGGAACTCTCTTTGCTTTTTGCTTTTTAAAAGGCCTTTTTACGATGAGGAAAACGCCATCTGGCGGTCGTTTATACAACTAGAATTTCAAATTAATATGAATCGCCACAATTCGGCTTAATTGCGCAGATTTTTTTTTTAGCTTGGTAACATTTAACTAACTTTTATACTTCTAAGGTAAAGCCTACTTGGTTTAAAAGAATAATAATATACCGTTTATTCAAATGAGAGTCGTGTAAATAATACCTATTTGAATAATTCATGCAATTTACATTCACAAGTTTAGTATAGGCTCAACATCAACTACCATGTACATAATACCGTACCAACAACAGTGAGCATTTTTCACATCAGGAACCAAGGACACATCATATCTACCACCCCAAAAGCTATTCATTATTTATAATATTATCCTACATCCATCAAGTGTACATGTAATAACAAGCTGTCTAATCTTTTATAGCCTTCATGGCAACAACATGTCAACCAGGGCCTAACATAATCACATTGCAATCAATGAGGGAACCCTCTTTTGTCCACCTCTTATTGAACAGATAGCTCTTTCATCTGTTATTATTTCTGCCTAGCATCAACAGCTGCACTAGTTATTGTGTACATAATAATAATAATGCTCTCATTAGTATGATTGGTCTGCACAAAAGTCATCTCTTGTATGATTGAATTGCACAGAAAGTATGTAGGGACTGTAGTGTATTTACTCGGAGCAAACAAGCGCTGGGCTGCTCCTCGTCGTTGTTATTATACAGCGCTAGCGGTCGGCTAAATCAATACTTTTCTTGGTACGCTTCCTATCTTTCTCGTTTTGTTTGCATCACGAGGGGGAAAAAATGGGATCGATTACACTTGGGTAGTCGTCAGCACTCTTTTCTGTATTTGATGGATGATGTGCTCTTGATAATCGAAATTTTTCGCATCCATTATCCTGTTTTGTCGTCTAAATATATTATTAGAAAGGGATCGCAACACCTGATTAATTTTTAATAAATTTAGAGTTGAAATCAAAGTTTTATTGCTGCTGAATATAAAGAAATATCAATATAGCTTACTAGAATAAGGATTTTTATATTTCTGACATCTTCATATTATATCCCAGTAGGGGAGCCAATTTTTATATTTTGATGTTCTCTTCTCTAAAAATCCCTCCGACTTTGACAAATCTTTCAACATAACTTTATGTAATGTAGCATCCCTTTCTCTAGCAAAGGATATATTCGGCCCTATTACGAACCCTATTCTCTCTCTCATCACTCAGCCTTTTCCTCTCTCCGTGGGGAATCTTGTCTTCAATTTAACAAACATCGGCAGGGATCAAGGCAGCAATGGACAAGAAAACTTTTCCTTTTTTTTCGAGTTGTCGGTTCAACTTCAATAAGCTCCATTTTTACTAGTCTTTCTCAATCCCGCCAGCGCAATGGGATGAACATAAAAATATCCCGGAGTGAAGGAAGCTATAGCCGTTATATTCCTTTTCTTATTCCATAAGAGGGCATGAGGTCGAAAGTCGTACAGAATTTCTCATTGATCTTCAGCGCAATATTTATTTTTGGTTCGCAGCGAACGCAGCGCGTGAATCATCGATATCGCGTGATTGCGTTACAACAAACAAAAATTTAGCTTTAAAAAAATACAAAGATGGGAATATGAAACAAGCTATTACCATAATAGTATTAATAAGAAACAGGTTCGACATCCAGAAAATAAAAAAAGCTTAAGGAAATGTGTGAAAATATGATGAGATGGGCGTTCCATAATCTAAACAGATGATCGAATCAATCATAGAATGACAAACTATAGAAAGCACAGCACCCGTTAATCGAAAAAATAAGTCATTCATTTTGCCTCAGGAGAATGTTATAAAAAGAGTTAATGTTCTCAATACCGTACTTTTTTAACCGTACCAAACAGTCGACTAAGCTTGGATAAATTATACCTTTAACTTAAAATAACTTTCAGAAATCACTTTCACTGGGAGCACACTCTTATAGCTCTTCCAAACGAATTTTACTTTAGTTTAGAATGTGCGCTCATGAGAGCGTTCAAAAATTGCCGTTGTTGATGGTATTTCACATCATCAAGGCGGGGTATTGGTTAAAGTTTTCAACTAGCAATAATCACACCTCGGGAGACCCTCATTGGTTATGATATTGCCACTGCGCAAAGCTAACTTTTTAAACTGTCAAATGTCAGTATTAGTACTATAGCTTTGAATTGGGTGAATGAGTCATTGTAAGATCCAATATGACAACTTTTATATGTACTTTTTAAATTCAAGTAAGCAGTCAAGATTTTTCAGTGATTAAAAAATATATATTTATAAAGTTCATTTTTAATTTATTCGAAATGTAATTAATTTCACTGCTAAAAATAAAAAGTTTTAAATTTTCTTTTCAATAAATATCTCCACAATCCGATTTTTCTAAAAAGAAGCTAGGGCGAGTTCAAATTACAGGTAGAATGAGGTACGTAGCCGGAGGCAGCTGGGGTTATTCAGGGTCTCCAAAATGTCTCTTACCTATACAGTACGTAGTCAGCTTCATTTACCTAGGGAGTAGGAATTACAAGTTTGAGAAAGAAAGAAAAATATTCCTATTTTTTTATAAAGCTTGTATGAGCAAGTTCCTGTTGGCTCATTTGGTTAAAGCGACGTGGTAATAAGATGGAGGAACATTGTGCCGTATTTCTGCTTTGGTTCATTTATACAGGTGCTTAAACTTGCCTATACTTATTATATCAGAAATGCTCTTCGAACACAATTTTTTGTAATCTAAAAAAACGAAGGGCAATAAGAAAAACACAGAACTAAATTCATCAGTAATACAAACTTTTCCCCTATGATCCTATTCCTCCTTGTTATTTTCCCTGTCGAAATTAGGTTCCTATTAGATTTTTTGCAAGTAGAATTTTGTAGCCTATCGCTTCATCATAGCATTGCTTTTTGCTTCCCAGTTTCGAGTTTAAATTTAAAACTGGTATAAAGAAATTCGTGCTTAAAACTCGAATAATCGTCCGTTCAACTAGTTAGTGAGCAACCAAGTGCCAAGCATACCTTGTTTTCTTGCTCTAAATTATTAGGGAAACCAGTAACTCTTGATATATGTGCGAGGGGTTGGCCACTCAAAAAATTCTTCGTACACCTCTAAAATTCCAAGCCAAAATTCCAAAAAATTCCAAAAATTCCGAAAATTCCGAAAATTCCGAAAATTCCGAAAATTCCGAAAATTCCAAAAATTCCAAAATTTTGGAGGAAAATTCAGAAAATCTCCCCAAATATGTGCTATGATTTCACAAATTTTAAAATTTTTTCTAGTTTTTATGTGTTTTATATTTAATTATATCAATAGGTTATTTACTCGGTTTGATTGAATGCATGTAGGGGGAAACAAATCACTTAAAAGATGAAGATTTCCAATATGTTAAATTATTGAGAAGATATACACACTAACGACGATTTTGCTTATCACTGGGCAGAATTGAATTAATGATTAAATATTTTTGAGTTAGACTGTATATTAGTAACCGACTCATAGCAAAAAGAAATTTTCATGTGATTCCCAGTTTAAGCCGATTATATTATTAAGTAATCGAAAACATATAGAACTAACTTAAACCTAAAAGATCAGCACACACACAATACCAAACGGAAAAATGAAATTAATGTTATAGTATTGTTTAAGCTTAAGAAGTACACCGGTTATAAAACTTAAATACAATTGATAGCAATAATATATACCGAAAATTATCCGATAATTGAAATATTTAGGAGTTTAGGAGGGGGGGGGGGGGTCGATTTGGTTGTATAAGTCTATAAAGAAGTGGTATAGGTACGTAGTCTACAAAAATAAAACCATAAACATAATGATTCGTTATTTTAATGTGGTTTTTCGGATACCGCGTTCATTTTGTTTGAATAGTTCGATTTCATTCATTTTAGGGAATTTTAAGAAAATACAAAAAATAAGTATGAATAGCTCTACAATCAAACAGGCCCGCCGTGAGCCTCGCTGGCGCCCGGGTTAAAACCGTCATTTAAGCGCCCCATACGTGATGGATATCGAGCCCTGTGCGCCCCTGTCGGGCTGGCGCCCGGGACAAAACCACCCAGTAGACCCCCCCTCACGGCGGCCCTGCAATCAAATGAACTAATTCCTCTTTTGTAATTTAAGTGTACTTGTTAAAAAAATACAGTGCAATTGGATTTGTTGCACAAGTAACAGTTCCGTTGTTATAATTTCTATTTCAATGTAAATAAACTAAAAACCCGCAAAAGGCAAGGGTTGAGCTATGAGGGAATTAGAAGCAGTAAATGATTGCGCAATTTTTGAAAGTTCTGATAAACTTTTACTATGATTGGTTTTAATTTATAATGAAATTATTCGTCGAAATACGAATAATTTACATCTCAAGTTCAAAGTTAAGTAGGCCTATGTATTTAGATGAAGGGGCTTTGAAGTCAACGTTAAATTATTGAATATATGATAGATTGATGAATTTGAGTTGAATGGGAGTGACATTTCTTTCTTCTTTGAGCAGAATTCAGAAACTGATGATTTCAAAAATTACTTTTAATTTGATACATCTTATATTTATCAATAGTATTTTCTTTACTTAATAAAAACAAAAACCCCAAATCACTTAAACGAAACATACACAACATGCAAGCATCGATATGGGATGGAAGTGTAGCGCAAGAAATTATAACTTTTCTTCACTAGTTCAAAAATTACATTACAATATTTGAAGCAGCAGTCCAGCATATGGCTGGACAATATAGGTTGCGCTCCATCATGTTCAACTACAAATAACCTATGCCATCATATTCTATATAATTATATTACGATTCTATAAATATTTACAATCGACGCATTTCTTCTTATTTAAGCTCTGATGGCAAAAATAAATAAAAATCTCGGAATCAGAACGAAAAAATCCAGAAAAAAATCCAGAAAAAATTTTAAAAATTCCAAAAATTTCAAAAATTCCAGGAAAATTCCAAAAAATCCGGAAAAAATCCAAAAAATCCAGAAATTCCAGAAATTCCAAAAATTCCAAAAAATTTCAAAAGTTCCAAAAAATTCCATTGGAATTTTGGCATCGTACACCCAAATGGTGAGTGGACAACCCCTCGTATATGTGCTCCATAGTAGAACACAAAAGGTAGAAAAGCAGATTTTAAAAAATGATCTACTTTTTGCGCTATAGCCATTCAGGAAAAATTTCAGTTAATTTTTTTAATAATCGCCAAGTTTTATCCGAATTTTTAATATTAAATTGATAAAAAAAAATAATTCTAAACGTTAACGTTTCGATATAAAAAAAGGAATAAGTACAACAAGTAATAATGCTTGAATTGGGTAAAAAACTGAATATTTAATTTGAACCCAATTCAATCGAAAACCGGTCTATACAGGAAGTCATCAGATGACACAGCCGCCTCATGCAATGTACGCTAATCCGTTATTCAGTTCTCAGTTATTTACAGAGAACTGTGATTACAAGATGCAGCGGTGTCGTCGCTCGCAAATCTTTTTCTACTCGTCAATTGTTTTAGTCCTAATAAAAGGGACAATGATCAATGGTGCCGATTTTTTTTACAATAGTATGGTTACAGAGTTTCCAACTGGAAAGGCTGTTTCTGGAACCGATGAATTTCTCGTCCAGCTTAGAATGCAAGGGGCAATACCTTCAGAGGTAAGTTGGTCTTTAAATAATCCGCAATTCTAAAGAAAAATTAATTCTATTTTAAAAAAATCCAAGAACGATCAAATTCTCTGCTCGGGTTTTACTCTGAAAAGCGGCGATCAGTTTTGGATGAAAGAGTTTCACGGCATTGCATCCTCGGCTAATGTTCGTCACATGGGATTAAGTGGATGTAATCACCAGCCGAACCTGCCTTGGTAAATACTGAATAAGAAAATTAATTAAAATACATTTGATTTATCATAAATCTTTCTGTTTTAGTGGGTGTACATTACCTGATAGAAGCCCTATAGTAAGTTGGGTACGTAATACCCCACCTATACGGTTTGATTCAAAAACATCGACAACTGGATTCAGCATAGGCGGAGATTCACAGATCAAATACGTTTTTTTTGGAAATTCGTTATAACGGACCGCTATCCGACGTCGATTACACTAACGGCTTTGATGTGCACATCACTCGAACCAAGTATGATTCGAAAACAAATGTTTAAATTACAGATGGTAAATCGATTCTATATCTAGACCCATGTATGAAGCTGCAATTTATCCAATTATGGGTAAAGGTACCATTCCACCTAATACATCTCGTAAGTGTATTTTAATGTAAATACCATAAGTGGAACTTTTTTAATGATTTTAATTTTAAGAGCATAAATTGGATGCTTGCATTACCGTCCCAAGTACACAAGCTAAACCTATTAAGGCTATTGCTTACCAACCTCATACAGAAGATTATGGAAAATTAGTTAGTGCCTACGTAAAAAATAAGAAGGTGCTAATATATTAAACAATACCATCATTACACAAATTCACGACAATTTCCTATTCAGACTGGAACTATTATGGAAATAGGACGCGGGAATCCACGTTTCCCGCAAGCCTATTACGCTACATCAAAATTAATAATATTAAACCCTGGTGATACCATTTTACTCCGATGTATCTACGATACAACCGGTGTAAACACTCCAACCAATACCAGTTAGTCATTATTTCAGTAAATTAATCAATTGGCACACTATTTTAATATTTACTTATTGCCTTTTGTTTCTGAAACAGTCGGATTACCGCCATCATCGACTACTAATTCGTACCAAGAGATGTGTATTATGAACATTCTCTGGATTATGGAGAATGTAGAACCCGTGGCTTCAACGAACGCTTATCTCAGGGGATCGTGCACGGAAGAGCAATCGAATTCAATTCCAGCTGAATCGACGCAACTTTTCAATGATAATCCGATTCTAAACTTGCACGCTCAGTACGGCAACCAAACTGGAACCATTTCAATCGATTCTAGCCGTTCTGTTAACCTGGTATATCTTAGGAATAAAAAAAAACTTGATTAATTAACAAAATATTGATATGATTTAATCAACAGGCTTTGGAGAATTTCAAGGAGCCATTGCCTTAATCAACAGTGAACTAAAAATGTGAATGCTATAACAACATGAGAATTGAATAACCATTATTTAAAAAACCAGTAGTAATTTAACATTCATCAGCACCGATAGAAGAACGAGCGCTTCAATTCGAATTGAACAATTAAATTATCTTAGCGCAATAATTGCTGTATAGGATTATAGATAGTTTTTAAAGATTTGTTTGTCTTGATTCATAAATTCATCATCAATACAAACTTAAAAAAAAGGTTCCTATCAGATTTTTAATAATTGGAATATTGTAATATCACTTTGCATCGCTTATTTCAGTGCCAACAAAAACCATAGTTATCTTTTCACATAATAGATGATACATAGTTAAATCACAAAGTTTTATTAGAAATTGGAAGATTTTAAAGGCCTTCATCTTTTTAAATCAACATTTAAAAATATTACAAATTCTAGTTTTTTGGGGTGAAAAACACCTTATTCAATCAAGTAAAACAAAAATCCTGAATATTCAAATTAGTCCAATTCAACCGAAACCGGTCTATGCAGGAAGACATCAGCGTAAAAGCGATGACACAGCAACTTAATAAGATATGCATAAATCCGTTATTCAGTTCTTACTCGACCTTGATTACAAGATGCAGCGGAAGAAGCGGTCGCAATTCATTTTTCTTTCGTTCATTATTTTGATGACGTTTACATTTTTTAATGGTTACTCACTGAAAGATTACTTCTATCCAAATCCAACGAATGAGTCAACAAGCGCGCCAACGAGCGCGCCAACGAGACCATATCTCGTGACAGAGTTTCCAACTGGAACGGCCGTAACTGAAACTGATGAATTCCTCGTCCAGCTTAGAATGCTGGGTACAAAACCTACGCTAGTAAGTCGGTTTTTTTTTCAATTTCCCAGAATATTATATGAGGTTTACAATTTTTACAATTTAATCTTTGGAAAAAAGGACGATCAAATTCTTTGCTCTGGTTACACTCTGAAAAGCAGCGATCAGTTTTGGATGAAAGAGTTTCACGGCAATGCATCCTCGGCTAAAGTTCGTCATATGAGTTTAAATGGATGTAACTACCAACCCGATCATCCTTGGTAATTGTAAACTTGAATCTTATTTGAATTTCTTCAATATCTTAGATTTTT
Source organism: Chydorus sphaericus (assembly GCA_030141595.1). Lineage (NCBI taxonomy): Eukaryota > Metazoa > Arthropoda > Branchiopoda > Diplostraca > Chydoridae > Chydorus > Chydorus sphaericus. The sequence continues at coordinate 8,642,797 of CM057927.1, read as the reverse complement.
CATAACATCTATAAATATACATATTTTTTTCTCAAGACTACTGAAAAAATTAAGAAGGCTAATTAATCGATTTGGTTTTTCATAAATTATTCTGGTTTAGTGGGTGTGCATTACGAGATAGAAGCCCAATAGTAAGTTGGGTACGGAATACCCCACCTATGCGGTTTGATTCAAAAACATCTACAACTGGATTTAGCATTGGCGGAGATTCACAGATCAAATACGTTTTTTTGGAAATCCGTTATCACAGATCACTGTATGACTACGATTACTCTAACGGCTTTGATGTGCACATTACTCGAACCAAGTATGATTCGAAAAAAAATTTAAATTTAAAATGGTAATTTAAATAAATTTAATTTAGTATAAATTTTAATTTATATCTAGACCCATGTATGAAGCCGCGATTTATCCAATTATGGGTAAAGGTACCATTCCACCTAATACATCTCGTAAGTGTATTTTGATGTAAATACCATTAGCGGCATTTGTACCATTTCAATGATCTTAATTTTAAGAGCACAAATTGGATGCTTGTATCACCGTCCCAAGCACACAAGCTAAACCTATTAAGGCTATTGCTTACCAACCGCATACAGAAGATTATGGAAAATTAGTCAGCGCATACGTAAAAAACAAGAAGGTAGGTTACTAATATCTTATATAATATATCATATCACTATCATTACACTAATTAAATTACTATTTCCTATTCAGACTGGAACTATTACGGAAATAGGACGCGGGAATGCACGTTTCCCGCAAGCCTATTACGCTACATCAAAATTAATAATATTAAACCCTGGTGATACCATTTTACTCCGATGTATCTACGATACAACCGGTGTAAACACTCCAATCAATACCAGTTAGTCATTATTTCAGTAAATTAATCAATTGGCACACTATTTTAATATTTACTTATTGCCTTTTGTTTCTGAAACAGTCGGATTACCGCCATCATCGACTACTAATTCGTACCAAGAGATGTGTATTATGAACATTCTCTGGATTATGGAGAATGTAGAACCCGTGGCTTCAACGAACGCTTATCTCAGGGGATCGTGCACGGAAGAGCAATCGAATTCAATTCCAGCTGAATCGACGCAACTTTTCAATGATAATCCGATTCTAAACTTGCACGCTCAGTACGGCAACCAAACTGGAACCATTTCAATCGATTCTAGCCGTTCTGTTAACCTGGTATATCTTAGGAATAAAAAAAACTTGATTAATTAACAAAATATTGATATGATTTAATCAACAGGCTTTGGAGAATTTCAAGGAGCCATTGCCTTAATCAACAGTGAACTAAAAATGTGAATGCTATAACAACATGAGAATTGAATAACCATTATTTAAAAAACCAGTAGTAATTTAACATTCATCAGCACCGATAGAAGAACGAGCGCTTCAATTCGAATTGAACAATTAAATTATCTTAGCGCAATAATTGCTGTATAGGATTATAGATAGTTTTTAAAGATTTGTTTGTCTTGATTCATAAATTCATCATCAATACAAACTTAAAAAAAAGGTTCCTATCAGATTTTTAATAATTGGAATATTGTAATATCACTTTGCATCGCTTATTTCAGTGCCAACAAAAACCATAGTTATCTTTTCACATAATAGATGATACATAGTTAAATCACAAAGTTTTATTAGAAATTGGAAGATTTTAAAGGCCTTCATCTTTTTAAATCAACATTTAAAAATATTACAAATTCTAGTTTTTTGGGGTGAAAAACACCTTATTCAATCAAGTAAAACAAAAATCCTGAATATTCAAATTAGTCCAATTCAACCGAAACCGGTCTATGCAGGAAGACATCAGCGTAAAAGCGATGACACAGCAACTTAATAAGATATGCATAAATCCGTTATTCAGTTCTTACTCGACCTTGATTACAAGATGCAGCGGAAGAAGCGGTCGCAATTCATTTTTCTTTCGTTCATTATTTTGATGACGTTTACATTTTTTAATGGTTACTCACTGAAAGATTACTTCTATCCAAATCCAACGAATGAGTCAACAAGCGCGCCAACGAGCGCGCCAACGAGACCATATCTCGTGACAGAGTTTCCAACTGGAACGGCCGTAACTGAAACTGATGAATTCCTCGTCCAGCTTAGAATGCTGGGTACAAAACCTACGCTAGTAAGTCGGTTTTTTTTCAATTTCCCAGAATATTATATGAGGTTTACAATTTTTACAATTTAATCTTTGGAAAAAAGGACGATCAAATTCTTTGCTCTGGTTACACTCTGAAAAGCAGCGATCAGTTTTGGATGAAAGAGTTTCACGGCAATGCATCCTCGGCTAAAGTTCGTCATATGAGTTTAAATGGATGTAACTACCAACCCGATCATCCTTGGTAATTGTAAACTTGAATCTTATTTGAATTTCTTCAATATCTTAGATTTTTCATAACATCTATAAATATACATATTTTTTTCTCAAGACTACTGAAAAAATTAAGAAGGCTAATTAATCGATTTGGTTTTTCATAAATTATTCTGGTTTAGTGGGTGTGCATTACGAGATAGAAGCCCAATAGTAAGTTGGGTACGGAATACCCCACCTATGCGGTTTGATTCAAAAACATCTACAACTGGATTTAGCATTGGCGGAGATTCACAGATCAAATACGTTTTTTTGGAAATCCGTTATCACAGATCACTGTATGACTACGATTACTCTAACGGCTTTGATGTGCACATTACTCGAACCAAGTATGATTCGAAAAAAAATTTAAATTTAAAATGGTAATTTAAATAAATTTAATTTAGTATAAATTTTAATTTATATCTAGACCCATGTATGAAGCCGCGATTTATCCAATTATGGGTAAAGGTACCATTCCACCTAATACATCTCGTAAGTGTATTTTGATGTAAATACCATTAGCGGCATTTGTACCATTTCAATGATCTTAATTTTAAGAGCACAAATTGGATGCTTGTATCACCGTCCCAAGCACACAAGCTAAACCTATTAAGGCTATTGCTTACCAACCGCATACAGAAGATTATGGAAAATTAGTCAGCGCATACGTAAAAAACAAGAAGGTAGGTTACTAATATCTTATATAATATATCATATCACTATCATTACACTAATTAAATTACTATTTCCTATTCAGACTGGAACTATTACGGAAATAGGACGCGGGAATGCACGTTTCCCGCAAGCCTATTACGCTACATCAAAATTAATAATATTAAACCCTGGTGATACCATTTTACTCCGATGTATCTACGATACAACCGGTGTAAACACTCCAATCAATACCAGTTAGTCATTATTTCAGTAAATTAATCAATTGGCACACTATTTTAATATTTACTTATTGCCTTTTGTTTCTGAAACAGTCGGATTACCGCCATCATCGACTACTAATTCGTACCAAGAGATGTGTATTATGAACATTCTCTGGATTATGGAGAATGTAGAACCCGTGGCTTCAACGAACGCTTATCTTAGGGGATCGTGCACGGAAGAGCAATCGAATTTAATTCCAGCTGAATCGACGCAACTTTTCAAAGATAATCCGATTCTAAACTTGCACGCTCTCTACGGCAATCAAACTGGAACCATTGCAATCGACTCTAGCCGTTCTGTTAACCTGGTAAAACCTAGAAATTAATTTGAAAAAAATATCTTTGATTAATATAATATTGATATGATTTAATCAACAGGGTTTGGAGACTTTTAAGGAGCTATTGCCTTAATCAACAGTGAACTAGAAATGTGATAAAATGTTATATTATTTTCTATTTTTAGTTACGTTAATTGCCTTACTTATTACTCACTTTACAATAATTTATTAATATATACTTTTACAAATGGCCAAGAACATTGATCAGGCCCAATACACCAATCGTTTTTTATTTTATTTTAAAATAATAAGGGATAATCTCATTATGTAATATGACCAGTCAAGCATTAAACGAATTGCAACATTTTGATGTACGCTCCGTCAATTGCTAATTTCGTAATCTCGTTCGTAGACTGTAGTAATATTTCGATTAAAACTTTCAAATAAAATTTTTTTAATCTACCACACACAGCTACCATCTAGCGGTCACCATAACAGATATTGCGCCCGCCAAATGTGTTTGTTAACAAGTCGTCTGCTTTTCTGTGGAAGTGAAATCTGAAAATCGTTGGTTATTCGAAAATCTATTCCAAACTAACAACGCAGTTTCAGTCCGTGAAAATAACCGCACTCTCCGATACCCATAATGGTACAATACACTTTTTTCATATTACATTTCGTTGTCTTAATGCAGTAACTTTTATGTCATGACAGCCACCAAAAAATGCTACCGGCTCTGGGAAAGATATTCGAAGCTTCTTTACGTCAATATCTCCCAAAGGAACTGCGCCATCGTCGGGAGCTACTGGTTCCTCCAAAGATGAAGAGTTAAAGAAGAAGAAGAAGCCTACTGTGATTGAATCTGATTCTGATTCAGACGGGCCTTTCATCAAGAAACCCAAGAAAGAGCCTGCAACTAAGTCAAGCAGTACCTCTGCAACAAGTAGTAAAACATCCAGACTTGCATCAAAGAAAAAAGAAGTAGAGACACCGCTCAAGCCAGTAGACATTAAAGATGTCTTTGGTAGTAACCCCATCCATAGAAGTAAGGAAGTCCCGGAGAAGAGGAAGAGACCTGTAGTGGAGGACCACGAAGATGATGATTTCACAGCCACACTCAATCAGCTGGATGGCGCTCCACTTAAAAAATCAAAAACAGTTGAAAAACCCAGTAAGAATGGAAAATCTCCTGTCAAGAAAGAGCCTGTCAAAATTGTCAGTCCGGAGACGAGTCCAGAAATCAGCAAGTCTAGCAAGGAAAATGAAAAGACTTTAAAGAAAAATGGTAAATCTCCATCCAAAGATTTGAATAAAGCCATCATGATGGAAGTTGACAGTCCGAAGAAAAACGGTAAACATGCAGAAGACATTAAACAAGAACGTCGTACTAGTCCTCGCAAAAGTGCTCCATCTCAAGCCAGTAGTACAACTCCTGTTAAGAAAGAGGCTCCCAAAGCACCGACTCCTAAGAAAGAGGCTCCTAAAGCACCGACTCCAAAGAAGGTGGCTGCCGAACCCAAGAAAACACCGTCGAATAAGGGAAAAACTGGTAAAAGAGTGGCCAGTGAGATGACTATTGAGAGTCCAGTAAAAAAGGAAGAGGCTGATATGGATACATCTATAACTTCACCTTCTTTTGATCCACTCGATAAGAGGAAACAGAAAGCTGAAAATTATCGAAAATTTCTCGCTCATCAGAATCAAGGAGCTAAGAATCCCGGCTCCAAAGTTGTACCAGAGGTATGCTTAAAATAAAATTTCAATTTTGTTTTTCTCTCTATTAAATTGTTTACATTTTTTTATAGGGAGCTGAAGGCTGTCTAACTGGACTAACAGTTGGTAATAAAATATGCAAATTTATTCTTAAATAAAGCACTTGATTTAAAATCTTATTATTATTTCAGTGGTAACGGGAGTTTTAGAGTCTCTTCACCGAGATGAAGCGGAAGAGCTCGTTAAGCGTTACGGTGGAAAGGCCACCAAGTCCATCAGCCGGAACACTTCCCACGTCCTAGCGGGAGACGATGCCGGTCCTGCCAAGCTAGCTAAAGTATGAACATGAACCAAGTGCTCTAGTTCCATACATTGAAATATGCATCAGCTCCCTCTTTCTTCCTCTCCTTCTCTGGTTGTATCATTAATCCTGATGTCCCTAGCAGACTGCTCTTCTCCCATGACTCGATCCTCCTCCTGGCCATCATTAATTACGTTAGATTGTTTTTTCCTCTTTGGATAGGCTAAAGAGCTGAACCTTCCGGTCATCAGTGAAGATGATTTCCTTCAAATGATCGCTACCAGACCTGGTAACAAAGCTGGATCATCTCCACCATCTAATAAGAAGGCTAGTGGAAAAGCTGCTACACCTAAAAGCACCCAAAAAGCTGCTTCCGTTAGGAAGATTATTAAGCCAGAACCGGAACCGGAGCCAGCTCCATCTACATCTTCGATTAAAAAAGAATCACCACCTTCTACTTCTGCTGCTTCTAGCAGTCAGGAACCGATCCCAGTCACTCTACCTTGGGTGGATAAATATAAACCATCCAACGTCAAAAATATCATTGGTAATCATATATTTATATTTATATTATGCTTAATTGATATTGATTTTTTCTTTTTCTAATTAGGCCTTCAAGGTGACCGCAGTAATGCTAAAAAGCTTCAACACTGGCTTACCCATTGGTACGAGAACCACAGTGGTCATAAGAAGCTCGTGAAACCAAGTAAAAACTAAAATTCTCTGCTTTTTTTTAATTCTGAAAATAAAAATCAATCACTTTTTATTTATTAGGTCCTTGGTCGACGAACGATGACGGTGCCTACTTCAAAGCAGCTCTTCTTTCTGGCCCACCTGGCATCGGTATATACAACCACTTTGCAAAAAATCCATCTCAATTCCTCTCCCTTTACGTTTGATGGAAATGGGTGGGATATAAGACTGTCTTGGTTGATTGGCATTCCGACAGCATCCATCGGATGTTCCGGAATCCGATTTTGACACGCAGGCTGTCACGCGCGCTCCCCCTCTCTTTTGTTGTTTTCTCTCCCCCCCGTTCAGGAATGCTGGATCGTATTTTTCAGATGAAGGAGGGAAAGTTATCACCATATATAACCCCAAACTGCCGCTGCTGCTCCTGTTTACTTGGGAGCCCCAAGCTTATTGATTTCGTGGACGAAGAGGGAGAGAGAGAGAAGGATTTTTTTTTTACTTCCTCCCTTATCCACCATGTCCTTCATTACCTTCTCTTTTAGTAAAGCTTGCACTCCGTGTCCGTCTCTCATTTCTAATAACTTCCCTAGGGCAGCTGATGCCTTCTTCTTCTACTCTGCTACCTCCTTTTTGTAATACCCGCCAAGCTTGGGTGTGCTTTTAATCAAGTTGATTCTCTTGTTAAACCGACCGTCACACGTCGCACAGGCCCCCAACCATATCAGCTTTCTTGCTCCGGTGTACAGTACAGCTACCTCCCGCAAAAGTTTCCGGTTCGGATCCCGGGGAAAGAGGGATCTGCGTTTTAATTAAGGAAGATGTGTGTATGTGTACACAGCTGCAAGAATGTCCTCAGGTGTTGCTGATACTAAACAACATTATATATCGATCCCGATGAAGGGTGAAATGAAGGAGGAAGCTATAGAATAGTAGTAGTATAGGAAGATTACATAAGAATCGATTTTTACATTGGCCATAATCACGTATAGATAGTGGAATGCTTTTGTAATTATGAATCTGGAGCAAGAGGAAATGATGAATAATCTCGTAATCCTCTTGCTTTTGTATTATATCCTTCTCCTAGAAAATCTAGTAAAGGATTAAAATTTGATTTTATATTCTAGGAAAGACTACAACGGCTCATTTAGTTGCCAAGGAACTTGGCTTCGACATTGTTGAGATGAACGCTTCGGATACGAGGAGCAAACGTCTCCTCCATGAGCACGTTAAGGAGCTTCTATCCTGCCGATCCTTGGCAGCTTTTGCTCACGGCTCTGCTCATATGGATAACAGCCGGAAGCGAGTTCTCGTGATGGACGAAGTAGACGGAATGGCCGGTAACGAAGACCGAGGCGGTATGCAGGAACTCATCGGTCTCATCAAGAGCTCCAAGATTCCAATTATCTGCATCTGCAACGACCGCCAGCACCAGAAAGTGCGGAGTTTGGCCAACTATTGCTACGACCTCAAATTCAGCAAACCGCGAGTGGAGCAGATCCGTGGAGCCATGATGTCCATCTGTTTCAAAGAAGGACTCAAAATCAAGCCGGAAGCTCTTGATGAGATCATCCTGGGATCTAATCAGGATATCCGACAGGTAAAAACTCTTTTAAATCAATTCCGATTTTGAACTCTTTTTTTTTAAATGATTTAAATTTTTTTAGGTCCTCCATCATCTGTCTATGCTCGCCTCAACAGGCAAAGGGCTCACGACGGAGCAAGCCAAAGTAGAAGCCTCCAAGAGTAAAAAGGATCTGAAAATAGGACCCTTTGAAGTTGTCCGCAAGGTCTTTTCGGCAGAGGAGCACCGAACCATGTCCCTTCACGACAAAACGGATCTCTTCTTCCAGGATTACTCTTTTGGTCCTCTTTTCGCCCAAGAAAACTACCCGTACGTTTCCCCTCACGCATCCCGCGGGAACCCTATTAAGACGCTCGACCTCCTCGCCCGAACGGCCCATTGCTTTTCCGAAACGGATCTCATCGAAAAGGTTCTACTTCTTTAAAAAATAAATCCTACTGTTTTAAGTTTAACTTAGTATTGATTTTTTTCCAGGTTATTCGGTCCCAGAATTCGTGGAGTTTACTACCCGTTGAAGCCGTGTTTGCCAGTGTTGTCCCTGGGCAACTGATGGAAGGGACCATGTGCGGCCAGATCAATTTCCCCAGTTGGTTAGGCAAGAATTCCCGAACAAGCAAGATGGATCGCCTCCTTCAAGAGCTCCAGATCCACACACGACTTCGTATATCAGCCTCGAAGCGATCCTTCAATATCGACTACTTACCTCATCTACTTCAGTCTGTCGTCGGACCGCTCCGTAGAGATGGCGCCCAGGGCGTCGAATCTGCCGTCCATGCCATGGAGGAATACGATCTCCTCAGAGAAGATCTCGACTCCTTGTTGGAGCTCTCTCAGTGGCCTAACAAACCAGACATTATGGCCGGTAATCAACTTTAAATCGATTCAGTTTATGTTGGAATAAGAATAAGGATCCCCCTTTTAGAGAGATCCTACTAGGCCTCTTCCGCCTCATTAGCCTAATACAACCATTTCGACGCCGTCCTCCTCCTCTCCTTGTTATATGTGTACTCTCTCTCTCTCTCTTTTATATTTATGCACAACCGCGTGAGAGGAGAGAAGAAGAGAGGCTCTTAGCGCCTGCGGGAGGGGCCATTTGGGGCTCCTCTCTCTCACGAAGCGGGATCTATGTATATATATTTGATCTCACTCTAACTGATTCGATTCCGGGACCAACGGGAGGGGGAAACCCATTTCGCCTTGTTGTTTTTTGTGTGGGAGAAGGACTCTCTCTCTCTCTCGGACTTTGTTTGTTGTTTATATCCTTCCCCGTAAAGCCTGTTGATTGCCACCCTTTTTCTTTTTATATCCTTAGGAAGGATCGTATCTCATTTTTTAAAAGGATACCCTTGATGATGGATAATATGTTTTTTTATTGATTTTTTTCAGGAATCGACTCAAAGGTGAAAGCGGCCTTTACGAGAGCCTACAATAAAGAGGCTAAAATGACGCCTTATGCAGTGAGCGCTATCAAGAAGGGCCGCGGTGGTAAAGCGGCCGAAGATGTGGATCTGGAAGGAGACGAAGGCAATGGAGAGGAGGATGAAGAAGAGGAAGATGATGATATCGCCTCTGATGCTATGATAAAAGTGAAGAAACCGTCTGCTAAGAAGACTACTGAAGGAGATGAGAAGAAGAAAAAACCAGCCTCGAGAGGCGCTCGTGGAGGTCGTGGAGGCAAGAAATGAATCGTGATGTAAACGGAAATGAAATTTTCTCACAGTTTGGGGTGAAGATGTTGATGCATCCTTAATGAAACTTGCCTCTCAATCTAATGGAAGATCCAGCTGGGCATCAAACGATCCTTGCTCCTTTGCCTAACTTTATCATTACTCTCTGTCCTTGTAGAGAAGGAAACTATTAATTTAATGAAAATTCTTTTTTTCGAAATTATGCTTTTGAAAATAAATAAATATTCCGTATGATTGTTTTGTTCTGTAACAATAGTAATGATGTCGAAAGTGAGTAGGGGGGGAGAGCCTGTTGCGCTGGCTTTTTGCTTTGCATTGCCCTCGCGGGAAATTCGAGTTAGTGCCCCTCACGGAGGATCGATATCTTCTATCTCATGTACCTCTATTATGCATCATTCGATCCTTATTGTTACTGTGAATGAGATCAGTATCCTTCATTGTCTAAAAAGAAAAACCGTTTCTCATGACAGAATTGCGCGCGCAGAGCATATTACTTGTACGGCGGCAGGGATTGATTGAGAACAGAAGAATCCTGATCAGGGGAAACTAATGAAAACGAGTAGATCGCGCACAGACGTTGTAATTAAAGATCCATGAAATAGAGCATTGGAATGGATTCGCTTATCAAAGAGTGACACGGCAACCTGTGGGGGGCACCGGGATTCTCTTCTCTCCTTTTATTGATTTATGTTGCCGATGGGGGCGTGCCCTTTACACACACTGCTGTGCGGTACAAAAACACCATATCCCTCCGGAAGATAGAGAAAGGAATAGAAATGGTGCTGCTGCTGCACACAAAAGCTCCAGCAGGAGTGTGTGGAACACATAAAGATGTCAATCTTTAGCCCCCGCTGTTGAAAATATATTGGATCCTGCAGTGATGGCAGGGTAGCACGCTCTCGAGCTATACAGTATTCTCTCTCTTTTTTAGCCTGTTGGATTTGTGTTGGGTGGGGACCTTAAAAAACAATCCCTCGGATGGAAAGCAGCAGGGTAATGTTTGTATCGACCGATCCTGCAAGCTCCGGCTGGATAAACCCAAAAAGGGATCCTGATTTGAAAGTCAAAAATTTATAGTAGGAAAGAGAGCTATAGAAGGTATTATATATATAAAGGCACTCGATTTTCTTCATCAAAGTTTATGTACTTTATATACTCACAAGCTTGCTTATGAAAGCATTTTTTTTTTTCAAAAACAAAATTAGGAATATAAATATGATTCTGTACATCATTTTTCACAGTACCACATCTTGATTTGATGATGATGGTGGGGCGGGCGACGAACCGGGTGCGGCCCGGCGGAAATTAATGCCGCTATCGCAGCTCTGCTGCCGCATGTAAGGATCGCAGCAGCAGGAAATATCACAAGATATCGTATTGGACCAGTATATAATATAAAAGAGTTTGTTGTTGTAAAAAAAAAAAATGGAGAGAGAGCTGCTGCTGGCCCTCTTTATTTTTTCTTCTCAAATGGAAAAAGGAGAGAGAGATCCCAGGACAAAGAATTATTATTTGTAGTGCACTAAGGTTCTTTTCTTCCGCTCGGATGATGAGGGCCATATCTACAGAAGCCCGTCTTTCATTCTGAATCCCTCTAGCGTTTTTTGCTCCCTTTAAAATATCTGTATTTATCGATCCAAGAATATCTTTTGAATAAAATGAATCTTTTGTATGAGGATTATTTGTGCTAACGACGACAGGAAAAAAATGATGCTACTCCTGTTGTTCCGAAATTTAAGAAGGGAGGAAGTCCTCAATATTTTGTATGATTTATATGATGAAATCAATAATGGGTAATACATCAATAGGATTATCACTGCAGAGTGTGAAACTGTTTGCGTGAAATATCGGGATTTATGATCCGGAAAAGAGAAACATGTGTTGTGTTCCGACATTGCTTTAAGGGGGAGAAAAATACATAAAAAGATGGTATCTATTTACAAGTATACACCATATTTTTTTTATAAAACATGCTGCACGAAGTACTTGTAACGACAAGTTCGAGTGGAGGGGGTGCGGAAAAGATGGATCCTTTTCCCGATATTGGTGTAGGAAGCTGTTTATTGCTCTCAACTGATCCATCATCGGGATTCTCATCTTCCCTTCACATTTTCCTGAAATAACTTGAAAAGAAGGAATTTTCTAAGATATTTTGTCACAGTAATTGGTCCATTGTTAATGATGAAAGATGTTGATTTCAGCAATCATTTTTTTTCCTAGAGAATGCTTACGTCACCAGCATATAGTATAAGACTTCCTCCCCCTCGTCATTCTACTATGGCTTCATCTTATGGAAAACAATAGAGTAGACCATGTCAGCTGTCGTCCTATTCTTTTTTATTCTACTACGTCTGCAAATATAACCGAGTAGAGAAAAGAGATTACACAACATCAGAGCTAATAATTGAAACCACATGGTCCCGCCGCGCTGTACGAGGATTAGACATAAGTGTGCACAACAATAGAGACGAAGCAGGGATTTCCTGTCCAGAGCAGCACTCAAATGCTTTTCAGAGTGCTTTATTTGAACGAAAGCTGTGTTCCCTCTTTTTTTTTTTACTCGTTTCAAATCACTGGTCAAAAGGATTAGCAAGATGTCGCCCGCATTGGACCATATTTACACACCCACTTCTATATATATATTATCAAGGAATCGATTCTCTACTTTCAAACTTGTTGATTAAATTTCCAGAATGTATCAGGTGCTTTCTTCATTTTCCCTAAATTGAATTATTTATGATGAATAAGAATCAGAGAGGGAGAGAGAAATGTGACATTATTGTGAGCCTATTTGACAGCTAAATCCTTGAATAAATTTGACATAGAAGAAAGAATGAAACAATGTAGGCCAGCTGTCTCGCTTCATTTGCCTAAGCTGTTTAGCAATGACGTTTCTGCTGGAAACACATTACGGCATAGCAGTCACAGTTTTCTTCATTTCTAGAGAGACGTCGTTGATCTATTCAACAGAAGAGCTGGATTTTTCAGGATCTGTTGATTGAAGAGGAAATGCAACAGAGTGGAGTTACTGGACGAACGGGCGCGCGGGATTCGTTCAAGAGGAAATGTAAGGCCGAAAAAGAGGAAGGCTTGTGTGTTCACGCTACGTTAGACGAGAGTCGAGGCTTTTTATGTATTAAGGGATATATGGAAGTCGACTTTTTTGTGATGGTGGAGGGAAATAAACGAGACTGCCACTTTTTCGCGTCTGTAAACATATCCTTTGGGGATATATGAAAGCTTTCTTTTTTGAAATATTTGCATGAAAATAATTAAGTAATCAAGTTTAAAAGGTTATATACGTAATGGGTTTTTGTTGAGTGGAAGTAGACTAATTAGATGACTGGGGTACCTGACAAATTAAGGTAATTAGCAGTTCAATATTGACTCACCGGCGTAGCGAGAATTTACAACTTTTCCTTTATTTAAACATCATCTCATAATGGCATTGTATATATAAAAGCACTGCGTGATTGGCATAAATTGGATCGTGATTTACTCAACCGTGAAAACTTATTTGTTAAATTGCTATTCAACCTGCTTCATTTCCAGATGCGCCAATTTATTCATTTCAATAAGATATGAGGAGAGAGAAAAGAGCTTCCCTTCGGCGTCGAGGTATTGATTTTTACCGAGCGAACCATCTCTCATTGAGCACTCTGTGCGTGCTCCCCCCTTTTTCATATTATTATACTATATAACGACGATGGAGAAAAGAGCCCGCAGGAAATCATTCCATTACGTAGTCCAACCCCTCTTGATATGATGATGCCCAGCATCCCCCCGAAAAAAAGGTATTGACGAGGGCGTATATAGAATAATAACAACCAACTCGTTTTGTTTTTTTATTGAAGAGGAGCAATCGTAAATATACGCGGTACCTGGCGACGATTGCTAATCGAGTTACGCGATTACATCACGGATAATAGTAGTAGGTCACGCTGCTGCGAGAAAACCAATTGTGTTAATCTATAATCAAGGAAGTAATTCCTTTTCTCGTAACATTTTAAGAAAAGTGTGTTTAATTCCGTTTATATTTGCATAGCTGTTTGCTATTTGAACAGATAAAAATGTAGTATAGACTTGAATTCCTAAAGGATATTAGTGATGTAATCTAAATGCATTATTTAGCCATTTGTTTAACCGATCGGAAATCCTCTTTGCATAACAAACAGTAACGCTACTGCTGCTGATGGCCAGGAAGCCATTTAATCCTTACGGGATCCTTCTCCATCACGTTTGTTAGATGCCGTAATGGGTCATTACATGGCGCCCAGGAGCGAAGCTCATTTCTGTTATCATTGTTGTCACAGGAGCTGAGCACCGTGAGCGATACATTTCTCTGTTTATTATTATTCTACTATACCGCATGCGCAATAACATCATCATCAAAACTTGCAGATGGAATTGTACGCACTCGAGTGATAACACAATGATCAATTAGTTCGGAATGTGTTTTGTTGTATTCGAATCCCAGCAGTGCTGCTACATCCACATGTCTTGTTGATTAGCAGCAACCCCCCTCCCCACAAGGGCGTGTGTTTCTCTTGACCGTAATGAGTTCCATCTGAGGCATTTAATCTTATCAGCAGTTGCTGGCCGTCTGGCAAAGGTCAGTCGGAGGAGGTCAGCTATCTTTAAACGCTTTTTTTCTTTCATGGGCGATAGCAGCAATTCTCAACGGAGTTGCTGGGTGATTCACACTCTCATCTCAAAATTGAGATGATGAAAACCATGTTTTTCACACGCTCCAAGTTCAATTATTTTCTTTTTTTATATAAAAAACATAGCAAGGATCGATATTATGAGAAAAGGTGAACATCAAAGACGCCTTCATCATAACAATAACAAATGTATATAATAAGAACTCTGTGTAGTTGATAGATAGTGTGAACGGTGGCCACTCTACAGCTGCAACGTAGTCGTCGTGTTCAGTTTAGATCTGTATATTTCATAGTCCAACGCGCTCTCTCAGTGCTACTGCTGCTGCGAAGAGAGCAGATGTTCGGGCGGGCCATTTAAAATACAAGGGGAGGGTGCCATTGGGAGATTGTTGTTGTGTGAGCCCTAGTCATGGCGCAGACTGTACATTTCGCGCGCTCGGCCCCCTTTTTTTCTCTCTCTCTCTTTCCTTCATCCTTTTTAGATTAGTTTATCTCGGCGGCGGCGGTGGTGGCGCGCGCATCAGCATCCCTTAGGAGAGGAGGAGGAGGGTATTAAAAGTTCCCTTTCGGTCCAGAGGATGCCCACAGTAGTGTTCTAACCGGACGAGCATCCGGACGTCTTCAATCTATCTGCTGGAGTTTTTTAATATTCTTTTTTCTCGGTTTTTGTTATTGTTTTTATGTAGAACAGAGAAGGGAAAATAATTTGAAAGAGGTAACATTTTAGCCAAGAGTGTTTTGTTTCTTGTTTAGAATTTTTTTTTAAATGTCATCATCATGGTGGAAAGAAGAAGAAGATTGGTGGTAAGAATGGAGTTGTTGATACTACTCCCGGATTCCGGACGCTTATTTCACCCGCCCCCTACCGACGCCTCGCGCGCGGCTGTGGATCGATGATGAGTCAGGTCGGAGGGGTAAAGATGGCTACCGTTTGTACGCAACGACGACGCCATCTAGAGAGACGGCGTCCTGTGCAATTGCCTCCCCTTTTATTTACTCTTGAGAGATTTATTGTGTGAGTGTTTTGTTTTTCTGCTTTTTTACCACGGGATCCTTGACCCCCACGAGCATCTCTCATTTCACGGAGCACAACATCCGTTCGGGTTCTTATCTCGTCCCGGCCACTTGCCCGAGCGCTCGCCAGACGGACAGCTGCGCTATCTCTTCGTTTTCCTTTTTCTTGATTGAACCGTTGAAGAAGGGGAGAAAAAAAAACCTTTGAACCCCTGGTCATTGAGCTGCTCCGATTTCTTTTACTCCACAATGGGGGTCCCTTAGTCTATGGGAAAACGGGCAGATGTTTCCCATTTCGACGACGACGACGACTAGGGAGCGACGTGTGTTACATCTTTTTCTCTCTCTCTCCCCTCTTTCTCAGCAACAGACCATTTTGATGTGTGTGTGTGTTTCCCCTCGTCGTTCTCTTATTTCGTGTTTGTGTGCATTGCCTCATTTTTTTTTGTGGACCGGAAGGATCGCATCAAGGAAGAAAAACGTTCAACGACACGGCCTTATCATTCACCAGTCCGGTTGGATTTTTATTGACATGAAAACGAAAACGAGAGATTTCCTTCTTCTCTCTGTTTTTATTTTAGTGTTTCTTACTGGACGGAGAACTGATAAGGGCGGGTTTTGAAACACAATCGACGACTCGGCGACCTTTTAAATATTTTTGTGTATGTGTCTTGTATGTATAATTGCTTTTGAATAATAATAAACTAAAATTTGTTTTCTGAGAAATGGTGACGAATGTGTTTTCTTACAAATTAATGGGGCTGCGGATGTGTCTCGTTTGGATTTCGGAGAAAAGTTTAACAGCATCTCGTATTTCTATTTGAGATGATTGAGGAAACCGGAGAAAGTTTTCACACTGCGCAATAGAGTCTAAAACAAAAAAAAAATATTGACTGTGTAGGAAGCGAGAGTCAAAAACGTATTTGTATTCAAGCGTAGTCAGATTCAATTTAAAAGATGATCTGGCGACGTTGGATACATGCTTGCTGTCTGCTGTCTGCATTTTGACAGATAAAAAGCTCCGGTTCTTTTTTTCAAAACATGAAGATAGTAAAGTTTAATATTTTATTTTTATTATACAATCATAGATTTTACTCTAAACGAAATGGGTTTCTGTTTTTAGTACAATTTAGGAGCCAATCCGAACAAACCATGCAATATTCTCAACTTCAAGGGTGTTTCGTTGATGCTCGATTGCGGTCTAGATGTAAACTCGGCACTACATTTTCTCCCTCTGCCACTTGTATCCAGTCGTCGGCTGTCTAGCCTGCCAGCCTGGATCCCACGTGATACACCCGATGGCTCTTTGCTTGATGGAGTAAGTTCATTTCCATAAAATCAATTTGGGTGTACAAAACACTCCTCTGTGTTTGCACGCTCAATAATGTCCCGGGGCCCACCAAACTTGATATAAAACTCGTGATGTCTGTTTGGTTGTAATAGGAGCTAAAGGAATGTGAGAATCGCGTCTTTGTCGACGGTTCTGTGGAATTATTGCCTCCTCAGACGGATATTTTCGATCTTTCTACGGTGGATACGATCCTGCTCTCCAATCATGCCTGCATGCTGGCATTGCCATTCATCACGGAGGAGACGGGATTCAACGGTCACGTTTACGCTACAGAACCCACTCTACAAATTGGACGGTATAATATATATATTTCTTCCTTCTTAACGCAATCCATCTAATTTTCCTTGAATTTTTAGTCTCTATATGGAGGAGCTGGTTCATTATTTAGAGAGAACACCAAAAAGCCAAAGGACAAGTAAATGGAAGCAAATGGTTCAGTCGTTGCCTTTTCCATTAAACGGAGCGGTGAGGCCACAAGATTGGAGAAGAGTATACTCGATGAAAGCCATCAATGCCTCGTTAGCTAAAGTCCGTATGGTCGGATTCAACGAGAAAATTGTAATTTAATTTTAAAATTTAGTAGATCGAGTTTTAATTATTTTCTTTAAAAAAAAGGATATCTGTGGGGCCCTGACTGTGATGGCCGTCAGTTCCGGTTACTCGCTGGGTAGCTGCAATTGGATCATTCATTCTGGTTTCGAAAAGATAGCCTACGTCAGCGCATCGTCCACTCTGACCACTCATCCGAGGTTTGTTTACAACTTCGCACTCCTTCCTTGTTTTGAACACCCCAACACTACTGCTAGGGTGTCTTGCTCCCGTTACTCATAATAACAAGTGGCTCCACTTGCGTCACTCCCTAACAGGCCCATGGATCAGGTGGCTCTACGGAATGCGGACTTACTCATCTTAACAGCTCTTACGCAGACCCCAACCGCAAATCCAGATTCAATGCTCGGCGAATTCTGCATGGCTGTTGGTAAATATATATATATTTTTAAATTTAAATTTATGTCGAGCTTCAAATAACAATTGTATTTTTATTTTTTAGCCTCGACCTTACGAGCTGGAGGATGCTGTCTCGTTCCTTGCCACCCATCTGGCCTTCTTTACGATTTATTCGAGTGCTTGTCCGTCCACTTGGATAACATTGGGTTGAGCCAGATTCCACTCTTCTTCTTCTCACCCGTAGCAGAGACATCTTTAGCCTATTCCAACATTTTCGCTGAATGGTATATTGTGTTTTTGAATAATCATTTATATTAATTAATCAATTATCAATTACTGTAATAGGTTATCGCAAGGAAAACAGAGCAAAGTATACCTTCCAGAAGAGCCTTTTCCGCATGCTCACCTTGTAAAGAATGGCCGATTGAAGCATTTTCCCAGTCTTCACGCCGAAGGATTCACCAACGAATATCGACAGCCGTGCGTCGTTTTTTGCGGGCACCCTTCGCTCCGCTTCGGCAACGCCGTCCACTTTATGGAGCTCTGGGGAGGACATCCTAATCACAGTGTTGTTTTTGTCGAGCCGGATTTTCCATACCTGGAAGCGCTGGCACCTTACCAGCCACTAGCCATGAAAATCGTTCACTGTCCAATCGATACGAGTCTCAGTTTCACGCAGGCCAATAAACTCATTCGGGATCTCAAGCCAGGCCATCTTCTCGTACCGGATGTCTACCTCCATCCGCCAGTTTCTGCACCACTCCGCACAGATCTAGTCATTCAAGGTTCTTATATTATATTTAAATGATAGATTTATACTGTTTTTATAATACAAAATTTTGATTTATAGAGCTAGAGCCTCCGGCATTGGGTATTAAGTCCTTTCAAGTCCTTCAATTGCCTATCAAGCGGAAGCAGGAGCGCGTTCATCTAGATCCCGCTTTAGCTTCTAGGCTAGAACCTATTCAATTCAAAACTGGGCTATCTGCTTCGACTCTCACAGCAAAATTAGATGCAAGAGACAACAAATTTACTCTCAAGGTAGAACTACTTTAAATTTTTCTCTATACAAACATGAAATAAATCGTATTTGGTGATCTGGTTTCTTTCATGTTCTATCTCATATTGAATTCTGTCTGTGTAAACAGTCGTAATGGATTCCCTTTTGGGGGAACGAAATTTAATATTCGAGAGAGTAAACTAATTTTGGTACATTTAGGTTCTTAGTGAAGAAGAAGGGGGCACTCTTTATAGTGCCTCTGAGAGAATGCTGCCAAGGCATCCATGGGGTACCGTGGACACGTCCCAGCTGCTCCATCTGCTTGGCCAGCACGGTCTGCTGGACGTACGAGTGGAGGACACGCCTCGCGGCGTCATAATCCATTTGGTATATTTAAACATTAAGCTGGCCGTTTCACTTTTCTTTAGAAATTTATTATTTATCCATTTTCAGGCGAGGGAGGACAGTGTGATCCAGCTGGAGGGATCCAACACTCATGTTTTCTGTCATGATGAGGCCTTACGACGAACTTTGAGAGACATATTGCTTCAGTGCATTCCGTGTTTGTAAATTTTCTTCTCGGCGGCTCTAAGATTAAACGGATATTTCTCTAAATTTTTATAGAAATTTTAATATTAGAATTTTTTTTTGTTAATGTCTTGATTTTGATCTTCAAAGAATTAGGGTTTTAATGATGTGGTAATTTTTGAATTTCAATTCCTCTTCCAGCATTTTTAAGAAAACAAGGTAGGTGGCGGGGATGCTGGCTGGCCCAAGGCAAACACGAGGTTAATCAAACCGTAGTTAGTTAGCAGAAGTGATTATTTTGTTTTCACGTGAAATAGTGCAGTGAATCATAAATTTTTGTGTTAACACGTGTTTACTCTATATTAGAGCCTTCCACTTAGTTTTCACTTAGTTAGAAACAGTTCGAATTTTAAATGTCTGGAAGGGGCAAGAGAAATATTCGTTTGCCTCCTGAGTTAATTTATTTGATCGTCAAAGACTTGGAAGATACCGATCGCTTAGCACTTTCTCTTTCTGGGGCTTTTGATAGGTTTGATTACGCATGCTATACTAAAAGGTGACATTTTCTCATTTGTGCATGGATTTGAATTTCAAATTTTTACATTATTTTGGGTATCATCACAGGAAAGAGACTGGTTCGATCACAGTCAGCTACAAACACCACTTTCTCACTAGTCCAACTTTGTGGTTCGGCTTCCTGCGTCAACATGCCTCATCTCCATCAGCAATCACTGTTTTCAATGCAAATAATTGTTATTGGATACCAGTTGAATTGCTATGTGGCACCATAATGAAGATGGAAAACTTGGAAGAACTGTCTATCAAAGACACAAAAGTGTCCCTATTATTATCAGACTTGGCTAGAGTGATGAAACACTGCAAAAAAATTAAAAAATTAGATTTCAGTTTTCTCTTTAAAGAGAGCAAATGCAAGGCTATTTCAAGTGAAGATGCAGCTACGATTAAGCAAGGTTTCAAGAAGTTGACGTGTTTGAAAGTTGCAACTTGCGTCCCGATGGTAGACGACTTGAACGGCCCCCATAAATGGATGTTAATATTCAACATGTTGAGGTGAGATTTGTAATTAATTCCCCTTATTTTTTAAACCTATTTTTTTTTTATTTCTTCATTTTATATAGTTGGTGTAAAAGTTGTATCGAATTAACCGTTGAAATCACGCAGACTTGTGATGAAAGTGAGCACCAAAAAATAGTTACAGCGCTGACCTCGTCTTCTGCTCAGGAAACTGAGACGAGAAAGAAATTTCAAAAATACCTTCAGCTTCCGCATTTTGAGTGGATGTTCAATTTGGAAAAATTGGTGCTAATCAAACTTGGATCAGTCACTGATCTTTTATCTGATGATCGCTATACAGTTTCATCTATTGCACTCGACGAACTATTTTCCTGGCTGTTCACCGAAGCGCGGCAACCCCAATCCCTCCAACATCTTTGGGTTCAAGGTTTTGAATTGAAAAAGACTCCTTATCTGGCTTTCTGGCGGACTGCTCGGTTCAAGAAGTCCTATTTTCTGGACGTAGAAAACAGTGTAGAAGAAGAACAAGACGATGGGGGTGATCACGATCGGCTCTACGACAACATAGAGAATTTGGCTGAAGATTGGAAAATTGCCTGTTTAGGAAAGTTCGATTTTGACGATAAATTTTCTTCATCATATCTACCAAATTTGAAGCATATGCATGTTCTTCGATATGATAACAATAATGATTGCATACGGGTATGTATCATTAGAAATTGCTTCGATTCATCACATTTTTAGCGCATTTATTTATTTTATTTTTTATTTATTTTAGGGACTCAATAATTTCATTGAATTTCATCCGAATCTTGAATGCCTTATTATTCAAGGCACTGAAGCTAATCGGATACCTGACTTGGCTAGTGGAAAGGTCTTGCTTAAGCTCAAAGCACTCACCATCCATTTCGAAATCATGAGCAAATGTATTTATTGTACACGAGTAATTTTTTTATTTTCAATGTATAATTTTGCTTATTTTTAATCTTTCAAATTTAGATCGGATGGACAAATTATCCAAAACCTGCCCGAATATTGAGGTATTTCGCTTCAACGTTTGCGGCTGCATGTATAATAATCCAACTATAATGGAATGTTTATCCGCTATCCGTTTTCCAAATTTGACTTCGTTGAGCCTTTTCGGACGCTGTCTTAAGCTGCAAGATGGAGCCTTCTTATTACCGGTTATTACAATTATTTCCCCCTAAATGTGAATATTTTATCTAGTTATAATTTTTTCGTAGATTATACACGAAAGTCCCAAGTTGAGGAATCTTCATTTGGAGGGCCTTATTGAATCGGATTTATTTTTTACGAATTTTGACCTTTTTCTCAAATCGGCTGTGAATCTTCGAGATCTCAGGTAAATCAGTTTGAAAAATATTTATCCACACATACTTTTAATTTTAATTTTTATTATATTACAGATTAGGATTAGAATTGGAAAAAATCGATGGATCTCCCTTTCTTTCACTTTTGAAATCCGTTCAAAAATTGGCTCCCAATTTAGAAAGATTATCTTGGGTGATGAATTGTTCCTACATAGCTAATGTCGTCCCATGTAATAGTGTTGACGGCTCTTATTGTGCTTGTTCATCTGATTGGAAGCATCCACCCAAAACTGCAGATTACGTAGTTCAATTTGCTAAAGAAATGAAGCGGCTCGTTTGCTGCTGCCTTACATTCTATTACTTCAATCAAAATCTTTGTGATCTAGTGAATTCGCGCATTGCGAAGGAAGTTGTTTCTGTGCGACCGTCTCTCTGGTTCGTTATGGATTGTTTCAATCCCAAAGTGACGGATCCAAATATCCCTTTAATTCATTATCATGAGATGGTTGATGTTCCATTCAACTATTTCCCTCCACCAACATTTTGATGCTTCCATTCAAAGTCAGCAAATCATCAATGTCTTTTTTAAAGTAAAATATACATTGATTACTCGGAGTTTTACATAGTCACTTTATTTATTTACCTAGCGGTTGTAGGAAATAAATGAATTTTTTTCTTAATCAAAGTTATAATTTATTATCGAATATTTGCCTATGTTATCGGAAGTTATGCAATTGAGCTGATTAGATGTTTTAATCTTATGATTTACTGTATTATATTAATGAGATAAGACACATCCAAAAATTTTGTTTATAAAAATGTAGTTCAACTTATGGATTACAAAAGTTTAAAATAAGAAATGTAATAATTTTTAATAAAAGAATGAAAAAAATAATATCAGTTGACATTTAAAATTTTTTTTTCTTTTTCTCCTGTATGGTAAAATAAATATTGAATGATGTAAGAATGATGTAACAATAGTAATTTGAATTTCCCGCGTTGCCAATTTTTCTTTCTTCCTACAATCGCAGTCGCGACAACGCTGGTGGAATTTTCCAATTATCCGTCGTCTGTCAACTGTTGCTGTCCTTCTGGCTCGCTCGTTGTGAATCGAGTGTAATTTAGTAACGGGTGTTGGAAAGGAAAGCTGACGTGAATTAGATCATCGTTATAGTTATCTAAAGATAAAACAAAGCAATATTTCGCACAATGGCAGCAATCCACCTGAATATGTAGCTTCTCTCTCAGTCGTCATCAGTTGCTTTTTTACATTCACGGGGGCTTTTTCTTTGTTGTCGAAAAATCCTCCAGTCAAACGTGAGCTCAGTCGTCTTCCATTCCCTTTTTGTCATATGGGCCGGGTCTCTCCTCAGTGTTTCGATCAAGATGAACGAATTGGTGAGCAATGTGGTGGATGTGCTCCAGGAGCTCCGGATTGATCTGCAGGATTTCATGTGGCTCATTGCTGAGCAGCTCAGGATTGATAATTTTCTTATTCAAGCCTCAGACCAGGTGAAAGCAAGCCATTCTCTTTCATGAATAATAATCTAATGACTCATTGCTCTTTTTTTCAGGTTGTATTTGTGTTTAGTAGAGGGCAGGCTGGAAGACAGAGATCATTGATCAGACAAGTAGCTAGCCGGATGCCCCTCAAGCCCCTGCCTCGTGTACGATTCACAATCGTCAACCCTGACTGTGCATCTAGTGTTGACTGGGATGCCCATTCTTCTGTTGATGAAGGACTTGCTGCCATCCCTATCCTTGACAATGCAGGAAAGATTGACTTTTGGGCGTAAGGAAGCTTCATTTAATGTCCATTCCAAAAGACCATTTTTTAAAATTGATTTATTTTTCTAGTAAAAAAATGAAGCCCAAAGCTTCTTCCTCTTTCACTGAATCTGAAAATGTGCCAGATGACGAAGAATTGAGGTCCATGAGATCCGTTTCACCACCCAGTATCTGCGCTGATTCCCTCTTCAGCTCTCAGAGCACAGTTGACACAATGGCCATGACAAAAATCACAGCTTTGGAAGATGAATTGGCTCGACTCAGAGAGCAGATCACGAAAATTGTTTCGAGTGGTGCCACCGTAACTGGTACTTCTGGTATTATTTGTAGCTAAATAGCGTCTCTCTTTTTTATTTATATATTAGCTAATATTTTTCTAAAATAGATTATGGTAGTATGCCGGCAACTCCAGTTCCACCTCCACCACCTCTGCCAATGTCCGCTCCTCCACCACCACCTCCACCGATGGGACTATTCCTTCCACCGCCTCCTCCACCACCTCCAATGCCACAGCTTACATCTGATCAGGGAACACCGAGTAGGAAGCTATCTTTGGCCGAGTCCTTGCAGTCCAAGAGCTTAAAGTCTGCTGGCCAGACAGAGCGACATCAAGTGCAGCGAGCCATGTCCGTACCCGCAGTTCCTTCCATGACAGATGTGCTCAAAGACATGGGCAAAGTAAAATTAAAGAAAGTGGACAGGTAAAAGACACTACTTTTTAAAGATAGCCATTAAATCTCTTTCTACTCTTTTTACTATCTTTAATTACGCACACAGTCTGCTTTAGGATTATGACAATGTGAACGTAAGTCCAAGACTTTCCGCCTTCCACCTTTCCTCGTCCTTTTCCTTTTGATTTTATACCTTTAGTGAACTTATTTATTTGTAATTTTTAGATCGGCCAACGGTACTCCAATTAAACCAGTCAAAGAGAGTGATGATCCAGCCACAATGATTGCTCTAGCCCTGCGGAAGCGTTTCGCTCAAATGAACCAGATCACGGATTCTCCGGAACGAGAAAGACAAGACAGTGAACGGGACCAAGAGCCGGAAGATTCCTTTTCTGAATCGGCAGAGCAGAACCATTTGTTTGGTAGTGGCGCCAGTAATAACAACACTCCAAAACACGCAGTTTCCAGCTCTAAATCCAGTCCTAGAAGGCTCCTAGTTTTCTCTCGTCCGGCTGCTGTCGCCCCTGCTGATAACAAGGAGAATAACTCTGGTCTTCCGGTACAAGATTCAACCGGATTATGAAATGAGTTCTTTTAGTTATTTTTTATTTTTATTTTTTCAGTTCGGTCAGCATTTGCTCAGGAAAACTGGACAGAGGAGTTGATCGGACCAACTTACTATTTGTTTCTTGTTTTTTCCTACTACTAAAAAAAAAATCATTTTTATAGACTGGGAATCTCTTTTCCCTCCCATCTCTCTATCTCTTTTGTTCGGCAGCAACGATGACACTTTTAGAAACGACTCTTTTTCTACTTCGATTGAATTTCTTGTTCGTCAATGATGGTATACTGATAATTTGCTTGTAGGGAACGCATTT
Source organism: Chydorus sphaericus (assembly GCA_030141595.1). Taxonomy (NCBI): domain Eukaryota; kingdom Metazoa; phylum Arthropoda; class Branchiopoda; order Diplostraca; family Chydoridae; genus Chydorus; species Chydorus sphaericus. The sequence continues at coordinate 8,618,010 of CM057927.1, read as the reverse complement.
TCCGTAAGAAGAGGATATAGAAAGGTCTAGTCCAGCTAGAGAAAAACACAAGAAAATTCTCTGAATCACTCTTTTTGTGTCATCGAACCTTTGAAATTTCTGGTTAGAAATTCGTGGACTCTTAATTAATTTCAAGTGTATATCTAATTAATAAAAATACAAAGAATAACTTGATCGAATTTTCTTGTTAGTGTTTTAATATTGATTGCTTTGACGAAGATTTTAATGTTAAGAACTGTTTAATTGAACCGCTGATATTAATCAATTTGAAATTTTCCCGAGGTACATCATTATTGGTGTCAGGCTTTTATTCAGGAATCAAATCGTGATGAATATGTATGGGGTTCATAATTATGTGATGACATTAGTGACATCGTCACGATTATACTTGTGAATTAGGCAAAAGCAGCACATTACGTCGCGCATAAAATTCGCTGCTGAGTTGCGTTTCGTGTCGTAGTAAATACTTCTCTCAATATTGTACCGCTATTTAACTAATTTTCATGTTCACTTCGCTGGTGTTCAAAAAAACATGAATCTCGAAGTGGCAAAATAATAAGTCGGTTTGCGATATCGCACTCCTAAAAGGATTCTCTTTTTTCATATTTGAAAACCTGTCCATGACCTGTCATAAAACGGAATAACGTGTCAAACCCTTACAGTGATTCATTGAACATCCTTTCTCTCACGTGTATCCGTAATAAATCGAGGGGAGTGCGTGTAGAAAGACATCTACCATCGTCCACTTTACTCTCTCATAAAAAAAAATTACTTGACGGGTAGCATAGAAGCTTGAAACTTTTCCTAGCTTAAATTTTCAAAAGCAAGACGTCTCTCTCTTTCATTTTTGATGGTTCACCTTCGTTCGAACGCAGGAAAAATGTTAGGCTACCGCTCGTGCATTCTGTAATCGGCGTAGAGCTCTCCGTCGGTGCAGCACGTACTCATCCATCGAAAGAGGTAACTGAGCTTTCAAATTTTGTCAGTCAGGTATTGTCTCACCTGAGCAGAAAGGTTATAGAACTCTGCCAAATTATTGCGGCGCTTGTATAAAATAAATTAGCAAACCCAGAGCAAACCAGCAAAAGGAACTGCAACTTCTGCAGAAGCGATCGTTGGAGAAGGGAGCTTAACGTGGGCGACAATCGGAACTGCGACCTCTACAACATGCCAGAGCGGCTTTGGGATAAAGCAGGTTTGGTTATTGAGGAGTTCCACCATCTGTAAGCTCCGTTTATGGCGACCGTGGCAGCGCAAGCAGTAAATATTTTATCTTATTTAAGTTGTCCATGTTCTATAATCGATTGTAATGGTACTGCAAAGTGAGCTGAGAGATGGAAACCAATAAAATAGGATTGTACTATTTTGCTTTACGGTATATTTTTTATTTTGCTATGAAGAAGCGCATGTCTATTTGCTAGTAATATTCGATAAAAAAAAAGATTTAAAAAAATGTTAGCTGGCCTCGTTTTGTAATTTAAAGTTGGCTTGTTCATGTGTATTATTCTCGATTTACACAGGGTGACAGGGTTGACGCAGAGGGTATGAGGCCCCCCCGCCAACTGGGAGACGACCCTTTTAACTTAATTTTTTCACTTTTTGGAAACATCGTTTTACTTAAGTTCTCATTAACTCTCATTCTACTCAATTCTCATTAATTTTTCATGTTTGAAAGCTTAAAGAATTCGGACATGGTCATTCAGTGCAACTGAAAGTGTTTTACAGTCTAGTTATATTCTAATTGGCAGGAAGAGGGCCCAGTATTAAATGTGGTCATTTCCTTTTATATATAGAATATCTTAGGGAGATCCAAAAAAAAAAAAACGAATTATCCGAAAGAGAACTTAACACGTTGTATTACTTCTATTAACAAGGATACACGTTTTTATCACACATAAACGACTATTCGAACGACTTTTTGGTCTTTCTCATTCATCCGCAGTTCAGCGCCAACAATCCAACAAGAACGAAAGAAAAAAAATTCGGATTAGGAACGCAAATAGTAGTGAAGTGACCATTAAACAGAAAAAAGTAATAGAGAGAAAAATATAGAGCAAAGAAAAGAAAAGAAAAAAAAATAAAAGGATTCATATTATTGGCTTGATAACGATTGTTATTACGGCGTTGTTCTCGACCACATATGCCTGGTTGTCTTGGTAAGCACGATTGCGGCGGTTACGGGATCTCAAAGCACTCTTACTGATTTTCAGAAATTCCTGCAAGATAATTTTTTTATAAACCATTATAGAAAAACTGATTAGGGAATATTTATACCATTAGGCTACGGCTCATATAATAGGGCTTCAGTAGGCCGTCGTTGATCTCACAATCTTCGCAGAAACAGATAAAGATAGAGTCAATGCACATCTAAAAAAAAAAAAAAAAATTAATTTTTGAATAATAAACGAAAGGTAAATTTTGGTATTGCTTCGTAAACGGATATGTAACAATGAGCGATGAGGTAGGCAAATATGGTAGCGATTATAATAGGCGACCATGCATTCAAACCTGGCTGGTCCTACAAAAGGAAATGATTTACTCGGATTTACTCATTTGCAATAAATAAAAATGTAATTGAATTTATACTTTAATGAGTTCTTTTCCGATGAAGATTATAGGGATAACGATGGCGACCTTTCCTAGGAAGAGGACAAAATCACCCACCGAATTGATCACAAATAAACGTAGAGCGTTCCTGGCTAACATACGGTAAGCCCGTCCAGCCGACCAACAAAAGTTGTTGCCATAAATTGCTATTCATAAATAGATGAAAAATTAAATGAACAGGGGGGAAATATCATGCATTTTAAATTACCCATTTCGATGTAAGCATTAGAGCACATGGCTTGAATAAGTTTTTCGAAAATATAGAGGCAGCACTTGCAGCAACATCTAATGCATCCGAATATCCCGCAACAGCCATTACGGGAGCTCTTCAGTTTGCGCACCAGAAAACTGAATAACAATCGGACGAACTTCAACAGGGCGATGATGAGGCAGCCAAAGATAAAAGAGCCCAAATGGTAACGGACGCAATATCCTGTGCTCTGGGCAATCGGAAAGCCCAAACGTGACTTGTCCCTTTAAAAAATTCGTATTTAAATAGTTTGATTAATTTTTTAAAATAATATTTTATAATACCTTGAGAAGAACCAATTAGCGACGGATCCAGCGATGATGAAACTCTGACAAGCAAGGCACACTTGACAGATCCAGAGGGCGGCCAAGACGTTGTACCATCGAACAACTTGAAGAAAAATGTTCTTCTTGTAAAACACAATACCGTTCTCAATAGTCGCCACTCCCGCCGATTCAATCCAAATCGCAGCGTACGTCCATCCGACGCAGAGGACGATCAAGGCTATCAAAGTCCATATTGGCTGCAAGAGTAATAAAGGCATGGCGTGGATGCTTTTTCCAGCTTCGCGGAAGAGGGCCACCACTAGCTTGACCCGCGAACGCATTACAAGGACTATAAGTGCAATCAGGCACTGTAAAGAAAAGGAAATGGTTTCAATTATCAAAACAGATGATTCATCAATTAGCATAACAATTACAGCAACGATGTTGGAAAGGATAGCGAGGGCTAGCATGGCAGTTGTGGAAAGGGTGTTCGCCCCTGTGAACCACGCGTACCTGTATAAATAATAATAATTAAAAAAAACGATTAATAATAAAATCAAATATTTTAAGTTAAACTAACCCATACAAGGTTTAAAAAAGAGGTATTAAGGATGAGGTATAAGGACGAATTACCAGAGATAGCCGCTGCCTGCGAAGGATCCTAAGACTAGGCCGATCAGGAGGCACCAAATGATGAGACCGGCGAAAAACCGAAAAAGAATAATCATGACAAAAGATAAACCTGCATCAGAGAGGAAAACATCAATTCCAATTAGTAAAGATTAGAACGAAAAAAAAAAAATTATTACCAAGAGCGATGAGGCACAAGTAGACCACTTCCTTCCAGCACATCTCGAAATCCGACGCGAATTGCTGCGCAATATTATAAATGTATAAAGAAAGGTGAGAAATTATGTTTAAAAGATAATTTTAAATGAAATTACGCTGAAGAAACTGTTCAGGCCGGCCAAGGTAAACAACTCTTCGCTAATCTGGGCCGAATCTTGGGGCAAACAATGTTTATAACGTTGCAATCTTAAGGAATAAATCATTTAGATAACTAATATTAGAATCAAAAGAAAAGGAAATTGTACTTCTCTTGTGGACACATTTTGACGCAAGTGCCTTTAGTCCGGGTAATCAACGGAGTGGTAAACTTATTGTTAGTCCGAATCAAAATTTTAGTAACATCCAAGAATCTAGATGAAATTTTTAAAAGATTAAGAAATTACTATAATAAAATTCAACAGCTACGTACGGGAGATAAGTGTAGTCCTTTCCACTCATGCTGATATTGGGTAACCGCGGATTTTTTCTTCCACAGAAGTCTCCGGCATAGTCGAAACCGTCAATGATTCGGGCATCGTCCCCTCTCTCTACTGCATAGTGCAATCCGTAACCCTTTCAAATAAAGTCATAAATAATTTATTGAAAAATGTAATAAGAGTGAATATATAATACCAATCCGCCCAGAAATGCAGCAAAGATGAAGAGGAAGATGACATCCGTACAGCCCCGCTTCTTTTCCACTCCTTCTTCTTCCCGATTTCCCTGCGAATTTCAGAGTAAGTAAAAGATTAAAACTTTCGGCAACTTTCACCTAAATCGACCTTTAAGATAAGGAGAAACTTACACGCAGATACATTCAAATTAACGGAAATCCTCGATTTTGCTTCTAAAAGCTGTTGCTTTTAAAATTTTAACGACGCTGGATTCACGAAATTTCACGGAGATCGGGAAATTCGATTCATACAGACGGAAAACCATAATACAAGAGGGTGTCTCATTTTTTTTTTTTTTTTTAATGAAAAATCATGTATAGTTTTTCCAAGTTAGTCTAAGAACCTTTCGTGATTCAATAAAAATAAGTAACATTTTCAATGAGAGAGATGACACAAGATTTGGAAATGATACTTACATGAGGTCCGATATGTTCTGGAATCCCACAGCAACAACCCTGGCAGAAACTCATCACTATGGGTGGCTCGATTTCAATCCACGTAATCAGTGAGAAGAAGCAGATGAACTCGTCAAGTTTGGTGCTCGTTTGACGTTGACCTAAAAAAGATGATGTAAACCCATCCGGTCGTTTAAGTTTTTTTTTTTTTATAATCGAATAAGACATGATTATAGAAGCTTCTTTCCACAACGAAGATAAAAGTTATTCGTAAGTCACAAGCAATTGTATAATGTTGTAAAAAAAAAATTTCTGTTGTAAGTTCCGACCGACCACGTGAGCATGGAATTATCTCGTCGGCATACTGACAACGGACTGGCATTGTTTACTTAGTGAGATCATGGCTTCTGCTCGTCGCTCTACTTCTACTTCTTGACTACTACTTGTCACTTCGTTAACTCTATGATTATGGAATGCTACTGTAAAAAAAAAAAATACTTACACCGCGTGAGTAGGAATAATTTATTATGTGAACAGGAAAGAGTTTAGAGACGAACTTGTTTTTACCTGTTTTTCTTTCTCTGAGGGGAGAAGCTTTGAAAGACCCCTGAAGGAGATCTGCCGTTCCGGCCCTGTGGGGTTGTCTACCATTCGTCCATTCGTGACCTTGACGACGACGGTGCTCACCTAGTGCTCCTTTTTGTGTGTGTGTTTCCAATAATTTCAAATTGACGTGGGCATCCTCTTCTAAATTTCCTAATACACATTCTAGCAAACACGACCGAAAAACTCCTCACAATTTTTTTCTCGACAAGATTTTTTAAAAATTTTGTTACTGGTGCCTGTTTTTCACTAAGCCGGTTTGTCATTGTTGCTGTCGCAACTTCAATAAGGTCAATAAGGAGGGATGAGTGCGTCGTCTGTCGTCCTCCGTCACGTCGTGTGGCATCGCCCATAATCAGTATTTACTTTTGATTCGCCTCTGGAAGGGTGAAAAAATGTTGCAGTAAACAATATTCACAGTAAGTGAAGCTCTCAATGTGATTTCACAGCTATTACTAATTATGTTTTAATCTTGAACCTAGAGTAAACGCATCAGGTTGGCAATCAGCGCACCACGTACAATCTAGCAACATGTTCACATCCGCTCGTAACCAGCATCGTTACGATAAACCACTAGAAACCTATGTCGTTTTCGGTTACGATCACGAAAATCCTTACGATTCTTGTACCAGAATGAAGCAAAATTACCTCCAAAACATGCTAAGACACCCTACTTTCAAGGACTGCCAAACAACATTGCCCTTCAGCTTTGATGCAGAATTATTTGCTTCTGCTAAATCTGCAGATCTCAAGACATATTTGTAATTTATTTTACTATTTTTATTTGGAAACTCTTTGTATATTCTTCCAATAATATTACCATTTGTTATTTCAAGGTGTGTTGAGGACCCAGTCACTAGCAATATCCTCTCACCGGGGAGCCTCACTGATACCGATTTGAAAAGGAAGAAGCTCAAGGGTTTGCTTCCATCAACTTTTTTGTACTATAATTTAATCTCTTTATGCAATAATAAAATCTATCTCAATTTTGTGTTCTTTTTCATATTTCAGGGAAATGTGTGGAATAGAAGAAAAGGAGGAGAGTGAACCATTCCAGGACCAACTTCCTTCTATCTTACCAAAGGCTGTGTCTGAGGCTAGCAAATTCAAGCTTCTGGAAAAAGCAGAACCTTGGGATGAGTTCACTTTTCAAGAAGATGGCAGCCCTCCTCCAAACCTCTTGTATCAACAGAACATGGAAAAGCCCACCACTCTTTTCACTTTTGAAGTAATGATCTATTTAAACTTGTTTCATATAGAATTTACTTCAAGATTTATTATTAATAACTACTTTATTATCTTATTTTAGGATCCCTTGATTATTGCATATGAAGATCTTAATGAGCTGTTACCGAATGCCCTGAAAATTGAACAAGTCGTTCCAAAGGTCCCACTCATCCCAAAGCTAATCAAAATGAGCGAAAGAGAAGTTCTTTATCCTTCAACCCCCCGCTACGACTACCTTAGGGAGTTGGCTCGATGTGAGATGGAGAATTTGAAGATCAAAGAAAGCGATGGTCATCAGATAGAGATGATTCAAGTTGATTTACCAGGTAATCAAATATTGAATAATATAAAAGCTAATTTTTAAACGTTATCTTTAAACGGTAGACTGGGCGCTTGAGGTAGTACTAGTCATGGAAGAGGACATGTTTACCTGCTGGAAAATTTTGAAATCAATCGACCTTCCAGTTTTGACAAACGTGTTAAAAAACTGTCAAACGATTGCGGAAGTTCAGCCCAATCTTACGCGCCTATGTCTCATCAAACTGAACGAAGAAATCTCCAAGACGAAGAAAGATCCTAGTAAATCACACTCTGGTATTACATAAAGTAAATAATTGAATATGCGGTCATATATTACTTTTTTTAATATTTTATTTACAGAAGCGAAATTGAAAGAAGTTCTGCCAGTATTGCTTCATTTTCATGGAATTATCAAAGCGGTTGATGTTTTCATGAACCTTGATTTCAAATTGGCTCTTGAAACGCTGGTGGATTTCAGAAATACCCACAAGGAAATGCTTCCTCGTAAGTTCCATGAGAATTGTCACTTTTTTTTCTTTTAAATTAATATAAATTTATTAATCAGGTGAATTCTTTGCGCTCGTTGTTCGCATTGCGGATATGTTTCCGCTCGCACTGGAGCGTCAAAAGATAGTCCATTCGAAACTACCGATTTTGTATCATCAGCTGGCGCTTCACCTGGAAGGTGCCCCTGGTCGGAAAGTTTGGATCCGACTTCACCGCACTACGTCCCAAATTGCCACTAATATCCGCGACTATCTGGCCGAGGCGGGTGTCAAGTGTGGCGTTGATCCCAGGATTCTCCCTTTCGGAACTGTCAGTGAGGACTGGTTCAGCAACTCTTCGGTCATCATTTCTGATCGTTTATCCAAGGACCTTCCGCTCAACTTGGTCTCACTCGTCATCGACTACGAACCGTCACCGAAGTCACAGGACAATCAACTTGCTGTCATTCAAAAAGTGTTGATGGTTCAACGACTTGAAAAGAAAGAAAATCCGAGTTCTCCCTTGGTTGATCCCACCACAAATTTGGATCGTAACGTTCCAGTAGAGGTACCAGCAGTTTCAGAATTGCAGATTCCTGGTGACCCAGCACACATCCAAGAGAACCAAGCTCCTGTGAATCCCACTGCAAAACAAGCTTCAATTGAGGACAATACAAATCAAGAAACGACCTCGGAATCGGGTGCATCTTTGTCGTCTCTAAATCCCTCTGAAGAATACAACCGAGAAGCTCCCAAAGGATCCCCCACAGACGATGATGACATCCAGTCCTACGATAGCTGCTCTTACGGACGATGCTCGGATGAAGATCATCAAGTGAGCCAATTAAGTGAAGACTCTATTATTCTCTTGGATATTGAGGGAAAAGGATCTCCTGAAGAAGTTGAAAGGTATTTTCCGAGTAACTTTACTTATCATCACCATTATAAAATATTTGTTTTGACAATATTTTTAGGATCTCACCTATAACAGTGTTAGAAGTTGAAGTCCACGTCGATTCACAAATGGAATCTACGAACATTGTGTTTGAATCATCAACAAAGATTAAGGAAGAAGAATTGGTCCAATCCAGTGGAGATTTATTCGCAGATCGCTCTCAAGATGACATGAGTTCTGGTTCACCTTCTGAGACAAGGAATGAATCTATGTCGGAGGCTGAGGAAGATCACTCAGAACTAGTAGAAAGTCCCAATGACGCCAAAGAAAGCGTTGGAACGACTAGAGAAATCAGCAACACCACTCATGAAATGTCTATTGTCAATTCGGCCGGGAACCAAGAAGCTCGTCAAGAACTCATCGATCCAACGCCTAACAAAGACCTGGATATTGACGAAGAGGCTGATGAACCGTCTCAAGAAGAGGAAGAAGAAAAGTTAAACCTGATTATGGCCGCTCACTTAGAAAGTAATGAGGAACTTATGCAAGCATTAATCAGAGCCAAATATCTAAATGTTTACAGATGCGATTACAAGTAAGTTTTACTCTTCTTCTGTAAAAATGTGTGCATCGTGTGATTAATTATTCATATTTGATGGGATTTAGGTTCCTCGACAACTACTGCAAGTATCAACCGGACTTCCTTACTAGTTCTCGGACCGCCTTGATCATCGTCGATGAAGATATAGACAGCTTCCAAGAAACCCGCCTCAGGATCCTAAATGCGAGCTTTAAATGTTCAGTTTGCATTGTCATCTTACTCGCTCCTAGAGTGTTTGTAACGAAAAAAGTTCCTCGAGTTTGGTCTTCTCTCGTTGGACTGTCGCGTTTCTACGAGACGATGGAGCATACCAATCAGAACGCATCCGGTTTTCAGCTTTATTTGCGAATAGTCACGAACTACGATGAAATTGCCCTCATCATCCTAGTCACCGCCCGCAATGAGCAATACCGTGATATCGAGGACCATTTACTGCCAATCACTCCGGATGGTGAATTCTTACTCCATTTCCGACAGTTCAACGCCGTGTCCGCTCAACGCATTTTGCAGTACATCACTCCAAAAGAACTCGTCTCCCTTCCTTTGAAAAAGATCTTTGTCCGAATTCGTTCCAAACATCTCCGTCGAATTATTGAGGTGATAACTAGAAAAAGCATCATTTGCAGGGCTGCTGTTAAATCTTTTTTTCCTTTAGCTTTTCTTAGAACAAAACAGTGCAATTGAGTACCATCAACCAGTTGTCAACGACTTTCTCGTGCCCATGGCTGTGCAACAGGTGAAACAAGATTCAAACTTTGGGGAGCTCAAGTCTACCACTGCCCAAGAGCCAGAAGAAGATTTTGCGTACTTGCAGTCCCCCAATAAAAAAGCTCGACGGGATACTCAGCGTAAGAAATTGGAGGGCTCATCCGACACCGGTGCTGACGACCTGATGCGCTTGTGGAATTCCCCAACATTTCAGCACTAGATACGATGTTACCATTTTATTCTTCTGAACGTTCAGTTCTCGTGGGTTTTTTTCTTTTTTTTTCTCTTTGGTTCCCCATTTTTTTTTCAAGAAGTTTTTTTTTCTCATTTGTATTGTTTTCATGTAATAATACATCGTTCATTTAACTCGGAATTGGAAAGGGGGAATACCGCAATACAAACAGTAATTTTTTTGTTTAGTATTGTACTGGTTAATAGACAATTAAGTCACAAGCAAAAATTTGCGCACCCATAATCCATCAACGTTATCATTCAATCAAAAAAAGATTTAGAGTAACAGCTATAAAACGATCCATTAGTTGATATCCGTAAATCGATAAAGGCATAGCACGACATATACATATCTAAAAGAATGTGAGTATGTTTCTATGTATATAATGTCTTCGTCGATGGTGACATGGCTTCACAATCTTAATTTTATCTTGCTAACATAATAACATAAGAACTGTATGATTCATTTTTAATGCATTGAAATGTTTTTTAACTAATAAAGTTTGATTCGCTACGTAAATTGACTCATTTGTTGTCGCTAACCAAATCAGTATTGGTCAATTAATGCAAGACTAGTTTCTAAAATGTTTTGGGGAAGAAAGTATTTCATTTTGATGGTAGGATTGTCCCTCAACATTGTTTACAAGATTTGGCGCAGTCACTTAACATGTAGCCAGGATTCCCAATACATTCTCCGATTGCAGCCCAGATGGCACAGTGCCACAGTTCCTATTGCTGTCCTCACAGGTTGATGCAGAGCACTGTTTGCAGGAGCGGCGGCAGTATGTCAGCATGTAAGCGGGATTCTCAGCGCATTCCCCGTTACTGGCCAAGATGGGACAGTTGACTAGGTCACTATCCACGCATGAAGTTCGCCTTACTTATTATTTTTAACCATAAAAAAAACTCGATACAATTAGTTTAGTTATTGGACTGTAAAGTGCCTAAGATAACAGTAATAGTTGTATACCACAACAAGATTTTCCGCAAACTGAGTTCATGTACATGGGTTCAGATTCGCATCGCCCTGCCTTAGCGTCAGCTGAACATTTTGGATTCAATGAAAGGTAATCAATAGGAGCCCTTTTCAACCCTAGATTAAAAATAAATAAATAAAATAAATTATTGATTTGTTCAAAGAGATTTTTCAAATATTGTGTTTGTTCACCTGGTGGAACGGGTTTATCATCAGGACATTTGTAGAGCTTGTTTATTCGAGCTACGTTGATCTAAACCGTATATACCAATGATGGAATGATCATACATTTTGACGTGATACATTGAGAAGTGATACCGGACTCAATTGAACTACGTTTCTTAGCGAATTACATGGATCCTTAGGGGACATCACTGGCCGTCTGGGATCAAGCGCAAATGAGAACGAATGGTACTGCAATATCGAATCTAATTCAAATAAGAGAAATAAATCAATTAAAAAAAATTAACTATCGTTAGATTTAAAACCTGTATCATAATTTGTTTCAAGATAAGTTATTTGCTGATCAGGGCCGGAATTCTCATTTAGGTTGTAATAAATGTTCCACCCAAAATCTTGATTGAAAAAAAAATAATAATTATAAACAACAATTGAAATATAGTTGTTTGGAAAGTTACATGGATCGATGTTATTCCTATTAATATAGATATAGTTGTCTCGATCGCCGCGAGTTTGTTCGTGAAAGAATCCCAAAATGTGAAGCATCTCGTGAATTATTATGAATTTTTTGTCACTAGCGTTATGGCAATACTACCAAAACTTGCCTTTTTGATTGTGAAAGTGCTTTGTGTTCCATAAAGGTGACATAATCGGCTTCGTTGGTCTTCGGAACGAATTGAATGCAAGTATACTAATTAGTCATTTCAGCTAATCCGCTTATAATGAGAGCGGCATCATTGACACCTATATCAATTGTTGTTGCGGAAGAAACTATTATAAAATTAAAATAAGGGAGGAGTTTAAAAGGTACTCACTGTATTGTAAAGATATTTCAAAAGGGACCGTAGCGTTTGACCAAAGATAGGCTGGGTTATTTACAGCTTGACCGTTGATATCCACCAGCAAAATGGTCATCGCAATAAAAAAAAAAGAGGACCAAGTCATTATTGATTTAATATTCTCACGTTCAAAAATATTGCGCATAATTACAAAATCCAAGTAAGTATGGTAGTTATTATAATAAGACAAAAATCCAACTTGAAATGGTACAGATACTGCTCTTTCCTGCCTTTATATTAGCAGAAGGAACCACACTGGTACCTTTCATCTAATGTGCAAAAGTATAAAACAACGCAAATGCCACCCGTTGTATTCTGCAATACTTTCATTATTTTGCCAATAAAATACACGCGCTTCGCGCATAACTTTTAGATATGCTCTAAATACGGGCTTTGTGACAAAAAGAATATTGCGAACTTGTATAATAAGCTCAGACAAGCTATTAGCATTAAACCTTGCAGAAGATGAACATGTTGCTCGTCGGATTATTCTTAGACTCGTCGTTGCTGGCCCTGAAAGCCCAATTTGTTTACGCTACACTTGCGATTGAAATTCCCTGCACAATTACGCAGATCTTTGATCGAAATTCTTTTCACATATTCTCAAATATATGCCAAATACATTTCAGTTTAATTATAGACAGAAATGGAAATTATGGGGAAATATATGAATATGGATATAATGTGAATATAATATGACTATATTAAATTCATATAAATGTCGCTACCATAAGTATTTATTTAGTTGAAAAAGGAACCAAGTCCGCTACAGAAAATACGGTATTAGCTGTGATGATGGTGAAAGTGGCCTTGGTGTAAATTTTTACTTATAAGGAGAAATAAGATACGAAATGCTATTAGTAGCAAGACTGTCAATCTCCCTGACCAATTTTGGCTGCTGCCTAGGTTACGCGTTCTTTAATTAAGGATGACAGCAGTACGTGTACTGAATGCAACAAAAAAAATCCTCTTTTAGACTTAAAAAAAAATAAACTCTCATACGGTATGTGACCATGTGATATGTTTCTTATTAGAAATATTTAAATGCATGCTCATTTATTGCGCACAGACTAATCGGCGGACGCGGACCGCGGATTTGGACCTACCATTCAATTCTGACTTACTTCATGATTTAATTTAATTTTTCTGGATCATTTATATTTATTGATCTCTCCCCATTGGATGATTTTATTTTGCTATAAAATTATACATTAAAACACAGCTACCATAAATTAAACCACTGAGAATCAAATTGTTGACGACAAAAAAAAATTGTTTGCCGATATATATTCCAGTTCATGCACCAATACAGCATATATAATTATCTATTTCCTAAATTGGACTATCTTATAATCATTTTGAAAAATAAAAGTACTCTAGGTACTCTAGTGATCCCTTAATAGCGACTTAGCCATTCCTTCTAGTGATAGAGGTGCCGCTAGTCTTTGAGCTTCTATTCAGAGTAACATTTCTTGCATGATGCCTTGCAGTTGATGAACATGTAGCTCGGATTATTCTCACACTCTCCGCTACCGGCCCAGAAAGCACAGTTTTCGTTGCCGTCCATGCAACACTGAGGATTGCAAGATCCCGCGCAGTTCGACAGCATGTACTTCGGATTCTTCTCACATTCTCCGTTGGATGCCCAGTAAGGGCAATCCTCCGGGACCTTATCAATGCAAGACTTCTTCGTCGCAGCAGTTGATGAATTTACACTGTCCTCCGTAGTAGTAAAACCTTCTGAGCTACATTTCTGGCATGAAGCCTTGCAGATGTTGGACATGTAGCCCGGATTCTTCTTACACTCTCCGCTGCTGGCCCAGGAGGCGCAGTTTACGTTGTTATCCATACAACACTGAGGATTGCAGGATCCCGCGCAGTTGAGTAGCATGTAGCTGGGATTCTTCTCGCATTCTCCACTTGAAGCCCAGTAAGGGCAATTTTCCTGATCCTCATCAGTACAATCAGACTTTTCCGTTGTGGCTGAGAATACTTCTAAGTTATTAACGTTACTTTTCTTTGGGGTAGCGACATATGAGCTACATTGGTTGCATGATTTGGCGCATTTAGGCAACATAAAGCCAGGATTCTTGGTACATTCTCCGTTTCCAGCCCAAAAGGCACAATTGTCATTGTTATCCTTGCAGAATTTTGACGAACACTGGCCGCAGGAAAGAAGACAATTGGTCAACATGTAATCAGGATTCTTAGTGCATTCTCCTTTCATCGCCCAGATCGGACAGTTTACTCGGTCTTTATCTACGCAAGTTTGCCTTTCTTTTTTTAACAAATAAAAAATTCTATTATCACATATGAAAAATTTAAACATACAACAATAAACTACCACAACAGGAATTTCCACAGACGGAGTTCATATACATTGGCTCAGATTCGCATCGCCCTGCCTTAGCGTCAGCTGAACAGTTTGGATTGATAGAATGCCAATCAATAAGAACCTTATCTACCACTGAATAAAAAAAAATTAAAACGTATCACTGAAGTATACAACTATTCGTTTACCTGGTGGGACGGGCTTACCACCGGAACATTTATAGAGTTTGTTTATTCGAGCTACATCGATCTAAATATTGTAAAAATGTTGCTTATTTGATCATTTTTCTAGAAGTTGAAAGTTTTTAACGTATTCAATACCGGACTCAATTGAACTTCATTCCCTAATGGATTACATGGATTTTTAGGAGACATAACTGGTCGTTTTGGATCAAGCGCAAATGCGAACGGATGGTACTGCATTATCGAATCTTAATTCAAGTATAATAAAAACATTACGTTACGGTACATAATAAAAATTAATTAAATATTTATCGATAGGTCTTGAAACCTGTATCGTAGGAAGTTCCAAGATAAGTGATTTGTTGCTCAGGTCCGGAATTCTCCTTTTTGGTATCATAAATATGCATCAAATAGTCTATTATAACATAAAGCAAATTTTAAAGCTCATTCTGAAGCAATACTTCATATACTTTTTCTCTTACTTGGATTTATGTTTGTCTTATCAACATAGATGTAATTGTCGCGATCACCGCGAGTTTGCTCGTGGAAAAATCCCAAAATGTGTAACATTTCGTGAATAATGTCGTATGTTTTTAGGCAGCTCAAATCTCGCCAAAGAGATATGATGTGCTGACCTTTTTGGTTACCTACTCTTACACTCCCCCATTTTCCCGCCCAGCATGTTCTATGTGACGTAAAAAAAAATACACATTTTTAAAAATTATGATAAGAAAATAATATGGGAAAAAGCTTAGGTACCCTCTTGGTTGTGAAGGGTCTTTGTACTCCATGTAGGTGACATAATCGGCTTCGTTCGTTCTCTGAACGAATTGAATGCAAGTATACTTCGTTATTTCTGCCAATCCGTTTCTAATTAGAGCGGCATCTTCGGTGCCTATTATAATTTATATAATGGAGAAAAACATTATTTTTTTTTAATACGGCGTATAGGCATACGCACTGTATTGCGTAGATATTTCATAAGGGACCGTAGCGTTTGGCCAAAGATAGGCTGGATTGTTAACCGCTTGAGCATCGATACCGGCCAGAACGATGTTCATCAGAATAAGAAGCAAAGAGAACCAATTTGTGCCCATTGTTTATTTATTATTTCTTTACACGCAGTTACTATACCTATAGTAATTTTATTTTACTAATACTGCAACGGTATAAAATTTGGGGTAAATTTATTCAAGAAAAAAATTATTATAATGTTATTTTAAACTTACCAAATATTCAACTTGAGGATCTGATTCCTATCAGTTAAGTGAATGTGCAAACTACTAATTCAGATTCGGCTCTTTAGTTTCATAAAACGTATATTCTGCATATACGTTGGTATATCCTGTCCACGTATTTGCTGTATACGTGGGGATTTCCTGCACGCATATTTGCTGCGTAGGTTGAATAGAGATATTTTATAAGAGCTCATGTATATGCTTTACGTGCGTGGTTCAGGTACTGTATTTAAAACAAAAGTGTTACTACTTAAAACTACTTCATCAATTCTCCGCTATTTTTTAGACGTCTTTGTTAATTGGTAGTTTCGTTAGCTGGTCTTTGAGAAAAATCAACTGTAATAGAATAAGTTGTTTGATAATGCTTCCCAGGAGAATTTTTTATCGCTTTCCTCTCATCATGAATCAAATTTAAAAGCAAATAATCAAATCTGAGCCACCTATCTAGAGCCACCAGCTCGTCAAATCTGCTGTGCAAAATTTAGCGCACTAACATTCGTTTACATCAGGCGAAACGCAGAAGATTTAATATAACCTCTGTAAGGAAATAATCAAATGTTGATTGAAATAGTCTACACATAATTTTTTTTCAGCAATGTGAATAAGCGGCTTGTATTTTTAGAATTTAGCAAAAATCAATCAAACAAAACGGATTCCAATTCAGGTTTTTAAAAGGGAAGGGTTTTAATGTCATTGGTTAACATTGCTTACAAGATTTGGCACAGTTAGTTAACATGTAGCTTGGATTCTTGGTGCATTCTCCGTTAGCGGCCCAGGATGCACAATTGGCATTGCGGTCCGAGCAGTCAGATGAACATTGGTTGCAGGAACGAGCGCAATTAGTCAGCATGTAAGCGGGATTTTTGGTACATTCCCCATTTTTTGCCCTGATTGGACAGTTGACCACGTCAGTATCAATGCAAGTTCGTCTTGCTTTTTTCCAAATCAGTAAAAAAAAATAGCGCAAGAAAAAAAAAATAGAGAGAAGAAATTATAGGTAGAAAAATATTCAAAGTTTTTATCACATGTAAAAGATATTAAGTTATTTTACCACAACAAGATTTTCCGCAAACTGAGTTCATGTACATTGGATCTGATTCACATCTCCCTGCTTTAGCGTCCGCCGGACAATTTGGATTAGCAAAACTCCAATCAATTGGAACCTTTTTCACCGCTGCATTTCAATTTATTTTTTAGATCGGTATATTATTTACTTCTATATTATAGAATTTTTTAGTAATTTACCTGGTGGGACTGGCTTACCACCTGGACATTTGTACAGCTTGTTGATTCGAGCGACGTTGATCTAAAAAGCATATCGTACCAAATTTCTCTGTTTTAATTTTTTGAGTATTAGAAAGAGTTAATGCTTTTAATACCGGACTCAATTGAGCTTCATTTCCTAACGGATTGCACGGATTCTTTGGCGACATGACTGGCCGTTTCGGATCGCGCGCAAATGCAAACGGATGGTATTGCATTATCGAATCTTAATGCCAGTATATTAAAAAATATGTAAACTGTATTTTATTGATTTTTAAGTATATTTCTAAACCTGTATCGTAAGAAGTTCCCAAAAAGGTGATTTGTTGGTCAGGTCCAGAATTCTCGTTTTGGGTGTTATAAATGTAGGTCAAAAAATCTAATTTACATTGAAAAAAAAGATGCGAAATGAGACGTTTCTAAAATAATATATACTGTACATTATTTTTTACTTGGATCAATATTATTTTTATCTACATAGATGTATTTGTCTCGATCGCCGCGAGTTTGCTCGTGAACGAATCCCAAAATGTGAAGCATCTCGTGAATGATGTCGAAAGTTTTGAAACAGCGCAAATCTCTCCAAAGTGATATGATATGACGACCTTTTTGGTTACCCACTTTTACACTCCCCCATTTTCCAGCCCAACATGTTCTGTTACATAAAACTCCTCATTACTTAAATTTTAGCTTTATAACAACTTAGTAACATACCCTCGGGGTTGGGAAGGGTCTTTATACTCCATGTAGGTGACATAATCGGCTTCGTTCTTTCTCGGGACGAATTGAATGCAAGTGTACTTCATGATTTCTGCCAGTCCGCTTCTAATGAGCGCGGCATCGTTGGCACCTATTTCATTTTATTGGAAAATTTAAATTTTTTAAATGATAGAAACCCTAACTTTCGATACTCACTATATTGTGAAGATATTTCATAAGGGACTCGGCCATTTGGCCAAAGATAGGCTGGATTGTTAACCGCTTGAGCATCGATACCAGTCAGTATAAAGCTCATCATAACAATAAAAAATAACGAGGGCCAATTCATCGTAGTGCTCATTATTAGTTATTATTCTCGCGCCCGACAATTACTGCCTATATAAGTAATGGAAAATGAAAGGTATCGAAGAAAATCCTATGTTAACTATTGGATTAAGTATTTGTCTTACCAAAGAAGAAAGAACCAACTTGCTCAGGCACTGCTCTCTATCAAAGTATAAGCTAAAAATGCGAACGACTAGTTGAGATGTATGTTTTTCACACGTCATGTAACATTTTTGTTCCTTCACATATGTAACCATTAATTGCTGCTGTACCATATGAGATTTTATTTGTGCAAATATTCTAAGCTAGTGCTCGCAGCTAACGACTGTGGACGGTGTAAATAATCTGCACTTGACGAGGAAAATGCTTTTGCTGACGTCTTGAATGGAATGATGAGCAAACCAACTTTTTCTTTTATTATGCGATATTTATTATGATGAAGATCCACGATTAAAGAATATTTGTCACGGTTCAATTTAGCGCTCGTTTAACGATGAATTCATATTCTAATTGAAGCCGCTAGAAGTTCACGCAGTTATACTAGATATGGTGATTTAAACAATAAGATCATAATAACAATAGAATGAATCATTTTAAAACATGATGAACTGTTGAAAAAAAATTGTTTTGCTGTTATTATAACTGTAATATGTTTTCATTTGACAGGTAAATATTACCCTATGGAATATTACCATCATAATTATCTCGACGACTTAGCAATAGGTGTTTAAGTAAACCTTTCAAGACGTTCGACGTCTTTTTTTCAAATACAGAAAATAACTTGTGATGCCGCCTTTTACAGCAAGCGAGTAGGTACAAGTATATAACATTGTATAGAGATAAAACGAATAGTAATAAACTGGAAACTTATTATCACATGACAGGATAAACAGTTATCTTATCTTTTCCACCATATTTTATAGATTGGTCATTGGAGGTACATACACCAGACATTCATGAATAAATTCATTCGCCATAGCAGTAGACTACAATGATTTGATATGGGTGGAATACGTAACCGACGTCTACAACTACTTTTCGGTGTTCTATGTTTCTTTACAGTCACATATTTCTTGCTTCTCGGGATCAGCAGTCCATCGGCAATCCTAGTCAACTTTTCGGGTGCTGTGTACAACTTTTTAAGAGAAAGAACGTCTCCTCCGTTTCAAGGTGTTGATGTTTACACAAATTACACACTACAAAGACTAGCAAAATCATCTATTGGTCTTAAGTTATCTCAATTGGATCTCAATTTAACCGCTAATCAAGCTAGCTCATTCCAGTACCTCATCAACGTCACATCCTGCGGAAAGGAAGAAGTAACCGTTCTCATCGCGGTAATCAGCGCCGCAGATCACTTTAAAAAAAGGAATACAATTCGACAAACTTGGTTTCTTCATCTTAATATTACTCGACACAAACTCTTATTTGTGTTAGCCAGGAGGGAAGATAAAACTATCCAAAAGAGAATCGACGAAGAGAGTAGAAATCATGGCGACATTCTTCAAATAGACATTGATGATATCTATCACAATTTAGCCGTGAAAGATGTAGCCCTTCTGTACTGGCTGAATCAGAATTGTCCTCGTTTTCATTTCATTTTGAAATGTGATGATGATGTGTATGTCAATGTACGCAATTTGATGGATCTTATCAGCACACTTTCCATCGCCGAACCGGCCATGTATGGCAACTATAATCCATATGGGCTCGTGATCAGAAATACCGGTAGGATTTAATTCTATTCGCCCAAAACATCTGTTTGCTAGGTTACATTATTTTTTAATAACCAAATAAAAACGTCTACAATTAGACTTCTTTTATAATGGATGTATATTGCAGGGAAATATGGTGTTAGCTTCGATGACTGGCCTTGGCGTAGGTATCCTGCTTATTTCTCAGGAGGAAGTTCTATAATAAGTGGTAAGGCTGTTGCACCACTTTTAGCTGCCGCCCAAGTCACGCCATTCTTCAAGTTTGAAGATGTTTACCTCAGCGGACTAGTCGCGAAAAAAGCTAACGTAACTCTGATTCCATCAAACAGGTACCACCAGTACCGTAGTTAAACGGATTTACTTATTGTTAAAGTCGCTTATTAATATTTAATACTATGTAATCCCTAGTATGAACTTATGCTTTCTCCAGGATATTTGCCGCGGTTGAAGTACCAGGAAGTCTTAACGATCCTTGCTTTGCAATGCAGTTCGTATCATGGTTGACAAAATCAGGACAGGAGATGGTGGAATTTCATCGGATAACTGAAAAAGTGATGCACCAAAAAGTGACGTGCTCACAATATACGACTACAAATTAGCATGTATTATGTTTATAAGCAGGATTATTCTTATGTTACAAAGCTATTTACACAATAAGTACGATACCGTGTTTTTATGTCGGGTGATCTTTCAACTAAAAATATATTGCGGGCGCAATGATTTTATAAGTTTCCTTGCTCAAGTGCTTTTTAAAAATGGAGTCAATTGGGGTTTAGACTAATATGCGGGTTTTTTGGTCCTACATATTTTGTCGCAACATCAAGTCTTATATTTTTTTAGCTGTAAAAAGATCCGCTGTTTTTATCGAAAAGTCCGACGAATTCGGGACCACGACCGCATTCCGCGTCCGCCGATTAGTCTGTACCTCAAATGGGTGTCTTACACTGGATTGGTGTTTTGCAGTAGGTACTCGTGTAAATAGAAATATAAAAAATTTTAACATACCGATAAAGCAGATGTCTTAAATAAATTAAAAAGAACAACGAGAAATGGAGACGCGTGAAATTAAAGGCTTGAGAAATCTAATAAAGTTTTTAATTACAGCTCTAGAACCAAATAATAGGAATGAAGTGACTGCCAAGAAAAACATATGCCAAAGACGGGCCAAAGAAAAATTAAATTTCTGGATGATATAACTAACACAAGTTTTGTACAGCGCTTCAGTGACTACCATCAAAGAATGATGCTTACTGGTTGAAACTTAATTTATGCGCTGTATTTTGCACATTAGATGCGCAAATTCCTTCATTTACACACAATTATAAAACAAGTGAATTGCGTATTGCTAAAATTGTAGTCTGTCTGAATGAAAAATATCGGCAACAGGGAAAGCCAACTTGTTATTTATATTGGCGGAAAATGGATGGAGGAACTAAACGAGGGATCAACATGAGATTATAAGTGTGTATAATGATTATTTGTGAGAGTGTATAATGGTCGGTTTCTCCATCCACCTACTCACGCACCTCGGCACCTGATCATTAATAAGGTTAACGTAAGTATTCACGCAATTCTATTCGAATGCGATATGATCAACCATTCTGGTCAGTTATTTTGCGTCTTTGTCGTACACGCATTGCTGTCTTGCCACAATTTTATTTTGCTTTATCTACTGTACTGTACTTATGACTAATAATAAAAAATATCTGGCGATTAAAAATATGTGGAATGCTGGAATAAAACCTGTGGTACTTTGCGTACTGGTATAACTTATGTGCTATAAATCGGTAAAGTAGGGTACGTAGAGTCATATAAAGTTGAAACTAGATTTTACAACAATAGTATAGTCAGGATCCGCCTGGCACTATCCGGCATATCTTGATGGTATTGAATCTTTCATATCTTATAAGAATAATATTTGGGGACGCGACGTATATGTTTTTAGAATAATATTACCTCCAATCAATGTATTCAAAGTCATGCCCATTCATATCGTTCATCAATATCATTAAACATTTTATTGATTGCTGATTGATTTATTGAATAAAAGCCACCTAGAAACTCTGGGTTGACGTGGGCTCTCCGCTACTCTCTGTCGCGGTAGAGCTTCCGCTACTCTGCGTTGTGGTAGATCCACTCTGGGTTACAGTGGGTCCACCACTGCTCTGGGTTACGGTAGAGCTTCCGCTACTCTGGGTCGTAGTGCTACAGCTGCTCTCAGTCGTGGTAGATCCGGCTGAACCACATTGTTGGCATGAAATCTTGCAGAAGACAAGCATGTAGTTGGGATTTGCTTGGCATTCTCCACTACTGGCCCAAGAAGCGCAGTTTGGGTTGCTGTCCATACAACACTGAGGATTGCAGGATCCAGCGCAGTTGGGCAGCATGTAGTTGGGATTCTTTTCACATTCTCCAATGGATGCCCACCAAGCGCAGTTGTCCGGGTTGTTATCAACACAATTATCATCTTGCCTATCTATATTATGCAATATTATAGGGGTTTTGATGAGACTTGAGATCTACGAATACGAGGATAATCAAAGAATGAAATAATTACCTTCAGGGTGAATTTCGGCATTCACGGTAAGGGAAAAGGTATTTAATAAAAGAATGAGGTAAAAAAAGTAGTGGAAAATGTAGTTCATTCTTGAAGAAATGGCTTAAGCGATCTACTAGTTCAAATTAAGCTGACAAGCTGTGCGCGCTGAAATGCACAGTACCCCGTGTAATATATAGTGATTTACTAAGAGGACGAGTGGGCGAGAGAAATACTTCAGAAATATTATTTATCGGGAACAGAGTAAATAGAAATCTCTTGCAGAAGCACTCTCTTTTCCAATCAAAAGAGAATATATGAGATTTCATTGTATACAGAAGAAATTAAATTACTTTTTTAATCATTGTGAGCAACGAGATTTAAAGTGAACGGCAAATATTCAACATATTTTTATAAAAAGTAATTAAAGAAAATTAAGAAGAGAGATACTGGTACTTCTAAAATGAGTTTCCCGCCAACATATGGCTTTTATAATATAGTCTCCCGTAGTTAAGTCCTAGCCAGGTGTTGAGTGTTCAAGTTTTTTAAATATGTATGTATGATCTATATAGGGTTTAGCGGTTCTAAGTAATAACAATTAATAAATATACTTAACAATACTTTACTATGCTATTAGACCATCATACAAGCCTATCAAACAAGCCGTCATTACTCCAGAAAAAAAAAATATGTAGTACAGAAACAAACCTTCCGATGAATTCGCTCCTCTAACTTTAAAAATTTCTGAAAAGGAAACTTTAAAAATTTCTGTTAAAAACAAATAGGCCTATTGAGAGTCCTATCCACTTGATTATTTTAGTATCGAATTCGTATCGTTCACTTTTGAATTTGGTCGAGTTATATATATACGTTGGAGATTTTAATCTCATTAGAAGGGAATAACTGATTTTGGTAAGTGATCTTCTCCGTAATTTCCTTTGTGAGTCATAAAAAGAATGCAACCATCTAATTGTACCATTTTTCAGAACAAGTTTATGAGGATAAATCCAATCACGATGGCAAATGTTTAGCATTCGAGACCGGACCTTCTCGGAGACTCGGACTCGTATCATGTACTCGTATTAGAATCATACACCTAACCACTAAAAATACAATTGTATCTTCAAGAAGCAATATCATGTAATATGTGCGGCTGATAGTAAATAACGAAGGAAATAATTGAAGAAGTAAGAAAATCCGTGTTAGAATATATGGATAAATAACCTACTGTAGTGACAATAAATTTGATTTGAATTAAGTTTGAAACATTAACACATAAAAACAACTCTTGTTGAGAATATATCATAAATGTGCAGCACGTATAGTACGACCACATAAATCATTATTAAATCGTTTAAAATTTTATAGCAATTCCACCAATCTAGAGCCATTCTTATACTTTCTTTATGTGTTATCAGGCCTAATAAAACACCGACATAACAGCGTCACTTTCACATCACACAGACACCCTCGGCAGACACCAATCACAATGCACTAGGTGTTGTAGAAAATTTCACAAAAATTGTCCGGTTCAAGTGAAAGTTTTAAAAGTCGACCTATTAAATAGTTGTAATAATAGCATACACGGGCACACACATAGTACCATATTCTCTTTAATTTTTCATCACTAACGCGTCGTGCCAATTATTTAAGTATCGTATTGGGTATAGAGTAAAGGATCTTTGAAAAAATAAAAATAAAATTTCATTGTTACATGGAGTTTATAGTGTAAACGGGAATTAAAGAGATCCATCCGTGACACCGGCTGTGGCTGCCGGATTAATAGAGACCTTTCGACTATCCGTCGTCCCTCCATTCTTACTGCTAGATATGGCAACAGCATTTCCTTCCGAATCGTGGCTCTTCCGACACGGACGACTAAAAAGGTTGCTACAGGCAGTTAAGTAGGATGTGGCTGTCTCTTTGATGGCATTCGCAAGCTGCCGACTGTACCGAGGATAGATGAACACTTGGATCCAATGGTGAGTCACGATGAGACGGACGACGGCGTCTGAGATGACACGGAAGGTAAGTGGGAAAACGTGTATTGGAGCGCCTGGCTGCACCTGTGGCGGATCCCCCATAATAAGCCAAATTAAAAGGATGTGACCTGGTAGCCAGCAGACAGCGAAGACCACAACCACCTAGAAAAATGTTAGTAAAAAAAATGTTTCCGTTTATTCGAAAAAATATGAATATATATATTTAATATAGTTTAAAATATTCCTAGATTTAGGTAGATAAGAAAGAATATGTGAACTTAATACGCAAGGCTTTGAGGTTTACCCCTAGGATAGAATTTAATACAGACGAAATTGAAATCTAGTGTAACAGCAGCTCCGCATCCTTGTGCTGCCTGTCAGCAATATTATTGCGGTATAAGACCATATGTTGCCGCTTTCTTTCCATTTCGGTTATATATGCTAATTTCTTTCCCCGACAGCACTTCAATTCTATACCTCGAAGTAATAGAATATCATAAACCGTACGGCTTCGCGATTTAAAAAATATACATGCATACACATTTTCACATGTTTGACAAATAATATGCTGATTCAGAACATCAAGAAACTTTTTAAAGGGAAATATGATGATGCGGCATGTGAGCAGGCGTCGTTAACAAAGTTCCGAATAATCATTATTCATTAATGATTGAAAGTTAGTTGAGTACAACGCCGTGATGCATATTAATGAGAAATTGTGAATTCGTGCTGCTGGTTGCTCTTAATTAATACGAAACACTTGACAGAACTTTCACTTAAAGAACCGTGTGCACTACTAATTGACGCCACATTATTGCCTGTAGACTATTTGAAGTACATAAAATATGCAAAAGGGCGAACTATGCAGTATGCTTGAGTTACAATTATTAAGAAACCTTGTTTAGTTGCATCGATCATCATTATTAGCATATATGTTTGGACGTAAATTGACAGGATGAGTGACAGTGAAAATACTACTAAATAACCCGTTCCATCCCAAAAGTTTCCATGACTGTCAGAATTGTACATCAGAACTTCCTCAGATCGAAATGATATACTTTACTTTTAGTGCTATATATTCTGAGCTATAGCGATACTTAAATTCAAACATGTTTATATCATTATGCGGAGATGGGTTAGATCCAAGCTGGAAAAAGGCGAAAAAGGTCCGAAGAAAGGAGGCGTGTACTTATATATAGGCCTATTATATAAAAGCTTAGTGAGCTTATGGAATCAGATTAGGAGTAATATACTAGATTTACCTATGATCTGTATATTTTTGGAAATCTTTGCTAACAAGTAATTGCTTTACTGTTGAGGAAGTAAGTATACAATAGATATTTTATTTTTGTTATCACAAGTTCTGCTCACCAATATCATAGCTCGAATGGCTCGAAGCTTAGCTCGGTGGATGCTGCAAGATCCTCTGTTGGCATCCTCAGAGAGTTTTGCATTTCTCAGCAGTCGGCTCACCAAGACCTACGCATACATTACGGAATTAATTCCGCTGTTATAAATCCCGACCGCTTTTCAATCTTTGAATAAGTTATATTTAAAAAGTGATGCCAGATAGATTACTTATACATAGCTCATATATATGAATTGATCACTACTTACGACGTAGATAATACTGATGATGAATAGTGGCAGAAGGAAAATGATGATGAGTGTGAGTAGATGATAAAGCTTCGCCTTCTGTATCGTCTCTCGATCTTTCAGATAACAGAAATTGAAATCGCCACAGGCCGTCTGATTTGAGAGGTAGCAAGTATTAGTACCCGAGCCCAGGTACTGGACCGGCATCTCCTCGTAATCCACGACAAGGAGGTAAGCCCCCGCATAGCCTATGGATATAATCCAGCAAATGGAAGCGACCAGTTTACTCCCCGTTGCGGCGGATGGGAGAACCCGCCGGCGGTTGATCATTAGCTGGTTTGTGGATGGTGAAAGCGCCCGCCAACGTTCCACTGCTATGGCAAGCATACATAGTATACCTAAATCATGAGGATTAATGAATACCTACGTACACAATCGCATGAGTAAATTAATGTATGCAAATCTCTTACTGTTACAGGACGTGGCGTAAAAGATGCAAGCTTTTCCTTTCTGAGTTTCGCAGTTGGATAAAAATGGGGCTGTGACGGTGTAAGGTCTGTGAAAAAATAGAATAAATTAATTTAAAATCGCGTGCTACTAGAGTTTTTCACATTTAAGATGTGCGTATAAACGCAAAAATAAACATTTGTGCTTACGCAACATTTTAAACTTTAGCCTATCCCTTTTTTCCCCACATTTATAGAATGTATTTATTTGTTGTAGATACAATGCTCTGCTATGTATAATCAATCAGATTTATTTTTAAACCCGCCAGGAGAGAAGAGAAACGATTGGAAAAAGTAATTTAGGGCAGCAGCAGCAGCGTCGTTCATCTCACAGCCGAGATCCCTTGTGTCCTAGCTCGATCTGGACATGTCAAACAAATGACGTCATTTCAACATCTCCTATGCAAAATACACGAAAGCTTTTTTGAAAAGTTATTCAGTTGAATGCTTTTCAATCTATTTGAATAAGAACACAAAAACAAGATGAAACCCTTTTCCCTGTATTATTCATAAAGACCTGAATAATTCTAGCGCCCTTTTATTGGGATGCATTCCTTTAACTTGATGAAGCGTGAATACTTATTAGACAGCACGTAACAATAAAACTGATAATTTATATCTTATTAAAGTGCGGAATAACATTATAGTTTCATCCAACTGGCCTATAATACATCCAAGTGCAATCATCGTAATGCACTATAGACCCTACATTATGTAATATATACCTACAACCACATTATCTCTTATTCCTTTACATAACACTCTATGTATGAGAACTGCACTGAGAAGATATCCCGTGAGCTTTTCTACGCGCTGCTGGACATCGATCCAACGTCGCTGGACGCAAACAAGAAATTCTTATCCTATAATATACTGCAAGCGCTAATATATATATTTCCAGTAAAGTAATACAATCTCTTATTCTATATACTGAGATCTAATAGCAGTGTAATAGAGTACACGACATGTTGAACGATTTAGAAAGTAGGTAATATGTACCCAATATGGTTGCCGAATCCGAATGGAGCTAGAAAGCCTGTTATCAATCCGGATAAGCACATAGAGAAAATGTAGCAGTTGAGAGCGTTGAGTAGTTTCCGATGCCGGAGAAAAGTGATGAGTAGGAACCCGTTTCCTATGACGATCACGATGGATTCCAGAAGCGTGAAAGAGAAGAGCCATGTCTCGTAAACGTTCATATCCATCTTGACGTTATTGATGTATTACAAGATGAGATCACATTGAAATTCTGTATACCTCATCACCAGTGTATAATGGTAATATTTAAAAGGGTTTCGTGCTCCTTTTGTTTAGGGTAAAAGGAGCAATGCTTCTTATTTTTTCACACGTTTGTTTGAATTAGAGAAGCAGCAGCACGCTCTCTTTCTCCACAACGAAATGTGTATATAGTAAGCTACGCAACAGCAGCAGCAGTGGCAACTCGCACGGTGTACGAACGCACGAAACGATATATATTCTTCCGTGACGTGAAACACTTGCTGCCCGGCCCTTCTCCACCCGGCGTTTGTCAGGCGAAGAAGACGAACGTCGACTCCGCGCAGCACAATCCAGCGGGAACGCTGAGCGCGCCCACGTTATGCGTTTCGGATTGGCGCCAGCTAATAGCTCTGTGCGCGTGAGCGTGAGTCCACTATATACTCACGCGACTGCATCCCAAAGTTACGCATCCAAGAGGGAAAACTTATTCTCACGTGAACTTTTAGAAATCGTCGTAGTACAACCCCTTCACGATAGGATATAACGAAAGTTTATGTTAACTCTTGTTTGTCTAATACTTCTTGGTTGCGATCCTACTGCTAGATAAAGAATATATATATATATGTCTATTTTATATATAGCCTTTTGCTGGAGACACAACAATGCATAAGATATATAGTATAGAATTGTGTGCGATGTATATACAAACTTTCAAGGTCGACTTCATGCAATGAAATTAACTAATAGCTTTATATTTAGCCTGTACGTTCTTTTTAAAAATAGAATCTCTTTAATCAATACAAACTAAAAATTACATGTTTAAACATATAATCTGTGATTGTTGAAATATAGTTCATCAGCATATCAACAAAATTTCCCTATTTCCACCTTAATGCTCCATGAAAAGAAAACAGTGATCAAGTTATATAAGTGATCCAATCACTATGTGGATGGACAAGTTTTTAAAAAGCTATTTTTGATGCTTGTATAGTCTTGCCGTATAGGATTCAAGTTCTGACGTCATTTGACGTGCGGATGATGGCGCGTAGCCGCTATAAAACCAAATAGCCGAGTACACAAAGAGCTCTTTTCATTAGAACTCGACATGATGGTGAGTCTATACTTTTTACAACCTAAACGTATGGCAGCATGCATCTTTTTGTTTACTTTAAAGAGCCGTCCCATCAAATAGCCGCAAAAACACACGAAGGCGAAAAAACATTACGATAGTGATAACGGAGCTATAAATTTCATAATCATAGCGGTCGGCACATCATAGGGAAAAAGAAGAAAGGAAGCAAAGCAATAATAAGCGCGCTGAATTTCAAAAACAAAGCAAGCTTTCAACTTTTTTCATATATTTATATTTATATTCGTTTTCTTTTCCCGCCATTATTAATTTTGGATACAGCAAGATAAATATAAACAGAAAGTCAACTCCCACACAGTACACACAGCACAGACTTCAAAGGCTACACACAAGACTTTTCTTGTCCGCGTCCGTGAGAATGGCAACACTGCTGCCAAATACCAGACCCGCTCTCTATAAATAGAAATCACGGTTGACGAACTAATGTATAAGAGGGGTTATTGAATAAACGTTGCAATCCCTGAGGAGTTAATGGTTGTGACCAAGTCCGCAAATAGAGTCCTGTTTTTCTTACTGCTCAACATCAAACTCTATTATTGACGTATAAGCAAAGAATAATAGTTGTCTTTTTTGTTCTCTTGAGGAGAAGGAGAACAAAAGATTGTGCGTCGTCGTCGGTGACGTCAATCTAGCTCTTCTAGCTGCGCTCTCTGGAAAAAAAAAAGATTGGATGCGGCGATGTATTTCTTTCGATTCGTTATAGGTTCAGATTGATTTTAGCAAGACTCATTCTGACAGGATGTATCTCGGATATATTCTTTGAACGATGGATATTTATCATATGGAATTTCCGATAACTCTTTGCATTGTTCATATACTCCTCCTGTATATGATTGATTAGAACTATTACGTACATTGTATAACCCAAAATAGAAAAGTTCACTTTATCCATCTTTTTACATAATATATTGCTTATAGTAACTAGTATAAAACCACGAAGATGCTTACATAATCTACTATAGTGTTGCGTCCATAGTTTTTTGCAATTTTTTAATTATAAATTGAAGTCTTTTAGTAATGAAGAAGACTTTTAATAATGAAAAAAAAACTATATTCACCATATTAAGTGAAGCTGCATTGTATATCTCAGGAATCTTCTATTGTTACCTAAACAATTCATAATTATCTCCCTAATTAATATGTGACCATATAACAAATTACTTCTGTAACATATTTGTAAATAGGAATTATATACTTATGTATCATTTACAGAAGTATAGACAAGCTCATTACCCAGCTATTACAAGCCTGCAAAAGTTTCAATTATCAGTTTCTGAGAAATATATACGTAGGCTGCACTTGCGCACCATGATCATATGATAGCGAAAGAAAGGTAGGAAAGCGGAGCCTATTATTAGGTAGACGATACTTGTGCAACTTCCTGGTTGCCCATTATTTTATTTGCCATCATTATCTGTTAATTAACGAACAGGGTTTTTTTTTGGCCAAAGTTAGTATTGATACCTTAATTGCCGTTACCTTTTCTTTTATTACTTATTGTTTGCGATATTGTTTAAATCTTCACTTTTAAAACTTACTGTTTTCTTTATCATGTGTTTATGTATTCAGCCGAGTCTTTTCTTTCAATCAAAGAAAATTTTGGAGTCTAAACTAATATTATCTTGCTCTACGCGTCGTTATTGCCAACAAAAACCTTCGTCTATGTCGGAACCCCTACTCTGCTACTCGACTGTCAACTTTTATCAAATAGAGATAGTGCAGTATAGATAATGTATATGGCAACTTGCCATATAGTTCCATCTGTTCATTTCATAGTCCATTCAGTGAGGTATCCTTTGTTGGAGCAGACATAAGACGATATATAAATTTCTAGGCACAGATTTAGCGCAATGTCTAATAATTTTAAAGATCATCTCGTCTTCTGGAATGGGCAACGGATGCCTATAGTTGGATTGGGAACTTGGCAGGTATTAAAACATTTAAAACAACTAGTCTCAATTTTTCTCTATGTTAATGATTTACAATTTCAGTCAACGAAAGAAGAGATACAGACGGCTATCAGCACTGCTCTGGAAATAGGTTATCGACATTTTGATTGTGCTTACAGTTATATGAATGAGGGTGCAATTGGAGAAGTGCTCAATGAATGGATCACCAATGGGAAAGTTAAACGAGAGGAACTTTTCATCGTTACAAAAGTATGTTTTCTTTTTTAATTTAATCTAAATTTTCCCTCTAATGAAACGTTTGTTCGTGCGCTGTTTAAAATGAAAAACGTATAGTTGCCGATGATTGGAATGCGCAAAGAATTAGTAGAGAAATTCATCAAAAAGAGTCTGGCTGCTCTTCAATTGGATTACCTTGATCTCTATTTGGTTCACCATCCTATAGGTTTAATGGGTAATGGAAACGATTCCGATGCTTTTCCTCTAAAACCTGATGGAACATTCGACGTTGATATGACTACTGATTTAATTGAAATTTGGAAGGTATAATATGTGGTACATATAATTCAATACAACAATTTACATGTTTATTTTATAAAAATAGGCTATGGAAAATCAAGT
This sequence comes from Chydorus sphaericus, assembly GCA_030141595.1. Classification (NCBI taxonomy): domain Eukaryota; kingdom Metazoa; phylum Arthropoda; class Branchiopoda; order Diplostraca; family Chydoridae; genus Chydorus; species Chydorus sphaericus. The sequence goes on along the minus strand of CM057927.1, from coordinate 8,586,655 downwards.
GGATGCCGGTTTGACAAGATCGATTGGGATCTCAAATTTCTCGGAAGATCAAATCAACCGGATCGTCAAGTCGGCCAGGATTAAGCCGTCCAATTTGCAGGTGGAACTCCATGCCCAGTTCCAACAGAAATCGTTGAGGGATTGTTGCGAGCAACACGGCATCACCATTTGCGCTTATGCCCCGCTTGGCTCTCCCGGCAGGAAAGAGCTTTACGCAAGAATGGGTCTGAAGTATGTGCGATAGACCCTAATTTTATTTGATTATCAAAGAATTCCAGACAATATTGATTTTTGTTTGTGGAGCAATAACGATATTACTTTTTTTTTTCTTTATAAAAAGCGATCCAGCGCCTGACTTATTGACCCATCCGGTAGTGACAAAAATAGCAAAATGGCACAAAAAGTCAAATGCTCAAATTTTATTGAGATATGTGGCCCAACTTGGCATAGCCGTCATCCCAAAAAGTGTTTCTCCTGAAAGAATTCGCAGCAACTTTGAGGTATTTTTACACACCGCATCACTAAATGAGTAATTAACGTAGAATGAGTTTTGCTGGTAAAATTATGTCAGTTAACCTAAATACCTAATGCAACATTTACTATTTTTTAGATTCTGGATTTCTCTCTTACCATTGTGGAAATGGCTCAACTGAGAGAACTCGATCAGGGAGAAGCGGGTCGTACTTTCAACTTCGCAACCCTCTTAAAAGGGTATATTAAAAAATCTTTTATCTTTTCTAAAAGCACTAATTTATATTCGAGGGGCAACCGACTCTTTTTTTACTGGTTTTCTTGGGTGTAGAAAACCAAGAAACGTGAAGAAACGTAAGAAAAGGTGGGAAATTTCAGGAAAAATCAGAAATTTACCGAATTTTTTTCTGGAAAAACTAAGAAATTTGCCGACTTTTACCACCTTTACATGCTTTTCTAAGCATTTTCTTCGTTTTATACATCTTTCTATGCCCAAGAAAACGAGTAAAAAAAGAGTCGGTTGTCCCTCGTTTATATTATACATGTATAGGGTCGTAATCTGTAATCTTAATTTATTTCAAGCAATATTTTAAACTTTTCTTATTTTTTTCGCATTATTAAAAAATGTTTATAATTTTATTATACCCTATACTATATGTTTTGATAGATGTTCTTTTTTTATGATAGTTCAGAAAAACATCCTGAAAATAGCCACACCCGTCAGCAGGTTGATTTACCTGCCTAACCAACCAAGAAGAGATGAAATTATAGGCTTTTCGAATGCAAAACAACAATGCTGCAACCAAATACCTGTAGTAATCGATAAGTGATGAAGACGAGGTGATATCTTGTAATTTGGCTTTTGCATTACCGCTTATCTATTACCTATTGTGGCGTTTGTGACGAATACATACCAAATTAAGTTGCGCATCTAGGTTTGTGTTCAAAATTTTTTAATTAGTTATGGAAGAATAACGATTATGTTAATGTAAGCATTTAAGCGCAGGCGTATATAACAGACTTGTTTATCAATACTACTGTAATTAAGTTAAATAAGTTGTACATTAGATGAAACTAGATTCTCGATATTGATACGAGTGCATATCAATAACGCCATGATGATGGAAAATATTAGGTAGGTAATCAACCGTAACTTTGGCTTGTGACAAATTTGCAATCGTCTAAACTGTTACTTGCGCCAACCGTATTCACATAGTGAAACATAATTTTAAATAAAACCCATTTTTTCCCGTCCGTTTTTTTTTGTTTGTTGGAGAGCTTCTTAATTTCTATTTAGATGAACTAAACCCTTTCTGAAATTGAATCTCTATCGGTCTATCCACTGTAATGTAAATGTTTTGTACTTTGGGAAAATTTGTCATAAACTCCTTCCGGTGGAACACTTATATAATAATAGAACGGAATTTCTTTTTTGAATAAATAATAAAAAGATTGATAGTTTTGAATTAATATGGCGCATTGCACAGGATATGTGCTTGAACGCTCATATGGATAGGATGGTATAGCTATATATATCTTATTATAATGACGAGCAGCAGTGGTAACGACGGATTTGCCAGCTTAAAATTGTTGGGGTTTGAGTGATCCCACTAGGGAACGAATGAAAAGTCTCCGGAAAAAAGGGATTCATAAATAAAGTCGGTCAATTCACCGCACGGTTCAGTGGCCCCAAATTTTGACCGCCTTTCCGACCAAGTTCAACGGTTGATTCCATCGGAAAGTTATTTGTATCTAAGGCGACCGTAGTTTGTTTTATTAAACAAATGCTTTGACAGATTTTTCAAAAAGGTTGCCTAGTGTAATAAGTAATAAGCATAAAACCAAAGAAGTTAGCTTAATCAATTAAATAAATTGTTGTTTATTAGTATAATAGTGTTGTACTTTTAAAATATAATCCATCAATCATCTTCATAGGCCCGCCAGCGTTAATATAATAAATTAAAGATTGAAGGGCAGATCAAAGGAGAGAATTGTGCTCTAAAGTTATACTGATATTGTTGTTCAATATACAAAAAAAAACAATTGAAAAGTGATTATGACTGCTGTAACTACAGTTTGGTTAAAATTAACATAAGAAACGACAAGACAAAAGTTGGGCTTATTCAATAATTCTATCAGCATCATTTAGAATGTTTACAACTTAGACATGTAGGCCTAGTCAGGACTTGGGAGTTAGGATTAAAAAGGCAGATCTTCTTCCATCATCCAACCGGTAAAATACAATAAAGTAATTTTCCCATTATACATGGTCAGTTCCACTTTGTCACTAACATTTAATTTTAAAGATAACTGACAAGAGAAACCACCAAAGAGAGTGTGTTCCGAGCTTAGGGCTTCACCAATTTCTTGTTCGTTTAAAATAATGCCAATATCCGCTTTACTATATTGTTTACCAGAACGTGAATCTTTTGATCCTGAAACGGAGAAGAAATAGGTTCCAGGGTAAGGTGCACGGAACCATTGGTTTTCCCAGTCAAAACCATTTCCGATGTTCAGAACTTGTTTTTTGAATCTGATCTTTTCACCTTTGTTCCCATAGAAATCTTCTTTCACCTCGACAGAAAAATGAACCGGTGATGATTTGATATTGACGACACCGATCCTAGTTTCAAATCCTTTTATGAACCAATTGTCCATATTCGATAAAAAGAAAGTATTTTACGTATTTAGCCCAATAGCTCTAATTAGTTTAACATATGTGCTGGTGCATACCATTTAAATCCGATGGCGATTGGAAGTCACAATAAATAGTCGCAATTTTTGCGGTTTGGTTGGGCTCCTTCGTTTTTACCGAGTAGAAACCATTCAATTTATGACCAAGTAGCTGAAGATCTTTACAATTGGTTGGCATTTCTTTGATAGCTCCGTTTGTAACTACTGCGCTAAAGCTGTTTATTTTGCTGTGTGCTTCATCAGGGCTCTGCTTTCCTCTCATGGTTTTATTTAGCGTATTTTGCTCAAGTTCCGTGTTCTGTGCTTCTAATGCAGTAGAATCTTTTTTCATGTATGCATCAGGATGGTCCGGGAAATAAAGAGTGCACATTGACTTCAATGAGCTGCTGATATTTTTCACTAGCGAACCAAATTTAATTAATTTGGTTTTGTTGTTATAAGCATCAGGGTGATCCGGGAAATAAGAAGTGCATATTGAGGTACTGTTAAGACAAACAGGGGTTGGATTTTTTGACGATGTAGCTTGACGTTTCTGTAATGCATGATGGTAGCTTTTGTTGATTTCGATATCGTCACTTTTCTTAGCTTCGAGTTTGCTAACTTTAATCTTGAGCCCATCGATTTCGTCCTGAAAATCAGCAGCAAGATGTTTGAACCGGGAATCAACCAGTGTTTCCTGCATATGATAATTATAGTGTAGCCATAATGAATACGTGGGTCGTAGTTTTTATCAAGGGTTGTATTGAACTAATACCATTGCTGATAGTAATACAATAAGCGTTTTATAAAAAAAGAATTACCAGTAAGGAAAAATATTTGTTGGAAAAAATCAACGACTCCGCTGTAGTAGGAGTATCCGAAGTGCTCACAGCTGTGTAAGAATAAATAATTAAATATAAAACAAAAAAAAATCAGCAGCGCATCAAGAAAACTATCGAAATACAATTTAAATGCGTTATACAAAATATAAATACCATATTTAGTTTGTATTAGTAACGGTACCAAAGATAATATTCCACAGAATAAGAATGACAGAAGATGAAAGGCTATCATCCTGAATGTGATCTATTTTCATCGGATTACGGTAAACCAATACTGGTGTCGAGTCAAACTTTCATGGTACTTGTTGAACAAACACAATTACAAGTACTGTTCGTTTTTTCAAAGTTCATTGATATTCACGTGTCAGTCTCATGTTTAAGTTTCATTAATTGGTGACGATTACGATCAGGATTGGTCCTTTAATACAGACCAATAGACGGACGCGGACCTCCTATTTGGCGGAATTTTCGGTAAAAACCGCCCATTTTACAGCTGAAAACAAGACTAGATGCTGTGACATATATTATAAGATCAAAAATTAAATTACCTATACTATTCGACGTGGAATTCAAAGCTTTTAAATTAAATGGTGAAAAGTACAAGTAAAAAAACAATCTTAATGATAAACGACACTTAGACGAACGTTTGACGACACGTTAGACATTTTATTGAAAGAAAACAGTTTATCGCAGTTGTCTCATACTCCAAAAGAGTTGCGGTTACTTTGCAGCTTACGATTTGGCTCTGAATTCTGATTAGAATGATAAAAACCTTATTTCTTGGCCATTTAAGTATTACTTAGGAATCTAGCCTGTTTTTATTTTCTATAAAGGTACGCAGTTTTCATCGAAAAGTCCGCCGAATTTAAAACGAAGCGTCAAGCGCACGTTAATTTTTTTATAATTTTAGATTCAACCATAATTGAAAACAGTTATTTCCATTTTCTAACTAACCGGTTAAATATATTTTATTTTACAATTACCAACTAGTTATCAGAAATGAAATATGAATTTTAAACGAAATTAAATCCAATAAAAAACGAGAATATTTTCTTATGTTTGTATTTTAAGTTATTCATTGAGTGCATACAAGACAAGCACAATTTCAGGTATATAGAACGGAACCAGCATCGTGGCATGGTTTTAGCCAATCCGGCTCACAAAAGACGTTGACTCTGACACGGTCCATATCAAGATGTCCGTTTATATTGAGAATTGCCAATCCCTTTCGCCCTTTCTGGTTATTTTCAATGCCTACATATAACTCACTATTGTGCGAGTTCAATCCATTGCAGTCCGAGTAATTCTCGTCTCGTTTGCTGCGTTTGCGATTTTCGACTAGATCCTTCTTGGCCAATTCAAATTTTTCCTTTGCTGATTTATCCGTGGTGAAGTGCGTTGAGAAAATTTCATTCGAGTTCCTAGTAATATTCTCACATCCATCATATTTGATCCAATCAGTGCTGCCTTTAGAATCAGGCATCACATTCAAATATCCTGCAGTCCACACCATATCGTCATCGCTTCGTAGGCGATGGCTAGAATTTTTCAGATAGTTCTCAAGTATTTCCAGTTTTTGATAGTGATTGATGATGACAAGATTACCCCCATGTGCTTTGCATTCTTTTCGCGCATCCTCTCTCGTTGCAGAGACACCGTAGATTATGAATTTTCCATCGGATGATGGGTACCTATGCGAGAAATTACCAGGCATTGCTTCTCTTCCTGAGGTGCCCGTGTCGTTTCTTGAGGAGCACACAAAAGGCAGTCGAGCGAACGTACCAACTGGTTGACCCATGATGTCTACAAGTTGTGCCGAGGTATAAAGTTGCCAGCACGCATGCTTTCTCTCGATCCTTCCGTGTCTGTAGTCTTTCACCACGTAGATGTTTTCTTTTTGATCGGCTTTCAGTTTTGCCAAAGTGGACTCGTAAGTACTTCGATTGCAAAAGCTGTTGTAAGATTCTGGCTGAGTTTGGTAGTTCACTTTCCATTCATTGTCTTTCCACTGATAGACGACTCCGGTCCACAAGAGCCTTTCATTTGCTTCCAGATCTTTGAAAATGGTTTTCTGGTTGTCACGTATGATCTTATCTGCGCGAGCCTCTTCGAATTCTTTGTTGAAGTACAGGGCGCCGTAACTTACGTTTTCCTCTAGTTTTCGACTACCGCGGTTAATCCGGTCGCAGATGGAGTACATTCGTTCGTGTGTCACTAGTCCGCTAAATATACTGATGCGATATTTCTCCTTATCAGGGGAGGAAGGAATAATCTCGTCTTTAATCCAGTCGTATTTCTGACGCTCGTAACATTTTCCTTTCGGTCGAGGTGGCTTAACAGAAACTGGAGCTTTCGTGGTTGTAGTAATGCTTGGTTTTGTAACAATAGTGATCGGTGCTACTGTAGGAGCCGGGGTGGAAGTGACGATTATTTCAGGTTCCTCTGTGACTTCGGGATCCGTATCTTCATCCCAGAACCAGAGTCTATTAGGAAGGATGTATCCAAAGTAGATGCCAGATAATAGCAAAATAAGCGCAGCAATACAAGCCAAAGCGATACCGATCCAAAATGCAGCACTGTATCCTTTCTTCTTGACACGTTTAGGACGCGGTAGTTGGTAGTTCTCTGGCATGATGTATGATGAAGAAAACTGTTGATTTATACTAACAGTTAACTCACTTATATAAGCGCAAACTATAAAACTACGATTGCATCGTTGATTACCAACATTAAAATAGCTATTCCTTGTTTTTTTAATAATATAAAATAATAAAATCTTAAAATAGTTGCGGCACGAATATTTTAACAAGGTCTGGCAATGCTGACTGGCTGAGGCTATCGCCGCAATCGTCTGCTCAATTTGTCCAAAATAGAGACGGAAAAAAGTCACACCACACGTGTTGTAAAGTTCCCTAGAAACATATTGTTTAGTAATATTTGAATTAAAGTTCGAATCTTAAAATGGATTCTGCATTAAATGATAAACGATTCGCCAATGTCGCCAAGGATCCCAAATACCGTCGAGTGCCCACATCAACACGAAAAGTGGCAATTGACAAACGCTTCAATGCTATGTTCAATGACAAACGATTCAACCTTAAATACACGGTTGACAAGCGCGGCAAACCCATCAATCTCACTAGTGGCCAACAACTCAAAGACTACTATGAAATTGAGTCAGAAGAGGAAGATGGTGACAAAGAGGATGATGGAGACGAAAAGGAGGAAGAACCTAAACCATCCACCTCTCAATCAGAAGAGCCAACTGAAAAAGAAAAAGTCAAAGGCTTCTTAGTTTCACCTATCAAAGAAGGAAAGAAAAAGCTTAAAGCAGTTGAGGAAGAAATAACTCCAGATGTAAGAAGCAAATTACAAGATTTGACTGTTGACTACGCTCGTGGAGAAGGCTACCTCTTCTCAGACAGTTCATCAGACGAAGAGGAATCTACTGAAGAAGATGAAGATGATGTTGTTTACCATGATTGGGGAGAGTTGGATAAGGATGCTGGTGAAACTGAGGAAGCCACTAAACGTCTTGCTGTTTGTAATATGGACTGGGATCGCATTCGCGCCGTAGATCTTATGGTTCTCTTAAATTCATTCGCCCCTCAAGGTAATATAAAACTATTTTATTTATTAGAAAACTTTGATTAACCTTGTCTTCTCTTCTAAAGGTGGTGCTGTTCAAAACGTTACCATCTACCCATCCGAATTCGGGCTACAAAGAATGAAGGATGAAGAAACCTTGGGCCCTAAAGAGCTCGTTGAGACGAAATGCCTTGACGAAGATGAAAAGGATGGAGAGGAAAATGACGAAGAAAGTGATTACCATCGAGAAAAATTGCGGCAATATCAATTGAACAGACTGAAATATTACTACGCTGTTGTGGAGTGCGATTCAGACGCCACTGCCCGCAAGATTTATGAAGAATGCGATGGTCATGAATTTGAATCCAGTGCAGCTAGGTTTGCATTTTTAATTAATCTTCCTGAATTCAAAGATTTTCTAAATAATTCTCTTGATTTTTAGGCTAGATTTAAGATTTATTCCTGATGATATGACATTTGATGATCAAGATCCTCATGACGTTTGTAATGTTCTACCAGATGTGTCTCAATATGAGCCAAGAATCTTTATGAATTCTGCACTACAGCAAGCCGATGTTCACCTGACATGGGATGAGACTGATCCATCTCGAATGCAAACCATGCAAAAGCTTTTCCAGGTACAATATTCCAGGAAATAATCAAATTTTTCTTTAATTATTTATAATTTTCTTTTGCAGACTAGAGGAAAACAAAAAGGTGGACAGATTGATGAAGCAGCCATAAAAGATTTCTTGGCTACATCTTCAGAAGAGGAAGATGAAGAGCAGGAAGCTGCCGCCGATGAAACAGCAGACGGAACTGAATCGTGCATGGGAGAGAGCGATCGTATCGCTAAATATCGAAACTTGCTCGCTTCTTTGACTCAGAAAGATGAAGAATCTAAGAAAGGTCGTCGTGGAGATGGTGACATGGAGATGGAAATCAGCTGGGGAGTTGGATTGAAAGAAAAAGCACAAAAGTTGGTTAACGAGAAGTTAGCAGAGAAGAACATCGAGACTGCTTGGGAACAACAGTTGGCCAAGAATCGTCAGAAACGCTCAGCTAAGAGAAAAGAGAAGAAACAGATGGAAGTAGCGCCTGCTTCATCAGATGAAGAAGATGATGTCCCCTCTGATGTGGACATGAATGATCCTTACTTCAAAGAAGAGTTTGATAAGGAAGAATTTAAATCCAAGACTAAGAAGAAGGGAAAGAAACCAACTGCCAAAGAGGAAGAAGCTGACAAAGCAGGTGAACTCGAGCTGCTCCTTATGGATGAGAACGACGGCAAGCGCCACTTTAGCTTAAAATCCATCATGAAAGAGGAAGGTTTGCAGGGGAAAAAAGCAACTAAAAAGAAGCCTGAAGGAGCTACTAACAGCAAAGAGAAAGACTTTAAGGTAGTCTTATGTGTTTTCTCATTGTACTAACTTGACTTAACTCTTTGTACTTCCTTTCTTACAGATTCAAGTTGAAGATCCCCGGTTCTCCGCGTTGTTTACATCACATCATTTTAATTTGGATCCTTCCGATCCTAACTACCGTGCTACGGAAGGTATTCAAGCGATTTTGAATGAGAAACAGAAGCGACGAGCTGCCGATACCGAGCCCTCTTCATCGGTCCGTTTTTATTGCCAATTTTATTTTACATATTTAAAATTTTTATCATTGAATTACCTTCGATTACAGGAGCAGCCAGAGGCTAAAAAAGCAACAACGAGTGGCCCTAAAGATCCTGAACTTTCTAGACTAGTTCGTTCCGTTAAGATGAAGACGGCTATGCAACAGAATCAGCAAAAGTTCAAGAAAGCCCGGAATTGATGTAATAATTGGACATGATTTATGCAGTTTATTTTTTCATCAATTATAAAAAGAAATAATCATCATTTAGGAGCAAATTATTGACCACAAAAAAAAAAAGGATAAACGAGATTGGGAGAGTTTTGTTTGGGGAGAGAAAAAAAAGTTTGCCACACCAAAATCTTAAGAGCTTTCGCGAGGCAAGGCTGATGCGCAAAAAAGAAATTGGGGCATCATTGATTAAACATTTTTCAGAAAAGCCCCTAAATTAATATGTACATTTTATTTTTGCTGCTCCAGCAGTGCGCAGTAGCTTAACGCGAAAAAGTTCGGTTCGGGCATCCGGGGAAAACCAAACAAAAAAAAAGGGAGACTAGCTGAAAGCAGAACTTCTTCAAAAGGCGCTATAAATGATGTGTACAAAGACCGGGTAATAGGAAATCATTTAGAGTGAATTAGGGTTGTGTGGGTAAGAGGAGAAAAGAACATAACAAAAGGATATGTGATGGTCTTTTGAAACGAAAACAAAAAAGAAAATCTTCATCGGAGCCAAAGTTTGAGGCGAAGGGCATCGACTCCATTAAGGTAATAGCGGAAGAGGCGTTTATCCCGGACGAAACCGAGGTTCTCGTAGAGACGCAGGGCAGGCTCATTGGTAATCTCTGTTTCAAGGACCACCTCATCAGCACCGTCCGTCACCATGGCTGCGATAGCTCGCATTACTAAATTAGAACCTATATTAAATGCGAAAAGAATTAGAAATCATTTTTATAACATTTAAAATTAGATTAAAATACCTATTTTTTCTTGTCGGTAATTCTCGTCCACGGCCAGCATGGCGATGTAACCTCTACGGACAACTTTTTTGTGGATGTCTAGCTTACAAACAATAGCTCCAACACACTTTTCACCATACATGGCCTGAAAGTTAAAGATAATTCAAATTCAGAATAAGTAAAATTATAAATTATAGGAACTGTACTTACAAGAAAACAGAGCATGGGCCAGTTGTGGATGAAATACCGGTAAGTGTATATGGAGTAAGGCTCTGAGAGATCTTTTTGAATGAGCCTCATGATATCAGGCATCTGGAGCTCTGACTGGTATTGGACATATGTCACCTTTTCCCCCAGTAGGGGAGGCTTGACGGCATCAGCAGGAACTTGAGGAGATGGTGCTGCCTTGCTAGTTTCCAGCTGCACCTGATCAAGAGAGTCTGCAAGAGCTTCCTCAGCTGATTTTAGTGGTGCAGGACTAGAAAGTTGCTCTTGAGCAGGTTCGGGGTTGTGAGTCTCCCCATTACAGCCGTTTATGTGACCATTCAGCTTGTTGTGGTTCTGTTTGGAAACTCCAGCATCAGGTTTGCAGCTCACTTGAGGAACTAAAGGTGTTTCCACAATCGGTTGGCCCTCTTTCTGGTGAGCTTGGCCTTCCTGTCGATGGTGCTTTTTATTTTTAGGTGCCATTTGCTACCTCCTGACTCCTCTTTTATGAGTGTACTATCTTATTGTAGTTGTTGGGCTCTCCTCCATCGAGTCGGGAACGTAGCCTGGTAAATTTTCTGATTTACTGCTACTGCTAGGACATCTTTCCTTGATTTAGGGGATTTAACTTGTCAGGAAATGAGGTAAATGGTCGTGATAATGAGCCACAATTCCCTATTAAGGGCAATTCCCAAGTTAACAACACGAAAATTAGCTCAGTACTTCCTCACGTCTACCCATTTTCCCAATGGCGATCGTAGCACGAGGTGCGTTTTGTGATTCACAGAGGGCGGGGTTTCAACAGAATGCAGAGAAAAAAATTCTTTTTCTTTTACAAAAGTTAATATTTCAAAATAAAAACATATTTTTATAAATTAAATTTAAATATAGATGAATCTTTCAAGCAACTATTTAAATCCTAAAATAATTTTTCAATAATAAAAGCAAAATCTACGATCTGACAATGTTTGATTTTTTGTTGTCGTGACAACGTTCAAACGTGTTGACAGCCGGTTCTCGAAAATCGAAAGTGAATCACGTCGAAAAATGACAAATCCACGTATTTTGGTTATAAGAGAGAAATCACTTAATTTCACACTCTTTAGTGTAAAATGGATTCCTTCAAGCTCCCGTTTGGTTGTCATGGGCTCACATCCAAGAGGCACTGGAGTCTGGCAGGTGTACAACCTTTCCAAGGGAGAACTAGTTCTTCTAAATGAGGTATTTGATATTAAAACTGCCACTTTGCATATTAAATCATGGTATCTCTAACATGTTTCTTAATTTTTATTGAAGGAAACAAAGCCTCATGCCATCAAATGTGGAACATTTGCAGCTTCATCTATGGAGGAAAGATTTTTGGCAACAGGAGATTTCAATGGCAGTCTCAATCTTTGGTTTGTTTTCAATCCCTCAATTAAATTTGTAGATAACCTTGCTATATTAAAAAGAAAATTGTATGCCTAATTTTCAGAGATAATTATAATTTTTTTCCGGATTTTAGGGACCTTGATTGTCCAAAGACTCCAGTCTATTCTGCTCCTACAGCTCATTCCTCAATCATTAATGACATTGATGGTGTTGGTGGCTTGAATATTGGACAAGGAGCACCTGAAATTGTTACTGGAGGCAGAGACGGTTGTGTCAAAATCTGGGATGTTCGTCAAAAAGAGCGACCCGTAGCTGTTCTCGAACCAGAAATGGGCCAAAACCGACACGATTGCTGGGCAGTTGCCTTTGGTAACCCTAAATTATACTTTCTTCAATTGAAAAAGATGTCTTATAATATTTTTTTATGTAAAGGTGGTGCCTATAACAGTTCTGAAAGACTAGTTTCTGCCGGGTTCGACAACGGCGACCTAAAAATTTTTGATCTGAAAACAATGAAAGTACATTGGGAAACGAACGTTGGAAATGGGGTAATGAATTATAACTCTTTTCTTGCTATAGTTTTCATTTAAATATTTATTTATTTCATAACAGATATGCAGTATCCAATTCGACAGAAAAGATATCGAGCCTAACAAACTAACGGTCACAACTTTAGATGCTAAAATGTTTGTTTTTGACCTGACTGTCAAAAGTCCTTCAAAAGGCTACGCGTTTGCTCGGCAAAAAGTAGGCGAAATATTTATTAATTTATTTAGCATTCATATATTTTTATTTTCTTTTGAAGTCGCACAAATCAACGGTTTGGAGCGCTACTCATTTGCCGCAGAATCGCGATGTCTTCATGTCTACTGGTGGAAATGGCTCATTATGTTTGTGGAAATAGTAGGTTTTACTATTATATATTTTATTAAATTACTAATTAAAATTTACTTTCATTCTTCTTTTAGTGAATATCCATCTCAAAGAAGTACTAAAGCCAAAGATGGGCAAGTAGAAGGAGTTCCAGGAACTTTAAAACTCTTTCACGAAGTTGGGATCTCCGATCAACCTGTTACTTCTTTCAGCTGGAATGCAGATCATCTTGGGTTAGGGGCGTGCACGAGCTTTGACCAAACCGTCCGTATCATCGCAGCAACACGACTCAATTGTGTATAAACTAACGTACGTTCTAGGTCCACAATTTCTCATCTATTTTTTCAATTCAAATGTATTTGCAATTTTTCGCGATTTCTCGTCATTGTCGTTGAGTTGTGTGTTTGCGGAACACTGCAAGAAAATCATTTCTCGTACGCTTTGCTTATTATATCTGATTACATCTTCCATGATTCAAATTTTGAGTTTGATTCCATGCGTAATTGCGTTTCACCGGTGTTTCAACAAAGAAAAGGAGCAATAATACACAAAGACTTAATTCATCAATTAATTTGAACTGCTTATAAACTCTTTAATACTCTAGATCAATCAATTAGAATTCAGACTACGCTTCATGTCGTTGCTTTGTTTAATTTTTTTAAAAATAATTATTTAGTAGCATCGGCTCAATTTCCTTTTTCGTTAATCGAAACGTAGTACTTAATAATATTCTGTCGTCAAAAAAAAAAAAAATGAATGACGATTGAACTTTTTTTTTAATGATTGTTTGAAATGGAATCGAGTTTTTTTACCAATAAAAAAACGGAACGTCCGAACTGGCATCGTCGCATTCTGCTGCTTCTGTCAAATCTTTCTGGCGTGTGCGTGTTGTGTTCGTTTCCTCTTTCTCCCTTAAAATATCTGATTTTCCTCAAACCTTCATAAAAGCTTCAAAAAAGAAAAAAAATATCATAACATGGCCCTTGAAAGAGCAAGCAGTTTATGGATTGGTGGAGTAAGTTTTGCTTTGTATATTTATTAAAAATTCTACGCGTATTTTTTTTCTCCTGGACTACCGGCTTAATTGGCCTTGAGATGATTACATTAAATTAACGATTACTTACATTTATGTTGTAGTTGGAGCCTTACATGACTGAAGATTTCCTGATGCGTTCATTTGAGCTCATGGGAGAAAAGCCAGAAGCAATCAAAGTCATGAGAAACAAGCATACAGGTCTCCCTGCTGGCTTCGGTTTCTGTCAGTTTCGTGATGAAAAACAAGCCATGGAAATCCTCCACAAGCTCAATGGAAAGATTATCCCATACAGTCAACCAGTAATTTTGATTCATTTGCTTTTTTTTCTGTTAATAATTTATTTAAAATGTTATCTTTTGAACTATTAGCCTAGCAGATTCAAGCTGAATCACAGCACCAACACCAAGGGCACCACAGCTGATCACGCCCTTTGGGTAGGAGATCTCAGTGCCGACGTTGACGACTACGGTCTCTACAAGTGTTTTGCGGCCAAATACAATTCCGTCCAATTAGCCAAAGGTAAGATTTCAAAAATTAGCATCATCTTAAAATAAAATAATCAATTTCATTCTATCACGATAGTTGTTCGAGGGAGCAATGGAGAGAGCAGAGGCTACGCTTTTGTCAACTTTACCAATGAATCCGATTACAAAGATGCACTGACGCACATGCAAGGCCACCGTGGCTTGGGTACCAACCCACTTCGAGTATCACTGGCTATACCTCGTAACTACAACATGATTCCAGGTAAATTAATTTTAAAACTAAATTTAGAAAAAGTATTTTAAATTTTCATTCACATTTCATTCAACAGGAGCTACTGGAAGTAGTGCTACCAATTCAACTGGACTCACACCTTCAATGGCTTCATCTATTGTTCACGCTGCTGCAGCTCAGAGCAATCAAGGGCATCAGCCTGCCGCTGCTAGTTACGGCCAGTACGTCGATCCCAATGCCGCCTACTGGCAGCAATACGGCGGGTGGCAGCAGCAGTATGGTGGCTACCAGCAGCCGGGCTATGGTTACGAAGGACAAGCTGCCTATCCGGCTCAAGGATATCCAGGTGGTGGTGGACAGATGATGCCCGGTCAACATCCCGGCCAGCCCGTTGAAGATGAATTCGAGTTAATCGAGCACAGCACGCCTGTTGACATTGAGAAGCTGAACAGAGAACTGTTTGAGAGGAATCAAGAGCTGTACGATGCTCTGGATGACGCCCGTTGGACACCGTTTAATCCGGATAAAGCTCTTCCGGCTGTCGTCAAAGCAGCGGAGGAGAACGGGACAGCTGTCACAGCTTGAAAGAAGATTTTCATAAATCATCATGCTTTACTTTTTTTACTACCTGTAATGATATGAAATAATACACATACTTTCATTTCAATCATACTAGCTGATTAGTTAAATTGTCTTTTTATTATTTAAAAACTGAATTTTATAAAAAGGTGAATCTAATTCGAGAGTGCTACCTTGCGAGAAAATGAAGCTTTGATGATTTAAGCAGCAAGGTTTCAAATGCAGGGCCAATATACTGCGAAGAGGAGACTGCCACAGAAATGCACAAGTTAGCGCATTATTGACTTCGCGGTAAATTGAGACTGCAATCTCTGTTTTAGCTTTCTATCCTAATCAGGTGGGAGCGGTTCATCCTCTTCATTAGAATTAATGTTAACTTGTTGTATGGATCCAAAAAGAAAATAGAGCGTAGCCATTTAGAGTGATTCCCGACGACCGGCGTCGACGGCGCCGTGTTAATCTGCGCTAACCAACATTTTAAATCGATTTAAATTAATAACCAGTTTATAAATTCAAGTTTTAAATTCAAGGATTCAAGGAACACAAAATTATAAATAACAAAAAAAGGGAATACATTTCAAATTCTGGCTGCTATTAAAGTAACAGTTCCTACATGTTTATAGGTTCATCTACTTTGTCACAACTTTTAATCATAATTTTTTTAGGTTTAAGATTATCAATAACTTGAATGGCAGTCATCAAAATGGAGAGCAAATAAGGCCCAGTAATACCACACTTAGAAGATGTTTTTGCAATTTTAGATTGGGTTCTGGATTCTCGATTTAAAGAGCTGAAAATCGAAACTCCAGGTTCACCACCAGGCAGATTGTATCAATCCTTTCCAAAACTGATTTTCATAATCGCTCGTCGCTCACCCGTTTGGAACTACTAATTATTACAGTCTACGTCAATACTACTTCGGCATCATTCGGAAATGTTGAGCCTTTACCAGTGGTTTCAAATGATTCTAAGCTAATTTCTTTAAAGAAACTGTTTCTAACTATAAGGAGTGTCCGTGAATATTATGGTGCGTCGTAGAACAATTTTCTTAGCAAGTTTCTGTTCAGCAGTTCCCTTATTTTTTGGGAATGTGATTTTTCTTTGCTGTTGCTGAAGTGCTAACCGCTAATAAGACGCTACAGCTGAGTAAAGCTTCACTGTTATTTATTTAGTTACCCATTCACTGTAAAAAGATTGATTTAAAAAATAGGAAAATATATGTTGTACGTTCTGGTTCGCAGTCCATTTACATCTTGCATTACTTTTTAAAATCCCACGCATAAAGTCTTTTTTATCGAATTTTAAATTCTACCGTTAGGTGGCGCGAGCTCACCACATTTCTAGTTTTAGCAGTCGAAAAAGCCCTTTAGGCATCTCTTCGCTTAGCGTTCGCCCGTCCGGTTATCAGATAACTATTTTTTCCAAAGTGTCGGCGTCTTTTATCGGGAAAAACATAATTTGTTTTTATCGCCCTATATTCCGGTCCTAGAATTACCTTTTTCTCATTATCAGATTACCCTTCAGATTAAGGGTGAGTGAAAAATCTCATTTTTGGCGCCCAATCCCGTCTGTGTACTAAATGTGTCTCGGTTCGCCCATTTTAAAAGACTGAATTGTTTACATTTCCAATAGACTTTACATCACAATGGCTTCAGGAGGCAGATTCCCAAACAGTTCCACTACAATGTCCTTGCATGAAAGGTGATATACACTTAATAAAAAACACTCACAAGACTATTAAACTCAAATACTGTTTTTATTAGGTTCTCCAAATTGAAGAATGCATCTGGAGGACGAAAGCTGGGACCCAATGTTCAGCAAGACCGCCGCCAAGCTGCTGCTCTCCTCCACAAAGCTTCCATCAAAAACAGCAGGCTTGCCCAGCAAATGGAAAGGAGGGCTGCCAACATCACTGCACTCACTGCTGCCCAGAAATTGAAAAAGGTTTTTTTACATTCTAAAAAGAGAATCCATTAGTCTGCTATTTTCAGTTTTGTCCAGTATTGCATGTGGCTTCTTATATTTCAATCAGAAACCATTGGCTTCCTCTAGAATTGGCTTTTTGATGTAAATATTTAATCATTTTCTTCTTCGTGTATGTAGAAGAGCATCAAACAGCGCCTTGGCAACCAACCGACCTACAACACCGGTGGTCGAATTCGAGGAGCCCTCACTCAGCAACAAAAACGGGGAGCTCCAAGAGGCAAAATTCAAAACAGAGGAGGACGAGGTGCTGCTGGTGCTGGAACCTCTTCTCCAGGTCGGATCAAAACCATGGTCATCACTCGCGGTGGTGGAGGACGAGTAGGTCGAGGTGGACGTGCTGGAAAAGCCAGACCTAATGCTGCCAAAAATGTCATCACGGCTTCACCAGCAGTTGTCCGAGGTGGACGAAGAGGTCGTGGAGTCCAGCAGAAAGGAGTCGTCGCCGTCAATCGAGGAAATAAAGCTGGACGTGGTGGACAACGAGGCAGTCCCAAAGCTCAAGCGGTCAGTCCTGCCCGGCGTGGAAGAGGAGCAGGCCAGTCATTGAGAGGTCGTGGAGGACGTGCTGGTCGCGGTGGTGGACGAGGTGGCGGTGCTGCTGGAACCACCAAAGTCAAGTTGAGCAAAGAAGATTTGGATAAGGATCTCGAGCAATACATGTCCAAGACGAAAGGTGCCTTAAACAAAGAGTTGGATAATTACATGAGTGGTCTCAATGCTGATGTTGAAATGAACTGAACTATGTTTAGACTAACTTATTACACTAACTTGAATTACAGTAATG
Organism: Chydorus sphaericus; assembly: GCA_030141595.1. Taxonomy (NCBI): domain Eukaryota; kingdom Metazoa; phylum Arthropoda; class Branchiopoda; order Diplostraca; family Chydoridae; genus Chydorus; species Chydorus sphaericus. The sequence goes on along the minus strand of CM057927.1, from coordinate 8,568,952 downwards.
ATAACATAGTTGATGTGTACTAGAAGGTTCCTCTCTTTTCTTTGTATGTGTATGCAGCTTATATTTTTTTCAATATCAATCCCTTTCCCTTTTTTTTTTGCTTATACTGACATGTAACTCCTCCACTTCTATTTGTCTATGAAAGAAGAAGAAAAAAGTTTTGAATAAATTAAAGTTTAAAATAATTTCTTTGAAATCCATTCATTCCTCTCGATTTGATGTGAAGCTTATAACAAAAAAGAACTCGCGAAGCAGAAAAAGTACATCTTATACATGCATGGCTGTGTCATCCAAAGAGCATTATACCTATATCTTCCTTTGTTATCCCTTTTCAACGGAATCCTGCCATTTTGTTTACTATAATAATGATTTCGGTTCCGAATGACTCCTGTACTAGATAAGCGGCTAGATAGATGGCATTCAGAGCTAGCCCAATTGTTTGATTTGACGGAGACGTGCTTTTCTCGATTAAAAAAAAGAAGAGAGACGGACTTTTCTCTATGGAAAAAAGGGAAATGACTTGTTTACTCAACCAGGAACGGGAGCAGCAGCCTCTGCGCTTTCAAGGAACGACGTGAAGCTCAACAGTTCAACGACGTAAGCGTACCAAGGGAGAGAAAAAATGCACTGGAGCGGAAAACTTTTGCCGAGCCGTCAGCAAAGAGAGAGAAGTTAACGACTTTTCTTCGGCTGTCTGTGCTTCCCTTTTATCTCCCGCCCTTTTTTTTTTCTTTTCCTGACGGATTCACGAAGACGACTCTGAAATATATTCAAGATGGCGTTTCATACCCGGCGAGCGCGCGCCATGTGGTTTCCTCTAGCAACGGACCTCTTGATTGACAGGAGCGAGGACGTGTTTATTGTTTCAAATCATTATCGTGAGGCCACCTATTTATAGGTCCGAAGGGAAAGAATAACGTTTTCTCCCTCGTTTACTCGACCTCCTGACATCATCGCCAGCAACCTCAGCAAAATAGCAACATCACTGAGACGTAACATCTGGAGCCGATCCAAAACTTATGGAGCGCTCCATTTGTTGTTTTTCCTCCTATCCATCTCCATTAGAATTTCTAAATTACTCATTAAGAGTGATGTGTATTTGATTCACATTAAGAAACTTATTTCGTACAAGAAAGTATTTTTTTTTCTTTCTACTTTTGGCCTCTTCGACGTTGATCAAGATTCACTCGAGATTTACGAGCACATTTATCCTATACAAAGATGAAGTGATGAATCTTGTACGATTCAGGGCCAGCTAGAAAATGCATCAACGTCGACTTTGTACTACTACAATTTATCTTCCAAATCCTTTAGAAAATTTAGGTTAAATACCTTAAATAATATTGGACCATCCATATCTTAAAAGATGGAGTCTTGAGCACTCCAGCTTCACGCCCCATTACCGCTCTTTAATCCCTGGGTCCGACGAAGAGCCAAGAGTGTCGTAAATTCTGCACATATTCGAAATAGGAGGGACTTGAAAAAGGCAGCTAGTAGAAGCGGATCTCGTGATGGGATGTATATCCCATTCCAGTTTAATTGGATATGGAGGGATCGTGTGGATCTTCTGATGTCAGACCGCCCACTAGAGCATCCCGTTTTCATGGCTGCCGTGCTGATTACAGTTCTACACCCGCCTTAGCTAGCTGCATGTATAAAAAGAGTATGTGCATTATAAACACGCTCAAGGACCAGACAAAAAAAAAACTTGAAATCGATCGACTGTTTTCTTTTTCTGTTGAAATCAAAATGTTCTGTTTTAAATTAACTTGTCGGATTCTTTCGCACCGCATCTACGGAAGTTTCAATACTACTACCAACTCTGTGACAAACACCATTAACTCAATTGAAAATGTCCTATGAGGGCTTTTCCACTCATCTTTCTTGGCTCATCAAAAGAGGGTCTTCTTCCCTTTCAAGTAGTCGTATAATGATGTAGTCGCGCTTCTTCCCATACAGAGAAAAATGTACTTCAAAGTGTATCAACAGCACACCGAGTTTCGTCTGTTGTGTCTGCGCGACCTCCATCATTTTTTATTACACATATATTTCTTCTTTTCACTTCCAATCTACTTGAGAGGGCGTGGGGTGTATATAATACTGCTGCATGGTTCCTGCTGCCTCTCTCTTCTATCGATTAAGTGTGTCGCCCGGCGAATTTTACGTCCGTGCTGCTGTACGGCATCCAGCGCGCTGCTGTAGCTGTAGGAGGGCATGCGTATCAGCAGGCGGGCGGCGGCGCCGGGCGGATTCAATTCCGGACTACCGCTCCTGCTGGCGGCCGTCTCCGTGTTTTTCAGTTGGGTAACAACATCCAAAGTGGACGGACATCAGAGCCGGAAAGTGTCGTGTTTTTCTCTTCTTCTTGTGTTCCCAAGTGCTATCAAAAAAAAGGACATAAAATGGATGTCATTTAAACATAAAGGATTTTTTTTTTTAGAAAAAGAAATTGAGAGACAGTGCCGTTCCGCTTACATATACATATCGAACCAACATCCGACGTGAGCACAAGGCAAGTTGTATTTTATTTTAAATACTAGCGGGGGTGCTGTGTACGTTCTATTTACAGCCCTATGCTTGTCTCTTGAGGGAAGACGTAAGGATAGCCTCGAAAAAAAATACTGCCCTACCGAGTAAAGAAATATACCAAGCAGCAAAGTTTGTTGATGTTTAAAAGGAAGGTTTCTGGTTCTTTAAAAAATAAAAACTCTGCAAAAAATATATAAAGTTTTATAATAAAATGAAAGTTTAGTAATCACCAAATCTTGATTGGAGTTTCCAATGAGTTTCTTTCTAAAGAAAGAATTTGTTATTAAGAACTTTTCCGTCTTTATTAAACTTGTCATATTTAAGAAAAATACTTGTGAAATCCTAATGAGTTTCTCTTTGACGATGATGACGATTAATTGCTCGACGGGTTATTATACCCAGCTGCTGCTGGTACTTGTTTCCCATCGATTTAATCCTCAATGGTCCTGATGGGTCGCCTTCATGTTCGCTTTTTTCTCCGAAATCCTTGTGGAAACATTCAAGTCGAACGTGACGCAGACTCCTATGCTGTACATAATAGAGATCGTATATATTTGAAGGAAGAAAATTCACATAGGAGAATATATGAGGGTAGATGATGGCTTCAATTCAAAAATATGGGGACGTATAAGAAAGAGACGAGCAGTACATAATGACTCTTGTGTCGCACGCAGAGCTCCCTTTTTTTTATATATTACATCGGCTTGTGTATTTTTTTTTTCTTCTCCTCGTTAAATAGCTCTATCGATCGTGCATGCTTTCTTCATCCGAGCAGTACGGCGGAATCCCATATCCAGCTGTTGCCATCATCCATTGTCTCCTTGCGTTTTCTTTTGTCGCCTGCTTTCCCCCGTCGCATATGATGATGTAAACAAATCAAGAATAATAAGAAAAGACTACTAGATGAAAGAAACTACTCCGTACGTCTTAGATTGCGGAATGAAAGTGCTTCATCCATTATTCCCTGTCAAGGATACGCAGTTATCTTATTGAGCGTGGATAAGTAAATAATAATACATTTATCACAAAGTACAATCCCGCGTGAAAATATGTATTAGGAGCGGTTGATGATCAGCTATAGAAGCGAATATAAAAGAGACCCTAGAGTGATGTAATGCGTTCAGCTCCGCCGCTTTCCCGCCCGAAGGGGCTGCCTGGTCTGATGACAGTGATGGGTTGAGGCAATCCTTGACCTAAACATTCGAGAGACTACGGGAGCTCTCGCCCTCTTTTAAGATATTTATTTTTTCCCTTTTTTTTGCGTCGGAACGGATGCAGCCATTGTGATGGGTAGGCGTTTCCGGGCTCCTGGAATTTCTTCTCCGTCACGCCAGAATACAAAAGAATGTATTATTTACTTGCGAATCGAATGCAAAAGAAGAAGCATCAACAAAGTTAAAAGCTTCGTCTCTCTCTCCATATGAAAATGGCTTATTCAACTTGACTGAATCTGTGAGGGAAAAAGGAAAAAGAAAAAAACTTTTTTTTTATATCCGTCGAGCTGATAATAGCAGCGAGTGCTGCTGTGATGGCAACGTCGGAACATGTACTGAATGAGACCCGAAGGAGTTGCGTGAAAAAAAGGCAGCTGTTGAGATGTCGGTCGTTGATTCTTAAAGAGAAGCCACAAATTACCGAAAAGAGACGGACGAAAACAAAAAGAATTCTAATGAAATTCACGCGGGAGAAAGCACATTTTGCAGAGTTGAAACAAAAAAAAATGAAATATATAAGCTCAGTCATGCGCTAACTTCGAGATCCCGCGTGACTCCCGGAGTCGGCCTCTTTTTTTCTCTTTGCTTAAGGAGTATATAGGTTTTTATGGAGTGATATCCCATTCGGTCAAAGTGCTCTAGCCTATATAATATAAGAGCAGCACTATACTGCTGGGTTTATATTGTGTAACAAACATTCCTTGATTTTTGCTTCTGTAGTTTACGATCCTCTCACTGCGACTGAATTGTCACGGAGGGAGTGAAAATTCACGCGACATTCATATCAAGACTTAAGGCCTGCATATAAAATATATACATATTTTTAATATGTTGAAGCAACCAAATCGTTCGTCGCGTCCGAATCGATTTTCCCGCGTGATTGCAAATCAGGCAGTCAGCCTGCTGCTGCTAGCCGGATATTGCACCATCACCGTTCACGATGAGAGGTTCGACCTCTTCGGGATGAGGAAAAAAATAAAGGGGGAAACACTTTTCTTTTATAGCAGATTTTCCATCAAGATGATTCAATTTAATAAAAGATGATGAATTCATTTTGGTTTTTTTTCTTAGCTGACACCAATATAACCGACGTATATTTAGACACAACTTGATGGATCCCTGAAATAGATCCATGACAGCAGCACTCTGATGCGTCCAATGATTGGTGGTGACGTCACGATGTATTGAAGAATCAGGCACGATGATGCCCGAGTGAAAGGCAATTCAATTCCGTGGTAGGTTGAGTGAAGGCCGAGTACCGAGAAAAAACTCTCACCAAATGCAACAGCAATCTGCTCTTGTTATCGCTCACGAGAGAATAGGATAGGAAGACCGCGGGAGTTCTTTTCTCTTCAATAACGAGATACAGCAGCATCTAGTCTTTCCCCCATAACGCATCGTATTCCCGCGTGAAAAGCGTCAAATCAGCTCAATTGGGTCGTTTTCCTTCGTCGTTTCCTGGAATAGACAGACATAAATAGAAACGTATTTATTTATGAATTTTTATAAAAGATTTGAAAACGCATTGAAATGTCAGAGTATTTTCGCTTGTGTGAGTTTTCTATCTCTTTTCCTATGTGCTCTTTCAGATTGTTGTATAGACAAAAGGGAGCGTGAATGCATCATAGTTTGTTGAACACGAACCATTTTCAATATCGCATTGTAAAAGTACTGTTTACACATGATATGCTTTTGAACAATATGATTCAAGTTATCTATTGTGGACAAGCCATAATTCTCAATTTTCAAAAATCAGAAATGATTATACTCCTTAATACCACGTATGAATATAAAATATGCGCCATAAAAAGGACAAAGAATAAAAAGCTCGGCACTTATCTCAATCCCATATTGCATTGTCGCAAACGAGGAAACATCATCCACGTAGACGAGCTCACCTCGACAACGTCGTAAGGACTTTTCTCCCACTTGTCGTCACTCATCAACATCGTCGTTCGTGAGCGTGCGTGCTGCTGCGCCTCCCATATGTAGTTCGACCTCCTGATGAGCCGAGAAACAACGTCCTTTTTTCTTTCATAAGAAAAGGAAAAGAGGCCCTTCGGCTCGCAAATAACGAGGAACCCCGCCTGGCTGGACGCGGAGAGCAATAAGAGCCATCCGTCATCTACAGCAACAAGTTACTGCACATCATACTGGCAGAAAAGAAAAAAGAAGAAGAGACGGATCAATAACTCGACTTGGCAGAAAGAATAGAAAGTTATTTAATCACCTTAGGCCTTTAAAAATAATTGCATTATGGATTCGTGATATGCTGCACAACAGTCCTATGTGTATAAAGACAATTGTATAGAAAAAAAAGCGAGAGGGAGGTTTTTGATGGTGCTGCTATAGAACGAGACCGGGATTGAGTTCAGCGGTCGTAAAGAAAGCAGCATGATGGCGACGGTTCGGCGTGAGCGTGCTGCTGCTGCTGCTTCTGTCGTAATCGTCGCTTGAACGAGCAACGGCCTATATATGCTGCTGTTCCTGCTGGCTGTATAATCAATATAGGCGAGGGAGGGCAAGCCTTCCGCCCCAATCCATATAGTAGTGTGCCTATGCTGCTACCACCGGATAGTATATATTCGTGAATATTCTTTTTATATTCTTCTTTTCCGCCATATCACTTTGGATGAGAGCAAAGTTGGTAAATTGTTTTTTATGCTTGTAGATCCATTCAAAAAGTTCTCGGTCCATTTTTTTCTTCTTCTTATTGACTTTCGTATATATATTTTCTTCAATTTCATAGCCTTCTTAAGTCTATAAAGAAAAGAAGAAGAAGAAAAAAATCAGAAGGAAATCTTTTTTTCTTTTTCTTCATCATTGATCGTTGCGCTCTTGCTGCAACCATCACGACGAGCGCTTACAGCACAGAGAGAAATAAACGACGCTTTGTTCTGTCGAGTCCCGCCTCGCATACATGTTTGCATTCCGCCCCCATCCGCCGTCGACGACGCCCTTATTATTGGGCGATGATGATGAGGTACCTCGACGAGCAGCAGCTTGTCCCTGTTAAGCTGCGATATCATTCTTTGTATAAATTATGGCAGTACTAGTAAAAGTGATGTAATGACACTTATTTATACGTATAATAGAGTTGCTTAGCGGGAAAATATGTAAAGAAAAGCACCATCATCATTCTTTTGATATTCACGTCGGCTGCTGTCAAAGACTTGGAATATATGTGTAGCTATATTATGCTAAACTTGACACTCTACTCGGATAAATTTGACAGGAGCTAGCTTATCCGAATAAGGAACCAATTTTCAAAGACGACTCTATAGACGCGGGAAAATCTATAGGCTTTCTCGATTACTTTTCAAAGGACAATGTCCACCCCTTTCCTTGTTTATTTACGATTCGCAGCAGAGGCTGTATCCCATTCTATCAACAGGAGGCATTGTAGTAAACAACAGCACTCGGTTTTTATATTCAGGAACTCATTACAGTCCCACGAATACAATGATGATTACATTTACTTTATTTAGCCTTTACGAAAAAAAATACTTTACAGCTAAATCAATAAGCTCTATATTACAGGCATAGGGATACAGCAGAGGCTTTTAACTATACATATATCGACTATCGTTGAGTGATGCAGGGCACATCACGAGTAGGGAGCAATAGGCGTCGAGTCGGAACCAAAATCGATAACACTCGTCTTTTCTTTCGACGCTTCACAAACGTGATAGGTCAAAGGTTGTCCTATTTAAAGTAAACTGTTGTCAACAGTATATGTATATACATATAAAATAATTATACAAAGAGTAGTCATATATCTAGAAAGATAATAAATTATCTTTCTAAAGAAAAAGTCCTATAAATTCCCTTCGGGACTGTATAGCGGGATCGTGACAAAAATGAATGTTTCCAACAGCCTTGACTCGTCTTTCTCTCTTTCTTGAATCCCCTTTGCTCTTGGTATTGCATCACGCGGGTAGTTGCGTTGACACAGGGAGACCGTTTGCGTGCACCCGCCGCGACGCCAAATTCGATCCAATCAAGTCGTCGTGCGGCGGCGGCGGCTCCTTGTATGTACGCTCTGCACACAAACACAGAGTCTTGTGATGCTTTTGTTCTTTCTTTTTTCTTGCTCCCAATTCAATTTTGCCTTGACTCCTAAAGGCCTAGTAGATGACGATCGACGAGGCAAACATCAGCAGAATAAAGACAACAATAACGATGAGCGGTCTCAGCGAGAATGATCACAATTAGGGAGGCGGAATCCAATCAGTCTATCCGGCTTCCGGCTTTTTTATATATGTATAGAATCACATGAGTTGATGTATAAACAAAAGACGAGCTCTCTTTCTATTCTTGAAAGTAAACCTAATTAGTTTTCTGATGCAGAATTTCCATCAATCTTCGTTATGTAAACGTACAACTCATCAAGTATAAGACGCTCCTTCATTTAGAACATTCCTTTCGTTGAGCCTTCATTATTCATCGAGATTTATGATGGGCTTCTTTTATTTCTACATTCATCAGCCTAATGAAGTTCCAAGAATCTTGTTGACGTCATAATTTTAAAAAATTTGAATTAACTTTGAATCTATTAGGGAGGTCTTTTTAAAATGATTACATTCCCGGAAGCAAGTCTAATAAACAAAAACAATAGCAAGCAGTGTGAAGGAAATGAAAACAAATCCATCATAAAAAATGTATTTCAACAAAAAACATGTGTGCAGCCGGGGAAATAAGCAATTTCCCTTCTCGCTGTTTATTTTTATTTCACCTTTTATCTCTACGTGTATATATATATATTTTTTAAAACTTCAAAAAATAGTAAATAAGATTTTTTATAAAAATCCAGGCAGGAGCTGATGGCGTCGCTGACTGTGTATGACGTCCGTTAAAATGGCGTCTTCATCATCAAAGATGAAGCGACATCTGGCAACAAACCTCAACAGTTGGACGTCACGGTCGCCCTGCAGCCTTATTGCCGGACGCCGGATGTCGTGCAGCAGCATCGGCATCATCCATTGCTGAAAAGAAATAAGACTATTTACTACAAGACTCGACTAAGAACTCATATTAAATAATAGTGCTCACCGGTGTGTTAAAACGTGAAGACGACATATCCTCAATTAATCTACTCATCATCATCACTTGTGAAATATACCCTGGTCGTCGTCGATGCCCCTCAAGAGCCGGCCGAGTGATCTGCAGGTGGTGACGTCGCCGCTCACAGTCTTCAGCAACATGGACGCCGAGAACCGCGTGGTACTCAACTGCGGCGGTATCCGACACGAAACCTACAAGGCGGTAAGTAATAACAAGCTTAAAAGTCTTTCGTGATAGTACACCAATTAAAGGATAAACTGATGGCGATAACTATGAGCCAAATGGTTGCCTAGCAACGCCATCGAAGCCGTCGGTTCTTTGAAACTCACAATGACGTTTTTCGGATGGGTGAAATTAGCTTGACTTCGGGATTGCTGTTCTCCCCCTCAGAGTGTTTCTCAGAAATAGCTAGTCCTTTGATTACAGTCTGCCAAGTCGATAATACGATTATGTTGATTAGATTTGAGTGGAAACCTTTTATAAATACGTCATTATCGTGAAATGGATGGAATCTATTGTTGTTGCATTTCGGTGGAAGAGAACCCATTTATCATGTTTGACCTGTCTCATTAGTTATTAAAATATGGACCTCATCCCCAGAATTCACATCAATAAATAAACTTGGTTTACTTAAAAACCTATTCACATTTAGTGATGATGATGCCACAAGCTGAAAAAGCTCCATCGCGCATTCAGAAATTGAAGTATTCTGGCTCTGGCATGAAAGACCTTATGTTTACGTTCTGTTGATTACTTTTAGACCCTGAAGAAAATTCCGGCAACGCGTCTCTCGAGGTTGACGGAAGCGTTAGCCAACTACGACCCGATCCTCAACGAGTATTTCTTCGACCGGCATCCCGGTGTCTTTGCCCAAGTTCTCAATTACTACAGGTATTATCATCATATTATTTTTAATTTATATTTCTGAAATCTCTGGGGTAAACAGGGAGAAAGTTTTGGGTTCATGCTACTCCTTTGAACTTTGCTTTCGCATCCTGAATAATATGTAAATAAGGTGCGCTTGTGTGGAGGGATTTAGCATAATTTCCCAAGTTGTTGCTCGAATCAACGGCCACATTTGCAATTATATGTTGGCTTTTAGATTCATTACCTTACAGCTTTTAGTCCCCCTGATTCTTTTTTTTACAACGTCGCTCTATTTTCTATAAATACGCTTTATTTATGATACTTACCGAGAGTTAAACGGATCCATCCAACTTCGTGAAAGTTTTATGGATTCCCACAACCGATCTATCAAAAGCGGAAAAAAAAGTTTTCAACCTAGCATCGTCCTCGTGACTAGTATATGAATAAACATAATTGGTAAAAGAAATCGTAGAATCCCCCAAGTAAGAAACTTAATCAAGGATAAAGACTATATAAAAAATAGATGTACTTTCTTTGTGAACCAACACTTTGATATTGCTCTCCATTACGTGTATCGATTAGAGAGTGTTCTCGCTCCTTTATTCTTCGTACAGTGTACTAGCAGCCGGGCGTGATTAATCGCCGCGGGAACAGCTCTAGAAACGTATATACACAGAGAGAGAGAGGCGTGGTCCCGCTGCTCATGGATATCCATCCTCTTCTAATGGAATGGGAGAGAGCAGAGCAATAGAGCTCTATACGCAGCGTTTTTATTATACTTTTTTTGTGTGCGAATCCTACTGTATCCCTTTTGATCTCGTCGTTATATATTTAATATCATTCTTTTTGATCATTCTAAAGGACGGGCAAGTTACATTACCCGACAGATGTCTGTGGCCCTCTCTTTGAAGAAGAACTGGAATTCTGGGGTATTTGAACGAATTTTCTCTATTTCTATAACTCCAAAATACAATTATTATGTTATATCAGGATTGGATTCGAATCAAGTGGAGCCCTGCTGTTGGATGACCTACACTTCGGTAAGGATCGATCCCACTAATATAGGATGATGTATTAGCTAGCGCGCTATAGAGTGCGATTGGTTTGTGGTTCATTCGGTTGGCTGGTCATCATCACGGAAGAAGGCTGATAGAAGGGATAATTGCATCTCCTAGAAATCAATTACCGCTCCATTGATGCTCTCCTCTTCTACTCCTTTGATTGAAAATAAGCTGTATATGTATCTTCATCCGGATGATTCCGCCGGAATGCTCAGAAGACTCCCATCATTTCCTCTTCTCATCACCGCCGTGCAGCACAATTTAATCTTGAGAGAGAGAGAGACTTGTTGAAGACCCCCCTTTCGTTTGAAGCTTCAAGGACGCCCTCTTCAATAGTTGTCAAGAGGGGGATGGATGTTTTAATCACGTTTCTTCTATCCCTTTTTTTTCAAGGGAAAATGAATGAAAAGGTCTTTTATATAAAGAAGAACCTCTTGATTTGAATTGGGACAATAACGTTGGCCCTATTTTTAGATGGTCTATAATAGTATATGAATATTATTTAGCATCGAGACACACAAGAAACACTGGCAGTGCTGGACCGGCTGGATCTGGATACTGACAAGCCCAGCGATGAGGAACTGGCCCGGAAGTTTGGCTTCGAGGAGGCCTACTATTCGGGCAATTTAAGCTGGTGGCAGAAGACCAAACCAAAGATATGGTCACTCTTCGACGAACCTTATTCTTCTAATTCAGCCAAGGTTAGTATCATGTGTAGAAATTCCCATAAACCTATTAGAAACTCTTTAATAAGAAAGTATGGGTTTAAACTTTGTTCCTCTTAATTATGCCAAGTGGGGATATTTCACGAGGAGCTACTTTGAGAGCGTTGAAAATTAGATCGGATACGCACATCCAAACTGTAAGATAAAGAGAAGCAACTCATCTGCTGGATGTAATTGCTAGTTTCCCCCTTTTCATTTATGCGTGACGACGAGAAGACGAAGGCAGCAGATCTATATAAGAAAAGCTGCTGCTCCTCCTCCATATTATATTATGTCAAAAGATCCCAAGTCTTCGTCTGGGTGGGCCCTCTTTTCCATCTACTTGCTTCTAGCTCTCTTTTCCGTCCGCGGCGTCTATAATAAGCCATAAAGCGCTGAGAGCAGCACAGCACAGCTGCTGGACGAGCAGCTCTTCCACTTGATGGGCGTTCTCTCCTTGTTCATGGACCGTATAAAGAAAGGAAGGAGGACCATGTCCTCGTTATTACATATGAATGTGTATAGAAGCAGCAGCAGCACAACGCTGATTATGTATGATGTTGCAAGAGTGCGCGCAGCACTGTCTTTCTTTTCCGACCTCCTTCAAAAGTTGTTGCTATGTGTTTCAACTTAAACCCCCCATGAGATCCTTCCTATATCCCGCTTTCGGGCATAAAAGCACGCGTCTTGGATTTAGTACATCCTGGAGATGTAATACACATCAAGTTATACATGAGCACTTAGTAGAAATCTATATAATGGATATCCAAAAAGTTTGCTGACTCTTGAAGACGAGATAATTGATATACTTCTCATTTATTATGGATGCTACTTGACTTTGCGTGATGGACTATTAGGGTACTAAATTATTTAATCTATTTATATAGATCGTGGGGCTGATCTCGGTCTTCTTTATCTGCATCTCGATCCTGTCGTTCTGCTTGAAAACACATCCGGATATGAGGGTTCCGGTTATCCGGAATGTAACGGTTCAGACGTCGGCCAACTCAACGGCTTGGACGCTGGACAAGACGCAGACTAACGCCCATGAGGCCTTCTTTTACATCGAAGCCGTGTGCAACACGTGGTTCACCATCGAGATCATCATGCGCTTCATCTCCTGCCCTAACAAGTTCCTCTTTGTCCGGGCATCCGTCAACATCATCGACTACGTCGCTACACTCAGCTTCTTCATCGATTTGGTCCTCCAAAAGTTTGCCAGTCACTTGGAGAATGCAGATATTTTAGAATTCTTCTCCATCATCCGTATTATGCGTCTCTTTAAATTGACGAGACATTCTTCCGGCCTCAAAATTCTCATTCAGGTTCATATCCATCTAATATATATAAATTGAATACCTCTAAACTTAATTTCTATGTTAAAAAATAGACTTTTAGGGCGTCAGCAAAAGAGCTGACATTACTCGTCTTCTTCCTCGTACTGGGTATCGTCATCTTTGCCAGTCTTGTTTACTACGCAGAGCGGATCCAGGCGAATCCGCACAACGACTTTAACAGTATCCCGCTGGGCCTCTGGTGGGCTTTAGTCACGATGACCACCGTCGGCTATGGGGACATGGCTCCAAAAACTTATGTCGGCATGTTCGTCGGCGCCCTATGCGCTCTCGCCGGCGTGCTCACCATCGCCTTGCCCGTACCTGTCATTGTCTCCAACTTTGCCATGTACTACAGTCACACGCAGGTAAATAGCTCCATCTGCTCTTTTCCTGGAAAATGTCAGCCTAATAACAAACTTGATACGTCCAGATAATGAGCTCTCTTAATTAGATCTTGTGTGTAATTAAGAAGCGTCTATATTTAAAGTTTAGGCTTATAAGTTTTCACTTAGGCGGGAGAAGCTCAAGTCGGAGAATATATGCATCCTATATTAAGTGAAGTTGTCTGGGAAACGAGACGAGGGATCAATTTCCGGCTGGAGGGCTGTAGGAGGAAATGTGTATACACCACAGAGATGGAGGCCGTATATACACATTTCGTCACAACAATAACAGTTCCCTACGTATACACACAGATTGACATACTATATTGATAAACTATAAATATGAAAGAATATAGGTAACGTCAATTTCTAAATGGAGATGCTGCCAATATCCCTTTTATTGATGGGTAGGTTTTTATCGCATAAATCTTTTTATTACGTAGCATCATTTGCATTGGACGGTCGCCCATCCAAGTCATCAAAGTTAATATTATAGAACCCTGGAAAAGATAATAAAAAAAGATCCTCTTTTACATATTATCGATTTGATCGATGATCTTTTTCTCCTTCTTCTCTGTCCTGAAATTGATGACGCGCTTGACCGGCCAGCTAGGAGCAACTCTGCTGACATGTTTTTCTTCTTCGTCGTCGTCCTCTCGATATCTATCGATTCCCACTTTGAGCAGCTCGCCTACATAAACAAGGAAAGGATATGTGAGAATCTACTTAGACGAGAGGTGCTCTATTCTAAGGGATCGATAGTGCTGCCACCCGTCGGCCTTGAGTGGTCGGGACATGATTACGGAGGTCCAAGTCACAATAGCATCAGACAGACACTCTGTAATGCATAGCAGTCCAAATCAGCTTAATACAGCTTATATAATGGCAGGTTTAATATAAGCTGCCAGATGGCATACACATTCATAGCATTAATTACCTCTATATTCCCTTTTATTCTTGAAAATAGTATAATAAATAATTCAAAAATGGTTAACGGGGCGTATGATTCACGCGTATAAATCGATTCACGCCCGCCGACAGGACGGTCTATCATAATCGCAGAGTCCCTGTGGCTACCGCAGTGGTCTCGCATCGATCTAATAACCAACCATGCAGTAGCAGTGTAGCCTAGTCCGAATATTATAACCAGGGGTATATATATGCGCTCCTCCCGAGCGGAACGCAAGGATCAATACTACTCTTCAAGGCTATATAGTATATACAGTTAAATAATGGACCGTCTCTATCCCTAATATTTCCCGCACTGCTGCTCCATCATCTTAATTGGAGCGTGAGAAATGGAACAGGTGCCGTCCAGACTCTCTCTCTCTTTTAAAAATATACATACATTCGACAACAATAGAAAAGATTTCTTTAAACAGGATCAAATGTACCGCATCACGCTCTGTCAATACAAGGATCTGTATGTATCAGATCGATACATAGCGACGGTGCGGTGATGTTCTTAACATGGATGCACTCAGAGATTACATAAATAAAGAGTTGGTATAGAGTGCAGCACAAGGATCATTAAGGGGGATTATTAAAGAAGGGTTAATTGGCAACCGGATAGCTTTATACATACATATCATTCCTCTTTCTTTATGGGACAGAATTGCATTAACCGGATCGTATATAAAAGAGAGAATGTAATATAATGTTATTCCATTTCTTTTAATAAAAGGCGAGAGCCAAACTGCCGAAAAAACGACGAAGAGTACTGCCAGTAGAGCAGCCCAGAGGACCTCACGTAAGACCCGGAGGACCGGGTGGAGGAACCGGACAGGGCGGAGGCGCCACTTCCAGCATCCGGGGCGGAGATGGCGGTCCGCCCGGAAGCGGGGGAAGCCAAGGACCTAGAGGCGGAGCGAGCGGCGGAGATGGGATGCCTCCTAGACGGATGAACGCCATGAAACCCAATATGTCCAAAGAGTTCATGAGTCCCAAAATGGGTGAGTTTGCATTCTGAAAAGAAAGAAGACAATTTCCCCTCTGCAAGTTAATTTTATTTAAATTCTGTCTCATCCATGTACATACATTCTTTTTAAAAAATCAATTGGCTTGTTGATTTCCCAAGAGCGAATTCATCCCAAAACTTTCTTTTCATCATTATATTAGTAGCTGATGTTGTTATGACCGACATTAACACAAAGGTCTATTATAACGCACTCGAAAAACCCCAACAATTGCCCTCCCCACTTTTTACTTATCGTCTTCATTATTCATTATCATCGTTATAATAATAATACATCTCCGATCGCTTAATAAGACATCTTTCTCATTGCATGCCAAAAAAAAAATCTACTAACACAAACACACTCGAAAGAATTATTCGAAATGATACATTATCAGTCAGTCACGCTCTACTCACGAAAATTATTAGCTCTTCAGAGAGGGACATAGTCATCTTGTTGTTTTCCTTTTATTTTCTGGCATTTTTCCAGCATCATCATAAAAAAAAGAGAGAAGAAATTATTTTTTCTTTCTTCTTATTATATCGACCATCAATTTCCTGCCTTTTGACCGTGCTTTTACTTCCTCGTCCTCTCTTTTTATATTCGACTGCTGACAGGCCTCAAGGGTGATATATACGTACTGTCGTCCTTCTTGTTCTCCATTCGCCGGACTTTATAAGGTCGTTTTTGTAATGTCCACGACGCCATTATTCCTATTTATTTCGTGATTCCATTCCATATAAATCGAGCAAAAAGATTTTTTGTTTCAATCGGCACCTTTGTGGTTATCCTCATAGAATCAGGATCGCTAAAAAATCGATTCATCGGGACGATATAATAGATTTCGTGCGTGCAGGATCCCGGAGACACGCGATGCAATCATTTCAAACCGAGAAATTGTCATCATATTTGATCGATTTTTATTGTTCTGTTATCTTTAGTAGAGAGACATAGAGTTTGTAATGAAGTATTATAAAGTAGCGATCCTTTCAAGCTATACTGCATCATCAGTTATTGTGTACCAGAGAGAATTAAGACCTAATTATCGTGTTCCGGATTTTTTTAATGATTGCAAAGGATCGATGTACCCATTGAACCATTAAAACAAATCATTTTCGCAAAGAAGAAGAAGAAAAAAGAAAAAAAAATCGATAGTTGACTGCGTGCCTTTTTGAGATAACGACGGTTGAACAAAATAGAAAAAAAAGGTTCCAACACCTGAAATCGATATATCACAGTAGCTGTCTTCGCTCCAAGTCGATATGTATATAGTCATAAAATTTGAGAGTAACTTAAAATGTAATATCCAGCAAAAGACGATTTGCTTATATGAAATCAAGGACAATGTATTAAAAGAGAGATTTTATTTATAGTCTATTATTCAATATATGCCGTCCAATAATAAATCTCTATCTTCTGAAAGCTCTGGCCATCTAGCACAAATCTATGCCAATTTTTTCCTTTTATCCAATACGAATTTATGCGGTCTTTCTTCTCGCTCCCTGCAGCGCCTCGCTGAAAAAAAAGATCCTGCGAAATTTACGACGAGCCTCTGCTGAGATTAAATTTTCCTTTCAAAAGAGAAGGCTTTATATTACGCTCCCCGCCAGTTCTTTTACATAATATCTTTGGACAGGATCTTTAGATATGTATATAAAAAAAGAGGATCGTCAAAGTCAACTTTGGAGCTCCCCAAAATGAATATCTTTTGACATTTTATATAGTGAATATACGGATCGATATTGTACAAGCATGAAGTTCATTTTCGTTGTCAGCAAACGAAACAAAAACAGACGGAAACAATCCTTGCGCAGCAGCAGCAGCAGTTGTTTTCTCTCTCTCCTACTAATTTGAAAAGAAACAAAAAGAGAGAAGCTTATTTCGTGCTACACGCAAGCACTTGTCCCGAGAGGTATACATACATACGTAGAACGGATCAATCCTAGAGAGCAGGCGCGCAAAGATCCTGCGGGATCTCTTGTTATACTTCTGGACGCAGTCATATAATAAATTACAAGATGGATGATTTATTAACGACATTTTCTGGCTGACTGTATATGAGAGAAAATCAAGTCTTGTATTACAACTCCTTATGCATATATCCTTATTAATCGTCTATAGAATGGCACGAAAACTTTCAGAGTCCCAAAACTTTGATCAAGTTTATATCATCTACAAACATTGATAAAGGGGCAATTCTTGATGTTTGACTTATAATGTATAATAGATATCAATCTTGTAATATATAAAAATATATTATTCCCGTCGTCATGGTACTTTATTGGAATGCCTCCGGAACGCTTGGCAATATTGAATTCCGGCCTTTTTTTCTCTTTCTCGCTCCTAGCACCGTTGGCCTCATATTACGTACAATATCGACTATAGCTGCCTACATTTTTATGTCCGTTATATAAAAAGAGGGGGAGAGGTTAGCTATACTATTTATTTGCATATAGGGCAGACAGGAAAAGAGAGTAAAAAGTTTTCCATCTTGTTTCCGCCACTTTTCCTTATACATATATACGACGATGGGCGTAAAATCGAATAGGTTCTTACACGAACCGTTCAAAAGAGACTACTAGTACTATTCAAATGGGAGAATGGATCAATAATATGTAACAAAGATTGTATTCTACGAAAATTCAAAGTCGGATTTTTTTTTCTCATATTATTTGCTGACCATTTGCAGTGTCAGACGAGTCCCCATTGAGCGGCATCAATGGCACCTCCAAAGGTGGCGACTAATGATCACTCACGACATCTACAACACTCATAACACTCTTTTTTTTTTTTTTTGATTACCCATATTGCACTTTATATTCTGATGTTGCATGAGTTCATGTTGAGGCTGCCAAGGAAGAGAGCATCATGTGGAAAATATCCTATAAACGGCACACTTTTCCTTTGACCATCATAATAATAGCACTCGTCTGTACCTAATAGCCCATAGTATAGATTTAGAGATGGAGTGCTACTGAAAGGACACAAAGTCTCTTCTTCTTTCTTCTTCTTTGGTTCTCCATGGTAACGGGAAGGGCACAGGACCGTTACGCGTCTATATTATTGCACCATTTTCTTTCTTTTCACGATCTCTCTTATTATAAATGGCCGAAAGATGTTGAGATCTGAGAAAAAAAGTGTAATTCTCGATGGCTCTTTTTGATGGAAGTAGCCACTATATACAGAGATATAAGATCAAGGGCTCTTAACCTTATGTAATGTTATTACTAAAAAAGGTTTTAACTCGATTGAAAATTGTTTTGGTTGCCTTACGAAGGAAAAACAGGTTTTAAGAGCTCTTTGACTTGTACATGGCTCCGTCCAACCACTCAACATTTGATGAATTTTTAAAAGAATCTTGAAGATGGATTCTTATAAAAACGATCCTGAAATCTGGAAAGCATATTAATCCCCATAAGAATGCTGGGGAGATAGCATTTTTAGCGCGATTTCAGCATCGTTAGCGCACGATAATTCATCAGTAGTCATAGAGAGTCCGTCATGTCCGCGTCTCGAAACGAAAAACACCCATGTGGCATCGTGCTATTTAAAAAATTATTATTTTCATAATTAGTTATTATATACATCATCTATATTATATAGATATATTATATAATACCCATTCTGTTTTATGTTTATTCTTATGATTTTTTTTTCTCTTTTTTTTTGGACGTCTTCGTGTACACCTCACATTGACATTCACTTCACATTTGACTATACCCAACAAAAAAAAAATCCCTAAAATTCCCCAAAACCAAAAAAAAGTGGGTGTCGCCATGACGGTGAGTCTCAACACAAACGGATTGGATGCTACGACGACTACTGCCGCCACTGCCAGCATTCAACCCCAGCAGCAACTGATGGGATCCTCGCAAGGTGGAGTAAACGCCGCGGCTGCCGTGACTCACTCCCCGGCTGCCACAGCAGTCGGTGTGGCCGTTCCGCCTGTTGCCGCCGCCATCGCCGGCGCCACATTAAACATCGCATCTAGCGCAAAGGCTGACCTTTAAACGATCATTAATTAGATATTCAATTAGGCTCTTTTTTCTTTATTCAAATTGAGAAGACCAAAGGGAAATGCCATTGCTGAAGATTGTTTCATCATCGAATTGAATTTATATTGTATAAAAATATGTGCACATTTAAAAATAATAATAATCAAGTAGATTTTTCTGTCATTATTGCATAAGAAAACAAATGAACGCCTTGCCGCGCATTTTTTTTACCCCTTTGGCACTCGCTTATTTAAATAGCGAATTCTCTTTTCTTAAACCTATTCTAAATTGTGTAATATCTGAATTTTCTTCTTACCAATTTTTTTTTTCTTCTATGAAAATTGTTATTTATAAATTTTAATAAGCTATCATGTAAATCAAGCCTCCATCATATATCTTACTCCCCCTGTTCCCATCTCTCATGATTTTTGTTGATCGTTTCGGTTGAATACTGTTTAAGAAAAAATTGAATATGAAAAGGTTATGCGATAAATAAATGAAAGCCAAACATTTTGGATTGGTCGTCGTTTTTTATTATTATTAGATTTATGAAAAATCGAAAAAGTTGAGTCATTATTCGTTCTCGGCCACGACGACTTTGGCTGCTTCCGGAATATGTGGTAACTTCCGCTTGGTATTGGATCGAATATTGAAGTCTCTGCAAAAATAAATAAATAGATTTTTTTTATAACTTTGTTTTTCTTATGGCAAAAAATATCTTCAATAAATAAATAAACAATATTTTTAAGAGGTTTTCTTTTGAAAAATATTTGGGCAGCTTGGATTTTTATCAAAATAAACTTGAGAAAAGGTTACGTACTTCCGCTGAGCAGCAATCTTGGAAGCTCGCATCTCATTGCGAGCGTTGTAAACATGCTTGGGCACTTGACGATGACGATGAATCCGCTTAATTTCCGGATGGTGGACAAATTTGTCTATCAGCTTAGCATTAACTCGAGTAGCAGTCCTTTCTCTCGGTTTAACCTATTAACAAAACAGAATTTGAAAAGAAAAGGTTTAAACCCAGATGCACTAAGAAGACTCACCACTCCAAGTTTCTCAGCGGCTCGAGCCTTCCAGATACGAATATTCATTTCATCAGAGCCTGAAAAGATGTATCGATCATCAAGGGACCAGAGGGCGCATGTTAGCCGCTGCATCCGTTTCGTATGATAGATTTCTCTTGAATGAGTCTAGTTTTTAAAAATGATAGGTTAAATTTATGTAAATTAATTGAACAAATGTAAGATGTAAAACCTTGTCAACTTCGTAAATTCTAACAGTTTTGTCATAGCTGGCGCTAACAAATTCTTTGCCAGTTGGAGCATAGTCGACGTCGATAACAGCTGATACATGGTCCTCGATGAATAGTTAGAGGAGTTTTCAGACTTCGAATGTCAAACGAATACAAACTAAGAAACGAACATTAGTCAATATGAATATTTGTTTAAGAGGTTAAAATATAATTTAATACTTGAAATCTTCATTGGCAGCCGTGAAAACAAAGGCCTCCATCGGATTCCAGCAGAGTGTGTTGCTCCGCATCTTGAGAACGACTTTACGTACAGGAGAGGCTTCTCTCATATCGTACAAAGATGATACTTCTATCACTACCGCAGGCAGCTGTCAAAAAATAAAAAATGAAGATCATAATTTTTTATATACTAAAAGAATAAGTTACCTAGAAGATTCTCTTCAACTTGATTGAATTTGACACTCTGAAGACTGTCAACACCCCATTGGAAGGTTTTAATTGGTTGTGCCCTAGAATGCTCCCAGAGACTGCAAGCTTCACCACACGTAGCCAAGTACGGTTTGGTGCGATGATGAGAGACACCAGTCAACATGGTTTTTGTCACCAAAGTATTAATTGGGGCCTTCAGATCGTTTCCGTCTGGCTCTTCTGTCCTCCAATACTTGATGAGTTTATCATCACCCACTGTGTAGAGGGTAGAAGAGTCTGGTCCAAATGTCATGCCACGAACAAAACCATCATGGGCCTGGACAGAGATGAGAAGCTTTCTTCTGGCCACATCCCATAATTTCATCTATTAAAATAATTCATTTAAGTAACATTTCAGTAAGAATATAGAGATTAAAATTACCTCTCCATCACAAGCCCCACTGTAGAGCCAGGCAAGTTTTTTTGGGGTGTTTGCCCATGCAGTTGATTGCATCTCGGTGACCGTCGAGAGAGTAGATGAAGGGTTTGGCAAAGACTCTCTCAAGCTTCACTGCATTCATGGCTCTTGTGTACTCCCTAGGAGTTTCCAGTGGGTGCAAAGCTGGATCATAATTCCTGGGGACTAGGAAAAAATCATGAATAAGTGAACCAAATTCTCTCTTTACTGATGGATAAAATACCTCTGTGAATGTCTTGCTTCGTTTCACGCAAGTAGTCATCTGGATTTCTAGTCAAGACTTTGACCTTCATTTTACTGTTTATTTTCTGTAATATTTCGATGAATACTTAATCAAATTAAAACGGAGAAGTTTAATTTAATTATTAACAGTCAAACACATGGCAATATTCGCATGGAAATGAAAACAGAAATGGCGGTTGAGCAGACGACTCTTCAGTTTTCACCATTGTTGCCAGATTGGATTCATTTTAAGTCGCAGTATCGATTGCCCTCTTTTTTTTTGTTTTCCAAACCGTTGCTTATTCTCAATTCCAAGCTAGATTCTTCGACTTTGGTTGGCTTCACTTCACAAGGAAGGGAAACCCTGAAAACGAAAGTTAATTTACTGATTACCTCATTCTTCCTCCTGAAGCCGGTTTCAGCCAATTTGTACCATGTAACCAGCTATAACTAGTCGGCAACAATAAAAAGAGAACTATAAAGTCTTTCGCATTTCTTTTTGTATATTCGAGATTCAGCACACACTTGATGATGCTCAGGTAATGAAAGTCGAACAATACATGAAAACCCAACCCAAAACAAAAATCATTCCTTTTATTTTATGGCAAAGTTCACGTTAGAGAGAACGAAATAAGGGAAGCAGGCTTATAGCACGTACGAGGGGGCATCATAATAAAAAGAAACGAGGGGGGGAAAACTTGACTGATGAGAAAATTGATGATTTCAATGCATGACATATTTGCTCTTGGGGACGACGAGAAAATGATGATTTGTTTTCTTTTTTGGTTCCGTGGTGAAGAAAAAGATGCATCCGAAATAGGTAAATCGAGAGATCTTCACATGATGACGCATTTGCCCTTTTCGGCCCAAGGATTGCTCTTCTTGTCTGGGGCGTGAATCAACGGATCCGTTTTCTCGTGTTCCTCAATATATTCTCTCATCCTGTTAAGTAACAAATATAGAAAAACCACAATTTAGGTTGAATATTGTTATCTCTTGCGCATGCGTCGAGAGAGATCGATCCAGCACCCAAAGTGGAGGAAAAAAAAAGAAAATTTGGCCGTGCCCTTTAGTACTGTTCGATCAATACTACTATTGAACAAAAACTAATTCAAAAATCTAAATAAGAAATATTTCAAAATAATTATTCAACTTACGCTGCGATGCTTTTAGATAGAGGCCACCGTTCCATTGTTGCCTGAAACTTCATGTTCTCAATCTGCTTTTTGAGCATATCCTTATCCATCTGTGCGAGTATGGAGAGATCCAGCTTGCGTATGAACTCGGCCGGGAAGCCGGGACGCTCGTATATACTTTAGTAAAAAGGGGGGAAGTAAAAACCCTCCGATCGATTCTGCTGCTGCGTACAGGGACACACCCTCAAATCACGTGACTATGATTCCAGCCAATAACGTACCGGACGGACGAGTGAGAGAGAAAGACGGGCAGCTGTCCAAAATGTAGCGCGGGAGAGACTGAATCCCATCCGCAAAGTTGAGCCGCCTTTTATATATACGCAGAAATAGAGAAACCTTATTTCTAAAATCCAATTAATTCAAATCGTATATCCGGTAAATTAGATTTAAAATTTGCAAGAGAGAATGTAGGATGTAACATCTTCCTTATATGAAATATTAATACGATCTCTAGTCCGCTTTATTATTTTATTATAAGGCATGAATCTATAAATAGGGAAACGGAGAGTATATAGCATGTCTTATGTCTATGTGTATTGCCTGCCGTCGTCATGGTTACGCACGAGAGTTGGAAGGGGGCCATTTCCCTCCCCCCCCCTTTGCTATCGTAGCTCCATCTGTCCGTCTTGTCAGTACCGTGCCAGCTCTCATTTAGTTCGGATCGATCCTTCACATATCCAGCACCTGCTTTTCTCATTGTTTACATCACGGAATGACAAATAACATGTCTTCCCATCACCAACAACCGTCAATGGAGCACCTCATCGAGAGGCTTCGTTCGGCGGAAGGTGGAGGTCTGCCCGGATTGAGTCGCAGTTTCAGCCGGAGCAGCAGCCGACGGAGTAGCTGGGATAGCGGAGGAGCCTCCAACCGCGGAATCGATCTACAATTCCTCAGAAGAGAGCGGAGGAACGGATAATGGAAGTATGAGCAATTTTATCCAACCCGGATCAGTTGGGCAGGTGTGCGGATGACAGCGGCAGTCTGCAGGATCAGCAGGGAGAGGAAGAAGAGCCTGGTGTTATCGTCACGAATGTTTGTAGCTCTTGGTCAAGCTGAAAATCAAATCCGACAAGCTCTTTCTGTACAGCAGGCTAGGCAGAGGTACTTTCCTCTTTCCTAATTGTTACGTAAAGGAAAGTTATCTAACTTGATTACTATGCAGGAGTTACCTTCACGGCAGTGTTGGTCCTTTCCAATCTTTACTTGGTCATTCCGAGTGAAGCGCACGTTGCCGGATGGCCGTCCTAAAAGTCTTTATCGGAACTTGGAATATGAACGGGAAGGTAATAATAATATCCTTTATTACAAACCAAAACAGATCGATTATGCAATGCGAAATAAGGAAAATAAAGTACAACCACATCAAGCGAGCGACAACCGCAAAATTGTATTGCTTATCTCGACCTGTCGTTTTGTATTTTACGCAACCGGAACAAGCAGCGGCAGCTGTACAATGAAAAAAGAGAATCTATTTGGAAAGGCATGTTGTGCCAAAAAATGAACTGCGCGTAACAGATTTCGGGACAGCACTCAATACAAGCATCGATCATTTTATTATTAAACTAGGCACCATTAAGAGCTGATACGTAACGCTGTCTGATTACTACAATATTTATAACTAGGATTATTCGTCTTCATTAATGCTCTGCCCCGTATACCTATCTTATTGTTTCCACAATGGGGGCCCAATAAAATTATACTTGCTTTTTTCATGAAATGGAAACATTTGGGAATAACAGTTATGAACGCGGTCTGAATATTCTCACATTACATCTCGTGATTTGTAGATAAAAACTTGATGAGATTGTTTTTTCCACCAACATGTCGTAAATTGTGCAACTTTAATAAGACCACCTGCGAAAAAACAAACTTGAATATGACTAAATATTTTTTTAAAGTCACCTCCAGCCAGGCTTGAAGATCTTCTACTACCCACACCGTTGCAGAGTATGCCGGATCTTGTCGTTATCGGGACACAGGTAGAAACTTAATTACTAATGTAATTCAAGTAATGCATTACTAATTTGGACAAATGAAACAGGAGACGAACGGAGAGCGAACGGAATGGGAGATCGGTAGTCCAAGAAACACTCGGATCAGGCCACGTCCTATTTCATTCGGTGGAATTGGGAACGCTGCACTTGGCTGTCTTCCTCCGTAGGGATCTCATATGGGTTACGTCAGTACCCGAGTCATCCGCTTACAGCACTCGAGCCGGTAGTGCTTTTTCGGACAAAAGGAGGGACTGCCATTGGATTTCAGTCTGTTTGGAACGTCTTTACTATTCATCAACTGCCATTTAACGGCTCACGCCCGAGAAAGTATCTGAAAGGGAGAGGGATCTCAGGCGGATTTTCACCCCTCGTTGGATCTGCCCAAAGAACTTCCCATCCGTCGGAAGCATCGTGACGTCACTACCAACTACGATGTTGTCTTCCTCTTGGGTGATCTTAACTTCCGAATAGATAGGACCACGTCAGGAAGTTGTTGATGTTGTAGCCAGATTGTGGCCGAACCGGAAGGGATCAATCTGCCAATCAAGAACAAGGGCCACTCTTTGATAAACCGGAATTGGATACAGAGAGAAAAGAGCACACTGTCCGTCTCCTCAAAGCCGATCCAACTCAAGAGATGCATCCAGAACAGTAAGTCTCTTTATTCATTTATAAATCTTTTCAAATTCATTCATTTTAAAACTGTTTTCAGATCGCTGGTTGAAAAATTCAAAGAAGCTGACATCACCTTCCCTCCATCTTACAAATACATCCCAGGATCTGATGAGTTTGATGACTCTGCCAAGCAGCGAGTACCTTCATAGTACGTAATTCAATTGTACATCTTGTCCTCTTATACTACTATATACTTGCTAAATAATTGATGTAGTACGGACCGTATACTATGGATGAGAGAGGAAAGGAGACGGAGTCCACTTGGGACCCACTACGACTCGGTCCACGAACTTAAAAGCTCTGATCATTTCCCAGTATGGGGATCCTTCAACGTGCCCATCAAACCGGGAAGAGAGACGTACGTTACATCTCTAGAGAAATTGTATCTCAAAAGTAAACTGGAATAAACTCAATTTTAGGATGCCGCTTTCAGCCGGAACATTCAATCGAAATGTCCTATTTGGAAGGAATGAAGAGAAGGGTTCAAGCTGGGGATCCTAAAAAGTCGTATACGCAGAACGAATCCAATTGCAACACTTCAATGAATAGGACCAAAATCAAAATACATTCCACCATTTTAACATCATTATTATTATATATTAACTTTTTTTGTCATATCCTATAACGCTGGAAATGATGAATAATAAAAACAGTATTAATAAGTGTGCCTAATAAGAGAGGACTAGATGTCCGTTTCCACTGAAGATGATTTAGTGATGGGATTTGGATGATCGATTGATGATTGTTGTGGCCGCCATTCTGGTTGGCCTTTTCGTCTATTGGATAAGCCGCTACTTCTGGGTGTCATTGGAGTCGTCTCTGATTCAGTGTAAACAAACACCTTTGGCTCGGATTCGACTATACAAGAGCAATGATTAATATAAATTTAGCGTCGCGAAATGAAGTCATATGATCTTACCTGCGTGATTAGAAGATTCCGCCATGACAACTATTTGACGCGATCCTTGGCAATAGATGCACGTTCTTCTCGTCTTTTCTCTTTCACCAATAAAATTAGGATAAGTCTGCGTTCCGTGATCTACAACTCGGTGGCCGGGTGTCCCCTAAAAACGACATGGATCTAGACGGATGCAGCCCCCCAGATGAATGATGTCCCAGGAGAGTAATGATAGTATTCACAATTTGATCCTTCGCTTCTCGACCGTTTGGTATCTGATAATGAAGTTCTCTCTGCCTTTCTTCAAGAACTTTGGCCATGGCAGAGGCAGGGACACATGTATCGGGTGGTATTGGGTCCATCTTCCCTATCTATCATCATCTTAATTTAAGAAGAAAAATATTAATTGAAAGAGTTCAGATGAATAAATATTCTAAAAATAAGCACCTCCAGTTGGAATAGAATATATCACAGTTGTTGAAGGGAATGCTGAAATTGGCACCCTTATAACTTTGGCTTTTCCTCTATGAAGATCGTGCAGGAGGATATCTTGGAGATTCCTGCTGCATGTGGAACTTGCTTTTGCTCGGAATTCTGGTGGTAACTGTAGAACGTAATACAATGTGTAATTAGGTAAATCTATCAAACTGTTCACTTTCTTACATTTTCCAGCTGCACGATGAGAAACTTGAGGGTTACAGTGTAGCAGTTGTATTGCCCACGGAAATGTCCATCTTGAATCGTTCCTAAAAATTAGAAAGTAAGATTATCAATCCAACATATGTGTTATAGAAACAATGGTAGTGTTACATATTTCAGCCAAGAGACGCTGAATTACTCCTTCTGAAGCTCCTCCCAACTGAAGATTGAGTGAAGAAAATGGAATGGATAAGGGAGAACTTTTCTCTTCGTATCGATTGATGCCTTGTAGCATGTTATCTTCCAGTTTTGGATAACTACGACCAGCTTGCGATGTCCATCCTGAGACGCTCGTATTTTACCTTCAAGTCGTAGAGCTCTTGTGCCAGACTGGCGGCGTCAAGCAGGTTCATCAAGGGTCTCTTCAGCTCTTGTGTTCATCACTTCCTAGGTAGTTTTGTACAAGTGTAGAGAGTGAAGGGGAAAAGGACACTTAAGAACGAGACGGCTGTTTCATATTTATCGAATAAACAAATCAAGCAAATGATGTAAATACACGTAGGAAATAATCTCGGAAACGGGACAGGTAAAATTTAAATGCAGCGATGCCAGATCTATACAATATGTTTCCCTGGCTTTAATTTTTTACCATTTTTTTTCTTTTATTTTCACTGCGCCTGACTGCATAAAAGACATGATCAGAACAATATTACCTACACTTCTACAGAAAGATAATTAACTATTTCGCGAAACCCTTGACTGTTCCAATAACATAATGTGGAATTGAGTGCCGGGTGGCACTTGGCACAATGGCACTCTTCCTCTTCCATCTTCTTCTTTTTACCTAAAATTCTCAATTACCCGGTTGTCATCCCTTCCCCATACTTTTTTTTAGGCTGAAGCATTGTTTTCTACACATGCACGCTACATCAGAATAAAAGTCCTGGAGCGCCCAGTACGAGATAATACCGAGTGGCAATCTCCAGGTACGTCATCGAATATTGGTAAGGGGTCTTCTTCTTCTTTCTTCACGTTCACACATCTTCATTCTCAATTACTTGGCGTGCCACCCTACCCCATATTTTGTTAGGGTGAAGCATTAGTTGCTGCGCACACATGTACGCTTCATCAGATTTTAAGTCTGGAGCGACAGTACGGAACTAATACCGGGTGACAAACTCAGGTAACGTCATCGAACACGCAGCGCTGCAGGGTCCATGTCTCCACTTGTATATTATAACTAACTACTGTATATACTTTACATGTATAAAAATATACTTGCAAAAAACTCGCTTTCGGTCGGGAGTTTATGTTTAACAATTAAAAGTGTTGAAAGTTTTAACATTTTCATTAAAAAACGAGTGATTTCAACTATTATTGTTTTATAAATAAACGGTCATTCATTAAAGGTACTAAGTGAAGAACACAAGAGAGATTACACAATCAGGCATATCCAGGGGGGAGCAATGAGCATGGCTATTCACCCCCTTCCTCGGATCCTCCCTTTGAGTCACGCCAGACTCCCGCTCACTGGACATCTAAATGTAAGTGTTTCCGGTTCGATTTATGCTTATACATTTGGATGGCTCTCAGATGATTCTTAATTACAGTAAATGAAATGTGTCAAGAGATGAAATAAAGTTACACAACAAACGAACATGTATTTGCTGAAGCCAGGAATGGCATGTTGGGATCTCTCGGTTACAGACAGAGAGAACGACGTTAAAATTCGCGCCAAGCAGACGCCAGTTGTTTCACCACTATCTTTTTTCTAGGGATGAGCAGGCTTGAACAGCATTTGCAACAAAAAAAAACGTCATTCAAAACTTTTTGAAAGAAAATACTTTATACATTCATTTCTAGTTTTTAGCGTTTCATAAATTTTTCATGTTTGACTACGGATTGTGAATTATTTAGCAAGAATGAACATGGACAAACAGGACAATGAATGAATTTTAAATGTTTTTTATTAATAGTTCCACGATCTCCGCTAGAGGCTACTTAAAACCGCGAGCCGATCGACCATCAGCTGTTTTCTGCTATTTTCGAATACGAGTCACTTTCTAGGATGCTTTTAAATTTTAGTGTTGCTCCTTGAAAATTTGTGATACCTTCTAGTTTAAAATACAATAAAACAGAAATTAGTGATCTTCATTAATATATAAGCTAATACAGCAACTCTTGAACAATTGAAAAAATTTAAACTTTGCTTGAGGTTCCTCGGAACAGCATTTTCTTTAAATGCCTAGTGACAGTCAGCATAAATACTGTTTTCATTTGTGGTAGAGTGTCCATCAACACTGAAATCAAGGATATTCGTGTTTTTGGCTGTCCAAAGGACAAACTAGAATTATGGCAGGCTGTCATCCCTAAAGCTGGACTTGAATATAAACATCGTTTTATATGCGTATTCATTTTGATGAAGAAGACATTCTTAAAGGAAGGACCATTCAAAATGTATTCTACCCCTACAAGTGGTGGACCTTGCGTAAAAATGCAGTGCCCAAACATTCTCTAATAATTGGTATTACTATTTCTCAATGAGTTATTTAACCTAATAAATTAAGTTGATTTATCTTCTTTTTTTTCTTACAAGAACACCAAACAATAATACGGCATAGAAGTCCACCTGCATTCAAAATCCAGAGAAAACAAGAAGGTACAAGTGTGAAAAATCCAAGAAGAATACCAAAACACTCAACACCAAGAAAAGTATCATACATTTTTTTTTAAAATCCTAAAATCCTAGGCTCTAATAAGATAATTTTGAAGGAAAGGACTTTTGTGCAAATCAACTGGCTCAACTTTCAAGCCTGCTTGAATTCAAAATCATGATCAATCAAGAAAATGAGCCATTAAGCTGCAACAAGAAAATCCCCAATAAACATTCTCAACCTGGTATAGCAATTTAATCTGACAATTCATTATCATATTTTAAACTAATATTTTACTATCAAGGTCCAGATGATATTCCTATTGACA